>CM066033.1:586384437-587634437 GCA_033557465.1 Ichthyophis bannanicus | reverse complement strand
AGGACTGGAAATGGGCTGGGGGGGGTTAAGACTGGTAATGGGCTGTGGGCTGATGGGGGCTGTCTGGAAATAGGGTGATGGGGGTTAGGATTGCTAATGGGCTATGGGGGGGGGGGTTAGGACTGCTAATGGGCTATGGGGGCGCTAGGACAGGAAAAGGGCTGATGGGGAGGGGTTAGGACTTGAGGTGGGCTGATGTGGTTAGGACTAGTAATGGGCTGTGGGCTGATGGGGGGGGGGGTTAGGACTGGCAATGGGCTATGGGGGGCTGACTGGAAATGGGCTGATGGGGTTAAGACTGGAAGTGGGCTGATGGGGGGTTAGGACTGGTAATGGGTTATAGGGGGGGGGCTTAAACTGAAAATGGGTTGATGGGGGGCTAGGACTGGTAATGGGTTGGGGGATTGCTATGACTGGAAATGGACTGAGTGGACGGGGAGGCTTGAACTGCAAATAGCTGATGGGGAGGGAGCTTGGAATGGAAATGGGCTGTGAGGGAAGGGAGCTAGAACTGAAAATGGGCTGATGGAGCAGCTAGGATAGGACTGGAAATGGGCTGTTGGGGGAGCTAAGATTGGAAATGGGCTGTGGTGGGGGCTTGAATTGAAATGGACTCATGGAGGGGCTAGAACTGGAAGTAGGCTCATGGGGGGCTTGGACTGGAATTGGGCTGAGTGGAGGGGAGCTAGGATTTGACATGGGCTGATGGTGGGGCTAGGAAATGACTAGAAATGGGCTGATGGGGGGCTAGGATTGGAAATGAGCTGATGAAGGGACTCAGACTGAAAATGGATGGGGGAGCTAGGACTGGAAATGGGTTGATGGGGGGCTAGGACTGGAAATGGGCTGATGCAGGGACTAGAAGGGAATGGATGCTGGGTGAGACTGGAACTAGAAGGGAGCTGATGTTTGGGGAGGATTAGAATGGGATGGGGCTGGGAGAGTAAAATGGAGAGGGGAAAAAATATTTTGTGTGGGAGGGATGAAAAATCTACAATTGGCCGGGTATTGGGAGAGTAAGTGGGGATTGAGGATGGAGGGGTAAAATTTGTGTGGATGAAATAAGAATGAGGAAAGAGCAAAAGGATAAAGATTAGTATGTTAAAGCAGATGTAGAGAGAGAGGATGGAAAGAAAACTAGAAGAGAGAAGAAAGGACAAATGGACAGCAGACGATGGAGAGTTAGCAGAAAACATGAAGAAACCAGAAGAAAGTGGCTGGAGCAATTGCAACTGAAAAAAAATGCACAAAAGGTAGAAATATATCTCTTTATTTTGAATTTATTAACTGGAATATGAAAGTTCTGGGAAATGTGCATCATTAACGTCTGCGCTTTGTTTGGTACAAGAGGAAATTGATTTATAGTTTTATTTCTACAGTGTTGTTGTACATTCCAAGTTTGGCTTTTGGGGTTCCCAGTTTAAATTATTGCCTTCCTGTTTCTAAATTGTGATTCCTTGTTTGGTGATGGTCTATGTTCTGCATGTGTTACTGAGCTGAGGTATTCTGTTTATGTAATTCCTATTTGACATTGCCACTTGTTCTCTTTCCCCAGTATTCTCTGAAATGTACTGGTTTAATATTTGCAGTGTTTCCTTTTGATAGGTAGGGACTGGTGCTTTGTGAGTCCTGGTAATGCTGTCAGGATACAGCGGGTTTGCTATGGGTTCTAAATGGGCAGCGTTTGTAGTAGTTCCTAATGTGCCTGGCGGTTGGCACTGGATTATAGTAATGTAGAAATCGTTTAGTCTTTCTTTATCCATACACTCATTAAGAGACATGTTTACTAAAAGTTAGTGTATGGTAACATTATGCAAATATTTATGCAAATAAGGCCACTTATGCAAATGAGGCCCCGCACCGAGTCTCCGCACATGGCCCCGCACCCCCCTTGGGCCGCCCCTGGCTAGTGGGAATTGAATGCTGGTTGTTTGGTTACCAAGCCAGTGTTCTAATCACTAGGCTACTCCTCCATGCCTCAAAGTGAAACTATCTGGATGCAAATGACCCGAGCACCTTCCACTCATGACTTCTATGGGTCCTTTTCATCTGCAAAGCAATACAACATGCAGATCTTTCCAAATTTATACCTGAATGCTCTGTGAGACAAAACCTCACTCATTGGAGTGATATATCTCACTCTTTGTGATGGGCCACCCTTGGCATCTCTGTAGTTTAAAGTTTAGCAAAATTGACATCAGCCACTACACAGTTGAGTACAAAGGTGCTGCCGAGATATCATGTGACAGCGGCATGCGCATGGTGAATTCAGGGTACCTTGGACTGAAGGAGGAAGCTTGTGAGATTTAGAGAAAATGACCATGGGGGAGGGGAAGGCAGGAAATAAAGGCCTGACATAGGGAGGATAGGACTCAGGGACTGGGAAGACAGGATTATTTAGGACTAAGAGATGGGATGGGGAGAAAAAGGTGCCTGGATAGGAGAGAGCCTGAAACTCAGGGACTAGGTTCAGAGGGGAAGGGTCAAGTGGAGACTGGGGACTTTAATGAAAGAGTGACAGTCTGGAGAGGGAAAGGATTAGGGTCTGGGGTCTGAGTGGGAGAATGCATGGGGTGGAGGTGAGTAGGGAGTAGGGAACGGAAAAGGAGAGCAGGAACTTGGAAACTACCACTACTATTAATCATTTACATAGTGCTATAAGGCTTACACAGCGCTGTACATATACACGAAGAAAGACTGTCCTAGCTCATCAGAGCTTACAATCTAATCAAGACAGACAATAGAATATCTGAGTATAGGAGGTACAAATAGGTAAAGGTAAGGAGACACAAGGAGAACAAGGGATCAGGATCCAAAAGCAGCCTCAAAGAGGTGAGCCTTCAGCATAGGGTTGCCAACTGGCCGGTTTTCAGCCGGCCTGGCCGGTTTTTCCATGGCCAGGCCGGCTGCCGGCGCAGAGGCAAAACCGGCCCTTGAAAAGCCGTTTTTTTTTGCTCTGGCCGCAAGATCGGGAACGGCCAGAGCAAAAAAAACGGCTTTTCTCCCAACCCGGAGGGCTTCAGAGGGAGCCGGGGAAGCCCGCGCGAGGCCCCGGCTCCCTCTGAACAGCCGCCAGCGTGAAGAGCCTTTACCTTCACGCTGGCGGCTGTTCCTGTAAAGCCGCGATTGGTGGAAAAGGTTAAAGGCAATGCCTTTTAACCTTTCCCAGCATTCTCGGCTTCACAGGAACAGCCGCCAGCGTGAAGGAAAAGGCTCTTCACGCTGGCGGCTGTTCAGAGGGAGCCGCGGCCTCGCTCGGGCTTCCCCGGCTCCCTCTAAAGCCTCAGACAGCCATGGTGTGGGGGGGGGGGGAGGCCAAGGACTGCCTGGGCTGTGATGGGGGGAGGGGGCCTGGACTGGAAAAGGGCTAGGAGGGGGAATTTGACTGGAAATGGGTTGTGATGGGGGGGGGGGGGGTGGGACCTGGACCGGAAAAGGGCTATGTGGGGGGGGGGGGGACATTGACTGGAAATGGGTTTTGATGGGGAGGGGGACCTGGACTGGAAAAGGGCTATGTGGGGGGGGGGGGGACAAGGACTGGAAATGGGTTTTGAGGGGGAGGGGGACCTGGACTGGAAAAGGGCTGGGGGGGTGGGGAGACATGGACTGGAAATGGGTTGTGATGGGGAGGGGGACCTGGACTGGAAAAGGGCTATGGGGGGGGGAACATGGACTGGAAGAGGGCTATGGGGGGGGGAGGAACTTGGACTGGAAATGGGCTATGGTGGAGGGAGGGGGAACTTGGACTGGAAATAGGCTGTGATTAGGGGGACTTGGACTGGAAATGGGTTGTGAAGGGGGGGGGGAACTGGACTGGAAAAGGGCTATGGGGGGGGGGGCATTGGACTGGAAAGAAATGGGCTGTGATGGGGAGGGGGACCTGGACTGTAAAAGGGCTATGTGGGGGGTGGGGGACATGGACTGGAAATGGGTTGTGATGGGGAGGGGGACCTGGACTGGAAAAGGGCTATGGGGGGGGGGGAACTTGGACTGGAAATGGGCTATGGTGGAGGGAGGGGGAACTTGGACTGGAAATAGGCTGTGATTAGGGGGGCTAGGACTGCAAATGGACTGTGTTGGTGGGGGGGGGGGTAGGACTGCAAATGGGCTGTGATGGTGCGGGGGGACTCGGACTTCAAATGGGATGTGATGGGGGGGGGCTAGGACTGGAAATAGGCTGTGATGGGGGACTTGGACTGGAAATGGGCTGTGATGGGGGGGGGGGGCTAGGACTGGAAATGGCCTGTGATATGAAGGCTAGCACTGGAAATGGGCTTATGAAGAGCTGGAATAGGACTGGAAATGGGCTGATGTGGGGCATGGGAGAATGGGACTAGAAGGGAGTGGATGCTGGGTGGGTCTAGAACTATAAGGGAACTGATTTTGGGGGAGGACTAGAATAGATGGGGAATGAGTGGAGAGGGGAAAAAAAATATTTTGTGTGGAAGAAAAGTCTATGATGGGCTGGGTATTGGGAGAGTGAGGGGCTTGAGAATGGAAGGGTGAAATTTAAATGGATGATAAAGGAATAAGGAAAGAATTGGGGGAAAGAGCAAAAGGGAAACAATCAGTATGTTAAAGCAGAAATAGAGAGAGAATGGAAAACATCTAAAAGAGAAGAAAGGACAAATGGATAGCTCGCAGAAGACACGAAGAAACCAGAAGAAAGTGACTGGAGCAATTGCAACTGAAAAATAAAACGCCCAAACAGAAGGTAGAAAAATACTTTTTATTTTGAATTTATTAGCTGGAATATGTTTGGTCTGGGAAGTGTGTATTGATAACATCTTTGCGTTTTGTTTAGTGCAAGAGGAAATTACTTTATAGTTTTATTTCTCCAGTGTTGTACATTTCATGTTTGGATTTTGGGGTTCCCAGTTTAATTATTATCTGACCAAGGAAGTTAGCCTACACGTATCCTTGGTAATTTTTGTGGGTGGGGCTGGGGGCGGGGCAGGGGTGGGACTAGGGGCGGAGAATGGGTGGAGCATGGCGAGCCACAGGTGTCGGGTTTTTCTCGGTGAAAAAGTTGGTAACCCTACTTCAGCATGGATTTGAAAGTGGGCAGAGATGGAGCCTGATGTATTGGGTAGGGACAAGGGGGAGCAGAGTCTTAGAGATTGGGTGGAGGAAGAGACAGCTGACAAGTAAAGTGACAAAAAGAGAATGAACCAAAGCAGTTAGAAAAGAAAGGGCTGATATTTATTTAGGCAGCCTATGCGCTGCTATGCAGATATGCCCCCCAACCCTTAACCCTGGATATTCAAGGCTGGGGTCATATGTGGCCCCGGCATTGAATATCTGGAGATTGCTGCGCACACCGAAAGCCGCAGTAGCTAACCAGGCAGCAGCAAAACTGGATGCTGCTCGGTTAGCTCCTGCGCCTCAGGCAAGGTTATTCCTCGCCTATCTTTTAAGTGCAGGTCGCTAACCAGGCAGCAAGCAATATCGCTGCTACCCAATTATCAATCACCTCTGCCTCCCACCCCGACCTGCCCCAATGCTAATCGATTAGCTTCAGGGTGCGTAAATGCCATAATCGGGGATATTCAGCGGCGCTAATCGTGATAATGCTGTGGAATATCCCTCCCAGCGGCAGTCACACAGTTTACAGGGCTGTGAACCATGTAACTGCCCTTCGAATTTCAGGCCCAAAATGTCTAGACAAGAAAAAGTTAGGAACGACCATTTTATTTTCAGTTTAGTAATTATAATATGCCGAACTGTGGAATGTGCATCTAAGTCTTTTGCTCAGCACAAGAGGAAATGTGGTTGAGTCTATTTTTATAGTGTTGCACTGTACACGAAGCCCAGCTTCTTGTGGTTTGTTTTATTTTTCATCTGCACATTTCTGATTTGTTGTTCCTTGCTCTGTATGTGGTGAGGCCCTGTCTCTGTATTCTGCAAGTGTGATGAAGGTGAGGTACTGGATGATGCTTGCATGTGGTTTCTGTCTAAGGATCTATAGTAGTCCAGCTTGTTCTGTTTCCCAGGAAGAGGTGTAGTGCAGCTCCCCTGTAATACGCTTCATCGCTAGGTCTTTGCTGTTTAAGTCCTGGAACTTGGTGCTATTCCGCATATCTGTTTTGTAGGGTTTTCTAATACTTCACAATATGCCTCATAGTAGAAACAGCTTGCGTCATTTTCACCAAAGTGATACCAGTATTAGACATTTTTTTGCATGTTGTATAGTAAGGGGGAAATAGCCTAGTTGTGCTCTGTGCACACGACTGAGGAGTTTCTGTGAGCCGAGGGCCTGTTTGCAGAACTCACAGACTGCACTCCCCTATAGCTGTGTAAAAATTGCACAGTGCTTCACAGTACATTTGCCCTGGCCCCTTGGCACCTTGCCTGACCTGATAAAGCAAAAACATTAGCGAGGATTGTGCCTTTGGAGATGATTCAACATTTACCAAGGGGAAGCCGTCAAACTGGAAAAAATAAAAAAGGGGCCCATTCACAAAAGTTTGCCCAGGGCCCCATAAGTGGTTAAAGTGGCCTTGCAAATTCCACACTGCATTGGAATATAAATTCAAAACCAGGACTGGTCAAAAAATCTCCCTTCAGGAACTGGGTAACTTGAAAACTGTGGGAGCAGAAGGTTTGCTAGCTCACTCCCTGCTCCATGCTCCTTTACAATGTGCTGTTTCTACTGCCACTGCTATTAGGGCTTTTTACCGGTCGCTATTTAGACAAGCAAGGACCAACAAGTAAGGTATTCTGACCAATAGAAAGCTGGATGCGAGGAAGACAGATATAGTGGTCAAGGAGAAGAACACCAGAATGGCATAATTATAGAGGTGTCAGTTCCAAGTGACTACTCTGTGAATCGTGCTGAGGAGAAAATCTTCAAGTACCAAGAAATGCAATTGGAGACCAAGAAAATGTGGCAGAAAAATGCAGAGTTATTTCCCATCGTATTGGGTGCTGCAGACTTAATTAAGAGGAATTTCCAAGCACACCTTGATAAATTACCCATACATGTTACCAGGGGCGGCCCAAGGGGGGTGCGGGACCATGTGCGGAGATTCGGTGTGGGGCCTCATTTGCATAAAGGGCCTCATTTGCATAAATATTTGCATAATGCTAACATGCACTAACTTTAGTAAACATGCCTCTTAATGAGTGTATGGATAAATAAAGACTACCAAATTTCTACATTACTATACTCCAGTGCTAACTGCCAGGCACATTAGGAACTACTACAAACACTGCCCATTTAGAACCCATAGCAAACCCGCCGTATCCTAACAGCACTACCAGGACTCACAAAGCACCATACCCTAACTATCAAAAGGCAACACTGCAAATATTAAACCAATACATCTCAGAGAATACCAATACATCTCCTACTGGGGAAAGAGAACAAGAGGCACTGTCACATAGAAACTACATAAATAGAATACCATTGGAACATAGACCATCACCAAACAAAAAACAAGGAATCACAATTTAGAAATAGGTAGACAATAATTAAACTGGGAACCCCAAAAGCCAAACTTGGAATGTGCAACAACAGTGCAAAAATAAAACTATAAATTAATTTCCACTTGTACTAAACAAAATGCAGACGTTAAAGACGCACATTTCCCAGAGCTGACATATTCCAGTTAATAAATTCAAAATAAAAAAGTATTTTTTTATCTTTTGTTGTTTGTGCATTTTATTTTTCAGTTGCAATTGCTCCAGTCACTTTCTTCTGGTTTCTTCGTGTCTTCTGCTAACTCTCTATTGTCTGCTGTCCATTTGTCCTTTCTTCTCTCTTCTAGTTTTTATCCATTCTCTCTCTACATCTACTTTAACATACTGATCATTCCCCTTTTGCTCTTTCCTCCATCTCTTTCTTTATTCCTTTTTCATCCACTCAAATTTTACCCCTCCATCCTCAATCCCCACTTACTCTCCCAATACCTGGCCAATCATAGATTTTTCTTCAATGTCACACAAAATATTTTTTCCCCTCTCTGTCCTTTCTCCCCCAGCCCCATCCCATTCTAGTCCTCCCCAACACCAGCTCCCTTCTAGTTCCATACCCACACTTATGGAAAGAGTAGTGGATCCATGGAATAGTCTCCCAGTGGAGGTGATAGAGATGAGGACAGTAACTGAATTCAAAAAAGCATGGGACAAACACAGAGGATCCCTAAAGGTAAAAAGGGGACTGTTGTAGTTGTTGATATGGAAGGACAGACTAGATAGGCCATGTGGTCTTTTTCTGTCACCATATTTCTATGTTTCAGCATTTGCTCCCTTCTAGTCCCCCCACCAGCCCATTCCAGTCTTAGCCCCCCCATCAGCCCATTTCCAGTCCTATCCTAGCCCCTCCATCAGTCCATTTCCAATACAAGCCCCCCATCAGCCCATTTCCAATCCTAGCCTCCCATCATTCCATTTCCAATCCTAGCCTCCCATCAGCCCATTTCCAGTCCTATCCTAGCCCCTCCATCAGCCCATTTCCAGTCCTATCTCATCTCACACTCAGCCCAGTTCCAATCCTAGCCCCCCATCTGCCCATTTCCAGTCCTTTCCTAGCCCCATCATCAGCCCATTTCCAATCCTAGCTCCCCCCACTCAGCCCATTTCCAGTCCTAGCTCCCCCCCACACAATTTCCAGTCCAAGCCCCCCCACTCAGCCCATTTGCAGTTCAAGCCTCTCTCCCCATTAGCTGTTTCCAGTTCAAGCCCCTCCTTCACAGCCCATTTCCAGTCCTAGCTCCTCCCCCCACAGCCCCTTTCCATTCCAAGTCCCCCTCTACATCATCTATTTCCCTCTATAATGCTTTAGAGGGAGCCGGAGAGTCCCCAGCTCACCTCTAACAGCAGCCGAAGTGAAGCGCATATTTTTCCTTCACTTCGGCAGCTGTACTGAAGTTTAGAATGCTGTTGCGCTGAGGTCAAAGGGGACTTCCTGTTTCCCAGTGTTCAGCGCGGCAGTGTTCTAAACTTCAGTATAGTTGCCGAAGTGAAGGGAAAAGACATGCTTCACTTCAGCAGCTGGTAGAGGTGAGCTGGGGCCTCTCCGGCTCCCTCTAAAGCCGCCCTGCCTGCTGGTGTTCAATGCGGGATGTTGTTGGCGTGGGGCCCCCTGAAACGCGGGGCCCTATGCAAACAACATTTTTGCCCAATGGACGGGCCGGCCCTGTATGTTACATCTTACAAACTCCAGAGGGAGGCTCTCTTTGGCACGATGCAAGTGCTACGCCGAGCATTAACAGTAAATTTGAGAGACTGAGATCATACTCCACATACCTTGGCATAGAAGTGAGGTTCATAACTGTCATGATATGCACAAAACGACCACATTTGGAGAAACTACCCAGAGGTACAATTGGGGAGCAGTTTTAAATGAGAGAAGGGTGCAGGTGACTGTGGGTTTTTTTTTCAAAATTGTCAATCTTACAAAAGATCCAGTTCAAAAAGTGACTTTTGGCCAGTTGTGGGTTTTAGAAACATAGAAACATGATGACAGAAAAAGACCACATGGCCTATCTAGTCTGTCCTTCCATAACAACAACTACAACAGTCCACTTTTTACCTTTAGAGATTCTCTGTGTTTGTCCCATGCTTTTTTGAATTCAGTTACTGTCCTCATCTCTACCACCCTCCACTGGGAGACTATTCCATGGATCCACTACTCTTTCCGTAAAGAAATATTTCCGCATATCACTCCTGAATCTATCTCCCTTCACCCTCATCCCATGTCCCCTCGTATCAGAACTTGCTTTCAATTGAAAGAGGCTCTCTCCCTGAACATTTATGCCACGGAGGTATTTAAACATCTCAATCATATCACCTCTATCCCGCCTTTCCTCTAAGGTGTACACATTAAGATCCTTAAGTCTGTCCTCATATGAAACCCATTAATCATTTTAGTAGCAACCCTCTGCACCGACTCCATCCTGTTCACATCCTTTTGAAGGTGCGGTCTCCAGAATTGCACACCATACTCCAAATGAGGTTGCACCAAAGACTTATACAGAGGCATTATCACCTCCTTTTTTCTGCTAGCCATTCCTCTCCGTATGCACCCAAGCATCCTTCTAGCTTTTGCCGTCGCCTTTTCTACCTGTTTAGCTACTTTAAGATCATCAGACACAACCACGCCTAGGTCCCGCTCTTCTTTAGTGGACAAAAGTACTTCACCTCCTATACTGTATTGCTCCCTTGGATTGCTGCAGCCCAAATGCATGACCTTACATTTTTTAACATTAAATCCCAGCTGCCAAATTCTAGACCATTCTTCAAGCTTAGCTAGATCCCTCCTCATGTTATCTACACCTTCCTAGGTGTCTACTCTATTGCAGATTTTGGTATCATCCGCAAAGAGGCAAACCTTACCCGACAGCCCTTCCGCTATATCACTAACAAAGATGTTAAAAAGAATCGGACCAAGGACAGATCCCTGGGGCACACCACTGGTAACATCCTTCTCCTCAGAGTGAGCTCCATTTACTTGTACTCTTTGTCGCCTCCCACCCAACCAATTTCTAACCCAAGCTGTAACTTTAGGGTCCATCCCTAGGGTGTTCAGTTTGTTTATAAGTCGCCTGTGAGGAACAGTGTCAAAGGCTTTACTGAAATCTAAATACACCACTCACATCCCACTATGTTGTGGTATTTATAGTTCCTGCTTCTCTAGCTTTTGAAATCATCACTGGAATGCAGCTGGACACAGGTTGCTAGAAATCCAGGACTGCCAAAAGAAATAGCCCGTGGGCAAGGCCGGCCCAATCACTAGGCAAACTAGGCGGTCACCTAGGCCAGCAACTTCCAGAGGGCAGCAAAAGCAGGTCATTCAAAGCTAAATAACAGATTTTGACAGGGAGAGGGGATGTAAAGCTTGAGGTTCGCCCAGGGCAGCGACACTTTGAACCAATTCTAGGGTCGGCCCTGCCCGTGGGGAACAGAATTATATTTTTTTATTGGCAGACAGTTGCCAGGATGGGATAGGACAGAGCAATTGAATGTGAAGGGAATTTGATTGTATCTCATTGCCATTGACTGTTATTATTGTCCTATCAGATTGCAAGAGCCAGGCTTTTAAACCAGGCAGAAAGCAGTTGCCATTTCTCTTACCACTGACAGACTGAAAAGATTTTAGCGTGTGAGGCGGTGGTTATTTAGTGTGATAAGGAAGCTTATCATAGTTCAGGAAGGAGCTATAATAGAGGTGAATTGGCTCTGAACAAGCAACCTGTCTTTTCTGGTATAAATAATGAAACAGAATGTTTTCATAAAAGACTACCAGTCCCAGAATGCACCAGGTTTCAAACAGCCACTAGAAGAGCTGAAGTGGGGAAACGTGTGTTCAATCAGGAGAGCTATGAGGTAATCCCCAAGCACTCATCTCCAAGGGCAGGGCTTGATTCAGCACAGCTGAGCTGTGCTAGGGTGGAGTATCCCTCTAAACGAGTTAAAAGTAAAACCTATTCTACACAGAATCAGCAGAGGCAGAAGCAGTTGCAGACCCGAGAGCTGGAGTTGGAGTTGATGAGGAACCCAGAGCTCGAGGACAGAGAGAGCAAGAAGCAGCGTGGAAGAAAGAAGAGAAAAGCAGCTTGGAAGTCTAAAGGAGTCCATAGCAGTACGTGTGCTGGGAGTCATTCCAGAGGCAAGCATACTCCATTGAACTGGGGAAAGCCAGAGGAGTGGGGTTACAGAGCCAGGAATCCCCAGACGGCACCTGTGAGGGAGACGGCTGCATTTGGAAGGGGCCCTAAGACCAGTGCAAGAAGGTATGTGAAGAGAGACCCAGTGTCCAGGGATCTTGATTGGAAGGCTGGACATAAAAACTGGACTACATACTGGCCAGGAGTTCGGGAGAGGAACCCTAACAGCAATGGAAGCTCAGGTATGAACACTGATCTATGCCCTAGCTCTTCACTTGGAAGACAGCAGGGAAACCAGTATTGTCCTGAGAGTGCTCCATTAAGAAATTCCCCTGAGCCAGTCCATGATATTGATTCTATGATAGTTGAAGAGGAAGGAGATATTATAAATGAACAGTGTGACTACATGGATTGCTCTCTGTCTAGGCTGCTGTGGTAATATACTTTCACAAATGCAACAACCATCAAAAAGAAATATATCTTGTTCTTTTATCTACCCAGAAAAGTTTACAAGAAAGCCTTTGGGTAGGATTTGAGCCACGTATAGAAAGTAAACCAGCCAAGAGGTTTGTAGCTGGTTAATTGTTAGCAATTAAGCCTTGCATAATTGCATGTGGGCTCTAAAAGGACACTTCTAGGTGTGTGTGAAAATACAAGAAGTTATCCTTGAAAAAGAACAGTTTTTTGATTCCTTTTATTTGGGTTTTGTTTTGTTTTTGGAGCACTGCTAAAAGGTATTAGCAGGAGCCCATTGAAAGACCTTTCTGTTCCCATCAAGGTCTTTATTGTTTGATTTGATTGCTTAAGAAGTTCAGTTGTTGTTCCTGATTTGTTTTCCTAAGTATAATACTGAAAGCAAGTATCCTTTTTGTGCTACCAAGTAAATCTGTGTGGGAGAAATAACTCCATAAATAAAATATATTTTCTTTGCTTAACACTCGAGCAAGCACAACTCATTTATTTGTGAACGGCTGATTCTGGTATGAATGGACTACATTTCCCACAATCCTTTGCAAGTCATACTAATATTTGCCTTTGCCAAGACTGTGGACATTCTCACCCAGCGCCCCCGTTTACATTAGCTATGACAGTTTTTATAAGAAATCACTTGAGTTTTCTTGGTTACATGATGATAACAAATTTTTGAAGATGTTTATAAAAAAACCCCCTAAGGAGCCTTTTACTAAATGTCAGGGCGTCTAATGGGTATTAGCATATGCTATCTGCCACCCTGCTTGTGTTACTCTTATGAGTGTGGTGGAAGACAGCACACACTAATGCCCGTTAGCGTATGCTTTAGTAAACAAGTCCTTAAATAGTACATTTATATATGTCCTTGGTAGCATATTCCCTGCACCTTCCTGAAAAAGCCATGGCTGGTGAAACAGCCCTATGTTGGAGGACTCGGGCTTTAGGCAGACTTGTTTATATTCTCAAAAGATATTGGGCACAATATTCAGCAGTGGTGGCCAGCACTACTAAAGCGACTAACCGTCACTGCTCAACAAAAGACTTCGACGTTTAATGCCACGGCCTTATCTGGCCACTGGCATTGAATAGCTGGGCATCGGAGCATGCGAAGACAGCACCCGTGAATATTCAGTGGCACTTATTTAGTGGTTTGACTTAACTATGTAGGTCAGCTGAATATTCATTTCAAGCTAACCAGATAAGTGATCTTTCCTGTTAACTTAGAAAGGATACAGTTCTGCTGAATATTGGCCCCATCGTGTTTATACTGTTACTGGATATAAACAGCGCCGTATGTTAGTGATTCCCTTTCCCACGGATCTTACAACCTAAGCTGGTACTTGAGGCAATGAGGCATAAATGTCCTATGCAATAAACTTTCGTAGGTACGCGAAGACCCTTATTTACATGCTAAAAATAGTGATAGGCATTTTCATATATGCTAAAGTGATCACAAAAGACAGTAGCCTGAACATGTTAACTTTTGCAAGCTCATGTGTACAAATTCTGTATGCAAATTAGGGTTTATTGAGTGGTCAGATATATCCCATAGCATGCTTACCCTCCATGCAATGGACTGAATGCTCAGTACATAGCCAGTAGTTAACACCTGCCAAGAACCCTGTGTTAATTAGTTAGTGTCCATAATAAAATCTGTATCCTCATTGCAAATTGGTCTGAAGTGAATGGACTAATTAAGAATGGGGATTTCCTTCTTCCTATGACAAGATTAGATCTCCACTAGGGTATCTCCCTTTCTCTCTCTTGCACTCCTGCAGCCAGATCAAACCCCATCAGGTCAGCCCTCTCTCTTATGTAAAGAACAATCCTCTGGCAGGGCATCTCTGGTTGCCTTTCTCTCACGACAAGACCAAAGCCTATTCAGTGCACCCTGTCTAATGGAAAAAACAGCCCCTTACCTCACAGCAATCCTAAGCAGTTGAACCTTCCCCAAGAGTCATCATGCTCACTCCCCAGTGGAGGAACTTCACTCCTCCTGCTCTATGACAAAGGAGCCCTAGTGGTACACCTCTGAAAGCCACTTAACCATTCTGGAGGGCTCCTGAATGTTCTTTTTTATTTTTAGGGATATTGATTTTACATTGTACAATAGTTGACAGTGAACAGATTGGAGAAATACTTACCTAAACAACATCATTTCTAAGCATCAATACAACTATGGTACTTATGACTACCGCACTGAAAAGAAACATAAGGTGTGCCTCTTTTTTCAAATAATCTTAACATCAAGGATGATAGAGTTCCTCCACTCTATCCCAACCCCATTCCCCCAATCTGCCATACCAAAACCCAAAGATCTTGCCAGTACCAAACCCAAAGATCTTGCCAGTACTACTAGTATCCTATGCATATATCCTCTCATTAGAGGAGAAGCAGACAGATTTCTTTGAACCGCTCCAGTTTTCTTCTTATACTGTACGGCCAATCACTTTGCCAAGAACAGAGGTGGGAGGGGGTTGGGGGGGGGGGGGAAATCCATCTCCAGACTGCAGCCAAATTTAACTTGAGTACATTTAAACAATGTCTAAAAGCAATAATTTTGTGAAACTTTAAGAGTGGGTGCCATTGAATTGAAAAGGAAAACTCCTGGATCCCATGGGATCTCCATTCCTATTAACTGCCAGACCCAACCCCTTCCAATAAACCTTTATCGGTGGACAGCCCCACCAAATATGAGCTAGAGTTCCTACCTGCTCACACCTCCTCCAGCAAGCTGCAGGCACAACTGGTAAACAATGAGACAATTTCCAGAGAAGGGGATAGAGGTCAAATACCACCCATACAAAATCATATACTGTAACTGTTCTCTTGAACATTAATTGCTTCAGAACTCTGACCCCGATCCCTCTCTATCTGCTCCCATTGCTTCTCCAGCTTCCATCTACTCCTATGCTTCCTAACCTTTGAGGCACTGTCCTGCAAGTAAACATATAGGGCCGAAATCAGACCCTTCGTTGTGCATCTATCCTCATACAAATCTACCAGGGAAGTAGGCTCTCAGTCAACCCTGGGCCCAGGGCCGGCACAAGGAGATGAGCTGCACCGGCAAACCTCATCTCTTGTGCCCCCACTTCCCCCTGTGGTGCCCGTTGCCGCTGCTGCTGTCCTTCTCCGGGATGCACAGTGGCAGCAATGATTGCAAACAGCTCCGTGGCACTTAACTTTTAATTTCGGCACTGCGGGGCTGTTTGCTTCCGCCCCCTTCAAAGCAGGCAGTCCGAGGGGGTGGAAACAAACAGCCCTGTGGTACCGATGTTTAAAGGTAAGTGCTGTGGTGCTGTTTGCGACCATTGCCACTGCTGTAGGTCCCAAGAGGGGCAACCGCAGTGGCAATGGACACTCCTGAAGGGTCCGTGCACTAGGCGACCGCCTAGTTTGCCTAAAGGTAGCATCAGCCCTGCCTGGGCCTGATCTTTCTATACTCTACCAAGTGCATCAGCTGCTGATGGTAATAGTTATGATTTAAGGGGAGCTTAAATCACAGTTCCTGAAAAGAAAACTTTCCCTTATCATATAACTGCCCCAAGCTCCTAAACCTCTTCTGTTCCTAGTTCCGAAACACTACCGAGCCCACACCAGGGGGGAGGGGGGACAATAGAAACAAAGGAGAACAGCTCTCCCTTCCCTAAGCAAACCCCTTATCCCTGCATTGACTAGCATGATCAATATAGGAGTTAATTCCCCCGTCATAAAGCCTATGTTCAGCTGGTAACCACAGCTGCCCATCCAGCCAAACTGGTCCCACCTACCTGTTCTCTAATTGAACCTAAATTTGTTTACTCTCCAGATATATCCATGAGACTGGGTGACAGTATAATACCATGCCAAGTTGGGTACTACAGACCCTCCCCTTTTCTGTTAGCAAACAGAATTCCATTCACAATACAGGATTTTTTATGACCCCAAACAAAGGCTAAGGTCCTGCTCTGCAAAACTGTAAAAAACCCTATGCAGGACCTCCATGGGCAGCACCTGAAAAAGATAGAAACGTCGAGGAAGGATATTTATTTTGACAGATGCTATTCTATCAAACCAAGAAAGGGTCGGCCTCAACCTCATCTCCAGACCTCAATTAAGCTGCCTAATGGGAACTATAGAGTTAGCCTCATAGAGATCACTGTGTCTACCAGTCACATTCTTCATCGCAAGATATTTCAGAGTGCGTCACCCATTGAATGGAAAGTGATTCTGAAGACATGCACACAATTCAGGATCCACACTAATATTCAGAATCTCACTTTTGACTTTAAACTCTGACACCCTACCATATACCTGAAAAAGTTTTAAAAGATTAGGAAGTGTGGTCAAAGGGGACACCAAAATTTGTAAAATGTATCCACAAATAATGCAATTATATTCCCTAAAACCTAAAAGAATTCCCACAACATTAGGATCCTCTCAAATCCTCTGAGTCAAGGGTTCTATTACTAAAGGGGAGAGCATGCGCCCTTGTTGTGTACCCTTCTCCAAGGAGAACATTGAGGAATAGCCCCCATTCACACATCACACAAATTTTTGCACTGTCATATTGACCTAGGCCAGGATGGAACACAGGAAACCCTGATCCACGCTGTCAACTGCTTTTTCAACATCAACGGCTAGAATAAGGGACTCCTGCCGTTAAGCCTGGGAAATGCAGAGCATTTGTAATACCCTATGCACATTTTCAGCCGCTTGTCGACCAGCAACAAAATCTACCTGGTCACCATGGATCAACTGGGGCAACACTTAATTAAGGTGGCCCACCA
This sequence comes from Ichthyophis bannanicus, assembly GCA_033557465.1. NCBI lineage: Eukaryota > Metazoa > Chordata > Amphibia > Gymnophiona > Ichthyophiidae > Ichthyophis > Ichthyophis bannanicus. The sequence continues at coordinate 587,617,588 of CM066033.1, read as the reverse complement.
AGACTTTGGCCAAACTTTTGCCATCTATATTTAACAGGGAGATAGGCTTGTAGGTTGAAATGTCCAATTTATTCTTTTTCAGCTTAGGGCTTCCACCATCATAGATAGAAGGCCATGTCCCTCCAACACTGTATTATAAAATGCAGTTAGAATGGGGGACAAATAAGAACCAAATAGTATTCCAGGGTAAACCCATCCAACCCAGTGCTGTTTCCTATGGGCAGTTCTTTTTATGGCTTTAAAGATCTGGGGGAGGGGGGAAATTTCTCTATCCGATAAATCCATCCCATCCCCTGAGAGTGTGGGCCAATGGACCCCTCCCAATTACTTCTCCACATCAACCTACATTTCAAAGCCTTTAAGAAGTCAACAAATGCTGACACAGATGCTTCCTCCGTACCTCTCTGAGCCCTGCAAGTCTGTGATTTCTGAATTGTTTTCTCAGTGTAACCCCAGTGACCTGGCTAGATGGATCAGGGCACATAAAATACATTTATAAACTCACGCTGATTCTAACTGGGTTCTTAGGGTGGGACCAGGAATTTCTCCTGGGAGGCCTATCACATTTACACTCTCAGGAAACAGGCTCACTTTTTCACTTTGGTACAAAAAGAACAGTCACCGAGGCATAGTTTGCTTCTGAATCCAGTCCAACACTTTACTTTAAGCTTCTTCAAAAAATAACAGCTCAGTGTTGCTAGTATTGTCCTTAAACCCCTTTAACAACAGCTGTAGAACTTTGGTTTGATGACAGGAGTCTGGGAATCTGGGAAGCACTAGTGTCCTTAATCAGTTCCAGGGCCGTGGGGTGCATTGTTTATCTCTGACTGAAAAGTCACAGTGATTTCAATAGCTTACATGCAGTCTTCTTTCTGCCTTCACCTCTGGAGTCACTAGTTCACTCAAAGTCCTTAAGCAAGCGGGTGAACTTATTTACAGTGAGACACTCTCCCAAATCATCTGCTTTCAGCCCCAGCATTCCTTTTCCTTCTCCACACACACTGGGCTGAGCAGCCTCTCCCAGCTCTCTTCGTCAGGTGACTGAATCTGGCCAATCGCTTTTTGTTTTCTTCCGTCCGGATGGGGTGGCTGCCGTTTGGTAGCTGGTCTCTGCTGAGTCAGCTCCCCCTTCTTAATCCACACTCCACAGGTTGGCGGAGTAGCCTAAAGGTTAAGAACACTAGCTTGGTAACCCAGAGACCAGGGTTTGATTCCCATTAGCACTCCTTGTGCCCTTGGGTAAGTCACTTAACCCTCCATTGCCTCAGAAAAATCCAAGTTATCAATGTTTAATGTACATTGCCAAGTTTAAGTTCCAATGTAAATTGCTTTGATTAAAATGATAAAGCAGTATATAAAACCTGATAAATAAAATAAATGGTTCAGTGACACTTACTTACATACAGCCTGGAATATCATATCCTGGCCTGGGCCATTTCCCCACTCCTCTCCAGGAGGAATTATCCCTTGGGCTGCTCCTCCCAGCAGGCTCTCTAGGCCCCTACCAGTCTGTCCTAATACATTAAACCCCCTAGGGGGTTTCATTTGTTTAAGGGATTTATTTCCTTTCTCCTAATATCTTTGCTTCACCTTACCCAGTTGAAAGAGTAAATCTTGCTGTACCCACTGATTCATCCTCGCCCGAATGGCCACGTCCTGCTGTCATGCCTCCATGGAACCAGATCTCATATATTCCTGCTGCAAATGCCACAGTTCCCCCTGGAAACCTGCTAGTTCCTTATTTCCAAACTTAAGGAAAGGCGTATTTGCAATCCATAGAAAAATATAGCTGGTGCAAACAGTTCTAAATACTTACTGAGATCTCACTGCACCTTAATTGTCAATATTTTATGGACATGGATATTTGATGAGGACAGCAGCACCCTAAAATAAAAATATACTTTAACTTTGACTCCATATAATAAAATATTTCCTGCACTGGATGTGGTAGAGACAGTCTTTGGTCTTTGAAATTCCTATTTCTTCATTTGTATCTAGCTGACGCCTTTCCAGTAGTATTTCTGTACATTTACATTATTGTACAAGGAATGGGATGATTTGCTAGTGTATGAGTTACAGAGATTCCATCCTCAACTGGGCAGTGACATGTCCACCTTCACGTAGTTACTCCAGTACCCATGTCCTTTGCAGCCGTACATTTTAATGGTGTTGCTCAGAAATATCAGGATTATTGTACCTCAACTTTACATATCTGTATTCCAAAGACAAACTCGCCATCATCTGGAAATCAGTGAGTCGGAAAGCCAGGAGTCAGACTCTTAGAGATTAGAGTGATCTCCATGAATTCCAATGAAGTAGCACAGATAGGCTGAACAATGGGTAGACACACATGCTTGTATACACTTAAATACAAAACACAAGCCAGATGTTTATGTATCCAGGTATCATAGAGTTCAGCTTTCTCTGAAAATGTATTCAAATAACAAATCCGATGGGCTATTTTTCTTTTTGTCAATGGTTTATGAAAACGCTTCAATCCATTTTCTGGTCTTGTTTTTATATCTGTTTCAAAATAATAATGCCCAATCTTACACAAAAAGACTGGAATATAGAGAGGTAGAATTTCTCTGTGTGTTCAGCCTCACGGGATCAGATGAAGGGGAAAGGGTTAGGTTATTCTCAATACAGAAATTGATTTTTTGATTCCTTTTTGGCTGAAGTAATTTGTTTCACTTTCATAGGATACAGTTTAGAAATTTTACAAGGGAAGGTTCAAGGTCAGTGCCACACGTTAGCAAACAGCAAACTCTGAATTAACATCTTTCATACAATACATGTATTTAAAGCAGAAGTTCAACAAAAGAAATCATTTAAGCATCTATGTAGTAACTGCAATGGTAATGAGAAATATCTGCTGGAGGACCCCAAATTAAAAGCATTTGAAGGAGGGGCAGCACAGTATTTGTTATGTCTGTGTGTCTGCGGAGTTTTTGATATGGTTTTTATATAGAAGACTGTAAATAATTTGGGCTTGTACAGTTTGAAGAGAGATCCATCAAATTGTATTTATTGTATTGTTACATTGGACTTTAACCACAGTCATGCACACTAAGGATATGCAGGTAACACCAGTATTAGGGTGTGAAGGCACAATAGCACACAGGGCGCCAGTACAAAAGCGCAATGATATCATAAAAATAATGCCCTGAAATACATCTAATTCAAGAGAGCAAAAACTGATTAAAAATGGAGTAAAAGACCTCAGCTGTCAATTCCACTTGTATCGCACAACACGATCTGAAGGATTAGCAAAACTTTTTAATCTCAAAAAATGTATTGTCTGTTCATGCAAACCCCACAGGCTGAGACATTACCAATTTCGGCAGGCCCAAGTATGGAGGAGTAGCCTAGTGATTAGAGCAGTGGCTTGGTGTTGTAACATCCAGCGTTTAATTCTCAGCGGTGCTTCTTGCGGCCTTGTGCAAGTCACTTTACTCTCCATTACTTTGGAAGAAAGGCCTAGCAATCTACTTCCCATCACACCTTGCCACAAAAAACCAGGAGCCGCTGAGTCAGCACTGATTCAATGGCGCGATCTGCACAATGCGCATCATGTTGTCTGAGGTGGGTGCTGCATCCCATCAGTTTTGATTTCCATGTCCCCACCAGCGCCTGGACGGTCTTTCTAAAATGTCCCTTGCTATATCTACAATTCTCAAGACAACTGCCAAAAAGGGAGAAACTCCTTGAACATGTTCCCTGTAAAATAGTTATCTCCAAGTTATAATGCCCTGTTCAATGTAATTTCAGTTTGTTCAATGTAAACCGCCTTGATATTGTGAAAGGCGGTATATAAGAAATGATAAATAAATAAATAAATAAACATTTTGGTGCGAAACAAAGAGGCAATTTGTCGGGCAGTGAGTTTATTTATTTGTTGCGTTTGATGGTTGAAAATGAACATTCATATGCGATTAATCATTTATTTTTGTATGCATGTATGGACTTCCAAGCCTTTAACAATGTTCCAAAAAATCCTAATGGTCACAGTAAGTTTGTACTATTGTCTCACGTCATATTCCTTAATCATTATCAACCTCATTTCCAACACCCATATCAATAAAAAATCGGAGTCACTGTAGAATCTGCCCTCATGTTAGGAACTAGTTCCAATTATAAACTGTGGTATCAGGAACAGGCCTCACCTTATGGCTGTGGTTTTAAAGTACTTGCCAAAGTGGCCACATCAATTTGGGCGTTATTACTAAATTCATGTAGAAGCGCACTTGCTACTGATTCAAAACTATGGCATTATGAGGGTGATTTTGAAATGATTTTGCCTGTGTAAAGTTTGCTTGCGAAATTTAAGAAATACAACAGGTGTATTCCCACTGGTGCACACATAGGTTGTGATATTCTCGTATAACAGGTATTGTCTCTCCACTGAGTGCAAAGTCCAGCAATTCCTTTCTTTGATTTCAGTGGATCTATTTCTGCTGCTGTAGTCAAGCACTGACTCTCTCACCTGTAGCATACCGTCGGGGTGCAGCTAGCAGAGGCTGTGTCTCACATTCATTTCTTAACCGCAAAACTGTACCAGGGCCTTACTTATGTGGCCCCCATCAACGATGAGACCTTCTCATATATCGTTGCTGAAAGGAATCCACACAGACAGACCTTGTACAAGAACAGCTAAAAGTTGCTCCCTAGAGTCCTGATTTTATACCGGGCACCTATAAGAGAAGTTCGAAAAGATGCCTATTTTAAGCCTATTTCGTAAAGGCAACATGAATTCCTGTGAATCTAATACAGCAAAAAAGTGCAGATGGCACACAGCTTTTGCAGCTAACGCCATGCCATCTGTTGGGGGCATGCACAGCATTTTCCCAGCAGACAATGCACCAGATTTGCAGTGGAACAGCAGCCTGGATGCAGCTAACGCCACTCATTGAGGTGTTGTTCGTAGCTATTGCACTATTTGCGAATCCGTTGGTTACTGCGTGCTGTCAAGGCCCACGATAACCACACATTGCAGACTACCCTTATCCCGCCCACTAATGCAAATAACACATGTTCTGCAGATTGTGCAGAAAATCACTGTGTTATCTGCATTTTGCATGTGTTATCTCTTAAGATGGCCAGATAGCGTGCACTATCTGCTATGTTAACAGTTAATGCGGGTCTCGTAAACAGACCCCTAATTATTCTACTTGCGCTTGTCATCAGACCTCAGCCGCTAATTCCACTTGAACACGATTTGAGGGATTAGCAAAACGTTTTAATCTCCAAAAATGATTTAGAACAACTCTTATATCCAATTCTTATATCCAATTCCCATCATATTTCAAAAAGAATTTTACCTCTTTTCTCTTTCTTTTTTCTACTTTTCCTTGTAGTCTCATTTTGCTTAGTTAGATAAATAACGCCACTTACCTTAAGTTTATCCCATTAGAAGCTTGCTGCTTCCCATTCTAGGATTCTTCAGGGGCATTCAAAAACATCTTCTGCTAAAAATAAAACATAAATTCAACATGAGGTTTTCTGAAACATGACTTCTCTACAAAAATCTATCTTTACTTACTTGAAATGAGCATACATTAAACTAAATGACAGCTTTTACTATATAACAGTGCTCTGATTTTAAAGGGACCTGTCAACATCTCCTTGATTGGTTCTACCAACAAGCAGCAAACATTATTAAATGGAACTAATTCCTTAATATAACTGCTGGTTAATTCTCATGTTTCCACAGACATTTTGAGCAAGCATTGCTCAAGAAGCAATCCACTATGTACAGTATAAAGCTAAACAATGTCTTAATTCATCATATCAACACATATGTACTTTATATGCATTTAGGCCACTGGGATCCATGCACTTTCCCAACTGGAACAACTTCCTTTCTCTGTCACCCGCTCACTTGTGTTTTGGAACATGATCAAGGATAAAACATTCCAAAGATTTATACTGATGTTTGAATTTCAAACAATGAAATACTGAAGATACTTCAGTCTTATTCTTAAAACAATGCCAATATTCTTTGGCGAAAATACCTCATGACCTTATACATATATTTTGTCACAGAGACATTAAATAAGGTAACCTGCAAAGTCCATGGCACAAATAGTCAATTTTTTTTATTTGTAAATTTTGTTGTCCAGAGCATTTGAAAATTCTAATTACACTGTAATTTTGCATGTCAAACAAATTACAAATTCACTAGTGGCATTGCTATAAAGGAATTATTTGAATCTTCACTCTTTTTTTAAACTTTTATTTTTATACTGTGCTCTTTAGAATCAGTGTGGTTTACATGTATACTAACAGGTACTTTTTATTCCCTTGTCCCTGAAGGACTCACAATCTAAGTGTACCTGAGGCAATGGAGGGTTAAGTGGCTTGCCCAAGGCCACAAGGAGTGGCCATGGGACTAGAAATCCCAGTCCCTCTGGCCTGAAGTTGCTTGTCCCCGTGTGGGAATTGAACCCCTGACTTTCTGGCCTGTGGTAACCTGTCCCAACCACTGAGCCACTCCTCCCTCTTCCAGTGAATAAGAAGACTCCAAGGGATATGTTTATTAAATTGCGGTAAAGGAGCACGTGTGCCCTTAGTGCATGCTAATTGTGCATATGCACCCTTAGCGTGTCCATAAAGCCACTTTAGCGCATGATAATGGTATCAGCCACTTTAGCACATGCTAACGGTACCTGTGAGAAGAGAGAAGGTGTACATGGGGTGGAGAGTGGGGGGGGGGGATGTTAATGGGCGGGAAGTGGGAGGGAACAAGGCTTGCTCCCTTAACGCAGGCACCTTAATGGCAGGAACCCTAATGCAACTCAAAACCTCGCGGAAAGGGTGTTTTTTGAGGAGAGAGAGCATATTTAATGTCTGCAATGTGATGCACAGACAGGGGATTCCAAGTGAGTGATAGTAGTGCTTCATTAGCAGCAACAGCATAGTGCCCAAGTATGAAAGGGCACTATGTTGATGGTGCAAATGGGAGCAAAGGAGGTGGCACCTGGGTCATGCAGTGGGGGCTGCTGGTGCACAGAGGGGACCAGACAGCTGCCTAGATTGTACATAGGAACATAAGACTACAAAATATGCCAAACTGTGTCAGACCAAGGTCCATCATGCCCAGTATCCTGTGTCCAACAGTGGCCAATCTAGGTCACAAGTACCTAGCAGTTTCCCCAAAAGACACACAGGATCCCCAATAACTGTAATGGGGCAAGCAGTGCATAGCCTGGGTCCTTTCTAGCAATGGTTTATGGACCATTACCCAGGAACCCGTCCAAACATTTTTTAAACCCAACTACACTGACAGCTTTTACCACATCCTCTGGTAATGGATTGCAGGATTTGATTACATGTTGACTGAAAAAATATGTTCACCTAGAAGACCCAAATGGATTACACTGTAGCCGCATTGCAGGTCCCCTAGTCTGTCCACATTCTGATGGCATAAAAAAGCGACCTATGTTTACCTGTTCCACTCTGGTCAATAATCTATAGACCTCTATCATATCTCCTCTCAGCCATCTCTTCACCAGGTTCATGAGCCCCAACCTTTTTAGCATCTCCACAAAGAGGTATTCTGGTATCCACAGTACTATCTGTGATGTCTGTCATGATCCCACAGTGACGGTGGCAGCACACAGTCCTGTAACTGCTGCAGAAAGGCAATGTGCCATATGGGGTGGTCCAAGGGTCCTGGCACCCCAGGCAGAGATCCAGCCTGGCTCCCCTCACTGCCACAGAACCCATCTGTGGGAGAAGAGGCCAATAGTGCCAGAGGTTGTAGCCCCCCAGGCAGTTGGAACATGCAGGCGCCCAGGGGACTACCAAAGCAGTGGCTGTCATCCTCCCCCGGAGACGTATCATTGGCAGGTGGTGATGGGGTTGCTGCAGAGGCACATGGCTAGGGAGGGGGTTGTGTAGCCATCCATGTATGCCTCTGCCCTCCCCATCTGGACCGTGCACCCTAGGCACCCACCAACCCGCATGTTGGATGGGCTGGGACTGTACACCACCAACACAGACAGCACATGGGCATGTCAGCATGGTATGGGGGTGTTGGCAGAGGGGCCAGTGGCACCTTCCTGCAGCAGACCAAAGCTATGCCCTGATCCTGTACACAGTGCACCATGCAACATGTGCCAAAGTCTGTCTGATGCAAAGTATGTCAGCCCCAGGGAGTGTTGTGATTATATGGCAGTACTGTGGCTCAATGCACACAGTTGGTGTGTACCTGAGTGGGGGGGGGGGGGGGGTCACAGGTTTGGGTACTGGCTGTTGATTATGCATTGCATGTCCTTGTGACTGAACTTTAGTCCAGCACCAACATGTGCACTAACAAATTGGCCAGCAAGGGTACAAACACCCATCGGCCACACTGACAAGCTCCACTATTCCCAGTTACATGGAGAGTCAGGCTGATAGTACCGGCACACTGAGCATCTGAGCGTTAACATCAGAGCATGCAACTAGCTCCTGCACAAGGAGCATACATTAACAATGCTCAAGCTGATATTGGAACCAAGGAGGCAGGCAGGAGTACGAACCATCCCCATTTTTGCACAGCATGTAATTATGAATGTGTATGTGTGTGTGTATGTCTATCAATTTAGTTGTGGCTTTCTACACCTCACTGAGCCTCACAGTGCCTACGCTGTTTCCAGTGTTAGTCTGCAAATGTGCATGATGAGGAAGGAAGAGTGGCTCAATGGTTGGGACAGGTTACCTCAGGCTGGAGGGCCAGGGGTTCAATTCCCATGTAGGTACAAGTAACCTCACGCTGGGGGGACTGGGGGCTGTAGTCCCATGGCCACTCCTTGTGGCCTTGGGCAAGCCACTTAACCCTCCATTGCCTCATGTATGCTTAGATTGTGAGCCCTTTGGGGATGAGGGAATAAAAAATGCCTGTTAGCATTTATGTGTATACTGATCTGATACACATGGTAAAGGGCAGTATATCAAGTGCCTAAACCATAAAGTATTGTGGATAGGGGCTGAAACAGGGCAGAAGGGCCTGCATTGAAGGTAGGATGAATGGCTGAGATGTTGTAGTATCTGTCTGCCATGTGGGTGGTTACAGCCTATCATGCTGGGAGTGCACTCTCACTCTGATCATGGCATGGCTATGCATCCACATAATGCTATAAAGTGTTTGGTTCTAGTGATGTGGGTGCACCTACTGTCCTGGGGGCCTGATCACTGATAACTGCTGGGTGCACATGGTTGCTCTGTGCACATGCAATGTGTGCTGACCAGCAGACTGTCTGCAGTTGAATGTGCATGACTGGAAAACCCAGTGGTGGGCAGCAGGTGCTTGCTGTGGGTGAATGAGAGACCTAGGTGGTTGGGTGTGAGGTGTTCCAGGCCTACTCCTAGTGGTACTGGTAGGGGCAGCAGGACCCTAGTAACAATCCTGAGCAAGTCTAGATGCTGCTGCTGCCCCCCCCCCCCCCCCGGATATTGGCCACCATGGCATCAGTATTGTAACACTGGGTTTTGACATACATTGTTCTAGGTGAATCCCTGTTCAACAGGGCCAGAGCCAGATGTGACTGGCACATGTTGCAGGACACAAGGTGACTAGCATATCACACTGCAGTCAATACCTGTCACACACTGGCAGCAATGAGGATCTGCAGCACAGATTGCAGAGACCATCTCTTGCACTGCATGTACTGGGGACCTGGTGCTGGGCGCCCATCCTCACCCTCAAGGTAACCACAGAAACTGCTCAGTAGCATGGTTTGAAGCTGCTCTGTGCTTGTATCACACACTGTCAGTGCATCTTGCTGAGGTGATGGATCAGTGCATTCTCCATTTGGTGATCAGCTGTAGACTGCTGTTCTGCATGTGCACCGCATCATGGGTACTGGTGGGGCTACCCTATGCCGGCACACACAGCAGACATTTTAGGCAGTAACCTGCAGTCTCTTTGTATCTATCCATTGCTGTGCAGAGAGGGGTGGAGGTGTAGCCTACTGGTTAGTACAAGGTCTAGGTGTGCAGGGGTTAGGGTTTTGATTCCTGCTTGCTCTTTTTGTGACTGTGCTACTCAGATCATTTTCATGCCTGTAAGAGTCAGGGCTCTGCAAATCGGTGCTGCCAGCCCATACCACACTTTCCTCAGCCGCCATCTGTCCTTCAGCCCATCTATCTACATCTGTCTGCTATGTACAGTCCTGTCTTCTTGTGCAGGCTGCTACTCCATGACCTACACTGGTACCATTTTCCACATTACAGTTCTTTGTGCTCACCTCTCCTGTGCCTGATCTGCACGTACCCACTACTACTCTGTCCTTCTGTCGCTGTAAACATCCTTCCACTTCTGCCTCCACTGGAGGACAAGTCTTCCCCATCCTATGCCACAGAATGTCATTGCAGCACTTTACATTGGCACCACCCTGTGCATTGATACAACTGCCTCCCACATGCTTGTCCACTTTACTGGCTGCCACATAGGGTGCCCACCAATATGGCAGGTCCATCAACTCCCACCTGTCCTTCCTTCCATCACCTTTACATTGAGATTCCTTGGTGCTCTATCCAGCATTTGGGTTACAGCCGTTTTCCTGCCTTAAGGTGCATGCTTTCCATCTTAGGGCACCTTGTCTCATGTTAGGACACTTTATCACATATTAGCGCACCTTGTCTCTCTTTAGGATGGCTTGTCTCTCTTTAGGACACTTTGTCTCATATTAGGGCACCTTATCTCATTTTAGGATGCCTTGTCTCATATTAGGACGCCTTGTCTCATATTAGGGTACCTTATGACATATTAGGGCACCTTGTCTCTCTTTAGAAAGTCTTGTTTCTCCTTAGGATGCCTTGCCTCATGTTAGGGCACCTTATCACATATTAGGACTCTTTGTCTTTCCTTAGGACGTCTTGTCACCTTACCATACTTGGTCCTGTTAGCTCATGTTAAATGGCCCAAGGCACCCTAACGCTGGCACACCCCATAACTGCCCACTGTCTTATATGGCTTCAGGCACCTTAACGCTGCCCTTACCGCCGGTGACTTTACCACAGTTTAGTAAACATACCCCCAAGGCTCTGTGAGGGGACAGAATGGCACAAAGAATAGAATGAAGGTCCCAAGGCATGAAGAGAGAAGCAAATTAGCAGCAGCATTGTTATGGAGACCCCAAGACCCTGGGAGAGGAGGAAGGCAACAGCAGCACTGGCATGAAGACCAAGAAGGTTAGGTCAGGGTTAGATTTTTGTGGGAAAAGGAGCCTGTTTGAGGGATGCATGAAGGAAATGAAGGAATATCCGAGAGTCTCTACAGACAGGTTTGCGTAGAATTTGATATCAAGGGGGAAATTTTATAAGGAGGCGTCTATTCTTAAGTGGCACTATTGCAGGTAAATATTGCTATTTTAGTTATTTATGCACGCAAGTGGCTACATAAGTGCATAAATGACTTCTTATAAAATGCCGTGCATGCCGTGCATTTTCACATATTCTTTTTTAAAAATGTATTTGGATATATCATTGCAGAGAATATTTCAACTGTGGAAACTGTGGAATTATTTCTCTGCAATCAATTATATGATAGTACCAATGAAATAGTAACTCTTTGGCTGCAGTATCACTTTGGTGACTTATACTTGCCGACATGTTACTGTTATTTATACCGTGCTTCAGGTTGGGACAGTGGTTTAGGGACATGCACTGTATAAGAGACATTTTCTGATGCCAACTCCAGAGTTTGTGTAAAACCAGTACAATTAAGAGAAACTTTTAAAACTCTATCAGCTGAGTGATCGACGCGAGGAGAATCAGTAAGATATGTTGGTAAGGGAGACTGAAATACTGAGCAGAAACTATATAAGTAAATTTTTCACTGGGAGGCAGGGCCGGCCCGTCCATTGAGCAAGAATGTTTTTTGCACAGGGCCCCGCGTTTCAGGGGGCCCCGCGCAAAGAACATTCTGCTTTTTTTTTAAAATTACATTTAAAAGAAAAACCTGTCTCTGGCTGCTGCCGCGTCCGTCGCAGCAGCGGCAGAATGGCGTGTCCCGCGGGGCCCCTTCTCCTCGTCGAGCCCTCTGCAAGGGCTTTCAGATTCGCGAAGGGAGAGTGCTCCCTCGCGTCTCTGTAAAGCCCGCAGGGGCTAATGGGAAATTTCCCATCTGCCCCTTTAGACGCGAGGGGCTGATGGGAAATTTCCCATTAGCCCCTGCGGGCTTTACAGAGACGCGAGGGAGCACTCTCCCTTCGCGAATCTGAAATCCCTTGCAGAGGGCTCGACGAGGAGAGGGGGCCCCGCGGGACACGCCATTCTGCCGCTGCTGCGACGGACGCGGCAGCGGCAGCAGCTAGAGCCAGGTTTTTGTTTTGTTTTTTTAATTTGCCGGAAGGGAAGGGAAGGGAAGGGAAGGGGGGGGGGGGGCTGATGGAGGCTGTCTGGAAATGGGGTGAGGGGGGGTAAGGACTGGAAAATTGCAAGGGGGGAGTGTTAGGACTGTAAAGGGGCAAGGGGGGGGGTTAGGACTGAAAATGTGCAAGGGGGGGGGAGTTAGGACTGGAAAAGTGCAAGGGGGGGGGGTTAGGACTGGAAATGTGCAAGGGGGGGTTAGGACTGGAAATGGGCTGGAGGGGGGGATAGGACTGGAAATGGGCTAGGGGGGGTTAAGACTGCTAATGGGCTGGGGATGATGGAGGATGACTGGAAATGGGCTGGGGGGGGGTAAGGACTGGAAAAGGGCTGGGGGGGGTTAAGACTGCTAATGGGCTGGGGCTGATGGAGGCTGACTGGAAATGAGGTGAGGGGGGGTTAGGACTGGAAATGGGCGGGGGGGGGGGGGGTTAGGGAAGGAAATGGGCGAGGGGGGGTTAAGACTGCTAATGGGCAGGGGTGATGGAGGCTGACTGGAAATGGGCTGGGGGGGGTTAGGACTGGAAATGGGCTGGGGGGGTTAAGACTGGTAATGGGCTGGGGCTGATGGAGGCTGTCTGGAAATGGGGTGATGGGGGGGTAAGGACTGGAAATGGGCTGGGGGGGGTTAAGACTGGTAATGGGCTGCGGGTTGATGGAGGCTGACTGGAAATGAGGGGAGGGGGGGTTAGGACTGGAAATGGGCTGGGGGGGGGTAAAGACTGGTAATGGGCTGTGGGCTGATGGGGCTGTCTGGAAATAGGGTGATGGGGGTTAGGATTGCTAATGGGCTATGGGGGGGGGTTAGGACTGCTAATGGGCTATGGGGGCGCTAGGACAGGAAAAGGGCTGATGGGGAGGGGTTAGGACTTGAGGTGGGCTGATGTGGTTAGGACTAGTAATGGGCTGTGGGCTGATGGGGGGGGGTTAGGACTGGCAATGGGCTATGGGGGGCTGACTGGAAATGGGCTGATGGGGTTAAGACTGGAAGTGGGCTGATGGGGGGTTAGGACTGGTAATGGGTTATAGGGGGGGCTTAAACTGAAAATGGGTTGATGGGGGGCTAGGACTGGTAATGGGTTGGGGGATTGCTATGACTGGAAATGGACTGAGTGGACGGTGAGGCTTGAACTGCAACTAGCTGATGGGGAGGGAGCTGGGAATGGAAATGGGCTGTGTGGGAAGGGAGCTAGAACTGAAAATGGGCTGATGGAGCAGCTAGGATAGGACTGGAAATGGGCTGTTGGGGGGAGCTAAGATTGGAAATGGGCTGTGGTGGGGGCTTGAATTGAAATGGACTCATGGAGGGGCTAGAACTGGAAGTAGGCTCATGGGGGGGCTTGGACTGGAATTGGGCTGAGTGGAGGGGAGCTAGGATTTGACATGGGCTGATGATGGGGCTAGGAAATGACTAGAAATGGGCTGATGGGGGGCTAGGATTGGAAATGAGCTGATGAAGGGACTCAGACTGAAAATGGATGGGGGAGCTAGGACTGGAAATGGGTTGATGGGGGGCTAGGACTGGACATGGGCTGATGCAGGGACTAGAAGGGAATGGATGCTGGGTGAGACTGGAACTAGAAGGGAGCTGATGTTGGGGGAGGATTAGAATGGGATGGGGCTGGGAGAGTAAAATGGAGAGGGGAAAAATATTTTGTGTGGGAGGGATGAAAAATCTACAATTGGCCCGGGTATTGGGAGAGTAAGTGGGGATTGAGGATGGAGGGGTAAAATTTGTGTGGATGAAATAAGAATGAGGAAAGAGCAAAAGGATAAAGATTAGTATGTTAAAGCAGATGTAGAGAGAGAGGATGGAAAGAAAACTAGAAGAGAGAAGAAAGGACAAATGGACAGCAGACGATGGAGAGTTAGCAGAAAACATGAAGAAACCAGAAGAAAGTGGCTGGAGCAATTGCAACTGAAAAAAAAATGCACAAAAGGTAGAAATATATCTCTTTATTTTGAATTTATTAACTGGAATATGAAAGCTCTGGGAAAATGTGCATCATTAACGTCTGCGCTTTGTTTGGTACAAGAGGAAATTGATTTATAGTTTTATTTCTACAGTGTTGTTGTACATTCCAAGTTTGGCTTTTGGGGTTCCCAGTTTAATTATTGCCTTCCTGTTTCTAAATTGCGATTCCTTGTTTGGTGATGGTCTATGTTCTGCATGTGTAACTGAGCTGAGGTATTCTGTTTATGTAATTCCTATTTGACATTGCCACTTGTTCTCTTTCCCCAGTATTCTCTGAAATGTACTGGTTTAATATTTGCAGTGTTTCCTTTTGATAGGTAGGGTCTGGTGCTTTGTGAGTCCTGGTAATGCTGTCAGGATACAGCGGGTTTGCTATGGGTTCTAAATGGGCAGCGTTTGTAGTAGTTCCTAATGTGCCTGGCGGTTGGCACTGGATTATAGTAATGTAGAAATCTTTTAGTCTTTCTTTATCCATACACTCATTAAGAGACATGTTTACGAAAAGTTAGTGTATGGTAACATTATGCAAATATTTATGCAAATAAGGCCACTTATGCAAATGAGGCCCCGCACCGAGTCTCCGCACATGGCCCCGCACCCCCCTTGGGCCGCCCCTGCTGGGAGGGTAGATGATGGACAGCGTGGGGGCATTAGATTGACTACGTACAACTTTTCTGGGGTTTGACGCCAACTCCAGTCCCTCTGTTAAGCTGAGGGCTTTCACTGGAGTGACTTCATCAGATTACAAGATGATGAGAGAATAAAACATGGTGAAAAAATTGAGCAGCTGTGAATGAAGACGATTAGTGCTGTAGGTTGAATGAGCTGGAGGGCCCTCCCCCCCCCCAAAAAAAGATTAAATTGATTTGCCAAAAATGTCAAAGAAAAAAACCTCTTAAATAACTACCAACTCTATGAAGAGAAAATGAAAGAATACATTGTAGACATATCCAAGAAATAGCTCTCCGAGTTTAGTTATCTAGACAATTTAAAATGGGCAGAAGTTGAAGAATTTATATGAATAAACTTTTCATCACTACGGGGCATGTTTACTAAGCCATGTTAGCTCTTCATGCGGTGATAATGCACGAAAAGCTGCGGTAACAGCTAACATTGGCCAAATACAGATAGCGCAGGGAATTTTCCATGCTATCTGCATACCTCACGATAGCGGTGTGTGTGGGTGGGGTGTGGGTGCAAAGTGGGCATGTCTGCAACGAGCGATCACCATGAGTGTTGGCAGCACGCAGTAACCGCTGGTTTTGAAGACATCGCTGGGCAACTTACCCCACCTCAATAGGTAGAAATGCTTTGCATGCCCCAACAGATAACATATGTTTTTTTGCAGCTAACGTGATGCTATTTGCACCGACCTGCTGCCTCAGCTGCAAAAGCTTATTGTGGCTTAGTACACTGTCCCTGTTTCACCCTAAATCTTTTTTGTGGGTTCTGTTGTTTACTTGATGGATCTTTTAGAAGATGAAAATAACTATCAGAAAATGAAGAGACGTTTCTCTCATCAGAGTCTTCCCTATAGAGAACTAAGGAAAGAATGGAGAAGACCCTGGCCTGTCTTCCTACATCTGGGGCATGCTTTCCAGGGCCAACATATTTTAAAGAGAACAACTCAGACTAAAATGTGCATGCATAAATTACTGCACAAGGTAACTTTGCTCAAAAGAGCTGAATGTGAGAATTTGCCAAGAGTTCCCTAACACTCTTTGCACATGTCTTTGTCTAGCACAGTTTGCTTTCTTTTTGAGACGTAACAGGAAATTAAACTCTTGGCCAAAAGCCAGACTATTTCTAAACTATACAGTATTTGTATTTTTTTCTCCCAAATTTTACATTTGACCTTAAGATGGTAATTGTATAAGAGGCCACCTAGGTTGGGAGCCAAAGTAATCACCTACTGTAAGCCTATCTTATAAAGACACATGAAGGCCCATTTTAGATAGTGTGTTTAGGTGCAGAAAGGGACCTCCAAGTTGGAATGTCCATAATTGCAGCATTATTTTACAAAATGTGTGCTGAGCAGGTAGCCTTTTGTAAAATAGGGATATCGACGCCCCTGAAATCAAAGGCCAGTAAAAAACATAAAGCTGGCATGGAAAATACATGTGCAAGAGGTGCAAAATACCAGCGATTAAACGTGTAGTGGTTGCAGCTAGGAAAAGGACTAAAAGATGTGCAGGCATCAGCGGAGAGCCTCCTGCACATGCAAGTGTCATCCTGCTGCCACTTTGACGTCCATCCTCATGTGTATATGTGGTAATTGGTGCCACCTACACATGCAGTGACCTACATGCAGTGAATTTTTGCTGCCACTTTCGTGTGCTCTCCACCTGCACATCGTAAAGACTCATGTGGGCCAGGAAAATGTGTTTCTGGTTCCCATGGTACACATTGGACTTAAGTGTGCATTTTTAAAGAGCACAAAAATGGCTACCAGTGGGAAGAGGAACTTTTCAGATACTGAGAGCCTTCTCCTGGTATCCCTAGTGTTCTCTACTAAGAGCATATTATTCAGGCTGGGTGGCCAGAGACCTGACCATGCTGTAGCCAGGAAGCTCTGGAAATCAATCAGGAAGACCCTGGCAAGGTAAGAATAAATCATTTGCTCATGTACTCAGGGTTGATCCAACAAGCAAGGCGGTTGCCTAGGGTGGCAACTTCTGGAGGGCGGCAAAGAGCAGAGCATTCAAAGCCAACAATATGTTTTGATAGCCAAGGGGGGTTTAAGGCTTATGGTCTGCCTAGTGTGTCAACACCTTGAACTAACTCTGGAGCTGGCCCTGCATGAACTTAGCACATCTCTGAGGGTGTTAACTTCGAGGGTAGGCACTTTAGGGACTCATGGGTGCCAATGCTCTAGGATCATGGATGGGATCCGAAAAATGCATATTGTGTAATTGTCTATCAGTTACATTAATTACTATGCTAACTAAAGCTGTACAGGAGAAGCATACAGGCTGAGGCCCTAAGACCCCTAGCAGCAGCAGCAGTGTGTGCCTTCGAGTCAGTCCTGACTCCTGGCGACCCAGATGCTGTCCTGGGTTTTCTTGGCAGTGTCACCAGAAGTAGATTGCCAGGCCTTTCTTCTGAGGCAATGGAGGGTTAAGTGACTTGCCCAAGGCCACAAGGAGTGCTAGTGGGAATTGAGCCCTGGTTGCTTGGTTACCAAGCCAGTGTTCTAACCATTAGGCTACTCCTCCCATCCAAGACCCCTAAGAACATAAGAAATGCCATACTGAGTCAGACCAAAGGTCCAACAAGCCTAGTGTGCTGCTTCCAACAGTGGCCAGTCCAGGTCAAATTCCCAAAAGGTAGACAGATTCCATGCTGCTTATCCTAGGGGTAAGCAAAGGATTTTCAAAGTACATTTTAATAATGGTTTATGTAACCTTTTCCTCCAGGAACTTGTCCAAACCTTTTTTAAGCCCAGCTACCCTAACAGCTTTTATCACATCCTCCGGCAACAAATTCCAGAATTTGATTATGCACTGAGTGAAAAAATATTTTCTCCAATTTGTCTTAAATATATACGAGTAGCTTCATTGTGTGTCCCTTAGTCTTTCTACTTTTTGAAGGAATAAAAAAATGATCCACGATGACGACTAGATACTTTTCCTGAACCTTGCATTGTGTAACTGCAGTTTGGTTTGTTCTTCCTTAACTACATAACTTTGCACCTGTCCATATTAAATTTAATCTGCCATTTGGACACCCAGACTCCCAATTGCTCAAAGTCCTCTTGCAATTTTTCACAATTCTCTTATGATTTAACAACTTGAATAATTTTATGTCATCTGCAAATCTGATCACCATACTCATTATTCCTATTTTCAGGTCATTTATAAATATGTTAAAAAGCAGCAGGCCCAGCACAAATCCCTGGTATATTCCACTATTCACTTTACTCCATTGAGAAAACTGACCATTTAGCCCTACTTTCTATTTTCTATCTTTTAACCAGTTCCCAATTCCCAATAGTACACTGCCTCCTAGTCCACGACTTTTTAAAATTTCCTCAAGAGTCTCTCATTAGAGATCTCGTCAAATGTTTCCACTATATCAACTGACTCACCTTTATCTACCTTTTTATTCAAACCTTCAAAAAAATATAGATTAGTGATACAAGACTTTCCTTGACTAAATTCATGTTCGCTTTGCCCCATTAAGCCATGACTATCTATATGTTCAGTGATCTTAATAGTTTCTACCATTTTGCTCGGCACTGACATCAGGCTCACTGGTCTGTGGTTTCCTGGATCACCTCTGGAATCTTTTTTAAAAATTGACATTACATTGGTCACTCTCCAATCTTCAGGTATTAAACAGTAGATGATTTTAATGATAGTGTACAAATTACTAATATTAGGTCTGCAATTTCTTTTTTGAATTTTTTCATCACCCTTGGATGTATGCTATCCAGGTTCAGATGATTTGTTACTCTAGTTTCTCAGATTGCTGTATTATATCTTCTAGGATTATCGAGATTTGTTTCAATTCTTCCAATACATCACCTTTAAATATAATTTCTGGCATGGGTAACTTACCTATATCTTCTTCAGTAAAGACCGAAGCAAAGCATTCATTCAGTCTCTCTGTTATGGCCTTGTTCTCTCTTAGTGCCCCAGTTACCCCTCTATCATCTAATGGTCCAACTGACTCTCTCACAGGTTTTTTGCTATAAATGTACCTGAAAAAGATTTTTTAAATGAGTTTTTGCTTCTATGACAAACTTCTTTTCAAATTCCCTCTTTGCCTGCCTTATCAATGCCTTGCATCTAACTGGCTAGTTGACTTCTTTTTTCATTTTCTGAAAGATGCTTTTTTTTGCTGGCTTTTGTTTGGCCTTCCTTCCACCTTTCTTAAAGTGTGGAATACATCTGGTCTGGGCTTCCAAGATAGTATTTTTAAACAATGCCCATGCCTGATGGGCCTCTTAATCTTTGCAGTTGCTCCTTTTAGTTTTTTCTTAATCATTTTACTCATTTTATTATAGTCTCTCTTTTGAAAGTTAAATGCTAGTGCAGTGTATTTCCTTGCTATCCTCCCTCCATTTATTAAATCAAATATGATCATGTTATGATCACTATTGCCAAGTGGCCCCAACACCGTTACCTCTTACACGCCTAATCGAGTTCATAAAGATTAATCCGCATAAGTGGGTCTTCAGTTTGGCTTGGCCAGTTTAGGTGGCAGAACCTGGGCTCCCCCTTTGCCCAAACATGTGAAAATTCTTTATGTGTCATTATTGTTGTATCTACTACTATTTGCATGGTGTAGAAGGACTCTGGTGGAGGGCAGGATGCTGGGTCACAACAAATGGCCATTTTGAACATTTCCACTTGTGGGATCTTGTCCCGTATTCCCTAGATGCCCTCAGCTCACAGTTTGCAGTGTTAACATATGTACATTGTACATAGTATTCTACTGGGGTTCTATCTCATTCACAAGGAACAGGTAGTAGACTGGTCCTACATTCTGGCCACTAACTATCCTCCCCCCTCCCCCTCACAAGCCATTACATAGAACTGAGTCATTGTTTGCTGTTTCTGTAGCACATCCTGAGAGAAGGTAATATAGTCTAGAGTGTGAGTGAGAAATAGGGTTGCCAACTTTTTAAAAGAGGAAAACCCGCCACCTGTGGCTAGTCATGTTCTACCCATGCCTGTCCTTTGCCCTGCCCTGCCCTGCACCACCCCATGTCCTGCCCATAAAAATTTGCAGAGAAGGCAATGGTGCAGGGTTTAGCATCTGCAAGCTATATCAACGGCGAGGGGGTACAAGAGGTTGGACTCTTCAACACCTATTCAGTGCAATCCTCTTCTCAGGCCCTTCAACACACATATGCTCTCCCATATGGTTTAAATCCAAATATATATTCTGCATCCACCGAACCCTGCCCCCTTGCCCCTTCCCCAACAATCTGTGCAGAGCAGAGCAGAGCTAGAAACAAAAAGAAAAAGCGAGAATCACAGCACAGGACCTATAGAGCAAATTTACCATCCCTCAACAGCAGTAACGTCTTAAATACACACAACACTATCTAGAATATGACAGCACAGTAAATATTCCCGTGGGTCCTAGAAAATCCATACACCTACTAGGAAAACTGATCAAGTCAGATTACTATAGATACCTACATAGAAACTCCATGCTAGCAGAACATCTGGCCTCAATCTTGCACTTTAAACATACATAGACTCTCACAAAGAACAGAACAAGGGACCACAGACTAAAACCAGGAAAATGTAAACAAACATTAAACTGAAACCCCAAGAAGCCAGGCCCTGCATACAGTACACCAGATAAATAGAAAGAGATGCATATAAAGACAGCACGTGTTAAAATACAAAAACTGATGAAGTCCATTCACTATATTAAAAATAAAATTATTTTTTCTACCTTTGTTGTCTGGCTGTTTTATTTTTCTAATCCTATTGGCTCCAGTCTCTGGTTTCTGGTTTCTGCTTTCTTCTATCTTCTCTTAATTCTTTTCAGGATCTAAAGTCTATCTACTACTACTACTCTCCCCTCCTGTCTTCTTCACCTCCTCCCTTACACCCATCTCTGACACTGATCTTTTTCCTTTCAGCTTTCTTTCTTGGATTTATTTTTCTATCTCCCTATGGACTTAGATTTCACTCCTTCTTACTAGCCTGTCCTCACCTTACCTATCACTTTTCAACCCTAACCCCAACCCTTCTATTC
The DNA here is from genome assembly GCA_033557465.1 of Ichthyophis bannanicus. Classification (NCBI taxonomy): domain Eukaryota; kingdom Metazoa; phylum Chordata; class Amphibia; order Gymnophiona; family Ichthyophiidae; genus Ichthyophis; species Ichthyophis bannanicus. The sequence goes on along the minus strand of CM066033.1, from coordinate 587,596,536 downwards.
CCTATTTCCCTCTCCTTTCCCAGCTTCTTATTCCCCAGTCTTTCATCAGCCCTTCCCTTTGTCTCTTCCCCTCTCTGTATCCCCACTGTCCACCTTCCCCTGTCCAGCATCTTTCCCCTTCTCTCTCTCTTTCATATCCAGCATCTCCCCCACTCTCCCTATCCCCTATTTCTAGTATCTCCCTTCTCTTTTTCCCTAGCCTCAGCATCTCTATTTCCCTTGGCTCTTCCTGCCCCATGTCCAGCATCACCCCTGTCTTCCTATGTTCCCCCCATGTCCATCATCACCTCTCTGTCACCCAATGTCCCCCCCCACCATGTCCAACATCTCCTCAGTCTCCCTCTACCTCCGTGTTTTTCTCTCCTCCAGCATTGCTCCTCCAGTGCCCCCCCACTCAGATCCACGTACCTGCAATTTCTTTTCAAATCCAGCATCCTCCCCCTCCCTGCTACCAGCAATCAAAAATAACAGAGGTGCGGAACCTTTCTGATACAGGCTGGTCCTGTCCCTTTCTGATGTGACAATTATGCGTCGGAGGTAGCAGAACTTGGAGGTCCTTCAAGATGCATCTAGGTTGGAAAGGCCTTGCACCTGTGCTAGCTTTAATTACCAGCAGTGGGGAAGGGGAGGAGGGCTGAATTTGTGCATTCACTAATCGTGGCTGGGAGAGTTGGTGACTGCCAATGTGGATCCCAACCCCCACAGGCAGCCACCGGCTTTCCCGGATGCAATCATGGCCAGTTTTGCACATCTGCCCACAGGGGTTGGGATCCCTATGAGCAGACATAAGAGCAATTAGGGCTTGCGGTCGGCAGAAAACCGACACTTCAATGACTGGTTTTACCATTCTGCCAGCCGCCGGCCTCCAACATTCAAAAACAGCCAGGCCTCCCTAAAACTGGCCGGTTGGCAACCCTAGTGAGAAAAGCCCTCAGTAACTGAGCAATGCAAACTGAGTTTGCAGACTGGCTGACACCAGCAGTGACTGCCAGAACAGACTGGAAATTGCCACTGCCTATCTTCAGGTAAACTGGCATGAGTTATCTCTGCTGTGTTGTGGAATGCAGGAGAGGCTCTAGCTGCTGAAGGAGATGGTGGATGGCTGCCTTATCAGAGCAGAATCTGGTGATGCACTGGTCATCAGTGAGGTCTAGAAACCTGGTCCTGTGCCTATGCATCCTTTGATAAGGCTGCATTCTCCTGGTCCTTCTCTGTGCCATGTTAATCTCCTGCAGAAACCAACTGTTTAGTTCACCTATGCTGATTTCTCATGCACTCCAAAAGCACTCAGTTAAGCCCTCCACCAGCTTCCAGTAATGCCCTCCACCAGCGGCAGACACCTGCACCATGAGGGTCTTGGTAGACAAAAAGATAAGATATATTATGATATGCTCAGTTACGCCATTAGTCTCTCGCGTGCAGGTTTGGTGGGGCCTTTTGGTAATGAGACAGGAGAGACAAAGTTCTCTGGTAACATATATTAGGTTTATTATGGATAGAAAAATAGAGTTCATAAGCTTAACATTACAGATGAGCTAATATAGTAAGTCGTAGCAGCACTTTAATGATGGTTATATAATAGAAGTAAATTACTAACTAGCAACCAGAGGCTCAAAAATACAAAAAAGAGCTATCTGACTAATTTCCACCCCAGGTGAAGAAATAAGAGCAGTACCTTAGCCCTGGCAAGTGCACAAATGCAGCTGGGGTCTGAAGCAGTCTCTGGAAGGTCCAATAAGGCATCTAAGCATACAACACTGGCTCTAGCTGTAGGAGACGAGCTGCATAAGAACACAGGACCCGATATTCAAAGGCATTTACATGGACCTGTAAACCATCAATATGCCCCTAAGTGTAATATTCAGTGGCACTAATATGCTTAATACAGCTGAATAGCCCCGGGTACCGCCACTACAGTAGATGCCGAGATGCTACGTGGTTAGCATTGGGGCATTCTGGGGGAGGTACCCGGGGATAACTGGTCAGCGGCTCCGGCATTGAATATCTGGGTTTAGTGGTCAGCAGTGATGGCTAGGCGCTGTAGTTGCCCTGGCTACTTCCACTGAATATCAGGCTCACAGAACCTTACAAGCACCTGTGGGAGTCCACAATAGTGGAACAGCCTTGAAATGACACCGAGTGTCTTTGTGCTTATAGAAGCAGGAAGAAAGTAAAAATCAGAATGGCCCCGGTTCTTCTGTGCACACTGTGTTATTCTCTGTGAAGAGTCCTTATCGCATTTTGGAGATTGGTTGGCATGAGATACTGCGAGGTGTCTCGGCGAATCAGGAGGTAGTCATCCTGCAGTCGTTTCATGTACAAGGCATCCATCATCAGAGACGAAATGCACTAGAAGATGGTATGCAAGTGTCCAAGGCCAGTAGAACAGTCTTTGGCTGAGAAAGGCCTAAGAAGTAGGTTCTCTTGCAGATAAGCATGGTAGGAAACAATAGATTTCTGTCTGCAGACACACACGCTTGGCAGGCAGTTGCTTGGAGATCAGCAGGTCTGAGGCTTTGAACACAGCAGAATTTTCTGTAGCTAAAAACCATTTTGTTTGTTTCAGGATTTTGGTTCCAAGCGGGTCACAGGGTACCAGTTCTAATCCAACATGGCTATGTTTCATTAACTTGTCTATATAAGGGGGTCATAAAATCTTTAAAAACTGCATGCAACAGAAGTAGTCAGAGAATACTGACTCTAATTGGAGTGATGGCTTTCCAGCAGTTTATTCTGTAAAGGTGCACTTGCATTGTAGGTTGGGGTAATATAACAAAACTCCCAACCTACAATACAAGTGCATCAATACAGAATAAACTGCTGGAAAGCCATCACTCCAATTAGAGTCAGTATTCTCTGACTACTTCTGTTGCATGCAGTTTTTAAAGCTTTTATGACCACCTTATTTTAAAGCTTTTATAACTCCTGATGCAGGCAAGACACTGAAACATGGCCATGTTGGGTCCTTTATGAATTTTATATTTATAGTGATCTTAAAGAAAGCATATTTATTCATTTGTCCTGTTTTCACCTCTCACACCCTGGGCTTGGTCCTTCACTCTGTTTATGCACTTTGGTGACCTGCAGAGGAGATCCTTTCTGTTTTGTGATGAATATGAAGGGCAGCAAAAGGACAAAGAGGGTCAAAGAAATATCCATGTGGACACTGAAGACAATCAGGTAAATGAACACCAATCAAAGCTCCACCAGCCACCAGTACCCATTAGGTCCCAAAAGACAAGTGAGGTTGGTAGTATTGCATATTTGGAACTCTCGGCTCATTACTATTAATTTGACACATTGTTAAGAGGTTTCACTTTCTTACCTCAACCCCCCCCTCTTTAAACACAATAGGGTACACACATCTTTTTAGTTCACAGGTTTGTTTAACAATATTTAACGTCGCAGTTCTGCTTCTCTTGAATATGTTTTTCACCTATCCTTTTCAGCTACCTAACGTGACAGCTTGCAATTCATACAATCGTACACACAATTGTTGAACGGCACTTTTTACTTCTAGCTGTTTAAAATACCAGCATCGCTGGTTCGAAGCTTGCATTTCCCACATTTATTTTTACACACACCTTAACCAAATTATAAGCAATACATTTTGCTTCATATGGTTCACGTTTCTCATAATTAGTTTATATAGACTGCATTTACCTAAAATAAGTTAGGCACATTGTTTGTATGTCTTTCCTTTTTTCCACTTTTTTGACAGACATGTTTGTGCATATTCCCTACGCCTGATATGGTGGTGGTTGGGTTATTCATTTATTTCATTCTATGATTTACACCACACTTTATCTCAATGTTTTATTTATATATATTTTCCATTGTTTACATTTGATTTGCACATGTTGAATTTCAAATTATGCATGACACTGGTCAATTTTTATACCATACATGACATTATTTTACTTATACCTCACAGATTACACATTTAGACCTATAGGAAGATTACCCATGGTCAGGTAACATAGCTATATTTCTATTTTTATCTATTCAATGTATATATAATTATGTAGATAGTTATTCCCCAGTTAACACCCAGTTTATATTCCCTGTTATCTGTAAACCTAGATCAGTCATGGATTGACAGGTATGTTGATGTTCAATGTAAACCGCACTGATGATGAATAGTGCGGTATATAAAAAATGTTAAATAAATAAATAAATAAAAAATATATATATTTTTATATTCTTACATATTTATATATTCATTTATTTAATTTTAAATTAATTTTTTATATTTATATTTGTTTTATCAGTTCTTAGAGGTTGGCTCCCATATTTACATATATGATTCGTTTTCATCTCTCTTGCGTTTTTGCTCTTATCCATATTAATGTACTATGATCATTCATATATTTTAAATTTAAATGTTATTATTGCAACATATATTTATTTTTGGATTTTATTTATTTATATGTACGTGCTCCTTAATCACACATTGTAATAAGTTATGAAGGATGTTGTTGTTTGGCATATTTACTATTTTATTGTTTGTCTTCATTAGCTCATTTTTGAGTATATAATCTTAGACTCTTGTCTGAGTCACACAGTTCAGTGACACAGGTATGTGTAATTTACATGTTATTTTGGATATTTTATTTATTTATTTACCTTTATACCTTGTTTTCAATTATTTTTATACTCAACTCTTTTTATCATGTTTATTTAAAATTTTAATTATATTTTATATTTTAATGTTTATCTTTCTTTCCATGTTAGCCGTACTTATTTGTTCCACCATTCAAGAATATTACTGTGCATATATATATATTTTTTCATACATTATATATTTGTTTATGTCCGCTGTTTTAGATTGTTTGTTTTAACTGTTTTTTAATTGTTTTTAATAATTGGTATGTTGTTGTATTATATTTTGCCTAGCCATTTAAGCCCCTGAAGAAGGGATTTCCGAAACACGGCCTGTGTTGGGCCAAGTGGCTGATGTTTGGTCAATAAAGGTTTATTTACGTCACCGTCCTTGCCATCCACGTCTCTTTGTTGGACTACAGGCTTTGTGATATACATCAACGATATGTATACGGCAGCAACACCTATACTGTGCCCCCAAAGGGGTTATTTTGGAAGCTCAATTCATGCTTTGGATATCTGAAAACAGGCATAAAGATGTCCAAAGCACAGAGACATCTCCAAAGCCATTTTAGAAGCTGAGTCTCTGGATGTCCCCAGTGTGCGGACATCCAAGTCTGAATAGGGGTATGGTGGAGGTGTGGCTGGGGTGTTCCCAGGAACCTGGATATCTGGAGTGGTGTCTAAGTTTAGACCTGCCCAGGCATGAGTAAGCATTGGGAAAGTGCTCGCTTGTTTTGGCTGAAAAGCATCCAGCGGGTGTAGAGAAGACGGCATTCCATCATCCCCAATACTCAGCACAATCACAGTGATTAAACCTTGACTTCCCTGGTCCTAGCCCACTACTCTAACCATTAGGCTATACCTAGATGCCCAAATTCTGATATACTATTCTGGGGGTGTCTATGTAAACGCCCCTGAAGATGTCCATCTTAGGCATGTCCACATTTGTGAAATCATGTCTGCATCTGGATGTGCCTGCTTTGCACTTGGACATCTTTTCTGAAATTCCCCTCAAAAAGCCTCCACCTCAGACATTGAAATGTCTGTGTCCCCTGGTGCTTACTCGTATAAAACGTGACAGTTTTAAAATTTCCATTTCCATGTGGAAACCATTTCCTCACGGAAAAGGCATGCAAGGCTTCTAAAATGACCGCCATAGCCATCAAAGTATCTTTATAAAATAGCCTCACAAAACCTGAAGACTTTGTGACTCAAATGCCACACAGACATGTATATTAGAAACTGCTTGGGAGCTAGTGTTAAGTGTAGGCAGATGAAGTAGCTGTGCAGATGCATGTTCTAGAACTGACACACATATTTAGTGACTGCCTGTGCTGCACCCAGACTAGGCCCCTGAACATACTTATAGCTGGGTCACATAAAAATATGCACACTGTGCATACTCTTCTTACAAGAGGCATTTAACACACATATCCAGGCATATACACACAAAAAATCCTTTATAAAATTATCCCCCAAGTGTCTGAGTTTAATGAGGCCTAGTCCAATCTGTATGTCCCAGGCCTCTGTGCGTCCGGTCGAAACCGGACGCACAGAGGTAGACACGATTCTGATTCCACAGGGCACATCTAGCTCCCACGGGATCAGAATCACGTCTAAGCCTGTACGTGCAGACTGGGACCCAATTCTGGGTTAGCCTGTACATACAGGCTCCAGCCTGGCTAATTCAGTCAAGCTCCTGAATGGAGCTGTAGCGCCATGGCATGCGGTTGCTATGGTGGAACCGCGATCCCCGGCCGCCACTGACTTTCTTCATCCCCACAGCCTGATCCTTGATATGGCCTCCCATGGCCAGGGTTGGGCTGTGAGGAATCTACTGCACCCCCTGTACCCTTTGCAGCTGCCTGGGTCTGCTTCCCCTTGATGTCTAGGGGAATCCACTTCGGAGGTGGAATAAGTTTCCTGTCTAGTCTGCCAGTCCCGGACGTACAGGGCCGATTTCAGAATCGGCTCTCTATGTCCAGGGCTGCAGACTGCCCACTTCCCACCCTAACTCCGCCTCTGCCCCACCGCACCCCGCCCTTCCCCGCCCCTGTCTAGCCTACCTGTACAAACTCCTTGTTCATACAGGGAAGCTTAGTCGGGGACGGCAAAGGAGATGAATAGCAGTGATGGACGTCCCAATGGGATGTCCATCCCCACTATTCATGGTTCAAAATAGACCCCAATAAACCGGGATGGAACCAGGCTGCTGGTATTAACCTTTAAAAAGGAGATAGAGCAGCTTTTAAACTAGATAACAGGGGAAAGCCGACAGTCGCCCAAGAGCGGATGGTTCGGAAGAATGTATCCTTGAAGGATACTACCAAAAGCAGAGAGGTTCCAAAAAAGAGTAAAGTAGACCAAATGCCCTCGAGTATGGAGCAGGCAGAACTTAAAGATCCCAAATTACCCATGTATACCAATAGCCAAATTAATATGAATAAAATACAGTCTCTAAAATGCTTGTATGCAAATGCTAGAAATCTAAAAAATAAGATGGGAGAGTTAGAATATATAGCACTAAATGAGAGGTTAGATATGATTGGAATATCAGAGACATGGTGGAAGGAGGACAACCAGTGGGACACTGTGATACCTGGTTACAAACTATATCGTAATGATAGAGCTGATCAAATTGGTGGAGGGGTTGCACTCTATGTTAGAGAGGGCATTGAGTCAGAAAGGATTAAAGTTTTGCAGGAAACAAAATTTGCTGTAGAATCTCTATGGATTGAAATTCCATGTAAAAAGGGGAAGGCGATGGCAGTGGGGGTGTACTATCGACCGCCTGGCCAGAATGAACAAATGGATGATGAAATGCTCAAAGAAATCAAGGAAGCTAACAAAGGTTAAGGTGCAGTAATAATAATGGGTGATTTCAATTACCCCAGTATCGACTGGGTCAGTGTCACGGCAGGACATGCTAGGGAGATAAAGTTCCTAGATGACATATATGACTGCTTCTTGGAACAGTTGGTTCATGAACCGACCAGAGGGGAAGCCATATTAGACCTAGTCCTTAGTGGAACACCAGATCTAGTGCAAGAGACAAGGGTGTTGGGGCCACTTGGCAATAGTGATCATAGCATGATTGCCTTTGATTTAATTAGTGGAGGAGGGATAGTAAAGAAATCCACAGTACTACCTTTTAACTTTCGAAAGGGAGACTATGATAAAATGAGGAAAATAGTTAAGAAAAAACTAAAAGGAGCAGTTGCAAAGGTTAAAGACTTACATCAAGCTTGGGTGTTGTTGAAAAATACTATCTTGGCAGCCCAGACCAGCTGTATTCCACGCTTTAAGAAAAGTGGAAGGAAGTCCAAAAAACTGCCTGCATGGTTTAAAGGTGAGGTCAGAGAGGCTGTTGTTGCCAAAAAAGCATCTTTCAGGAAATGGAAAAAAGAGCCAAACGACAAAACCTGGAAAAAGCACAAGCACTGGCAAGTCAAATGCAAGGCATTGATAAAGCAGGCAAAGGGAGAATTTGAGAAGAAGCTTGCTGCGGAAGCAAAAACGCGAAATAAAGATTTTTTCAAGTACATTCGTTGCAAAAAACCTGTGAGAGAGTCAGTTGGTCCATTAGATGATAGAGGAGTTAAAGGGGCACTAAGAGGCGACAAGGCGATAGCGGAGAGACTGAATGAATTCTTTGTTTCGGTCTTTACTGAGGAAGATGTAGGGATGTTACCCATGACTGAAGTGGTATTTAAAGGTGATACTGCGGAAGAATTGAAGGAAATATCGATACATTGGGAAGATGTATTACAACTATTAGATAAACTGAAGAGTAGCAAATCACCTGGGCCGGATGGCATACATCCAAGGATGTTGAAAGAACTGAAATATGAGATTGCAGACCTGCTATTAGTAATCTGTGAACTATCATTAAAATCATCTCTAATAGCTGAAGATTGGAGGATCGCCAATGTAACACCAATTTTTAAAAAGGGTTCCAGGGGTGATCCGGGAAACTACAGATCAGTGAGCCTCACGTCAGTACCGGGAAAAATGGTAGAAACCATCTTAAAGAATAAAATTACTCAGCATGTAGATAGTCATGGCTTAATGGGAGACAGCCAACATGGCTTTAGACAAGGAAGATCTTGTCTTACTAATCTGTTATGTTTTTTGAAGGTGTGAATAAACAGGTGGACAAAGGTGAGTCGGTTGATATAGTGTTCCTGGACTTTCAAAAAGCCTTTGACAAGGTCCCTCATCAGAGACTTTTGGCAAAACTAAAGAGTCATGGGATAGGAGGCAATGTACTATTGTGGATCAGGAACTGGTTAAAAGATAGAAAGCAGAGGGCTGGGCTAAATGGCCAATATTCCCAATGGAGAAAGGTGAATAGTGGTGTACCCCAGGGATCTGTGCTGGGTCTGCTGCTTTTTGACATATTCCTAAATGACCTGGAAAGTGGAATAACGAGTGAGGTTATCAAATTTGCAGATGACACAAAACTATTTAAAGTTGTTAAAACCCAAGATGATTGTGGAAAATTGCAAGAGGATCTTGATAAATTGGAAGACTGGGCATCAAATTGGCAGATGAAATTTAATGTGGACAAGTGCAAAGTTATGCACCTATGGAAGAACAATCCAAAATATGGTTACACGATGCAAGGTTCCACATTAGGAACCACCACCCAGGAAAAAGATTTAGGCGTCATTGTGGATAGCATGTTAAAACCCTCGGCCCAGTGTGCAGCGGCGTCCAAGAGAGCAAATAGAATGCTAGGTATCATAAGGAAAGGAATGGAAAATAAAACAAAAGATATTATAATGCCTCTATATTGTTCCATGGTGAGACCGCACCTTGAATATTGTGTTCAATTCTGGTCGCCGTATCTTAAAAAGGATATAGCGTTATTAGAAAAGGTTCAGAGAAGAACCACCAAAATGGTAAAGGGGATGGAAGGCTACTCCTATGAAGAAAGGCTAAAAAGGTTAGGGCTCTTTAACCTGGAAAAGAGACGGCTGAGGGGAGATATGATAGAAGTCTATAAATTAATGAAAGGAGTGGAATGGGTAAACGTAGATCGATTGTTTGCATTATCAGTATATAGAAAGACTAGGGGACAGGCAATGAAGCTCCAGGGTAAACTATTTAAGACTAATAAGAGAGAATATTTTTTCACTCAAGTGTAATCAAACTCTGGAATTTGTTACCGGAGGATGTAGTAAAGGCTGTTAGTGTAGCTGGGTTTAAAAAAGGTTTGGACAAGTTCCTGGAGGAAAGGTCCATAAACCATTATTAAGAAGGGACCCAGGATATCAATGCTTGACCCAGTACAAGCATTGTGGAACCTGTGTCATTTGGGGAAACTGCTAGGTACGTATGACCTAGATTGGCCACTGTTGGAAACAGGATACTGGGCTTGATGGACCTTGGTCTGACCCAGTATGCCATATCTTATGTTCTTATGTTCTTATGTTATATTCCACATACAGAGTCATTTGTTAACAATGCATACTAATGCTATTAACCTATGCTATTTGTCACAGTGCTTATTGTATTAAATGCGCATTGTGGCAAATAATGCATATTTATGGAGTTAGCGCACACTATTAGTAAATGACCACCCCCTCAATAAATGAGATCAGGCAACACAATGGCTTGCCAGTGACACAGAGGGCAAGCAAGAGTAGCACCAAGGAGGAAAGACAGAGAAAAAAAAATAAAAATAAGATACTCATGGCAGAGATGAGAAAGGCTTGAAGATACACTTATGTGATGAGATTTGGCCAAGATTCAAACCTTGAGTCGCCCCAATGCCTTAAATAGGAGAAAAGAAACAAGTAAGGGTGGTATAGGATTAGTGACAGAGGAAATTACCCAGACTGGCATGAAGCCCAGAGATGAGCTGAGGGCCTGTGACAGGAATTGCCTCCATGATCAGCAAAGACTGAATGTTTGTTTGCCAGAGAGCCTGCGACCATTGGGTAGACTGTGCTTGATCCATGACCAAAGTATCTATAAAATTAAGTCATTCTAAAGGAAAGTCAATTAGGAAAAAGATCTTGTAACCACATAAAGCCAGACATGGTCCCATGCCTCAGAAATAAAGTGAATTGCAGCTCCCACAGAATGACCCTTCACACTGACCGTATTATAAGTACTTAAAATATTTATTTTAGGAAATACACAATAGAAGCTCAGAGTGGAGCATTAGTATATTTGGACTAGGAAACAAGAAAGTCAGGATTCAAATCCCACTGCTGCTAATTGCGCACTTGGAAAAGCCACTTAACTCTGTGTTGTCTCGAGTACAAACTTGATTGCAAGACCTCCATGGACAGGGAAATGCCTGCTGTACCCATATGGAGCTTCCCTTGAAGTACTATTGGAAAGGAATTAGCTAAATGCAAATAACACTAAAACCTTCACATCTATGTTAATTTTACAACTACAAAGCTTGTGATTTTGCACTTAAAGCATAGCCAACAAAATAAAGTTTTCGGTGATCTTCCTGTTACAACTGACTGTATCTAGCATAATGTGAGGAGCAGTGCATTCATAAAATGGTATTACAGCAACCTCTGGTGGCTTGTAGATGACTACACAGTGTGAGTGTATAAGACATGAAATGCAATGAAAACCAGATTAAAGGTGCAAATATAAACTCTAAAACAATTCTTGGTTTAGGCTTATTCTGTCAAAGAGTTCAGAAAAATATGTGAGTGTAACAAACAACAATGATGTACAGTACTTTAGGGAAATAAATCCCAAATTAATTTAGTTTTCTTTTTATTTTGATGGCTTACGTATAAAGTATGCTCGTAGGCACAATCCCCAGTTTCCTGCTGAAGTTCTATGAGATTTTACATAAATGTGTAAAAACTTAGATACTAGATAATATAAATTTTATTTTATAAAAATATTTATTTTCTGACTTTCTCAATGTGTTTGGATAATTTATTTAAGTCTTTTAAAAAATATTTTGGGTGGAGGAAAAGAGATTGTGTTTGAGGTAGGTAAAGAATGGAGAGGAATTGGCATGGGAATGCGATAGGGATCACGGGAAGAGAAGATGAAGGAAAAGATGTTGGTGAAGGGGGAGGAGAAGTTTGGGATAGGAGGGGCAGAGGGATCAGACTGATACTAGGGGAAGGGAAGATTGGAGTTGGGTGATCAGATAGAGAACTATGGGGAGAAAGACAGGGAAGAAGAATCAGGATAGAGAAAAAAATGTAGGGGGAATTTGGGAAGTCATGTAAGAGGGGGTGGGATTCTTACCCTCATTCACCCTTCTCACCTAGTACAGATTAGGGATGTGCACAGGCAAACCATTTTCAGTTTGTTTCTAGTTCATTTCTTTTCCCCCCTGATCTTCCAGTGTTTGTTTTGTTTCACACATTCTACTTGTTAACCTTTCTACACGCCTTAGAATGTTTTTTTACATATGCCAATCAATGGTACACACATTTATTTGTAGGTTAATGTGCTTAAGATATGCCTTACTGGGTCAGACCAAGGTCAATCAAGCCCAGTATCCTGTTTCCAACAGTGGCCAATCTATGTAGGTCATAAGTACCTAGCAGTTTCCCCAAAAGACACAGGTTCCACAATGCTTGTATTGGGTCAAGCAGTGATATCCTGAGTCCCTTTTAATAATGGTTTATGGACCTTTCCTCCAGGAACTTGTCCAAACCTTTTTTAAACCCAGCTACACTAACAGCTTTTACTACATCATCCGGTAACAAATTCCAGAGTTTGATTACACGTTGAGTGAAAAAATATTCTCTCTTATTAGTCTTAAATAGTTTACCCTGTAGCTTCATTGCATGTCCCCTAGTCTTTCTATATTCTGATGACATAAACAATCGATCTACGTTTACCCATTCCACTCCATTCATTATCATATTCCTCTATCATATCTCCCCTCAGCCGTCTCTTTTCCAGGTTAAAGAGCCCTAACCTTTTCAGCCTGTTTTCATAGGGGTATCCTTCCATCCATCCCCTTTATCATTTTGATGGTTCTTCTCTGTACCTTTTCTAATAACATTGTATCCTTTTTAAGATACAGTGACCAGAATTGCACACAATATTCAAGGTGTGGTAGCACCATGGAACAATGCAGAGGCATTATAATATCTTTTGTTTTATTTTCCATTCCTTTCCTTATGATACCTAGCATTCTATTTGCTCTCTTTGCTGCCGCTGCACACTGCACACATCTTCAGTGCCTCCAGGCGCCCTGCACCAAGCAAACCGATTGGCATCGGGGAAGGGAGCAGGCAGGTGAGCTCCTCCCTGCTCCCCACCGCAAGGCCTATCAGGCCGAAGACACCAGCATTTAAATCTTCAGTGCCTCCAGGCGCCCTGCACCAAGCAACCCTGCTCACCACTGCGAGACCTATCAGGCCGAAGACACCAGCATTTAAATCTTCAGCGCCTCCAGGCCTCCTGCACCAAGCAACCTGATTGGCTTCGGGGAAGGGAGCAGGCAGGTGAGCTCCTCCCTGCTCCCCACTGCGAGGCCTATCAGGCCGAAGACACCAGCATTTAAATCTTCAGCGCCTCTAGGCGCCTCCGCGCCTGGCGGGCCCACGCCTCAGGGTCTCGCCAGAGGGCCCTTTGGCATGGCCCTTAGGCGTGGGCCCGGAGCGTGACCTCCGATGCTCCGTAGCTGCTGGGGTTGAGCAGGCTTGATCGCTCCTCCATACATCGCCTCCAGACCAAACCATCTCACAAGCTCCACCCTGGCACCCTCAAGTAACTCTCTTTGTCTTGTTTCCCACTGCTGGCATTGTTCTTCCTCCCACTACCCACCTAGAACTTGCTACCCACTGCCTGCACTGTACTGCTACCCATTGTTGGCAATGAACTACTACCCCCTGCCTGCATAGCACCACTACATTCTGTTTGCTTAGCATTGCTCCCATTGCCTACATCGTACTGCTACCCACTGCTGGGCATAGAACTGCATACCCATCGCTGCATAGAACCATTATCCATTGCGTATTCATTGCCTGCATAGTATTGCCACCCATTGTTTTGCATACTGCTGTTACCCATTGTTTTGCATATTGCTGCCACCCATTGTTTGCATACTGTTGCCACCCATTGTTTTGTTTTGCTTTCTGTTGCCACCCATTGTTTTGCAGACGATTGCACTGAACTGTTGCTACCCATTGCTTGCATACTGCTGCCACCCATTGTTTGCTTACTGCTGCCACCCATTGTTTTGCATATTGCTGCCACCCATTGTTTGCATATTGCTGCCACCCATTGTTTGCATACTGTTGCCACCCATTGTTTTGCATACGCGCTGAACTGTTGCCACCCACTGTTTTGCATACTGTTGCTACCCATTATTTGCATAGTATTGCTACCCACTGTTGCACTGAACTGTTATCCATTGCTTTCCATTGTTGCATAGTACTGCTACCCATTGATTGCATACTGTTGCCACCCATTGTTGTATAGAACTGTTATCCACTACTTATCCTCTGCTTACTACCCATTGCTTGCATTGAACTGCTACCCACTGCCTGCTTGTCTGCCTATCAAGTGCTACCCGTTGTTTGCCTAGAACTTGCTACCCATTGCTTGCTCAGACCTTGCTGCCCATTGCTTGCTCAGACCTTGCTGCCCACTACCATAGCCCCACATCTCATTGTCCTCCTCTTCATTATCCTCCCCAACTGCCTCCCCTCCTACCAACACCTATCAACACCCACCAACACCCTCCCTCCTCTTCCCCCTACCTTTCCCCTACCTTCCTTACTTCCCCCTCCACTCTGCCCCTTAGCCTAACACCTGCCCTTGAGCTTCCTCACACCATCTCCTGCATTCAACCAGCCCCCCTCTCTACCTTCCTCACTTCTCCCTCCATCCTGCCCCCTAGCCTTTCACCGGCTCTTGAGCTTCTTCACACCATCCCCCGCATTCATCCAGCCCCCCTCTCCTTAAGACAACCCCACCCTCGCTTCCGCCGTACTATCTCCACTATACCTCGCTCTCTAATACTCCTTCTCCTGCTATCATCTGGTAACATCAATCCCAACCCTGCCCCCCCCCCCCCGATTTCTCTCTCACACTAGTAAAAGTTCCTCATGTACCCCATCTAATCTCATCCACATCCCGCTCCTCCCTCCTTCCGCCCTCCCCCATTCATCCCAAAATCAATTATCCATAGATATCAACTCCAACCCTACCCCAAAAATAATCCCTCACATAATCTACCCGATTCCATCAATTTACCCCTCATTTCCCTCTTGGAGAGCACACTCACCTAGACACACCCACCCACACCCTGCTCCCTCTAAATCTCGGCATTACCCAAGAAATAGACCCCACCCTACTCTGAGAAGAAATCTACACGTAACTTATCCATCCTTATCCATATCCCTCTCCTCCCCCCCTCCGCTCTCCCATTTTCATGTGCCCTATGGAACGCATGCTCAGTCATAAAAAAAAACCCTTTTATTCATGACCTTTTCATCTCCAATGCCCTACACCTTCTTGCCCTGACTGAGACCTGGCTCCCCCCAGACGACACTGCATCCATTGCCTCTCTCTGCTATGGGGGCTACCAGTTCTCACATACACCCCGACTTACTGGTCGCGGTGGTGGTGTTGGCCTCCTATTCTCTCCCTCCTGCCAATTCCAACCCCTTCTGCCACTCCATGGAGACTCCTTCGAAGTCCACTCCATTTGCCTCCTCTCACCACTTCCCCTCCAAATAGCTGTTATTTATCGTCCACCGGACAAATCCAAATCAACCTTCCTCACCGACTTCGACTCCTGGCTCTCGGCCTTTATGGATCCCTCCTCCCCCACTCTTATTCTTGGTGATTTCAACATTCACATTGACAACCCCTCTGACCCCCATGCCTCAAAGTTCCTCACTCTTACCTCCTTGTTCAACCTCCAACTTTGCTCTACTGCCCCCACACATCAACACGGCCACTGCCTTGACCTAATCCTATTTTCCAACTCCTCTTCTTCAAACTTCCGCAAATCAATCCTTCCCTCATCTGACCATCATCTCTTAACATTTACTCTTCAACTTCCTCCGTCCCAACCTCGTCCTGTCTCTTCCGACCTATTTAGAAACCTTCATAATATTGATCCCCTGACTCTCTCCTCCACCATCTCTCTATCTCTTTCCGCCATTTTATCTTCCAAGTCCGTCGTTGAGGCATTATCTTCATATAATGCTACATTATCCTCAGCCCTTGACACTCTTGCCTCTCCCAACCCACATCCTGTCAAACGATCTACCCCTCAACCCTGGCTTTCACCCACAATCCGTTACCTATGCATCTGCGCCCGTTCTGCTGAACGAGCTTGGTCCAAATCCCGCTCCCCGGAAGACCTTCTACACTTCAAATTCATGCTTGGCTCCTTCCAGTCAGTCTTAACACTTGCCAAACAAGATTACTACATCTATCTAACCAACTCCCTTGCCTCTGATCCTCGCCGTCTCTTTAATGCCCTCAATTCTCTCCTCAAGGTCCCCCCGCCCACGGTCCCACCCTCCCTTTTTGCCCAAACCCTAGCCGACTACTTCCATGACAAAATCCACAAGATTACCCTCCAATGCTCTACCCCCATCTACCTCCCCTCCTCCCCAATTCTCTTCCCCCATCCATACTCCCTCTGCCACGCTCTCCTCCTTCTCTCCGATCTCTGAGGAAGAAACTGCACTCCTTCTGTCCTCATCCAAACCCACCACCTGTTCATCAGACCCTATCCCCACCCACCTCCTATGTTCCATCCTCCTCACCATTGCCCCCTCCATCACTTATATCCTCAACCTCTCACTCTCCACTGCAACTGTCCCCATTGACTTCAAACATGCTGTTCTCACACCCCTCCTCAAGAAACCCTCACTTGATCCTGCATGCCCTTCTAACTATCGACTTATCTCCCTCCTTCCCTTCTTGCATCCATCTATTAGAATGAGCAGTCCACCATTGCTGCCTTGACTTCCTCACCTCCCAGGCCCTCCTCGACCCACTTCAATCCGGCTTCCGTCCCCTACGCTCCATTGAAACGGCACTCACAAAAGTCACAAATGACCTGTTCCTGGCTAAATCCAAGGGCATCTATTCTATCCTCATCCTTCTTGACCTTTCTGCTGCCTTTGACACCGTTGACCACGACCTTCTCCTCATCACCCTCTCCTTGCTTGGCTTCAAGGACTCCGTACTATCCTGGTTCTCCTCCTACCTCTCCCATCACTCATTCAGCATATGCTCTGGTGGCTCCTCCTCCTCCCCTACCCCACTCCATGTAGGTGTACCTAAGGGATCTGTCTTAGGCCCCCTCCTCTTCACTCTCTATACCCAAGGCTTTGGTGTGCTTATCTCCTCCCATGGCTTTCAGTACCATCTCTATGCTGATGACTCACAAATTTATCTCTCTACACCTAATATTTCTCCGGCAACCCAGTCCAAGATCTCTGCCTGTCTTTCGGCATGTCTTTCGGACATCGCTGCCTGGATGTCTCATCGACAACTGAAACTGAACATGGCCAAGACTGAACTCCTTGTCTTTCCACCTAACTCCTCTCCCCCCCACTTCCCCCTCTCTCAATCCATGTGGATGGATCTACTATCCTTCCTGTTCCCTTGGCCCGCAATCTAGGGGTTATCTTTGACACCTCTCTCTCCTTCTCCACTCATATCCAGCTTGTAGCTAAGACCTGCCGCTTCTTTCTCTACAACATCAGCAAAATCCTCCCCTTCCTCTCTGAACACACTACCAAAACGCTTATCCACTCCTTAATCTCCTCTCGCCTCGATTACTGCAACCTACTCCTTGCTGGTCTTCCCATGAGCCACCTCCTTCCCCTTCATTCTACACAAAATCACGCTGCTTGACTAATCTTCTGCCAGCCTTGCCATGCTGATATTACTCCTCTTCTCAAGTCACTTCACTGGCTTCCTGTCCAGTTCCACATCCAATTCAAGCTTCTTCTGCTGACCTATAAATGCATTCATTCTATGGCCCCTCAATACCTCTTATCTCTTATGTCTCCATACATCCCCTCTCGAAATTTGTGCTCCGCTAACAAATTACTCCTATCAATACCTTTCACCCGCACCGCAAACTCCCGACTGAGCTCTTTTCACCTTGCTGCACCTCACGCCTGGAACAGCCTACCTGCGTATGTGTGCCAGGCACCCTCCCTGGCCCTCTTCAAGTCCAGGCTGAAGACCCACCTCTTCACAGTTGCATTCAGATCCTGACTCCTTCCTCATCTCACCCTAACCCTCGTCAACGTTTATGACCAACTACAGACCAAACTGTACCACACCATACCTTGCGTAGAACCGACTAATGCTCTGTACTGTTTTTAACTAATGTACTATCCTAACTAAATTGTAAGCTCCGATGAGCATGACTCTGACGGGCAGGGACTGTCTCTTGTATGCTGACTACCTCTTGTAAGTTAGTTGTGCAGCGCTGCGTGCGTGGTGCTTTAGAAGTGCTAAGTAGTAGTAGTAGTAGGAGGGTTTTAACATGTTATCCACAATGACACCTAAACCTTTTTCCTGGGTGGTGGTTCCTAATGTGGAACCTTGCATCGTGTAACCATAGTTTGGGTTGTTCTTTCCTAGGTGCATAACTTTGCACTTGCCCACATTAAATTTCATCTGTCATTTGGATGCCATTCTTCCAATTTATCAAGATCCTCTTGCAATTTTCCACAATCCTCTTGGGTTTTACCAACTTTAAATAGTTTTGTGTCATCTGAAAATTTGATAACATCACTCATTATTCCTTTTCCAGGTCATTTATGAATATGTCAAAAAGCAGTGGACCCAGCACAGATCCCTGGGGTACTCCACTATTCACATTTCTCCATTGGGAAAATTGGCCATTTAGCCCTACCCTCTGCTTTCCATCTTTTAACCAGTCCTTGAGCCACATAGTACACTGCCTCCTATCCTATGACTTTTTAGTTTTGCCAAAGTTCTCTCATGAGGGACCTTATCAAAGGCTTTCTGAAAGTCCAGATACACTATATCAACTGACTCACCTTTGTCTACCTGTTTATTCACACCTTCAAAAAAACATAACAGATTAGTAAGATAAGATCTTCCTTGTCCAGAGCCATGTTGGCTGTCTCCCATTAAGCCATGACTATCTACATGTTGAGTAATTTTGTTCTTTATGATGGTTTCTACCATTTTTCCCAGTACTGACATCAGGCTCACTGGTCTATAGTTTCCCAGATCACCCCTGGAACCCTTTTTAAAAATTGGTGTTACATTGGCTATCCTCCAATCTCCAATCTTCAGGTATTACAGATGATTTTAATGATAGTTCACAGATTATTAATAGCAGGTCTGCAATCTCATATTTCAGTTCTTTCAACACCCTTGGATGTATACCATCTGGTCCAGGTGATTTGCTTCTCTTCAGTTTGTCAAATAGTTGTAATACATCTTCCCGATGTATTGATATTTCTTTCAATTCTTCCAGAGTATCACCTTTAAATACCACTTCAGTCATGGGTAACATCCCTACATCTTCCTCAGCAAAGAGCAAAGCAAAGAATTCATTCAGTCTCTCCGCTATGGCCTTATCCCCTCTTAGTGCCCCTTTTATGCCTCTATCATCTAATGGTCCAACTGACTCTCTCACAGTTTTTTTTTTTTTACTATGAATGTACTTGAAAAAGTCTTTATTACGTGTTTTTGCTTCCACAGCAAGTTTCTTCTCAAATTTTCTATTTGCCTGCCTTATCAATGCCTTCCATTTAACTTGCCAATGCTTGTGCTGTTTCCAGTTTTTGTCATTTGGCTCTTTTTTCCATTTCCTGAAAGATGCATTTTTGGCAACAACAGCCTGTCTGACCTCACCTTTAAACCATGCTGGCAGTTTTTTGGACTTACTTCCACTTTTCTTAAAGCATGGAATATAGCTGGTCTGGGCTTCTAAGATAGTATTTTTAAACAACACCCGAGCTTGATGTACGTCTTTAACCTTTGCAACTGCTCCTTTTAGTTTTTTTTAAAACTATTTTCCTCATTTTATCATAGTCTCCCATTTTGAAAGTTAAAAGGTAGTACTGTGGATTTCCTTACCATCCCTCCTCCATTAATTAAATCAAACGCGATCATGCTATGATCACTATTGCCAAGTGGCCCCAACACCCTTATCTCTTGCACAAGATCTGGTGTTCCACTAAGGACAAAGTCCAATATGACTTCCCCTCTGGTCGGTTCATGAACCAGCTGCTCCAAGAAGCAGTCATTTATTTCATCTAGAAACTTTATCTCCCTGCCATGTCCTTCTGTGACACTGACCCAGTCAATAGCGGGGTAATTGAAGTCACACATTATTATTACTTTGCTGTAACTTTTGTTAGCTTCCCTGATTTCTTTGAGCGTTTCATCATCCATTTGTTCATTCTGGCCAGGCTATCGATAGTACACACCCACTGCCATCGCCTTCCCCTTTCTACATGGAATTTCAAGCCATAGAGAATTACATTCAGTTTTGCATTCTCTAAAATTTTAAAGGCATCCAAATGAACTGAATTTGCATTAATGAAGTTACAACCCTAGTGCAGACCTCTTCTCATATATGCACACTCCGGTTCTGATTTCTCACTGTCTCTTTCTTACACATATGCACGTACGCCCTCGGGCTGTTCTCTTCTTTCTTTCTCACATACACAGAGCATCTGTCCACTAACCTCTTGCACCCTTCTCCCCCACCCCACTGATTCTCTCTCACTTCCACTGCTGATTTTCACTTCCTTGTCCCTTTTCACTCTTTCCCCTAGTCCTTCTCCTGTTTGCCACTTCTAACCCTCCCCATGCTGATCGAACGGCAGGAGAATGAGCAGAATGGCGGTGCCTCAGAGTGCTTCATCTTCTTCCTTTACCACCCAAGACCTAAGTTCCAGATTGAACTGATGCATGGTCCAAAGTGGGAACTGAGTCCTGGTGAGAAAGGAGAAGGAAGGGGTCGCAGCCTCAGGCTGTCATATACCTCTTTTTCTATCAGCCAGTCAACATGGGGAGGGACGTATAAAAATCCTCATACTCTCCTAAACAGGCCCCCGAAACATACGTAAGTAGAAGACAATAAAGCAATACAAAATGCCCTATGTAGTTACAGTACATTTTCCAGAAAAATATGAAATTAAAAAATTAATAAAAATGTAGCTCAATTTAATATTTACATTCTGCCTAGGAAGCATACCAGTTCAAAGCAGATTACAATATTATTTCTTAAAAAACAATAAAAGTATCACATATCATAAAATACTATAAAACATAACAAACAAAAATATATGCATAACATTTTAAATTCATAAAACATTAATATCAATACATAGTAAAAGATATATTGAAAGATTAATCACCTGCTAGCTATCTAAAATACCATTGTTCTGATATTCAAAGGCATATATCTGGTAGCAGCACCTGCTAGTGACAGTATTATTGCCTCTGGCAACCTTAGCACTATTAGGATAGTGCTGGGGCAGTCCATGGACATTGTTGGGGCAGAGTTTGAGGTAATAGGGTTAGCAGCGATATACAGCCCACTAAGGAGGTCATTCCAGAACACGAATAAGCCCTATGGATGTGCAGACGTTTTTCTAGGAAAAAAGTCTACAACCATATTCTGAAACCCCATGATCCTGCATGTACACAGCGCAAGCGCGAAGATCTCAGAACATGGGTGTGAGGGGGCGGAACAGGGGCATGGCCAGCATCGGAGACATATAAAACATATTCAGGAGAGGCCCATGTATGTCTTCAGTGTTTCCCACAGACATCCTTGTTATTCCTGCAGAGACATGGAATAAAGGCAGGACTTAGAAAAATTTCTGCTCTGCTCAAAGCATCCCATATTGAAGAACAGTTGTAACAAGTAAGTTGTGTCTGCATTCTGGAGGGATACAAGATGCAGGTGTAAAGAAAATAAAGCAGAGGTAAGAGATGGTTGTAAGGTGTAGAAACAATATTAAACACCCCTACAGAGACATTGAGAGGAGCATGTTGTTTATTCTAGCTATGCTGACCCTTGCTGTTTGTGGCAATGGAGCTATTTTAGGGTTCCCTAACATGTCCTATGTTCTGGAAAATGGGACTGTTGATGTAGGACTAGTAAGTAACTGAGCATGGGAAAGATTCTTGTTCAAGTAAGAAAAGCATATCAGATTTGCAGTCCTGGGATGCCATGCTATAATGTACTAGCAGTTGTTTATACGTGCAGGGGATCATTTTCACAGAAGTATGTTTACTGTGAGTGCAAGTGAGAGTGTGTTTGTGTGTGGTGTGAGGGTTGCACGGGAGGATCTGTGTGCTCTGCCGCAATTCTGGGGGGACATGAATGCCTGGTCAGTACTGGACTGTAGGGATGACTACTGCGTCACCAGGTGCCAGTGGGATGGGGTCAGAAAACTCAGCAAAGGGTCTCTATAGCAAAATGTGAAAACATATCCCTGTCAGGAATAATGGGTCAGTAAAATAGAACGCCAAATATGGGGGTGAAACATCAACTTGCCCTAGAGTAAAGTGCTCCCTTCTTTAAGGCATCAGCTTTGAGATATGTAGCTTATGCTTAACCCTTTCAGACCTGACTTTTTTCACAGACACCATTTATATATATACATGGAATTCAATGAATAACATGACGTCCATTACAGTGGACATACAGTCTGAAAGGGTTAAAAGAAGGGAGCATTTTACTCTAGGGCAAGTTGATGTTTTGCCCCATTTTGACAGGTCCCTTATTCTTGACAGGGATATGTTTTCACATTTTGCTTTAGAGACCCTTTGCTTATTTCTAGTGGTCCATAATTAGCATTGTACAGACTGTTTCCAGAAATGTCCATTGCACCATTAACTGAGGAGTTCTTCTACTGCTTTGTATTCTCTGATAGCAGCTATGTCAGGACAAACAGATCACATTAGACTTGCCTGGACGTGAATGTTATGGAATTGGCCTCTAACTGGATAGCTAATCACATAAAGTGAGGATAGCAAAAAGGCTGTCCTAAATTTATGTGGTTTGCTTTCTGAATAGTGGACTGAATATATCGCTGCTATCGAAATAGCGGTGCCAACCGGTGCTGAATCTGAATATTTGGTTCCAGCCACTATCCAGGTACAGGCCCTGGCTGAATATCAGGGGGCAATAGTCAAAGGCATATACATGGGTTTGAAGACCTGCAAACTGTGCAAATGCTGCTCTGTGGGATTTTCGGCAGCACTAGCATGCTTAGTGCCACTGAATATTCATGGGTGCTGCCTCTACATGCCCTGGGGCTAAGCAGTTAGCATCGACGCATGCTGGGGGTGTTCTGAGGCAGCACTCAGTGCTAACGAGGTAGTGACGATATTGAGCTTCTGCCCAGTTAGTGACATGTGGTGAAAGTCAGGCACAGGAAACACTGGCCTAACATTCTCCGCAGAAGATAATCAGGCAGCGGCTGAAAATTGCCACTGCCCGGTTAGCTCTGCAGCCATCCGGGCAATCCAGATATTCAATGCTGGCACTGAGTATTGGGCCCCTGTTTTTTACTTAACTGTGGCAACTGACATTAAAAAAAACACTGACCGTCATGGTTAAATATTGACCCGCATGTCTTTAGCTGTTTCCTAATTGTAAGATACTTCTGTTCCAATTTAAGATCTGAAGAACTAGAATTCCACCTTAGAAGGGGGTCCCAAAACTGCTGTTGATTACTAAAGCTTGAGTATGTTTTCTACCACGGAGCTGAGAAGTTTATAATCATGGAGGCACATTCCAATGTGGCCATCCAGGCCCCTGTGCGGCTGATCGGAATAGGGATGTGCAGAAGTAGACCCGATTCTGATCCCACAGGGGCTAGACGTGCCTGCGGGATCAGAATCGTGTCTACGGCCGGAACATGCAGGCCGGGCCCCAATTCTGATTGGCCTGCATGCTCAGCAGATCCCTGGATACCTCAGTCAGGTTCCTGAATGGAGCCACGAATGCTGGCCGCCACTGATTTTGTTCTTTCCCCACAGCCGGATCCTCAATCCGGCCTCCCATGGCCAGGGTCCAGCTGCAGGGAACTTACTTGTCCCCCCCCCTACCTTTTTCTCCTGGTCCGGCAGCAGGATCCCTCGATGTCCAGGGGGACTTATTCCACCTCTGCGGTGGAATAAGCCCCCATCTAAGTTCACGGCCCCAGACGTACAGGGCCGACCTCTGAATTGACCCTGTATATCTGGGGTCGTGGCCTGCCCTCCCTCCACCTCCAGAACGCCCCCTCCCGCTCCCATCAAAGCTCCCCGAACAAACGCATTGTTCATACAGGAAGGCTTTTGCCGTGCCAGCAGGGAGGCGAATAGCGGGGATGAACGTCCCAAAGGGGCAGACTGACCCCAATAGGACAGAATGACCCCCATTGCTAATACCACCATACCAACCGCTTGTTTTCATTATGGTGAAAAATGAAGCAGTGTTGTCTTAAAGCGATAATGTTAACTAATCCTAATTAGGTTTTTCAATTTAAATAAAAAATTGTTCTAAAACTTTATTATTGAGGCATTTTACTAAAAAACTTGCAAGTGAAAAATGTACAGATAAATGAGCTAATGTCCATACAAATATATCCTATCAGTTCAAAATCCATTGACATTCCTAGAACGGTCTTCACTACCACTTAGCGTGGTGTATGCTGACATCAGGGGGACATATTTATTCTATGCTGACTCAGACTGGGTTTTGACCAGATGGCCTGCCTTGGGGATTTCCTGCTTGTTTCCTTGTGCAGTGCCTCACAGTTAGAGAAACCAATTTAACATCCAAGGAAAAGACCCAGTCACTTAACTTTTAACTGTTTATTGCAATAAAGCAGGAGAAAACACTTAAGGGCCCTTTTACTAAAGTGAGGTTGGATTTTGCACTTACTGTGTGTTTAATGCTAAAATGAATGCACGGTAAGTGCAAAGCCTCCATGGTAACTGTCAGGGGCGTGGCCAGCATGTTCGTAATTACTATTGGTGCACTTAGTCACTCATTGAGGTGTTGTTAAGTGCACCCACATTAATTGCAACATTGATAGCATTGATACCATTTTGGCTGCTTTACTATGGACTCTTTCCAGCCTTTTCAGACCCATTTGGAGGTATGGTCTTCAGAACTAGACACAATATTCTAGATGAGGTCTCATTAAAGACCTGCACAGAGGCCTCATCGCCTCCTTTCTTCTACTGGTTATGACTCTTCCTATATACCCTCTGGATCTGGAGATTGCCTTATCACACTATGGGAGTTATTTTGGGAGCCCTATTCATGCTTTAGACATCTGAAAATGGGCAGAGATTTCCAAAGCACAGAAATGTCTCCAGAGCCATTTTAGAAGCTGGATCTATGGATGTCCCCAGAATGAAGATGTTCAAGTCTGAATGGGAGCATAATGGAGGCATTCCCAAGAACCTGGACTTCACTGCCTGATCTTATAAATGTCTTGGATGTCCGGAGTCACATCTAAGTTTAGACCTGCTCCAGGCATGTACATAGAGCCATCCAAAACACAGAGATATCTCCAGAGCCATTTTAGAAACCAGATCTATGGGCGTCCAAGTCTTAACTGGAGCATGGAATCTGAATGTCACTGCCTGATCTCAGAAACATCTGGAGTTGGGTCAAAATTTAGACCTGCTCCAGGCATGGCAAAGCATTGAGAAAGTGCTTGTTTTGGCTGAAAAACATCCTGAAAGTGTAGAGAAGATAGCACTCAGGACCATTACAGTGATAGCAGCAGTGGGATTTCAACCATAGCTTCCCTGGTTCTAGCCCACTTCTCTGACCATTAGGTTATTCCTAGATGCTCAGGTTCTGAATACTATTCTGGGGATATCTATTTAGATACCCCCACACATGTCCATATTGGGCATGTCCACATTTGTGAAATTGTGTCTGCACCTGGAAGTGCTTGCTTTTTTTCCCGACATTCTGGTTTAGACATCCCAGATTGCACTTACATAAGAACATAAGATATGCCATACTGGGTTAGACAAAGGGTCCATCAAGCCCAGTATCCTGTTTCTAACAGTAGCCAATCCAGGACACAAGTACCTGTCAGGTTTCCAAAAGGTACACAGATTCCATGCTGCTTGTACAATAGGTAAGCAATGGATTTCCCCGGTCCTTTTTAATAATTTTTTATGGACGTTTCCTCCAGGAACTTGTGCAAACCTCTTTTAAATCAAGCTATACTAACAGCTTTTAGTACATCCTTTGGTAACAAATTCCAGAATTGATTACACACTGAGTAAAAAAAATATTTTCTCCGATTAGTCTTAAATATGCTACATTGTAACTTTATTGTGTGTCCCCTAGTCTTTCTACTTTTTGAAGGGTTAAATGGAGTTACTTAATCCTCCATTGCCTGACAAGAATCCAAGTTATCAATGTCCCTGTTTAATGTACATTACTAAGTTTAAGTTACAATGTAAAGTGCTCTGACTAAAATGCTAAAGTGGTATAAAAAACCCTGTTAAATAAATAAACAACCAATCTATATTTACCTGTTCTACTCCATTCATTAATTTATAGACTTCTATCATATCTCCCCTCAGCTATCTCTTTTCCAAATTGAAGAGCCCTATTCTTTTCAGCCTTTCCTTGTAGGGCTATCCTTCCATCCACTTTACAATTTTTGTCGCTCTTCTCTGTACCTTTTCTAATTTTGCTATATCCTTTTTAAGATACTGTGACCAGAACTGCACACAATATTCAAGGTGTGACCTCCATTTCTTTCCTTATGATTCCTAGCATTCAATTTGCTTTCTTGGCCGCCGCTGCACACTGTGCAGAGGGTTTCATATTAACATAGTATATGACGGCAGATAAAGACCAGCATGGTCCATCTAGCCTGCCCAGCAAGGTGGGAAGAGTAGGTGTGCCCGCCGCTCTGTGCAGGTCACTTCTCCCCATGCCTTTGTTTAAGGGTGTACCCACTGCTCTGTGCAGGTCACCTCTACTTGTTGAGATATCAGAGACAGTTAAATTTATTTTGATTTAATCCTGTTTCTATGTAGGGAGGAGTAGCCTAGTGGTTGGGGCAATGTACTTCAGGCCGGAAGGTCGGGGGTTCAAATCCCATTAGAGGACAGCAACCTTGGGCCGGAAGGACTGGGGTTTCTAGTCCCACAGATGCTCCTTGTGGTCTTGGGCAAGCCACTTAACCCTCCATAGCCCATGTTCCCTGTAAGTATTAGTGTATGTGTCTCATATCCCCGCGTGTTAAATGTATCCCCCAATTGTGTTGTGACCGCTTTGATTGAAGGATAAGGCGGTATACAAAACTGTCTAAATAAATAAATAAATAAAAATAAATAAAGGGATTTTACAATCAGACATGAACAAGCCAAGGTCTCCGTGTCTCTAAGTTGGTGCACATCAGTATCTCATGCTCCACCATGTACCACACTCTGGTATTTCTGTTCCCCAAATGCACGATGCTCCTATTTTTTTTTAACACTGACAGTCAGGTACTTGTCAACTCCTGAAGATTTCTTAGGGGTATGTTTACTAAACTGTCCTAATGTGCGCTCTGTGATGTTATCGCGCGATAAGGTACCTTATCGCGTGATAATGGCGCTTTTTTAGGCGCACAGGTACCTTATCGCGCGATAACACGTGCAGCGGCGCAAAAGAGCGATGAAGGCGGGGAAAGGCTCCCGGAGGGCGGAGGAAGGCTCCCCAGGGGCGGAGAGAAGGGGTCAATGGGCGGAGAGTGGGAGGGGAGAGGCTCCCCGCACACTAACGCTGTGAAATCCGAGGCTCAAAACTAACGCCAGTGAAACCCTGGCGTTAGAGATGATTTAAAGGGAAGAGAAACCATTTCTATCAGCAATGTACAGCAAAACCAGGGAAACCTACAAAAACGTGATAAGTGTGATACATGTGCACGGAGAAGAAGTGCAAATAAACCTTGAAAATGACCCTAACAAAATATAGAAAAAACATAACCAAGCTGGGCAATAGTGATATTAATGGGAAACATAAAAAAACACTCCCAAGGAAGCACCAAAAAAAAGATATGAATTGTGGAAGGGTCCACGCTCCGTCCCCATACAAGGCGAATGAATTTCTGTGAAATTGTGCTGTGCAGGGTTTCCCTCTCCATTGAACAGGTTCCCTATGGCGTGCACATGTTCCTCAATAGCAGGGCGGGCATGTCGGAATGGGCAACTGGACAGATGCTGGGAAAGGGGATACAGAGGGCTGCTGACGGCACATGCTGTGCTGCAGCTGGGCCACAGTGCAGACCAGGGTGATGCCTAGGTGGCCCATAGGAATGCTGAAACACTAGAGCAGCCAGACAGCAACTGATGAGGGCCCAGCATGGGCACGAGTGTACCTCCCACAGTGTCACAGGGGATAGTATCCTGCAGGTACCCCCAAGGGCGCAGAACATTGGCAGGCGGTGTTGGGGGGAAGCGTGGACATCTATGCAGTCACCCCTACCCCAGAACCCGCACCATAGGCAGCCGCCTACCCGCATACTGGATGGCCGGACACTGCGCTCCACCAGCACCACCAGCAGAGGGGCATGTCAGCAGGGTGGCAGAGGGGTACTGGTGGTGGAGGGGGCAGTGGCAGCTGCGCACAGCAGACCGTGGCCCAGCCCTGTGTAGGTGGGTGCCATGCACCGCATCACACAGGCCCTGTCTGACGAACAGTCATGGTATCTCCAGGGAATAAATCATCTCTGTGACCACAGTGTGGTGCAGTACACACAGACAGTGCACTCAAGAGCAGAAGGTCACAGGTTCAATTCCCAGCTGTGGCCCTGACACTCCAGGCCCCATATTTTACCCACCACTAAGCCGTGGCAGTAAAGACTGGACCCTTATTACAGAGAACAGAAACACACCCCAAATGCCTATATTTTACACTACAGAGCACAGACACCATAAACATGCGCCTCACCTACACCCGAGTCCCCCAAATGCAACCCTGGAGGGCCACAAATCAGACAGGGCTCACGCCGTCCCCAAGATAAGGACATGTCAACATGGCAGCGGAGGGGTACGGGTGGAGGAGGGGGCATTGCCTGCTGCCCACGGCAGTCCGCGGCCGAGCCCAGTTTAGGTGGGTGTCGTGCAGTGCAACAGACACACGTTGCCTGACAAACAGTCATGGTATCTCCAGGGAATACTGCATCTCTGTGGCCACAGTGTGGTGCAGTACACATAGACAGTGCACTCAAAAGCAGAAGGTCACAGGTTCAAATCCCAGCTGTGGCCCTGACATGCCAGGCCCCATATTTTACCCACCACTAAACCGTGGCAGTAAAAACCGGACCTTTAGTGCAGAGAACAGAAACATGCCCCAGACATCTATATTTTACCCTACACAGCACAGACAACATAAACATGCAAATCACCTACACCCGAGTCCCCCAAATGCAGTCCTGGAGGGCCAAACAACATTCTGGTCCCATGCTGTCCCGAATAAAGATGCCTGTGCTGCATGTCCCTGTACTGCCCCCATGGTATGCAGATGTGTCTCATGCATAGTCATTAGGGACAGCATGAAAACCCGAACAGTGTTTGGCCCACCAGGACGGGTGTTGGGAACCTCTGCCCTAGAGCAGCAGCCAACAGGGCCAGACACACCTGCACCCACAGGCGCCATTCCCCAAAGTATCATGGAGAGGCAGGATGTTGGGCCCTGCGTGCATCTCCCAATACTAGCACCTGCATACCTTAGCAATGCCACCCTAAAACCGGGGATAAGGTACACATATATCAAAAGGTTGCTATGAATAATGGCAGATAGCAATTCCAAAGTTAGGCACAAACTGCCTATTGAGCTGTACCATACCAACCTCCCCGATGTCTGTGGAGTGTGTAGCAGGTCTGGTGTCCGAAAGTGTTTAGCACCCTGGGGAGTGACCCCAACAGTATTGCGTAACATAGCCATGCCTGTGCTATAACCAGGCCTGGTGAGGTGGCAAGGGCTGCAAAATGCCTCTATATTTGCACAATGCTGCCACAGGTGGGAGAGAGTGTGTCTGTCTATCCAATGTGTGGTGGTTGCCAACACCTTATGCAGACCACACTGCTTGCACTGTTCAGAGGGTTAGTCTGCCAATGTGCATAATGAGGAGCAAGGTATTGTGGGTATAGCCTGGACAGGGTGGCCTGGGCAGGATGAAGCAGCACAGGGTATAGGGCAATGGCTGGGACATTGTAGTGCCCAGCCACCACCTGCAGGGACAGGGTGGCCACAGAATGTTCTGCTGGGAGGCACTCTCACCATGACTGGGCAGTGACCATGGCTTGGCTAGGTACCCCCATAGTGCTATATAGTGTTTCCATGAAGTGATATATATGGGTTTCCCTTTTGGGGGCTCATCACCAACCTATCTGCTTGGTGGGTGTGCTCACATCCCAGGTTTTGGGTGAACACATCTCCTCCAGTACTATGCACTATGGACTAGCTAGCAGGCTGTATGTAGTTTCTATGTGTATTGCTGGAACCCCTTGCAGGGTGCAGCTGCTGGAGAATGTCAGATATTGTTGGGGGGCAGCTGAACATTTCCAGTCCTACTGTCTGTCCCCTATTGCCCAATGGATGCGGACAGAACTTGTCAGACGGCCGCCTGGGTGAGAATGTTCACAGTCTTGGCAAAAGCATACCTCTATATGATTTGCAAGGATTTGTGGGTAATGTAGTCCATTCATTCCAGACACAGCTGTGACCAATAATTAATTATACTTGCTCAAGGGTAAAGCAAATAAGATTTTTATTTATGAGGGGTTCTCCCAACACAGATAATGCTTGGTAGCACAGAACTCAGGATACTTGCTTGCAGTTTTAAAGTTAGGAAAACAAAATCAGGAAAAAAACAACATCTGAACTTGTCAGGTAATTAAAGCAAAGGATTAAAGACCTGGTTGGCAACAAACTGGTCTTTCTTGTAGGCTTTAGCAAATAATGTCTTAGCAATGCAGTAAGCAACCAAATAAACCCACAAAGTAGGAAAAACTGTTCTTTTCTTCAGGTTAACTTCTTATATCTTTACATATAAATTCAGAAGTGATTCCCTTCAGAGCACACAAGCAATTAGGTAAGCTCAATTGCTAGCAATCACCCAGCTGAAACCCCTTAGCTGGCTTGCTTTCACTGTGTAGCTCAAAATCTTACTCAGAAGGTTTTCTGAGTAGATTAAAGAACAAGTTGGTATTTCTTTGTGATGGTTGTTGCACTTTGTAACAGAAAACTACCATTTGAGTTTGGACAGAGAGCAGTCCATATATTCACATTCTGGTTCTAAGACCTCTCCCCTTTCTTCAATAATCATAGGTTCAATATCTTGGCTTGGCACAAAGGAATTTCTCAATGGAGCACTACCAGGAGAATAATCATTTCCCTGCTTCCTTTCAAAGTTATAGCTAGGGCATAGATCAGTGTTCATACCTGAGCTTCCATTGCTGTTAGAGTTCCCCTTTAAATAGCCTGGCCAATATGTAGTCCAGTTTCTGTGTCCAGCCTTCCAATCTAGATCCCTGGACACTGGATCTCTCTTCACATACCTTCTGGCATGGGTCTTAGGGTCCCTTCCACGTGCAGCTATTTCCCTCACAGGTGCCGTCTGGAGATTCCTGCCTCTGCAATACCACTCCTCTGGTCTCCCCCAGTCCAATGGTGTATGCTGGCCTCTTGTCTGTCTCCCAGTATACGTACTGTGCTGGACTCCTGTAGACTTCCCAGAGGCTTTTCTCTTCCTTCTTTTAAAGGGCTTCTTGCTCTCTCTGTCCGTCCATTCTGACCTCTGCTTCTGATGAGAATGAAGATCAGGATCTCCAAGCTGATCAAGATACCAAGGATCATGACATCCCAGCTCTGGATGATTCTCTGTAGAATAGACCCTATCTTTATTCTGCCTTGATGAGTGCTCCACCTTAGCACAGCGCAGCTGTGCTGAATCAAGCCCTGCCCTTTGCAATGAGTGCTTGGGGATTACCTCATAGCCCTTTTGATTGAACACACGGTTTCTCACTTCAGCTCCTCTCATGGCTGTTGGAAACCTGGTGCATTCTGGGACTGGTAGTCTTTTATGGCAAAATTCTGTTTTCTCATTTCTACCAGCACTGACAGGTTGCTTGTTCAGAGACACTTCACCTTTTCTATAGCCCCTTCCTGAGCTATGATAAGCTTCCTTATCACAAACTGCATGGACTGCCCTGTAAGCTGTCTGTACCCCTGATGGAATGAGGTGGATGGTCGCCACCATCGCAGGGATGTGGATGTGTTGGTGGGGGATACTGAACTCTAGGGGGCAGTATGGGTGGTACTACGTAATCTGCCTATGGGTCCAACCACAACCCCCCCCTAAAGCATGTGGCCATGGCACCCACACAGGATATGCGCTGTTCTGGGTGCATCATAGTCCACAAGGGCTAAACGTAACCGTGAAATACCGATGGACACAGGTGTATGCCAAAGTGTATCTGCAAGACCTACCTATCAAACACTGCCATTGATGGGGTCCTGCAGCATAGCCTATTTCAGCTAAGCCAGGTGCTGTGGATATGGTGCCGGTAGGCCCACCTCACCCTCAGGGTGAGCACTGGACCTGCACAATGTGATGGCCTGTAGCTACTCAGTGCCAGTAACACATACGGACAGTACCCCCTACCGGGCTGAGGTGCTGTGGGGGTGCATACCCCATCCTGTGGGTATCTGTAGAGTGCTGATTCAGATGTGCAGTGCATCATGGATATGTGTGGTATAACCCTATCCCGGTAACCACAGCAGACAGTTTGTGGGATGACCTGAGGTCCTACTGTAGCCAGCCAGCAGTTAGTTAGCAGCTATGGAGATGTAGCCCACTGGTGACCTCACTGCCTGTGGAGCGAGAGGTCATGGGTGTGAACCCACAGTGGGGTTCTCTGATAGGGCTATCAGAGGCATATTTTTTCTTAAGCTTAAGTAGTGCTGCCAGCAGCAACACCCTCAGTACTGTAGTCTGAGGGTGCCTCAAAAGCGCACTATAAAGCGCCAAAAAGGTACCCCATAAGGTGACCTATGATGCGCCTTATAAGGGAACATTATAAGGTGTTGTGGCGGACAGTGCACCCAATAATGTGTCCGCTGGATAGCCCCATAGGACGCCTGATGCGGCACATTAGGGTATGGCACTGTGAGGGTGTGTTTGCTGGCAGCACAAATGAAAATAAAAGGAAGCTGCCTCAGAAACCACTGCTGATAGTAAAGGGCAATGTCTCAGGCAGTCAGATGCAATAGCCACACTGGGGGATTGAACCCATGACGCCTGTACCATCAGGCAGTCTATAAACCAATGTGCCACACCTCTCCCACTAGGTCTGTATGTCAGCACACCTACCTACAAATGACGTAATGTGCACCATGCAACCTATTGTGCGATTCCCACACTTAGGCCAGATAACGGCCCCCCCTTTTATGTCATTCTGCACATCATTGCTGGGCTCACATTACGACAGATCAGTGAAAAAACCCCCTTAGTGTCACTGTGTAGGCAGTCTTTGCTATGTGCAAAGGCATGGCACAACAGTTAAGACAGTACCCCAGGAACCAGTGGTGATGGGTTTGAGACCCAAGTGGGTAGGGAACCAGAGAAATGCATAGATGCCAAATTGTAGTTTTAAATGTCAGACACATTAGTGAAAAGTGTGTCTGCAGCAGAGATCAATCTAGACATTGTTGGCGACACCAAATCATGTGTATCTCAGGTAGCATAGGCTAGTGCAGAGGAAAGATGGCCGCAGCACGCAGTAGCATGTGTAGGCGCGGCGCGCATGTGCATACGTCGCGGCGCACATGCGCGAGCAAGGCACAGGCAAAAATGGCTACCAGATCCAGGAAGCCACCATTCACTAGGCAGGAGCAGCGGCACCTGGCAGGGCTGATAGCACCAAAGCAGCACAAGCTTTTTCCAGGTTCATCAAGGCAGCAGGACCTGGTGAGAGTTAAGAGGGCATGGGACCGTGTCACACAGCGCTACAACCGTGTAGCTGCATACCCACGGGAGGTAAGTGTATGGGGACAAGTCAGCAGAACCATATACATATCCAGTGTTGATTGCAGCTGTGCATGCTGTTGTCTGTAGGTAGTCTATCTCAGTTATGTGTAGCAGGTAAACCCATGTGCCATATTGTCTATGCAGCACATCTGGGTGGTCTGGCCGTCACCCAGGGGGATAAGGTCCTGCTCACAGGGGCCCTGATGCCATCCTGGTGTCATGGCAACTGCTGCCGTTGATGTCCGAACACAAACTGTAAAACAGGTAGCCCATAAGTCTGCCTAAGGAGGTGTTCCAAACAGCATGCTGATATGGTGGGTCCGCATTTCCAGGGTAACACATCAGCCCTACCCCTAGTTCCCCTGAAAGTCCACTAAAGTGGGTACCCAGTCATCCTGGTGATATGGTGTATGCAGCTGTCGATATCATATAACCTACCCTGTCCCCAGGAGGCCTGAGGGCCCATCAGAGTGGGCTCTCATTCACCCTGGTGATATGGTCCTGTGTGCTGTTGCAGTTTAAAACATCTGCCTTATCCCCAGGAGGCCTGAGGGCCCATCAGAGTGGGCTCTCAGTCACCCTGATGATATGGTCCTGTGTGCTGTTGCAGTTTAAAACATCTTCCTTATCCCCAGGAGGCATGAGGGCCCATCAGATTGGGCTCTCAGTCACCCTGGGGATATGGTCCTGTGTGTGCTTTTGCAGTTTAAAACATCTTCCCTATCCCCAGGAGGCCTGAGGGCCCATCAGAGTGGGCTCTCATTCACCCTGGTGATATGGTCCTGTGTGCTGTTGCAGTTTAAAACATCTTCCTTATCCCCAGCAGGCCTGAGGGCCCATCAGAGAGGGCTCCCAGTCACCCTGGGGATATGGTCCTGTGTGTGCTGTTGCAGTTTAAAATATCTTCCTTATCCCCAGGAGGCCTGAGGGCCCATCTGAGTGGGCTCTCAGTCACCCTGGTGATATGGTCCTGTGTGCTGTTGCAGTTTAAAACATCTTCCCTAACCCCAGGAGGCCTGAGGGCCCATAAGAGTGGGCTCTCATTCACCCTGGGGATATGGTCCTGTGTGTGCTTTTGCAGTTTAAAACATCTTCCCTATCCCCAGGAGGCCTGAGGGCCCATCAGAGTGGGCTCTCAGTCACCCTGGGGATATGGTCCTGTGTGTGCTGTTGCAGTTTAAAACATCTTCCCTATCCCCCGGAGGCCTGAGGGCCCATCAGAATGGGCTCTCAGTCACCCTGGGGATATGGTGTGTGTTGCTGATGTGCGCTAGGATACCAAATCCTGAGGGTGCCTGGGACCTGATTGCAAAGGTCGGTATGTTCCTCAGCTATGGTTGTAGCTTATAGCGGGTTAGGTTGCACATACCCCCTAGTATGTGGGGCAATGCCACTCCGCACACCTATGTGATGTACCCCAATGGTATGGTGGGTGCAGATGTGATTGTGCTGAACAGCACCCCACCCCCACGAGCTAAGGGATCTGATTACGAAGGCCTGTAACAGAGCCATGACCCAGAACTGTATGTTGTGTCAGGACACCCATCCGCCCACTCGGCAGCAATGTCGCCCCTGGTTGCAGAGGAACATCACAGATGCAGTTGGAAGGATTCATGCACCTGTTGGGTTTGCACTGCACTGCCTGACACCCAGACAGGAGCACAGTTGGCAATAGGCTATTCCGTTGTGTAGACCCTGGCCCCTGTGGCTGCCAGCCACAAATGACCTTCCTACACAGGGCCATGGTCATGGCCCAGAAGTATACTAGAGAGGCAAATGGCAGGGTAGACACCCCTGGCAAAGTGCATAGGGCCACCCACCCACCGCAGCATGTGTGGACACATCACCCATGTGTTTTGGGATATTGTGTTGCCATTGGGGATGCGTTGGATGAGGTGGGCAGGACAGGAGGGAAACAAATGTGGCTGCAGGCCACATAAGGGGTCAGGGGGTTCCCGGGACACCAGCACGGCAAACCACACGTGACAAGGTGCTGCCATGTCATGCAGAGAGAGCATAGGAACACTGAACAGTCTGTCGAGGGTAAAGCGCACAGGCCACATAGGTGTCATGGCAGACATGCCCGTACCCACAGCCACACATTGAGGTAGCACTGTCAACAGCCAATACATGACACATGGAGCAGCGGAGCAGGAGAAACTGCCCTCAGAGAGGTTAGCGTTGTGTCGACCACCCACCAGAGATATATGGTCACTGATGCCCCCACCCATTTCTCACCACGCACAGGTGGAGGACCTACGGAAGAAGGGCCGGGAGCTATGGCTGCGCCACTCGGACTACCTCTCCCGCCTGCAAAGGAGGGCTATGGCCCATGGTAGAGGTGAGTTGTGCTGCCTCTGCAGATCTGTAAGGGATGTCACATTGGCTCACTAGCCTGTGTGGTGCCACAATATGTATATGTGCCAGGTGACTCACAGGACAATGAGCTAATGACTGTCATCCCCCACAGAGTGCGATGCCGCCGGTGAGGGCCCATCAGCACCCGAGCGGCCCCTGGCACTCCCCACTGCCTGCCACACCACCGAGGATGAGGAGGAGGCGCAAGGGATAGAGGCAGAGGATGAGGCGGTGGCTGAGGAGGAGATGGCGGATGCTGCAGGGGGGACAATGTGGACATGGAGGGGCTGGGGGTGGGGCGGAAGGGGAGGGAGTGAGTGCGGGTGATGTGTGGGAGGGGGGCAGAGGGGGGGAGCATGGTGGAGGCAGAGGGTGAGGGGGAGGTGTCAGGAGGGGAGGAGCAGGGCCCTGTGCTGTCCTGTGTTCCCTGGCACTCTCCCAGGGCCCTGCCTGCCTGTGAAGACGAAGGCTGAGGAACAAGTGGACTGACGGTGTGCAAGGGAGGGGGGGGGAAGATGGTGGCAATTGCGATGAGATGACCGGGGGGTGTGCAGGGGTGTGTGTAAGGTGCTGAGATCTGCCAATGATTGTGGGGTGTTGGTGTGGAGTGCCTTGTGGTCGATGTTGAGCGGTTGACACTGCAACCAGAAGGGGACAAGTAACGATTGAAGATGAGCCAGTAGAGGTGATATATGGTCCCATGGGGAGGACTGGGTGATGATATGGGCAGCTGTATTCTGCATCCTTTGTAGCCTGTCGAGTTGCGTCCTTTGAGGACCGGTGAGGATGGAGTTAGAGAGTTATAGGCGGAGCATGATCTGTGATAAGAGCAGTGTGGTGAGGGCGGTTGGAGTGAGAAAGGGCGCATAGCGCGACTGTGATGCAGACAGAGGAAGGGGGTCTGGATGACCTTAGAGACATGTGCCTGAAAGGAATGAACAGAGTCGCAGAGCACACCTAGCTAGCTGAATGTGAGACCTAGGGGGATGGGAAAATCAGAGAAGGAGGGGGCTATTGTGGGGGGCGGGCTGCCATGGGAGAACCAGATTGCGACAGTGTTTGATAAGCTGGAATAGAGGCAGCTCTAGGTTAGCCAAGTAGCGACGGTGGGAAGACAGGGGTTATGTGTGGAGAGGTCAGGGTGAGAGGGGGAGATGTGGTGAGGGAGGACAATATCATCTGCGTGGTAGAGGGCTGAGATCCCAGACTGTTGTATGAGAAGGGCAGGAGGGGCAAGGAAGAGGTTGAGGAGGAGAAGAGCAAGCACAGAGCCCTGGGGGACCCCACAGGGTGGTGGAAAGGGGTTGGGGGAGGGGTGGATGGAGAGGAGGAGAGGAAGGAATGCAACCAGTGGTAGATGGTGCCACAGAGACCTGCTTCGTGGAGAGGGGGAGGAGGTCGGGAGTGGTCAACCTGATCAAAGGCGGCAGCTACATCCACAGCCACCGCACCCGAGATATCCCCGTGGTCGTGAGCTACATGTAATGCGTTTTTGAAGGCAAGTAGAACAGATGCTGTGGCCTGGACAGATCCGTGATTGGCGGGGGCTAGGGAACCTGGTGGAGTCAAAATGGTGAGAGAGCAGAGTACAAACAATCCCTCAAGTGATTATGATAGAAAGGGGAGGTTGGCAACTGGGCGGAAATGGGCTGGGACCAAAGGGTCGAGTGTGGGTAATGTGGGACTAGGGCAGGCTAGGGCATGCATCAGGGATTAGGGAAGGGCCATGTGGAACGACGTGTGTTGCGCATTGGGCGAATAGGGGCACAGAGTGCCAAGGATGGGGTAGGTAACCAAGGGGGGTGAGAGGGCAGGATGTTCTATTGGAGGAGGAGATGGCTGGTGGAGCTCCGCTGAGGTGGTTAAGGGGAAGGAGGCCCATGTGTGTGAGAGGTGGGCGAAGGGGGTGGGGCAGAAGAGGGGGTGCGTGAATAGGAGCGGGACTAGAGGGAAGGGATGTTCTCAGGGGAGAGATCATATCACGGAGGAATGACGCTAGACATGGTAGAGGTGGAGTGGGCTGAATGGGTATGGCTGAGGTAGCAGAATGGAGAGAGGTGAGGGATTTCAGTGTGGTATACAAATGACGGGTATGGTTGGGGGCGTTAATAATGGTGGTGGAGACATATGTTTGCTTTGCGAGATGAACCTTGCAACGGTAGTAGGAATGGTGTGCTCTGAAAGATGACAATGTAGCTGGGAAGGGGGACTTTTGCCACAGTTGTTCGCCTCTGCGTAGATGGGTACGTAGCAGGCAATGACCACTATAAAACATGGGTTGTGTTAGGCAGCGCCAGGGCGGACAGGGTTGCAGGGGCGCAAAGTGGTCTGGAGCCGCAGAAGGGGTTGAGGATCAGGAGGAGGCCTGGGAGTTGGGGAGAGGGTGGGGATGTCAGTGGGGAGACGTTTGGTTTCAGTGGGAAGGAGCTGGATGGTGAGCCGCGTAATACGGCGGGAGTATCATAATTGAGGAGGCGCTGAAGGGGAAGAAGGCAAGGGTGTGTCCTGAGGTGAGGGCAGGAAACGGAGAGGCAGGGGTGGTCAGTCCACGGAATGGAAAGGGAGGAGAGGTTGTGCAGCTGCAGGGTAGAGGGGGATGAGGTCCAAAGGAGATCAGGTGTGTAGCTGGCGGAATGAGTAGGTACAGGAATGTATTGTGATAAGGATAGGTCATGAAGGACAGAGGCAAAATCGTGCTCCCTTGTAAAGGAGGGGGGATTGAGGTGACGGTTACAGTCGCATGCGATGAGTAGGTGAGGAATTGCAACGGAGAGCTCCATGACGGCTAGAAGATGAGAGCCCCATAGGCAAGGGCGAGGGGATGGGGGGGGGGGGAAATAGATATGACGAATATGCGTTGGAGGGGAGGTATGCAGCTGGGGTAAGACGGCTGCTGTGTAGCGAGGTAGGGGGGAGAAATTATGAGTGAATAAGAAGGAGGGGTGCAGAATAGCTGTTACCCCACCACCTGAGTGGCCAGGGCCATGGACAGAGACTCCAGCGGATCCAGCAAGGAGGCAGCGGGCGGGAGGGGCATCCCCCCTTCCTCAGCCTGGTTGCAGTAACATGGGGTGGGGTGCGTGTCATGGCATGCTTGCAGAGACATGTCCATAGCAGATGGGAACAGGGATGCCATCTGAAACACATGTGAGCTTCGGGCAGGGAGATCACAGACGAAGGGGTGTGATGCAGTACAGCGCACCCATGTGCCCCTGGCAGGGGCACATGGTATGGGTGCCGAACAAGGTGGGGGAGGTGCAGGCAGATGGCAGATGCATAGACAAAGGGTGTTGCAGACATGAGTCGCGAGCAGTAAGGTCAACATTGAATGTACTGATAGTTGGTATCACTAGGCATATATACGGAGCGCTGAAACATGGGAAGCGCTGTACAGACATAACAGGAGACTGTCCCTGTCCGTTAAAGCCCGCAATCGTGACAGGACACAATACGATGTAAGCTAGCTAGAGCATTTGACACGCACCACGATCAGCAACATGTCTATGGAGACGGCGGGAAGGACGCGTCAGGGACAGGAGGCATTAGAGAGGGCTTGGGTTCTCCAATTGGGGTCTCATATGCCCAGGGGGGAGGCATGGTGGACAGTGACAGGTAGAGGATCCCAGGAGAAGGGTGCAGTCATTGGAAAGGCTCATAATCCAGCATTGGCAGGACATGCAATAGGCATAGCTACCCGACGACAATTCGAGGTGCAGAGTAGGCAAGAGGGTGTCTAGGTGGAGAGGGGGTATGTAAGGTTAAGATTGGCAGATGACTGAACACATGTATGGGTTGGACAGAGGGGTAGGAATGCAATATGGGAGATGATAGGGGGGCCACTGAAGAGACATGGGAAATTGAGCGATGTGTGCAATACGTTACTGACGGGATGTCAGACAGGCAGCAGACCATTGAATAGACTGGAGAGGACTGGGGTGTGGTCAGCAGGGTGGCCAGCAAGGGGGAAGTTACAGTAATCATGGTGTCATGGACCGACAGAGTAGACATTCAGTTTAGGAGTGTCATCAGGGAGGACAGGGCGGTTCCAGGGGATGTTGCAGGGATTGAAACGGGATGTGTCAGCAATGTTGTGGGTATGTGATAAGGAGGGGAGAGATGACTTGCGTCGACCCCGAGGGTCTGTGCCAGGGAGGCATGGAGGCTGACACAGTTCTTCACAGAGGTTGTGAGTGGGGATGGAGGGGGGGGTGAGGCATCAGGGGGAGGGGCAAGGGGTTCGGTTATGGCCATGGGCAGCGGCAAGCAACGGTGGGACATCCAAGTAGCAATGTCAGAGGGGCAGGCTGAGATCACGGCTTGATGTGCGTGGGTCATCACAGGCATGGACTGGTAGAATAGAGGGTGGTCAGCATAGAGGTGACAGTGGCAGCCATGGGAGGAGATATGGGCACCACGGGACTGGGCATGGGGGAGAAGAGGTTGGACCTTGGGCAGACCATGAGGTACACCCACAGGTATAGGGATTTGGGAGGTGGAGGAGCCACCAATGTGCATGCCGTGGGGGCGGCTGGGGAGGTGGGGGGGCCAGGAAGTTAAAGATCCCTTGTGATATGACTGGTGACAGGGTGATAGGTGGATGGTGGTGGACAACGGTGATGGTGGCAGCAGAGAGCAAGAGGGGTGACGACAGGTCAAAGGCCTTTCGCAAACGCCAGAGGCAAATCATAGATGATTCAGCTACGGCCAGTTGCGTTGGAATATAGGGGATGGATACTGGATTGTGTGTGATCACAGAGGGCATGTGGGGAGAGGGCGCCGAGGCAGCTGTGGTGGGCAGCGCGCTCATGTAATGTGGACATGATGGGCAGGGGAGAGATGACACAATAGTCAGGGGATGGGAGGGATTGGGTGAGGGTTTCATGGGCAGGGCCGTGACCATAGCATGCTGGCAGTCAGGTGATACGGTAGCGGTGGGGAGCAGCGGGATGCGAATCTGAGTAATGGGGGGGTGACGATTGTGTTAGACATGGGGCTGGGGAGGTGTGTGGCCCTGGCATCGGAGTGGCAGGTGGGCAGCTGTATTACTATAAAAAATCAAACTGAGTCCTCACTGACATACCAAACAGGCATAATTGGATAGTAATACTAGAATACTTTTTATTGTATAGTAAATAAAAGATTATAAGTAGGTTTTAGCATAAAAAGATTATAAGTAAAACGACTAGCATAAAATGATTATCATAAAATGAAATGCATCAATACATATACCGGATATTGTAGCTTCACTTCAGCGATCGGGGGAACTTTCACGATGCTGCAAGGAATCCGGGAGAGCTGCCAAAGCAGGAGTCTGCTTTGTCCCTGGTACCGTCCCGTCCTCCTTGGAAAGTTCCACGTTTGATATACATTTTTCCTTAGTTGTTTGCTATTAGAGATGTATGTTAATTGGATACTACAGCGTAAGTTTCACGTGAAAGCAGGCTACTCATGATTATGATTGGATATAGATTTCATACACAATTTACGTACAGAGAATGTGTTTAGCATAACAGCCAGGTGCTTCTGACTCACTATACTAGTTCTAGCTGGTTTCAGACCACTCAGTGCAAGCTGTTATGCCCTATAATAACCCCAATAGCTACATGGCTACTGAATCCATTCCATTCAAGTTAAAACCACAACTTGTCACATTCGTATCACAGCAGCCCAGTGGACGTTGGAGGGGTGTTGTGTCTTCATCAGTGACAAGAGGGCAGGGAGTGGGAGAAGCAGGGGGTAGGATGGGGCTGGGGGAACGGGAGGGGGGGAGGGGTGGGAACATGGAGGGTGGTGTCATGGATCTGGTCATGGGGGCGCAATGCCACAGTTTGCGCATGACAGGAGGTAGGTGCCAGAGATGTGGGCACGCAGAGGGGAGGATTGAGTGCACAGAACAGACGATGGGGATGAGAGACAAGAGAAGTCATCAGCTGGCCAGGGCCGTTGGTTTGGAGGCGGAAATGGCTGATGGTCTGGACAGGGGCATGTCTCTAATGTGGGGATGGTCAGCATTGGAGCAAGTTGTGTGCCAGGCCTGCTCAGCGGAGCGGTCACAGGACCGCAAATAGCGGGTAGCATGAGATAGCCATGGCTGTGGGGTGAACGCCTAACAGGGCACAGGATGTGGGGAGCGGGAGGCGCCACAGCAGCAGTGGGTACAGCAGTTAAGGGGGCCACAGACTCAGCAGTGGAATTGGTGGACATAGTGGATGAGGCGGTGTGGACATAGTGGGGGAGAGAGCTGGGGGGTCAGTGGCAGGGGGGTTACTCATTAGAGTAGTGGAACCAGGGCTAGGCTGATTTTGGGAATGAGGAGCGATAAGGCCTAACAGGTGGTGGTCAGGTAAAGGGGGTACAGAGTCAGGGCAGTTGGGGGGGTGAATAGTTAGAGGTGACAGGTAGCACAGGGCAATGACCATGCTGGTGTGTTTTTGCGATGGGTGAGAGCAGGGGGCTATACGGGGGATAGCACGGAGGGGTTTCGTACATGGGGGGTGGAGGTGTCCGCGACATGACTATTTATGTCGCCATGATTGAGGGGGGGAGGGGTGTGGAAGGGTTGACAGCCATGACTCACTATCAGAGAGGATGGTGGGACTGGAGGTGTCAGTGGGACGGTGGAGACCAGCTACTCGGGGTGGGGTTAGTGTGGAGAGGCGGCTCAGATGGAATCTGAAGGAGAGAGAGGAGAGAGCTTGGGGTAGGAGGGGAGACTGGATGTGACAAGTAGGAGACAGAGGGGGCCCACTACCCCCGCCACGGCCAGAGGACCGGGGAGTGTGGGAGACCTGGAGGCCCCCATGAAACAGTGCAGCAATGGAGGCATTTTCCACAGGCAGGGACCAGGTCGCAGCTGAGGCTAAGAGGTGAGGGGAGCCGTATACAAATGGTCATGTACAAAGGCGACTTCATCTGTACTTGTGTGCACATTCCAGGGGCCGGGGGGGGGGGGGGAGAGCAGGCGGGGAGGGGAGGGGTATGTGGATAGGGTTGGAGGGATTGTGGTAAGCCCAGTTCCAACATGAGAGGTATGTTTGGGGTGGGTAGGTGCCCTCACAGAGTGAGAGTTTTGGTTTGGGGGCCAGAAATGAGGATGACGTAGATCATGTTAGCCACATGACACTGTGGCCTCACCATGAGATAGGTGGGGGAAGGGACATACCAGAAGAGTGAAGGGTGGGGGGGGGGGGAACAGCAGCAGCAGATGCGGTGTGGGGAGAGAGAGAGGGAGCACAGGCTGACATACGTACCTGCCCGGGGATGGGCGGAGTACAGGGCCTCTGGAAGGCCATGCAGGTATACAGGTATATTGGCCCGAGTCTGTCTGCCAGCTCCTGCTCCAGGGGGGTGAGGGTTGGGGTGAAGGGGCTACCCCCACCAGTGCCCATGGCATGTTGCCTCTCAGCTGTCATGTGCGCTCGCACCCCACGCTTGATGTCATTAAATCTCTTATGGTGCCCCCCCTGCCTCAGCCACGGCCACCTGCACCTCCTCCCACACCTCTGTCTGTGTGGCGACTGTTGTGCTGCTGCTGAGCCGCCCATACAGAACATCGTAGTGCTCTCTTGGGGGCTGAAACGCACAGCCCTCCTCCGCGCAGCAACAGGCACAGGGATCCTCCTTCTCTTGGCAGTAGGGGGCCCCTGTGTGGGCTGTGACCCACCTGATGTGCCCGCCTCCCCCCTCCATGCTCACCACTCCCTCCTGCCTGAGCAGGTGGCCGCCCCACCTCCAGCCCAGCCATGTGCTGGGGCTCTAGCACCCTACGCTGCCCCCCTCCCCCTCCCCATCAGCCATCCCTGCCCCCACCCACAGGGATTCCCCCCACACCTACCCACCACCCCCTCCCCCTGATGGCCCCCTCTCACCTCTTCTGTCTCACCTGCTGCTCACCGCCCCTCCTCTCTCTCTCCTCTGCTGTCTCACTACCCTTTCCACCTGCCTCTGCTCCCTGCAACACCTCTCCAACTGCCGCTGACTCTCTCCACCAACACTACTCCGCCAAACACTAACCAATACCACATGCCTGCTCTCTCTGTCTGTCTGTCTCTCTCTCTCCTACACAAAACCCTCGAAATGGCCTACGTATGCAGAGGTATTTATAGGGTGATATCAGGTAACGAGCGTTGCGTGCACGTGCAACGGCTGCGCCCCGTCTCAACGCATGCGCAATGCGCGTAACGGCCGCGCTCACGTCTCAGCGCATGCGCAATGCGCGTAACAGCCGTGCCCATGTATCAGCGCATGAGCAACACGCGCAACATACCTCTACCCTTTAAATTCAGCTGCACATCTGGGACACATTGATGGGATTGTGTTGTAGAGAGACTGAGTTGGTGATGTGTTTGTGGAGGTTGACGCGAGTCAGAGGACGGTTCTTTGTGTGTAGTGGCTGTGTTTGTGAGTGTTGTTTGGCCTGTGTGTCTGTGTGTGTGTCCTGATCAGTGAGGTGGATGTCAGTGTCTTTGTGTCATTGTGCGTTTGGACAGGTTGTATGTATGGCATCCTTTGTGGTTGCTGCAGTTGCTGTTGCTGTTGAGGAGGGGCTGCGCTTGCCTGATGGGGGAGATGGTGTCGATGGGGCTGCGGCACAGGGCATGGGTGTGGACCCACTGCAACTCAGACCTGCAGCTGTGGGGGCAGGCCAGGCAGGGGCTGTACCCGCACGGGGCAGGAGACGTGCAGGGCTGCAGGCTCACCGGCCTCGCC
The DNA here is from genome assembly GCA_033557465.1 of Ichthyophis bannanicus. Taxonomy (NCBI): domain Eukaryota; kingdom Metazoa; phylum Chordata; class Amphibia; order Gymnophiona; family Ichthyophiidae; genus Ichthyophis; species Ichthyophis bannanicus. The sequence goes on along the minus strand of CM066033.1, from coordinate 587,551,882 downwards.
TCTACAGGCCCAGGGCCCAGCTCCAGGGCATGCGTGAGGACCAGGTCATCTCCCTCTACCGCCTGAGCATGGGAGCTATTCTGGAGCTGTATGAGGATCTCAGACCTGACCTCGAGCCCCTGACTGGTCAGTCACATGCCATACCAGGTTTGGTCAAGCTCCTTGGTGCCCTACATTTCTTTGCCTCTGGCTGTTTCCAGTCATCGGTAGCTGCAGTGGGTGGCATGAGCCACCCCACCTTCTCACGCTGTCTCCACCAGGTACTGCGTGCCATGGTCAGCCGGGTGGGGAATTACATAGCCCTTCCCCACACTAGGCAACAGTGGGGGGACCCTGAACCAAGCCTTTGAGGCGTTAGCCGGGATACCACACGTGATGGGAGCTATTGATTACACACATGTTGCCCTGGTCCTGCCTAGAGACAGGGAGGTAGTGTTCCGCAACCACAAACACTATCATTCCCTGAATGTTCAGGTTGTCTGTGATGCACATCAGCATATTCTGAATGTGGTTCCCAGGTTTGCAGGGTCCACCCATGACTCCTATATCCTGCAGACACTTTACACTCAATTTGAGGCTGGACAGTATGGGGACTGTGTATTGCTGGGTGTGCATTTCTCATTTCTGACGTGCACATGTTGTTCGTGTTACTAACCGTATGTGCAGATGTCTGTCTCGGTGTGTGGGTATGTCAACTGTATGTGATTTAATAGGGGGGCCTCAAACTCCACCTTGCTATGGAGCTTTGTCATAATAGTTACATGGCTGCTAGCATATGTGCCATGGTTACTGATTCCAATCCTTATACCTAGCCCTTGGCGTGTGTGTCTGCCCTTCACACCCTGATGCATAGCTGTGCTGTCCCATCATGTGCTGTCGTATGTGTATGTCACGTTGTGTTATGCGATTGTTTAGCACATATGTATCTGTGTCCATTTGGAGGTACAATGAGGCCCATGCCACCAGCCGCTCCATCATAGAGCGCACCTTTGGCATATTAAAGAGTCGCTTCAGGTGTCTGGATAGGACAGGCGGTGCCTTACAATACCATCCACAGACCGTGGCAGAGATCATCTTAGCCTGTTGCATCCTGCACAACATTGCTCTCAGGCACCGTATCCCTGTCAACATTAATGAGGATCTAGAGGATGACCCTGTGTGCCCCCCAGCATGTGCCTGTGGTGACACACACGAGGGGATAGCAGTCAGACGGAAGCTGATTACGGAGCTCTTCTCATGTATGTACTGCATTTGTTACCACCTACATTTGAATATGTGTGTACAGCTAATACTCGTGTCCATTTGTATTACAGTATCAGTGATATGCAGCAATGCACTGACATGTCACTGACACTGGCTAGCCATTCCGGCATCATATCTACTCATGCCTGATACACAGTAACTGTGGGCGGGGTACAGCAGCAGGTGGAGGTGGTATGTGTGTGTGTGTTGCTTTAGGCTTGTGGGAGGTGTTGGCCTGACATACCTGGTTTGTGGGTGCATATGATAGGGGCTGCTGTGCAGACCCACGTTGTTGGTTTTGATACTTTGTTTGCAGCGGGGTGACAGGCATGTGGTATGGCTTTCACAGTGGGGGAGCAGACCATGGATGGGGCCAGTTGTTTAGATGTGTGTGTTTATCAGTAGGTCCTCTAAGCTGTTTGTGAGGTTGGTATGCTCCGAGTTTCAGGGTCCATGTGTGTGCTGTGTTTGTATGGTGCTCCATGTGCTACGTAGTGATATCTATGTGATCTGTGGTATGTGGATTACTGTTCTGTGAGGTCCGTAAAGGAGATTACTGTGACACTACAGTGTGCCTGACTGTGTAGGTTATCATGTAGCCGTGACATGGATGCTGTGGCGGATAGGGGCCCTGTGCGTTGTCCAGCCAGGGGGTTATTGTTGCCCTATTTATGGGGTGTTGAATAGCCAGGACGTGCAGTGTTTCATAGTTACACACAGACAGATGCGAACCAGGCCAGATCAACAAGGTGTAGGTTGAGGTATGCAAGCCAGGAGCTGCATGTGGGGGTGCAATTGGGTTCCATTGGTTTTTTGCGGGGGGGGGGGGGACAGAGCACATCCAGCTGTGGATGTCAAGACATACACCACATAACTAATGTACAGGCTGTGTGGGTGTGCAGGGGAGGGGGGTGCACTCCACGACATCAACTACATTGTGGACCCTCGAGAAGGGAGGGTATGTCCACATACACAGAGAGACTCTGTTGGGAGGGGAGGTGTTTGGTGCACATGTAGGCTGTCCCTGCTTTGCCATTCTCACTGTCACACAGTGTGTTGACATGCAGCCATCATGGTCAGGTGGGAAACTCACATCAGGATGTGGTTTAGCAGGCATAACGCCGACATAGCGATATATAGTTGCATAGCATCAGCACACAGGTGTTAATGTTAGCAAATGTGTGGGGTATCCACACCACGAAAATGGGTATGCACAGGGGACACGGGAGTTGGCCCTACATATTTCCTTGTGTTACAGGACATGACAGCAGGGTAGAAAACGACATTGAGACACCAATACACACAGTGATGGGGCATTGGGAGCAATTTGGGAGAGCCAGAATATTACGGCAACCCTGGAGTGACACAGCAACACAGTAGGGAGCAGACACCTCTGTCCACCACTGTGTACAACAGCAGGGAGGTGAGGGAAGGGACAGACAGCATACAGATCCCTGCAGTTTGCAAGGGAAATATCAGTGATGACTGTCACATGGGTGAGATCTGTGCAGTGTGATGGTGAACAGTCAGTCTGTTCAGGGTTTGGTGGGTCTGCACGCTGGTTATGGAAAGGTGCAGTGTGTGTTGTACAGCTAGGGCGTAACATATGTATGTTGGCCTTGTGTTTCCCAATGCACAGGACATAGTTGGTGAAACTCCGGGTGCTGTGGGGCATTGGCAGGTGACTGTGCGTCGGCCAACATGCAGTGGTCAGGGGTAGGTGGATCTACTGCTGCCCTGTCTGTGTCAGCAAACAGGGGGTACACATGTCCTCCTTGATCTGTCATATCACCATTTTTTCTGTGATTCACCTCTTTTCCCTGCACCTCCATACCCCATATCGTTCTGTGCGCACACAAATCCCCATGTGTTCCTGTACAGTGGGTCTTCAGCAACACTGTCTCTGGGATATGACCAACAGAGCTGCATGTGTAGGGGGGTCCAGGGGATTTGGTGGTGGCCTTCACCTGCACACTTCTCCGACATTGTACCATCAGCCCACACCAGTGTATCATTGCATTTCACATGGCGTGTATGTCTACAGCTCTCCACTTATGCACATCCAGGCCTTCTCCTACTGCTGGCACGCTGCCCTTAACATACTGTGTGAATCTGTTTGCTGGGGATGGCTGTGTGATGATACAGTGTGCAGGCATTTCACATTGGCATGTGGTGTGAGGGGCTGTACACCTGGGTGGCGGTGGTGAGTGTGCTATCTGTACCACACGGCTGTTTACCATCTGAACATTGTGGGCATGTGTTATGTATTGGGGGCAGAACTATGTCCTGTGTTCTAACAGACCAATGTTGACCAGCATTTTTGTATCACAGATAGCTTCATCATGTGGACATACATCAACAGTGGCATGACATGGTGACATGGCGATTCTACACATTTTGGTGCCAGTGCCTCCCATCACTTGGACCTGTTATAGCCTTTGAGCAGCTCTGGGGATCCAGGACATACACCTGATGCAAGCACAAGGTAGTTTGCATCTTTGTTTGGTTGGTACTGACATTAGCCTTTACATGTTGGTGATTTACTGTTTATGTCATGTACATATTTGGCGGGATCTCTGTTCACGGGCACTGATGCACATAGGGTGGAGCAGTGTGATGCCTGTGTGACACGGGCATGGATATGTCCATATCCATGTGACACCTGTGTCTGCTGTTCCAGTTCAGGATGTCACCCACATGCGGTGTGTTTCGTGTTGTGATAATGTCATGTTTGCCTGTGCGTCCCTTTCCTATGTGTTTCTCAATGTTTGATGCTCTGCAATTTGTGCTGCTGTTGTCAGCAGCATACCAATACAATATTTTCCCTCCTCTGATACAGGGTGGAGGACATACCAGACACATCTATTGCAGTGCATCTGGCATCACCATCAGCCACCTGTTGGGGGACACAACACCATGGAACTTTCCCTGGAAAATGGTGGCATAGGATATTCGACCTCTGTGAGTGGGACACATGCCTAGGATGGACATTATTCCTGTTGAATTGCTACTTTGGCCATGACAGACCTGTCTAACACACCGCTGCTGCCGTGCTCTGGCTGGGAGTCGTGATCATTGCAGGACACACACATGAACTTTCACGGACTGCAGCGTATTGGGATGTGACACTTGACTATGCATGCCCAGGGTTGCAAGGACAGTATTAACCTGACCTGTGGGATTGCAGATATGCTTTACACTTTGGACACTGTGTACTGGTCCCCACGTGTGCAGCAGGGGCTGCCATTGTCAACGTATGTTGTACATTCCTTAAAAGTTGTGGTGCTGTTGTGTTTTGGCCATGTGTGTGACATGGAACACAGGATACGCTCATCTGTTTGTTTCAACACAAACATACAGCCATGCATGTGGCATAGAGGGAGCAGTGGAGAGGTCCTGTTGTCTATGTCCACATACTCTCCACCTGGACATGATACAGGTTTTTCCACGACACTGCTTTCATGCACACCATCATCCTGAATTGATGTTCTCAATCACCAAGGGTGTTTCCCTGCATGTGTGGGATCACTGTATCATGTTGAAATGTGGATGGGGCATGTGCATATGGCTGACTATGTTGGGGAAACACAGCACGTGGCAATATGGATTCTGTGTGGTTTCCTGTAACATGTTTGCCCTTACTTTCCATCTCTATATACTGGTTCTTGTGTTTGTTTACTGTACAGACATGACGATAAACATTGATTTACAAACCTTGCATTGCATGTCTGGACATTGCTATATATCCCCTGAGGTAACTGCACTCACATTGCCCCATTACATTTGGAGTGTGACAGTGTGAGTGTCTGTCTTCCTTCACTTGTGCATTCCATATACCGTGAGATATGGGTACAGACACTGTCTACACACCAACCAGTGCAGGGGGACCTCCTGCACAGTGTGAACTCTGCATGTTTCTGTAGGTATTTTCGTTTGGATTATGTCTGTGTTCATGTACCTCTGCTACCTGTTCACATATCCTCAATGTGTATTAGCTGATTGTTTAGGGTTACATTGTTGCAGCTTGGATTCCTATATCAAAGATTATGTGGGTGCTTTTGATCTTTGTTTTTAAAGTTAGAACGTTTTAACACATGCTGTTTCCATTTGTGTGCCTCCTGTGGTGCCAGATAGATATGTGTAGGGACACAGATAATGATTGATGTGTGTTGGGCCCTCATCATGCACAGCCTACTGTCTACATGCCCTCATATGTGCGTAACACATTGGAGGCATGCAACAGCAGGGGGGGGCGTGGCCTAATGCATACTGCACACCATGCACCTGATGCACATTGTGTCTCCTGCCCCTCATTTGTTGGCGGGCCAGTAGCCTTTCTGTAGGATGTGGGTTGCTGCCCTGCTAAATGTGTTCCCGTCTTTCACCTGGGATCCCCTCACCTTGATATTATGCTGGCGTTATCTACACTATCTGTCAAGCGTATCCAAATAAAAATATGTGTTTTACATACATTTGTCTCTGCTGCTGCTTGATCATGGTGACAAACATGCATTGCCATGTGTACTTTTGGGTCAGTCCTGACTCATTGTTACCCAGAGACTCCAAGGTTTTCTTGGCAGTGTCACTGGAGGTGGATTGGCAGACCCTTCTTCCAAGGTGCTGGAAGGTGACGTGACTTGCCCAGGGCCACAAGGGGTACTAGTGGGGATTTAATCCTGGTTGCTTGGTGACCCAGACAGTGTTCTCACCACTAGGCTACTCCAACACTCTGTCATCACACCGACACTTGTATGTAGTGTTTCTCTGGTCATGTACATGACCTACCTGTGCTCACATCCTTGTATGGTGTCAGCTGTCTGTCTGCTAGTCATTTGCCACATCACTGGGTGTTACAGGTTCCCATACACACCCTCCCTTTGTGGTACTATTTCTGCATTGTGCTCTGTGTTCTCATTGTGTTTGCTTGGGGTAGTTGTTTAAGGCATGTGTTCTGACGCCATTGGTCGCAGGTTTGATCCCCACATGGGTTTGTTTTTTTGCTGTTGTGCTAATATGACCACTAATTACCAGCAGGTTCATCAACTCTGCACACAAACCTCCATCCATTCACTGTACACCAGGGTGTCCCCTCTGAGGTGCCTACCCATCACATATTAGCTGTTACATATGTCTCTTTATTTATGGTGTGTACATGGCAGTCCGGTTGGGGGTTTCGTATTGCTGTGGTTCAGCTGGTGTGTAGTGCACCTGTTTGCAGGTTCACTTCTCTCCTGTCCAGTTACAAATTATGCACCTGCTCCACGGAACATCCTCTGCTGCCCTTGGAATTTCGTTTCTTTCCTCTTTTGCATGCTGTATCCACTGCATGACCTTTCATTGTGTGTGTACATGTGGCCCTATGTGGGTGTGCTCCCAATTACAGACTGTGATCTGCTCTTTACACAGCAGATCTGCATGTGCATTTCATCATAGCTACTGTTGGGGCTTTGCCTATCCTGAGGGCCAGCAGGTGTCTTGCGTGATGCCCTGTACTACGTTTGTATGCAGCTTTTGCTACTGCATTCATGTTGGTGGTGTGGCCTACAGGTTTGTGCATTGCCATTTGTGCTACTAGTCATGGGTTTGATTCCTCTCTGTTATCTTTCATTTGTCTGCATGTCCTGCACAACTACCTTTCATTCCTGTAACAGTCATATCTGTGCAGATCTGTGCTGTGGGCACATTATACCCTCATCACACTTGTGAGCCATCCTTCTGTCCATCTACGTGTGTCTGCCAACTGTGTGCCGTCCTACCCTGATGTGCATGCTGCTACCCCCACATCCTGCACTCCTATACATTCCTGCATTGCGGCTCTCTCTGGTTGCATCTCCTGTGTGTCCTCTGCATAGCACTGCTACTCCACTGTCATCCTGACATTCCACCTATCCTGCCACTTCTACCTCCTCTGCTTCACATGTCTTCCCATCCTCTGCCACACACTGTCATTATTGCATGGTACATTACCTTCCCTCTGTGCATCGGTACAGCTGCCCCTGATATGTTTGTCCATCTTTCCAGCTGCCACATGGGCTGGACGCTGATTCGTCTGGTCCATTAGGTTTGATCTACGTCCTTCCTTTATTTATGCATTGTCTTTCCTTGCTGCTCTGTGTAGTGTTAGGGTTACATGTCTGTTTGGCACATATCTCTCTTGCCCTTCAAATTGGGGGACCTTACTGCACTTGGCTAATGTTGTTGGGTTCACCTATACATCCTTGGGCAGACCGTTGATTCAGCAGCTTCTGGGGTGCCTACTATGGTGCCTTGGGGGTTTTCAACCTTTCATCATGGCCTCTGGGGCACATCATAACCCGTCTTCGCTGACGTGGTTGTTTAGGATGTGCCTTCTGGTGAACCCTAAAAGGTGCATTGATTTATGGCACTAGGGTGCGGTTATGTTTTAGATGGAAGCACAGATTGATAGCAGAAAAGGTAATTTCCTCTGTCAGCCTTACTCATTTGGCACACTGGGGACTTGCACTCATAACCCCTGTGCCATCAGTCAATGTCTTGACCATTGTGCTACAGCTCTGTTGCTTTATTTGCAGGTGGGGGTCATTCTTAGGCTTACCACACTTTAACATGCACAGTGCTGCCATCAGAAACAGTGCTGTAACCTTACAGTGCCTCATAGGGCACTCTATAAGGCGCCCTGTGGAGGCCTTATAGGAAACATTCTAGGGTGCTTTGGCGGACAGTTCACTTTATACTGTACCCTTTGGCGTGTCTTATTGGGCACCTTATATTACGGCACATTGAGGGTGTGTTTGCTGGCAGCACAGGTTTAAAATACGACCTAATATGCCTCAGACAGCACTACGTAAAGGTAAAGGGTACTGCCTCAGACAGCACTGGGTAGATGTTGAGGGTACTGCCTCAGCCAGCAGTAGGTAAATGTAATGGGTACTGCCTCAGACAGCCTTCTTCAGCAGGCCCACTCGGGAGTTGAAATCATGACCCCTGTACCATCAGTCATTGTATTAACCATTGTGGTACGCTGCTGTTGCTGCTTGCATGTCAGTGCACCTACTTAGGATGACCACGCGTTAACATGTGCAGTGCTGCCATCCAAAACAGTGCAGTACCCTTACAGCGGCACATAGGGCACCCTATAAAGCACCCTCTAGGGTGCCCTATAGGCAACATTATAGGGTGCCTTAGCATACAGTGCACTTTATAAGGTGCCCTCTGGGGTGCCTTAGGAGGCACCTTCTGCAGCACCTTCTTTTACAGCACTTTGAGGGTGTGTTTGATGGCAGCACAGATTTCAATTAAAAGGGGAACTGCCTCATCCAGCAGTGGGAAAATGTAATGGGTACTGCTTCAGACAGCCTTCTTCAGCAGGCCCACTTGGGTGTTGAACTCATAACCCCTGTACCATCAGTCGGTTCATTAACCATTGTGGTATGCTGCTGTTGCTGCTTGCATGTCAGGGCACCTACTTAGGATGGCCACGCGTTAACATGTGCAGTGCTGCCACCCAAAACAGTGCAGTACCTTTGCAGTGGCTCATAGGGCACCCTATGAAGCGCCCTCTAGAGTGCCCTATAGGCAACATCATAGGGTGCCTTAGCATACAGTGCACTTTAAAAGGTGCCCTCTGGGGTGCCTTAGGAGGTGCCTTCTGCAGCACCTTCTTTTACGGCACTTTGAGGGTGTGTTTGATGGCAGCACAGATTTCATTAAAAGGGGAACTGCCTCATCCAGCAGTGGGAAAATGTAGTGGGTACTGCCTCAAACAGCCTTCTTCAGCAGGCCCACTCAGGAGTTGAACGCATAACCCCTGCACCATCAGTCACTTTATTAACCATTGTGGTACGCTGCTGTTGCTGCTTGCTTGTCAGCGCCCCTACTTAGGATGACCACGTGTTAACATGTGCAGTGCTGCCATCCAAAACAGTGCAGTACCCTTGCAGCGGCTCATAGGGCACCCTATGATGCACCCTCTAGGGTGCCCTGTAGGCAACATTATAGGGTGCCTTAGCATACAGTGCACTTTAAAAGGTGCCCTCTGGGGTGCCTTAGGAGGCGCCTTCTGCAGCACCTTCTTTTACGGCACTTTGAGGGTGTGTTTGATGGCAGCACAGATTTCATTAAAAGGGGAACTGCCTCAGCCAGTGGTGGGTAAATGTAATGGGTACTGCCTCAGACAGCCTTCTTCAACAGGCCCACTTGGGAGTTGAATTCATAACCCCTGTACCATCAGTCGCTGTATTAACCATTGTACTACTCCTTTGTTGCTATGTTCATAGGTCAGTGCACCTACTTGTGATTACTGCGCGTTGATGTGCGCTGCGCACATTATCGTGCGATAACGTGCGCTTGCGATGTTTAGACTGGAATGCCCACTCCTTTTATGGCATCCTGCACACTAACGCTGGGCGCACTTTAAGACGGTTTAGTAAACATGCCCCTTAGTTCATTTCTCATTCTGTCTATTCCCATCAAGGATGCCCATTCTGTGGCTGATCTTAGTATCATTTACAAAAGCATAAACCTTTCCTTCTAACCCCCTTACCCCCACAATATTGCTCACAAAGAAATTGAACAAAAGTAGCCCTAGGTAGGTTTGATTCCTGCAGAACATCACTACTCACTGCTGTCTCATCAGGGTGAATTCCATTTACTACCAGACTTTGTTTTCTATCTTGTTACTGGTTTCTACTTTAGTTCTTTCCACTTTGGAGCCCATCACATGAAGATTTGATTAAAGTGAACGAATAAAAGACGTCCAGTGAGTCAAATCTTTTGATCCTCATGAGTAATCCAGATAAAAAATACTGTTTGTATTAATTTCAGTGAAAAACAATTTTTAGTAGGCTCCAGATACCTTTAGGTAATCAGTATGTCCTTAGATCGGCACCTTCTCCCATAGTCCACCTCTATTGTTAGCAACTAATTAAAATGTACATCAAAAATGTCAGACTGCTTATAGATATACAGAAGACTTGATGTCAGTCATTAAACTTTTCTGAGTGCAGCTATTCTATGGAGAAAAATCTCACAAGTTTTTAAAACGAGTACAACATTGACTTTTGCCATATGCTACTAAATCTCTTGTTATTCTGCACGGAAAGCTGTTGTTTCAATAGTGCCATCTGTGGTAACAAATGCAACTTTTCTCCCTCAACCCACAATGATTGCCGATTGTTTTCCTCATGAAAGCTGATATAGGTATAATTAACCAGCGTTCAGCACTCTAATGACCATAAAAGAAACTCCAAGCTGTTTAAGTATGTTTCAGCTCCTTCTTAGGATATATTGTCAAAGCTCTTTGCACATGGGAAGGGAAAATTAGAGAAGCGCATGTATTCCAGGATTGCCAAGTAAACACTTTCAAACATTTGTAAACTGTGAACACGTCTATGTTTAAAGCACCGCAGACTAGAAGAGCCTGATATTCAAAGGCACTGACTGTATCTGGTCTGCAGCATCTGCTAATTGGACAAGTTCCAGTGAGAAGGACATTCAAGGGCATTGTCCAGAAAGTGCTGCAGCAGACAGAGGAGATTTTCAGCAGCACTATCCAGAGAGCGCTAGGATTTCTGCAGGCGGGACAAGTTCGGTTCAAGAGATTATCTGGTTAGTGGTGCTTTTCAATCCGCTAATCAGATAATAAACAGAATAAAATTAAGCAAAAAAAAAAAATGCAGGCCTCGCTTAATGTTGTTTTGCTTTCTGGACAGCGGCTGAAAATTGTTGCTATCCGGATAGCTTGTGGCAATCATCGCTGAAATCAGATATTCAGTGGAAGCCGCTATCCGTCCACTTACTTGGAATATCTGGTTTCATTTTGTCCAAGGCAACCAGCATTTTAAAAAATGTTGTTACTGCAGGCTGAATTTTGGCCTGGAACTTTCTACATAAGAGAAAAATAGTGGGGTAGATGTTTGTAGAGCCCATAATGTCTGTTTGCTGATCTCACACTGTGCATCTCACGATGCATTGCAGGGTCGGGAACAGTCAGTTTATCAAATAATGCAATTTCTGCTTATTTCTCAGATTGATCCTATGTGATTCATCGCAAGATGTACTGCATGGGGTCAGGCACTGCCATTTTGAAGGGTGGTGGCAGGAGCATGTGGATAATGCTCCTGCCTCCCATCATATTAAATATACTTATGGGGGTTGGGAGATGGTCTGGTGGGGGGGTATAAGGTGTTTTGGAGCAGGTTTATTTATTTTTATTCTCTTATATACTGTGCTATTCTGCATCAGTGCAGTTTACATTGAACAAACTGAAATTACTTTGAACAGGGCATTATAACTTGGAGATAACTATTTTACAGGGAACATGGGCTATGGAGGGTTAAGTGGCTTGCCCAAGACCACAAGGAGCACCTGTGGGACTAGAAACCCCAGTCCTTCCAGTCCAAGGTTGCTGTCCTCTAGTGGGATTTGAACCCCTGATCTTCCAGCCTGAGGTACCTTGCCCCAACCACTAGGCCACTCCTCCACTCTAGGGAACTGAGGGTCTGAGCTTGGTTGGGTCATCTTTGGTAAAATGTCAAACTTCATCTCTGATGATTTTTTGTTTTTTGCTCATGGTGGACAGCCTTGTTTAACGCAGACGTTTTAGCACACAGATTATTTGCATGTTTTTTGCTAACAGCATCAGTGAGCAAAACTTCAGCATTAAACTTTTTAGAAAAGCCTACACTAGAGCTTTAGCTCTGGGCTGTGGTGCAGGTTTTCTGCACCGAGGCCCAAGTCTTATTCAATGCAATCCTGCAAGCAACAAAATAGTCTTACAGTCTGTATGAAACAATAATCAAATCCTGCTGCTTTATCTCTGCATGTTTGGCCTCTTCTGTGTGGACTGAATTTCATTTCAGCTTGCTGCATATATTCCATCCTTGTTTGCCTACATACATGATTTTTCCATCTAAATGTACGTTTTTAATACCCTAAAAGTCAGTGAGAAAAAGAGCTCATTTTGATAGCACATTGGCAACAACCCTAAAATCGGTCAATCAAAAAAAAAAAAAGGTATGGAGACAAAATCCAGCTCAGTTCCAATGTGCCCCTTTCCTTTGATAACCAGGGACAACAAAAGCACTAATAGCTTAATAACAAAGGGAGGTGAGACAGGGGGATTCAAGATGGCTGCTTAGACTCAGGGGCGGCCCAAGGGGTGTGCGGGGCCATGTGCGGAGACACGGTGCGGGGCCTCATTTGCATAAATATTTGCATAATGTTACCATACACTAACTTTTAGTAAACATGCCTCTTAATGAGTATATGGATAAAGAAAGACTAAAAGATTTCTACATTGCTATAATCCAGTACCAACCGCCAGGCACATTAGGAACTACTACAAACACTGCCCATTTAGAACCCATAGCAAACCCGCCATATCCTAACAGCACTACCAGGATTCACAAAGCACCATACCCTAACTATCAAAAGGCAACACTGCAAATATTAAACCAATACATTTCAGAGAACAACAATACATGACCTACTGGGGAAAGAGAACAAGTGGCAATGTCAAATAGGAATTATATAAACAGAATACCTCAGCTCAGTTACACATGCAGAACATAAACCATCACCAAACAACGAATCACAATTTAGAAACAGGAAGACAATAATTAAACTGGGAACCACAAAAGCCAAACTTGGAATGTACAACACTGTAGAAATAAAACCATAAATTAATTTCCTCTTGTACTAAACAAAGCGCAGAGGTTAATGATGCACATTTCCCAGAGCTGACATATTCCAGTTAATAAATTCAAAATAAAGAGTTATTTTTCTACCTTTTGTGCATTTTTTTTTCAGTGGCAATTGCTCCAGCCACTTTCAGTGGCAATTGCTCCAGCCACTTTCATCTGGTTTCTTCGTGTCTTCTGCTAACTCTCCATCGTCTGCTGTCCATTTGTCCTTTCTTCTAGTTTTTTTTCCATTCTCTCTCTACATCTGTTTTAACATACTAATCTTTCTCCTTTTGCTCTTTCCTCATTCCTATTTCATCCACTCAAATTTTACCCCTCCATCCTCAATCCCCACTTACTCTCCCAATAACCGGCCAATTGTAGATTTGTCTTCCCTCCCACACAAAATATTTTTTCGCTCTCCATTTCACTCTCCCAGCTCCATCCCATTCTAATCCTCCCCTAACATCAGTTCCCTTCTAGTTCCAGCCCCACCCAGCATCTGCTCCCTTCTAGTCCCTGCATCAGCCCATTTCCAGTCCTAGCCCCCCATCAGCCCATTTCCAATCCTATCCCAGCCCCCCATCAACTCATTTCTAGTCCTTTCCTAGCCCCACCATCAGCCCATGTCAAATCCTAGCTCCCCTCCACTCAGCCCATTTCCAATCCAAGCCTACTTCCAATTCTAGCCCCTCCATGAGTCCATTTCAATTTAAGCCCCCACCACAACCCATTTCCAAACTTAGCACCCCCCCAACAGTCCATTTCCAGTCCTATCCTAGCCCCTCCATCAGCCCATTTCCTGTCCTAGCCCCCCCACTCAGCCCATTTCCAGTCCTAGTGCCCTCCCCTCACAGACCATTTCAATTCCAAGCCCCCCTCCCCATATGCAGTTCAAGCCCCCCTTCACTCAGCCCATTCCCAGTCCTAGCAAACCCCCAGCCCATTACCAGTCCTAGCCCCCCATAGCCCATTACCAGTCCTAAGCCCCCCATCAGCCCACTTCCAGTCCTAACCCCCCATCAGCCCACTTCCAGTCTTACCCCCCACCGCCCATTACCAGTCCTAACCCCCATCAACCCACTTGTAATCTTAGCCCCCCATAGCTCAATACCAGTCCTAACCCCCCATCAGCCCATTTCCAGTTCTAACCCCCCATCAGCCCACTTGTAGTCTTAGCCCCCTCATAGCCCATTACCAGTCCTAAACCCTCCATAGCCCATTACCAGTCCTAAACCCCCCATCAGCCCACTTGTAGTCTTAGCCCCCCATAGCCCATTACCAGTCCTAACCCCTCCCCCCATAGCCCATTACCAGTCCTAACCCCCTATCAGCCCACTTGTAGTCTTATCCCCCCCATAGCCCATTACCAGTCCTAACCCCCCCATCAGCCCACTTGTAGTCTTAGCCCCCCATAGCCCATTACCAGTCCTTACCACCCCATCTTCCAACTTGATGTTTTAGACCCCCCCCCATAGCCCATTACCAGTCCTAACCCCCCATCAGCCCACTTGTAGTCTTAGCCCCCCCCATAGCCCATTACCAGTCCTAGCCCCTCCATCAGCCCACTTGTAGTCTTAGCCCCCATAGCCCATTACCAGTACTTACCCCCACATCAGCCCACTTGTTGTCTTAGCCCCCCCATAGCCCATTACCAGTCCTAAACCCCCCATAGCTCATTACCAGTCCTAACCCTCTCCCCCCCCCCATCAGCCCAGCTAAGTGAAAAAAAAAAACGCAAACCGGCTGCTGCTGCCGCTGCCACCGTGGCAGCGGCAGAATCGACCATCCCGCAGGGCCCCCCCTGCCCTGCAGAGTTCTCCGTACAGTCTCAGCACGGGCTTTTCAGAGCCACGCGAAGGGAGAGTTTCCCTTTCTCGCGGCTCTGTTAATCCCGCCGCGGGGCTGATGGGAAATCCCATCAGCCCCGCGGTGGGATTAACAGAGCCGCGAGAGGAGAAGCTCTCTCTTCACTTGGCTCTGACAGCCGACACTGAGACTTCACGGAGAACTCTGCAGGGCAGGGGGGGCCCCGCGGGATGGTCGATTCTGCCGCTGCCATGGCGGCAATGGCAGCAGCAGCCAGTTTGCATTTTTTTAATCTAGCTGGGCTGATGCAAGATGTTTTTTGCGCGGGGCACTGTGCAAAAAACATTCTTGCTCAATGGACGGGCTGACCCTGGGGACCGTTTCTAGCATGCCTAAAAGGAAAGGGAAGACCCGCTGGAAGCCTCCCTCAGCGGTGGGAACCCCTTTACTTATTGTTTCCACGGGACCTTTAGATCATTACTTTTGCCTGGGAAGTCAGCACGAGGAAACTGGTGTTTTGGCAGGCTTGATGACGCCGTTGCTGGAGAGCTCGGTGTCATCTTCCGGCTGTGAGCTATTGCTGGTTCTGTGCGCTCCTCCTGGCTATCCTGCTGATTTGTCTGATTCAGGTACACTCAAGGCGGTCGACCCTGATAGGGACAGGTTTGGGCAGCCTTCCAGTCTGAATTCCAGCTGCAGTATCAAGCAGTATCAAGCAGACGGTGACAATCTTGGAACTTGCCACAGGGTGAGGGGAGGAGGGGAGGTTGCTCTTCCAGTGAGCATGGAGAGTGGAGTGACTGAAGAGCCTACGGCTGGAGTGGTCGAGTTTGTTTCGCCTTTGGAGGTCCTGGTGGTGGCGGGACAGGATTTTTCTTTCTCCTTTAATTTGGAAAAGCCTGTTGTTATTTCCTTGGACTCCATTTGGTCTGCTGTTTCTTCACTGGATAATATATTGGTTCAACAATCAAATATATGGCCTCACAAGTACTATCTAATTCTGTTTCGGTAGCTGGTATTACTACAGAGCTTGCTGGGGTCAAAGAGTCTGTAAAGAGTCTACAGTCAGAGGGTTTAAAGCATGATAATTACTATTCTTTGTTGGTTAAGGACATGGTTGCAATGAAAATGAAAACTGAACTGTTGGAAAATCAGGTTCGTTCTCTTATCCTCCAGCTGGTGAACTTTCCCCATTCTTTGATTTCTGTGAGGGACATGTTGAAACACTATATGATTGAGACTTTGGGAATACCTACAGAAGTTTTGCCTCCTCTGTCTAAAGTGTATTATATACCTACCAGGAGGAAATGTTCTGCTGTACCTCAGCAGTCTTTACGTTCTGAGTTACAACAAATGGATGTCTTAAATGTATCAGAACTGCTTCAAACCTCAGATTCTGACTGCTACAATGTTAATTACGTTTGCATTACCCACTGATAGAGAGTGTTTCTTTAAGATGTATTTTCGTAAGTGCTCTATATTATTTAGGGGGTTTCAAGTTAGAATTTATCCTGATCTAGCCCATGAGACCCAGAAACGGCGCCATGAGTTTTCACTTTATAAACCAGCCATTGCCCACTTGGGAAGTCAATTTTTTCTCAAAACCCCTTGTAAATGTCTTGTTAAATTGCATTCTGAACATTTTATTTTCTTTGACCCTTCCCAATTGGGGGTGTTTATCAGTTCACATTTGCCTCCGGCCCCAGATTGAATTTAGGAGCAGCAATTGGGGGAAGGTTGCTGACTAGGCAGTCTGAATGTCACCTCACTTATCTGGGTTTGTATTGTATTTTCCATTTTTTTGGATCCCTTTATCCCTGTTGTTGGGCTAGTGGGCTATGGCAGGTATGTTGAATTACCTTTTGATTGCTACTTTATTATATATTGTGTCAATTACTCTGTCTAGCCTTTTTCTGTTCACAAGTGTAATGCTTGGGAAAATTCTTGAAAATTGCATAAAAATATATATATTTTTTTAACAAAGAAACCAAGGGTCTCAAGCAGTCCAGAGGAAAGGAAATAAGATCATTAAAGTTTCATCATTGACCTCAAACAGCAGATTACATACACCAGCTGTGCATGTTGCCATTGGTTTCCCCAGAATGCCAGAAGCTTTGGAATATAATTACTGCTATATTTGCTAGTCAAAGAAAGCATGTAGGAAAGGAAACCAATTTTCCCACTCTTTAAAGGTTTTCTTTTTCTGCAGCAGAAAGACACCGAGACAGGTGTAAAGCTTATTTTCTATGTATATATATATATATATATATATATATATATATATATATATATATATTTATTTATTTATTTATTTATTTATTTATTTATTTAACCCAGGGCTGACTTTTCTGCCCTGGCATTGCTTAAAACCTACAGAAGACAAGCCCCGAGACATCTTCAGGTGGCTGGAGACTTTTGGTGCTTAGATATGCATTCCCAGCCCTGGAAAATACAGTGTTCAAAGGGCTTGCATCAGATGTAGAGAGATTGGTTAACTCTAAATGAAATAGTGGGTACTGTGCCCTCTGGTGTAATGTACTCTGTTCAGAATAAAAGCAGACTAAAAAAATACTCAAACCCAATCTTTTCTTTTAACCTCATGAACAAGAAACAGCTCACAAAGAAAAAAGCAATACAGATATTTATCAAAGCAAACCAGACAGAAATTGAATCATTAAATAACAATATCTTCCAAAATAAATCAGCAATTAAGATAAATTGGTAGAAATTGTAAATTAAAACTTTAGACTGCTGGGTGACAACAGAAACTAAGATAGTTTGAGGGGATATTCAGTGGCAGCAGCTAACTCTGTTACAGTTGCTAGCCATCACTACTGAAAATTGAACCCGGATATTAAATGCCAGGGCCATATCCAGCCATGGGCATTGAATTGCCGGATTGTGATTTTGCATCCAGTCAGCGGTGATATTCAGCTACTGGCCAGATTGCAGAAGTAGGTAAAGTTAGGATTCCCATTCAGGTGTACTAATTTTAGTTAGTTTAAGATAACTGGCTAGTGGTTGAATATCACCACTAGCCAGGTATCCTTGAGTGCTGCCTCTGCTACAGCCCCAGAACGTCCCAACACTAGTCAGCTAGCGTCAGCTAGCATCAGAGCTCTTAGAGGTTGCATCTGGGGATATTCACTAACCACATTAGTGCCACTGAATACCTTGCTGAGTGGCATTTGGTGTTTACAGGTCTGCAAACTGCCTAAATACATTTGAATATTCCCCCTTTGTTTTAAAACCTAGTTAGTCAATTTGGCAATCGAAACCCAATGATTTTTGAGACCTGAATCCAATAAAAATCTGTAGCAAGACTGCAGTTCACAGATGGTCCCCCAGCCAACCTGAAAGAGTTTGAACAATCCTGGCAAGAAGAATTTGGAAAAAAACTGCACCATCTCACTGTGCAAAGATGAAAGATACCTATCATAAATGATCCATGATTGTTATTGATACAAAAGGGGTTTCTACTGAATCAAGGAATGTGAAGTTTGCAGAGGGAGAAGCCTCCTAGATTACAGAAACTCGGTGACTCAAACAGCAGACATTGGAGGGTCAAAGGGAAGTGCAGCATAAAATTCACTAATAGAAATACAATTTAAGTACATTGTTCCTATCCGATTCAAAGGCGAAACTAACCAACAGAGTAGCCCTACTGGTCACCACCTCTAAGGAACTCTCCAAAATATTTGAAAGTTCTATCTGAGAAGGCACTGACTGACCCTGTTGCCCAACAACATCCAACGAAGAGATTGTCACATATTGAGCCCTTACCACCGGAGGCAGTGAGTCAGAGGACATCTGAAGAACATCAAGAAAATATTTCCAGATCAGATCCAAAGGAGCCATCAGAGGAGATCGAGGAAAATTCAGGAATCTCAAGTTATTTCTTCGTAATTGATTATCCAAATATTTTATTTTCCTTGCCTGTATTAACCGGTCCTTCACATTAACAGCACCAATGGATTGCAAATCCTCCACCTTTAATTCAAGTTGTGAGACTCTAACAGCCTGAGCTGACACCTCTGAAGCCGTTGAAGAGCACTGATCCTTAACATCTGATATCTCCTGTGTAACAGCCCCCACAAAAGGAAGAAGGGACTGCTGAAGGGCAGAGATAGCTTCCCACAAGCTATCTAATGTTACAAGCGCAGGTTTCATCACACATATCGGATAGGAACACTGTACTTAAATTGTATTTCCGTAAAATGTCGGTATCTCAGTTTATGGGCTCAAAAATTTTAGTTTTTCCAGATTTGGCTAGAGACACCCAGAAAAGGCGTAGGGCGTTTCTGGCATTGCGTCAGAGAACAATCGCCTTGGGAGCGCAATTTAAGTTAAGATATCCTTGTAAATGTGTGGTTAATTTTCAGTCAAAACAATTTATGTTTTTTGAGTCCCAACAACTATTGCAATTTTTACTAGCTAGGGAAGCTGGTGAGGCAGGGGTGAGTCCAATATCGGCTGCCATATAACAATAATTATGCTTCAATGATATAATTTGTTACTGTATGATGGTGTAATATGCCAGATTGTTGTTATTGCATTTTTCTTGGACCATATTGAGGTGTTTTTCTTTGTGGTCTGTTCCAGTAAGTTGTATATTTATCTGTTATCCTCTTGTGAGGTTGCTTTATTGTGTTTCATGTAATTCTGATGCTTGGTCAGAGTATTTTCTGATGCTTAATGTAAAATTTAATAAAGTTTGAATTATAAAATTCACTAACAGTAGTTGGTGAATTGCTGTGCCTCTTTTAGGGGGATAGAATATAGTTTCCCCCCCATTGATTTCAATGGGGCCGCGGCTCCGATAACGATCGCTAACCGCTACCGCGGCTTTGTAAACAAGCCCCTAAATCTCAGCAAGATGACACTACAATTGAAATATGGTAGGAAAGAAAAAGAACAATACATAATGGCCGCACATCGTCCAGGATAAAAAGATGCTTACACATAGCCTACGCAATAGGGCTAATGATAGCAGTAGCAATAGTGTAGACACTGCGGATGCAGATAGCATCCCTGCCATGGATAAAGGCCATGATGAGCATGTTCATGGACTCACTGTGGCATGAGATAAACCACAGAAATTAATGAAGCTAAGAAGATTAACTACAATTAAGTCTACTTCTGCAGATAAAGAGGAGATAATGTACTGCTACTTTTATGCTACAAATCCTATATTTAAATCGAGAGGATATAGAAAGAGAATTCACCAAAAGCTAGAAGAAAGAGGAATATTGCAACCGAAAAAACTTCAAAAAGCAACGGATGCAAAATTAAGATTTTAATTTTGTAGATCAAAGTAAAGAAGTATGTGAATGAAAACATCCTGAATCAGCTAAGGGTTTCCGTGAAAAAAGAAATACAGAGAGGAGGACGAAACCTAGGTGAGAGTATGAGAAGAAAGGTTTACACAGAAAAAGAGCAGATAAGGGTGGAGATCTAAGACCTGCAGGAGAGTGAGATGAACAAAGGACAAATGAAGAAATCAACTGAAGAGGAAGAAGAGAGGAGAAAGACCCAGAGGTGGAGAAATTACAGGTCGAACTCCTAGTCCACTTGGAAAAAGATGAATATGCTGGGTTCCAGGCAAAGGAAAGATTACCCAAATTAAATTTAAAACCTAAAGTTAAAGGTATGATAATGAACAAGGCTATATCCTATATAAAGTGACTATTTATTGATATCACCAAAATAAATTGAATGCAATATTGTACAGATAAAATTATTACTGCAAGAATACTAAAAAATAAAATGTAGTGCCAGAAGAAAAAGAGAACAATAACAGTTCCTCCTTGGAAAAAACGCATTGAAGGAAAAATAAAATAATTGTGTGCAGAGGCATCCCTGATAGACGGGTATCTAAAGAATTAATATCATCATAGGTATTGTGGAAGATCAAAGACATCAAGCTGAAGCTTGCTGCATTAACAGAAGAGAAGGAGAAGCACACAAACTGCAAAGATACGAAAAAAAATAGAAAAGAAAGATGTCAAAATAAACAATTTAGAGAGAACTCAAAACAGTTCTACAGGGAATTGTGAAAGAACATCATTATGGTAAAAATACCACCAACCCAAGCTGAAACAGAGACCTTCTGGAGAAAGCTATATGAGGACCCCATAGAGTATAATCAAGAAGAAACATGTCTACCCTGCATACTGGAACATTTAGAAAGATCAAACATCAAACCTATGGAACGGCCTGCAGAAACAACAAAAGAGCTCCAAAGCAGGTTAAAATGAGCCCATACTAGAAGAGTCCTGGCCTAGATGGAGTGACTAACTTTTGGCTCAAGAAGTTAACATCACTCCACCAAGACCTGGCAAATTGCAAAAACCATTTGATTAAACAGCTGGACTTAACACCACACTGGCTTATAACAGGAAGAACATTTCTCATTTGAAAGTAACATTCCCAAAGATTACAGACTAATAACTTGTTTACCTACACTCTATAAGCTGTTCACTGCAATAGATGCAAACAGAATATAGGATCATATAGAGTCCAATGACACCATGGCAATAGAGCAAAGGGGAAATGAGAAGGTGACATGTGGAATCATAGAACAGTTAATGTTGAATAAGGCCATCATGTCCAGTGCTAAGAAAGGCAAAAATCTTTTGACAGCATCCCACACTCCTGGATAATAAATTGCCTTGAAATGTATAAGATAAATCCTGGTTTGATAGAGTACATTAAGTTCACCATTACAATGTGGCAAATCATACTCTTTTTGAAGATGGTCAGTACATCATTCCTAACATCAAGATCCAGCGAGGAATATTTCAGGGAGATTCCCTGTCGCTAATTCTGTTTTGTATGGTGCTTAATCCAATGAGTACTCTCATCAGCTGTTTGGGATATGGATTTAGCCTGAATCCTAAAGAAGGTAACAACCCAGAGGTAACATCCCATTTGCTATTTGTAGACAGCCTGAAGCTCTACAATTCCAGTGACTAACATTAGCAGAGCAACTCCGTGTAGTAAAAAACTTTTCTGATGACATCAAGATGACCTTTGGCCAAGAAAAATGTGCTAAGGCAGCTTTTTTTTAGAGGAAAATTGAGCAAAACGGAAAACATCTTCCTGGCTGAGGGCTGTGACATCAAGGAACTTGAACAGGAAGGCATATATAAATATCTCAGAATAGAGGAAGGAACAGCATTCAAGCAGAAATTGAGAGAAAAGATCAGTAAAAAATACTATAGAAGACTAAAATCATTAATAACATCACAGAATAAGCTGGCAACTCTTGTACTCTCATACAGCTTTGAGATTGTAGACTGGCCTCTTAAAGATCTTGAAAAACTGGATGTGTGAACAAGAAAACTCCTCCATGCTCATGAGGTAATTTGTAAGAATCAGTGCATGCCAAGACTGTACATCCCTAGAACTGAAGGAGGGCTAGGCCTCATAGAGATTTATTATACATACAAAGATGCTATCATAGGCATGCAGGACCACCTAACAGCATCACCGGATCCAAATATGCAAAAAGTGATGAAATACAAAAATAAACATCCAGAATCTGTCTGCATCATCAAACTTGGACAAGTGTTCCAATGGCTAGAAAGAATGAGTGAGAATCCACAAGCACACACAAGGAAGAAAGCAACATAATTTTCAAAACAATAGGAAAAAACTCTTCAAAGAATTAGATCAGCAAACAAGGAAAAACAAGTGACAAATGCACAAATGCAGTGGGAAATACAAAATGTTGCTTCAGGAACCCTTTGTTGATCACGAACGGACACATGGTTAAGGAGGGGTGAACTGAACTGAAGGAAGCTGAGTTTTCAGCCTGGATTTGAAAAGGGTCAGAGAAGGTGCCTGACATATACCCGCAGGTAGTTTCTTCCAGGCATAAGGAGCAGCAAGGTGAAAGGAGCAAAGTCTGGAGTTAGCAGTAGAAGAGAAGGGCACAGATAGAAACAATTTGCCAGAAGAGCGGAGTTTCTGAGGAGGGGTGTAGGGAGAGATAAGACAGGAAAGATAATGAGGAGCTACAGAGTGAATGCACGTATAGGTCAGCAGGAGAAATTTGAACTGGATGTGGAAATGGATAGGAAGCCAATGAAGTGACTTGAGAAGAGGGGTAATATGAGCATGACGAGGCTGGTGTAAGATTAACCATGCAGCAGAGTGTTGAACAGATTGAAGGGAGAGAGATGACTCAGAGGGAGACCAGCAAGGAGAAGGTTACAATAGTCAAGATGGGAGGTGATTAAGGAGTGGATAAGTGTCTTAGTAGTGTGTTCAGAAAGGAATGGGCAGATTTTGTTGATGTTGTAGAGAAAGAAAAAGCAGGTTTTAGTTATCAGATGGATTTGTGTGGAGAAGGAGAGTGAGGAGTCAAAGATGATCCCAAGGTTGCGAGTTGAGGAGACAGTGAGGAATAGAGAGTTATCCACAGAGATTGAGAAAGGAGGAAGGGGAGAGGAGAGGAGGGTTTAGGGGGAAAATAAGCCGCACAGTTTTGGCCATGTTCAGTTTCAAGCGCCGATGAGACATCCAAGCAGCAATGTCAGAAAGGCAAGCAGAGATCTGGGCCTGGATTGCTGGAGAGATTTCAAGTGTAGAGAAGTAGATCTGGGAGTCATCAGCATAAAGATGGTACTGAAAGCCATGGGAAGAGATAAGTGCCCCAAGGGACTGGGTATATAGAGAGAAAAGGAGTGGACCCAAGACAGATCCTTGGGGTACACCAACTAAGAGTGGGATAACAGTAGAGGAGGATCCAGCAAAACAAACACTGAAAGAGATAGGAGAGATAAGAAGAGAACCAGGATAGCACAGAACCCTTAAAACCATGCAAGGACAAGATATGAAGTAGAAGGTGTGGTCAACAGTATCAAAAGCAGCAGAAAAGTCAAGAATGATGAGGATCGAGTAAAAGCCCTTAGATTTTGCCAGGAACAGGTCACTGGAGACTTTGGCAAGAGCAGTTTTGGTAGAATGTAAACGGCGAAAGCCAGATTGTAGAGGATCCAGAAGGGCTCGAGAGGAGAGAAAGAGGAGGCAACAGTGGTGAACCACATGTTCAAGTAGTTTAGAAACAAAGTGGAGAATGGAGATGGGTCAATAGTGAGAAGGACAGGTAGGATCAAGTGAGGGCTTCTGGAGTGGTCCACAGCATGCTTGAAGGCTGCAGGGAAAGTTTCAGTGGAGAGTGATAGGTTGAGAATATGAGAGATGGAAGGGACTACAGTGGAGGAGATGGATCTAAGGAGATGGGTGGGAATAGGATCAGATGAGAAGGTAGTGAGTTTGGATGAGGAAAGAAGGTGAGTAATTTCCTCCTCAGAGATCATAGAAAAGGAAGACAGGGTAGCAGAGATAGTGTGGGAAAGTTGAAAGTGAGGAGGGGGAGTATCTGACCTCATGAGGAACTGGAGTGTGATCTTGTGGATTTTGTCATCGAAATAGTCAGCCATGGTTTGGACAGAAAGGGAGGGAGGGGTCGGAGGCAGATGCATCTTGAGGAGAGGGTTGAGAGTTGTAAAGAGACAGTGAAGGTCAGAGGCAAGAGAGTTAGTCAGATGGACATAATAGTCTTGTTTGGTGAGTGCTATGGCTGACTGGAAAGAGACAAGCATGAATTTGAAGTGTAGGAAGTCCACAAAGGTGTGGGATTTGAACCAAGCCCGCTCAGGTGAGCGGGCACAGGAATGTAGATAGTGGGTAATGGAAGATAGCAAGGGTTGAGGCACAGTATGCCTCACAGGAAGTGGCATGGGTGGAGCAAGAGCATCCAGAGCAGAGGAGAGTGCCGTGTTATAGGAAGCTACTGCCTCATCAACAGACTCAGATGAAATAGTGGAGGAAAGAGATGATGAGACAGTGGAGGAGAGAGCCAACGGGCCTCTCATCGAATCCATTTATTTTTGTTCCTGCAACTGTGCTATACTCAAGTGCTGACCAGGGGGCAAGGAGGGCTGATAGTAGCAATGGGCTGCTACTGGGAATGGGGGGCTGGGTCTATAAATGAGCTAATACTGGGGCTGGAAGGCCTGCTGATACTGAGGCTGATATTGGGGCTGGGAGACTGGAAATGGATTGATGCAGAGGCTGGGGGGGCTGACTGATACTGGTAATTGGCTGATACACTGGAATGTAAGGCTGGGATTGGAAATGGGCTGACATTGGGGCTGGGGACTGGTACTAGAAATGAGCTGATGTTGGGGCAGGGGAGGACTGGAAATGGACTGATGCAGGGACTGGGGGGCTGACTGATACTGGCAATGGGGGCTGGTACTAGAAATGGGCTGATACTGGGGCTGGGGGGACTGGAAATTGGCTGATAAAGGAGCTGGGGGCTGATACTAGCAATGGCCTGATACTGGGAATGGGGCTGGGACTGGAAATGAGCTGATATTGGCGTTGGGTGACTTGGAATGAGATGACACTAGGGCTGGGGAGATGGGACAGGAAATGGGGTGGGATGGGACTGAAAGGGAGCTAATTCTAGGGATGGGGTCCTGAGATTGAAGGGGGGAGGGGATGTTGGCAAATTCTAGGGTCAGAGGAGGAAAAAGAGGGAGATATTGGGGGGGGGGTTGAGAAGGGAGAGGTGGACAGATATTGTGGGGAGTGAGGAAGAAGCAAAGTCAATGAAGGGAAGGTTGAGAAGGAGGGATTTTATTTATTTATTTTATTTAAATCTTTTCTATACCGCGCTCTTTGGAATCAGTGCGGTTTACAAGTAACATTAAATTTGTACAATGCAGGCTGAAACATACATTGGACTTTACAGAGAACAGGTATTACAACTTGGGTTTCAACAGGGTTAGCTATTTACAGGCTATATACAAACTACTGTATGCAGTTGTGTTGCGGTTATGTTCATGTCAACATGAAATGATCTGTAACTATTTACAGATTAAGTAATATATCGGTGGGTATGGTTTCGTCAATATGACATATGTGTGCTGGATGGTGTCATCCTAATTGGTGGGAGGATATGCTGTGTTATGTCGTGTCACCGGTGTGGGAGTAATGTTGGAGGAAGAGATGGTGTTTTAGAGCCTTCCTAAATTGTGTGAGGTCAGTAATAGCCCTGATAGTGGTTGGGAGGGCATTCCAGAGTGTAGCTGCGTAGAACACAAAGGCTCTGCTCTTTGTTGTAAGGGAGCATTTTGCTATTGCTTTGGGGATTGCGAGTGTGTTAGCAGCGAATGATCTTCTGGATCTATTTTGAGGAGTGGGGTGGACAAGGTCCGTGAGGGAGGAGGAGGACAGATTGTTGAGGGCTTTGAAGGCCAGCAGTAGTGCTTTGAAGGTGAGCTTGCAGTGGATTGAAAGCCAGTGGAGGTCTTGCATGATAGGAGTTATGTGATCTCTTCTGGAGGCTCCATGCAGGATGCGGGCAGTGGCATTCATTGCTAGTTGCAGTGGATTCAGTGTGCTGTTAAGGAGACCATGCAGAATGACATTGGCGTAGTCGAAGTGGGGGGTTACAAGTGCTTGAAAGATTGTCCGGAAATCGTCGGGCTCCAGTAGGGGTCGTAGGTGGCCAACTGTACATATTTTGTGATAGATTGCCTTGGTGGTGTTGCTTATGTGTGCTTTCATGTCGAGCTGCTGGTCTAGGGTGATGCCCAAGTAGCGGATGGTGGTCCTGCTCGAGAGCTCTGTGTCTCTCACTTTAATCAAGGTGGAAGGGTTAAATTCTTGATTTCTTGTGATGAATAGGGCATCCGTCTTGTTAAAGTTGATTCTGAGGCTTTGCTTGTGGAGCCAGTCCGTGACAGCATCGAAGTGTTCGTTAGTGGCGAGAAGTCAGTCTGGTCAATAGAGAATGGTGTGAAAATCAGTACATCGTCGGCATACACAAGGCAGGAGACATTAAAGGAGTGGATGATTGAACAGATGGGCTGCATGTAGATGTTGAAAAGGAGGGCCGAGAGTGAGGAGCCTTGGGGGATGCCTTGCTTTTGTTGAAATGGCTCAGAGGTCATGGAGTCAGTTCGTACCTGTTGCCATCTGTTTGAAAGGTAAGACTTGCACCAATTCAAAGCTGAACCATGGATTCCCTTCTCTTGGAGGCGTGCAAGGAGCAGCTCGTGGTTGACTGAGTTGAATGTGGAAGCGATGTTCATGAAGATGAAGTAATTAGATCTTACCTGCTAATTATTGTTCCTGAAGGAACGACAGTCCAGTCCCTTTACTTCAGGGTTACGCAACCCTTCCAGCAGCTTGGAGGCTGAGCCCAAACTTTTTGGGATGGAGCGGTATATATACCACTGGTGCCACCCACCAACTCCAGTAACCTACTGCAAAAGCAGACTTAACAAAACCTAAGTAAGTATCTAAATGGAAACAAACAAACTCAAGCAAAGCTATGTATACTTTTTTTTTTTTACTTTACAGGAGTAGACAGGAGGAGGGAGGGCCAAGGGAGGGGGCAGATTGACTGCTACTGCACGGGCCTTTCCTCCAGCATGACCTTCCCGAGAGACCTGAACCCGCCCTCGGGCCGCAGCCCCGCCCCAGAGAAACGGCCGGAATGGTCACATAGTGCTAGGGAGGGGAATAGGGACTGGACTGTCGTTCCTTCAGGAACAATAATTAGCAGGTAAGATCTAATTACTTCTTCCTTATCGTCACTCCAGTCCAGTCCCTTTACTTCAGGGAAGTACCAGAGCAGTACCAGCCCGGGCAGGATTTGCCATTCCGGAACGTAGAACTGCATGTGCAAACCTGGAGTCCGCAGAACTCTGCACATCCAGCCTGTAGTGCTTGGTAAAAGAGTGCAGAGAGGACCAAGTCGCTGCCTTACAGATGTCCATAGGAGGAACTAGGCTGAACTCCGCCCAAGAGGTAGCCTGTGCTCGAGTTGAGTGAGCGCGCAGACCTCCTGGGACTTGCTTCCCCTTGAGGACATAGGCGGAGGCAATCGCCTCCCTGATCCATCTGGATATTGAGGCCTTGGCCGCCGCCTCTCCCTTGTGAGGACCTCCGAACTGCACGAAGAGTCGTTCGGATTTCCGGAAGGGCGCCGTGCGGGAGAGGTAGCGCTTCAAGACTCTGGGGACGTCGAGCAGATGAAGCCTACTATCTCCCCCTCCTAGCCCCTCCGCCGAGAGGGACGGGAGAGAGATGGATTGGTTGACATGAAAGGGGGAGATCACCTTAGGCAAGAACGAAGGAACTGTCCGAAGGACTACCTTATCCTTGAGAAACGACAGAAAGGGAGGTCAAGATGACAGGGCTTGTAATTCGGAGACTCGTCTGGCCGAGCAAATGGCCACCAGGAACACTGTCTTCAGAGTCAGATCCTTCAAGGAGGCCTTCTTCATTGGTTCAAAAGGCTCTGCGACTAGGGCATTTAGAACCAGGTTGAGGTCCCAAGGGGGGATGACCGATCTTCGTTGCGGGCGGAGCCGTCTGACTGCTTTCAGGAACCTGGCAACATCCGCATGAGCTCCTAAAGGTTTTCCGCTAACCTTACCCCTATAGCAAGCGATGGCCGCCAGCTGTACTCGCAAGGAGCTGTGTGCTAAGCCCTTGTCGAGACCTGCTTGCAAAAATTCCAGCACCTCCGGGACCGAAGCTGACAGGGGATTCTTCCGGCGTTCCGTACACCATGCCTCAAAGATACGCCAAACTCTTACATAGGAAAGACAGGTGGAGCGCTTCCTCGCGCTCAACAGGGTCGCAATTACTGCCGGCGAGTAGCCGCGCTTCAAGAGCTGCGCCCTTTCAATAGCCAAGCCGTAAGCGAGAATCGATCCACGTGTGGCATCTGGACCGGCCCTTGCCTCAGTAGGTCCCTCCTGTCGGGAAGCCGCCAAGGCCGGTCGGCGATCATCCTTACCAGATCCGCATACCAGGGGCGACGAGGCCAATCCGGGGCAATAAGGATTACTAGGCCCCGGTGAGCTTCCACCCGCTGGAGGACCTTCCCGATTAGGGCCCAAGGGGGGAAGACATAAAGAAGACCCTCCGAGGGCCATTTCTGGGACAGGGTGTCCAGGCCCTCGGACATCCTTTCCTTCCGCCGGCTGAAGAATCGGCTCACTTTGGCGGATGAGAACCACGCCATGAGGTCCATGACTGGAGGACCCCAAAGAGCTACTATCTGGTCGAAGATCTCCTGATGCAGTTCCCACTCGCCGTGGTCTATCTTGCACCTGCTGAGGTAATCGGCGATGATGTTGTCCGTGCCGGCCACGTGCTGAGCTGAGAGTGCTTCCAGACGAACTTCTGCCCACTGGAACAGGGCGTCCGCCTCCTTCTCTAAGGCCGGACTGCTGGTGCCGCCCTGGTGATTGATGTAAGCCACTGCGGTGACATTGTCGGAGAGTACGCGAATCGCTTTTCCTAGCACTGAGGGCTGGAGTGCCTTGAGCGCCCGAGCGACGGCTCTCAATTCTAGCCGGTTGATGGGCCATTGAGATTCCAATGCTGTCCAACGCCTCTGGACAAACTGGTCCTCGCAATGTGCTCCCCAGCCTGCTAGACTGGCGTCTGTCGTCAACAGCACCCACTGCGGAGGTTCGAGGGGCATTCCGCGACTCAGATTCCTTGGGCACCTCCACCAGTGGAGGGACTGCTTGGTTCGAGGTGCGCAGGGAAGCAGCCGGGACAAAGGGTGCTGTTGTGGAGACCACCGACGCAACAGAGACCGCTGTAACGGGCGCATGTGAGCTCTGGCCCACGGGACTACTTCTATTGCTGCCGCCATGGTTCCCAGCAATTGCAGGTAATGCCACGCTGAAGGGAGCCGCCTGGCCATGAACTGCGAAACTAGGGTTCTTAGGTCCTTTATCCTCGTGCTGGACAGGAAGACCCTGCCTCTGCCTGTGTGGAACCTTGCTCCGAGATAGTCGAGCTCTTGGGATGGGACCAAACTGCTCTTTGCGCGATTGATGACCCACCCTAGCTCCTCCAGAACTTGAACTACTTTGGCCGTTGCCCCGCGACTTTGCTCTTCTGACTTTGCCCGGATCAGCCAGTCGTCCAAGTAGGGGTGCACTAAGATTCCCTCCTTTCGTAGGGCGGCCGCTACCACCACCATCACCTTGGTGAACGTTCTTGGAGCCGTCATAAGAACATAAGAACATAAGATATGCCATACTGGGTCAGACCAAGGTCCATCAAGCCCAGTATTCTGTTTCCAACAGTGGCCAATCTAGGTCATACGTACCTAGCAGTTTCCCCAAGGGACACAGGTTCCACAATGCTTGTATTGGTTCAAGCATTGATATCCTGGGTCCCTTCTTAATAATGGTTTATGGACCTTTCCTCCAGGAACTTGTCCAAACCTTTTTTAAACCCAGCTACACTAACAGCCTTTACTACATCCTCCGGTAACAAATTCCAGAGTTTGATTACACGTTGAGTGAAAAAATATTTTCTTTTATTAGTCTTAAATAGTTTACCCTGTAGCTTCATTGCATGTCCCCTAGTCTTTCTATATTCTGATAAGGTAAACAATCGATCTACGTTTACCCGTTCCACTCCGTTCATTAATTTATAGACTTCTATCATATCTCCCCTCAGCCGTCTCTTTTCCAGGTTAAAGAGCCCCAACCTTTTTAGCCTTTCTTCATAGGAGTAGCCTTCCATCCCCTTTACCATTTTGGTGGCTCTTCTCTGAACCTTTTCTAAAATTGCTATATCCTTTTTAAGATATGGCGACCAGAATTGCACACAATATTCAAGGTGCGGTCTCACCATGGAACGATATAGAGGCATTATAATATCTTTTGTTTTATTTTCCATTCCTTTCCTTATCATACCTAGCATTCTATTTGCTCTCTTGGCCGCCGCTGCACACTGGGCCGAGGGTTTTAACATGGTATCCACAAGGACGCCTAAATCTTTTTCTTGGGTGGTGGTTCCTAATTTGGAACCTTGCATCGTGTAACCATAGTTTGGGTTGTTCTTCCCTAGGTGCATAACCTTGCACTTCTCCACATTAAATTTCATCTGCCATTTTGATGCCCAGTCTTCCAATTTATCAAGATCCTCTTGCAATTTTCCACAATCCTCCTGGGTTTTAACAACTTTAAATAGTTTTGTGTCATCAGCAAATTTGATAACCTCACTCGTTATTCCACTTTCCAGGTCATTTATGAATATGTCAAAAAGCAGCGGACCCAGCACAGATCCCTGGGGTACACCACTATTCACCTTTCTCCATTGGGAAAATTGGTCATTTAGCCCTACCCTCTGCTTTCTATCTTTTAACCAGTTCCTGATCCACAGTAGTACACTGCCTCCTATCCCATGACTCTTTAGTTTTGCCAAAAGTCTCTCATGAGGGACCTTGTCAAAGGCTTTCTGAAAGTCCAGATACACAATATCAACCGACTCACCTTTGTCCACCTGTTTATTCACTCCTTCAAAAAAACATAACAGATTAGTAAGACAAGATCTTCCTTGTCTAAAGCCATGTTGGCTGTCTCCCATTAGGTCATGACTATCTATATGCTGAGTAATTTTATTCTTTATGATGGTTTCTACCATTTTTCCCGGTACTGATGTCAGGCTCACCGGTCTGTAGTTTCCCGGATCACCCCTCGAACCCTTTTTAAAATTGGTGTTACATTGGCGATCCTCCAATCCTCAGGTATTAGAGATGATTTTAATGATAGTTCACAGATTACTGATAGCAGGTCTGCAATCTCAAATTTCAGTTCTTTCAACACCCTTGGATGTATACCATCCGGCCCAGGTGATTTGCTACTCTTCAGTTTATCTAATAGTTGTAGGACATCTTCCCGATGTATCGATATTTCCTTCAATTCTTCCACACCTTTAAATACCACTTCAGTCGTGGGTAACATCCCTACATCTTCCTCAGTAAAGACCGAAGCAAAGAATTCATTCAGTCTCTCCGCTATCGCCTTGTCGCCTCTTAGTGCTCCTTTAACCCCTTTATCATCTAATGGACCAACTGACTCTCTCACGGGTTTTTTGCTACGAATGTACTTGAAAAGGTCTTTATTTCGCGTTTTTGCTTCCGCAGCAAGCTTCTTCTCAAATTCTCTCTTTGCCTGCCTTATCAATGCCTTGCATTTGACTTGCCAGTGCTTGTGCTGTTTCCAGGTTTCATCATTTGGCTCTTTTTTCCATTTCTTGAAAGATGCTTTTTTGGCAACAACAGCCTCTCTGACCTCAGCTTTAAACCATGCTGGCAATTTTTTGGACTTCCTTCCACTTTTCTTAAAGCGTGGAATACAGCTGGTCTGGGCTTCCAAGATAGTATTTTTCAACAACACCCAAGCTTGATGTACGTCTTTAACCTTTGCAACTGCTCCTTTTAGTTTTTTCTTAACTGTTTTCCTCATTCTATCATAGTCTCCCTTTCGAAAGTTAAAGGGTAGTACTGTGGATTTCCTTACTATCCCTCCTCCACTAATTAAATCAAAGGCGATCATGCTATGATCACTATTGCCAAGTGGCCCCAACACCCTTATCTCTTGCACTACATCTGGTGTTCCACTAAGGACTAGGTCTAATATTGCTTCCCCTCTGGTCGGTTCATGAACCAGCTGCTCCAAGAAGCAGTCATTTATTTCATCTAGGAACTTTATCTCCCTAGCATGTCCTGTTGTGACACTGACCCAGTCGATGCCGGGGTAATTGAAATCACCCATTATTATTACTGCACTGTAACTTTTGCTAGCTTCCTTGATTTCTTTGAGCATTTCATCATCCATTTGTTCATTCTGGCCAGGCGGACGATAGTACACCCCCACTGCCATCGCCTTCCCCTTTTTACATGGAATTTCAATCCATAGAGATTCTACAGCAAATTTTGTTTCTTGCAAAACTTTAATCCTTTCTGACTCAATGCCCTCTCTAACATAGAGCGCAACCCCTCCACCAATTTGATCAGCTCTATCATTTCGATATAGTTTGTACCCAGGTATCACAGTGTCCCACTGGTTGTCCTCCTTCCACCATGTCTCTGATATTCCAATCATATCTAACCTCTCGTTTAGTGCTATATATTCTAACTCTCCCATCTTGTTTTGTAGACTTCTAGCATTTGCATACAAGCTTTTTAGAGACTGTATTTTATTCATATTAATTTGGCTATTGGTAGACATGGGTAATTTGGGATCTTTAAGTTCTGTCTGCTCCATACTCGAGGGCATTTGGGCTACTTTACTCTTTTTTGGAACCTCTCTGCTTTTTGTAGTATCCTTCAAGGATACATTCTTCCGAACCATGCGCTCTTGGGCGACTGTCGGCTTTCCCCTATTATCTAGTTTAAAAGCTGCTCTATCTCCTTTTTAAAGGTTAATGCCAGCAGCCTGGTTCCATCCCGGTTAAGGTGAAGCCCATCCCTTCGGAAGAGCCCCTCCTTTCCCCAGAATGTTCCCCAGTTCCTAACAAATCCGAACCCCTCATCTCTGCACCATTGTCTCATCCACGCATTGAGACTCCGTCGCTAGGCCGAAGGGTAGCGCCTGAAATTGAAAATGACCTTGAGGCACTGCGAATCTCAGGAACTGCTGATGGGACCTTCTGACCGGGATATGTAAATAGGCTTCTGTCAGATCCAACGACGTTAGGAACTCTCTGCCCCTCACGGCCGCTATAACAGACCGCAGGGTTTCCATCTGGAAGTGTGGCACCTTGAGACAGCGATTGACCTGCTTTAGATCCAGGATGGAGCGAAAGGACCCCTCCTTTTTTGGGACGACGAAGTAAATCGAGTACCGACCCGTACCGCATTGGTCTGGAGGAACCGGAACCACGGCCCCGAGCTCTATGAGACGGGAAAGCGTTGTTTCTATAGCCGCTCTTTTTGTTGGGGAACCGCAGGGGGACTGAACAAAGGCTGGGAGTATTTCCTTTGCAAATTCGAGAGCGTATCCCTCTCGGATCACTTCCAGCACCAGCTGATCGGATGTGACCCGGGACCAGGCAGGAAGAAACTGCCTCAGGCGTCCGCCTACCGGCAGCCCGCCCTCCTGCACCCCCGGTATCTCATTGTTGTTTTCTAGGGCCCGAGGAAAAGGAGGAGGCCGAAAAACCTCTGCCTGCTCCCCGAAACCCTCGGAAGCCTTGTCCCATAGCGGTAAAACGACCCCTGAGGAAAGGGTTAGGTCTGGTCGAACGAAACCTCCGGGGTTCCCTAGGTTGGTTCCGTGCTGGGGCTAAGGGACGTGTTTGCTTCGGCCTGTCCTCCGGAAGCCTGCCACCCTTGGATTCACCAAGGTCCTTTACTAACTTGTCTAGGTCCTCTCCGAATAAAAGTTTCCCTTTAAAGGGAAGGCGACTCAGGCGAGCTTTGGAGGAGGCATCGGCAGCCCAATTCCGCAGCCACAAATAGCGTCTGGCTGCCACTACCGAGGCCATGTTCTTTGCTAAGCTCCGGATGAGGTCATACTGACTATCCGCCAAGAAGGCCGTACCGGATTCCAACCTCGCCACGTTAGCTAGAACCCCATCGGAGGAGCCCTCCTCAGCCTGGAGTTGCTGAGACCACCTCAAACAGGCCCGCACCACCCATGCCCCTGAAACGGAGTCCTGTAAGGCAAGAGCGCTCACATCGAAGGCTTGCTTAAGGAGCGTGTCCAATTTTCTATCCTGGGAATCCCTTAGGGCCGTGCTGCCCTCAACTGGGATGGTAGTTTTCTTCGTCACTGCCGATACTGCCGCATCCACCCTGGGGGACTTCAGCAGCTCTTTGTTTGACTCTGGGAGAGGGTAGAGGCGAGACATGGCCCGGACCCCTCTTAAAGCTGACTCTGGTTGGTCCCATTCCTCCTGAATCATCTGACGCACCACTCTGTGGACAGGAAAAACCTTCTGGGACCTCCTGATGGCCTGGATCAAGGGATCCTCCAATGCCTCATCCTCCGTGGGGGTATTAGAGGCTACGTTGAGAACTTTCAGGGAATCATTTATTAAGGCGGGCAACTCCTCCCGCCGAAAGACTCTAATTATGCGAGAGTGGTCCTCCTCAGGGATCTCCCCTTCCTCTAGCTCCTCCTCTTCCTCCTCCAAATCCTTTTCCGAGGCCTCCTCTTCAGGCATGCCCTGGGAAAGTGAAGTGAGGGGCTCCTCATTCAACAGCCTGGGGCGCTTTGGGGGTATCCCTGAGTCCTGAGCGTTAGACCTCACGGGTCTGACTAGTCTGCCTTCGGCCGTAGGGCCCGCTTCTCCTGTCCCAAGCCCCCTCTTACGCAAGCACTAGGCTTGGTGCAGCAAGAGCACGAAATCAGGGGAGAAGAAATCCCCGACTCCCCCTTCTTCTGAGGGAAGGGAGGAGGGAGGTATAAGGAGAAGTGGAACCTCTGAGCGAGAAGGGAGGGATAACTGGGACGCTACTTCCCCCTCCGAAGGGTCCGAGGACCCCTGCGAGGCCTGGGTCATGGCCAGGCTGATTTCTTGTTC
This sequence comes from Ichthyophis bannanicus, assembly GCA_033557465.1. Classification (NCBI taxonomy): domain Eukaryota; kingdom Metazoa; phylum Chordata; class Amphibia; order Gymnophiona; family Ichthyophiidae; genus Ichthyophis; species Ichthyophis bannanicus. The sequence continues at coordinate 587,516,795 of CM066033.1, read as the reverse complement.
TACTGAGGTAGCCACTACAGCGCAGCCCCTGCAGACCCCTGCCTCAGATGAAGTACCTCTACGGGTGCCACAAGAAGGGCACCTCGGCTTGCCAGTCATGCTCCTCAGGGGTAGCCAAATAGATGCCCAATTGCCCTGAGCCTAAACAATCAGATTTACTTTCAATAACCTTTAAAACAACAAAATAAACCAACAAAATAAATCAACAAAATAAACTTTAGATTCCAGGCTTTACCAATGCTCTCCGGTAGCAGTCCTAAATAGAAAGAAACCCCCGAGGAAAACGGGAACACAGTAAAGTTTCACATTAATTTCAAATTAATTTCAAATTAATTAATTAAAGTTAAAATTCAGAGATCAAAGATTAAAATACAAATTTCAGCCCATAAGCTGAGTACTTGCGATTTAGAGGCTTCTTTCCAGGACCGTGGCTGCGATTCTTAGCCGTTGGCTCAACACGTGGTAGGCCGTGACCACGTGGAGCCCTTAGCGGAGGAACTTGAAACTGCCCTCCGTGTTGTCCTGCATGCTCCGCCGGCAAAGGAGAGGCTGGGAACTGAGACCCGAACAACCAGGGGCCTCGTTCCACTACCGGTGCTTTAGTTGCGGCTCCGGAGTTTGTCGCTGCCCTCTAAAGCGCCGTGGGAAGAATGAGGGGGGGGGGGCGTAAGAAAGAGCACCCTCGGGAGGTTGAACACTCTCCCTCCTACACGGCGTTACCTCTAGCGCTCAGCCACCGGGGGGGGGGGGCTTCGGCCCGAGGTCGGGCAGGTCTTCAGAAAGGGCAGAGGAGGAGCAGGCAGCACCGACAGCGAGAGGATCTCTGACCGTTCCTCCTCGCTGCTGCAGGCAACAGAGGTAATCTCCTCCGATCCCCGGATCGGGCCGCGGGGGGGGGGGGGGGGAGGGGGGGGAGAGGAAGAAGTACAAAGGAATCGACAGGGAAAGGAAAAAACAAAGGCAAGTTTCCTAATGAAAATAAAGAAGTCTAACCATGAAAATTAGTTAAATTTGTTAAATTAGAAAAATAGAAGAAGGTAGGACTCCAGTAAGCCCTAGGCTTACGGAACCCTCCAGCTGCTTGGAGGCTGAGAATACTGGAGTTGGTGGGTGGCACCAGTGGTATATATACCGCTCCATCCCAAAAAGGTTGGGCTCAGCCTCCAAGCTGCTGGAAGGGTTGCGTAACCCTGAAGTAAAGGGACTGGACTGGAGTGACGATAAGGAATAGTGCATTACCTTGTCTGATGTTATCAATCCCTGTGATTAAGGTGCTGAGTAGAGTGGTGAGGAGTGTCTCAACACCATGTAATTCTCTGAAGCCGTGCTGACATGGGTCAAGAGGAGCGGTGGTTTCAATGTGGTGCTGGATTTGGCGTTGAACGACCTTCTCAATTATCTTGGCCAACAGAGGGATGCTGGATATTGGTCGATAGGATTCAGTCTTCTGGGGGTTTAGTTTGCTGTTCTTTAGAAGGGGCCGGATGGATGTTTGTTTTAGAATCAGTGGGAATGCTCCTGTTGAAAAGGACAGTTCCATGATCTTAGCTAGGATTGGGCTGAGTTCCACTCGCATCAATCTTATCCAAAATGCTGGGCAAGGGTCATTGGGAGCTGTGGTGGTGTTGATAGATGAGATGGTGTCCTTGATGAATCTCTCGGATGGGGATGTGAAGGAGGTCAGCGGCGTTAGTTGGCGTGTTGTGTGACTTGGAGTGGTAATAGTGGAGGTGTTGGTTATTAAGAACACATGCTGGGGTAAGAAGGACGAAAGAAGGAAATGACAGGAAGGATCTCGCTGTGAACAAACACATACAGATGTAAACAAAAGCCAATGGAGAATGGCCATAATTGGGGCACTTGATAGTTTTTTGTTGGTTGTTTTATTAGGGACCTGATTTGGTCAAGTTTTGTCAAATCGTGACTGCATCAGGGGTCTTAAGTTGTATCAATTTATGAACAAATACAAAATATATCTATAGCGTGTTACATAGAACACAGTGCAAAAAACATCATTAGATGCTATATTGCACAATTTGAAGCTGTGAACCATACAAATACAGCAATACGCATTCTTTCTTACATGTCTAGATATGAGCATGTCACTCCTCTGCTGCAGGAAAATCACTGGATCCCTGTCAGATTCTGTGCACAGCTTAAATTCTTTTAATTGCATATTATATACTTCATTCTGGGATTCCTCTGTATCTTGCTGATTTATTAATTCCATATTCCACTCATTATCTTCTCCGGGATACTCATACTTACCGATTACACCTACCATCACCTACTCAGGCCAAATTAACCTCCACTCGTTCATCTGCATTTTATTTTCTGGCACTTGCATTATGGAATTCACTCCTCCCTGAAATTTGGTTGGCATCTTCATTTCCCACCTTCAAGTCCCTTCTGAAAACACATTTGTTTAATACTGCTTATGATTTGCCTACTTAATTTGGTTGAGTTGTTTGTCTTGTATGTCCCTCTTTTGTTCTTTCTTTCGTGTGGTTTGAATGACTCTCAACTTTCCTGTTTTTACTGGAGTTCTTTTCTATTTTATTATGTTTATTTTAGACATTGTTGTACATCGCTCTGCTGAAGCCCCTTGAAGAGCGGTCTATCACATAATAAACCATAAACCATCATTTCAAATTGACAAACTTTGACCGAGAACCATGTGCGAACTTGTTCATATGACTGCTCCCTTGTGTGGATGGGGATTTTTGGACTATGTGTTCTACATAACATGCTATAGATATATTTTGTATTTGTTCACAAACTGATTCAATTTAAGACACCTGATGCAGGCGTGATTTGCCAAAATTTGGCCGAATCAAATCCCTAATAAAACATCCATCAAGAAATTATCAAGTGTCCCAGCCATGGTCATTCTCCATTGGTTTTTGTATACATCTATATCTGTAAGAATGGCAAAAGACAAGGTTGATGAATATTGGAGAAGGAAGTAAATGGGTAGGTACTGGGGAAGGGGAGTAAGAGGCAAGAGGGCAGGTACTAGGAACTCTGGCAGGTGGATAGAATCTCCAATCTTATTGGGTGAGAAAATAGAAGAAAGACCCTAAGATAGGTTGGACATTGGGAGTTTAAGTGTGGATTCTGGGCTTGGGTTGGATTATGAGTGGGAACTTGGACTTGCTTGGGGGGATAGTGGGGACTAAGAAATTGACCCAACATTAAGAGGACAGTGGGGATAAGATGATTGCATGAAGGGTATAAGTACAACTGTGATACCAAGTGCAGAAATATGGGGAGGGGAGAAGTTTTAAAGGACCTGGTGTGTATGGGGAAAGGTTGGGGGCAGTTGAAAATGACAGAGTGCTACGAAGTGGATGAGAGTCACAGGAAGGGACAAGTGTCCTTGAAGCAGGCGAAAGAGGGTAGAAATGGGAGAAGTGAAAGGGTATCAGAGCAATGGAAGACTTCCGAAAAAAGCTAAAAACTTTCCTATTTAGTGAACATTTTGGCAGCATCACCTAGCATCGACTACATAATAAGCCACATACATCAAAAGAACATGGCCTAAACCCACGGACAGAACACAAACGACTCCCATCCCTCATCGGATTCCAACCTTGTAAATAGTTAATATTGCAAATAGTTCAAGTTGCTCAACCCTCCATGCATGCCATACCCACCCCTTAAAAGTGTTTAATGTAAACTGTTCTGAGTTGTAATTTGAACCACTTTGATATAGTGGATAAAGTGGTATAAAAAAACGTATATAAATGGCAAATCAGAGAAATAGAAAGATCAATGTCAGAGAGAGATGTAGCGAAGGAAAGGACGAAGAAGACAGGGAGTGTGAAGAAACAAAAAAAAGGAAATGGGATCTTGAAAAAGGACTTAAAAGAAAAGCAACAAGAGGAAGTAGAAAAGATAGACAGGGACCAAACTGACTGGAAAAATAAGATGATTAGACAAGAAAGGTACAAAAGAGTGACAGTTTTTAGAGAATAAAATGTCAGCTTTGAAAATATGCATTTCTTATAGTTCATTTCAAGAGGAAATGCATTTCTGTTTCTCTTTCTTCCATGTTTCACAGCTTTGTGTCTGAGTTTGGGGTATTCCATTTCAATATTTTGCCTTTTGTAGCTTCTTAATCATTAATTGGTGATGGTCTGTGTTTTCCATGTGCAGCTGAGATAAGGGATTCTGTTAACGTGTAGGTTCTCTCTTGGAACCTGTAGTAGTTCAGCTTGCTCTCTTTTCCAGCTGGGGGTTACTGGGGTTCTAGGATATTTGCAGTGTTGATTTTCCACAGGTAGGGTTGGTTGAGTTCTTGATGCTGGTGTTGAGTAATCATTTGCAGGGTTTTGTGTTATGGTGCACAATGTCTAGCTGTGGAAGGAGTTAGTGGTGTTGTCACTGATGTAAGACTAGAGTTTGAATAGAATGTTTTTGTATGTTGAGATGTAAAGTGCAAATCCTACTTCTGCTCTGCATCTATTGTTGGGAGAGTTTTATTGGGGAGTCTGGAAGTGTTCCATATGAATGAGTAAATGTCCCTATCAGACTGATATTCAAAGGTAATTAGGTGTTTGCTGACAAATGCATACTTAGCCTAACCATGTACTATCAAAAAAATATACAGATAATATCAGGCTTTTAAATAGCAGAATGGCCAGATATTATCTGTATACCTCTGGGGCATGTTAGGGGAGGAACAGTTATCAGTTAGAAAATTATCTCGACAATGAAAATATTCAGCCACTCTTCAGGTAAATTACATTTTTAGTTTAGGTCTGCGGAATATTAGGCCTAGCCTAAACAGATAATACAATGACCACGCCATCACTTTCTATATATTCAGTGCTTGATCTATATGGATAATGACACAGAAAACACAAATTAATTTAAATGGGGCAATGGGGTGGTATTTAACAAGCCAGTGGGCTGAAAATTTACCTCTGTTTGTGCAGGTTGCACTGCAAAACCTGACTTAAAGTGAGGGGGGGGGGGAGGGAATGAAAAACCAGAAGTTGGCTCAGGGTGCTACAACCTCTTGAGCCAGCCCTGCATGCCTTATACATTGGAAATCCTGTAAACACTACATCACTGACCTTAAAAGCACTGCAATCATGACCCTATGAGAATTACAGAGAATGAAGAGGTTATGATCACCTGGGACATTCCCATTCTGACCGATAAGAAACTGAATTTGAGGAAACCCGACATAGTCGTAAAGGAGAAAAACACCAGAACGACATAGATAATAGAGGCATCAGTTCCACGTGATTATTCTGTGAATTGTGTGGAGAGGGAGAAGATCCTACAGAACCAAGAAGTGCAGTTGGAGATTTAGAAAATGTGACAGAAAAGATTTCCCATTGTATTGGGGGCCACAGGCTTGATAAAGAGCTTCCAGTCACATCTTGAGAAACTACCCATACGTCTTTATTATTAGCATTTAGCTCATGCCTTTCCAGGAGAAGATCAAGGCAAGTTACATTCACGTATTTCCCTGTCCCCAAAGGACTCAGATTCTAAGTTTGCACCTGAGGCAATGGAGGGTCAAGTGGCTTGCTCAAGACCATGAGGAGTGCCAATGGGATTTGAACTGTGGTCTTTCTGGCTTTAGGCTGTGGCCCCTAGCCATTAGGCCATGCCTCCACTCCTACTGCATCTCATGAGCTCCAGAAGGAAGCTCTCTTTGGCACAATGCAAGTACTATGGCAAGCATTAGCAGTAAATTTGAGAGACTGAGATCATATTCCATATACCCTGGCTTAGCAGTGAGGTTCATGACTGTCCTTGTATGTGCAAAACTAAAAGAGAAGAAAACCCTTAGACAAACCACAACTCACTCCTTCATAAAGAATATTGTTAGGACTACTCCTACATTTATAAGCAAAACTTAAACCACACACCAAATACCATATCTTTTCAAAGGGAGAAAAAGATCTCAGGCTGATATTGCCATAGGGGAACACATATTTCTCAAATCACCAGTCTCAAAAAACTCCCTTAAATCACCAAAGCCAAACTTAGCTCTATCTACATTAATTTTATTTATTATTTTATACTCTTAAAAAAGTACTTCTTTAAAGAATTACATTTTCAAAATAATTTTTTTGGTCTCGCATATCCAAAAATCCATGAAATAAAGAACCATTCTTTCTCAAAAGTACAGCGACCGATTTCTTTGAATAGTGTCAAGAGACCTCAAAACAGTTTCCTGCAACAAAGCAAATAACCAGGTGACTGGACAGAAGTTGTCCACCAAACCTTTAGCAAGCTGACACACTTACCCGATCATAATTCGCCAGACTTCCAACATTGGTTGCTGTACTTTTGATAGAGAATGGTTCTTTGTTTCGTGCATTATTGGATACATGAGACCTAAAAATTTATTTTGAAAATCTAATTCTGTAAAAACTGCACAGTGGATGGTCTTTCTCCTTGGGCCTCTGCTCTTTACCCAACGCTGGCAAGAACAGCAGACTAGTACGTTCTTTTACCACACTCGAAAATGGCATACCAAATAGCATACAGGACAAATTTCAGTTACCAAAAAAGTTATCTTTAAACTCACAGAAAATGGTGACACCAAAGGCGTGGAACTCATATACCATAGAATTCAAATTGAAAGTTATTCATTAGGCAGAAGAGCATGGTAACAGAGTCACCGAATGAAATTTTGAGATAAATGAGGTATTAGTTAGAGACTGAAGGAAGATGCAGAGAAAACTAACCTTGATGAAACGCAGCAAGAAGGTAAATTGCAGCCGCAAAGCATGGTGGCCTGAATTGGAAACACATCTGCTTCAGTTCATCGTAGAGCGGAGGGCCCAGGGCCATGGACTGACCACTGCGCAGATGCGATTCAAAGCAGTTCATATTGCCAGGGAAATGAATACAGAGGGATTCAAGGCTGGTCATTCATAGTGCTACTGTTTCATAATAAGAAACAAATTAAGCATTAGACAAAGAACAACCATGTGTCTTCAACTCCCCACTGATTTCTTGGATAAAGTACGGAATTTCAGGGAATTTGTAAACAAAGAAATCATCACATGCACAGTGACACTGGACTTAATAATTAACATGGATGAGGTTCACTTAACCTTTGACATCCCATTAGGGAGAACGGTCAGTTAAAAGGGGGTTAGAACAATAAATATTAGAGCCACCGAACACGAAAAGACACACTTTACAGTGGTGCTGGCCTGCTGTGCAAGTGGAAAGAAACTGCCACCTATGATTACATTCAAAAGGAAGACAATGCCATGTGAAGCTCTACCAACCAATGTTGTTGTTGCTGTGAATGAGAAAGGATGGATGGATTAGAGCATGATGCTGAAATGGCTACAGCGTTGCTTTAGTAAGTGGCCGGATGGATTTTTCAAGAGACAGAAAGCACTACTTGTCATGGATAGCATTTCACTGAAGACATAAATAAGACAATAAAATCTCTGAACGCTGTTCTGGTAATTATACCTGGTGGTATGACAAAAATGCATCAACCGCTTGACATTTCCGTCAACAGAAGATTCAAAGCTCTGTTGCGTCGCCTATGGGAAAACAGGATGTGCCACGGAAAACAGTTTCATGGGTACTGGCCATATGTGCCACATCACATTTGCAGAAGTTAGCGGGTGGGTTGCAACAGCATGGTGGGGGGGGGGGTATGAGTGATAAAATAATCAAATCAGGTTTTATGAAAAAAATAAGGCCGCGGGGCAAGGTCCCCGCTGGCCGGAGTAACCGGGGAGCGGCGAGGTGCGGGAATCCCCAGATGTCAGAGGGCAGAGAGGGTTGGGCAGCACGCCGGGAACAGGAGCACAGCGTCATTTAAACTGATTGGCCCCGCCGTGGGAGTGAACACGGCGGGAGCCAATTAGGCATAAGTTTAGTCGGGATGGGGGGAAGGATGAGGGCGGGTGTTAGCGGCGTGGGGCAGTCGTCTGCTTGCAGCAGTTGGATGAGGAGCGCTGACTGCGTTGTCTGCTTCTGTGGAGCTTTGGAGAGTGCTGGTCAGTGGGGATCGGAGACATGGGGAAGGAAGCTGTCGACAGCGTTTTTGAGTGCGGCGAGGCAAAGAGAGCAGGCAGTGTGAGCGCGGAAGCTGCAGAGAGACAGCTCTCAGCAGGTGGGGGAGAGCTGTCGGCGGGACACATTGCCTTTGGTCTTGGAGCAGGAGGAGCGGAGGCAGCAATTGGGTTCCACGACGGACGGGCAACTGAAAGATGAAAGCTGCAGGGAAACCATTCTCAGTGCTGTCTTGAGTGGTGGTCGGAGCACGGTTCATTGAGGAGGGTGAGCAGAGGCAGCCGGTGGGTTCCTCTACATACAGGCAAGTGTCTCTGGTGGTGAGGGAATGCATACTTGTAAAAAAAAAAAAGGTTTAATATTCTGGCACTATGCCTCCACGCAGGGGACGTAGCGGTCGGGTTGGAGGGACTGGCAGGTTAGCTACAGCGGTGGGGCAGCATACCTCATCGGTCCAGAGGGGTGAGGAGGGGTTATTAGAAAGTGGGGAGGCAGTGGGCAAAGCAAGGGGTGTGTGAGGGGGGCTAGAGGGCTGCACGGTAATGGGGCTCCTAACCGGGGAGATGCACGAGCCTGGAGATCCAAAAGGGGACGTGGAGGGTCCCCGGACATATCCATACGTGATAGGAGTAGGGCTAGGGCTCGGGGGCCATGGGATAGAGGGCAGCAAGAGCAGCCCAGTGGTCAGCAAGGGTCAAGTTGGGGGAGGGGGGCCAGGGTGTTAGTTGAAGGGTCCCATTGCATGTCTGACAGGGAAGTTATACGTGAAAATGGAGCTGGTTTGAATCCCATGGGAGGTGTGGTCGGGCAACCGCAAGGGGAGTTGGGTTTTCCCTTAGGGGAGGTTGGTGTGGGGGTGGTTGGTAGGGTCACGACGGCCAGGTTCGGGGGCAGGGCACCGCCGGACCTGTGGGCTGGCCTGCCATTCAAGGGGGGCATTATCCAGCAGTAGGGCCTGAGACATGGGAGCATTGGAGGGGAGGAGGTGAAGGCCCTTCACAGGCAGATTGGCTAGGGGCTTGGCAGCCTTTTTGGCCTTTGGGGGTTCCCCCCCCGGTGTTTTCTTATCTTCCTCCACAGGCACCTGCTGCATTTCAACACCCAGTCGGGCAAGGAGTGACAGGCCAAGGTGGCATAGTGAACATGGAGGCAGGAGTGACATCCAGGAGGGGGTTCACCGAGGAGGCTAGAGCGGGAGCGGAAGGATTGCGGCATCCAGCTGGGGACGCATCAGAACCGGCGTCTTCTGCAATGGTGGCTGTGTCTGGAGCAGGACAGATGGGTTCCCAGGAACATGTGGGGAGTAAAGCGCGCAAGAAAAGAAAACATTCCCGTAGGCGGTGTCATAGCTCAGATTCATCCTCATCATCGTCAGATGACTCCTCGACCTCATCGTTGGGAGCTGAATGTGCCGAGGGGTCGACAAGCGGTAGTGCGGCATTGGGTGTCAAGTCGGAAGGGGCCCTCCCTACACTAGCATCGTTTTCAGAGTTGTGGGAGGGGGTTCTGAAGAATCTACTACGTAAAATATGGAAGAGGTGATATATTGACATATTTCGTCTTTTGGAGGGCAGGAGGTAGTCAGGTGAGAGTAAAAAAAAGAGGAAGGAGGATGAGAAAGCGGGTAGGATTAAAAAGGTGTCGCGGAATGTGATAAATTGTGCGAGAGCCTTTTTGAGGCTTGCAAGTGTTTGGGGGCATCTGCATCCTGAGCACTATGGTATGTTCCTGGCATACGCCGACTCAATATTGGAGGCGGTGCAGAAGCACGAAGGTTGGGCATTGCTGAACTACGACAAAAGGTTCAGGGATAAGATGGAGGAGAACAAATTATTGCCTTGGAGGACACAAGACATAAATTTATGGTTGACGCAGATGTTGGCCAGGGCCGGGGCGGGGGGGGGGGGGTAAGTGGGGCAAAAGGAGGAGTACCTACTATGCTGGGAGTAGTTCGGTCCTTTTGTGCGAGCGGGGGGGGGGGGGGGAGGGCGTGGCACAGCAGAGAGCGGGAAGAAGTGGAGCGGGAGATATTTTCTGGAGGTTCAACAAGTCTTCATGCCCATTCCCTGATTGTAAGTTCCGCCATGTGTGTTCCATATACAGCGTAGGCCACGCAGCGGTCAAATGCATTATGAAAGGAGCCTCTGCTGCCACCCTGCCAGCCTCCAAACAGTAAGGACATATTTGGTCGGGCTTCGACACCTATAAGGATTGAAGCTTTAAGGCCTTGGCTTCGGCAATACCCAAGGCGAAAGGATAGAGGGGCACTCAAGTTTGGTTTTCAGTACAGGTTTGTTATACCAGTGCAAGGAAGTTTAAGTGCGTCAAAGGCTCGGAATGCCCCTTCGGTTAGATGTTTCGCGCACCTTGTAAAGGATAAATTGAAGGTAGAGTTGGAGCTTGGCAGGATTGTGGGTCCTTTTACTGATCCCCCCTTTTCGGATTTAGTTGTTTCCCCTTTGGGAATCATACCTAAAAAAGAGCCAGGGAAGTTCCGCTTGATTTATAACCTATCTTTTCCGTTGGGAGCATCGGTAAATGATCACATCCCTAAGGAGTTGTGCGTGGTGCGATATGCTTCCTTTGATTTGGCTGTGGTCTAGGGAGTTTGATTGCAAAGGTAGACATTGAATCAGCCTTCAGATTGCTGCCGGTGCACCCGTCAGCATTTCACTTACTAGGTTTTTCTTTTGAAGGAAGAAGCTATTTTGACAAATGCATGCCTATGGGATGCTCAATTTTGTGTGCATATTTTGAGAAGTTTAGTACTTTTATGCACTGGGCTTTGGTGAAGTCAGTGGGTTGTTCCAATGTGGTACATTACTTAGATGACTTCCTATTTGTGGGAGAAGCTCACTCCAAGCGGTGCCGGGAGCTATTAGAGGGTTTTGTGGAATTGTCCCGATCTTAGGGTGTGCCATTGGTGGTGAGTAAGACAGAAGGCCCATCGAACAGGATCCCTTTCTTGGGCATGGAATTGGATATGGTGGAGATGGTGGCACGTCTTCCAGCAGAGAAGGTAGCAAGACTAAGGGTGTTAGTGGCTAATGTGTTGGTCTCCAGTAATATAACGTTGAGGGAGATGCAGGCATTGATAGGTTCTCTGAATTTCACTTGTAGGGTTATCCCAATGGGACGTGTGTTTCTACATAGGTTGGCGGCGATGAACGCGGGAGTGAAAAAAACGCATCACCATATCTGGGTGTTGAAGAGTATTTGGGAGGATTTGGCAGTTTGGGATGTATTTTTGAAGGACTTCAATGGAACTTCAGTGCTGATGGAAGCGGAGATCTCTAGTGTTGATTTGCAGCTCTTTATGGATGCGGCTGGAGGTGGAGGCTTAGGTATTATTTTGGGGTTGGCCTCAGGCGTGGCGCGAAGTGGGTTTAACCAGCAACATAGCGTTCTTAGAGCTTTTTCTATTGTTGGTAATTTTGGAGCTGTGGACAGATAGGCTTCATAACTGAAAAGTAGTATGGTGGTGTGATTATGCAGCGATGGTCAGTGTGATTAATCACTATGCACCCCGCTGCATGCAGGTAGCGGCATTAATGAGGGAGGTGGTGTTAGCATGTTTGTGTCTGAATGTGTATGTGAAGGCCAGGTATATTCCAGGATGCAATAACAGGATTGCTGATGCTCTTTCCTGTTTTAAGTGGGACCTGTTCTGGACTTTGGCACCAGAGGCGGATGCCGTGGGAGCGAAGGTCACGGAGCGACTATGGCAAATTGGCCTCCAGAAATGCTGAGTTTGCTATGGAATTTGGTGTCGGCAATGGCGACGTGGGCCGCGTATCGGCATGGATGTGACAGAGTAGTGGACTTCCTGGTGGCTCAAGGATGGAAGCCAGATTTTGTGTCAGATCAGCTCATGGGGCAATATGTTATATATGCAAAGGCTTCTGGTGCTTCGCGAGCAACGATGTGGACACAGTTAGCGGGTTTTGCCTTTTTTGCAAAAGCAGTAGGCTAGGGTGCCCCGGGGTGTGGCTTTTTGACTCGCAGGCTGTTGCAGGGTTGGGAGCGGTCTCAGCCAACTCCTAGGGATAGCCGGCAATCGATTACGCATGAGTTGCTATGCAGGCTTTGTGCAGCCTTACCTATGGTAGCATGGTCGACCTTTGAAGCCTCTCTGTTTAAAGCAGTTTTTTGCTTGGCATTTTTCAGTGCCTTCTGGGTTAGTGAGTTGGTAGCCAACTCCAGTCGGTCCACAGTGGGGTGTGGTATGCAGCGCAAGCATGTGCAGGTATCCGAAGAACAGCTCAGTGTACTGCTAGCAAGGTCCAAGACAGATCAGCTGGGAAATGGAATTCGGGTGGTTTTGAAGGTGATTGTTGGTTCAAATACATGCCCGGTGGCATCCCTGAAGGCATACTTGCGATTGCGGCCGATGTCGGGTGGCTTGCTCTTCCTGCACGAGGATTCGAGCCTGGTGACGCGATTTCATGTTTCAGCAGTGCTGCGGATAGCTCTGCAGCAGATAGGCGAAGATCCTTGTCGGTTTACCATGCATTCATTCCGCATTGGCGCAGCAACTAGTGCGGCAGCGGCTGTGCTACCCGAACAGGAGATACAACGCATTGGCAGATGGCGTTCTCAGGCTTTTCAGGGATATGTGCATATGTGAGTGAGAAACGAGTGAATGACTACGGCGGCTAACTTTTAATTTTCCTTTCAGATGGGGAACAGTGCCCTCTGGGCTGCTGGCTAATCGGTCACTCCTTCATTTATTGGGCAGGCAAGCGAGTGGCAGTGCAGCCGGTTGGGCTGGATCTGGGACTCAATGCCACAGAGGTGACCGTTCAATGGCTGGGCGAGCGTGGTCTTTGTTGGACACAGCTTTGGCCTTTGCTTTGGCACCACAGGCGAGAGAGGAGAGAACCTTCAATGATATTGCTGCATTTGGGCGGCAACGACTTAGGAACATGGACCTGCAAGCAATTGTTAAGAGCAGCAAAGAAGGATCTGGCAGAGGTTTTGAAAATGTTCAAGAATGTGGTTTTATTGTGGTCTGACATTATTCCAAGGCCTGCCTGCTGGGAACAGCGGCGGTGGCCAAGGGGATTGACAATGATTAATCACCAGATTGGCCGCTGGGTATGTGAGCATGGGGTTATCAAATTATGCACCCTTGGGTCGAGATTGAATGTGCTGGTTTGTTTAGACAGGATGGGATACATTTATCCCCCATAGGGGTAGATTTGCTTTTGAATGATTGGCAGGAGGCCTTGGAATATGTGGTTGGGCAGGAGTTTCACCGGTCGCAGTTTAAAAGTGGGGGGCGTGGGGCGGCACAGGGACAGTGATGTCACCTGTGCCGGTGGCGGGATCCTGGAGGTGTCCAGGGTCCGGAGCCTTAGGCAATACTTAGGGTAGGGAGTGTGGTGCCCCCGACCCGGACAACCCCTGGTTGGCTTTTGCTAATCATATGGCGAAGCCGGAAGAAAGGGTGGTTAGTTAAGCTAGCCGTTGGCCTGTCCGCGGTGGTAGCGGAGAGAATGCCACCTTGCTAATCACATGGCTGGTGAGGCATGGATCCGCTAGATTCATGGTTATGGTCAAATTTGATGTTATTTAACTTAAAATGTTAATAAAGCTGGGACAGGTTGAATTTCCAATCAGTATCATGTGTTTATTGTAAAGGGGAATGAGAAAAGGTTTGAAGAAATGAGGGGGGGGGGGGAAGGGGGAAGCACCGGGTCCGATGTCCCTCGGTTACTGAGATCCTAAAGAGCCCTGATAATCGTACAGATGTAGATGATGAAGATGAAGAAGAAGACAATAATGAACTTGAACTGGCACCTGAAATTGCAGAACTATTTCACAGTGACACCGAAGATAAGGACTTCAGCAGCTTTCCCGAGAGTGAAGCAGAACAAATCTAATGTTGAATGAGTGTTATTGTAAACTGAAAGTGAAACAGAATAAATCCGGTTTTTAGAAACTGCAATGTTGTCTTGCGCTTTATTTTCTGTACTTGTGACCTATACACAGGGGCGACTTATGAGGTGTGACAAAAAAGAAATGAGACTGTGCTCAAAGGAACTCATTTCGCCTCTGCAGAAGAGATCAAGGCCACTGTGATGAAGTAGCTGAGGGACCTCAAGGAGGAAGACTTTACCGAGTGCTTCCGTACGTGGCAGAGGTGAATGCAGACGTGCATTAACTCTGGGAGGGATGACTTTGAAGGGGACAATGCATAATTTCTCTGTAGATTTTGTAATAAACATTTATGGGACAGTCTCGGGTTTTTTTTTGTCACATCTTGTATACTACGAATTTAGATGCAAAAAAGCAAAATTGAGCCACTGCGACTTATGCACAGGGGTGATTTATAATCTGGGAAATACGGTACCAGTTAAATGTTTCCTTGTTTAGTTTAGATTTTAGTTTATTAATTTGATATACTGTTTTTACAAGGCAACAAAGTGGTTTAGAAAGTAGAATTTAAAGAAAGTAATACAAGATAAGAAAACCTCAAAATCACATAAACAGTGACAGGACAAGTTACAAACTTGTGTTATATTAAAATAAGAAGTCAACACATAAAGAAAGTATTACACATTGTACAAAGACAACAACAAATAGGTGTAAGGAAACAATGATATTATTCTTCAAAGGCTACTCTAAACAACTTAGCTTTAACTTTAGAATGAAAAACTGAATATGGCAATCCTGCTCACAATTCTTTGGGAAGACTGTGCCACAAAACTGGTCCTACGTAGCAAAATGCATGTCTCTTGGTCCATTCAGAATGGACCCTAATTGGAGAAGGAACCACTAACATGTTCAAATCCACTGACCTCAATGTCTGTTGAGGTTGACATGGGATGACATGCCTAAACAAATAGTTTGACTCATAAGTAAAATCTTACAGATAATCATAAGGATCTATTTTTTTAATTTACATTTATCCAAATTACAATTGGAAAGTACAGCAAAATGAAAGATATAAAATAAACCAAAATTAACAACCATGCAATCACTCATAAAATCCACAACATAAGAATTAACTGGGTAGCGGGACCCAATGCTCAGCCCCTCCCTTTCACACACCCCTCACCCTCCCAACTATACCTTCGTTCCCACAAACGTCACACACACAACCAATCTTGGAAGCAACAGGTCGCAGCTTTATTGCCAATTAACATATTAACATTTTAACATACAATCATCAAACCAGCCAGAGCGGAGCGATACCTCACCCACCATGCAATTACAAAGTGACCTCGCGTCCGCACCTGCCGTGGTCCAACCCCCTATTCCTAATATATAACCATCATACAATTAAACCCATAATCTAATCTCAATTTTGTTTGTCGGAGCCTACCGGGGGAGGGCTAGAACAGTATACCTAACCCCCTCCAGAAGGTAGACTACTTTTATATTTCACACCCCAGTGTATTAAATAACCACTTATCTTTAAAAGTAAAAGCAACTCTTCTTATTTTCCTCCAAGTTGCTAATCGCAAAATTGCACGACGTGCACGTTTCGGGTAAGAACCCTGTTTCAAGTGCTCCAGTCAATTCAGATGTGCAACAGAAAAAACGCCGTCCCTGCGGCCATGGGCATTCATCAATCAATGACATAATCGAACCAGAAACTTTAAACAGGGGAAAACCAATCAGAAGCGGGAATGACCTCACTGTCAGAGGTATCCACACCGCCATTGGTCAAAACCTTGGATAAGACTGGAACCTCCAATAATGACGTCATAAAATGGTGATCCAATCAATTTCTCGATTTAAACCATAAGGATGAATGGAATGTAATTCGAAGATCCAACGTTGTTCTAAGCGCTGCAATTTTAATTCACGATCTCCTCCCCGTGGATCTAAGGGAACATGATCAATGACCGTCCATGTCAACTCTTCAAAACCATGGAGCAAAACTTCACAATGTTCCACCAATGGAGCCGTCAGAACCTTGTTTCGAATCCTTGAAGCATGTTCTGCGAGGCGTTTACGCATAGAGCGAGTGGTGCGTCCCACATACAGAAGCCCACAAGGGCATCGCAACACATACACCACAAAAGGAGTAAGACACGTAGTTTTCCATCGACGTATGTAATCACGGTGAGTGGCAGGATGTTGCCAGACCGGACCAGAAACTGTCATTTCACAGTAATTACAGGTATTACAGGGATAATGGCCACCATCGTGACCAGATGGAATAGGTCTATCGAGAGACAAAGTTGTCTTTACCAATTGGTTGTTTAAATTTGCACCCCGCAAAAAAGCCAGCCGTAAAGGTTGTTTGAAGCAGTCATGTAAGGTCAACATCTGCCAATGGGACCGTAAAATATTAGCAATATCGGAACTACGTTCCGTATAGGGCAGCACTCCAACTATCGGATCCTTTACCGATGATCTTACTGAGGAATATTGAGGATCCAGCAACCATTCTCGATGAGTATATCTTGCTCGATGATAAGCTTGGGAAAGAATCTTCAATGGGTACCCTCGATCTAACAACCGTTGTGTCAATTCGAAAGCATGCATTTTAAACTCCCCTGTAGAATGACAGAGACGCCGAAGTCTTAAAAACTGACCAAAGGGAAGGCCACGTTTAAGGGGACTTGGATGGTAGCTTTGATAATGAAGTAAACTGTTCCGCTGGACCGGTTTTCGATATAATGAGGACACCAATCTGTCACCTTCCACTGATATCAAAATATCCAAAAATTCGATCTTATCTATTGCAATATGTTCCGTAAATGTGATGTTAGTTTTCAACTGGTTTAACCAACTAACGAAACATTGGAGGGTGGACCGATCAGATTTCCAAAACAAAGAAAATGTCATCCAGAAATATCTTCCAAAGTGTCACATGCTGGTACAAAGGAGAATTTTTAATAAGAGCCTCCTCCATATCTCCCATATAAAGGGTGGCTATAGATGGAGCCATTGTGGCCCCCATTGCAATTCCAGATATCTGTTGATAAAAATTCCCATCGACCAAAAAATAATTTTGAGTCAGTACCAAACGTGCCAGTTCCAATAAAAAAGATCGTGGAAGCCGAGTAGGAGCAAAAAGAAAAGAGTGCTCTAGCAATTCCAACGCTTCTATCTGATCTATATTGGTATACAGCGTGGTGACATCTGAAATCACCAATAAAGCTCCCTTTGGGATCATAAAGTCAGAAATTATCTGTAAAAAATGCGTCGAATCTTTTAAGAATGACGGTATCGCTCTTGCCTTTTTTTTCAAAAATGTGTCACAGAAAATGGAGAGTGGTTCTAAGATTGAGTTATGACAAGAGACAATCGGCCTTCCTGGGGGAGATACTAAAGATTTGTGAATTTTGGGTATAAGATATAACGTAGGAATTGTAGGGTGAGTTGTCAACAAATTTTTTTTTTCTTTTAAAGTAATCCAACCAAGTTGGAACGCCTCTTCCACAAGAGATTGAATATGTTGTTTTAAAACCATAGTAGGGTCAGCATCCAATAATTTATAAACCGAAGAATCCTGAATATGAGCATATAATTGTTGAAGATAGACTTGAGAATCCATCACCACAAGTGCTCCTCCTTTATCCGCTCGCTGGAACACTAGCGTGGGATCCGATGACAATTCCCTCAGAGACTTCCAATCCTCATTATTTAGGTTAGAAAACCGTTTCAACGGAGTTTGTTCTAATTTCTCCACATCTCTTAAGACCAGTGCCTGATATGTGGATATGATCGTATCATGACCCGCCTCTATAGGTAACCAACGAGATGTGGGTTTCACTATCGATCCATCTTCTATCACAGGTTGATTGTGAAAAAATTTCATAATTCGCAACTTCCGAAAAAATCTGTAGAGGCTCACTCGCATTGTAAAAGGGTCATATTGCGTCGTCGGTACGAATGAGAGCCCATAATTCAGTACACGTTCCTGAGAGGGCAATAACGATCGCCCAGTTAAATTCACTACTAAAGAGGAAGTTGTTCTTGTTGGGAGCGTGATCGAGTGTTTGGAGGCTCCCAAGCTTATCATCGAGCAAGATATACTCATCGAGAATGGTTGCTGGATCCTCAATATTCCTCAGTAAGATCATCGGTAAAGGATCCGATAGTTGGAGTGCTGCCCTATACGGAACGTAGTTCCGATATTGCTAATATTTTATGGTCCCATTGGCAGATGTTGACCTTACATGACTGCTTCAAACAACCTTTACAGCTGGCTTTTTTGCGGGGTGCAAATTTAAACAACCAATTGGTAAAGACAACTTTGCCCCTTGATAGACCTATTCCATCTGGTCACGATGGTGGCCATTATCCCTGTAATACCTGTAATTACTGTGAAATGACAGTTTCTGGTCCGGTCTGGCAACATCCTGCCACTCACCGTGATTACATACGTCGATGGAAAACTACTTGTCTTATTCCTTTTGTGGTGTATGTGTTGCGATGCCCTTGTGGGCTTCTGTATGTGGGACGCACCACTCGCTCTATGCGTAAACGCCTCGCAGAACATGCTTCAAGGATTCGAAACAAGGTTCTGACGGCTCCATTGGTGGAACATTGTGAAGTTTTGCTCCATGGTTTTGAAGAGTTGACATGGACGGTCATTGATCATGTTCCCTTAGATCCACGGGGAGGAGATCGTGAATTAAAATTGCAGTGCTTAGAACAACGTTGGATCTTCGAATTACATTCCATTCATCCTTACGGTTTAAATCGAGAAATTGATTGGATCACCATTTTATGACGTCATTATTGGAGGTTCCAGTCTTATCCAAGGTTTTGACCAATGGCGGTGTGGATACCTCTGACAGTGAGGTCATTCCCGCTTCTGATTGGTTTTCCCCTGTTTAAAGTTTCTGGTTCGATTATGCCATTGATTGATGAATGCCCATGGCCGCAGGGACGGCGTTTTTCTGTTGCACATCTGAATTGACTGGAGCACTTGAAACAGGGTTCTTACCCGAAACGTGCACGTCGTGCAATTTTGCGATTAGCAACTTGGAGGAAAATAAGAAGAGTTGCTTTTACTTTTAAAGATAAGTGGTTATTTAATACACTGGGGTGTGAAATATAAAATAAAAGTAGTCTACCGTCTGGAGGGGGTTAGGTATACTGTTCTAGCCCTCTCCCGGTAGGCTCCGACAAACAAAATTGAGATTAGATTATGGGTTTAATTATATGATGGTTATATATTAGGAATTTGAGATTTTCCATCATTGGTGGGGTCCTTTTTGTTTAGTGGTCCAACCCCCGGCAAAGCTACTACCACCCCTGCCCAACTTCACCATTTCAGTAGCAAAAATCTGCATGGGGTTTTCCGGGTCGAGGGCACCCCGCCCCCACCCCAAGTAGCCTAAGGCTCCGGACCCCGGAAACCTCTGAGG
The DNA here is from genome assembly GCA_033557465.1 of Ichthyophis bannanicus. NCBI lineage: Eukaryota > Metazoa > Chordata > Amphibia > Gymnophiona > Ichthyophiidae > Ichthyophis > Ichthyophis bannanicus. The sequence goes on along the minus strand of CM066033.1, from coordinate 587,497,446 downwards.
TCCCACCCCCCCCCCCCGCTGTGACAACCCTAATCCCCCAACTACACCGCCTATATAGTGGGTGGGAGTGGTGGGATGCCAGCTGGCGAGCATTTCCTCATGTGCTCGGGCACCGTCTCCCACGCCAGAGCACAGAGATGCGCCGCCTTGATTGGCTCCCGCCGCATGCATCCCCGCGGCAGAGCCAATCATTTTGAATGACGCCTGGAGCGTCCCTCTCCCCTCGCACCCCCCTTCTCATCTTCGGCCAAGGGCAGGGTCCCGCACCAGGCCGCGCGCCCGGTTACTCGCGGGCGCCGGTACCCTGCCCACGCCCTTTCTTTAACCGGGTAACGGGACCCGGTGCTCAGCCCCTCCCTTTCACACACCCCTCGCCCTTCCAACTATACCTTTGTTCCCACAAACGTCACACACACAACCAATCTTGGAAGCAACAGGTCGCAGCTTTATTGCCAATTAACATATTAACATTTTAACATACAATCATCAAACCAGCTAAATCGGAGCGATACCTCACCCGCCATGCAATTAGCAAGGTGACTTCACATCCGCACCTGCCGTGGTCCAACCCCCATGTATCCAATCCAAACTTGGTTCCTCTATCAAATATCACCATACAAACCCCCACCAAGTGATTTCCTGACCCCAACAAACTGAATTCAATAATATTTTTGTCGGATCATTCACCTTGAAAGGAAATCTATCCTCTCTCGTGGTGAACCCTCCATTTTAATCAATAGTTTATAAGGCCCTACTTCAGCCTAAAACTGACAAAAACAGCACTTGCTGGCGTCAGTATAACTTGAAAAGTGTCCCTTTAAAATTATATTGAAATTTTGTAGATCAGGCACCTTACTCAAAAGGCTTCACATATCTTCCAGCAACTCAGTCCTGATTAAGTAATAATGAAAACTTTAAAAAGACTTAGCTGGATAAAACGGAGGCGTCCCATCTGAGCTCACTCCAACTCCAGGCTCTCAAATAAGAATGTTCTCTTTATACTGGCAGCAAAACGGCAAAGGAGCAATCCAGAAGGCTCCTCCGCCAAAAAAGAGAGACGAGGTTCAAACGCGACACCGCTGGTGTTTCAAGCTAAGTATCCATTTCTCAGCTCTTCCTCAGGCAGGTCCAACCCCCGGCAAAGTTACTACCACCCCTGCCCAACTTCTCCATTTCAGTAGCAAAAATCTGCACGGGGTTTTCCGGGTCGGGGGCACCCCACCCCCGCCCCAAGTAGCCTAAGACTCCGGCCCCCGGAAACCTCCGGGATCCCGCCACCGGCACTCGCATATTGGTGAGCCTGTGCCCCCCCCCCAAGCTCAAGCTGCAACCTGCCCATGTCCCCTAGCACCACATGTTCCAATGCTTCTTGCCAGTTGTTTAAGAGCAAATCTACCTCCACTGGCGATAGTTGTAATCCATCACTCCTATACAAGCCAGCACACGCCACATCAACCCAAGCATGCTGCACCTGAAGCCCCCCGTGCTCACATACCCATCTCCCAATCTGTCTATTAATCTTTGTCAGCCGACGAGACCAACGACGCCGTCCCCAGCATGCAGGCCTCGGGTACATATGACCTAGATTGGCCACTGTTGGAAACAGAATACTGGGCTTGATGGACCTTGGTCTGACCCAGTATGGCATATCTTATGTTCTTATGATGATATCTGACCATATCAACACAACCCCTCTGAATATCCGCAAAACCACAGCAAAATCCCTCTTTGCCGCATTAATCAATTGCTTGCATGTCCAGGAATCTAACTCATTGCCTCCCAGATGCAACAGCAACAATGATGGCAACAGCTGCATCCACCAGAGACCCCTCTCGCCCAGCCATGAAACTAACACCAAAGCCGGGTCCAGTCCCAGGTTCAGCCCGATCGGCCGCACTGCTGCCCGCTGGCTGGCCCAGAACACAAAGGAATGCCCCAGCATCCAACATCTCCGCAGACATACTCCCACATCTGCAAAAGAAAAGAGCAGTTAATATACATTGCAACCGGCGTGTTTGCCCAGCTTACAAACGAACATAACCCCGAAAAGCCCTAGATCGCCATCTACCGATACTTTGAATCTGCACGCCCGTCATCCCAGCCCTTGCCACACTAGTCGCCGCACCAATGCGGAAGGAATGGGCTGAAAAAGGCTCGGGTCTTCCCCCACTTGGCCCAACACCAATCGGGTCACCGCCCTTGCATCCTGATGGACAAATAGGCTACCCTCTGCCGTAGAGCGACAGCATAAATAGTCTCGCATTGCTGCTACTGGGCACGTGATTCCCCCGATCTCCTGCAGGACCATCCACAAGCTCCTACCTTGTTGGTCCGTTTTGGATTTTTCCAGGAGTACCCTTATCTGCCTACCGTCCATCCGCACGTGAAGCGACACAAACTATTCCCAACCCCCGACTTCTGAGAATTTGCCACCAATTCGCCCACCCGAAATGCCCCAAAGAAGACCAAAGTGAATACCGCTCTAAAGAGTGTAGCTTCATAACGCGACTCCGTGTCCCCCGCCAGGCCCTCGCATAATCTGCAGAGTACTTCATTCGTAATCAGCCGCCGATAATCCTGCGGGGTAGGCCACACGCGCTCCCAACCTTGCAGCAGCCTCCGAGTAAGGAACCCGCCCCCCAGCGAAACCCCAACCCACTGCACTCGCAAAAAAGACAAAACCCGCTAAATGTCCAGTTACCGAAGACCTTGCGACCCCCTGCCCTTTCGCAAAAAGGACGTACTGCCCCAGCATTTGATCAGACACCACCCCCGCCTGCCACCCCCGCTCTCGCAAAAATTCCATCACTCTCTCACAACCTCGGCGATAAGCATCCCATGTCCTCTCAGCCACCGAACTCCACAGCAGGTTCCTCATCTCCGCAGGCCACAGCTCCATAATTTCCACAGGACCACGAGCCCCTCCGCCTCCGCCTCTGGTGCCAACTTGTGAAACCGATCCCACTGCAAACGGGAAAGAGCATCAGCAATACAATTAGTATGCCCTGGAATATGTCTAGCCTTCAACTCCACATTCAAGCGCAAACAGGACAATACCACATCTCTCATCAACGCGGCTACACGTACGCATCGTGGTGTATAATGATTAATAAGGCTCACCACAGCTTCATTATCGCACCACCATACCACCCTCCTGTTCCTCAACCTGGCAGGCCACAACTCTAGCACCACCAAAATAGGAAACAATTCTAAGAAAGTGATATTACTCAACAGCCCCACGTCCCGTCAGGCCTGCGGCCAGCTATCCCCACTCCCCCACACCACTCCCCTCCAAAGTAGATGCCTAGGCCTACCCCACCTGCTGCATCCGTGTAAAGTTGCAACTCCTCACTAGACATCGCGGCTTCCATTAACACCGATGTCCCGTTAAAGCCTCTCAAAAATACATCCCACACCCGCAAGTCTTCATGGACAGCTTTGGAAATTCGGATGCGGTGATGAGGCTTACACACTCCACTTGTCGATGCCGCCAATCATCTAATGAAAATGCGCCCCATTGGTATCACTCTGCAAGCAAAATTCAATGACTCTATCAATGCCTGCATTTCCTTCAACGTTAACTTAGAGGAGGCCAAAACATTTGCTATTAAGACCCGCAACCTCACCACCTTCTCACTCAGCAAATGAGCTACCATGTCCCCAGAATCCAACTCGACTCCCAAAAAGGTGATCTTTGTCGTCGGGCCCTCCGTCTTGCTCTCGGCCAAAGGCACCCCAAGTTCCGCAGCCACTTTCACAAAACCCTCCAACAGAGCTTTACACCCTATACCTTGCGCGGTGCCCACAAACAAAAAATCGTCGAGGTAATGCACCACCTCCGCTCTCCCTACTCTCTGCACGACTGCCCACTGGAGGAAGGTACTGAACTTCTCAAAGTAGGCGCATGAAACCGCACAAACTATGGGCATGCATTTATCAAAATAAAATTCCCCTGCAAATTGGAAACCTAACAAATGAAAGGACGAAGGGTGCACCGGCAGCAAGCGAAATGCGGATTCAATATCCACTTTTGCCATCCACGCCCCTCGACCTGCTTTCTTGACTAGCACCACTGCCCTATCAAACGAGGCATACCGAACCATACAGCACTCACTCGGGATGTGGTCATTAACCGAAGCCCCTAAAGGAAACAACAAATTATGTATCAGCCTATACTTCCCTGGTTCTCTTTTAGGTATGATACCCAATGGGGACACCATGAAATTCCGGAAGGGCCCCTCAGCAAATGGACCCGTGATCCTCCCCTTGCTCAACTCAACCGCCAACTTCTCCCGCACTACTGACTTGAAACGTCGCACTGATGGGGAATTCCTATTCATCGCAACCGCAACAACACCTTGGATGGGGATAACAAAACCCAACTGGAACCCCATTTTCAACACATCCCTGTCCCTTTTCTTTGGGTAGCGGCGCAGCAACGTGCTTAACACCTCCACCTGGATTGGCGAAGGGGCCAAGCCCCAAGCCAACCTACAGCTTGTGGGCCGGCACAGGGGCCGGCTGGGCGCCTTTTTTAATACATTTGATTGCCGCGTGTGTCCCGCTGCAGACTGAACACGCATGCCGAAACTTGCAATCTGGGAATGGGCAGGAGAACTTGCTGAACCTCCAGCACACGCCTGCTTGGGCTGTAGCAAGACCCCTCCACCACGAAAGGAACGGTTCCCCCCAGCAGCAGCCGCCGGCCCTGACTTTCCTCCACCCCCACCCCCGCCTCCAACGTTCGCTCTGACTGACATCTGCGTGAGCCACAAGTTAATATCCTGCGTGCCCCAGGTTAACAACTTGTTCTCTTCCATTTTGTCCCGGAATTTTTTGTCGTACTTTAACCATGACCATCCGTCATGTGTTTGCGATGCCTCAAGGATCGAGTCTGCGTATGCTAACAACATCCCGTACTGCTTCGGATATTTCTGACCCCACACACTCACCAAACGTAAAAAAACCCACACCCAGTTTACCACATTCCGAGATGCCTTACGCAGCCTCTCGGCCTTCTCTTCCTCCTTGTGCTTTATCCTACTTTCCCCCGAACGCTTCCGACCCTCCAGTAAGCGGAAAATATCGATATATCTCCACTTCCTAATCTTCCTTCACAACTTCTTTGAAACTCCTTCCCACAATTCCGACAAAGTTGTCAATGCGGTAGTCCCACTCCCAGCCTTGCACTCGGTAGTCGCACTGCCCGGCAGCCCTGCTCTTCCTCCGTCATCTCTCAAAGACGCCACCGACGAACATGTTGAGGAGGAAGAGGAGGACAACTCTGAACTACTTCGCCGCCTACACATGTGCCTCTTTTTCCGGCTCACTTTTCCTGACCGTTCCGCCCTCGCGCCAATCCCTCTACCCCCCCCACAGCCTGCTCCCCCTGCCACTCCCCCATCTTGGCCATGTCCACCGTCTCCGTTCCAGTCGTGCGGAGCATCTCCTGCTGACGGTCTGCCACCACCTGCTGGGCACTGGCTCCCTGCTCCGACGAGCTCCCGACAGCGACTCCTCTATCCATATTCACCCCACGCGAGTGACCCCTCACCCTTTGAACTCCACTGGGCAATGACATAAGGGGAACCTGTGGAGACACAAAAAGAAAGACCGGGGGGGGGGGGGGAAACAGAGGACCATGCCGAGAGGACCATGCCGGTTGCCAAGCCCCCGCCCACTCAACCCTGGATGGGCCTTGCCCTCCCCTGATCCATTGATCCCATGCTGTCTGATAGCCTCCAGGCCCATAGCCCATCTGAACAGCTTGCCCCTCACCATGGGAAAATGCTCCCCTACCCCACCCCACCGTGCCCCTGTAGCTGGAGAAGTGAGCCCCGCACCAATTCCCCTCGCTCCCACTGCGTGAAAGGGTCCCGAGCCCGTGCCCGTGAAATTCCCCCACTGCATCTACCCCTGCCCCCCTCCGAATCTACCCCCTCCCCCCACCATGCCCTCCCCCACTGTAGCTGCCCCACCCACATCATCCCCGCCACCCAGACCGTCCCTCCCAGCCTCTGTAACAGGCTCCGCCACTCTTCAGCCCCCTATCGACCTCTGACTCCCCGATCTCCTCCCCCGAGCTCTGCCGCCCCCACTCCCCTCATCGAAGCTGCTGACCCCTTGCACCCATTGCTGCTCTACTCCGGCTACTGGCCCCCCGGTCGGAGGACGAGCTCCTTGACTGCCCTGAATGACCCTCTTGTCTCCCTCTGTCCACTCCCGACCTCTCTGCCCACCCACAGGCTGCACCACCTTGGCCCTGCTTGCTCTCCGCCCCCATGCTACCTACCCCTCCCCCCTGCCATCCTCTCACCGGCATGGAACCTAAGCCCTGCCGCACTGTGGCCTGCGGCTTGAAATGCTTGGCTGAGGGTTTTTTTTTTAAGTCGGCCCTTGCACTACCCCCCCCCCCCCGCAGAGCGGCTACTCTTACACAACCTGCTCCACGTGAGGCCCGGTGCTCTCTTCCCACCCCCTTTTGTTTTATTTATTTATTTATTTTTTATACAATACTCGCCTCTAGAGCTGCCACACCGCACCGAGCATCACAGTTGGGCCTCACCTCAAGCCGCCACAGGTCCTCTCCGCCGCTCAGATCCTCCGGGTCCCGACGCTCCAACCGTGTTGGGTCCCGCCGTTCCAACCACGTTGACTCCCACTCCTGCTGCCTCGAGCCGCCGGGATCCGCATTCTTTGGGGGCCCCCCCATGCTGCCACGAGGTCCCTTAGCGCCTAGGCCCCAAACCTGGCTCCATGAAACGCCCTGCCAGCTGGCGAGCCTTTCCTCATGTGCTCGGGCACCGTCTCCCACACCCGAGCACAGAGATGCGCTGCCTTGATTGGCTCCCGCCACGTGCATCCCCACGGCAGAGCCAGTCATTTTGAATGACGCCTGGAGCGTCCCTCTCCCCTCCCACCCCCCCTTCTCATCTTCGGCCAAGGGCAGGGTCCCGCACCGGGCCACGCACCCGGTTACTCGCGGGCGCCGGGACCCTGCCCGCGCCCTTTCTTAAATTGGAGCCAATACAAAAGAATAACAATTCAATTCAAATAAACACAGCTGATCCAGAGCAAAACAATAATACCCCTCTTAATCATCAACCACTAGAGTACAATTCAAACATTCTTCCCCTTTAAGAAATCCTCAGTTTGGGAAGGGTCAAAAAAAGTACAGTCAAACCTCGGTTTTCATGATTAATCCGTTCGAAAAAGTCTGACTAAAACCGAAACGTATGAAAACCGAAGCAATATTTCCCATAAGAAATAATGTAAATTCAATTAATCCGTTCCAGACACCCAAAAATATTCACAAAAAATACATTTTATAGAGAGTCAATCCCACTTCTGGCCACAAGATGGTGCTCCAGAGGTATTTTTGGCAGACAAATTGTTTAAACTGCTGAGAGGGGAGAAAGATTAACAGCACGGTCAAGATGCAAATCTTCAGCAAAAAAACACCCAGAAAGGAGATCGGGCACAGGAATTTTTAAAGAAAACAGAAAAAAAGAAGGATCCACAAAAAAAAAAGGCCACAGCCACCGGAAACACCACTCTCCCACTCAGGAAACCTGTGGCAATGGCTGCAGCAGCACGAGCTCCCGAAGTCTCAGCCAGCAGTAAAACAGCTCCTGTCACTTCACTCAGCTGCCCGATCGTCCACAGGACAGCACACAGATACTGTACGACGCTAATCTGATCGCTGACTCCGTCTCAACAGCGTACCCTGCAAGAACTGCCTCCCACATTCATTCAACATCTCCTGCTTACATTGACAGCTACCCTGCTACCTCCGAGCCTGAGGGGGCGCTCCAGAGAACAGGCAGGCGGTGGAGAGATCGGGGCCTTCCTCTCTGTGCAATCCCTCTGACTCTGGCTCGAGGATGTTGCTCAGCTGACTTTCGCTTGCTTCTCTGCTGGTTTGAAGTTTGCCTGCTGCTGCGAATTGCCCTAGTTTCTGCTCCTTTTGCCCTACCTGCGATCGCTTTGGTAAGTCAATATAAAAAATCATTAGGTTGACACTTCTTCAGGAGTTGTACAGTACAGTATATAGTTTTCAGATCTGGCAGCACATTCTTTACGAAAACCGAGGCGACATCCGATAACCGAGACAACATCTCAGTCAGAAAAGACGTTGAAAACCGAAACGTTCGAAAACCGGGGCGAACGAAAACCGAGGTATGACTGTATAAGAAACACTTTGAAAAGAGACTAAGCATTTACAAGGAAACTTAAGAAAAGAGTTTGCACCTAGTACCAAAGTACATGGTTGTAACTCCAAGAAAGCTTTGCGATGCAGCTTAGTGGAGTGAGATATATCCGGAAAAACTGAAATAGATTTCCCAGAGAATACCTTGCTCCTTTTTTTCAATTATAAATTCAAAATTTTATTCTTATCCAATTCAGAAAACAAGAAATCACTAAAGTAGCCCTTGTGGAAATTTCATCTAAGGAAGACTCCAAAAACGCTATTAAGTCTAAACTATCAAGAGGAAGCAGCTGATCAAACTCTCCTGCCATCTCTGACTGAACTAGTACCCTCAAATCCCTTGGTAAGTGATAAATCTTATTAGCCTGGAAATTATCCGCACCAGGAAAGGATTACCTTAGTTGGGGAATGGAGGCGGGAGAATGATGCTGGACTCCTACAGCAGTGCTGAAACTATCACAATTAAACTGTAAATTTTCATGAAAACATATTCTGTACATAAAACACAATGACACTGCTCTTTTCATAAACTCTACTACAACCTTTTACCAAAGCACAGTAAATAAATTAGACACATGTACATTGCCATACTGCATATAATTTGAAGTATTTAGAAACAACTATTGTACTAACTATTTGACTTTTAATCATTACTCAACATGCATAGCTACATACCAATCCTGCGCACAAAAACAATACATTTCTTCACGGCACAATAGACTATTTCAAATTAATTCATCAAGCACTATGAATCAAATAAAGATCAAACACCTAACTATACATCCCTTGAAATGTGCACCGATCAATGTGCATTCAATACGGAACAAATACCACATCATCATTGATGATATAAATGAACAACAATTGGATATAATGTGTATAACAGAAACATGGCTCACAAACACAGATCAAGTAATATTAAACCAAATCTCTTCTCAAACATATGAAACCCACAACTGCCCGAGAATCAATAAAAAGGGAGGCAGAATTCTCATCAGAAGAAGAAAATCCCTATGTTTCAACACCCTTTCAACTCGAAGCACAGAGAGCTGTAGCATTGCAACCATTTCAAACAAATACATAGCTTTTTCTCTCATATACAGAGCACCTGGTACCAATAATGATGACCTCTCACTATTACTTGAAGAAATTTACTACAATTCTAATCCACAGAAGCCTCTCATCATCCTAGGAAACCTTAACATACCGTCTACAACCACAAGATATGGCAAAGCCTTTACACAAGCAATTGAAAACCTACAATATAAACAAATAATAAACACCCCAACCCATAAAAGAGGAGGAACTCTTGATCTCATCTTTATACCAATAATGCCCCTAGATAGGAAACATTACACAACCTCCAACAGTGACACCCGTCCCATGGTCAGATCATTACATCATAACCTTCCAGATAACGACTTCTATACCAAACACACCCACAGAAGTAATAAATACACAAAGAAGATTCAAACAGTTCAGCAAAGAAAAGTTTCTACAACAGGTCTTACTACAAATAAACTATGACTCAGCAAACCTAGAAGAAATAATAAACAGCTGGAACTTTGCAATTAACACAGCAGCCATTGCCCCACTTAAGAAAACACGTGCCATCACAGAAACAGAGAAAAATGACGACAGAAAAAGACCACATGGCCTATCTAGTCTGTCCTTCCATATCAACATCAGAAAGAACACTGCACCATGGTATTCCAGTGAAACAAGCCCTGAGAAAAACAGAACGAAAATGAAGAAAAATGAAAGATGTGCAAGATAAAATAGAGCTATACTAATAAGATGCAAGAATGCCAGTCTCAAATAAATGCTTGTAAGAGGGAATGCAACACAAATCTAATCATGGGTTCATTAAATAAACCGCGAGAGCTATTCAATATAATAAGAACCTTGACAAAAATCAAACCTGAAGAGCACAATCTAACTGAATCCCAAACCATGGCAAACTTCCTTCAATGAAAGCTCAAACCTAATCTAAACCAAATGAAACTATTAGTAATGGAAAACCAAACAATAATTGAGCAAGCCTGCCTGTGGAACTCATTTAACATACCATCCATAAAAGAATTAAAACAAATCATAACCAAACTTAACACCACAACCTCCTTTCTTGATCCTTGTCCAGTATCTTGGATCAAAATGACAACTGAACAACTAGCCCCCATCTTACTTAAAATAGTACAACTTTCACTCATGCAAGGAACTGTACCCCCATACTCAAACAAAATATAGTAAGACCAATTATAAAGAGCAATACCCTAGATTCTGATGACCCCAGTTCATACCGACCCATCTCAAGCCTACCATTTACAGCAAAGATAATTGAGAAAGTGGTCCAACTGAAATTACAAGACCACCTTGACATGCATGCCCCTCTTGAACCCCACCAAGATGGGTTCAGTCCCAAACACAGCACTGAAACACTCATTACTTCACTCTTGAATAGCCTAATTGTCAGATTAGATAATACTAAATAATGCTGCATACTGATATTCCTTGATATAAAAGCTGCATTTGACTCAATAAACCACAACATACTTATCACACGTTTAAATGAAATCAGATTACAAGAAACAACACTAAAATGGTTTACATCATACCTTACCTGTAGAAAAATACAAGTAAAATCTGGAACACGCCGATCAACCTCAATAGACCAACTACAGGGAGTTGCGCAGGGCTCAGCACTTTCTGCTCTGCTGTTTAATATATATTTGCAGCCTCTCTGCAGCATAATAGCTAAATACAAAATCAACTACAATATCTATGCAGATAATATTATGGTTCACATGTCATTCAACATTGACCAACCTGACTACACAAGTGTAACAGCATGCATAGAAGAAATGATGATTTGGCTAATGGAAGAAAATCTGCTGATAAGCTACAAGAAAACTGAGTCAATCTTCATAACAAAGAATTCTTACTATGTCCCACCAAAATCACTACATATATCACATAACTTCATAAAAGTGACAACAGAAATCAAATACTTGAGGATGTACCTTGACCAGAAATTAAAATTTCAAACTCATATAACCAAGGTTACAAAAGCTGCTTACCTCAAATTAAGAATAATACAAAAGCTCAAACCTCTTCTAAACTCCAATAATTTCCGCACAGTCTGTCAAGCACTGATATTGCCCGTCCTGGACTATTGTAACATCATCTATCAGGGTCTATCTATCCAATCTATCTACCCTTTACAATTACAACAAAATACAATGGCTCGTATTATAACTGGGAAATCAAGAACCAATCACATAACTCTGACACTAAAACAACTCCACTGGCTCCCTATACTTACCAGAATCAAATACAAAGTTATACTCATTATCTTTAAAATCTTCCACCACTTATCACCACCTATACTACAAGCTCTCATAAGCAAAGACTCTGAAAGCAGAAGAAAAAGGAAAAACAATAAAAACCGATTAATAATCCCCATAAACAAAACTAAAGCAAAACAAACAATTTGCTGCAGAGTCTTCTCAATATATGCTCCATCACTTTGGAACACACTCCCAGAAAGCATAAGAACAATCAATGATTTATGGGATTTCCGAAAAGCATTAAAAACACACCTATTTTTGGAATTCTATGGACCAGAGACTGAAACATCAGGCAGAACATATGCATTACAATAAAATATGAACTCATCCACACCTCTTTGTGGACTATGCCCCTGTTTCATCCAAGTTCAATACCCTTGTTCTATATAAAGCTCCTTGATTATTGTTGAATGCAAACCACTTTGAATCTAAAAAGCGGTATAGAAAAATTGTTAAATAAATAAAATAAATAAATATCTCCTTAAGATATTTCTTAAATAAAATCAGAGGGGACAGAAGACCAGTACAGGGAAAATTTAAACATCTAAGGTTACATACCCTGGAGGCATTCTCCAATGCCTCCATATGATGATGAATCAGTAAGCTATCCTTAACCGAAGAAACAGTTGCGGACTGTAACACAGCAATCTGACCATCAACCTTAACATCATGAGCCTCAAGCTTAGCCAACTGATCATCAAACTGATTAAACTTTGCAAAAGAGTCAACAATGAATGTAGAAAACTGCTGTATTGAACCAGATAATGTCACCTCCAAGCAAGAAATAAGATCCCAAAGATCTTTTAATGAGACCTCTCCCACCTCTGTCTGGGGTGTCTGAACCTCAGAAACCCCAGTAGAGACCACATTAACAGGGAATATCAGCAGACTAGGTACCGGAACCCAAGAGGGCACCAGATAAGTCACAGGAGAGCTCTTCATTGATGCAGCAACAGTCAAGCCTTGATCGACCTCTGCCACCATCATTATCTGGCTCAAAACAGCATTAGAACCAGTGGGTGGGGCTGGGGTAAACACCACCAATACCGAGGAAGAGGCCACCGATGAAAGAAAAGAAACCATCCCAAAAGAAGTTTCTAACACCTGTGTCACTGACAAGTGCCTATCCATGGAACCAAGCTCTTTAACAGTTTTTGAAGGATTGACAGTACTCACTAGTGTCATCTTCTTCTTCCGTTTCCCCATACCTCAAAAGAAACCTCGAATTTCCAGCTTCCTCAATCTCCTCGGTTGCTGAAGGGGCTAGACTTGCCCCTTTGTACATGCCCCGTCAGACACGCCACAAGGACATGATTTTTCTGAGAATTATGCCTTAAAACTCCTTTCCCTAACCTCTTCATTCAACCTCCAGTTGTGCTCTACCGTTCCTACTCACAAGCAAGACCACTGTGTTGACCTCGTCTCCTTCAACTGCTCATCCTCAAACTTCTCCATCTCAGTTCTTCCCTTATCTGACCATCATCTGCTAACCTTTACCCTTAGCCACCCTCCATCCTGGTCTCGCCCAATCTCCACCATCATGTTTAGGAATCTTCACACTATTGACCCTTCATCTCTTTCACTGCCAACTTATCACCTCTTGCCTCCACTATGTCATCTGAGTCTGTTGATGAGGCAGTATCTTCCTATAACACTATACTCTTCCCTGCTCTGGATGCACTTGCTCCTCCCATTCTACACCCTGTGATGTGTACCATTCCTCAACCCTAGCTGTCCTCAACAACCCCCTACCTATGTTCCTGTGCCTGCTCAGCTGAGTGCCTTTGGCTTAAATCACGTATCTTTATTGACTACCTACATTTCAAATTCATGTTAACTTCTTTTCAGTCAACCATAGCACTCGCCAAGCAAGAATACTATGTCCATCTGACTAATTTTCTTGCTTCTGACCTTCACTGTCTCTTTTCCATGCTTAACTCTCTCCTCAAGGTCCCTTCTCCCTCAATAGGTAGCCTCCATGGCAGCAACTGAAGCAGAGTCTTCAGGGAGAAGCTAAGTTTCAGTAACAGCCAGGAGATGCAGAGTATTAGAGATAAAGAGGTCCTTCTCTTCAAAGAACACCCAATACCTCCTCCTACCACTGTCGACATCCCCTGGTCAGACCACAGAATGATTTAAATCATCATACACCCAAGCCATGCAAGCTTGAGCAACACATCTCTGAACACACTGCATGCAGATTTCACAAACTGGAAGATTTTTTCGCAAACATACTACCAAAACTGAAAGATGACCCTGATGATATAAGCTTCATAATACAAACCTGTAACAGAACCATCGCAGATGTTGCAACAAAACCATCAACATCCAGCCACCCTGCAAGACAAAGAACAGCAACCTGGTATACGCCTCAACTAAAAGACATGAAGTGAAACCTACGCATCGCAGAAAGAAAATGGAGAAACACCAGAACAAATGACAGCCTCAATACAAGCACAAACTACAGACATACCAAGTGGTCACTTATGGTTTAGGCATTTGATATAACACCCTTTACTTATGCATCAGAGTGGTTTACATGTATATACTAGCAGGTACTTTTTTATTCCCTTGTCCCTGAAGGGCTCACAATCTAAGTGTACCTGAGGCAATGGAGGGTGAAGTGGCTTTCCCAAGGCCACAGGGAGCAGCCATGGGACTACATATCCCAGTCCCTCTGGCCTGAGGTTACTTATCCCCATGTGGAAATTGAACCCCCAGCCCTCTGGCCTGAGGTAACCTGTCCCAACCACTGAGCCACTCCTCCCTCCAAGCAAAGAAGGAATACAATACAAAACTAATCCAAAGTTCTCTCAATCACCCATGAGAGCTCTTCGACATAGTGAAACCTTTAAGCAGAAACAACACAACAAAACAATAAAAACAACCTCTCTCCACAAATGATGGCAAACTACTTCCAGACCCTGACTTCAGCCCATGCTAACAGCACCACCTCACTCATCACAAGTAACCAAATACCTGACCACATGGAGCTCATTCAGTACTATCATATCTGACTACTTGGAAAAAAATAATCACAAACATCAATACAACCACCTCACCGCTTGACCCCTGCCCAGCCAGCTGGATCAACTCATTCCCACAATACTAAAAGTCATCCAGCTATCACTGCAAGAAGGACATGTATCCCCTAAACTAAAAACTGCCTCTATTCACCCTGTAAGAAAAGGGACCTCAAATGACATCAACCAACCAAACTCATGCAGGCCTATAGTCAGTCTTCCCTTCATGGCTAAAATGCTAGAAAAAATCATCTACCAACAGCTCCAGGATCACAAAGATGCACGTCACCCACTCAACCACCAATAATACAGTTTCAGACCATACCATGGAGTTGAATCCCTAATGACTGCCCTTCTCGACAATTTATTCAAAGGCACTGAGAAATCCAAAACTGGCTTCATACTCATTTTTCTAGATATCAAGGCAGCATTTGACTCCATACCACACAACCTACTCATCCAGTGACTGTAAGCTCTTAGACTATCAGACACATCTCTCGCCTAGTTTAGTTCATACCTAACAGGCTGGCAACTACACATAAGATCAGGATCTGCAAAATCTATTCCATACACCCAATCTCAAGGAGTCCCACAAGACTCCACCCTCTTGTCTCTACTATTCAACATTTTCCTCCATCCAATTTGCACTGTGATAAAAGGATTTGATCCCATACCGCATCTATGCCAATGACGTGATGTTCTACACACCTATCAATACATCAAACCTGGATATCACACCCATTGTAGACCTATCTCAATTCAGGAAGGCAATCAAATTTCACCTCTTCCTCCAATACTACCCAGCCAGCAATGGAATCTAAGTAACCCCACCTAAGAAAATATCCATTCTTAGTGTTGATATATTCCTAACCTCCCCTCTGCAGATCATGCACATACCTTCCTCAAATGATTATTACATTGACATAGCTCTTTGTAATTATTATTTCATGTAAATAGTTCAACCCTGTTAGCCAAGTTGATAATCCTGTTCCATGTAAAACCAAACAGTCTGTTGTCTTGGTCGTTCTGTTATATTGTAAACCGCGCTGATATTGAATAGTGCGGTATATAAGCAACTGTAATAAATAAATAAATAAATAATAGAATGCTTCTCAGTCAGCCAATGGCTCAGAAAACATAACATGCCCATAAACATCAAGAAGACTGAGGCTCTGTACATCACCAGAGACAATAGCTTTAAACTACCGAGTTCCACCACCACCGATGGGACACAAATCCAAGTAAAACAAGATGTACGATACCTTGGATTTACACTAGATCAACACCTCACCTTCACAGGATACATACAGAACATCACAAGGAACATCTACTTCAAACTCAAAACAATCAAACAGCTTAAACCTCTTCTAACCAACCATGACTTTCGCTCAGTCCTCCAGGCAACCATCTTCCTGCATTTCGACTATTGCAATATCTTCCTTCAAGGCCTTCCAAAAGCAACTCTCCACCACTCCAACTTGCACTCAACACTGCAGCATGAACCTTCTTCAACTCATGGAAAACGGAGCATGTAACACCCTTACTCAGACAACTCCACTGGCTACCTACAACAAAGCGCATTAAATACAAGTCTATTCTTACAACCTTCAAGATCATCAACAACTTTTCATACACTTGCAGTCCCTACTACAACTCATACCTGATAATAGAAAAAAGACGAACTGGGGTGCACTACCGGGCAGCCAGGAAGGAGTGGAGGATGCAGGCTGAGCTCCGGGCGGCCCCGATGTCATCAGGGGCCTACTTAATTTAAACTAGCCAGTGTTAGGCGCAGCTCTAGATGCCTGGCAGTGGGCGCGATCTAAGGGGCGTGATACAAGCGGCTTTTTTGCCCCTTGGGATCCTCTTGGAGGACTGTAGAAGGATCAGCTCCCCATGGGTAAGCGGAAGAAGTTGGTGCCTGCTGAACCAGTTATTGTGCCGATGGACTGACTTGTGAAGGTAAATGTGGGGGACAATTTGCCAGCAGACTCTGACTTTCTTACTCTGCACTCCCCTAGTGTTTCTCTGAGTTCTCCAGACCGTACCGTGCCCCCTCCCCCATTAATAAGAGTCCATCTAGCCCAGCCGCCGTGGATGCACTCCTTCAGCAGAGTACTCCTTTACAAGTGGGTGAAATGTTGAAACCTGTTTCTTGTTCTCCTTCCCCCTTCAATGCTACGGAGGTGTCTGAGACACATATCCCTGGCTGATCTATGGAGGGTAGTTACAGTCCCTCTTTCACTTTCTGCACAGACCTTCTCTCTCTTGTTCCTGCCTGGTTACAGACATATATAGGGCAAACACAGCTATGTATAGACAGACTAACAGACACATACATACATGGATCCACACAGATACAGACACACACATGCATACATACATACACGGATCCACACAGATACAGACACACACATGCATACATACATACAAGGATGCACACACGCAGATGCAGACACACTCACACATACACACAGAGTTTGGGAATAATTCCATAAGCCCTACTTCACATGCTTTCTCTACCACATCCCCCACTGCCCCCTCCATGCTGGACTTGCCTTTAGTGATTCAGATGTATATTTCATTTCCTTTTATTGCTTAATGATTGTTATGTATGGTGACGGCTAGTGCCTGAACAATGGAATTTACTACTAGTGCTATGCGTACTGCCTCCTAGTGGTTGAGAAGCACAGCAATACCCGTTGCCTTAGTACAATAGCACCTGTGGTTAAATGTGAAATGAATCCATTGAAATTTGACATTCGCATCTAAGGGATAGACATATTATGACACTTGATGTCAGACACACACACGGGCAACATAGATGCAGACTCATGTGTACACACATGTAAAGAACACAAGATATGCCATACTGGGCATACTGGGGCTATATTGGGCCATACCAAGGTCCATCAAGCCCAGTACTTGTTTCCAACAGTGGCCAATCCAGGTCATAGGTACCTGGCAGGTCCCCATAAAGGTAGACATAATCCATGCTGCTTGTCCCAGCAGTAAGCAGTGGATTTCTCTGGTTCTCTTTGGTTTATGGACTTTTCCTCCAGGAACTCATCCAAACCTCTTTTAAACCCAGCTATACTCACAGGTTTTACTACATCCTCTGGTAACAAATTCCAGAGTTTGATTAAGTGAAAAAATATTTTCTCCAGTTAGTTTTAAATGTGCTACATTGTAGCTTCATTGCATCGCCCTTAGTCTATCTACTATACTTCTTGAAAGAGTAACAACTGATCTATGTTTACCCATTTCACTGCACTCGTTATTTTATAGACCTCTATCATATCTCCTCTTAGCTGTTTTTTGTTTTACCAAGTTGAAGAGCTCTAACCTTTAAGCCTTTCCTCATAGGGGTATCCTTCTATCTCCTTTACCATTTTTATTACTCTTCTCTGTAAATTTTCTAATTCTGCTATATCCTTTTTAAGATACAGCTACCAGAATTGCACACAATATTCAAGGTGTAGTCGCACCATGGAGTGATATAGTGACTTTATAATATCCTTTGTTTTATTCTCCATTCCTTTCTTTATAATTCCTAGCATTCTATTTGCTTTCTTGATCGCGGCTGCACACTGTACAGAGGGTTTCAACATATTATCCACTATGATGCCCAGATCCTTTCCCTGGGTGGTGATTCCTAAACTAGAACCTTGCATTGTGTAATCGTAGTTTGGGTTGTTCTTCCCTAAGGGGTCATTCTGTGTCACGAATAGTGGGGATGTACATCCTATCGGGACACTGAGTCCAAGAAGAGCAGTCTCTCACACAAACCAAACCAGCATACAAAAGAGTGGATATGCCTTAAAGTTTTTATATTTTCATATTTTTTATATTTTAATCTTTTAAGTTTTTATTTATTTATTTCTTCAATTTTGCACTTCATTTATGTATTCATTTATGATTGATGTTTTTTATTTGTTTCCTGTGAGGCAACACCCTGAGGAAGGCACATGCCAAAATGTGTCATCCTATTGGGACGTACATTCCCGTTATTCGTCCCCCTGCACCAGTGCAAAGGCTCCCCATACATACAGCTGTGTTGTATGGGGAGCTGTAGGCTGGGGCGGGAGGGGGTGGTCAGGAGATGGGGCGAGGGTAGGGCGTGGGCGGTACGAGACCCTAGACATACAGGGTCGGCCTTGTACATCCAGGGTTGGCCAGGTAGATTGCGGACTTATTCCAGCTCTGAAGTGGAATAAATCCCCCTAAAAATCAGGGGTTGGCAGTGGATGGTGGGGACAGACAGGTGGTGGGCGAAGGGGGTTTCACATAGCTCGACCCTGGCCATGGGAGGCCGGATCATGTTCGGTCTGTGGGGAAAGGGCAGTTTGGGTCAGCGTCTGGAGTTCATGCCTCCATAATGGAGTTGCAATGCCATGGCAACAAGACTCCATGGCACTGTGGCTCCATTATGGAGTCAGTCTGAGTTAGCCGGGTATGTGGCTGGGCACGTCTAGTCCCTGCGGGATCAGAATTGGGTCTACCTCTATACTCCCTGATTCAGATTGGCCATACAGGGGCTGGATGGCCAGTACAGAATCAGCCTCTGTGCATAACTTTGCACTTATCCATATTAAATTGCATCTGCTATTTGGATGCCCAGTCTCCCAATTTTTCAAGTTTCTCTTGCAATTTTTTTACAATCCTCTTGTGTTTTAACGACTTTGAATAATTTTGTGTCATCTAAAAATTTGGTCACCTCACTCATTATTCTCATTTCCAGGTCAATTATAAATATGTTAAAAAGCAGTGGGCACAGCACAGATCCCTGCGGTTCTCCACTATTCACCTTTCTCCATTGAGAAAATCGGTCATTTAGCCCTACTCTCTGTTTTCTATCTTTTAACCAATTCCGGATCCACAATAGTACAGTCTCCTATCCTATGACTTTTTAATTTCCCCAAGAGTCTTTCGTGAGGGACCTTGCCAAAACCTTTCTGAAAATCCAGATACACTATATCTATCTGAATATTCATATCTTCAAAAAAATATATGAGATTAGTAAGACAAAACTTTCCTTAGCTAAATCCATTTTGGCTTTTTGCCTTTAAACCATGACTATCTACATGTTTAGTAATTTCTTTTAATTTTTATAATGGTTTCTACCATTTTGCCCGGTACTGATGTTAAGCTCACCAGTCTGTAGTTTACTAGATCATCTCTGGAACCCTTTTTAAAAACTGGCATTACTTTAGCCATTCTCCAATCTTCGTGTACTACAGATGATTTTAATGATAGTTCACAGATTACTAAAAGTAGGTCTGCAGTCTTAGATTTCAGTTCTTTCATTATCCTGGGATGCATGCTATCCAGTCCAGGTGATTTGCCGCACTTTAGTTTATCAGTTAGCTCTATCACAAAATTCAGGGTACATCCTGATCTTCCTAGACATATCAGCGGCCTTCGACACAATCTCACACGAAATCCTCATACACAGACTACAAACAATCGGAATCAAGGACACTGTACTCCAATGGTTCAGATCCTACTTAACTAACAGACAGCAACGGATTCGCACCCTCTCCACAACCTCGCCCCCCTACAAACAACTTCAAGGAGTACCCCAAGGATCCACCCTATCAGCCATGTTGTTTAACATATACCTACGTCCACTATGCTCGATCATACGCACCCATAACATCAACTTCCACATCTACGTGGACGACATAATGCTCTACGCACCAATTACAACCAACAACCCAAAAAACGAACAGCTATCAGCCTGCTTCAACGATGTGACCAACTGGCTACAGGAGAACAATCTATCCATCAACATAAAGAAAACCGAAGCCCTAATAGTAACAAAAGAACCTGACTTCAAACCACCTACCCACCTCAACATGGGAACCACACAAATACAAATCCAGCCTCAAATAAGATATCTAGGCGTCATCATTGATCAAGCTCTCACCTTCAAACAACAAATCAACAAAACCGCTGGGATAATATTCCACAAAGCTAAAACTATCCAACGACTCAGGCCCCTCCTAGAACCTCACGACTTTAGGACAGTGATGCAAGCTGTGACACTCCCTCATCTAGATTTCTGCAACATAATCTATCATGGACTTCCTGCCTCGCACACCAACCCACTCCGTACTGCCTTAAACACCACAGCAAGGATTATTCAAAATACAAAAAAACGGGAGCACATCACCCCAATCCTAAGAGACCTTCACCTCCTTCCACTGCAAGCAAGAATCAAGTACAAAGCCATCTTACTCATCCACAAAACTATCCACCAAACACGGAACACCTCACTACACTCATTACTACCTCGACCATCCCACAACAGACCAACCAGACATTCCTCCAATAACTCTATCGTTGTCCCCCACAAAAGAACCAAATCTACACAACGGACCTGCAACAGAGCATTCGAACTTTATGCTCCATCCCTCTGGAACTCTCTACCAAACCACATCAAGAACAACAACGACATCACATCATTTAAGAAACAGCTAAAGACAATCCTATTCCGTGAACATCTTTCAACGGAAACACCACCATGACCTCACACTTAGATTTTAGCAGAAGTAAATCATGTCCATGTCCACCCATAATCATTAATTGTTGACCCTGGTGATGGCCCCATCCTAAAAGAAATTACCCCTCCCTATATTACACCGCTTTGACCCGGTGAAAAGCGGGATATAAATGCAGTTAAATAAATAAATAAATAAATCTTTGTTGGAAAGAATTCCATAAGCCATGCTCTGCATGCTGTACCACTTAATATGCGGGTTATTTTAGAAGCCCTATTCACAATTAAAATATGTATAAGTAGCCACATGTAAATGGACATTTTAGAAAGGGTCCAGTTTACATATGTATGACCGTATCATGTCAAAAGTGCCTGGGGATGTGTTGAGGGCATAGCCTAGGCGGGATAATCTATATGTGTTTTCTTCATTTCATCCACAGAATGCATATGTAAGCCCAAAATTGTCCATGTCCAGATTTACATCTGTTCTCTGGCATGAATAGGTATTTGAAAAGTGTCCCTTTTGGCCATCCCTTAAAGGGGGGATTAAGGGGGTTATGCTGCTCAATTCCCAAATGTTTATTTCCCCCTCCAAATTGAAAAGAGGTAAAGATTGAGCACTATGTATTTAATCAAGAGTATCTGCGCTTCTGTGTT
Source organism: Ichthyophis bannanicus (assembly GCA_033557465.1). Classification (NCBI taxonomy): domain Eukaryota; kingdom Metazoa; phylum Chordata; class Amphibia; order Gymnophiona; family Ichthyophiidae; genus Ichthyophis; species Ichthyophis bannanicus. Next base: position 587,475,708 of record CM066033.1, on the reverse strand, counting down.
CACAAAATGGCTGTGACACATGGGTAAGTGCCGACATTTACATCTGCCCATCGGGACATGCTAGCACTGTACGCTGATGGGTTTCCTCCATCAGTTCTCACCAGGTGTACATTCGTGGACCTGCATGTGGATTCCCATCTCTTTATGTTCCTACACTTCCTTCTATGTATGTTAAAACATGCTGATTTCGAGAGGTGGAGATATGTCAATTTGACATTAGCCTCCCACATGCGTACCCTCTTTTCTGAAATTGGCAAAGGCTTGGAAAGGTTTTAACTTCCACATCTCTTGCACCCCATAAAAGACTTTCTGAAATGTGCCTTCATCTTTAAGTGCTTTGAATCGTGACCTCTGTGTTTTTAATCTTTTTTGCACATTCTTTTCTTTTTAGTTATATACTCATGTTTCAAGATGTTTTTTTTGAATTTGATTTGTTAAATTTTTGCATGAAAAGTAAAAAATATTTCAGTGATGCTAGCACATGTCACAATACCATCAGATGTCAAAGTCAGTTGTGGCACATGGTCAGATGATACTTCCTGATTTAACCAACATTCTTGTCTTTCTCAAACATTTTCTAAATGCTTTTGTTCCATTTCTACCTGTAACCATGCAGCGGAATTCACCCAGGGCGTTATGCACACCTGTTCTTACATCTTTTAAGGGTTTCTTGGATAAGAAATTGATCTCCTGCTCACTTACATAGGATGGGCACATTTTTATTGGAACATGATCCCATTCTGCAGGTGCTAGCAAAGAAAGAAACTGTAGTCATACCACTAGGGAAAAAATTCAGAAAGAGGTGCTTGTACCTTCCAGACTTCATCTCACTGCATTCTCAGTCAGTCTTGATACCTTCCGTGCAAGTGAATATCTTTAAATTCATATTCTGTTGCTTTTTATTGCTTCGAAAATAAACACTGACATTGTTTCAATGCAAATCATTATTTTATGTACTGCTTCATAAGCCAGGTCACAGAATGCATTGCACAGAAATAGTGGAAAATATATGATAATTAACATGATGGATTTATGAACTTCCACTACATTAATTCTTGTGCGGGGAACTTTGCATAAAAGATTTGCATTTTTCTTGGTTTCTTGAGTGACATGTGATGCTTGTTTTTCCACAAGGTGGCAGCAAAAGCTCACGATTAAGTTCTAAGCCTGAGCCAAGCTTGCAGCTCTGCAGTGGAAAGCTTTAACCAGCTGATATAAGTGGCCAAAGCTGAGAAGAAATTTCCTAACAGCTGATACACTAGCCCTGCCAGGAAGATTTTTATAAAAGCAGAAATGGCAGTTAAACACAGAGAAACATTTTGAAAAGACTATTTGTCTCAAGTTGTGCTTTTTCCCACCTGAAGGACATGAAACTCTTGTAAGACTTCTGAAAGTGGCCAGTGCACTGACATAGTATTAGAATAATCCATTAATCAGACTGTTCTACAATGAATTAAACATCAAATACATTTTCTCCTGTATTTTCTTGTCTTATGGATATAGTTCAATGAAATCGTACTCACAGGAAACAAGAAGCCCCAGGCATTTTTTGTAGCTTTCCTTAGTCTAAAATATCCTTCTTATTATTTAAAAGGCTGCTATACTGCTTTATCTTTTCAGTCAAAGTGGTTTATGTTGCAACTTAAACTTGACAATGTACATGAAACAGGGACATTGATGATTTGAATTGTGTTCTGAGGCAACAGAGAGTTAAGTGACTTGTCCAAGGTCACAAGGAGTGCTAATGGGAAATGAACTATGGTTGCTGGGTTTCAAAGACAGTGCTTTAACCATTAGGCTACTCCTCCACAACAAATGTATATTAGATGATAGATATTTCCATACAAATGTTGTAGTTATATGACTAGGGTGACTTACAGTGGGGCCAGAGACAGAGAAAAATATGAATTCATGGACTGAGATGAGATAGGACAGTGCAGGAGTTAGACTAGGTGAACAGAAGACGTGAGACTGGATGGAAAACAGAGAAGGAATCACCTTGGTATGTAGTGCTGAATGAGAGAGCAGAGAGTGAGGATGGCAGAGGTGGTAGTGGGGAGTTTGGGGGTGTAGGACCATGGATACTTTTTTTGGTGATCATTATGAGTTTGTGCATTATCCAATATTTGGCAGGGACAACTGAAGGGAACCATCACAGGCCTAGTGTGGAAATAGCAGGGGCTAGCAGCATGGTTTTGAAGGAACTGTAGGAGATGCAGAGGCAGGGAGACAAGAGCTAGCGAGTTATAGTAATCTAAGTATCTGGCAAAATTCAGCAGTTAGTGAGGACCTGATTTGGAGACTGTTGTAAAGCCGCTAGGAAACTGAGCACTCGAGGGAGTGGAGGTTCAGGATTGCCCAAACTCTTGGCATTAGCAGAAAAACAGAGGCGTAATCGCAACCTCAGAGGTGAAATAGTGACAAGGACAGCTGACAGAGGAAACAGTGTGAATGAGAGCGAGCTAGTATGATTAACCAACTGATGCAGTTCTGGGACCTGATACAATTTATTATACAATGGATGAGAAAAATCCATTCATCTGCTTAGCTAATGTGACCGGTATCGCCTGAGCTCATCTGACGCTCAAGAGACGGCTTGATCATGACCACACAAAAGCACATTAAGATTTCTAAGTTCCGTTTTAGCATGTGACTTGGTAAAATGTTAACATACACATTAAGCAAAGCGCATACGTATAGAGTCTGTGGGTATTTTTCACATGCAGACTGCACATCAGTTTTCAAAGGGGACAATGCCTCTTGTTCGGATGCATTCAGATCTGAATAAGCTGCCTTTGATCATTTTCTGAAGCACGGCCTCGCTTGGCACTGATCTTATGTACAATCAATTGCCATTCACTGTTTCTCAAGCTCTGAGGAAGCTTGGGCTAACCTGACATCACATAGCTGGTCTAGGAAATCTGGGAGACAGACCCTCTTTCTTTCTGCTACCACTGTAGTCATGTCTGTTAGCTCTGCATAGCAAGAATAACTCTGTCCCACTGAGAGACTGCTTTGCACCATTTCTGCCTTCCTGTCTGGCAAATATTGAAAGAATAGTTCTGCTTTTCTCCTAAGCCTTGCCTATGTGTTCCCTAAATGTTTCCAAGGGAGACTTGCTCCGTTCTTGTCTGCTGCATCTCCCCTCCTTTCTGTGAATCTCTGATCGCAAGAATGGCTTTGTCCTGCTGCAAGATTTTCCTGTGTGCCATTGCTATTTTTCTCTCCCGCCCTGGCTCCTTTGCTGTGTATTTTGATGTCACGCTGGGCCCCTCAGCCTCTGGTCCTCAGGTGGGTCTCTGTACTAGACCAAGTTTCACCTAGCAGCTCTCCCTGATGACTCTTTGGCCTGAAGCTCTTTTCTGCGCTAGTTCCTCTCTCCTCTTTTCTGTGCTTTTTTGTCCTCTCATATCTTACACAGTGGCTCTACCTTACACCTCTTTTTGCAGAAGTGATCCTTCAACTCCAGTCCCAATATCTGCCACTGACCACTACAATGAGCGAAGGTGACTCAAGACCTGACTTAGGTGTCAGCCCGCTTTCTAGCAGCAGTGAGGGTTGTAACACCTCCGTAGCTCACTCTACAGTGCCCATCATCCGTCTCTTTCTCCTGCCATCCTCTGATGTACTATCTATTACAGAAATCTCTGTATAATAGACCCTGGCCTTGTCTTAATCAGCAGGGGGGGCACATAAACAGCGTTGTAACTTTATAATGGAATTCCTAAGCTGTATAGCATTGTAATAAAAAATATAGAGCTTAGTAAGGATGATCTAAAGGTACTTATGAACCTCTGCATTGTCTTATAATTTGCTTTTGGGTACGGGAAGATCACAGCACAACACCAGGGGAAGAATGGACAATGTTTGATATCCAGGTCTTTAAAGTTTGGGGATACCTGATACAAAAGGATGTCAGCAGAGGAATGGTTAAAAGTAAGACCGAGTCAGGCACCATGCTATATTCATCACCTCTGCGTAGGAGCTCTGCATCCATTTATCCTAAGAATAAAATGAATGGCATCTTGTCTATCATTAAGTGCTTTCATTTTTTATTTCTATTCTATTTTTAGTAAATAATGTAAGATGTGCATAGTTTTCATAGGAAGGCAGAAATCACTGGCACGAGCAGTGATAGGGGTTTGTGCTGTTGCAAACCAATTTTAAAGCACAATTTGCAGTTTTCTAGACAGAGGCAGACATGTTTTTCTGAACAGCTTGGTCAATTTTGCTGAGAAGGAAAACTCAAATTCATGACACATTCCAAATTTCCGCAAGGGTGGTGCGAGCCATTAGGAACCACAGGCTGCAAAGGACGTCAAAAGTGGGCCAGGGACCTCCACTGTGATCCCAGCTCCTTTGGTTTCTTCTACTACCACCCCAACCTTTTTGTTTTAGTTTTTAAAATACTGTTATTGTAAACTGCCTAGATATTCATTTTGATGGGTGATATATCAAATAAAGAGAACTTGAAACCTTGCATCAGTCCTGAGTGCCAGAGCTATCAGTTAATCCGTGCGCCTAGCTGCCTGAATCTTCTCCAGTGGAATAGCAATGAATCTTCCCAAAGTACTTAATGGGGTGGAACCTTTGGGGTCAGTTTTCAAAAGCAGATATCTGCATAGCAGCAGCAGAAGAGAATATCGTCAGACAGCCTCAGCACTATGTGGATAGTACCAGGGTGGTCCATGTGCAAAGCTGGGTCAGAGCCGGACATTATGGGGGTCATTCTGTGCTGGCTGCCCACCCCCTGTATGGCCTATCAGAATCAGGGTGTTCAGCCTTAGACCCGATTATGATCCCACGGGGGCTAGATGTGCCCGCGGGATCAGAATTGGGTCTACTGGCCTGGACGTACAGGCTGGACCCCAATTCTGATTGGCTGCACGTCCTGCACCTACATGGCTATCTCAGCCAGGCTCCTGAATGGAGGTGCAATGCCATGGTGTCCCATCACCATGGCACCAGGGCTCCATTCAGGAGCCACGATCACCGGCCAACAAACAGATCTGTGTTTCCCCACAGCCAGACCCCTGATAGGGCCTTCCAAGGCCAGAGTCGGGCTGCAGGAAACCCCTTGCAACCCCTCCACTTCGAGGTGGAATAAGTCCCCCGTCTACATTGAAGGCCCCGGATGTACAGGGCCAACCTCTGAATCAGTCCTGTATGTCTGGGGACAGTCGTTGCCTACTGCCCGCCTTCATTCCTCCCCTGGCATGCCCCCTCCCACCCACGAACAGAGCTCCCCACACAAACCAGCAATATGTGCAGGGAGCTCTGTCCCTGGCATCACAATCTGGGCATTTAGCGGGTCTGGATCGGATGTCCAGACCCGCTAAACACAGTTCGGAATGACCCGTATCTGTATGGAATGCCTTTATTAGCTAAACACAGTTCGGAATGACCCTGTATCTGTATGGAATGCCTTTATTAGCTAAACACAGTTCGGAATGACCTCGTATCAGTATGGAATGCCTTTATTAGCTAAACACAGTTCGGAATGACCCCGTATCTGTATGGAATGCCTTTATTAGCTAAACACAGTTCGGAATGACCTCGTATCAGTATGGAATGCCTTTATTAGCTAAACACAGTTCGGAATGACCCCGTATCTGTATGGAATGCCTTTATTAGCTAAACACAGTTCGGAATGGCCCCTATCTGTATGGAATGCCTTTATTAGCTAAACACAGTTTGGAATGGCCACGTATCTGTATGGAATGCCTTTATTAGCTGAACACAGTTCGGAATGACCCGTATCTGTATGGAATGCCTTTATTAGCTTTGCAATCCGGATAATGTAAGATGAGAAGATGTCCTGAGGCTATCTGTATAGTCTGTCTGTATCGTGGTGAATATAGTGATGGTGCTGGCCTCAGTATTCAGATATTCACCACTGGCTACTATCTGTGTACTGGTATTGAATATCCAGATTAGTTTTAGCTGCGGTGGCCAGCATTTAAAAAAAATGCTGACTATCATTGCTAAATATTGACCAAAATGTTTTTAATTATTTTAAATTGAAAAATAATTAATAAAGCACCAGCAAGATGCTTTACATTTTGTCTTGCTATGCTTCTAGAAAGGCCCTGCTTATCAAATAAGTGTCTTCTGAACTCTCACCGGCACCTGTATCATTCATGGTTTTCCATCATCCTTAAGAACTCTCCTGCACTACTCATTTAACATAGTCCTTTGAGCTCTGAATATACTTGAAAATAAATACTTTCTGCTCTTTAGCCCTTGTGACCTCAGCATGCTTGTCTGGAAAAGATATTACACACAAGCTAGCATTTCAGTCTGTAGCTATTCAGGGACCTCAGCGTGACCCTTTAACACCATACATGTTCAAAAAGTAGAAGAGTCAAATGGTCAGGAAAAGGCATATGACATGGCGACCATGAGCTGTAGTACATGCGGAACTGATATGTACTTGAAACTCACTGACTGTTGAAGGACTTGAACCAGGTTGGTAATATGTGGGTGAGAGCTGTGTGTAGAGCAAAAGTAAGTTTTCCAGCTGACGTCTGAGTAAGGCAAAGATAGCCGCTTCCTCTTTATGTTAGTAATGGTTACACTGATGAAGGAATCTTGATTGTGCATGTTATTTGTCAATGACATTGTACTAAATACAGAGAGTAGGGAAGACATGGAGGAGGATCTCTAAAGATGACGACATGCATTGCAGAAAGAGAATGAAGATTAGTAGAATGAAGGCAGAGTATATGGTGGTCCCTTTTCACAAAAGTGGTAATAGAAGAGGCAGCAGACTTGAATTTGTTAAGCCTTACCTCGGTGGTGGGAAAAATAATGGAGCTGCTGCTGGAAGAAAGGATAGTGGACCTTCTAGAATCCAATGGGTTGCATAATCCAAGGCAACAAGGTTTTACCAAAGGATGATCATGCCAAAAGAATGTGATTGATTTCTTTCACTGAGTGACCATAGAAGTAGATGAAGGATATGCAATGGATGTCATCTATTTAGACATCTGCAAAGTCTTTTGATACTGTTCCTCATAGGAGGTTTATGAATAAACTGAGTAGCCTGGGAATAGGTCCCAAGGTGGCAAACTGGATCTGAAACTGGTTGACTGACAGACAACAGAGGGTGGTGGCAAATGGAAGTCACTGAGAAGAAAGGAGGATGAGTACTGGAGTGCCTCAGGGATCAGACCTGGGATCGGTACTGTTCAATGTCTTTGTGCATGACATTGTCAAAGGGATGAAAGGAAAATTTAACTTTTTTTGTGGATGACACAAAGATTTGCAACAGAGTGGACATCTCAGAGAGAGTAGACAACATGATACAAGATGTACAAAAATTAGAAGAATAGTCTAGTGTTTGGCAGTTAAGATGCAACTTGAAGAACTTCAGAATGATGCACTTGGGATGCAGAAATACAAAGGAGCAGTATGTGATGGGGGCAAGAGGCTGGTGTGCACAGAACAGGAAAGGGATCTCGGGAGTGACAGTATCTGAGGATCTCAAGGTGATGAAACAATGTGACAAGGTGTTGACCAAATCCTAACGGCTGCTAGGTTGCATACAGAGAGGAATAACCAACATAAAGAAGAAGTATTAATGCCCCTGTACAAGTCATTGGTGAGGGTCCACTTGGAGTATTGTATCTACAGAAATTCTACAGTGATTTTGTTTCCTGTAAAACCTTAATCCTTTTGACTCGATGCTGTCTTCAATGTATAGCACCACCCCTCCAACAATTTGATCTATCGTATCATTGTGAGATAATTTGTACCCAGATATCACAATGTTCTAATGGTTGTCCTTCTTCCACCAGGTCTCTGGGATGCCAATTATATCTAACCTTTCATTCAGTGTCATATGTTCTAACTCTTCCAAAATTGTAGTCTTAAAAATTCATTGTATTGTACGATACATGATGATTCTGTAAAGTAAACCGCGGCTGATCGTAGGAAGCAGCGGTATACAAATGTTTACTAAATAAATAAAATAAAATAAAATAAATAAATAAATAAATCTTATTTTTTAGACTTTTAGCATTTCCATACAAGCAATTCAGAGTCTGTTTTTTGCCAGATGATATCACTTTCATGCCCCACCATCAATGATGCAGTCCATTGATACTGCTTTTGTGCATTGCTTGATGAAGTACTGCATATGTGTGGTTCAAGATACCCTCTTATGATGTATCATCCTGCACTGTGTATTGATGTTACAAAATCACTGTGTTTGTTACGTGGCAGCCAACCTTTCTCTCTCCAAAAAGAAACTGGATGGTTGTCTGTGTATTGTGTGGCCAAGAAGTTTATTCACATATCAACAGTTTTGATCTCCTTGAAACAGCAATATATGGTGTCAGAGAGACTGACACACAGTGGAAATTTATATCTAGTAAAAAGGAAGTATCCTTGTGATGAAGCGACTATCTATTAAGGATAATGAAATATAATTGCACATGTGGGTTTGGAAGATACTGTGCATTTAAAATTGAAAAAGTAGTTCCATCTATTTTCTTGTATAAATTGAAAGGTTTTTGACCAATCATGTTTATATGACGTTATAGGCCCATAGAGGCCACTGGGTCATTGCTAAGGTCTTTTTTTTCTTTCCCTTTATATATGAGTTTTGGTTTCTACAAAACAGTTCAAATGATTTTTGGGGGGAAGATTTTGAATTTTCTGTCTGCATCTATAGAGGTGGGTCAATGGCAATCATGGCTCAGCCTCCAACACTCATGGCTTGGCTGCAGCAGGAGTGACAATTCCAAGAATGCAACCTTTTCGTGTTAAGCACTACCCACTGATGCTGTGGCGTGCAATTTGGGCCCTCAATGGGGGCTGGATATATTAGAACTTACTACAGTTAAGTCTGTGAAAATCTTGCCGCGTTCGCCTCCCAACAATGCTCATCCTGTTCTAGCTATCCCTATGTGTTTTTTCATGAACTCTTGCCCCCTTTACCTGCTTGATCTCTTCTCTGAGCCAGCTCGCCAGTTTTGCTGATCACAATGCCATTTCTTCATCAAAGCATCTCCAGCAATGTCGGTCGCTCCGCGTCCTGCATCTTATAATCCCAGAGTCCCCTGCTGTGCTGCGTTCAGTTTCCATACCTCCTTACCCTGCCAGGTCATTTCCTGTTTCTACCCCTTGCCCTGTTGTTGCTACAACTGCCTTAGTCTGGTATATACCACCACTCAACCAGGCACACGCCGAGTGGGCTTGCCTTACCTTGCCTGCTTCTATAGTTTTTACTTCTCCACTTTAGGCGTTTGTTCAATTCAAACTAAAATAGACAACAAAGCCTATAAGACTTTTCATGCATCAGATAAATAAACTGGGTCTACTGCTGTAGAAGTGAATGGGTCAGCGGCTCCGATATTGCATGGAAGCTGCTACCGCTGTTTAGTAAACATACCCGTAAGTCTTCTTTGTCCATTATGTACCCCAAGATGGATTAGTGAATGTGAAAAGATACTGACTGATGTATTTGGGTTGCAGAAATCCAAAGGAGATCTCTGTGATGGGGAAGACAGGCACATGGACCGGGAGAGAGACATTAGGGTGATAGTTGGAAAATAGTGTGGGAAGGTGGTGGTAAAAGCCAGAAGGATGTTAGGATGCATGGAGAGAGGCATAACTACTGTAGTAGAAAAAGAGGTGATAATGGCCCTGGTAAGGTCTCACTTGGAATAGACAGATTGTATCAGAAGGATATAAAGAAGTCAGATGTGGTCCATGGAAAGCTACTACAATTATGTGGGGGTCTGTGTCAGAGAACATATAAGATGAAATAAACTAAATATGTATATTCTAGAGTAGCGGTTCTCAACCCAGTCCTCTAGTACCCCCAGGTCAGTCAGGTTTTTAGAATATCCACAATGAATATGCCCTCCCCGCCCCTTTTTTGCAATTGTAAACTCCCCTGTTTGATATTGTTTTATTGTAAACCGCTTTGACCTGGTTAAAGGCAGTATATAAGTGCATCTAAATAAATAAATATGCATAAGATACCCTGAAAGCCCAACTGGACCAGGGGCACCAGAGGACCACTGCTCTAGAGAGGAGGAGAGACTGGAGACATATGATACAGATGTTTAAATATTTGAAAGGTATTAATGCACAACAAACAAACCTCTGCTAAAGGAAAGGAAACACTGGAAGTAGGGGGAATGATGATGAAGTCACAAGGTGGAAGATTCAGAAGCAATGTCAGGAAATATTTCCTCACTGAAACTGGTGATGGAGGATTGGAATCCCTCCCAGAGGAGGCGGTGGAGACAAAGACAGCCTTGGAACTCATAAAGGTATAGGATAAACAGAGAGGCTACCTGAATGAGAAGATAGAAACCAAGCAAAGGCACCTCAGCTCAGAACAGCAGTAAAATAATTTTTGCTCTTTAAAAAAGAGATGGGGGCAACCTTCATGGAACAAGCCATTACTAAACAAAAGCATGAGAGGAGGGATAGTCTCTAGGGAGAGGCAGTTACAACCCTAATCTACTTTAGGCAAATCAGAGGGTTCATTATAGAAACATAGAAAAATGACGACAGAAAAAGACCACATTGCCTATCTAGTCTGCCCTTCCATATCAACCTCTACAACAGTCCCTTTTTTTCTTTAGAGATCCTCTGTGTTTGTCCCATGCCTTTCTGAATTCAGTTACTGTCCTCATCTCTACCACCTCCACTGGGAGACTATTCTACGGATCCACCACTCTTTCCGTAAAGAAATATTTCCGCATATTACTCATGAGCTTATCCCCTTTTACCATTATCCATATCCCCTCATTGCAGAGCTTACTTTCAATCAAAAGAGGCTCTCCCCCCATGCATTTATGCCATGGTGATATTTAAACATCTCAGTCATATCACCTCTATCCTGCCTTTCCTCTAAGGTGTACATATTAAGATCCTTCAGTCTGTCCTCACATGCTTTACAATGAAGACCACTAACCATTTTAGTAGCCACCCTCTGCACCGACTCCATTCTGTTTATATCCCTTTGAAGGTAGGGTCTTCAGAGTTGCACACAATACTCCAGATGAGATCGCACCAGATACTTAAACATAGTAACATAGTAAATGATGGCAGATAAAGACCAGCATGGTCCATCCAGTCTGCCCAGCAATACGGCAAGAGTAGGTGCACCTGTCGCTCTGTGCAGGCCACCCCTCCCCATGTCTTTGTTTAGGGGTGGACCCACCACTCTATGTAGGACACCCCTATTTGTTGAGAAGTTAGATGGTTCAGTTAATTTTATTACAGAGGCACTATCACCTCCTTTTATCTGCTGGCCATTCCTCTCCCCGTGCATCCAAGCATCCTTCTGGCTTTCGCTGTCGCCTTTTGTACCTGTTTGGCCACTTAAAGATAATCCGAAACAATCACGCCCAGGTCCCGCTTTTCTTTCATGGACAGAAGTACTTCGCCTCCTACACTGTTCCGCTCCCTTGGATTTTTGCAGCCCAAATTCATGATCCTGCATTTTTTTAGCATTAAACCTCAGCTGCCAAATTCTAGACCATTCTCCAAGCTTAGCTAGCTCCCTCCTCATGTTATCTATTCCTTCCTGAGTGTCTACTCTATTGCAGATTTTGGTATCATCTGCAAGAAGCAAACCTTACCTGACAGCCCTTCTGCAATATCACCAACAAAGATGTTAAAAAGATTTGGACCAAGGACAGATCCCTGCAGCACACCACTAGTAACCTCCTTCTCCTCAGAGTGAGCTCCATTCACCTGTACCCTTTGCTGCCTCCCACACAACCATTTTCACTTTGTAGTCCATTCCTAGGGTGCTCAATTTTTTTGTAAGTTGCCTGTGTGGAACGGTGTCAAAGTTGCCTGTGCTACATCCCTATGAATCTCTTTTCTTGGAATATGATTTTATATAGAAATTTAAAAACAACAACAAAAAAAGATGAGTGAATAGTGGAAGTATCAATGGCTTTAAAAGTGGGGAACAAGCAATTTTAATAGTCCGTCACACTCCGCCACCATTTTTGTGAGGTTCTCATTTATTATTGTTGAGAGGATGGAAATGAAGTTTCTCAAGGTGCAAGAGCACCCTCTTAGTGGGTTGTATTTCCATTCTTGCTGAAAGTGGCAGCTTGCTTGCATGGCTCAGTGACACAGAAGGACAGATAACCTCCTTAGATAAAATGCTTTTTCAGATCTGCTGCTTGTAAATGGAGGTCTTCCGCAGTGGAACACAGGCTTCTCAACTACAAAGACTGTCTGACTGGCAAGCTCTCCTTGAAGTAAGGCAATGTGTGCTATCTATATGTGGCTGTGCCAAACAGAGCTTTAGCAAAACACTAGAAAAAGGTATATGGGAATGGAAGAAATGTGTGTATTTGGAAGGAGGTGAAAGGAAAAGTTGTGTGTGCTGGGGGAACTGAAAAGTAAGGGAATGTTGAGGAATGATACAGAGGATAACTAGTAAATACCATTGCAGTTAGTGCAGGTGCACTTAATGTCATCTCAGTGGATAGTGTTAAGTGCACCTGTACTAATTACAATTGAAGTTTAGTGCAGCAATGTACTTCTCAGCAAAGTAACTGTAGGGGAACTATAGGGAAAATGGCATGTACATAGCTCACGGATTATGCCTAGAGGTGTGTTTTCTCAACCCTTGTGGTTCTCATGACTTACTGACAAAGTATGGCAAAAGAGAAGTCAAGTTCCGTAGAGGAGTAGCCTAGTGGTTAGGGCAGCAGCTGGTAACCAGAAAGACCAGGGTTCAAGTTCCACTAGCATTCCTTGTGGCCTTGGACAAGTTGTTTAACTTTCTACTGCCTCAGGCACAAACTTTGTAAGCCCTCTGTGGACAGGGAATTGCCAACTGTACCTGAATGCAACTTGCCTTGAACTGCTTTTGAGAAGGTATGAACTAAATGCAACTAATATATGATAATATCATATATTTTATGATAGACAAACAGAACTAATGTAAACTATTACTAAAGAATACAAACATGAGGTAGAATGATGCATATCAGCACTGATAGCAAATTCTTATGCAAACACCTAATAAATCCTAAGACTAATCACGAAGTCATGGGTTCTGACCTGTGCTTATAAGAGCAGAAAACGGCTAAGAGAAAATGTAGAAACCAATGACTTAGAGCTCTGCCTGGAAGACGGAACATAGCCAAGCCCATATCCAGTCCCGGGATCTGCACGACTCCAGGAAAGGCAGATTTATCTGTTATGCAGACTCAGGCCTGGTAGGCGAGCCACATACAGCTCTGGAATCTGGTTCCTCCCATGGATTGGGGTTAAAAGAGGGCACAGAGCACACACTAGGTGCTTGTACAAGTCTTCGGCTTGTCCCACTATAAGGGTGGGTGACAAAGCAGTGTCTTTTGTAAAGGGCAAAATGTACAAAGACAAGAAAAGCACCTGGGTAGCAGAAGCCTCCCCCCCCACCACCATCTTCTTCTCTGGCTACATGGTTTTTAGACCAGGGCTTTACTAGGTGTCTTAATGAATCAGAAAGCAGCTGTCAGGAGGTAGTCACCTGTACAATAGAGTCCATGATGAGAAATGGACCATAGATAGACCATGTTGCATCTTCCAAGGTCATTGAAGCAGTTCTCAGAAGGAGAAATGCCTAGAAGTCAGGCTCTCGGCATTCAGATAGACTAAGAAATCCTAAGTCCTCAGTGTCCAAACACAGGCACTTGGCATGTACAGTAGGTCATTTCTGTAACTTTACCAGGTCAGAGGCCTGTGCAGCCGGAATCCATGTGAGCTTTGGTTCAGAGATTGTGGCTCAGTAGACTGCAGACAGGCTGTAGGTAATGGTCCTATAGGACGTGCTGGGCATGCCCCCAACAGTTAGTATGGGGCCGTTGCACTTCCCACACTAATTTCTGACTTCAAATGCGTGTTAGAGTGGTTCACCAAAAATGGGGCAAAACATCAACTTGCCCTAGAGTACAGTGCTCCCTTCTTTTACGCATAAGCTGCAGATCTCATAGCTGATGCCTAAAGGACAGGAGAACTTTACTTTAGAGCAGGTTGATGTTTAGACCCATTTTTGGTGGCTTCTTTTACGGGTCCCTTATTCCTGACAGGGATATGTTTTCACATTTTGCTATAGAGAACCTTTGCTGAGTTTTCTGACCCCATCACAATGGCACCTAGTGATGCAGCGGTCATCCCTATGGTCCAGGTATTGGCCAGGCATTCATGTCCCCCCAGAATTGTAGCAGAGCACACAGATCCTCCCATGCATCCCTCACACCGCACACAAATTCTCACTTGCACTCACATTAAACATACCTCTGCACTATAAGCAACAAATGGTATAACATAATAGCATGGCATCCCAGAACCGCAAATCTGATCTGCTTTTTTTACTCGAACAAGAATCTTTTCTATGCTTAGTCTTATACTAGCCCTACATCAATAGTCCAATTTTCCAGAATATGTTAGAGAACCCTAGAATAGTTCCATTGGCACAAACAGCAATCAGCAGCATAGGGATGTTTAATATTGTTTCTATACCTTACAACCTTCTCTTACCTCTGCTTTCTTTTCTTTACACCTGCATCTTGTATACCTCCAGACTGCAGACACAACAATTCAAAGCATACTTGTTGCTAATGATGATAATATTGCAACACTGTTACCAACGCTAATGGTCATACCGGTTAGTTATACTAATACCATTGTGCTGCTATTGTTTTGTTGACACTGATACTACTGTACAATTTTGTTATACTGCTGCTTAGTATTGATACTTAGTGCTGCAACATAGTTACCAGTACTACTGTTCATACTGGTTGTTTATACTGCTATTATTGTGTTGCGATTGTTGTTTATGCAGATAACATTGTGCTATGTGTATACACTGCTAAATAGTGCTGCTACATAGAGCTGCTACAGAGTGCTACATAGTGCTATTTGTTTATACCAGGCTACATAGTAATACCAATGTTCATATTGTTACTGATACTGCTACATATCCCTGAAACTTACACCTGCTACTGTTGACACTTAGGGGCTTGTTTACAAAGCCGCGGTAGCGGTTTGCGATCGTAATCGGAGCAGCGGCCCCATTGATTTCAATGGGGCCGCGGCTGCGATCGCGATCGCGAACCACTACCGCGGCTTTGTAAACAAGCCCCTTAGCCTTGTTAATCCTAACTGCTGCAACATTTACTTTCGATACCTAATCTTGGTATTGCCGCAAATTTAGTTACCAAGGGTGCAAATATAATTGGCAGACTAAACAACATTGAAAAGTTACATTAACTAGCTATAAAATGAAGACACCAATCCTATACATCGGTATATGCCTGTTCACGCTAATCCATGCCTATACATTCAATCCAAACCTATATCAAACGCACCTATGCACTACACTCTACCTCCTCTACACCATACAAATGCCACAACCTCTCCTACTCATACCATACTACCAAAACATAAACACGGTAACACACCCACTCAAACACAGTACCTACACTAACAGTCCTACAAGAAATCGGAGGCACCACAGGCCTAAAGCATCATTGGCCCACGCACACAACCAACCTCTGACACAAACCGCTAACAACCAGGCTAAGCAAGCGCTGCATGAAACATGTAAGATCACCCTCATCAATGCTCGCTCAATCAGGAACAAGACCCACATAATCCACGACATCATCACAGATGAGAAACCGGACATCCTATGTATAACTGAATCATGGGTCACCAACACCGATGCAGCCATATTAAACCAGATCAGCAAACCTGGATACAACCTATACAACTGTCCCCGAGCCCACAAGAAGGGGGGGAGGGATCCTCATAATAGCTAAAAACAACCTGCAACTCATAAGTACATATCAGAACTCAAACACAGACATAGACCTACTAAAGGTGGAAAACACTACAGTATCCATCTGTCTAATATACAGACCCCCCTCGCCACAGCACGAGATTCTTGCCTCAGCATTAGAAAACATATCCTCAACGCAACCAAAAAAATTCCAGATCATACTAGGAGACCTAAACCTAACATCAACGACAGCCACACATGCAAACACTTTCCTGGAGGCTGTGACCCAGCTAGGGTACCAACAACTAATAACAGAGCCCACTCATGAAAAGGGTCACACACTGGACATGATTTTCGCACCTGCAGGAAAGCAGGCCAACGTTGAGAAGCCTCTGATAGAGATCATACCATTACCCTGGTCAGACCACCACCAAATCAATATGCAGATAAAGCTTCCTACCTTGTCCAAGGACACAAAGGCAAAAAGACCACCACTCAAACAAAGAAGATTTAACAAGCCAAATATGGAATCTCTCATCAAGAACATCAAATCCCACATAGACCTGGGTAAAACAGACCTCAATGAATTAACAAGTAGCTGGGATACCGGAATTCAGGCCATGGCGATCCCGAAAGAGAATCATTTACCAAACGCAGCCAAACTCAAATCAGAACCTTGGTACAACATAACGCTGACCAGAATGAAAAGAGACCTTAGAAAACATGAAAGAAGGTGGAGACATACCAAATCCATCGAGCTCAGATCTGTGTACCTCAACCTCCTATCAAAATACAAGGAAGAAGTAAACACAGCTAAGAGGATACACCATACCAACATTCTAAGCAAAGCCATCAACAAACCACGTGAACTCTTTGCACTAGTTAAATCATTAACCAAAACAGCCACACCGGAACATCAAGATACCCACATAAATCCACAAACGCTTGCAAACCACTACGCAAGCAAGCTAACTACCACCAACCCCACTCTCTATATAGACACACAATGCCAAGGTACAGAGGTGGAGAATAAACAGATGTGGAGTATTTTCCGCAACATTGATGTGCAACAAACCATCAACATACTAACCTCTATAAATACCACCACCTCCACACTCGACCCCTGCCCAACAGCATGGATCAAAGCAGCAAAAAAAGAGATCAGCCAGCAAATATCCCACATCGTAAACCAGTCACTAAATCAAGGAATAAGGCCGGACCAACTGAAGCAATCTATAATAAGGCCAATCCTAAAGAACAACTCGCTCAATAAGTTAGATCCAACATCATACCGCCCCATCTCCAGCATTTCATTCCTCACGAAGATCATAGAAAAAGCAGTGCTCATACAGCTTCAAGAGCACCTTGATGACTGTGATACCCTAGATAAACAGCAATACGGGTTCAGAAGAAACCATGGAGTTGAGACGCTTTTGATAGCGCTAATGAACAACCTCCTCAAAGGCCTAGAAGACAGAAAGAAAATGTTTATACTCATTTTCATTGACATCTCTGCCGCCTTTGACACAGTACACCATGGGATCCTCCTTAACAAACTAGAATCTATAGGAATTGAGGGAACCCCCCTCAAATGGTTCTCCTCATACATAACGAACAGAAGGCCACAAGTACAATTCAATGGGGAGAAAGCTGAACCTTTCTCTCAAACGCAGGGCATACCCCAGGGTTCTGCCCTCTCAGCACTTCTGTTCAACATTTACATGCTACCCCTCTGCGACATCTTCAAAAGGCATAATATTAAATACCACATCTATGCAGATGATATTATGCTTTATACACAACTAGATACTGCCGACCCTCAATATACACTGCTCGAAAATTGCTTGGACGAGATGTTAGGCTGGCTACAGAAAAACAACATGACAATCAACCATAAGAAAACAGAAGTCATGTAGATATCCAGTAAACCAAACTTCAACCCCCCCCCTACAATCACACTATGCAACAACACGTACAACACGAAAAACGAAATCAAATATCTGGGAGTCACACTCGACTGCAACCTAAAAATGGAGACACACCTATGCAAAACGAATAAAGCCATCTTCCATAAACTGAGAGTGTTACAACCACTAAGGAAAATAATAGAACCCGGTGATTTTCGGTCGGTAGCGCAAGCTCTCATTATACCGCACCTAGACTACTGTAATGCCATCTTACAAGGTCTGCCTAAAAAATCACTAAATATCCTTCAGATGGCCCAAAATGTATCCGCCAGGATCATAATGGGAACAAGCATTGCTGAACACATTACCCCCATTTTAATAGAGCTACACTGGCTTCCGATTGCAGCTAGGATACAATATAAGATATTAGTGACCACCTTCAAACTAATAAACAACGTATCCCCATCATTCCTATCCTCACTTATCAGCATGCAACCTACAAATAGGGACAGAAGAACCATCAACTCGGGAACCCTGCAAGTCCCCACCAACATCAGAACAGTGAAAACTAGTACGAGTCGTAGAGCTTTCTCATTCTCTGCGCCATCTATCTGGAATCAACTCCCGTGTGAGCTGCGCCTAACCAAGGACATCACCAAATTCAGGAAAAAGCTAAAAACTCACCTATTCCGATATCATTACAATCAAATATGACCATCAACTGCGAGTGAATTTTAAATCTGCTATATGTTTAAATATGTATATATGTATATATAAATGTAAAAATGTATGATTCATCCCCGAAGATGCTAACCATGTGTGCTGTGACCTCAGATCTATGTATTTACCACCCCCCCCAAGTCTTGATTGACAATCCCCCAAAGATGAATCAAACCGCTGCTGATCGCTGGAAGTGGCGGTATATAAGTGTGTAGTAAATAAATAAATAAAATAAATAAATTGTCACAACCGTTCTTCAATACGGGACGCTTTGAGCAGAGCAGACATTTTTCTAAGTCTTGCCTTTATTCCATGTTTCTGCAGGAATAACAAGGACGTCTGTAGGAAACACTGAAGACGTACACGGGCCTCTCCTGAGTACTCTCTATATGTCTCCGATGGTGGCCACACCTTGTTCCGCCCCTTCTCACCCATGTTCTGAGATCCCTGTGCTAGTGTCATGTATGTGCAGGACTGTGGGGTTTCAAATACAGTAGAAAAACATCTGTGCCGCATGTCCAAACTCTTTATTCTTTTATTCTGGAATAATCCCCTTAATATGTGACACTTTAGTATGTTAAATGGCCAATATTGTCCACTGATATAATTTGTTAGAACACACTGATGAGCGAGTTCTGCTTTCATCTCCTTCTGGCAAACACACCTTTAGTTCCTTCAGCAGTGACCTTACTGGATGACAGAAGTTACCCAAAATCAGGCACAACTTCTTATTTTATGAATGTTTGCAACTTAAACACAGCTCTTTGCTACGTGATAGCAACCTAAGTAATTTCTCCTTATGCCTATCTGATATTTGAAAAATATGTATCTTAGGCACTGAATTGCAGACAATAGGCAAGCTTCAAAATGCTTAAAATGATTTTTCTATTGAGATTTTGACAGCAAGTCTGTTTATTGCCTAGTGAGGCCGTAAGACCCGGCAAAATGTATGTTCCTATGAGATAACATATGCCTTGGGGTTGCCATGAGGTACGAAGCAGAGTAAAATGCCTTCAATGACCTTTGAGTGTTATCTTACAGGAACACGCACGCCTTGAAATGTCTTATGAAAATTACTGAAAATAGTCTTAACTAAAATAGAAAAAACATATTTTAAATAAATATGCTGTAAAAATGAAGTTGGTTGTGCAATGTATCAAATATGGAGAGTTGGGGCTAAAGCGTGGGCAGTGAGTAAATTGGGAAGTTTCAGTGAGTAATGGGAATGGCAAAATATTTTTTCTCTCATTTTTTTTGTAAAGTTTTTGTTTCAATTCAGAGTCTTCTAGAAACATAAAAGAAAAGGCCAAATTTGCAATTAAAAGCAAAGTAAATGTTTAGCCTCTCAGGTGCAGTTTTATTTAAGCAGGTTATTTTGGTTAGTTGAGTCTTCATTTAGAATCAGCAGGGAATGCCAAATTGCACATACTACCACTTCTACTTCTTATCTTTTGAATAGCGCTACAAATTTTATGCAGCACTATACATGTACATGTAAGAGACAATCTCTGTTCAATAGAGCTTACAATGTAAGCAAGACAGACAACGCAACAACAACTGGGGACTAGAGTAAATCTAGGAATGGTAAGAATACAGATGGGTGGTGAACAGGAGAATAAGGAGGTTCAGGATCCAATAGCAGATTGTGATTTATATTTAGCTATATTTTATGATCAGCTGCTGTCATAGCTGATGTATAATTTATATTGGCAAAAAAGAAGCCTTCAAATAAGTGGACAAAATTATGATGGTTGGAGTGCTTACATAATATTTCTAAACATAGTAAGTTCTGGATAACTATTGTAAATGCTAATACTGTATATTAATAGACAGCTCTCTGACCATCAATCAAGATATCCTAGTGAGCCAGACAGAAGGTAAATGTAATCATTAATCGTAGGTCATAATAACACAGTCAATGAAGTTTGATAATGACCAATTAGCCAGTCAATCTGCCTAATTGTTTCCATCTTCACTACTTTTAGGATTTATCTCAATTGTCAACTACAGATGAGAGCATACAAGTTCCCTTTTGTAAGAAAGACTGGAAACTGTGAATGTTCCATCTTGGATGTTCCATTTCTAACCTATATCCAAATTAGGGTTATTATTTCTTATCAGCCATTTCTTTTTCTATGACTTCTCACACTGACCTGGACTTGAAGATACTCCAGCACCGCCAGGAACAGTAGGCCTAAACTCAAGGAGACCATTATTCAAACTTTGGTGGTTAGGCTACTAAGATGGCATCTTTTAAAATTTACTAAAGCTTACTCTTGATACTTAAGTGTCCAGTGAAACTAAGGGGCTTGTTTACAAAGCTGCGGTAGCGGTTCGCGATCGTTATCGGAGCCGCGACCCCATTGATTTCAATGGGGCCGCGGCTCCGATAACGACCGAGAACCACTACCGCGGCTTTGTAAACAAGCCCATAAGTGCCTAAATTTAGGATCATAAAAAGTAGGGGCCCGATATTCAATTGAGATGGCTATGTGCTCACTAGGGCACATAACCAACGCCTCTGACCTCTAACCCCGGATATTCAATGCTGGAGTCATGCGGCACTGGCATTGGATAACCGGGGTCACCCTACAGCCTTACGCAGGCTGGTCAACATGGCTTATACTTGGGCTAGATGGTTGGTCCAGTCTCTGCTGTAGATGACAATGTCATCAAGGTATGCAGTCACATACTCCTTGTGTGGTCTCAATAGGCAGTTGACTAGGTATTGAAGTATGGCAGGAGCCCCATGTAATCGAAAAGGCAGTACTGTAAACTGGATCAGACCTTGTGGTGTCGAAAAAACAGTCTTATCCTTGGCAACCTGAGTCAAGGGTACTTGTCGGTATCCCTTGGTCAGATCCAAGGTCGATATAAAGCGTGCTCCACTGAGTCGCTCAATGAACTCGACTACTCTGGGCATGGGATACGCTTCCAGTTTAGAGGCTGTATTGACCTTCCAGAAGTTAATGCAGAATCTGAATCTTCCATTGGGCTTGGGAACGAAGATGATGGGTGATGACCAGTCACTCATAGACTCTTCTATAACTCCCAAGTTAAGCATCTCTTCTAGCTCCTTGGTGACAGCCTGTCACCGGGCCTCTGGAATACGGTAGGGTTATTGCTGGATAACCACCCCAGGGTCAGTAATGATGTCATAACAAATGAGGTGGGTTCATTCCGGGTGGGTGGAGAACACGTTTAGGTTTCAGTGGATCAAACCTTCCCCAACTGGGACTTGAGCTGGATCTGACGGAGCAGAAATTTCTGGCCCAAAATCATCTCCCTGTACCACCATATCCATCACTGTAGCCCACTTTTTAAATAGGTTAATATGGTAAATTTTGGCTTTCTTCCATTTATCTGACTGGGCAATTTTGTAGTTAACAGGCCTCACTTTCTCTTCTACCTCACAGAGCCCCTGCCATTTACAGAGTAACATGCTCTTGGATAAGGGCAGCAAGACTAAAAATCTGTCTCCTGGTTGGAAGGTGCAGTGCATGACTGCCTGATTGTAGCTCCTGGCCTGTTTGGCTTGGGCTTTTTCCATACTAAGTTTGGCCACCTCTCCAGCTTTCCTTCCTTTCTACAGCTACTGTGTTGTCTGTCTTGACTAAGTTGCAAGCTCTGATGAGCTGGGACCATCTTTTCTGTCTGTGCAGCACTGTGTATGTCTTGTAGCACTATACAAATGTTCAGTAATAGTAGTAGTCACTGTTCTCTTGCAACACCACCACAACTTCCTCTTTTGCGATCAAAGGGTGAACATGTTTCAATATAAGACCAGGCTAGGTGCTATGGGGGTAACCTTTTATTTAAGGTTCTCTTGTAGCTGCCTAGTGAGATATCAGGGGCATAGCTACACCTTTTCTGATCTGCATCATTTGGATGCATTTCTGCTCAGTAGAGTCCTTTTCCTATGTGTTTTCAGTTGGATTTGGATGATGGGGGATTTGAAGATAGTATCGTGGTGGGAATGTTTAAGTATTGGTATAGGTATTTGCAGGGCCAGCGCTACCTGGTAAGCTGGATAAGTGCAGCAGGGGGGTGTTGTCACTAGCCGCTCCCACCCCCCCAAGCAGGAAGACAAGTGCAGCCAGAGAAGCAGAACCTGCATGTGGGACCTGCATGTCCTGTGGGGAGAAGGCTGTGCAAGGCTGTGATCACTGCCTTAAAAAGTCTCTTCCCATGGGATACGTTACTCCTGTAGGAAGTCTTGGTCCTTTCTCTGCTGCAATTGTTGACTTAAAGGCCCTTTGCCAGCGGGACACAGTACTACTCCTCTGGGCAGGCTTCACCCTCTCTCTGTTGCAATCGCTGCCGGACTCAGCCCTCAGCAGCCTTAAACTGTTGAGGGATGAGCCCAGTAGCAATCATGACCAAGAGAGGGCCAAACCTGCCCACGGAAGTAGCATGTCCTGCAGGCAGAGGCCCTTTAAGGCAGCAATTGTGGTGGAGAGAGGGCTAAGCTTGCCTGTGGAGTAGCAATGATCTGTAGGCAGAGGTTCTTTAAAGATCCTCTGCCCACAGAACATGCTACTCCCCTGGGCAGACTCAGGTTTCTCTAGGCCGCAAGGAGAGGGAAGTAGATTGGGAGGCATTAGGTGGTGGAAGAGATATACTGGGCACTGGGAGACAAACAGGAGATAGTGAATGCATGGGGGGGGGGGGGAATAGGGAGGCAGAAGTGACAAACTAGAGGTGGTGGGGCTAGGGAGATTAAGGGAGATAGCGGACATGGGACGTGGGTATAGGAAGAATGGGCATAGGGATAAGCAAGAAGGGGAGATGGAGTGGCGATGCTGGATATGGATTATAAGGAAACTACAGGATGATCCTGGGAAGGGAGGGGGGGGGGAAGAGGTCAGAGGGAGACAGAGGAGAGATGCTAGACACGGGGAGGGGGAAATGCAGGACATAGGGGCAATGGTGGGATTCGGCCGGTTCAGCCTGGTTAGCATGAACTGGTTCTTGCCTCAGGCCGCATTTGCCAAACCAGGCCAAAAATGGCATCCTGATGTCAGCGTGTACTGGCAGGAATCCCCCTACCCACCAGTGGTTTGATGGCATTGGAGGACATGGCATTGAGAAATCCCCCAATGCCATCAAACCACTGGTAGGTGGGGTGGGGATCAGGCCGCCGGGCCACCAGGGAGTCAGTTTTGTCAGTGACAGGATTGATCCATACCAATTCTTGTTTGGATTGAATCCTGCCACTGCTTAGGGGTAACAGGGACAGAGAGGGGAGAAGGTAGAAAGTGATGGAGAAATGCTTGTCATGGGAGTAAAAGGGGAATAGGAAGCGGGAGGGTAGATATGGAAAGATAGGGAGAGAGAGAGCGCGCGGAGATACTGATTGGAGAGAAAGAGAGAGACAGAGACACGGCATGGTAGGGGGGAGAGAGAGAGAGTAAGTGAGACTGGAAAATAATGGACCAGGAAAAAAGAGATGAGGAATGGGAGGACTGGGGTGAGGGTTGAAAAGTAATAGGTAGATGGTGTAAAAAAGAGGAGGTTTGAAGACTGGATAGTAAGAAAGAGTAGTGAAATCTGAATGGACAAAAAGAGAGAAAAATAAATGGAAGAAACCTGAAAGGAAAAAATCAGTGTCCGAGATGGAATGAAGTGAAGAAAACTAGAGGAGACAAGAAATGACAGATGAACTAGAGACCATAGAAAGAGAGCTAAAAGAAAGCAGAGGAAAACAGAAACCTCAGATTAGGACCAGCATGATCAGAGAATAAAAAGACAACAAAGGTAGAAAAATAATTTTATTTTCAATTTAGTGATCGGACTTTGTGCTATCTTTATATTTTATACAGTAAAGGGAAAGGATCTCTTTCTATTTCTCTGGTGTTGTATTGTATGCAGAATCTGGCTTCTTGGGGCTGCAGTATAATTTTTATCTGCTGTACAGACCAAGGGGAGGCTGACTCAGTTGGCCAGACAGAATCACCTGACAACATTCTCCGTGCAAGAGGGGAACAAACTGAAACATACAAGGAGGGCTAACCATCCGTCTCATAGACCACACCTCATGCAGATTATACTCGTACTGGCACAATATTCTCACAGATTTTTCTTACAAAAAGATCCCTTATTTATGTCACAGAAGCAAGTATACAAAGAGCGTAACAAAACTAACTAACTACAAAGTAATCTGGAGTATTTCCCTCACCCTCTCCTTACAAGTAAGAACACTTTTCTTTCTGATTTTTCAGTCACAGCTATAAACAAATTAAGAGATTTCCTGTCCATAGACAGGTCCTAGCACAGTGAGAGAGAAAGATATATGATTCCTATCTACACTCAAAGAAAACTAGTGAAATCCTTATTGCACAGAAATCGCACAGATGCAGACAGCACAGAGAATCAGAATCATGCATACTCACTCGTTAACAGACATACAGTGGGGATTTGCAGGCCATCTCTCATTTTCAGTTTAAAACTAGACCCTTTGTTTTAACTCCAGGCATCTGGATTTTTTCTTCCATTCCTTCCTTTGTCCTGCCATATCTGCACCTCCATTCCTGTCGACCTGTTGATCTTTTGTATGCCCATGTCTGTAACAATTTGACCTATAAAACAAAAACAGGAAGCGGCAGGTTCAACACCCAAACACCTTTATTATAACAAATTAAGTGGCCTAAACCCAACACAGGACCGTGTTTCGTATCTCACTTCATCAGGGGTTATCAGGTCACACTGATGGGTGTGTGGTGTTCATAGACTTCACAATGCTCTTTAGAGTAAAATGGAAGTCACTAATATCCTAAAAAACTTCTTTAAAACAGCAAATGCCTAAAGACCGTCCCTTAAAAAATTGCATTATAAATGAAGGTAGACTCAAGCATTTTACCTATTGAAGAATTCCAAGAACACGACTGCAAACCGCGTGTTACTTCTTTAAGTGCTGCACTTGAAGAAGTAACACGCGGTTTGCAGTCGTGTTCTTGGAATTCTTCAATAGGTAAAATGCTCGAGTCTACCTTCATTTATAATGCATTTTACTCTAAAGAGCATTGTGAAGTCTATGAACACCACACACCCATCAGTGTGACCTGATAACCCCTGATGAAGTGAGATACGAAACACAGTCCTGTGTTGGGTTTAGGCCACTTAATTTGTTATAATAAAGGTGTTTGGGTGTTGAACCTGCCGCTTCCTGTTTTTGTTTTCTGCTCTCTTGAGTGGCTAGCGCTGTTTTCTTTGTTTGACCATTTGGCCTATGCCTTTGTCAGATTTATTCCTTGTTATCTGACCTTTTCCCCACTTATTCAATTCTTTACCTGGTTTGTTTTCCCATTTCTCATTTTCAAGAAAAAAAGGAAATATATCTTGATAGCTCCCCATGTTCTGATAACTATACTGGGGGCCCTTTGTGCTTCTGCATGCTAAGCTGACATGTTTATTTCGTGTGATGCCTTCTATCTTTGTGCCCTGTAGATAAGTGTGTTTTTATTTATTTATTTTATTTATTTAACATGGTTTGATATATCACCCCTTCCAGAGATCAAGGGCGGTTTACATTGAGCATGAAGGACAACTTTACATTGAACTTAATAACTTATGTACAATTAACTTGTGAGAACTATTTTACGATTAACTAAATACAATGTTGGAGTAACTATATACAATGTGTTTTTTCTCACATTTCTTCCATCTGATGTCACCTAATACCTCTAGCAACGCAAGGAGCACATCAAATGCAAATGCCAGCATTTTGGATGCTCGCTCAGTGAGAAACAAACTCCCCATGCTCCAAGACCTGATCATATCTCAAAAGACTGATATCCTCTGCATAACTGAGACCTGGCTAGCAGACTCCGACGCAGTACTTATGAACCAACTAACACCACCTGGATACAGCATGCACAACTGCTCACGAATGCATGCCAGAGGAGGAGGGGTAGCTATCATAGCGAAATCCAACCTCCACCTCAGAACCTATGCATCCGAAACAAGCAATGAAGCGGACATACTCACAGTCACCAACAAACGCCTCTCCATATGCCTAATCTACTGAACGCCTACTGCAAGCACCGACTTATCGGACATTCTACACCAGATATCAGAAAGTGCCATCACTACGAAAGAACAATTAATCCTCGGAGACTTTAACCTCCCCTCACTGCAAGAAAAACATGCCGAATCATTTATTAGTGCTATGGAAGCAATGGACCTGACCCAAATCATACATGAATCAACTCATGAAAAAGGAAACACACTGGACCTAATATTCCTCAACTCCCAAAACGCCACATCCTGCAGAAAACCCAGAATCACAAATGTAGCATGGTCTGACCACCATCTCATCAGCCTCACCTGCACATACCAGCATATACACACCAAAGACAATTGTCAACTCACACGAAGATTCAAAAAATTTAACAAAGAGGACTAGCCCAAATGCTACCTAATCTACAAACAGACTCCACCAAAATCGAAGACCTAATCAACAACTGGAATACTACAATCACCTCTGCGGCATGTACAACAGCAAAAAACAACACTAAAACCAGAGCTAGCACAGCCAGAGCCCACCGGTTCACCCCCAACCTGCGGAGACTAAAGACCCAGCTCAGAAGTACTGAGAGGAAATGGAGAAAGACTAAAAAGGAAACAGACAAAACAAGATACATGAACAAACTGGATGCCTACCACACAGAAACAGACAATGCAAAAAGGGCCTACTACTCAAAAATCATAAATACCTCCATCAACAGATCATGTGAGCTCTTTGAAATTGTTAAGAAACTGACAGCAACACCCAACCACTCTAACCAACTCCCTGACATTCCACTGGAACAGCTGGCTCGACAATATAAACAGCTCCAACAACTACACAGTTCACCTGCAGAAGCAACCACAATAACCTACCTTACTGACCATGGTACAGAATGGAGAGCATTCGAGACAATCACCAAAGAAAAGATATAATCCACCATCTCCTGCCTAAACACCACTACCTCCCCACTAGATCCTTGCCCTGTGGAGTGGATAAAGAAAAACAAACTGGACACAAGCACTGCTTTAGCCCACATAGCAAATGAATCCCTCAAGCAAGGACACATGCCAGACAGCCTCAAAACCTCCGTCATTCGCCCTACCCTTAAGAAACATAACTTCGACCCCCGTGACCCTGCATCTTTCAGACCAATAACAAGTCTCCCATTCACTGCCAAAATCATCGAAAAGATAGTTCAACAGCAGCTACAAGACCATCTGGATACAAACAACTCACTGGACCCACAACAACATGGATTCCGCCCATCTCATGGTGTCGAGACCCTCATGATATCCCTACTAAACACCCTGATCAAAGGAATACAGACCAAACAGTGAGGATATGCTATGGTCTTTCTGGATATATCTGCAGCTTTTGACACCATCTCCCACAGCATCCTCCTATGCAGACTACAAGAGATTGGCATCAAGGACATCGTATTACAGTGGTTCCACTCCTACCTGACCAACAGACAACAACTGATCTGCACCAGTATTGCAATCTCCCCTCCCTTCCGACAACATCAAGAAGTACCCCAAGGATCTACACTCTCCGCCACGCCCTTCAACATCTACCTTCAGCCCCTCTGCACGATAATACGCTCTTACAACATCAACTATCATATCTACGCAGATGACATTATGCTTTATGGACCCATTACAACCACAAACCCAACAAACAATCATCTATCCAACTGCTTCACTGATGTCACCAACTGGCTCCAACAGAACAACCTTAAAAAAACCGAAGCCCTCTTTGTGACCAAAGACCAAACCTTCCTTCCACCACTGTACCTAACCTTGGGTACCACCCAAATACAAGTTCAACCCCACATAAAATACTTGGGAATCATCATTGACCAAGCGCTGACATTTAAACAACAGATTGAAAAAACAGCTAGAATGATATACCTCAAAGCAAAGATGGTACAACGACTAAGACCACTCATTGACCCACAAGCCTTCAGAACAGTCGTGCAGGCCATGATGCTTCCCCACCTGGACTACTGCAATGCAATCTATCATGGACTCCCGGCCACCCACAAAACCCTCTACAAACTGCCCTCAACACCACAGTAAGAATCATCCAGAGGATCAAGAAACACGATCACATCACCCCAGCCTTGTGAGAGCTCCACATTCTACCTCTGGAAGCAAGGATTAAATACAAATCTCTGTTACTTATCCACAGAGCCCTCCATCAAGTACAGACCTCCCAGCTCTGGACTCTACTCCCTCAACCTACTCACAACAGACCAACCCGCCAGGCCACCAATAACACCCTCACTATCCCCCACGAACGAACGAAGTTCAATCAACAAGCCTGCAACAGAGCATTTGAACTATATGCGCCCTCCCTCTGGAACTCACTCTCCAACCAGATCCAAAACAGATCTCCCCACATTCAGGAAACAGCTAAAAATCCTATTGTTTTGTGAATACCTTGGACCTGGTATGGACATCTCGCACTAACTACCTGCTCTCAGGCAATCCCACATTTTAAGCTGAATCTGACCTGCCCTACCAACTGAGAGACTTGTGTTTCAGGCCAAAACTGTTACATTCTCTCTTGATCCTTAATGTTGGCCTCCCTGGAGTTGGACCCCCCCCACCTCTGTCAAACCGATTACTGTACTCCCCCCTTTTATGTTAAACCGCTTTGACCCAGTGAAAAGCAGGATATAAGTACAGCTAAATAAATAAATTGGACAACATTTTAGATGTTCTGTAGTTAACCCTTTCCCGATGGCTCTCACACTATATATTTTCATTTTTAGGTTGTGGCCACTTAGGGCCCGATTCAGAGATGTGGGCTGCGGGGCTGTGCGTAAGTTGTCGGGACGCTATGCTGGTCCATTTCGGAGTTTATGTTGAAGTGGGAAATGTTGTGTTGGAGTCACAAAGCCCCTCTTGTTTTTCTGCAGATGGGAAGTGCTGTGCAGGGTCCACTGAGACTCTCTTGTTTTTGTGAAGGTGGAAAATGCTGTGTTGGGGCTGCCAAGTCGCTGATTGTTTTCGTGGAAGTGGGAGCTGTTGCATTGGTGCTGCTGAGCCATCTTATTTGGCACATTTAGCAGAATGTTTCCTAAGTTCTGTGCTGGTAACACATGTGTGGATCGCATTAATGGGCGGGGCTGCAGGATAACTTGAAGGAGATATTTACATCCCCCTGCAGTTACCATATTTCAGCATGGCAAAACAGCTGCAACACCAACTAAGGCCCTCCATTGAGGTGGCATTAGTTGCACCCACGCTACTTGGGATGAGCCATTATGATAGTTTCTGCCGACAATGTAGATGCCTGCGTGTGAGAGTTCTTTCTCTCGCCTCAGTCTGGAGGAAAGTATAATTTTGGTAAAGAAATCCTGAAAACCTAAGAGTAATGGAAAAAGCATGAAACTTGCTCCCTGGTCCAGCCATAAAGTGGCCTTATTATTTTTGCTTTTCTGCCACTCCAGCTTCACTTTCTACTGCCAGAACCAGGGGCGGCTCAAGGCAATCTGCTGCCTGAGGCGAAGGATGAGATGGCATCCCCCACCTCCTGTAGATGGGGCAGGGCTTTTTCAAAACTCCAATCGGGGACTGAACCAAACCAAAAAGTTGATTAGATTATATGGAGAAATGCAAGATGTTTGCACACCAAGGAACTAAAAGAGAGCGAGAACCACAGCACAGTTTATAAAACTAAATTATAACTCATTTTTATTTTGTTGTTATAAACTGCGTTACGGTTATTACCTTTTCTTTTTCAACATATATTTTGCATCCACAGAACCCCTTTCAACAGTGGTTGCAGAGCAGAACCAGGACATTCCCCCAGAGAACTCAATGTCTTAAAACAAAAAACAAAAAATCTGATTCTGATCATCTCACTAACAACAACAAACATTCTCCAGTACCAGGCATATTGTGAACTATACAAAATCTTACAACAAAGTCACTGAGTATCTATAGAGCAAATCTACCATACCATACCATATCAGCACCAACTTCCAAAACTCGCATAAGGAGCCCACCAAAAAAAGCATCACTGTAAATACTACAGTGGACCCTGGAACATCCATACACCTATTTGAAAAGCTGAACAAGTCAAATTACAATTTTTACAATAAGAACAACTTTTTATGTCCTGCGTTCACTATAATCTTTTGGTGCAGCGAGTTTGCATGTTTAAGATTTTTACTGTTCTTAATGATTTTACAGTGTTCATAAGGTTTATTATTTATGTTATTATTACTGTTATGAGTGTTTATGTTTGTATTTTAGCTGCTACCCCCTGATGAAGGCAATAATTGCCGAAATGCATTGGGGACCATTCCAATAAAGCAATTGAACTTATCCTTACGTCTTTCGACTCTTGCTCTCCACATCTCTACCACCTCCACTGGAAGACTATTCCACGGAATCACCACTCTTTCCGTAAAGAAATATTTCTGCATATTACTCCTGAGTCTTTTGATTGAAAGAGGCTCTTCTGTGCATTTATGCCATGGAGGTATTCAAACATCTCAATCATATCACCTCTATTCCGCCTTTCCTCTAAAGTATAAATATTAAGATCCTTACGTCTGTCCTTATATGCTTTATAATGAAGACCGCTAACCATTTTAGTAGCCACCCTCTGTAACAACTCCAACCTGTTTATATCCTTTTGAAGGTGCAGTCTCCAGAACTGCATACAATACTCCAAATTAGGTCACACCAAAAGCTTATACAAAGGCACTTTCACCTCCTTTCTTCTGCTGGCCATTCCTCTCCCTATACACACAAGCATTTTTCTAGCTTTCACTGTTGCTTTCCTACCTGTTTAGCTACTTTAAGATAATCAGACATAATCACACTTAGGTCCCGCTCTTCTTTTATGGACAGTAGTACTTCACCCCTTATACTATATTGCTCCCTTGGATTGCTGCAGCCAAATGCATGACCTTGCATTTTTTAACATTAAATCTCAACTGCCAAATACTAGACCATTCTTCAAATTTAGCTAGATCCCTCCTCATGTCATCTACACCATTCTGGGTGTTTATTGCAGATTTTTGTATCATCCTCAAAGAGGCAAACTTACCCGACAGCCTTTCTGCAATATCACTAACAAAGACGTTAAAAAGAATCGGACCAAGGACGGATCCCTGGGGCACACCACTGGTAACATCCTTCTCCTCAGAGTGAGCTCCATTTACCTGTACCCTTTGTCGCCTCCCACTCAACCAATATCTAACCCAAGCAGTCACTTTAGGGTCCATCCCTAGGGTGCTCAGTTTGTTTATAAGTTGCCTGTGCGGAACAGTGTCAAAGGCTTTACTGAAATCTAAATACAACACATTTAGGGCTCTCCCTCGGTCCAACTCCCTGGTCACCCAGTCAAAGAAATCAATCAGCTACTTCTTTTGAAAACCATAGCAGTCTCCTTTTCCTTTTACCTTTATTTACCATTTTAACATAAAGGTCGGCTGCCCTTAAAATATCCCCTTTCAATTTTGCCCACTGTTTTTCTACATCCCACAGCTGTTCCTATCCTGCTAACAACTCGCTGAGATATTGGCCCATCTTGGCAAAGTTCGTTTTCCTAAAGTCTAAGACCCTCGCTTCTGAATGGATTTTATCAGCCCTAGTCCTAGTACTGAACCACACCATCTGGTAATCACTGGATGTGAAATGATCTCCCATTATAGCATCAGAGACACTTTCACCATTGGTAAACACCAAGTCCAGTATGGTCCCCTTCACGTGTGGGTTTTGTTACCAGTTGCCTGAATAGTTTTTCCTGTAGAGAATCCAGGATCTCCTTACTTCTAGATGATACTGCAGCAGGGATGTACCAATCAACATCTGGCATATTGAAATCCTCTATCAGTAGCACTTCCCCTTTCCTGGCAATGCGTATGTCTTTAATTAACTCTCCGCCCACCTCTTTCTCCTGTAAGGGAGGTCTGTATATCACGCCAATGCAAATGGATTTATTTTTCCCTCTTTCTAGTTTAACCCACACTGACTCCTCTCTCCCTTTTAAGCCCTTTATTTCCATAGCTTTTATATTATTTTTTACATATAGTGCCACTCCTCCTCCCCTTCTTCCTACCCTGTCCTTTCTGAATAAAGTATAGCCTGGAATAGTTACACCCCAGTCATGGTTGTCCACAAACCATGTCTCTGTTACTGCCACTAAATCTAAGTCAGCCTCTCCCATTAAAGCCTCAACATCTACGGGCATTTATACACACTGCTTTCCATATGTTGCCCCTTTTACCCATTTCCATAAAGGTATTTAATGTTTCACTTACCTGGGGGCTTTTTTCACCCATCCCCAATGAATCTAGTTTAAAGTCCTCTTCAGTAGATTAGCCAGTCTGCTACTGAAGACACGTCGACCCTTCTTGGACAGATGGATGCCATCTCTGCTCTGCAGCCCTTGGAACGGCATCCCATGGTCCAGGAAACCACCGCCTATGTCAAGCCTATTTTATAAAGGCAAGTAGATGCCCAAAATCCACCCATGTATATGACCACAAAGAAAGTACGCACTGTTGGCCCAGTGCTGGTACCTTCACAATAGCGACTGCCTCAGTTAAATGTATAGATGTCCATTTTTGCACGTAAATTACTAAACTACTGTGACTTACCTGCAAAAATGACATGTAACTTTAGGTGACTCCTTATAAAATTTCCATCTATATGAACATAGATTTTTTTTAGGTGACTTACTAGCCTGCGAGCATTTATTTACTTATCAATGACATTTATCCCTGTCAAATGTTAACAGCATAATCATAATCCTATGGTTTTACATATAATCCTATTGTTTATTTTGGCATTATTACCATCCATTTGACTAATACCCATTAGAGATCTGGTCCAAAGAATTTTCTAAATATATACAAAACAAGAGACATACCATTGAGTAAATCTGGCTTTTTAGTTTTCCAGTTATTATGTTCAAACAAAAGTAACTAATTTTCGTTAGTCTCTCATTTTTTTCTATAATGTTCCATATTGTTGAGCAACTGTAAATATAAATGAAAAAAAAACAGAGTTGCTAAGGGGCCCAGAAAAAGACTAAAAAACTCTTTTAAGTTATTAATTTGCTAACACACCTTACCTAGTTCAGTTGTAAGAGATAAAAACTTCAGAGTCAGGTAACAGAAACAACAGTTCTTGATATCAGTTTGCCATTTTTTTTCATTACTTGGACTTTCACAGTTCCCTCGGATCAATAGGCCTGCTCTCTATCTTTATAAATCTGAGTACCAGATTCATTCTCATGAAGATGACTCAACTCGCTTCTCAGTGAGCTTCAGTTTAAAAGTGTTTTATCTCAGGCCTACTGCATTTAAAATAGAGCAGCTTATATCATTGCTATTATATCTTGATTTAACAACCAACAATAATAATTCATCTGTTCAGCTGGTTAAAACAGAAATTATAACAATTAAAAACAAATTGAAAAGTGCCACTGTGGCAGGTGCAGGCCTGTGACCCACGGTGTCTGACATAGGCAGGCCAGCATGGCTAGCTTGACCTGTAAATGAGGCCTGTGGAGAGGCATATAGGATTGCACATCCCCCAATATGCTGCTATTGTAAGAAAGAACTCAGTAGAAATATTGAATTAGCTTAGATAAGCAGAATTGCAGAATTAAGAAATGGAAAAATACAGAAAAGATGTGTTTTAAAGTTACTGATAAGAAAGAGTACATTTGCAGAGAAATATTGAGGAGTGCTGACAGATGAGTTACAGAACCTTGCTCTTCTGCACGCACAAATGGTCCCATAGCCTTGAAAGTGTGAAAGTAACAAGTTGATGAACTGACCATTGTAATTGGGACTAGAAGGGGGGCAGGCAGGTGTCATGCCTACAGAAGCCCACAGAAGGAACATAATTGGAGAAACTTATCAGTACCGGGACCAATAGAAGGGCTACGGGAGGTACGGGAGCGTACCGGGACCAATGAAATGTTTTTCTATACCTAGAATGGAACAGAAGTCTATAAAAGTTGTTGTAATGCTTGAAAACTTTGCTCAGCCATTTTGAAATTGCCTTGCTTGAGACTTGTGCACAAATAAATGATTTGGACCTTCTGAACAGACTCCTGGTATCATTGGTTTGTCTGCGCTTTGCTGCTACATATTCCTTGGTGCGTTGGCCGGGAAGTTGTGGAATCAAAGTGTATATAGGGCAATATACCACGACTTTCCGCCTCTATAGGCTTGGTCCTGCCGGGATCGCGCCCTTCCGACGAGGGCCGCTCCCTGGCGCCACCGGTCCCTTGTATCGGAGGGAGCTGGTCGGACCTCGGCGGGTGCCGGGCCCGGTCGGAGCCAACGCCTCGAACCCGAGTGAGGGGAGTCCGAGGTCCAACTCATGCGCCTGCTTGGGAAGTTTTGAGGACCGGATCCGGTGAGTATAGTTTTGATTTTGGGTCTAGACAGAAATAGAAAGAGCAGTACTGCCATTGGAACTTGGAATTTGGAATTTGTAATCTCGAGATATTGGGAATTGGTAAGAGAGCTTGATCACCTCTCAAGGAAGAGCCGAGTAGCCTGGCATGGGAATTCGCTAGGTGAAACCCTCATCCTTTTTGTAATTTGGGAAAAAGACTAGTCAGAACAGATAGAAACGAATGCATTCTGGGAATACGTTGCTAGCATGATTGTGTGAACGAAGTGTGAATGAGAGGTCTGGCAGCACGGACCAAGTGAAGGCGGACCCCTGATTAGCGCATTTCCTGACCGGGCGACCGCGTTCAGGTCGCGAAAAGGGGGAAGCGATTGTCGTCTTGTCTTGTTATTTGTATTCCCTGTACGTTTCCAGGGCCGTGAGGACCCCTTACCCACGGTCCGCCCACCTTTTCCCTTCTGTCTGTTGTTGCGCACACACATCGAAATGGGAGGGGCGGAGTCTACTAGGAACACTCCATTAGAATGTATGATCGCACATTTTAAAGAGGGATATTCAGGAGATTATGGTATTAAAATGACAGCAGCCCGTTTGCAGATTTTGTGTACTAGGGAGTGGCCCGATCTAGACCCCATCTGGCCCCGAGAGGGAACGTTCACCGTAGAGATTATTCAGTCAATACACCGTAGAGTGCGGGTAGCGCACCCCGATCAGTACCCCTATATAGATTCCTGGTTAAGTATTTGTGAAGATCCGCCCTCCTGGGCGCAGCGCTGTTATGAGGAACAGTGCAGAATAATGTTAGCTAAAACAGATTCTAGACAGAAAAAGGAACAGCCTAGAATGAAAGAGCAGGATAAGAAAGCCAAGAAGAAACCCATCTTGGCAGATCCCGATTCCCCAGAAGTAGTCCTCAGGCAGCCCCGAACCCTAGGTCCAGTAAGAATAGCTCGGCGGCGTCCTGCCCCAGAACCCCAGAGACTGCCAGAGCCGAGGCGAGACCCAACCCCTGACCCCCCTCCTCCTGGAGGAGAGGAAGAGAAAGAAGTAGCGGGAAGAGAAGAGGAGGATGTAAAAAGTGAGCCAGAAGCGGAGCTAGAAGAAGAAGGAGGGAATCCCCCAGAAGAAGAAGAAGAGGACAGTGTACAAATAATTGAGAAAGCTAGCGCTAGCACTAGCAAGCCAGTGAAAGAAAAACCCAAAGCAAAACCAGTTGAGAAAAAGAAAGCAACTCCTGCAAAGACAACGACAATAGCCCTTAGATCCCAGACCCAAATGACGCCTGGGACGACAGCCAAACTGTTTCCCTTAAGGCAAGTCCCGGGGGTGCCCGTAAAGAATGATAATGATGAAGTGGTAGCGGGACCCCTAACTTATGTGTATATCCCTTTCTCTACAACTGATTTATTAAATTGGAGGTCGCACTATGCCTCCTATACTAGCAAGCCCCAGGAGCTGACAGAATTAGTAACTAGTATTATGGAAACTCACCAACCCACTTGGCCAGATTGCCGTCAGCTCCTGACCACCCTATTTACCACAGAGGAACGAGCGAGAATTAGAAAAGCAGCTATCGAATGGATGGCAGAAAACTCTGCAGCTCCAGCGCAGGGGCAGAATATAATAGATCGTAGAGAAGCAGCTCAGAGAGAATTCCCAAATGAAGACCCCCAATGGGATCCAAATACAGATGAAGGATCCACAGCCCTAGCCCGTTTTCGCCAAGGCTTTTTACAAGGCCTGAGAAGAGGAGGCCAAAAAGCTATGAACCTTTCCAAAGTAGCAGGAGTTATCCAAGGAATAGATGAGAGCCCAGCAGATTATTATGAAAGATTAACTGAAGCTTACAGAATGTATACTCCCTATGATCCCGAGGCACCAGGAAGTTTATGCATGGTGAATTCTGCTTTTGTAAACCAGTCTCAACCAGACATTAGACGTAAATTACAGAAATTAGAAGGGTTTGCGGGCATGAATGCAACACAGTTATTGGAAGTCGCTCATAAAGTGTATGTGAATCGTGATACTGAAAGACAGAGAGAATGTGATAGAAAGATGAAGAAGAAAGCTGATTTTTTGGCTGCGGCCATAGTTGAAAAGAAAAGGGGAGGTGTCCCTAATCGAAGGAGCAGAGGAAGAGGGCGGGGTCAAGGCGGAGGCCGGACCCAGAGACTAGGCGTGAACCAATGCGCCTATTGCAAAGAAGAAGGACATTGGAGAGATACGTGCCCGCAACTCGAAGACGCCCAGCAAGATGACGAATACGATCATCAGTGGCGAGAAGAAAGACGAGGCCGTCCCCGAGGCCGAGGAGGAGCCAATCGAGAACAATTCCAGCGAGAGAGGGGAGGAGGAGCCATCCAAGCATTGGCCACACAGGCCCATGATGAGGATGACGTGGATTAGGACAGACCGGGCTCCAAGTTTGCTTTAGGTCTCCAGGAGCCTATGGTCGAAATACAAATAGGAGACCAATTTATGAACTTTATGGTTGATACTGGAGCAGAACATTCAGTAATAGACAAAAAGATAGCCCCATTCACCAAGAAAGCAGTCACCATTATAGGAGCAACTGGTGCCAAAGCCACAAAGTCTTTTCTACAAAACCGAATATGCAGTCTAGGAGGACAGCAAGTAACTCATCAATTCCTTTACATGCCCGAATGTCCAGTACCCCTACTGGGACGAGATATGCTAGCCAAGCTTCAAGCCCAAATATCTTTCTCCGAACAAGGAGAAATGCAAATGACAGTGAATTCCCAAGCCAAACCAGCAGGAGTAATGCTGCTGACAGTACCCCGAGAAGAAGAATGGAGATACTACATTGATGATTCGATTCAAGATACCTATTTTGAACAAACTTTAAAGAACATTCATGCACCACTTGAAGTGTGGGCAGAAGGCAGTCCCCCAGGCCTAGCCAAGCATATAGCACCAGTGATTGTAACCCTCAAGCCTAGCGCTACACCAGTGCACGTCAAACAGTACCCTCTCCCAAGAGCCGCAATTGAAGGCATTCATCGCCACCTACAGAGATTGCTTGAGTATGGCCTACTAAAAGTATGTCAATCCCCATGGAACACTCCACTTTTGCCAGTAAAGAAACCTGAGACAGATGATTATCGCCCAGTGCAAGATTTGAGAAGAGTAAATGATGCAGTTGAAACTATACATCCAGTTGTGCCCAATCCTTACACTCTTCTAGGACTGATACCTGCTGAAGCTACCCATTTCACTGTACTGGATTTAAAAGATGCATTCTTTTGCATAAGATTAGCCCCTGTAAGCCAAATATTGTTTGCATTTGAATGGCAGGACCCCATCTCTGGAAGAGGGGGCCAACTCACCTGGACGAGATTACCCCAAGGATTCAAGAATTCACCTACCATCTTTAGTGCTGCACTAAATCAAGATCTTTCAAGCTATCCAGTAGCCCCGGGGAAGAGAGTACTTCTCCAATACGTGGATGATCTGTTGATAGCTGCCGTATCAGAAAGAGAATGTATATTAGCCACCAAAGATCTCTTGCAGTTACTAAATGAAGCTGGATATAAAGTTTCCAGAGCCAAAGCACAACTATGCCAAACAGAAGTGAAATACTTGGGTTTTCGTATTACCCAAGGAAGCAGAAGATTAGGCAGAGAAAGAAAAGAAGCAGTATGCAGAATTCCAACTCCAACAACCAGAAAGCAAGTCAGAGCCTTTCTGGGAGCGGCAGGATATTGCCGAATCTGGATACCCAACTTTGCCCAAATTGCCAAACCACTGTATGAAGCCACAAAAGGAGAAGAGAAGTCACCACTGGAGTGGGGACTTGAGCAGGATACAGCCTTCCAGAAGTTAAAAGAAGAATTGATGTCATCACCAGCACTTGGACTACCAGATGTCCACAAACCTTTCCACTTGTTTGTACATGAAGCACAGGGAAATGCCTTAGGCATGTTGACTCAGAAATTAGGAAATTGGGAACGACCTGTAGCCTACCTATCGAAACAATTGGACCCTGTGGCCAAAGGATGGCCACCCTGCTTGAGAGCAGTTGCAGCTACAGCGCTACTAGTGAGTGAAGCAGACAAACTCACACTAGGACAGAACATACGAGTCACTGTGCCACATGCAGTCCTTGCCCTTATGGAACAGAAAGCAAATTATTGGCTCACCAATTCCCGAATGTTGAAGTACCAGAGCATGTTATGTGAAAACCCACAGATACAACTCGAAGTGAGCCATGCCTTGAACCCAGCTACCTTGATACCCATCAGTGAAGAACTCCTAGAACATGACTGCATCGAAGTCATGGAAACTGTGTTCTCCAGTCGACCCGACTTGACCGATGTGCCCATAGATAATCCCGACCAGATCTATTATGTTGATGGGAGCAGTCTCATCCTTGACGGACGACGCTGTGCCGGATATGCAGTCGTCACTCAACATGAAGTAGTTGAATCATCAGCTCTAGCCTCAGGCACATCAGCCCAGAAAGCCGAATTGATAGCACTCACCAGAGCTTTGTTGTTAGGAGAAAAACTTGTGCTGAATGTATATACAGATTCCAAATATGCTTTCACTACCTTGCATGCCCATGGAGCTCTCTACAAAGAAAGAGGACTCATCACATCCGGAGGAAAATCAGTCAAGTATGGTCCCGAGATATTGATGTTACTTGATGCAGTCTGGGCCCCAACACGTGTAGCTGTCATGCATTGTAGAGGACATCAAGCAGGAAAAGGAGAAGTTGCCCGAGGAAATAGATTCGCAGATGCCTCAGCACGACAAGCAGCTATGACAGGACAGATTGCCCCACAAGCTATACCAATGCAAGCAGCATTGTTTCCAGTACCCTTGAATCTATGGACCCCACGATATACCACCAAAGAATTGGATTACTATTGTGACAAAGAAAATGGAGTATTGAAAGACGGATGGATTGAGCTGCCACCAGAAGAAGGCAGTCAACCTCCGGGAAGAATAGTAATTCCTGAACTGTTAGGACCATCCTTTGTCAAAGCTTTTCATGAAGCCACCCACTATGGAAAGAGTGCTATGGAGAAAGCACTCAGACCACATTTCTACATCCCTCTGATGACAACCATATCAGCCTCAGTAGCCCGACAATGTCAAACCTGTGCCAAGAATAATGCCAAGCAAGGCCTTATTACAGCACCCCGAGTTCAGTCAAGAGGTGTGACCCCCATGCACAACCTCCAAGTTGATTTCACCGAAATGCCAAAAGCCAATGGATACCATTACCTACTAGTATTAGTTTGTACTTTCTCTGGGTGGGTAGAAGCATTCCCAACCAGAACTGAGAAAGCCCGAGAAGTTACCAAAGCCTTAATGAGAGAGATTGTCCCCAGATTTGGAATCCCAGCAGTAATAGGGTCAGACAATGGACCCTCATTTGTCTCTCAAGTTACTCAGCAGTTAGCAAAAGCTTTGCAGATACAGTGGAAGCTCCACACTGCATACAGACCCCAGAGTTCAGGGAAAGTTGAGCGAATGAATCGTACTTTGAAAGCCCAAATGTCTAAGCTTTGTCAGGAGACACACTTGAAATGGCCTCAAGTGCTCCCCATAGCTTTACTCAGAATACGCTCAGCCCCTGTAAAGTCAACAGGATTTTCCCCTTTTGA
Source organism: Ichthyophis bannanicus (assembly GCA_033557465.1). NCBI lineage: Eukaryota > Metazoa > Chordata > Amphibia > Gymnophiona > Ichthyophiidae > Ichthyophis > Ichthyophis bannanicus. The sequence goes on along the minus strand of CM066033.1, from coordinate 587,435,287 downwards.
AGTTTTGTATGGTAAACCCCCACCAATAGTGCAGGGAGTCAAAGGAAATCTAGCCCAGATTGGTTCAGAAGTAACCAGACAAGAACTCCTAGCTCTTAGTTTTGTTCTGCAGACTCTCCATACGTGGATCCAAGACCAGTTGCCTATCAACTTGACGGAACCCTTGCATCCCTACCAGCCTGGAACTTCGGTGTGGATCAAAGATTGGAAGAAGATACCGTTGGAACCCCATTGGAAGGGACCGTACACCGTCATCCTGTCTACCCCAACTGCAGTAAAGGTAGCCGAGATCGACGCCTGGATCCACCACAGCAGAGTCAAGCCCGCCGCCGATCCTGAACCAGAGCGGTGGACAGCAGAGCAGCACCCTGATGTACCCTTGCGAGTTACTTTGAGACGGCAACCAGCAGCATAGACACTTCATCACAAGTGCTTTGCAGTAGCCAAGTCTTTCGAAGAGGATTGCTGTTTTCCATGCAGCAACAGTTTTGTTTCAACGAACCCAATTTGTGTGTGATTTGACATACTACTTTGAGACTACATTGACTAAGCCAGACTTCACAAGCCAACTGAATTGCTAAGTTGGTTAATGTGTGCTGGACATCTTGAGGATCTTCAATCAACACTCAGCACCCGTTAAATTGCTTCATTAGCAAACGGGACGAAGAATAATAGACCGTCGTGATCAAGATCAGCAAGCTGAGGATTCAGAAGAACTCCAATCAACATCAACATGTATCTTTGCTTCTGCTTTGTCTTGGTTGCCTTCTTCGGAGGTTTTGAACAGACTTATGCTCTACCTCCATGCACAGCTTGTATTACCTCTACTAGAACTGGACTGAAAGTAACTCAGACTTTGCTTTACCATTCTTACTATACCTGCAAGGGAACAATAACTCGGTGTATTTATAACACCACTGAACTAAATGTTTGCACTCATGGCAAAATTAAAGCATGCTATAATCCGCATCAGAATCCATCCTATTACACGTTGGAAATAAGATGGAAGGATGCAGATGGACCTATATTAGCTGCTACACCACCACTTAAGGACATTACTAAACCTGCTGTTTTGAATTTTGATGCATGTAATGCTATTAATAGAGATAGTCAGTCCACCTGTGGTACATGGGAGAAAGCGTATCGAAATGACCATAAGTATATGTGTCCAGAAGGAGCCACGGGATGGAGGAAGTGTACAGGTAAAAAGGAACCAGGGTATAGTACTGCTACAGCGGCAGACTACTATTGCCCGTATTGGGAATGTGTTTTCTATGCTACCTGGAACACTGGTATAACTGATGAGAAAATAGATAAGCGGATGGCTACTCTAACCAAGCCAACCACAAATGATAAATGTCAGAAAGATGCTTGCAACCCCTTACATTTGCGTGTACATAACCCCCATGCATGGAAACAAGGATATAAGTTTGGTTTACGTATTGCTGGAGGAGGAACAGATCCAGGGACCATTGTGTATATTAGATTGAATACTCAAGCCCACAAGTCATCTAAATATCATATTCATAATACCTTTTATGAAGCTATGCATGTAAATAAGTTTGAGATCCCTCACCCTTCACAGAATTTGTTTCTAGAATTAGCCGGAGCAGTAGTATCTAGTCTTAAGATCACAGATTGTTATTTCTGTGGCGGAACCCAAATGGGAGATCAATGGCCCTGGGAAGCCCAAGAATTGAATTATTCCATGATTTACAATCAGACTGAATTACACAAGACAACCAGTGAATGGGTGTTAGCGCACTCAATCGTTGGACGTCTTTGCTTTGCCAGAACTGGACCCCAGTTCACCCAAAAGGTAGGACAGCTGGTCTGTCTTAGCCAGAAATACTATAATGCCACGACTAAAAAGACAGCATGGTGGTCAGGAATCAGACATCCTGAACCTCCTAACCCATTAGCCAGATTTCCTGAACTTGCAGGTCTATGGACTAACCTTGCCAAAGTCCAAGCCTGGCAAGCCCCACCTGGCCTATATTGGATCTGTGGAAACCGAGCATATGCGCAACTCCCACCACAATGGGGAGGAGCATGTGTCTTAGGAACCATCAGACCTTCTTTCTTCCTGTTAAACACTGAACATGGAGAACAATTAGGATACCCTGTATATACTACCCACAAACACAAAGGAGCATCTAGACAGAGAAGAGAGGCCTTACAGATAGGCAAGTGGGAGAAGTGGCGAGGTGATGATTGGCCACCAGAAAGAATTATTGAGTATTATGGACCTGCCACTTGGAATGATGATGGTATGTATGGTTATCGTACCCCAATTTATATGATTAATCGTATTATTCGCTTACAAGCAGTAGTTGAAATAATAACCAATGAAACTAGTCATGCTCTCACTCTCTTAGCTAGACAAAGTACTCAGATGCGCACTGCCATATACCAAAATCGCTTAGCACTTGATTATTTGCTAGCAGCTGAAGGAGGAGTATGTGGCAAACTGAATTTAACTAATTGCTGTTTGAAAATAGATGATAAAGGTCAAGTAGTTGAAGAAATTGCTAAAGATATGCAGAGACATGCTTATGTGCCAGTACAGACTTGGCACGCATTGAAATTTCCTAATTGGTTTGCTAACCTTTTCTCTTGGCTGGGAGGATTTAAGACTTTCGTTATCTTAGTACTAATCCTTGTTGCTGTTGTCCTCTGCTTACCATGTTTAATCCCATGTTGTATGCGTTCCCTTCATAGTGCTATCGATAGTACAGTAGAGCGGAAGACCGCAACTAGAATAATGGCTTTATACAAAGCTAGCCCTAGTGGAACTAGTAAGAATCCTTTAATCAGGATGTGAATCTTCTAGAAAGTGATTTAATTCTCACACCTTATTAAGTAATAGGGTGAGATTAATCAAAGGGGGGAATGTGGCAGGTGCAGGCCTGTGACCCACGGTGTCTGACATAGGCAGGCCAGCATGGCTAGCTTGACCTGTAAATGAGGCCTGTGGAGAGGCATATAGGATTGCACATCCCCCAATATGCTGCTATTGTAAGAAAGAACTCAGTAGAAATATTGAATTAGCTTAGATAAGCAGAATTGCAGAATTAAGAAATGGAAAAATACAGAAAAGATGTGTTTTAAAGTTACTGATAAGAAAGAGTACATTTGCAGAGAAATATTGAGGAGTGCTGACAGATGAGTTACAGAACCTTGCTCTTCTGCACGCACAAATGGTCCCATAGCCTTGAAAGTGTGAAAGTAACAAGTTGATGAACTGACCATTGTAATTGGGACTAGAAGGGGGGCAGGCAGGTGTCATGCCTACAGAAGCCCACAGAAGGAACATAATTGGAGAAACTTATCAGTACCGGGACCAATAGAAGGGCTACGGGAGGTACGGGAGCGTACCGGGACCAACGAAATGTTTTTCTATACCTAGAATGGAACAGAAGTCTATAAAAGTTGTTGTAATGCTTGAAAACTTTGCTCAGCCATTTTGAAATTGCCTTGCTTGAGACTTGTGCACAAATAAATGATTTGGACCTTCTGAACAGACTCCTGGTATCATTGGTTTGTCTGCGCTTTGCTGCTACACCACAGTTAGGGGTCCTTTTACTTAATGCAACCATCATGTTCAAAGCCATAGAGCATTAAGTGCAACACTACCATGTTAACTGTAGGAACACAGAAAGCATGTTGCTGGCAATTAATGCAGAGCACCCTCCCCTAACGTGGCATAGAAATAGCGTGGATGCACTTACCACCACTTTTCAAGGTGGTGGGAAGTGCATCGGAGCTAATGGCATTCCTCTGTGTTAGTGTGGGTTGCTTGCCACACCCACGGTCTGCAAACCATATAAATGCTTTTGAATAACCTCCCCTAACATTTTATTTTTTTAAGGGCTTAAAAAAGTATTGGGGACATGGGAGTCAACACTGCTCAGTCACTTGCTTTAAACCCTGGCTGAAATGAATATTTTGCAGAACTTTATGTGTGCATTGCAGGAGGTGCAAAAGTCATTGGGAACATTTGTGAAAGTATAAATATATTCCCATTATAAAGTGGCAAACAGATGTATTATTTTGTGATCTATCCAAACCATGCCCAAACACACTCATAAGAACATAAGATATGCCATACTGGGTCAGACCAAGGTCCATCAAGCCCGGTATCCTGTTTCCAACAGTGGCTAATCTAGGTCATACGTACCTAGGAGTTTCCCCAAAAGACAAAGGTTCCACAATGCATGTACTGGGTCAAGCATTGATATCCAGGGTCCCTTCTTAATAATGGTTTATGGACCTTTCCTCCAGGAACTTGTCCCTTTAAATATATGTGTTTCGGGCTATCTCCATGTGAAAGTGACAGTATGTCCCTGTCCTGAGAGGGCTTACAATCTAAGTTTTCACCTGAGGCAATGGAGAGTTAAGTAACTTCTCCAAGGTCACAAGGAGTGCCTACGGGAATCAAGACCTGGCCTCTCTGGTCACTAGGCTACTGCTCTATACCATATGTTTAATATGGAGTGGATCCAGGACCAGCCTATCCACCAAATGGCAGGACTATATTCTGCAAAGACAGCGATGAGTAAACCTCTGTCCGTGTGGCAGTGGGCTTCTAAGCACCCATGCATTCATGTGCTCGAGGTCTGCTGCTCCCACCCCCTCTGTTAGGAAGTAAGTGTCTGCGGAAGGAGGGCTGGAAGGGCATGGTGCTGCCCTCTCCCCCCCACCCCAGGACTGCTTCCTGGAGAAGGGAAGGGGAGGTATTGGACAGGGGGGGGGGGGGAAGGAGCGTAAGGAAAGGAAGGGAGGGTAGGACACTGAGCTGCCTGAGGAGGTATGCAGGATCATAAGCTGCTTAGAGGGGGGTTTGAAGGTTTGTCTAGGGCAGCAGATACGCTGGGGTTGGTCCTGGGTGAATCAAATGACAGGTTGGAGGAATTTTTACAATGGCTTAATTGTCAGAATGCAAGTCTGAAATTTACTTCACAAATTGAAGGCTCATCAGTTTCATTATCGAGATCTTTTTTCATACCTTTATTTATCGAAAAAGCTCAGAGAGAAATAGTTTGTTGAACTACAGTAGCTATCATCCGCAGCATTTGCAGAATAATATGCCCACTGGTCAATTTTTGTGCCCCTGTTGCTTGTGCACCATGAAAGAGGAGCTTAAATATCAATCCATTAAGACGAATAAACAATTTTTTTTCATCTGCAGTCATAAATAAGGCATATAAAAGGGCAGTTAATGCAAATCATGACATTTCATGAAATTATGGTCCCCAACAAGAACATACACAGCAAGCAGTGGAGGAGCAGCAGCCTAATGGTTAGAAGAGTGGCCAGATTTAAATCCCACTACTACTCGTTGTGAGCTTGGGCAAGTCACTTACCCCTCCTTTGCTTTATGTACAAACTCAGCTTGAAAGCCCTCCAAAAGATAGGAAAAATACCTGGAAAGTATGCCTCTTACCATATTCACTATGGGCATTTAGGATTAAAAAGATTATTTTAAAATATTGGGAAACACTGAAGGTCCATCAGGTTTTTTTTCAGAAGCACCAAGACTCACATTTCAAAGAAGGAAGAATCTAAAGTATTTTTTAGTCTATTCGACTTTGACAGCAATGAAAAAGACTGACACAACACATGGATATTAAAAGTGGACGCTTCAGAGGGAGCAGACAACATAAGAAAAGATCTACAAAGATTAGAAGAATGGTCTAATGCCATCGATGCAAAGAAGTGCAAAGTGATGCACTTGGGATGGAGAAACCCAAAGGAGCCGAATGCAAAAGGGACGAGAGGCTGGTGTGTATGGACAATGAGAGGGGCATCGGAGCGAAAGTGTCTGAGGGTCTCAAGGTGGTGAAGCAGTGTGACAAGGCAGTGGTCAAAGCCATAAGAATGTTAGACTGCATATAGCGAGGAATAACCAGCACGAAGAAGGAAGTATTAGGCATTGGTGGCAGAGTCCTTGAGTGGATTAATTCTCTTATGGGTGATTGTCGGTTTCATGTATAGGGGCCGACCAGGTTGTCCCAGTTGTACAGTTGGGAATGGAGAGTGCCGCAGGGTTCCCCCTTCTCAATGTTATTGTTTATTTGCAACCTTTGGGGGCACTGGTACAATCCTTTGGTCTTCTGTTTTATGCATATGCAGATTTGCAGAATGTGGCCCCATTACAGGGTGATCGGGAGAGTGCCCTGATTAATCTCAATAACTGTTTGGCACAGGTGTGCAATTGGTTGATGGGTAGCAGCTTGGTGCTTAAGGTGGACAAAACCATCTGTCTTTTGTTTGGTGCTGTGGAGTGCGCAGATTTGCATAGTCTGCCGAGAGTGGGGAGTTCTGTTATTCCCTAGCAGGAGAAGTTGTGATCATTGGGGGTGGTATTTGAAAGAGAGGGGGTGGGTGATAAACAAATAGCTCAGGTGATAAAAGCAGTTTGGTTGAAATTGCATCTGGCTCATTAGTTGCACCCTTTTCTGGAAGATTCTGCTTTGTGACTGGTGGTATCGGCATTGGAATAAGGAATGCTGGATTATTGTAATGCCCTTTATGTTGGGCTACCTAAGCAGTCCATCTGAAAATGTGGCGGCATGGCTATTGTTGGGGGCATGGCGTAGGGATAGTGCAGGCCCATTATTAAGCCAATTGCACTGGCTCCCTATTCGGGAGCACTGTACATTTAAGCTCCTAGTTATTGCCTTTTGGGTCCTCCATTAGGGTCGCCCAGGATATCTACAGGATATCTACAAGATCTTCTGCAATGGTATGAGCCATTGAGGGCACTTTGGTCTTCACAGGATTGGCTACTGGAAGTTCCCAGTTTGAAAGTAGTTCACTTGGTGCGTTAGAGATCTCGGGTATTTAGGGTGGGTGGCCGAATTATGCAACATGCTACCCTTAGGAGTTACATACCTTGGGGAATTTGCTAGGTTTTCATAAACTGCTGAAGATGAATGTAGGGGAACAATGATGATGTTTCTGAGTGGAGGAGTAGGAACAAAGAGTCCAGCGTTCAATTCCCACTAGCGACTCCTTGTGGCCTTGGGCAAGTCACTTAACCCTCCATTGCCTCAGAAGAATCCAAGTTATCAATGTCCATGTTTAATACACATTACAAAGTTTAATTTGCAATGTAAACCATTTTGACCAAAATATGATAAAGCAGTATAAAAACCAATAAATACATAAATGGGGCTAAGGGTACTGTATTTTTGTACTTGTACACTTATTGATTGACTTTGGTCAGAAAAGGGTATAAACATTTGTAAATCAATCAATAAATAAAATAAAGTAGTGCTCCTGCACAGGTCATTGGTGAAGCCTCATTTGGCGTTTGTGTTCGCTTTTGGAGACCATACCTTACAAATGATATTAAAAGATTTGAAATGGTTCAAAGGAAGGCAACCAAAATGATATAGGGCCTGCACCAGAAAGTATATGAGAAAAGACTTGAAGAGCTATAGAATGTATACCCTAGAGGAGAGGAAGGACAGGGGGATATGATTCAGATGTTTAAATATACTTAAACGGTGTTAATGAACAAACAAACCTTTTCCAAAGACTGGGGAGCTGTAGAACTAGAGGATATGAAATGAAATTGCAAGGAGGTAAACTTAAAAGCATCATCAGGAAATACGTTTTCACAGAAAGGGTGGTAGATGCTTGGAATGACCTCCCGAAGGAGATGGTGGGAGCAAAAACAGTGACGGAATTAAAAAAGACATGGAACAGACACAGAGGATCACTATATGGCAAGAGGATGGAATCAAAGCAAACGTAAATAACTTCACAGAGAGGGATAGCCTACTTGGAGCGGCAAGTACAACCTTAAGCAAAGGCATAGAGGGGGAGTAACCTGCAGAGAGCGGCAGGTGCAATTCTACAACTCTAGCCATCTTACTTGGCAGATCATGCTGGTCTTTATTTGCCGTCATTTACTATGTTACTATATTATGTTACTATAAATGTGGAAAATGCCTTATCTGTGCTCATGTCCTTACCTCCGATTTTGTTATTTATTAGAGTTGCCAACAAACTGTGAAACTAGTGGTTTTATATATGCTATTATCTGCCCTTGTTCACTGATTTATATTGGGAAGATAACTCATGAAATAGAAACTCCTATTATATGTAACTCCTGCAAGGTTGGGAGTCCCTTTCAGTGACTGGGTACAGTGTTAACAGTTCAGGGTCACATCTTCCAGGAGCAAGTACTTCCCCTGCAGGTCTGACTCTTGGGGTTTGAGAGAGTTCTTGGAATGGGACCACTTATACTAGGAGGTCTGTTGCACGCCACTCTATCCACTGCTTTACTGCCAAAAACTCAGTTCAGGCCAAAGGTTTGTTCCAAACACAGTGCAATTTTGCTAAAGAAAATCAGAATCATACAAAAAATCTCAAAACACCACAAACATCATAGTGTAACTTGTAGTGGAACACCAATAGATCAAATTATCTAACTTAAAGCATCTCAGTGTTTCACTCCAGTCCAAGTCCTTGGGCTCGCTCCAACTTTATCCTTTTCCATTCAGGGAGCAATTAAACAAGGTCCTAAGATGACTGACATTTGTGGAGAGTGAAAGAAAGTGAAGTCTTGTCCTCAAAGGTTTATGCCTCATTTTTGCTGCTCCAGGCTAACATGACTACAACTCTGAAAATTTGTATAACATGCAGAGTTGACCTTGTGATCCATAATTAGTTTTACAAGGAAATGGGAAGAAGGGGGAGAAGGTTTTTAGGTTGTGAAGATGGGATGAGAATGATTTTTTTGATTGTTAAGAGGGCACTGACATGATTAGATTCCATTATCTCTATCAATCCTATGGAATTTCTTAGAGGTTCTTTAAAAGATTTGCTTAGAGCAGGGGTCTCAAACTCTGGTTCTTGAAGACCACAAACCGGTCCAGTTTCAGGTTATTCCTGGTGAATGCCTGAGATAGACTTGCATGCCTGTCACCTTCATGATATAGAAATCTATCTCAGGCATATTCATTAAGGAGAGCCTGAAAACCTGACTGGCTTGTTGCCCTAGAGGACTGGAGTGTGAGAACCGTGACTTACAAGTCATACACTGGGAATGTAACAGTATTGTTTGTGTTTTTTGCTGTAATTCTATAATTTTAATATTTAAAAAATATGCTGTGCAGGCAACAGGGATGGAGTTTGCAGCCTTATCTTTTATTACAGACTGGTGATTTCATTTCTTTTTTACTGCATTTTCTGAAACAATTGCCTGTTTAGCAGATGCCTGTGCTAGCTTTACTCTATACACTTTTTCTCATTTTCTTGGCTAATGATAAAGCCCCCATATTTTTCAAGTTTCCTACCAAAACTGGCAGCATTATCTACCTTTTCTAGAGGGATGTCTACTCTTATTAAAGCTTCTGTCAGATGAAATTTAGCTAACTCCTTACCTTGCCAGGTTTTATCAGCGTTGCAAGCAAACTTGAAATGATCGCTTGCTTTTTCATAGGTTCTTCAGTGTTGCGCTGCAGCATTCTAGCTATTATTAGCTGTGTATGGCAGTGATGGGTGTGATACTGCTCTTGCAGTGGCCTAACTCTGTGGCATCCTGGCTCCTGCCTCCTCTGTTCGGCAGTAATGAAAATGATGTTACCATTCAGTCCCATTGTTGGGCCAATTGAGAGCGAGGAAGGTGGATCCCACTTTGGGGGACATGGTTCCCCTTTGATAGCATGGCTGTTAGCTTACGGACTCATAAAAGCTCTAAAGAGCTTGTGCTTGTGCCGAGTGCCGCCTCCCACCTTCTGATGCCTCCAAGGCCCTGCTGCTTCTATTACAGTCTGGTTCTGTGGTTTCTGTTCCCTCTTTTCACTGGTGGCAGGAGTGGTGTTATAACTGCAGTGCTCTGGTTCTAGCATTCTAGCTTCTGCTTCCTCAGTCCTGCAGCATCCTGTAGGGCTGATACCTGAGAAACTAAAGCCTGAACCATGAGGCCTATCTGAGAAACTAAAGCCTGAACCAAACAAGATGGGTTCCTTTTCTGCTATAACTCAGCTTGAAACCTGCATATCAAGCAATTCTGCAAAGTCATGTACTTTACAGCAGAGTTATTGTTTCCAGCCATGACTATGTGCAAGAGAACTCAAGGCTGAGACCAGAGATTACTGCTGGTCCTAGCATTTGCAACAATATTTGAAACTGCATACCAGCATCTTTCTCACACCCTGGACCTTTGTTTGGAGAAGGACCACCTGTCACATGATTCGCTGAAAATGACATACAGTATCCGAAACCAGCCAATCACTATGCTGTGACAAGGAAGTCAGGACAAAGAATTATATGCTGGACTCAGAGGGACACTTCTAGTCAATGAACACTTGCGGACCACTTTTAGACTTGCAGAACTTTTAAATACTTCATGGGAACTTTAATTTAGCTCCCTGCCACTGGCAGTTTTGTTGTCTGCAATTTCTAGTCCTGCTGCCTGCCTGCCTCTTTCTAAAAGACAGTGTGCAAGGACAAAGACTAACCTCAGTTAGGAATGAATTTCTCCCACAGATCTGAAGCTCAGTGCTAACAAAACGCTCTCCAGGACTGCCTGCAGCCTGCATTGGACCACTGCCATTCTTCGGACTTTGTGTCATTCTGGAGACAGACAACTTTTTGGACCCAGTCACAATTGTTCTTCTGGGAAAGCTAAGGTATTGGTCTGAATTTTGGGGGTTGGGTCTAGCTTAGACAGATATTTGCTATACGTCTGAGTGCAGAGGAATCAATGACGTTAGTTGCTAGAACAGAGATTTATGATCTTAGTAATTATAATCATTGGGCTACATAGCTTGCTACCTTAGAAGACTAATGTATTCTACATCTGCATTTATCTGCATTATTTTTCTATCAGCAATAAAGTCTAATTTATATATAAACATAGGGTTGGTTCTTTTATATCATATGGTTCATTTGCCAGACGGACCTTTAGAATATAAATATATATAAATATATAGAATATTTATATATATTTATTTGCTACTGATAATAATCCTCACAGAGCTGTAGGTGTCCTCTGGGATGAGTAACTCTGCATGAACCGCACCCTATAATTTTGGCTCCTGTTTCCTTTGCTCTGCAGTTATGGTGATGCTGTGACTGCTGAAGCCTGGCTCTGTAGCATCTCAGCTCCATCTTCCCAAAGGTAGTGTCTCCAAATGAGTCTGATTTGTGCATATGATGACAGGAAGAAAGTTCACTCACAGGCCAGGAAAAACTTTATATTATCTCAACTTCAACAGCCATTTTCTCAGAGAAAGACACCAACGCATGAATGTGTCGGTAGGAGAGCAAAATACATGTTGGTGTTTGCTCCCTGATGAAGCCTATGGCCAGTATGGAGGACCTATGATTTATCATTGGAGTGCCCATCATCATTGTTGTTTGGAGGATAAAAGTAGATGATAAAAATGGGCTGTCTTTTGAAGATATATAAGAAAAGTGGTGACAAAGTGGAATCACTTACAAGCCTGGTTGAAGATTTGCGAATCTCCTGTGGATGCTGGATATTCAACAGAAGGGATCAAGGACTTCTTGAAAAGTGTGACATTTGTTTAAATACATCAGAGGTGATTACACATGAAGACATCTTAAGGAGGTTCAGATGAACATTGTGCTTTTTGTGACAGACCAGGAATAATAAGGTGAAGGAGGGCTTATAGGGTATGATTGGTGTATGTCATTTTAATAAATTTCTATATTGTGTGATTATTGAACAATTTGAGGATTATTACAAATTAAAGAACTATTGTTTTAAATAAAAATAAAATTAGTAGGTCCCACTCTCCTTATCGGGGAAGGTGGCAGCGATAAAAATGACGATATTACCGCAGATATTATACTGGTTGCAGATCCTACCGGTCTGGCTACTGAAACGTGATTTACACCATCTTGAACGGGAGATATGAGGGTTTCTGTGGGGTGGGGGCAGAGCGCGAATCCCGTTTCGATGACTGATGGGGAAATGGAGGGGGGATGGGCTTTCCTGATTTGGCGGCCTACGCTTTGGCTTGTCAGGCACGGCACTTGGGGGACTGGTTGGGGGGAATGGAAGTATATACCCCTAGGGCCTTTGAGGAAGCCTTTGTAGCACCTCAGACATTGCTTGCAGTTTTACACTCAGATCATCAGTTTCTGCCGAGCAGGTTAGGGGAGTGTGTGTTGCTTAGCTCAGTGCAGCGTACCTGGCGACAACTGAATGTGTATTGGCAGAGACCATGGAGGGTGTCAAGCTGGCTGCCGCTACAGGGGAATGCTAATTTCACCCCAGGTTCAGAAACAGCACGATTTAGGGCTTGGGCAGCCCGTGGAATTAGGAATATAGGCCATGTGGTGGAACCGTCAGGGACGTGTAAAGTGTTTGCGTCCTTACGACCAGAGTATGATCTGAGCCCCAGTCACTGTTTTGCGTTTATGCAGGTTGCCCATTATGTGGCCTCACTGCCAAGGGAGGCGATTAGTATTGAACGGTCAGCACAAATTTTGGAATTCTTTGATTTGGGAGAGGAGATTTAGCGATGTTAAAGGGGCGGTTGGACAGATATCGTATTATCCCAGACTATCGGGGAGTAGAGTTGACCTGGGAAGCGGAGTTGGGACACGATGTGTCTCCTGGTACTGTGATGAATGCTCTGAGATGGATAGCTGGCATTGTCGAGGGGGCCACCGGAGGGAAGTGCAATTTAAATGTATAACTTGAGTTCATTTTTCACCTAGACGAGCCTTACGTAGTCATATAACTTGTGATGGTAGGTGTCCTCGATGCCTGGAACCATTGGCGAATTTGGTTCATATGTGTTGGGGATGTAGAGCTCTCCGCCCCTATTGGATGAGGATCTGTTCCTTTATGAATGGGCTGCTACATCAAAAACTATGCTGGACTAGTACATTTGTGGTCTTGGATCAGCTTGGCCTAACCCAACCCAAGGGGAAATGGGCACGATTACTGGTCCGCAAGGCATGTCTGGTGGGGAAAGGCCCGATACTCCATAGATGGAGAGAGTCTACCCTGCCTACCTTTTGGGAATGGCGTAACAGTTTCCACCAGTTGATGCTTACGGAAAGATGGCGGGTGAGGGGCAGTATCAGAAGATGGCCACTCTCTCTACTATTATGGGAGCCTTATATACAAAACCTGGGGCCCTGAAGTCGAAATGAAGTCTTACAGATAGGTAGATAAATACAGTGGAGCTGTGAATAGGTAACGGGTCATGAGGGAGGATCTAGCTGTGGGTGATGTTTAGGAGGGAGGGAGGGGGTGGGGGGGAGGAGGATTTAAATTGTTATAATCCACCTGTCACTGTTGAATGCCTTCACAGTGGGGATGAGTCGACCCCACTCGGAGACCGGTTGTATTGTATGTATTGAGGATTGTTGGTGATGAATAAATAAAGTTTATAAAAAGAAATAAAATAAAATAAAATTAGTAATAAATATTGGATTGACTATTTCTTGTTTTAGTTGGGAAATCATTGTATTCCCATTGTGAAATGGGATATATACACAAATACATTTTGTCCCACCCAACCCATGCCCAAACCACACTCCTTGAAATCTCTGTGTCCCAGACATGTACATGTATAAATGGAGGCTTCCTGAAAGAGTCATTTGCATATTCAGCCTGTTTACATTTTTAAAGTCCCCTATTTACATGTGTAGATGCTTCTAAAAGATCTCCTAAGTAAGCGAATGACTATGGAAGAAAGGAAGCTAGGATTACTGATGTTCTAATTGAACTACAGTATTAAAAGATCAGAAGAACTGATAACCTGACAAGCTGCTGAATGCAGCAAGCAAATAAAGGCAGGACTATTTGAGAGATGATACTTTTTAAGTATTGGATAAAGGTAGCATATGCTTACAGTATACCTGCTCTTTCTATCTCTTCTTGCCAACTTAGGTAAAATAAATCTTTAATTTCCTTTGAACATTAAGTTGTGTTTATTTTAATATGTGAACAGAACTGTGCTTCATTCAATAGTTCTTATTTAATTTCCTTTACATGCTAACCTTTCTCTCTAACCTCCAGAGAAACCACTGCTGTTGTGGCTCCACAATAATATGTCTTGAGGACTAGACGTGTTTGTTGAATATTTTGGTGAATTTTGTTGACAAGGTGAAATTTAGGACACTCCCCCTCCCCCATAGCCGTAAACCGCACTGATACCAAAGAGCGCGGTATATAAGAACTGTAAATAAATAAATAAATAAATAGCTGATGGTTTACGATTACACAGGTCTACTGATGGGACCCTGTCACACAAAGATGGAATAGCTCCTGTGAAAAGGGTGATGTGGTGATGTGTGTTGGGCCGCCTAATGCATAACAAAATGCAGGTATTTCTTCCTTAAGCTATGTGATGCTTTCAAATGTAGATGAGTAGATTAGTGGTTACAGAAGTAGGCTGAAAATGAGGCAAAGGTTCAAATCCCAGCGATACTCCTTGTGACTTTGGGCAAGTCACTTCATTGTCTCAGATGCAAACTGAGATTGTAAACCCTCTGGGAATGGGGAAATACCCACTATACCTGGCTCTAATTTACCCATGAAAAGGCTGCAGCCCATTAGGGAGCAACTAATGCATTGTAGCTTCCAAACATGGTAATTGTTGCACTTTCAATTATTTTCTGATTGGGTGTGGAATGTGATTAGTTCCATGTGTTTACAGCAAGATATTTATTTTATTTATTTAACCAGTTTTATATACCACCTTATCCTTCAATCAAAGCGGTTACAAGAAAAGGTATACAAATATAGGTAAAAGCAAGGAAAGATATTGGGGGTATAGGAAGAATACACAAAACAGGAATACAAATTGTATAAGTACATGCTTATGCTAAATCCTAAGTACGACCATAAAATTGTATATCATTACTGCAAAGCAAAGGAAGATCACAGAGAATTTTCAGCATAAATCTGGGTGAATATAATTTTCAGATCTGCTTTTCTTTTTGTTTCCACTGGGATTGTTAGCAGAAGGGCAAATGATTCAGCACTGATTTGCTGTTGTTCCATCGATTAGGACTTTTAGCTCTGCTGAAGAAAATTTTGCTTTCCTTACGGGCAATAGAATCTTGACTTGCCGCATACTTTGGAATGGAATGGCAACTCTTTCACACGCCCTCTCGGAAAAGTGAATGAATACTTTTTATAGAATGAGTGGTGCTTTCTCTCCATATATGGCACTGATTAGAATATCTGGAATATATTTCAGTTCATTAGCAATCATTCAGAGACTGTGCAAATAGCGTACGTGCAATGAGCAGTCTGTACCATGTGTGTCTAAACTGGTTCCTAAGAGGAACAGTACATAACGGGGTATGTGCAAAGCTAGTGAAACTGAAGGATGTAAGTTATTATTTCAGTAGTTATATATCACACTACATCAAGATGCTTTACAATTAGTGATATATAGGTGCCTTAAGTTATTCCCCAGAGAGCTTACTGTTTATATAAGCAGATGAGGCAGTGAGAGGGGAGGTGACTTTTGCAAAGTCATGATGCACCCCAATGGCAGAATCAGGACTCAAACCCTGGCCCCCTGCTCCCTCCGAGTCAAAACTGATTAAGGAAAACTTTACTTATTTTATTTTTCAACAATCTATTCTGGACTAGGCTACAGCTCAGATTTGAGTCCATTGCTATCACAGCCTGAAAAAGAAACTGGACACACATGGAGGCAACCTAGCACATTTTGAGGATGGATTGTTTCTTTGAAAGAAAAAAAGGGAGCACAATTATAAATGCATGCACATTGAATCCTTTTACATAATTATTAATTTAATCATCTCCCTCCGTCCTGATGTACTGCAGCTTAGAATGCGTTTGTATCTTCTCTTGTAAGGTTTTTGCTGCTTAAGACTCTCAATCATAACAAATTTCAGTACTCTCATCCCCCTCAAAGGTCTTTAGGGCTGTACACCCCCAAGGCTATCAATTTCATAGGTCATAAGAAACCTTTTGGAAACAGAAATCCAAGCTGGCATTTTGCCTACTTTCTAGACTTCATACCCGAGTAGCTGGAATAAGCAATCACTGGCTTCATATAGTGGAGTAAGGAGGCTGAGGTTTCTAAAGCTTCTTGATTTATTACCTGCTTCAGCATCATTGACCATTCAATTTACTTACTAGAGCTGTAAAACATTATTGTCCTGCCAGGCTTGCAGTTAACACCTGCAGTGTGCTACTTTTATTACTCCTTGCCCTGCGCTTATAGTTTTTCTTTAGGGACCCGGCATTGTGTTCCAGGATCTTCCTTATCCTTTCCCCCTCTCGTTTCATCATACCTTTTCGGTGGCTTTTGATGTGAAGCCAGGTTCCATTCCAGAAATTTGCTGAAAGGGTTGTTTCCACTCAATTATATGAAGGTAGAAATCTATTGAGCTGTCCCATGCATCGGTGCTGTATCGCTTTTTGTTATCTACTTTATCACGGGCAGCTCACCATTTTCAGATAGTATGCAATAGGACTCTAAGGATGGGCCAGTATTCAAACACCACAGTGGTCAGCCACAGTGCTTAAATATCATTGGGATATTCAATGGCCATATCTGGACGCGCGCTGAATCTTTAGCTTGAGTGGTGCTCTATGGCACTTATCCAGAGAGCACGATTTTCAACCGGCACTTTTCCGGATACTGCGACTCTTGTTCTGCCTACAGACTGCCCCTGCACCAACTGTGGTGGTCTGTAGAGATATTTAGTGCCACTATCCAGATAATATCACAGAAAGGCTTGCTTAGCACCCCTATCTGGATAATCTCCAACTGACCATTTGGATAAGGGTTTGGAATATTGGCCAAATGAGAGCCCAGGGAGACAACTTACAATAAAAATATAACATAAGCTATTGTGATAAAATGCAGCACGTTCATAGGCACCTACTATAAGAGGGTGGGGGATGGGGGGAAGACAAACATCCCAAAACCATGGATGAAGGGCAGGAGCTAGAACAGTGTTTCCCAAACGTTTTTGGCACGCCACCACCTTGGTTCCATAAATTTATCACAGAGCTCTCCCCTCACCCAGTGAGGCTATTACTCAAAATAAATTATTCGAAATTTCAATAAAAGTTTGTATTTAATTAATAACATAAATAGTATTATTTAATAACATTAATGATGGAAATGAAATTTTTATTTACTTTACAACACAAAAGCAATTAACATTTTTCAAAAAACAATTTTAATAAAATAGTGTACCTAGCAGACAGCTAGAATTAAAACGACTTATATGTAACTATGACTGTGTTCTCATAATTATAATGAATGTGTAAGCAGGTAAATAGTGTTATAGGTAGGCCAAGCTATCTTGTTAATAAAATGGTAAAAAAGTAATACTTAAAAAATATAAAATCATGCCTCTTTTGCGGTTCGATTCTTTTTCTGTGGCAAGTACAAATCGTCTGCTCTCAGTTATGCTTTCAACACTTATCCAAGTGGCGGCTCATACTATACTGACCTCTCAAATGACTCTTGCAATGCTTTGCTGATTTTATTTGGTGCAGTATAATCCCAGATTAATAAAAAGTCAGATTCTGCAAAGATGCAAAATCTATTGTTCTTTTACTTTACAGTTTTGCCGACTGGCGTGGCAAAACTAACACAGATCCTCCGCCTTCTGAGCACTAATGTCATTCCTGCCACAGATTATTTCCTCCCACCATCCAAGACTGGCTGATGGCTGTTTTACAAGTTTATCAATTGCATTTATTTTGCGCATACAGATGTGACATGCTGGACCCAACTTACTCCTTATTTTTGCCAAATATGCTAGTGAAACCTCCCTGGTGTAATCATGTAATGTAAACATATGCACTGTTGGTTGTCGCGCACCAATGCAAACATATGCTCATTTAGTATACAGTCAATTTATATTGCGCAATGTGTATACTTTCTTACTTCTGAGTTATTCATTCCGCTATATTGTGCTTACCACTCCAACGTTCCCCCTAGAGCAGTGGAACACTTCCACACTGCCACCTTGTCTTTCAATGCCCCCTTAGATTATCCCAACAGGGTCGGTGCACCCACTTTGGGAATCACTAAGCTAGAGCATGTAACACTGACAATATACGCTAAAAGCAGGGCAGGCAGCAGGATGGAGACCGATGCAGGAACCTGTAGGAAGATCTTTGCTTACTGCAACTACTGATTCTGTGTCTCCTGCCTGTGACTGGCTCATTCTTCGGGGCAAGAACTATCAGTAGTCAGAGATGGGGAAATACTTATTCCAGCAACTGCAGTGCCAATAAGGGGTGGGGGGAGAAAGAGGGGCGATACACAGAGAGGAGAACAGTGAGAGTCAGTTCAAGGCTGAGTATGGGATGGGGTAAGGGAGAGGGAGGAGAGTGCAAGGGAGTACTGTGTGGAGGGGAAGTGAGTGGAGAGTGAGTAAATGGGGGAAACATAAGAAGAAAGCAAGAAATTGTGGTGGGGATGGGGAGGAAGATTTATTTATTCTATTTATTTAAAAAGATTTATATATCGCTTTATCCTGAAATCAAAGAGGTTTACACATCAAACAAATCAAAAGGTGCGTGGGTGCGGGTATGCAGTTAGAATCGACAGTGTGAAAGATGATTTTGGGGTGAGCTATATACAATGAAATCTATGTACAGGTGATCTATATACAATCAGGGCCGGCCCGTCCATTGAGCAAGAATGTTTTTTGCACAGGGCCCCGCGTTTCAGGGGGCCCCGCGCAAAGAACATTCTGCTTTTTTAAAAATTAAATTTAAAAAAAAAAAAGCTGGCCGCTGCTGCTGCTGCTGCAGTGGCAGCGGCAGAATGGAGTGTCCCGCGGGGCCCCCTCTGCCCGGCTGAGCTCCTCTGCGCCGGCTTTCAGATACGCGAAGGGAGAGTGTCTCCCTCGCGTCTCTGTTAAGCCCGCAGGGGCAGATGGGAAATTTCCCATCAGCCCCTGCTTCCCATCAGCCCCTGCGGGCTTAACAGAGATGCGAGGGCTACACTCTCCCTTTGCGTATCTGAAAGCTGGCGCAGAGGGGCTCAGCCAGGCCAGGAGAGCTCAGCCGGGCAGAGGGAGCCCCGCGGGACACTCTATTCTGCTGCTGCCGCAGCGGCAGCAGCCAGCTTTTTTTTTTTTTTAAATTTTCCATGAGCCGATGGTGGGGGGTGGGGGGGGTTAGGACTGGTAATGGGCGAGGGGGGGGGGGTTTAAGACTGGTAATGGGCTGTGGGCTGATGGGGGCTGTCTGGAAATGGGGTGATGGGGGGTTAGGACTGGTAATGGGCTATGGGGGGGTTAGGACTGATAATGGACTATGGGGGGGCTAGGACAGGAAATGGGCTGATGGGGAGGGGTTAGGACTTGAGCTGGGCTGATGGGGTTAGGACTGGTAATGGGCTGTGGGCTGTTGGGGGGGTTAGGACTGGTAATGGGCTATGGGGGGGTTAAGACTGGTAATGGGCTGTGGGCTGATGGGAGCTGTCTGGAAATGGGGTGATGGGGGGTTAGGACTGGTAATGGGCTATGGGGGGGTTAGGACTGATAATGGGCTATGGGGGGGCTTGGACAGGAAATGGGCTGATGGGGAGGGGTTAGGACTTGAGGTGGGCTGATGTGGTTAGGACTGGTAATGGGCTGTGGGCTGATGGGGGGGGGGGCTTAGGACTGGTAATGGGCTATGGGGGGCTGACTGGAAATGGGCTGATGGGGTTAGGACTGGAAGTGGGCTGATGGGGGGTTAGGACTGGTAATGGGTTATAGGGGGGGCTTAAACTGAAAATGGGGTGATGTGGGGTTAGGACTGGAAGTGGGTTGATGGGGGCTAGGACTGGTAATGGGTTGGGGGTTGTTAGGACTGGAAATGGGCTGAGTGGAAGGGGAGTCTTGAATTGCAAATAGCTGATGGGGAGGGGGATTGGAATGGAAATGGGCTGTGAGGGAAGGGAGCTAGTACTGAAAATGGGCTGATGGAGCAGCTAGGATAGGACTGGAAATGGGCTGTTGGGGGGAGCTAAGATTGGAAATGGGCTGTGGTGGGGGCTTGAATTGAAATGGACTCATAGAGGGGCTAGAACTGGAAGTAGGCTCATGGGGGGGGGGGCTTGGACTGGAATTGGGCTGAGTGGAGGGGAGCTAGGATTTGACATGGGCTGATGGTGGGGCTAGGAAATAACTAGAAATGGGCTGATGGGGGCAAGGATTGGAAATGAGCTGATGAAGGGACTCGGACTGGAAATGGATGGGGGAGCTAGGACTGGAAATGGGCTGATGGGGGGCTAGGACTGGAAATGGGCTGATGCAGGAACTAGAAGGGAATGGATGCTGGGTGAGACTGGAACTAGAAAGGAGCTGATGTTGGGGGAGGATTAGAATGGGATGGGGCTGGGAGATTAAAATGGAGAGGGGAAAAATATTTTGTGTGGGAGGGATGAAAAATCTACAATTGGCCGGGTATTGGGAAAATAAGTGGGGATTGAGGATGGAGGGGTAAAATTTGTGTGGATGAAATAGGAATGAGGAAAGAGCAAAAGGAGAAAGATAAGTATGTTAAAGCAGATGTAGAGAGAGAGAATGGAAAAAAAACTAGAAGAGAGAAGAAAGGACAAATGGACAGCAGACGATGGAGAGTTAGCAGAAAACATGAAGAAACCAGAAGAAAGTGGCTGGAGCAATTGCAACTGAAAAAAAATGCACAAAAGGTAGAAAGATATCTCTTTATTTTTAATTTATTAACTGGAATATGAAAGCTCTGGGAAATGTGCATCATTAAGATCTGCGCTTTGTTTGGTACAAGAGGAAATTAATTTATAGTTTTATTTCTACAGTGTTGTTGTACATTCCAAGTTTGGCTTTTGGGGTTCCCAGTTTAATTATTGCCTTCCTGTTTCTAAATTGCGATTCCTTGTTTGGTGATGGTCTATGTTCTACATGTGTAACTGAGCTGAAGTATTCTGTTTATGTAATTCCTATTTGACATTGCCACTTGTTCTCTTTCCCCAGTATCTGCTGAAATGTATTGGTTTAATATTTGCAGTGTTGCCTTTTGATAGGTAGAGTATGGTGCTTTGTGAGTCCTGGTAGTGCTGTCAGGATATGGCGGGTTTGCTATAGGTTCTAAATGGGCAGCGTTTGTAGTAGTTCCTAATGTGCCTGGCGGTTGGCACTGGATTATAGTAATGTAGAAATCTTTTAGTCTTTCTTTATCCATACACTCATTAAGAGACATGTTTACTAAAAATTAGTGTATGGTAACATTATGCAAATATTTATGCAAATAAGGCAACTTATGCAAATGAGGCCCCGCACCGAGTCTCCGCACATGGCCCTGCACCCCCCTTGGGCCGCCCCTGTATACAATGATCAAGAATGAAAGAATACCAATCGTATGAATATTTTGAGGGAGTCAGAGAGATATTGGAACAAGAGCATATGTGTCTATATCTTCGGGTGGACATGAGAGGACAGAACAAAAGAGAGTGAAGGTGGGGTTGCAGAGAGGGGAGATCAAAACAATGCGTGAGGATGGGGGGGCCCAGAGAGGAGACAGCAAGTGATTGTGTGCATGTGAGTAGGAGATCAAGAGAGAGAAAAGGAGGAGGGCAATGTGTGAGGGCAATGAGATCAAGAGTATGTCTGCCTAGGGTGGAAGTGAGAGGAGACACCAAAATAGTGAGTGCATGAGGGTGGGGCATGGAGTGGAGAGAGCAGAACAATGTGCATGTGTGTATGTGTGTGTGGGGGGGTGGGGGGGTGGGAGGGGGGAGATCCTAGAGAGGAGGATGTTGGAATCAAGAATGTTAGAAACAGAAGGGGAGGGAGTGCAAAAGAGTTTTGTGGGGGATAGTGATAGAAGAAAACAAGAGAATGAGTGGGGGGAAACGCATAGAAGAGAGAGCAACAGATTGTGTATATGCGAGGAGATGGGTATAGAGTAAGGGTGTGAATGTGTTCAAGCAGAGAGAAGAAAAGTTAGAGAGTGCAAGGGGAGAGTGAGAAGATAGAATGTGTATGTATGTGTGTGTGTGTGTGAGTGAGAGAGAGAGAGAGGAAGTGCAAGAAAGTGGTGGTGAGTGGAGGGGATAATAAGGATAAATGAGGGGAGGGAGCAGCAGTGGGGATAGAAAGGGGATAGGAAGAGTAGAGAGTAGAGTGGAAGAATGTGTGCGGGTGGGTAAGAGTGGGCAGTGAGAGGAGAAAGTAAGCAAGGGCTGAACGTAATGAGCAAAGGGAGGGAGCAAGAGTGGGAAGAGAAGCAAGAAAGGGAGGGAAAGCAAAGGTGTGGTATGAGGAGGAGTATGTGGGAGAAGAGAACAAGAAAGTAGGAAATGGAAGACAGGACCTTGGATTGGGGGGAAGGAATCTAGACTGACACTTCAGTAGAAAAAAGGTGGAGGAATGGTGAAAACAGAGGAGATAGAATAGGAAGAGAAGACAAGAAGGAAGAGGAGTTGAGAGTAAGACCACCCTAATTATTAAGCTGGATAAGCGGTCATCTAGGGCAGCACCTTCTGGAGACTGTCAAAAAGCATTTAGAGTCAAAGTACAACAACAGTCCCCAACAACCATACAGATTCAAAGAATTATCATCACCTTCTGGAAAGATGAGTAATTTTTAAATATGCTCACTCAGATAGCTTGTATAAGCCTAAGGATAATGAATTTCTGATCCTTATGCAAAATTTAAGTTTTAAGCAATGTTGTTGTTTCTGTTAAGTACCACTGAGTCAATGTCGTCTCCTGGTGACCCTGTGGGCAGTTGTCCATGTTGTGATTATCCCATGGGTTTTCTTGACAATGAACAACTAGAAGTAGATTGCCAGGCCTTTATTCCCTGCAATAAACCTACAGCATCCAGTATCTCCCAAGTTATATTAAATTCAGCTTGTTCTCAGTGGCCCAAGTAACATGTTAAGCCTGGGCAGATCTTTGTCTAATTACTTTTACCATGAAAGAAATGGAAAAATAGCACAGCATCCTCTTATTAAACTCTGGTTTAGAGGTCTTGAGCATATCAATCTCAAATCCGTGGAGGCCAATTCTGAGTTGTGTGTCCCCAGGCCGTCCGGATGTCCAGACATCTGGATAGTCCAGGTATGCACCCAATTCTGCTCCCGCAGATCCTCAGAATCAGCGCTGTACATCTGAGGTCATGGTGCCGCCCACAGCCTGCCCTCGCTGTGCCTGCAGCTCGCCCCTCCCGCCCACAAACAGAGTTCCCCGCACAACTCAGATCTATGTGCGGGAAGCTCTGTTTCCTGGATGCAGGCCAGATGTTTAGCAGGTCTGGACATCTGGATCGGACATCAATGTCCGCTATTTGCGGCTCAGAATAGACCCCGTAGCATGTAGATGTTCTGTCTTATCAGTACATATATCTAATCTTTCTCTGAATGATTAAGTTGAGACCTTTATCCCTCATCTCTCTAGATATTAGATCTGGAGGCCCCCCTGCATAATTCTTGCTTTACAAGACACTACAGAAACCCTTGGAATCTCCAGGGTCTGGCCCTGTTAAAGCACCAGGTGTGGTGGGCAGAGAGAGATTATTGTGAAGATATTGAATGCTACAAAGAATGTTTAACACATTACCAAAAGAAAGCAAGATAAACAAAGTATCAATATTATTCTAACATAATTAATTCCAGTGGTAACCACACAAAGAAGCTTTATGAGGTAGTTGCCAGCCCAGGAGGAGGAGGGGCAAGCTTCATCTTGCCCTTTAGTAGAGGTCTTAGCTACTTATTTCACTAGAAAAATTGAAACTCTTCATACTCAACTCCCTATAGAAAGGGAAAATTCTCTCCAGTCTAAGCTGCTTTTAGAATTAAACCAGCACTGTGTGCCAGTGTTTGCCAATGCATTCAATGACAAACCATATGCCCCAATATGTCTGAAATGCGTTGCACTGTTGCGGTAGTCCCTGTCCCCTAGTCCCCCCATATTGTGATGGTGTTAACAACCGTGGACTCTGATTGCGGCACTTCCTAAGCTTTCTGGCTGTACGCTACGTTTAGCATATAGCCGTGGATGCAATTTAAGGGATCGTTTGTGTCCAGCAGTGCTACGGAGAGAAAGTTCTTCGGCTCCGATTTTGGGCCATTTGGCGTGTCAACGCTGTTCCTTTTGTAGTATTATGATGAATGAAATTTGTGTGAAATATCAAAGCAAGGTTCGACAACTGCAGTGCAATACAACCTGTACTACTACACATGTTATCTATGGATTGTGGTGTTCCTGCTCACAATTGTATGTTGGAAAAACCACTCACCCGTTGTGTACGCGGCTTACTGAACATAAGTAAAGTCTTCACAAAGCTCGTATTGATACACCTTTAATACAACATTGTATTGACTTCCATCATTGTTTTGAGGAGCTACGCTGCACAGTGTTGGAGCATGTCCCCTATAACATTCGACAGGGGGATCGTAATAAGTGTCACCCGTGAAGGTCCCCAGAGGCCAGAAGCATGGGTAATTCATCGGGGCATGTTCTTCAGTAGCTGTGGAGTGTTATAGAAAGGCGTTGCAGTGCCCCCTGGGAGTTGTGGTTCCACAAACTAGCAAAAGAATGTAGTTGCAGTCAAGTGGTAAGGCTTTTGACTGGACTTTTTATTCCCCTTCCCGGGGTTGGATTTCAAGCACAATGAAACAAAGGAACATAAAGACCATTCGTCTGGTACCAAATTAAAGAAACATTGGAACAAAACTCTGCTTAACTTCAGCTTTGCAATGGACAAAAAGGAAACGAAAACAGGCTCTTTCAAATCAAATAACTTTCTTCCTGTTTTCTTTACAAACACTTTTTACAGCACTTCAGCACAAAGAAGTGATGGCATCAGACATGGTAAAACATACAGTCCATGCAATTTTCATAAGCAGGTTCCTCATAGGAATCACACTGCATTTCTTCAACACCGGAGTAAGTTTCCTTTGGACTGAAACTTCCGTTATTGTTACAGAGTTCCTCCCTACAGCTCAGAGAGTTCCCTTCCTCCTCCCGGCTAGAGTGGAATGGGTAATTACCATATTCTCTGTAGTTTCTTTTAGGAGAGCCACACAACTCTTGATAAGTACAGGGCAATTTGTTATACTCTATTCCTCTTCTATTAGGATCAATAAGCCTACCTTCCAGCACTCTCTCTTCAGAGTTTCTCAGCCGAGCAGAGCTTTGCCGTACGGAAGCCTTTTACTATGTTTCTCTTTCAGCTTTCCTCTTGGCATAAAACTATCTTCAGGATAGAAGCTCTCTCCCCCTTGGTACCTGATGCTAGGCAGCTTGGCTTTCCTCAGCTTGGTTCCAGGACTACCTCCTCTGCTCCCTCCGTAGCAAGGTTCCCTGGGATACTGTTCAGCTGTGCACTGCTTTCCAAAGCAGTTCTTCGTGGGTTCAACAGCTCTGTACTTCCCTGGTAGTCTCTCTCTGTTACCAACGGCTCCTGAATTCCCAGGTGCTCTCTCTCTGTCAGCAACGGTTCTTGAATTCCCTGGTGGTCTCCCTCTGTTACCAACGGGTCTTGAATTCCCTGGTGGTCTCCCTTCACTACCCTCTGGTAAGTGATTTTTAACTGCGTATGTCCTGGTGTTTGCTTGGGCTCCACCCCTTCCCAGCTGCCCCTCATTCCCTAATGAGCTCTGAGCTAGCTTACTGTTTGGGCGTTCCCTCACACCTCGTGAAGCAGCTTGTGTACGTTGCCTATAGCAACCTTGGGCCATGTGCAGATCTGAGCTGTCAGTGTTAGCTCTGTTTTGCTCAGAGTTTCCTATCTCCATAGGCTCTGACTGATCTACCCCATGACATAAGATACTGTTACAAAAGAAACAATGGTGGATATATCTGCTTAATACTATGCATCCGCATGGTTTGAATGATAAAATTGAATGGTCTTTATTTTTGTGAGACCTTTTGAAAAGTGCATAATTGATGTCCTGTAGCTATTGACTGTTCTAGCTTGTGTGTTTGTGGAGCTCCACTTCTACTTTTCTGGTAATGTTGTGTCACTATGTTGTAGTTGCTGACATGGTTTAGTAGGTTGGTTTTGATTGGTTGTTGTACCTTATAAAGGGTGTGTCACACGCCGTCCTTTTGATGGCGGAGAGTATGAAGATGTGTGGATTAGCACATTATTATGTGGTAGTTTAATCCCCTGAAGAAGCCTTGTTTTGACGAAATGAAAGCTTTTGTAGGGATCTTGATGTGAATTTATTAAATCTGCTAGTTGCGCGTCTCTCTGCATTCTTCAGTTTGGAGTTTACGGATATTGGAAAATCTGCTGCGTTGCGGTGGAGCAGCTACGGGGTTGAAGCTTTGAAGAGATAAGTACTTGTTGACCTATATTGGTTCTTTATTGAATATAGGCTATTTATTTTGTCCTCTTTTTTGTTTAGGAGGGCATAATTTGTTCCTGTACTGCTCTATGCAGCAACTGCAGTATGATGACGCTTTTTGTATGTATGTTGTGAATGGTGTATGTTTTTAGTGGATGTTTTAGTAATGTTTTACGTGTTTTCCCAGTAGTAATTGATGTGGTTTGAAGTTATTAATGCTAAATGATTTTGGATGAGTATGGAGGCTATTTGACCTGTGATGTGAGCGTCAGCTATTCCCTATAGTGAGCTTTCTCACTAAATGTAGGGTTTGAGCCATCCTGCGGTCAATTTTGCCTTTTTATGTGTTGAATTGTTTATGAAGTATTAGTAAGTAATAGTGAATTGGAGTGGTGCTTTGGTTTAAGAGCGGGTGTTGGGTAGTTAACAACCGTGAACCATTCCATGCCATTCAGTACTCTACAGACCCCTATCATATCTCCCCCCAACCATCTCACCAAAAGGTTGAGGAGGCCTAACCTTGGAAGTTCCTCATATAGGGGAATCCTTCCATCCGCAGCACCATCTGTGATGTCTGTCATGATCACACAGTGACAGTGGTGGAACACAGATATACTGGTGGTGTGGAATGGTGAAGTGCCACATGAGGTGGTCCAAGGGACATGGCACCCTTGGCAGAGATGCCAGCAGCCCCCTCTGGTGCCACTGAACCCAGCTGTAGAGGAAGAGGCCGATAGCGCCTGCAGCTGTAGCCCTCCAGGAGCTGGATTATGCAGGTGCCTGGGGAAATACCACAGCAGTGGCTTCCATCCTCCCCCCAAGACATATCAGTGACAGGCGGTGATGGGGCCCCTGCATGGGCAGTTGGTGGGGGGGGGCTGTGTGGCCATCCATGTGTGCCCCTGCCCCCCCCATCCAGCCCTTGTGCCCAAGGCACCCACAAAGACCTACATATTTAACATGCTAGGACTGTGACCACCATAATTGGTGGTGATGTGAGAAGTGACACCAGCATGCAGCAGACAGAAACCTTGTCCTGGTCATGTGCGCCATGCACATTGCAGCATGTGCCAAAGGGAAGCAAGTCAGCAACAGGAGCTGTTGGCCATATAAGGCAGCACTGTGGTGCAACATACATGGTTGGTATGTATACTTGCAGAGGGTCACAAGTTTAGGCCCATTCTAGGGTTTCTGTATTGCATCTTCCTGTGGACAAGGTTTAGCTGACAGTGTAAGTACAATTCCAGCATGTGCAACCCACATGGGAGCGGCAAGCAAGGATGGAAACACTCACCAGCAGCACTGACAGGCTCCACTATCCACAGCTGGTTGGAGGCTAATAGCACATGGTAACAATGTGAGGTGAAGCCAAGGCACGGTAATAGTGCCTGCAAACAGAGCACACGTTATCAATTCTTGAGCTGAAATTGAGACAGGAATGTCAAGCAGGACTGCCAACCATCTCCACTTTTGCACAGTGTACCAATGAGAGCATATGCATGTGTGTGTGTGTATGTGTATGGCTCCCCTTTGTCCTGTGGCTTTCTGCATTGCACTTTGGCTCACATTGTCCGAGTTCTTCCTAGCCTATTTGGAAAATGTGAATAAGACGAAGCAGAGGATTGTGGGTATCACCTGAAACAATATAAATTGACCAGGGTGTGTCTGCCACAATGCTAGGGTCACTGGCTGAGATGCCATTGTGCCCATCTGCCACATGCATTGCCTGGGTGGCCACTGCATGCCATGCTGAGATGGCACTCTCACTATGATCAAAAAGTGACCATGGCACTGCTATGTATCCACAAAGAGCTATTACAATGTCTGGATAATGGGGTGGATGCATTCTCTGTCTGTGGATGCCAATCACTGAGCATATGACTGGATGTCAATGCTGAGTATTCCAAGGCAGGGTGCTTGTGGTTGCACTGCGCACATGCCTTGCGTGCTGACCAGCAGACCAACCACAGTTGGCTTGTGCTTTGCTGACAGCCCAATGATGGGCACCAGAGACAGTCTTACTGTCCATGCAGTAGTCAATTGCTAGTCCTCAATAGTTGGGGTAGCAGTGGTTCATGGCCTACTCACTGGGGTCCTGACAGGGCAGTAGCAGTAGCTCCACGCCAGCCTATCCACCCCCACTGCAGTGGCTGTCCATGGCAGCAGCAAATTAATATTGGCCACTAACCTGCACTGTTATTGGAGAGTTAGTGTCCAACACGGGCAGAACACAGGGCCTCACTGTCACTGTTGCCTACAGCATGCAATAAACAAGGAGAAAAGCATAACAAACTGCAGACAATACCTGCCACACACTAGCAGGGAAGTGAACCTGCAGCATTGCCAGCAGAGACCATTTCTAACAGTGCAGATTCAGTGGACCAGGTGCTGGGTACCCCTCTGCACCCTCAGGGTGACACCTGAAACTGCTCTGCAGCACAGCTTGCTGTTGTGATGTGCATGTAGCACATGCAGCCAGTGCATCTTACTGAGGTTATATGCTATATCAGTACATTCTCCATTGGTTCTTCATCTGCAGACCGTTGTTTTGCATGTGCAGGGTAGTGGAGGGCCCAACCTATACTGGCACAGACAGCAAACAGTTCGATCAGAAATCTGTACGCGCTACACATCTTTGTAAAGCTGTGTGGAGATGTAGTCTACTGGTTGGTCCAATGTCTTTATGGTCAAAGGTCCAGGGTTTGGTTCCCACTTGTTTATTTTGTGCCTGGGTGCACTTGCCTATCTCGCACAGTCCTGGCTCTGCTGTGACCTGCAGAAAATCATTCTTCTACATTTCTATGTGCTATGGCCACACATTGGGTAGGTCAACATGGCATTCCCCATTATGGACATCTGTGAGCATGGCTTTAGTGGCTCTGTCGTGGCACATTCCAGCGAGTCAGTGATGTATATGCAGCAGATGTCTTGGTCAACTGGTATGGATGCGTTTTCTGTTTTACGTAAAGAGGATATATCTCATACATTCAGACACCTAACACTCATTGCATAGCCATCCCCTGCACTGTTCTGCCATTACTTGCCCCAGTTGGGGCAAATGGGTTCAGCTTGTTCCTTTCTATCATGCCACTCTGAGGGATGTATTGTCTTGCAGTTGCACAGGTTGAGGGACTCAGTCTCAAACGTACAGAGAGCAAGCACCTCACAAAAAGCAGGCAGAACACAACAAGCAAGAGATGTGTGTAGATCACAGGTGCTTTATTAATTAAAGAGCCCTAACACGTTTCAGCCTTAGCCTTCCTCAGGGGGTACACGTACACATCCTCGATACAAACAAAAATAAAATTAAAAATATATAATTCATAAAAACAATAACAACTAAAATATCAAATTATATAAATACACAGATGGTAAAATCAAATGACCCATAAAATAATTAAAGAGCAATAATGAGTAACTTCAGGTCTGTGAAAATAAAAGAAAAATGAAAAATTATGAAAGGCAAGTTTCCCTTGGTAGATAGCAATACAGCATAGCCAGTTGCCTCTGTATGGTTCAGTATACTATGGGCTTCCTGTTTAGGTATTATCTAACTTGCCTTTCATAATTTTTCATTTTTCTTTTATTTTCACAGACCTGAAGTTACTCATTATTGCTCTTTTTAACAGATCTTACATAGTGTGCTATTGTGAGTATTACCCAAGTGTTATACATTATAAGCACACAATCCAGTTCCTCCTCATCTCTCCTTTCGTTTGTAATTTCTATTTGTGTTTTTATATGTTATATATAGGCCAATTATTTTCCATAGTTTGCCTTGCGTTTCTGATGATTTTCTGTATGTTCTTAATTATTTTATGGGTCATTTGATTTTACCAAAAATTGTTGAAGATGTCCCTCGCTTCTGTTCCTGTTTGTGGGTGTTTTCTGAGGTCCTGTTCCTGGTTCTTCATCTGTGAACACAGAACAGAAATATTTGTTATGCAATTGCGCTTTATCCTCATCAGCTTCTACATATTCCTCTCTTTCACCCTTGAGTCTGACAATACCACTTTTGCCCTTCCTCTTCTCACATATCTGAAAAATGTCTTAACCCCCATTTTATTGCATTGGCTATTTCCTCCTCTTTTTAAATCTTTGCTTTCCTGACTACTTTGCTAGCTTCTCTAAGTTTTTCCAAATATAGATGCCTGTCTTCCTCTTTCTGTGATCTCTTGTATTTCATGAAGGCCTCCCTGTTTTTCTTCATCTTTTCAGCTACTTCTTTCAAAAGCCATAGCGGTCTCCTTTTCCTTTTACCTTTACTTACCATTTTAACAAAAAGGTTGGTTGCCCTTAAAATATCCCCTTTCAGTTTTGCCCACTGTTTTTCTACATCGCCAGCTGTTCCCATCCCGCTAACGACTCCCTGAGGTATTGGCCCATCTTGGCAAAGTTAGTCTTCCTTAAGTCTAAGACCCTCACTTTTGAATGGATTCTAACAGCCCTAGTCCTAATACTGAACCACACCATCTGGTGATCACCGGATACAAAATGATCTCCCACTATAACATCAGAAACACTTTCACCATTGGTAAGCACCAAGTCCAGTATGGTCCTTCACGTGTGGGGTCTGTTACCAATTGTCTAATAGTTCTCTCTGTAAAGAATCCAGGATCTCCTTACTTCTAGATGATACTGCAGCAGGAATGTGCCAATCAACATCTGGCATATTGAAATCTCCTATCAGTAGCACTTCCCCTTTCCTAGCAATGCTGCGTATGTCTTCAATTAACTCTCTGTCCACCTCTTCCTCTTGTGAGGGAGATCTGTATATCATGCCAATGCAAATAGATTTGTCTTTCCCTCTTTCTAGCTTAACCCACAATGCCTCCTCTCTCCCTTTTAAGTTCTGTAATTCCAAAGCTTTAATATTATTTTTTACATATAGTGCCACTCCTCCTCCCCTTCTTCCTACCCTGTCCTTTC
Organism: Ichthyophis bannanicus; assembly: GCA_033557465.1. Lineage (NCBI taxonomy): Eukaryota > Metazoa > Chordata > Amphibia > Gymnophiona > Ichthyophiidae > Ichthyophis > Ichthyophis bannanicus. Next base: position 587,404,073 of record CM066033.1, on the reverse strand, counting down.
TGAATAAAGTATAGCCTGGTATAGTTACATCCCAGTCATGGTTGTCTGTGAACCATGTTTCTGTAACTGCCGCTCCCACCAAAGCTTCAACATCAGGGATCTTATTTCCCATGCTATGGGCATTTATACACACCGCTTTCCATATGTTACCCATTTTACCCATTTCCATAAAGGTATTTAATGTATCACTTACCTGGGGGCTTTCACTTACCTGGGGGGCTTTCTTCTCCCATCCCCAATGAATCTAGTTTAAAGCCCTCTTCAGTAGATTAGCCAGTCTACTATTGAAGACGCGTCGACCTTTCTTGGACAGATGGACACCATCTCTGCTCTGTAACCCTTGGAACAGCATCCCATGGTCCAGGAAACCAAAACGCTCTCAATGACACCATCCACACAGCCGTGCATTCATCTCCAGGATGTGAGCCTCTCTGCCTTGACCTTTACCTTCAACAGGGAGGATTGAAGAGAACACCACCTGTGCACCTATCTGCTTCACCCTCTGTCCCAGAGCCATGAAGTTACTTTTGATACGCTCAGAGGGATACCTGGCAGTATCATTTGTTCCAACCCAGTACAAACCGTGGATTGCAGAGGAAGAATTTATTTTATTGATCGAATCCAGCCATTGGCAGTATCATTTGTTCCGACATGGATTAGCAACATTTGGTAATAGTCAGTGGGCTTGATGAGTCTCGGCAACTCTCAAACATCTTGGATTTTGGCACCAGGCAGACAGCATACCTCTCTGGACATCAAGTCTGATTGGCAGATGGACGCCTCAGTACCCCTCAGAAGAGAGTCACCTACCACCACTACCCTTCGCTTCCTTGTGGTCACTGATTCTGCAACTTTGGGGTACTTGAGCTCTGGTTCTTCCCTTTCCAGGGATGCTTTCACCTCCTCCACTTTCAGGGCTGCATAATGGTTCTTCAGTTCAAGGGCTGGAGAAGTTGGATTGGTGAATCTGCAGGCCCTAGGGACTTGTGTCCAACCTTTGTCATTCTGTAGGCAACCATCAGGAACATGCTACTTCCACCTAGACCAGGGGTTTTCAACCCTGTCCTCGGGACCCACCTAGCCAGTCGGGTTTTCAGGATAACTACAATGAATATGCATGGGAGAGATTTGCATATAATGGAGGCAGTGTATGCAAATCTCTCTCATACATATTCATTGTGGTTATCCTGAAAACCCGACTGGCTAGGTGGGTCCCGAGGACAGGGTTGAGAACCCCTGACCTAGACACTGTCCTGGCCTGTGGCATGCCACACATTGACAGTACATCTGGATACATATCCACACCTCACAGACACTATAATGTAGCTTATGGCACAGTGTATGCTTTCAGGAGCATCTAGGACTGCATTCCTGTCACAGCGCCCCCTGCTGCTGCATCCCCTCCATTGACTCTGCTGCTGCCACCACCCACCCATGACACAGTCAACACTCACACTGACCATCATCACTAGGCAGCCACCTATCTCGCCTAGTCAACAGCATAGGCCTGCTATACGGTCAAACATGCTCATCACACATACTATCACATTGCCAGGCATCATGTGGGACAGGAAAGGGAGGCGTGGTCTAATGGTTAGGACGAGGTACTTCAGGCTGGAGGGCCAGGGGTTCAAGTCCCACCTGGGGACAGCAATCTCAGGCCAGAGGGACTGGGATTTCTAGTCCTATAGGCACGCCTTGTGGTCTTGGGCAAGCCACTTAACCCTCCATTGCCTATGTTCCTTGTAAGTATTAGCATATGTGTCTCATATCCCCTCATGTTAAATGTATCCCCCAATTGAGCACTTTGACCCAGTGAAAAGCAGGATATAAATGCAGCTAAAAATCATGTGAGTCAACTCCATCAGCTACCAATTTTGCTTGCATCCATACCTTCTCCAATAGATCCTCTGCCCCACTTTCAGCATTTCAGTGGCTTTCCTATGTTAAGGTGCATGCCAGACACCTTCCCGCAGCATGTCCCGTTACCACACAATAAGTGTCCACTACCACTCCTTAATGCAGCATGTGCTGTTACCTCACGGTAAGTGTCCACTACCACCCCTTAACACTGGACCGCCTCTAACATGCCCAGCACACTTACCACACGGTAACACCTTATTGCTGCCATTAACGCATGGAAAAGACTGCTCCCTTACCGCTGGTTAGTAAACATACCCCTAAGTTTACTTTGATTCCATCCTCTTACGATAAAGGTACCATGCCTTTTTGAATTCCATCAATGTTTTTGCCCCCACTATCTCCAAAGAGAGGGTATTCCAAGCTTCCACCATCTTTTCTATGCAGAAGTATTTCCTGGCATTGCTTTTGAGGTTACCTCCTTGCAGCTTTTTTTCCTGTCCTTTAGTTTTGCAGCTTCCCCATCTTCAAAAAGATTTTTTTAACCTCCCTATGTTTGAATGATTTTTTAAATGTTCCCCCTTTCCTGTTTTTATTGGAGTTCTTTTCATTTCTTTTTGTTTTAGATTTGTACACCGTTCTGTTGTCCCCATGAAGGGCGGTCAATCAAATAAAAATAAATATAAACATAAAACTTTTTGAGCACTGGCTTCCAGTCACTTCACGTATTGCCTTTAAGATTTTTTTTACTTGCACTAAACCAGGGGACTCCTCCCTACATTTTGCAAACTGTCTATTGCCAATAGTTTCATCCTACCCTAAAAGATCACAGTATGAAAACCAATGTTTTCTTCACCCAGCCTCTTGTGCTTGTTCAGAATCCACCTGTCAGGCGTCATTCTTTTACACAGCCCACAGCCTATAAATGTACTCCTACTCTGCTGAAGTGACCCCTCTTCCAGAGCTTACTTAGTAGCTGCTATTGCTACTGAGCACATGCATCTGATAGTGGTCAGAATCTTGTTTCTCCAATGCTGAATCTTCCAGTGGAAGGAATACTACAGGATTCAGGAAGAAAGGCACCAGTAAAACAGAATGGAGAAGTTCTACTACATAGCCGAAATGGAGACTGCTTCTGAGCACATGCAACGGATATCACACCAGAATTTGAATAATATTTTTTGTATGTTGAGTTCTGCTTCTGCTCTGCACCCACTGGTGGTGAGTTTTATTAGGTGGTCTGAAAATGCTCCATGTGAATTTCAGAACCCTCGGGATGTCTGTGACGATGTCCAAGTTTAGACCTGCTCTAGGGAGAAATGAGAATCAGAAAAGTGCTCATTTGGATCCTAAAACTTCTGGAGGGTATAAAGCAGGGTTAGCCAACTCCCGACCTGAAGAGCCACAAACCAGCCTGGTTTTCAGGACGTACATAATGAATATTCATGAGATATATTTTAATATAGTGAGAGGTAGTGGATGCTTATATTTCTCATGAATATTCATTAGGGACATTCTGAAAACCAGGCTGGATTGTGGCTCTCCAGGACTAGAGTTGGCCACCCCTGGAATAGAGAACATGGCAGTTCACTATCCTCAGTACTGTCCACAATCACAATGATAATTTTTGTGTTACTGGGAAATTTGAATTGCCTTTGAATCATACAGCTGCATGTCTCTTAGATGTTCAAAAGGCGGTGTAATAAGTCTCTGTAAATAAATAAATAAAGTGTAACAATCCCTTGTGCATGAGGCACTATTTTTTAACCAGCACCAAAGTCAAATGGATTTCTTTTTGTAGCTGCACTATTCATATGGCATATTAATGTTCAATTCCCAACTAAAAGGGCTCAAGGCTTCCATATTTCAATAATTCCACAGTGTTTTAATTATAGAAGAGCACTGATTTGAGTTGGAGATCTTCATTTCAAGAGCCATAGTAAAAAAAAATAAAATGCTGCCACAGCTCAACCTGACGGCTGGTTTCACCAAGCTGCATCAGGGGCTGATGTGACTGAAAAGGCTCTTACTGCCATGGCAATCTTCAGTGCTATGGAAAATGAATTACAGAAGTTGGCCTTCTTAGATGTCAGCATGGTGAAAACAGGGAAGTAATTGATTACTATAATTGAGCGAAATAATTTGCTACACTTTGACAGCGAGGCAAGCTTTACCTATTGGACAGTTTTTCAGATTCCACCACACATACTCAATAGTTGAAGAATTTAAACTTCAGCCCACAATATTGAAAGATCGTTTAATTCAAAAGGGGTATCCCCATCCAGTGATAAAGGAGGCATATGTGTGTGCATTGGGTTTAATTGAGATTTTTGTTTGATGGCACACCAAGGTGTGATATGTCTCAAGAAGTTTGCGTTTTAGAATATTCTTTTATTGGTTCCAGCAATTGCCTCAAACATTGGCCTTACATCCTCTTTTTGCATCTGGACCTCGTGTTACCTATAAAGGCACAGGTTTGCGGTATAAACTTCTACAATCAATCTTTCCAGCATTCCGGGTCACGCGGTGTCTTAGTAACTGTAGCCTACATTTGTATAATCATATTTGAAATCAATTGAGAATCCATCTGTTCCCAGAATTGGGTATTATCCTTGTGGGTGAATGTGGGTTTTGTGAGCAAACCTTTGCATGTATTGAATGAACTCATCCATATATATATAAAAACTATGGGCCCAGTATTCAAAAAAAGCTGGGCTCCTACGTTAGGCTCCTAAATGCATGCCTTATCTTCAATCATAGTTAGCCTAAGTTTTCAGCTGAAAATTCATTCTAATTTAAGGGCTTAAAATTTATGCTCCTAAATTTAGACCGGCCATTCATTTGCCTAGATTTATGAGCCCAATTTAGGTGCCTAGTTCTGAAAATCAGTGCTAAGTGCCTAACTTTTTTTTCCCTATCCCTATTGCTACCTACTTTTTATGCTCCTAAATTTAGGAGTTTAGAGAAATTCTAAGAAAATATTTAGGCACTCAGCCCTAGAAAATTTTCAAAGAGGCCAATTTAAGAGCATAACACTCAAAGTTAGGAGCATAAATCCTTTGAATATCGCCCCTATATTTTGATCACATACTAGTGTTTATCTTCTTTTGTAGTTTATGAGGAAGGCCAGCAATGAGATGGATCAATACAATAACAGCAGCTATGGGTACCAGTCTGTCAACAATGAGCTGTCTGACTCAAGACCGAACACAATTTAGGATAGCTATCCAGAGGGTCGCCATGAGTCGACTCCGACTCGACGGCATTTAACAACAACAACAACAGTTTATTTTGTTAGCCCGCGTGGGCTTTTGTATGTGGCATTGAACACCGGAGTTACAGACTTGACTCCCTTAGTTGCCACTGTCTAGTGGCTGCACATAGTTCTGTGGACCTTAAGTGGTTCATTATGGAACATATACCACAAAATGTCCATGTTGATGATAGATTGTTTTCCTTGGCCATCTGTGAGCAAGTTTGGATTTTCGAATTAAAAACTGTGAATCAGTGGCGTAAGTTACAATGAGGGACCCCCAAGCAAAATTTTGATAAGGGCCATCCTATTCTCGTAGTGGCATGCCCCCCACGTGGGTGCCCCTTTGTACGGTAGCTCCTTCCTGTAGGGTGGTGGTAGCAAACTTACTTCATTGTCTTTGTTGTACTGCCTCTGCTCTAGTAGGTTTGATTCAGGCCTGGTAGCTATTCTCCACTGGGCTGAAGTTTCACAGTGTGGCTGTAATCGCAAGACTTCGGCCAGCGAGGAACAGCTGCCAGGTCCACGGCAAACTTACAAGAGCAGAAGCAGCATGGCAACATGATAAAGTAAGCTTCCCAGCTGCCTTACCGCCACTGTGTGGGCCCCTTTTCTGCTTGGGCAGAATTTATGCCACTTCTGTGAATCTTCTAGGTCTCATTAAAGAGATTGAATGGAATACTATTATGTGACCTGAGCTGTTTTTTCAAGTCCATGTTCACTTTTGGTAACTGGTTTTTACAGGATTTTGTTCTAATTTTCTTCAGCTTTATTATTCATTTTCTGTGGGTTTGATATTATGGATTACAGCTTTAAACAAATCATACTTAACATTGGAGCTCTGAGGAGACTGCTTTTTGTGCTATGCTGAATAAAGTTAATTGTGGTGATGTCATTTTGACACCATTGTCTCGGCTGCCTCAGGACTGCATTTAGGTATGAGAGACCTGGGATTGCATCGACACTCGACTGCATTGAGTTTGGCAGCAAGAAGAATTGAGCTTATTGTGTTCCACCTCAGCACGGATCCCAACAGAGATTCACTCTGTATTCCTATTTTAAAAAAACCTTGTACTATAAATAATTTTTTGTGGGTGTGACTGATTGAACTGGATGATTATGCAAGGAGATGTCCATGATTGCACACTGTTTCAATGCATGCTAATGTACTGCTGACTGCTAAAGAGGAGGTATAGGGACTCCGCCAGAAGAGACTGAACTTAATAATCCAAGAATGGAGGCCAAAGGCTGCCCTGAGGATTAATCAGGTCAAAGGAACAGTAAAGAAAATATTATTTGTTTCCCTTTCTATTCTAGAGTTTCATTTAAAATTTGTTCTAATTCATACTCTCTCTCACTTTTGCACTTCCATCTGATCTTCCCTCTTTGTCTCATTCCCCCCTTTCTACATTTTGCCTGCCTCCTTCTTCATTTGTCTTTGCTACAGCAACTGCAGTCAGAGTACCAACAGAGGCTCTGAGCAAGGGAAAGGAGTAGTTCTAACTCTTCCAGACTGAACTTGCTCATGCTTTTGGATGGCAAGATTTTTTTCCAGCTTTAGAAATCCTTGGTAAATACCACACTTCTTACCACAGTTTGGTACATATGGGGCAAATGCAGAAGTAGGTCATTGTCCCTCATTACTACTCCCATTTCCATAGTTGCATAAAAGGTAGCAGTAATCATGGGCAGAGATAAAGAAATTTACATTTAGTGCAGATGGATGGGCGGACAGGATAAACCATATGGTCTTAATTTGTTGTCATTTTCAATGTTTCTATATATGGCCCAATGTTCAGTGGCATGATCAAGACAAAAGAGCAGAAAAGATAAATAAATAAATGAATAAAAACTAAAATAGTAAGTTGGGCAGCTAGATCAATTAAAATACACAGGGGTATTTTACTTAAGGTTTTAATGTGTGCTAAAGACATAACACATATTAAGTGCCCGCAGCCCTCTTATTTTTATGGGAGCAGTGGCTTTTAATGCATGTTCTTTTCAAAAACACGCATTAACTTTTAGTAAACATACCCCATAATTTTTATTGCCATATATCACATGCAAAAACTTTAAACATAGAATACATAGCAGCATAAATGTTCTGACACTGCGACAAAGTCAACTTATCTGTCTATTAGATGATCAAAGCCCTGTATGAGGATCATCTACCCAACATATTTTAGCTTAACACCTGCCACAGTGGACTTCTCTTATGCACCATTGATGTTGTAAAGGACAGCCGAATTGATGACAAATACCAGGTAGTAGGACCCGTCAAGGGGATTTTTCTATGTGTGGTGCCAAATAGTTTGTAAAAAGTCACCAAAGAACTAAACTTGTTCCATTAGCAGTGATGTCCTTCAATGAGTGAATCATGTGAGACCAAGTACACTGACTTTATGTTATTTTTCTTGTATCAAAAAAATTGAGAACCCGGGTTTTTCTATTTCTAAATACAGTCCAGTATTCAGTGGCACTATCCAGATAATACTGTAGCAGAGTGCGAAATTATCAAAATGGCAGCGATTTTCAGTGCCACTATGCAGATAACTGTCTATATAACTTAGGAGAGCAAAAAAGCTGTTCTACGCTAACTGGATAGGCTATCAGTGCTGCCAGTGGTCTGTACTGAATTCAGATATTCACCGCTGGTCACTTTCTGAATATCAGCACTGAATATCCAGATTTTATTTTGACATCTATTTTTATCTTTTTTTGTTGTTTTTAAATATATTTGATGGATTTTTAATTTTAAGTTGTAACTCTGTGAGATTGTTATTTTTGTTTTATTATGTGGTTTCATTGGTGTTATCTGTCCTTTTAATTTCTTTTAAATTTATAATCTTTGTTTTTTAGACGTGTTTTGCATAAGCGATAGTGCTTGTTGGGGAGGCTCCAGCTGGCTGGGTTAAATTATGGGGGCAATTTCTCCAAATAGCTTAGTTTTGCACATACCATGACAGTCAAGAACCTCGCTCCTAAGCCAGGGTATATGGAATATGATCTCAGACTCTCAAATTTACTGCTAATTATCGCTTTAGTACTTGCTTTGTGCCAAAGAGAGTTCCTTCTGAAGGTTATACAATGTAACATGTATGGGTAGTTCCATATTATCCTGTTAGACTACTCCAGACAAGTGGGTTGTGTTTCCCTACCGGCAGATTGGTGGAGACAAAGAGCCAATGAAAATCCAAGGTTTCAATGACATCACTCCTTTGCGTCTTTTCACCTCAGCCACCAGAGGTCCCTTCAGTATTTTTTTGTCTCCAGCAGAAGGTGGATGGATTTTCCTCTCTCTTTAGAAAGTCTGAGCATTGAGAGGAAAAAAGATTGATTAAATGCAAGTAAATGACCTTCTTGATTATAGAAAGATGACTCACTTGAGCATGATGTGGGAAGCTCCACTAGACTGTGGTCTTTTTGGTAGCCAATAGAGGAAGGGAAATTGGTTCAGCTCCATGCCCTTATCATGATAAGGGCCTGCTGAGTACCCACAAATTGGAAGGATTTGGAAGGAAGTGTACAGCAGCCTCATACACACTCAGTTCCCCCTCCCTCCTCCTCCTCTGTCCCCTCTTGTTCTCTCCTGAAGATTGCAGAAGGCTCTCAGAGGGAACTACCTACCAGCCACCTTACACCCAGTGCTGAAAAGCCAGCCAGTGAAGCATTTTCAGGGGAGTAGAGCTGAACTCAGCATGTATCCTCCACCTGATGCTCTCAGGGGGTGAGTGCCAAGGCTTGACCTCATCATTGTCCTTTTTGGGGGCTCCCAGTTCCATCTCTGAGGGATGCAATTCAGGGTGGACTGCTAGCATTCACTGGCACTCTATAGGGGTTTCCTGCCATTTTCTGCATTTGTTAAATGATTGCGCAGTTCTAACGCATGTTCTGCCCAAGCGGCTCTGTGTGCTCCTTACCTAGCATCTAATGCATGTAAAGTAAAAGTGCAGTTAACGCATGCTTGCGGGGTGATGCAGTCTTAGAATGCGCTCTTGTGATGCTTATCCTAACTCTTTATATCTTCTTCCAGGAAATGTTGTTTGACCTGTGGCAAGTGAGGATCCTCATCTTTGGATTTTGGACTCTGCCCTTCCTGCATGGCAGCTTCTGAGTCACCCCTGGAGGGTCTGTTTTCCCCCTCTCAGCGGGAGATGTAGTTAATCCACCAGGAGGTGTTGGATGGTGCTAGGGTAAGGATATTCAACTGGCCAGAGGCTCCTGAAACTGTGCAGTGAGTCACTCTTCATCTTCTAGGGAGTCTGTGGTGGCTGTGCCTCCTGATATTGGGGAGCTTTATCCGAGAGGAGAGCTTCCAGACTCTGGTTTGCTCTCCCCAGAATTCTTTTCATTTTTGCAACAGGCCTGGTCCTTCTGGCGTGGTAATTCAGACCCTGCAGCCTCTGGGTGTTCCCGGATGCAGCCTCGTGCCAGGCGGACTAAAGGTTGTAGCCCTGTTTGATTACCTCTGGCTAAGCACCCCAGTGAGGGACATTCCCTGGAGATGGAGAACAGCTAGGAGCTATCTGAGAAGTTGACTATGCCTCAGTTTCAGATTGCTTGGTACTGGGCTCTGAAGTGGTTTCACCTTCAGAAGATTCTGCTGATGTTGGCATGATTTGCCTATTTCAGAAGGAGGAGCTGGCGGTGTTGATTACCAGGTTTTCATCCATTTTGAACTTTATGGATGCTTCCAGCACAGAGCAGGAGTCGAAGGTACACCCGCTCCTTCAAGGGGTGCAGAAATCCATTGGTGCCTTCCTGTTCCTGGAGGTGATCAAGGAACCTAAAAGGTTAAGGGTATATAAGAAGATTTACCCTCTCCAGGAGGAGGTGCGTGCCGAATGGTTTGACATTCCCATGGTGGATCTGCAGGTCATGTCGATTTACCATACAAACTACCATCTGGCAGATCTGCAGATCGGCAATAAAGGATGTCCTGGACAGTAAGGTGGATTTCTTGCTGAAAAGCTAGTTCACCATAGTGGAAGCTATTCTACAGCTGGCAGTATATACCAGCCTGAAGTCTCGAGCCATACTCCAGTGGATTCAGTCACTTCTACCTGATGATATCACACCTCTTTTGGAGTCGGCTATGGCCTTCCTTTCTGATGCCAAGTATGACTTATGACATTGGCGGCCAGGGATGGTACCCTGACAACAGTGTCATGGCATTGGATTTGGCTCTGGCATTGAGCAGCGGACACTTCCTCCAAAGCCCGGTTGGCTCAACTAACCTTTAAAGGGAAGCTTCTGTTTGGAACTGATTTGGAGAAGCTGGTGAAGGACCTAGGCGAAACAAAATCTTACTGCCTACTGGAAGAGAGGTCCAATGTGAAGTAGGCTAGTGCCCCATTCTCCTCAGCCTCCACCTGACCACCAAGGGTGTTCTGGCCGATTCCCAGGAGTCTCGGGACTATCGTCATTACCGAGCTGGAAAACCTTTCTTCTCCTCTGCTTCAGGGCCTCGGGATCATTCTCAGTCCTTTTGTGGAGTGCATGAGCCCAGGGACTCAGTCTCCTCCAGAGGAAGACCCTCTCAGGCTGTGCAATGAAGGTTTGGGGGCCTATTCTCTGGTTCCTTCAGTGGGCAGCAGGCTTGAATGGGCCTGAATTACCAAGGATCACTGAGTGCTAGACACCATTCAGTTCAGTTATGTCCTGGAATGCAAAGAGCCATTTCCCGATGCCTTCATTATTTCCCCTTGTGAGTCTGCAATCAAAGGTAGACAAGTTACTGCACCTAAAGGCGGTGGTTCTCATTGCCCTGGATGAGTGGGGCAAGGGCATATAAGCCATCTATTTTGTGGTACCAAAGAAGGACGGTTCCTTCCAACCCATTCTGGACCTCAAGGGGGGTCAACAAGCACTTGCATGTCCTGCGCTTCCAGAAGGAAACCTTGTGCTCCATGATTCAAACAGTGTGCCGAGGGGAGTTCTTGGCTTTTCTGGATCTGGCTGAGGTGTATTTTCATATCTTGATCTGGGCAGATCAGTAGAAGTATCTGAGATTTGCCGTGCTTGGCTTTTACTAGGTCATGTTTGTAGCAGCTGTGACACTGCAGCACAAAGGGATCTGTGTCCAACCCTTTCTGGATGACTGACTCCTCTGAGCCCATTCCCTGTTAGAAACATCTCATGTGGCGTCCCATGTGGTGTCCTTTTTTGGAAAGCCTCAGCTGGGTGATCAATTGGGGAAAGATCCAGCTTTTGCCTTTCCAGTCCTTGCAGTTTTTGGGAGCAGGTTTCGACACTCGAATGGGCTGAATTTTCCTGCCAGAGGACAGTCAGAAGATTGTTGAATTGCTTGGTGCTGATCTGTGTGCAGCAGGCCTCCAGAGTCTGGGATTATCTTCAGCTCCTCGGATTGATTGTGGCGACCATAGAGATGATGCCGTGGGTGCGTGTCCACATATGAACGTTCCAGCAGTCCTTGTTGACTTGATGGTTCTCGGGTTCTCAGGAGTTTGAGTGCAGGCTTTTTCTCCCTTTGATGGTGAAGGCCAGCCTGTGGTAGTGGCAGCAGCCCTGCCACTTGAGGAAAGGTGTACCACTGGACAATTTCTCCTGGATCCTTCTGACAATGGATGCCATCTCTCGGGTTGGGGAGCTCATTGCCAAGACCATACGGCCCAGGCCCATTGTAATGACAGGGAAGTGGTGTGGTCCATCAACCATCTCGAGGTGAGGGCCATCAAGCTGGCTCTTCTGCATTTCCAGCTCCTGGTCAAAAGCCTGGCGGTTTGAGTATTTTCAGACAATGCTACGGCAGTGGCTCTTGTAAATCGGCAAGACGGTATAAGGAGTGCCGGGTAGCTCTGGAAATGGATCTTCTGTTTATCTGGGCAGAGAGGAATCCCCTTCCCCTGTTGGCCCAGCACATTGCCATGGTGGACAATGTGGAAGCAGACTTTCTCAGCTGATACTCTCTGAATCCTGAAGAGTGGGAGTTGAGACAGGAGGTATTTCAGTTGATTCTGTGCCACTGGGATCGCCCCAAAATGGATCTTATGGTGACTCTATGCAATGCTAAAGTTTGCCGCTTCTTCAGTCGCCACATGGAGATGGGATCTGATGGCATCGATGCCCTGACCCAGCCTTGACCAAGTTAGTGGCTGCTGTATGTGTTTTGTCCATAACTCCTTGTGGGGCATGTGATTCACTGTATAGAGTACCACCTGGGCAGAATTGTTCTGGTGGCACTGGATTGGCCATGGAGGGCATGGCTTAAAGATCTGATGCAGCTCCTACAGGTGCCTTCTCTTCGGCTGCCTCCATCTCGGGTGCTATTGCAGCAGGGATTGAACGTCCTGGAGGACCCGGCTCCCTTTTGTGCTTATGGCATGGCTTTTGGAAGAAGACTACTAGTATGTAAGGGCTACTCTCCAACAGTGATTTCTACTCTACTCAGTGCCCAGAGGAGGGATACCAAGCTAGCATATGTACAAAAACGGTGCCTCTTTGAGTGCTGGTGCTCCTGAGACGGCCAAGGTGTATTTCCTGATGGCCTTTCTGCAGGATGGCCTAGAGAAGGGCCTTTCTCTTAGTTCCCTGAAAGTTCAGATGGCAGTTCTTGCCTGCTTCTGTGGTCTGATGGTGGACAAGTCTTTTTCCGTGCACCTGGACATCTTAAGATTTCTCCAGAGGGTTCCACGCCTGCATCCTCCCCTTCGGTCTGTGATCCCTTCCTGGGACCTGTGTCAGGTGCTCATGGCCCTTATGACAGTACCCTTTGAGCCATTGAAGCATGCTACCTTGAAGGATTTGACGCTCAAGACTGTCTTCTTGGTTGCGATTTGTTTCGCCAAGCAGCTTTCCGAGCTGCAGGTTCTGTCTTGCCGAGATCCTTATCTGTCCTTTTCAGAGGAGGCCATTTCCATTCAGCATGTGTTTTCATTCTTGCCTAAGGTGCTTTCTCTCTTTCACTTGAACAAGGTGGTTTGCCAACTCTCCTTCATGAAGGAGCAGTGTCGGGAGAGGGATAAGAATTTTCACCATGTGGATGTATTGAGGGTGCTTCTCCAGTATTTGGAGATTACGAATTCCTTTCTTAAGTCCAACCATCTTTTGGATTGTTTGCTGGCCTGTTTGCTGGTGACATGGCAGCTAAGTTGACTTTGGGGCACTAGATTAAATAGGCCATTGTCTTAGCGTATCTGCTATAGAACTGGCTGGTTCCGCAGGGTTTATGTCCCCATTCTACCCGAGCACAAACGTTCTCATGGGTAGAGCGAAGCTTGTTAGCCCCTGCAGACATTTGTCGGGCAATGACGTGGGCATCACTTTCCACTTTTGTCAAGCACTACTATTTGGATGTCCACGCATGGGTGGACATGGCCTTTGGCTCAAGAGTTTTGCGAGCTGCTGTGTCTTCTTCCCTCCCAGTGGAGTAGTAGCTTTGGTACATCCCACTTATCTGGATTAGTCTAGCAGGATGATATGGAGGGTGACATTTTACTTGCCAGTTAATGTCCTTTGCTTACGTCTTGCTAGAACAGTCTAGGACCCGCCCCTGAAACTGTATTGTTCTGTTCTTATACTGCGGTACTCTTGGGTCCTCTATGATTTTTATTCTTGGGTCTGCATGCTCATCTTCTACTGACAGCCTTTTGTTGATGCTTTCCTGTTCATAGTTCTCTACTTTTGCTTACTCTTTGTTGGCCACAATTGAAGTTGTGTGTGGCTTGCTATATATCTCCCATATGCTTTGGGACAACTATTGAAGGGACCTCTGGTGGCTGAAGTGAATAGAGGCGTAGAAGATATGTCACTGAAACCTGGGCTTTTCATTGGTTCTTTGTCTCCACCAATCTGCTGGTAGGGGAATACAACCCATTTGTCTGGATTGGTCTAGCAGGACTCAAGGAAAGGACCTTAACTGGTAAGTAAAATGTCACCTTTGCCAAGATGTGGCTTGAAGTTGTTCTTTCTCTGGTCTGTGGCTCTCAATATGATGGGAAATATTTCTGTATCTTTCTGACACATTTTATTGGTCTCTGACTGCATTTCTTGGTACTTCAGGAGCTTATTCCCTTCCATACGATTCACAGAATAATCACTTGGAACTGACACCTCTATTATCAATGTCGTTCTGGGGGTTTTCTCCTTTAATACTACGTCGGGTTTCCTCTCATCCGGTTTCTCATCCATTGGAATGAAAATGTCCCAGGTGATCATAACCTCTTCATTCTCTGTAATTCTCTTAGAGTCATGGTCCCAGTGCTTTTCAGGGACAGTGATGTTGTAGTGTTTACAGAGTTTCCAATGTATGAGGCGTGCTACTTTGTTGTGCCTTTCTGTATAAAAATTTTCTGTCATCAGAACTTCATAGCCAGCTATGAGGTGAGTCACTGTTTCCAGCTCTTTCTTACAGAATCAACATATATTTGTTTTGTCAATTTTATAATGCTCGCTGTAAACCATCTCATCTGTAATCTGCTGTCCTGGGCTGCAACTATCAATCTCTCATCCTACAGGTTCAGTTTACCTCTTCTTAACCATTCATTTGTCCATTCTTTGTGCATTTGCCACTTGTTTTCCCTTGTTTGCTGATCTAATTCTTTGAGGAGTATCTTCTCCTTTCCCGTGTGTCCTTGTGGATTCTCACTCATGCCTTCTAGTCTTCAGAATGCTTGTCCAAGTTTGATGATGGAGACAGATTCTGGATGTTTATTTTCATATTTCATCACTTTTTGCGTATTTGGATCCAGTGATGCTATCAGGTAGGCCTGGAGGCCTTTGATAGCAGCTCTGTATGTGTAATCAATCTCTATGATGCCTAGCCCTCCTTCAGCTCTAGGGTTCTACAGTCTTGGCATGCACTGATTCTTGTATATTACCTCATGGGCATGGAAGAGGTTTCTTGTTCGCACATCCAGTTTTTCAAGATCTTTAAGAGGCTAGTATACAATCCCAAAGCTGTATGAAAGTCCCGGAATTGCCAGCTGATTGATGCCCATTATTCTATGATGCTACAGCACTTTTCAGAGATTTTAATCTTCTATAGTATTCTTTACTGATATTTTCTCTCAGTAATTCCTTTTTGAGTGTCGTTCTTTCCTCTACTTCAAGATATTTATGTACGCCTTCCTGTTCAAGTTTCCTGTTGTCACAATCCTCAGCCAGGGAGATGTTTTCCAGTTTGCTCAATTTTCCTCTAAAAAATGTTGCCTTAGCACATGGCAAAATGTGTCTATTAGTATGTAACTGTTTGTCCAAGTGCAAGGATGTGCAAACAAACAGATATATATGGCCCCTCTCCTCCCTAAAGCAGTAGGCTTCAATCCTACTGTTATGAAAAGTGGGTCTATGGCCAGAAATTGCCAGCTGGAATCCCCAGGGACCACCATCGAAAAGGACAGGGCTGCAGCCAGAAAATGCCGGCAGGAGTCCCTGGGTCTTGCCAACATGAAGAGCAAGACTGTGGTCTGACTGCCTAAGAGCTTGGAAGGGGTGGGTAAGGGCTGAGCATGGAGAGAAGGGGCAGGGTTAGAAGAGAAAGGCAGGGAAAGCATAAGGGAATGGGTGGGGCTAGAGAGGGAGGGGAGAGAAGAGAAGCAGAGCATTGGGGAGGGGTGGTACTAGACGAGGGACTGAGACTCAAGGGAGTAAAAAGTAGGGAAGGGAGAGCGTGCCAATTTGTTTGGGAGGAGAGGAGAGTGCAGGGCTGGGTGAAGGGGAGAGAGTGCAGAAGAGGGTATTGAAGGGTAGGAATGGGAAACCCCCATCTCACACATGCACACGCACACGCGCACACACACACACACACACACACACACACACACACACACACACACACATGCATGTACTCTCCAACACCCACAATGACATATGCATGGAAATAACCATCATTCCCCATGACACAGACACAGGTATGCAGCTCTTTGTCACCTCCGTGACACACAGAAACACAAGTGCATGCACCCCTGACACCTCCCATCACACACACACATGCATGTACTCTCCTACACCCACAATGACATATGCATGCAAATAACTAACACCCCCCGTGACACAGTCACATGTATGCAGCTCTTTATCACCTCCGTGACACAAAGAAACACAAGTGCATGCACCTGCCACCTCCCATTCCCCCCCCCAACACACATCCCCCACATGCTTGATTCTGCAAATGGGGGAAATGCACAATTGTACACACTTTTTTACTTGTTAGTTTTGTATCTTGCCTTGATAGGTCTTTGCTACCTGAATGGTGGTTTAGAAAGGTCCTATAATAAATAAAAATAAATGTCATGGCTGGCATTTAAAAAAAAATACTGACTGCAGATTTTCAATGGCAATCTGATTAGATTATTACTGAAAATAGTCTTAAACTAGCCACTAAAGCTTAGCCAACTAGATTTAAGCCACTTACGGCACACTAAAAAGTCAGTGCTAGCTGATTAAATTGTCTCCCGTATGCCAGTCATGTCCTTCAGTCCAGCATCCTAATTAAACTAGGTGGATAGATTTAGGAGATCATCTTATACCCCTTGTGCTCCAGTTTTACATGTAAATGCTGGCACTGACATATGTATAGTGTAGATGTGTAAAAGTCAGTTGCAGAATGTGATGGTTTACAAATAGGATTCACACACACAAACAAGCTCTCAGTTCGTAAGTTACCTACAATCAATTAGTTTTCACTACCAATGCCACACTATTACATTACAAAGGAGCGGCAATCATTGTAAAAAAATACTTTTTGCAAATGTACTTTTTATTCAAATTTACCAAAGGGAGAAAATACCTCAGCAAGTTTATCAGTTTCCCTCTATGTAGCAGAAACCTGCCAAAAGGGGAAGGGTTCCAGCTCACCATCACTGGCCAAAAACTCTCCACAAATCCCAAAATTTTATTTTTTATTTAATTTTTGTCAATATCTAAAACACCATTGAATAGCAAGAAGCAGCCACATACCTCAGCGGCAAAAAGCTTTCCAAGCTAATCTGGCCAGTATAATTCTTTAAAGCCACATAACCATGGCTCACCGGAAATACATGGTGCTCTATTCCGAACTTGAGAGGGGGTGCTGGTCTCCTTGCTCCTGTTGGTCCCGTTTGGTTTTGCAAGGTTACTAATTTTGTTGGAGGCCATTTGTGTGCATAAATCAGCATTTTCTGCACAAAATAAATATAAAACTACCTCCCTTGCGGACACTGCCAGAGTGGTTACAACATTTTCACTGGCACTATCTTTATGGTGCCAATGAAAATTAATGGATAGGGGACTTAGCTGAAAAGCAATGGATGCTTTCCGGATAAGTCCTTTTGAATAATGACCCAAAGACCTATGGTGAATTAGGTCCTTAGTGCTGAAGTGTACCATGATAGTAGTAACACTATCAATTCTTACCTTTCCCTCTTGGAAGCTATTATGCTTTATCTCTGGATAACTGTTCTCAGTGAACCTTCTACTCTACAGGGAGCTAAATGTATGCTTTTAGTTCACATCATTTTTATTGAAAATTTTTCCAAAAGAGCAAACAATACAGCATTAGAGAACAACAACCGATATATCCAATGAACATTGATACTAATAACATTGATACTAATAACCCCCCAACCCAGCCACCCCTTAACCCCCCCCCCCCCCGTTTGCCCTACCCTCCCCTCCCCTCACAGCATGTAGGATTCATCGCACATATCAGAGCTAGAAAAGGCCCAACAGACAGCCACTGGCTAGTCCCCCTCTCCCCAGCGCCCTACACAAGACAGAAAAGGGGCCAAAGTCTCAGTGAAAGGGAAACTACATATATCTGGTGCAGAGCACATCCGGGCAACACCGGGACAACACTGGGTCAGCCCCGAGACAGCATCGGGACAGCCCTGCAGGAATGGCTACGTCACTGCGGCAGGAAGCCTCCCACGTCAAGTCGGGCATCCCACTCCTAGGGCCTCATCCACCAACGTTAAGCACCACCCCTCGCTCCTTTGCGGACAGTTGAGAAATCACAGGGGACCACACTTCCCAAAACTCCTCCCAAACCCTACCTCCCTTCTGTTGAGCAGTCATCCTTTCCATGATCATCAAATCAAACATAGACTGTTCCCACATCCCCAAAAAGGGGGGTGAGGAAGAGATCCAGCGACGGAGTAACGCCCGCTTGACCAACAGAAAGCCCCGCTCAAATAACACTCTACGCCTGTACGGCAGGTAAGTAAAGCCTAAAGTCCAATTATGGAAGAGACACTTCCCTCTGTATGTTGCACTCTGACCCCGTCCACCGTTGTAGCTGAGCGCAAACTCGCACCCATAAATCATGCACCTTCGGGCAACCCCAAAACTTATGGAGCAGGGTTCCAACTTCCCGATCACACCATCCGCATAAAGCATTAGGCCGAACTCCAGCCTGTGCAGCCCATTGGTCGCTAGTATATGCTCTCCACAAAAACTTATACTGCATTTCCTGGAGATAGACCCACTTCGATCCTTTCAGAATCCCCTCAAATGCTACGCGCAATATATCCGCCGTCATCTCTTCTACGCCATCCCCTCGCCACCTACCTGCAAGGTCCACCAAAAGCATATCCCCTCCGGAGGGTCGGAGCAACTGCCGACTAATCTCCTCCCCCGGCAAGCGGTCCACCAACTTTCCCAGCACAAAACGGGGAGAACTAGAGAGCAACCACCCCTCAGCTCTCACAATCGTTGAGGTTAAATAATGCCGCACCTGCAGATAACCAAAGAAATCTTGGGCGCGAATGTCATATCGCTGTCGTATCTGCTGAAAACTATCGAGTACACCCGCCGCTCCCGTATACAAATCTCCAAGACACACCAATCCCTTGTCTGCCCATGTGCAAAAGATAGTACGCTGAGAAAAACCTGGTCGAAAGTCCGGGTTACCCACCAGGGGCATCAGTGGAGACAGTCGGCGATCCCAGTCAAATCTCTGACAGAGTACCCTCTCCAGCCAGCGCGCAGGGCCTCCAAATATTTCCTCCCCACCCCCACCCGAGACACCGGGGGTAAGTGCTCAACATGTAGGAGATAAAGGAGATGATACGGGGTGAAGGCCGTTGTCACCTGTCGGGCCAGAGCCCCCCCCTCGAGTCCTTCCAGGATCGCCCATATGTGGCGGGCCAAATACCGAAGATTATAATTGCGCAGCGATGGCATCTCTAAACCGCCTTCCTCCCGTCTAGTCTGCAAGGCCCGTAAAGATATACGCGCCCGTCGACCTCCCCATAAAAACGCTCGAAGATATTGTTCCAGGCGCCTCCAATCTCCATCAAGAATCCAAACCGGTAGCATACGAAGAACATAAATCCACCTAGGAAATTCTACCATTGTAAACAGCGCGATCCGCCCTCTCAGTGACAGTGGAAGACCCTGCCAGCTCAGTAAGGTCTTTTGACTTCTAGCAAGTAATCTGGGCACATTAACACGATATAAATCATCTGGTCGCTCCGGCAACTGCACACCCAAATACGTAATCTGCCCGTCCGCCCACACCAATGGAAACTCCCCTACCCAACGAGGTCGCACTCTCCCCCCCACATCTAAAACCACCGACTTCGTAGTGTTAATTTTTAGACCCGAAAATCGTCCGTATGCCCGTATCAGAGTTAGTGCATGAGGCAATGACATGAGCGGAGTAGTAAGGCAGAGCAACATGTCATCAGCAAAGGCACAAACTTTCAGCACGTCTCCACCCATTTGAATCCCCATAATTCCGGGGTCGGTCTGCAGAGCCTGTAGCAGCGGCTCCAAGGCCAACACAAATAATAATGGGGAGAGAGGGCATCCCTGTCGAGTTCCTCTCGCCAATTCAAAGGGGTCCGAGAAAACTCCATTAGAACCCACTCGTGCCATAGGTTGCGCATACAGTGCCCGAACCCAGCGCATGAAATCCCCATGAAAACCAAAGGCCTCTAAAGCGACCCAGAGATAGCGCCAGGCCACTCTATCAAAGGCCTTCTCTGCATCCAGACTAACTAGCAGGAGCTCCTCATTATGCTGCAAACAATGATCCATACCTAAAAGAAGTCTAGTAATATTCCACGATGCCTCCCGACCCCGCACAAATCCGACTTGTCGCTCATTAATAAGAGACGGTAAGACGGGGGTGAGCCGATTTGCCAGTACGGAGGCCAGAAGCTTTAAGTCACAATTTATAAGAGAGATCGGTCGATATGAGGCAGGATCCATCGGATCTTTCCCCGGTTTGGGGATCACCGTAATGTCCGCACACCTCATATCTCGCGGAAATATCCCAGCATCCCGCGCCGCTTCAAACATCACCACCATAGAAGGAGCCAAATTCGGAGCCAAAATTTTATAATACTCCATGCTAAAACCATCTGGGCCTGGAGCCTTATGAGACTTACCCCGCTTAATACCCTCCAAGACCTCTGCTACCGACAGTGGGGCATTCAATTGTGCTAATATTCCCGCCGAAAGACGCGGCAGCTCTAAGTTCTGCAGGAAAGCCACCGCTTGGGCATAGTCCCTCTCCTCTTCACTATAGAGGCGCTCATAAAAGGTACGGAAAATCTTAGCTATGTCCTCCGATCTATGTTGTATCTTACCAGTCTCATCTCGCAGGACTGGGATAAAGCGAGTACCCCCGGACGTCCGAATAAGCTTTGCTAATAAGCTCCCAGAACGGTTACCAAATACATGTAGACGATGTTTATAGTGTTGTATCGAAAGCGTCGCTCTACTCTGGAGCAATGCATTCAGAACTGCCTGCGTTCGAGTGTATTCCCGCTGGACGGCACTATCCCTATGCCCACCCAACTTCCCCTGCAATATTCGTAAGTCACGTTCCAATTGCAGCACACTACGGTCTATGTGCCTACGTCGACGGGCAGTATACGAAATAATCGCTCCACGCAGCACGGCCTTACTAGCCTCCCAAAACAATATCGGTGAACACTGCGGGGTATCATTGAATGAGACATACTCTTCCCACTGTTTTTGCAAATATTCCCGAAAGTCCTCGTCTTCCCATAGGTAGACAGGAAAGCGCCATCCTGCTCTAGGCGGCCCTGCACAATCCCAAGTTATCCAAACCATCCCATGGTCCGAGATCATAATCGGTTCTATCTCAGCCTGCAGGACACACGAAACTCCCTTCGCATTAACCAGAATAGAGTCTATGCGGGACCAGGTTAGATGCGCTCTGGACTGGTGAGTGTATGTGCGGTCACCCGGGTGTAGCATGCGCCACACATCCACTAACTCACCCTGCCTACAAAGATAGCTAACTCCCCTTCGTGACCAGGCACCCTCCTCCCGATGATGGGACTTATCAAATCGCGGATCATGTGGACAATTAAAGTCCCCTGCCACAATGACGTTTGCCCGCCCCGCACCTTTCAGCAAGCCCAATAAATGTGTAAAGAAAGCGTGTTCATAAACATTTGGAGCATACACATTCAATATCCACAGTGGTTCAGCAAAGAGCTTGCCCTGCAACAAGAGATATCTGCCATGTGGATCTGCCTGCGCTGTGTGAACTTCAAAGGGCACCCCCCTCCGTACTAACACCGCTACTCCCGCTTTCTTTGTGCCGGAATCAGCACCATAAGAAACCTCTACCCAATCGCGCCTCAATTTCTGATGTTCCCTGGCACTTAAATGGGTCTCTTGCAACAGGGCAATATGCGTTCCCTTTCGCTTCAACCCCTGCAGGATTTTAGTTCGTTTTATCTGGGAGCCTATGCCTCCAACATTCCAAGACACTATCTTTATCTCAGGCATAGTCCCCACTCCATTCAAACCAGCAAATCAAACATCCATAAAGCCACCCAGAGATGCCCAGCCTCATCTCCAGGTGCGTTATCTCAAGGCCCCCAATGCTCCGCCTACCATGCTGCGTTCCCAATACCCACACTTTAGCCCCCCTCCCATTTAAAACCCTCCCCTGTTCTCCCGCCCAAGTCTTCACCGCGTGCCATCCTCCGCCCTCCCCTACCCACACCCCTCTAATCCTCTCTACAAGCCTCTCTTCAACCTCCACCTCGTTCCCTTCCGCCCACCACTCCAACTCCTCTCGGTCCCGTCCCCCCTCCCTCCCCCGAACCAGTACTACTCCCCCCCTCCCCCTCCCTCCCTCTACCTTTACCTTAAAAACTCCACCATAACCCTCAAAAGGAGAGAATCACAGCCCGCACTTCCGGACCGTCCCCCTGCAGTTCCCTACAGAGAGTCTGGGTGAATCACAGCTCAACCAAGCACCCCAGCAAAGAAAAAGCCAACATGCTTAGTGCTAATAACACAACATGGTTAAACCAGCAGGGTACAGAGATCACCAACCTGTAGCTACACATCCACCACCAGTGTAGCAGCCATGTCACCCCCACAATAATGTCCTATTGGCAGCCCCCATCACACTAGACACTCTCATCCAGTCTAGGAGACGCGAGGCCTGCCCATCCAGGTTACAGTCAAGCAGGTCCATATTCCCGATCAAGGCGCAGTGTCCACGCCAGTCTCCGACCCAGTGCGCAGCATCGCAGCCAGGAAGGTCTTTGCCGCCGAAGTTCGATCAAAATTATGGGTCTTCCCCTCATGGTATACACGCAATATAGCAGGATACACAAGGGCAAAGCGAATGCCCGCTTTCACCAGTTGGCCACAAAGTGGGGAGAACTCCTTTCGCTTAGCCGCTAAGGCGGCAGAGTAGTCCTGGAACATTAGAACCACTTTATTGTCCAGTTGTAGGGAGCGCCTCTTGCGATATGCCTGAAGTAGGGCCATTTTGTGCTGGAAGTTCATTAACCGGGCTAACACCGGTCGCGGTCTCTCATCAGGGCCCCTCTTCGGTCCCAGGCGGTGCGCTCGCTCCACTATGACCCGGCCAATCAAATCCTCGAGCCCCAACTCTTTGGGTAGCCAAGATTCAAAAAGCCCAGCAAGTTGTTGATCAGACCAGGCCTCTGGTACTCCCACCAGCCGCAAATTATTGCGGCGTGATCTATTTTCAAGATCGTCCGTTTTTTCAAGGAGCGTTGCAATTTCCTTCTGGTGCCGAGCTAAGAGGGTATCATGTTTCCCCTCACCCTCTTCTAGTGCTGTGATGCGATGCTCAGCTTCCTCTACTCTCCGGGTAAGCTCGCCATATGTCTCTGCCATTGCATCTAATTTGTGCAGAATGGAATCTAGCTGGGGTGCTAACAACTTAGCGACTTCTTGTGCAAGGTCTTCCGCTCCCGATTCGCCGGCTCCTGAGCCCGGAGACGACCCGGGGGAACTCAGGCTCGTTCCAGACCGCGTGGTCGCCGCCATCTTATGGTCTCGGGGCCCAGGTACTTTGTCCTTCTCCCGTTTTGCTGCAGACCGCATGGATGCGCCGCACCTCGCGCTCACCTTCAAGGCTCTTTACTCACGAAGAGTCTCCGGGTTAGTACTCCCACGATTACCGCTCGCACCCGCTCTCAAAATTGCCGCTTTCTTGCCGTTTTTAGGGAAACGGTCCGGGAGCGCACTGAGGACACGTCCTCACTCGCTCATGTGCTCACGTGATCTCTAAATGTATGCTTTTAAAGCAACGTGATCTAAATAGCAGAGACTGTCAGATGAAAGACATTCTGCAGTAACATTTCAATATTATCATTTTTCGCAGAAGATTCCTTATATATGCTACATGGCTGTGCTCAAGAATGGTCATACCTCGTTAACATTTAGTATCTAATATATAATGGACTTTCTCTTAGGGGTATATTTACTAAATGGTCTTAATGTTACCGGCGCTAGTTGCAGCGATAACGTGAGGAATGCCATATAAGGTGGTGGGTGTGTCGGCATAAAGGAAGCAATGGCGGGATATCGCGCAATAGAGGGCGCCCTGTCCAACACCGCATGATAGCCGCACCGTGCTACGTCATCGCGCGGTAACCTTAAGTTCACCCGCTGAGCTATGATCAAAGGACTAGAGGTGTAGCACACTGGTCAATACAATGACTGCTGCTACAGCAGTCATAAGTTCAATCCCCCAGTGGGGATATGGAATGAGGCTGGCCAAGGCAATTCCTTTTCCTGCCTGTAACAGGCAGACACATCCCAACAATCTGTACTGTCATCCAAAAAAAGCCACATCCCAGTGCCGTAACCCAAAGCATCTTCTAGGGCGCAGCATGAGGCACATCATAAAGTGCTATATCAACCAAGGCAGATGAGAATGTGCCCCAGAGGGCGCCACAAACAGGTGGTACCCCCCAAGGCATCATATAAGGTGCTGCATAAGCTGGAAGTACCTAAGGTGTCGCTAAAGACGCCCCAAGGATGTAAAGGTGACTAAAGAAATGTTGGCCAAGGGCAGTAAGGAGGACGAACCTAACAAGCATGAAATGTATGGGTCAAACACAGGTGTAACCCTAACACAGCATAGAGCAGCAACGCAAGGCAATGGAGAAGTGATGTAAGGAAGTAGATGTCTAAGGTGATGGAGCTTCCAAATCTGCGTGCAGCCCATGTGGCAGCTGATAAAGTTGACAAATATATCAGGGGCAGCTGTACCGATGCACAGGGTGATGGTACTGTAAAGTACAACAAGCACAGTGTGTGGCAGAGAATGGGAATACGTGTTGAGCAGAGGAGCCAGAAATGGCAGGATAAGTGCAATGACAGGAGGACAGGGGACTAGCAGTGCCATGCAGAGCCGACACAGGAGAGGCAAACATGAAGAGCTGCGATGCAGAAAAGGGTGCCAGTGCAGGACAAGGGGTAGCAGACTGCACATTAGGGCAGGATGGCACACAGCTGGCAGACACAGATAGACAGACAGAAGGATGGTCAGCAACTGTGATGAAGGTATAATGTGCCAGCAGCACAGATCCTCACAGATAGGACTGTTACAGGAATGCAAAGTAGTTGTGTAAGAGAGGCATTAAAGTGATTAGAACCAAGAGGAATCAAACCCATGACCACTAGCACAAATGTCAATGCACAATCCAGTAGGCCACAACACCAACATGAGTAGCACAGCAAAGGCTGCATACAAGAACACTGCAGGGCACCACACCAAAAGCCAGCAGTCTGCCAGGATAGGGCAACCCCAACAGTAACGAAGATGCACTGCAAATGCAGATCAGGTGTGTACAACTAATATCACAGTCAGTAATTGGGACTACAGGCACATATAAACACATGCAAATACACAATGAAACATTCTGCAGTGGATACAGCATGCAAAAGAGCAAAGAACCCAAACCCAAAGGGCGACAGGGGATGCTCTGTGGAGCAGGGCAAAATGGGGAAAAGAACAGAAAAGGAGCATGTGAGAGCTGAACCTACAAACAGACATGGCCCAGATCAGATCAACAACAGTAATGCCAATCTCCCAAGCCGACATGGACCTTACAAAGAAAGAGCCATATGTAACAGCTAATATGCGATGGATAGGCTGGATCAAGGGCACACTGTGGTGTACGGGGAAGAGAGGGAAGGGTGTGTGGAGAGGTGACCAATCATAACAGAGTTCATGGTCAGTTTAGCACAAAACCAGCAAAAATGAGTGGAACCTGTGGGAATCAAACATGCAACTTATGGTGCTGCAACACATGTACACAACCACTATCCCAAACAACCACAGCAAGTGCAAAGCAAATATGTCCCCCAATAGGAATGTTGGAATGGAAACCCTTAGCACCCTGTGATGTGGCAGACAGCTGCCACATAGACAGATGCCACCGTACAAGGATGTGAGCACAGGTGGGCCATGTACATTACCCGGATACCACTAAATACATGGGTCAGTGTGGTAAAGCAGCAGCAGAGACAAATGTGCGTGAAACACTCTTTTTTATTGTGGATAATCATGAGACATATCGTACATAGCGCCTGTCATCATATCAAGGTAGTTGGTCTACAGTGAACAAACAGACACCACATTGAGCATGGCAGACACCCACATGTCACACAAAAGTCACTGCGCCATCCAAAGATGATGGACAGGAGAGATAATGTGCTGTAGCTGCATGATGTTCACTATGCAGTAGCCCCCCACCCCCCACATGCTGCTGCAGGGCCCAAATGGCCTAGTCACATATGTGTGCATGTAGACACTAGGTGGTGCATGATGAGGGCCCAACACACATCAATCATGAATTGTCCCCCAAAACATATGTGCCTGCCAATACAGGAGGCAAACACCGTAAAACTCATAAATAGCAATATGTAAGCAAGTGTACACACAGATAGAGATAGATATGTTACAGCTCGTCCAAAATGCCTGATATAGCAATCAAAGCGTCACCAATGTAACCCAAAACAAAGGCGAATTGCAAAATTAGGATATGGGAACAGGTACAAGAGGCACATTATCCCAGAGAACACCATAAAAGGAACCTCACAAACATGCAGAGCTAGCACCATGCAGAGGTTCCTCTGCAATGGGTGGCGTGGATACATGAACCATAGACAGAGATCAGGGTACCTGGGATGCACACATGAAGGAAGAAATATGGACAATCACACAGCCACAATGCAAATGTAATCGGCCAATGTGAGTAGCGGAATGTCAGGGGATAAGGCCGACTGTGCAGACATGCAATGCTATGTGTGTAAATCAATGTACCTGTATATGGAGTCTGAAACCAAGGTCAAAGATGGGCCAGTACCCCACAAAGAAGCCACACTGACACATGCACTGGTGTAACAACATATCCAGTCACATGCACATGCACCGTGTACGTTGAACCATGACACAGTGATGCCCCAGATGCACTGTAAACCCCATGTTGAGCCAAACATCACTCCAAGATGTTGGTAGCCATTAAAGTGGTGTGGTGGTAACAACTGTGTCATGCCCAAGTGCAGGGTAGGCCGACATATACAAGAGTGCCTATAAAATGTTGCCCCTCTGCCACACTCAGGGCTGTATGCCCCGGGTGACCGCAACAGATGAGGATATCCTGCGGTGCATGTTACACACATGGGCAATACACACTAACAAAATGTCAGATGGATGTAGAACATACAGCGACTATGTCAGTCTGTGCTGCACACGTACGGACCATTACACAGTGTCCACACTGCAAAGGGCGTCTGCAACACAACATGTCCCGCTATGACTGTCAGTGAATCCATGGGCATGCATATGCAAGTGCGACATCTCAATGTGCTACAGTCATCGAAACGTCATGTGTGTCTCGCACATTCAACACGACACCCAGCCAGAACACAGCAGCAAAGGTGTGTTGGACAGACCTGGCAAAGTCAAAGTAGCAGTCGAACAGTAATGTTCATCATTGGCATGTGTCACACTCACAGAGGTAAAACATCCTATGGCACCATCTCCCAGGGATAGTTGCATGGTGTTGATGTGTCCCCCAACAGGTGCTTGATGTGGGCCGCAGATGCACTGTAGTAAATGTGCTGTGTGTGTCCTCAGCCCCTGTGTCAGAATAAGGAGAAACAGTGTCTTGTTATGCTGTACGCAACATCAGGGCACATTGCAGGGAGTCAAACACAATATCTACGTAATGCAACGTCACACAGGCAAACATTACATGATCACAGCACAGAACACTGTTGATGTTCTGGACATTTTGCAATGGAACCACATGCGAGCGTGTCCTATGGATATGGTCATGTCCATTAACGTTGGTGCACAGACACCTAAAAGGAAAGGTCCATGAAACAAACAGCAAAACACGAACATATAAAGGCTGATGCCACACACAAACGAACCAAGGTGCAACCTACCGTGAGTCAGCACAAAGTGTCTGGTTGGGAGTCTACGAGGCAGGCAAAGGCCACAAAACATCACAGTGAAGGCAGAAGATGTCAACCAAATGTGTCAAAACACCATGTCGCCATGTCCAGTCACCGTTGACGCATGTCCAAGTAATGGCGATATGTGTCATACATAAATGGTGTTGCGCAGTGGTCTGTCAACACACAAGAGAGAGGTAAACCCACAACCCTCAACACATGCGCACAATGTTCACAGGGTCAACACCAGTAAGGTAGAGACAGCACAGTCACCACCGCTCCACTGGTGTACAGACAACCCCCCCCCCACATGATAATGCAAACGGTATGCACACGGTATCATTACTGAGGCTCCCCCAAACACACACACACATGATAAGGTGAGCGTGCCAAGAGTAACACATGGCCTGTATGTGCACAATTGGGGATCAGTGGAGATTAAGGTCGTTGATATGCGATGGTACACTGCTGCCGTCTGATGCTACAATGTAAGGGAAGGGTGTAAGTGCGGGCCACCCCCAGAACACCTAGGACCTGTAGTCCATTCAGCTCTGTTGGATGTGTCCCAAAAACAGTGCTGGATAAGACAAACTGTGCACGAGCACATGTGGATATGTGTGCCAACATCAAAATATGATGTATAGGGGAGCATGCAAGATAGGTCCACCACAACATATGTGCAATAGACAGATATCCTCAGACATGTGTTGTTCATGACTCTCCACACAGACAAATTACCTGTATGTCCACCGACCACAATGTCCTGCACGTTGAATGATGTACAGACAGCTGCCACTGCACCACAGCGCCAGTAACGTCACCAAGCATGTCCTGTGGTATGAGAAACACAAGATAAACATACATATGTTATGTTGAGCTGTGCACCAAACACAGCACCCTCACATACCCACCTCGCATACCCCTCTCTGATGCCCTTGGTACCATTGACCGAAACCGTCTCCTCGCTACCCTGTCCTTACCGGCCCAAAGGACGTCGTACAATCCTGCCGCACCCATATCTCTCCCAGTGCACCCTCAGTGTGTGTTCCTTTGGCTCCATCTCCCCTGGTAACCCCTCAGAGTTCCTGCACCAAAGGGATATATGCAGGAGCTGCTACGTTCCCCTGGCACCATACCCAGTTCGCCGGTGCAGCAAGCTCACCACCTGGTGTTCAGGAGCAGCTGTATGGTGATGAGTCCCAAACATATCTCCCCATGCCTGAACTATGGTTCACAATCCACATCGTGATCTCAGCTTGCCTGCTGACATTGCTGGCTGCATGTTCCCCCGCTGCCTGAAAATGAGCATGGCCAATACCGGACATCTGATTATCGCCCCAAAATCCTCCCCAACCTTCAGAGTGTCTGTGTCTAGGTTCGTATACTGTCCATCTATTTTGTCTGCAAGGTATTGTTTGTCAATGACTCATCTCTCTCCCTCTCCACACATATCCATCGCGTAGCTAGTGCCTGCCGTGTAGTTCCAGAAAACATCATCAAGATACCTGCCCTCACCCCTGAACACAGAAATCAAATACAGATGTCCCCCTTCATCATCTGCCACCCTATCTGATGTAAATTACATCTGCCATTGGAATCCTCTCTGTCCGCTGCAATGTATGCCACAGAGCACTGCATGGCTAATCTACCATCATGGCAATAATACACCACATGTCATGACACCTCACAGGCTCCCCATCTGTCTATGCATACAGGTCAAGCCGCACCTGCTGATCCTTACATGCAGTCACACTATGGCTGCCCTGTACCTTTAATCGCATAACTCCAGTAGTACAAATACCACTACAACTGAGCATGTAAATAGTGCTAACACATGTATGCATTGCTATACCGACACAGCAAACACACAGTCCCTGCTTATCTGAGCATACAACACAAGTTATCCCCTCATAACCCACAAATGTGATCCCCACACATCAAGGCCACTGCTCCCATCCATGGCTTGCTCCCCTACTCTGGATGACAGACCACACATCTCTCACCTTGCAGCACCCAACACCTACATCTAACCACCTGTCGCTGCAGGGCGGCCACCCCCCACCAAGAAGGTCAAACCAATGTGTGGCAGCTCAGTACATTGCTACCGCCTAATAAGCATGCCCACACCGATCCCCTCCACCCGCTGGTGTCCCCTGGACACACCTGCTGTGTTATAGGATTGACTACATTGTAAGCTGTCATGGCCTGGCATTGTCTCAGCTATGTCAGGGCAGTGCTGCTTATGACTGTTAGTGTGATACTAATGCCCAGTAGTAGTAGTAGTACATATATATCTAAAAAAAGGTTATGTCTAACATATGCAGTACTTACATGAGAAGAGCTCCTTGATCAGCTGCCGCCTGATTGCTGTGCCCTCACATGTGTCACCACGGGCACATACAGGAGGGCACATTGGATCTTCTTGCAGATCCTCATTAATTTGGACAGCGATATCGTGCCTGAGATGCAACAGGCCATGATGATCTCTGCCACAGTCACGGGTTTGTACTGTAAGGCCCCGCCGGTACGATCCAGACACCTGAAGCGACTTTTCAAAATGCCAAAGGTGCGCTCGATGACGGAGCGACTGGAGGCATGGGCCTCATTGCACCTCATCTCTGCACATGTCCGTGGTAGACGCACAGGGGTCAGCAACCAGGGACGACACCCATATCCTGCATCACCTGCAGAAAGAAATGTTTAACGTTAAACCACAAGCTGATGTCCACACACATGCATACAAGACTGTACATGCAAACCAACACCACAGACAGGTCAGACTGAAGCATAGGACAACACATGATGGGACACAACAACTATACACCCGTGTTTGGAGGTGCGAGTGAATGAGCAGGGGGGAGGTAGGAAGAGTGCAGTCAACATAAGCCCTCACCACTGCAGACACATGGCCAGACACCAGAGGCGGAAAGGTATTCCCGCCCGCCCAGAACCCATTGGCGACACACATGCAATGCACCCTTGACAAGGGAAGAGTTGCTGACCTGTGCATGAATGTGAAGGTCATGATACTGTCCATAGACAGGTGGTGGGACAGGAACAGGAACCTCACCTTGCCAGACAGGATGGCAGAGACATCTACACTGTTGAGAAACATGCAGCATGCATGTGTGTTGTACTGTGACAACTCAGACACACAATGTCAAACAGCCAGAAACATCAGAGGTCATTGTGCCGGCAACACACAGCACCACAGCACAGAAGACCTTGAGTGACACCTCCTCCCCCCCAGCATTAGCCCTCACACAAATTCATGACACAGACACACAACCGGTCACACATCTCAAAAACAAACATATGTGCATACGGTAGGTCAGGGGTACACGATGTGCATGTCAGAGATGACAAATACCCTCCCAGCAGTATACAGTCCTCATATTGGTCAGCCTCAAATTGACCAAATATTGCAGAGTGACGCAGGATATAGGAGTCATGGGTGGACCCTGCAAACCTCGGGACCACATTCAGAATGTGCATATTTGCATCACATACAACCTGAACATTCAGGGAGTGGTAGTGTTTGCGGTTGCAGAACACTGCCTCCCTGTCTCTGGGCGGGACCAGGGCAACATGTGTGCAATCCATCGCTCCCATCACGTGTGATATCCCGGCAAATGCCTCAAACACCAGATTCAGGACCCCCCACTGTTGCCCAGTGTTGGGAAATGCAATGTAATTCCCCACCCGGCTGATCATGGCATGCAGTACCTGATGGAGACAGTGTGAGAAGGTGGGGCAGCTCATGCCACCCACTGCGGCCACAGATGACTGGAAACAGCCAGAGGCAAAGAAATGTAGGGCACCAAGGAGCTTGACCAGACCCGGTATGGCATGTGACTGACCAGTCAGGGGCTCGAGGTCAGGTTTTAGATCATCATAGAGCTCCCTAATAGCCCCTGTGCTCAGGCAGTAGAGGGAGATGACCTGGTCCTCATGCATGCCCTGGAGCTGGGCCCTGGGGCTGTAGAGGCGAGGCTGGCAAGCCTGCAACTCGGCATGCCTCCTGTGCAGTGCTGGCACAGCCCCTGCCTGGCCTCCCTCCCCAGCTGCAGGTCTGTGTTGTAGCGGGACTGTACCCATGCCCTGTGCGTCAGCTCCAGGAACACCATCTCCCTCGTCAGGCAACCGCAGCCCCTGCACATCCCCCAGTGCACAAGAGGCAACCACAAAGCCCACCATAATGGACACTAGAAACTCAACCCCCCTCACCACCTCCACCTCACAATAAACCATCCACCCCCTCCCCCACCACTCACCAACCATGCCACTCCCCCCACCAGACACCAACCGTGCCACTCACCTCCCCCACCACACACCAACCCTGCCACCTACCTCCCACACCACCCACCAACCTAGCCGCTCACCTTCAACACCTCACACCAACACCAGTACCCACCTCCAGCACCACTCACCAGCCCAGCCACTCTCCTCACCTAACCTGACTCTGTCCCTCTTCTCGCCTCACCAACAACAATGCACACCTTCCTTCTCTGTCGCCTACCCAAATCTCTCAGCGCATGGCTCGTCTGTATGTCTATTTATGCTTCATATTCTGTCTGCGCGTGCGTGCGTGCGCTGCACATGTGCAATGGCGGCGACGTGGCGTATGCACAACGGCAATGCGTGAGGTGCATACACAGAACTTGGTGCTGCACATGCGCATGCAGACTATGTTTCTGCGTAGGGGCCGTACGCATGTGTGGCGCCAGCTCCCCCAACGCCCTGTCCGTTGCAGCATGCGCGGAACCATACAGCGCACATGTGCATAGCCTGTACGTGTCTGCGCATGTGCGGCACCAGGTCCCATGCACTCTGCAACTGACACAACGTTGGGGGAGTTGGTGCCGCACATGCGTACCTGTCCCCACACATGTCTGGATGTCCGCCAGGCCACCAGCAACATCTACTGACCATATCCGCACCCCCCAGTGCATACCTGTCACCCCCACACAATGTCACAGGCCCCACCCACCTTGGAGTGTCGCACACACACACCTGCCACATGTAGCTCTGTGCTCATAGTCCATGTCTCACATACAGTGCGCACCTGTGTCGTCTGGTCTGGGGACTTCTGGGGATAGAGCAGAGCTGGGAACCTGCAATAGCAACACCCACCATACCACCAGGATGCATAAGAGACCACTGTGATCTGGGCTGGGGCCTCCTGGGGATTGTCCAGAGCTGGTAATGCGTCACAGCAGCAGCCATCAGGACACCGGGGTGCCTAATAGAGCTCTGTCATGGGGGCTGCCACTCCTGGGGGTTGAAAGAGACAAAAGAAAAAACAAAAGAAAAAACCTATAGTCGGGGTCAAAAATAACACACACTTCCAAAAACCCTGCCCTTTCAAGAAGACCAACTCCTCAGAGAAAACCAATTATTTTTGTCGGAGTTGCCAGCTCAGTGAATAGGAAACATCCTAACACCACTGTGGCCCCTACATTTTAATAAAGAATACATTTTTTTATGTAACAGCTTGACTTAGCTGATTAGTGGCTTTTTCAAGACTGCTCCCAGTAGCACCGCAATCTGCTAATCTGACGTGGCACGTTTCGGGTTCATCCAATAAGGGTTGGGCAGAGGTGTGAACTGCAACAGGAGCAGCTAACATGGCACCATGCTGACCTCTGCACCTCTGTTTTTATGTCTGGAGCTCCTGGGGATTGGGCATACGTGCACAGAGCAACATTCGCAGAAAGATTGATCACAGGTTTGGCCACAGACAGGTGTCTCTCCCATGTGGTGCATGTCTTATGTGTTTTGATTGCTGGATCTTGTGTTGCACACCTTCCATTTTGTGACCTGTAGAGGTTAAGGGAGTGGGTTTTTTCCCTATTGAAATAGCTGTTTTACAGATCCTGGAGCAATGCCCCTTGGGAAGTGTAGTCTTTTCACCAAATCAATAAGGAGCAGTTGTGGAAAAAGTGGTTAAGCAACCAAAGGATTTTATTTCCCCTCCCGGGGTGGATTTTACCATGAACAGAAAACACAATCCAGGTATTTACTGGTATTTGGACAAACAAAAGTTCCTTAACAGAAAAAGGCTTTCTTCAGCATTAACCAAGGTGAAAACAAACATTCAAACAAAACCACGCTGTTTCCTCACAGCTCTCTGTTTCCACGTGCTATCTGTGCTGTACTCTCTTTTCAAGCAGGCTTTCACTGTAATGGAACTATTCCATTGGCCAGAGATAATGTACAGTCCATTATATCTATATCTTCTCCAGTATCAATACACTCTGGTTCACAGTCCATCAATTCCTCCTGCTCATGAGGAAATGTTTGAACCAGCACTGCTGGTGCCACGCCCTTTCTTACTGCTCCAGGCTTTACACGATATGCTTGGGTCAAATACTGGCTTTCACACAGACTATCAGGCCCAGTATTCTTTTCCCAGCACCACCCTTCTGGATACAAACAGTCACTGTAATTAAGTATATTCAAGCCTTTTGGCTTACCTTTCAGCCTTACTGGTGGAGGTTTTCTCTGGTGCTTTTGAATAGCTGTAGGTTCCCAACCTAAGCCCTGCTCATAGCATTTCACTTGCTTCCTAGGCTTTCTGTCTCTCCCGTGCTCCCCAGGATATTGCAGACAATCTCCTTTGCCCTTGTTATATCCTGTCCTCGGGGTTTCTTTCTTTCTCCTCAAGAAGGAATCTGTCTCTCCTTTCCATAGAGACTCTGGTTTACTCTGGGCATAACTGTCTTCAGTGTAGCTCTCAATGGCTTCTCTCTCCAGCTCATATGCCTCCCTTCCTGCTTCTTCAGCCAATTCTTCTTTACCTCCTTCTCTCTCTAACTCCATAAGCTCCACTGAAGTTTCTTTAATAGGGTGAATTCTGGGGCCGTGCTCAACTCCACCCCCTAACAGGTGTCCTGCATTACCTTGTGATTCACCCCTTGAATGATAGCACCGGCGTTTCTCTTGCCTCTGTGCCTGGTTCCCACGGTAACCAGGAGCCATGTGCTTCTGTTTACAGCTCAGCTCTACTTTTGTTCCTGGCTTTTTAGCTTCATTAAATGGGCTAGAAGGACCCACTATGTCACACCCCATACACTTACGTCATGTGGGTAGTGTGCTACATGGTTGAAGTGCCTTGTGACGCGCACCCATGCCCTCCTGACGCGTTCAAGATCCTGGCGTTTTGATGTGCCTGGAAAGAGGCGCGGCTGCCTGGTGCAGATTAATGCTGCCAGTTGACGTAGGTCCAAGCGGGTAAATGCTGGCTTGTGGGATCGTGTCGCCATTTTGGGTGGTGACCATGTGTTGGTGATGCACACACATTCGCTGCGCATGCGCTGTATCATGCATATGCCATGCCACACCACGTCCATTACACGTGCACACCACGTGCACGTGTCACGGACGCCACACGGCGAACTATCTCTGGGGCTGCATGAATACATGTCGGATACGGCAATTGGCAGCCACAGTGGCTGGCTTTAGTTTACATCATCGCATGCCTTACGCCGTTTGGCCTGGGCCGCATCTGCTACACCTTAGCTTTTGGCGCCTTATGACACTCTTTTGGCGATGAAATGCCATGCCTCTCCTTAAGGTACGGGACAAAGGTAAAGGTGTATTAGGCTTGCGTCACTGATTGTAGTGATGTGTCTGTTACAAACACTCAATAGTAGTAGTAGTACTCATCTTGCTGTTGGTGCACTGGGGATTCAAACCTATAAGCAGTGACTCTGAGGGCATTGTATTGACAAGTATGCTATGCCTTTTCTCATAGCACAGTCTGACTACACAACCACTGCAGGTCAACCCAGTAACTGTCAGCTGTGCTTACTGGAATTGGGTAGACATCCCAGCTACGGCATTTTACAGGATACCTTAGTTTTCCAGCTGAGGTGATGGTTTATTTTTGGTGGGCACACTGATATTTGCTATGGGGTGTGTGTACTACACCATCCTAATCTTACCAGGGGAACTCCCAGTGATAATGTGAGCAATGCCATATAGGGAGGTGGGCGTGCCGGCATCCACGTAGCATGCACTGTGTATTGCCCGAAGGGAGGCGCATTGGCTGTTTACGCGTGGTAACCTTAACTTCATGGCAGCATTGTGAGAATACATATAGAGCTGTAGCCCACTGGTTAATACAATGACCACCAAGCCAGAGGTAATCGGTTTGATCCCTCAGAGATCTCATCTAATAAGGCTGTCTGAGGCAATCTTTTTTTCTGCATGTAACAGTCAGACACATCTCTACAATCTGTGCTGCCAGCAGAAACACCCTCACCTCATTTCCATCACCTACGGTGTCCTATAGGGCAGGGGGGGTGTCTGGACCCACATGTGGATTAGGGGGCACCGCCTACCGACACGCCTTCTTGGAGTCAGGGTGGGGGGACAGGATCTGGCACCAACAGACCCACACTCTACATTGTTGCAATGGTGGTGGTGGAGGGACATGATGAAGGGCTGTGGGACCAGCAACCCCGGACCTTCAGGGGAAAGGTCACCCACCAGGGCAGTCACTGCAGATCTGTTTGTATGACAAAGGGCACTGGCAAACAAGCAGTAGACCTGGAGACACTCAGATGCCCCCACCACCATCTGACATTTGCCAGCGGAGGGCACAGTCAGTCTTCACCCACAGCACGGTGCTCCAGCAATATACACGCTAACTGCAGACAGTCTGCTAGTTAGTACATGTTCCAGGTGAAACTGTGTGCACCCAGAGAAAGTATGTCAGTGATTATGCCCCAGCCAGGAGAACTTCCAGATATCACTTGAGAGAAACACTGTCTAGCACTATGTGGGGACCTAGACATGCCATGATCACTGCTCAGTCAGGTGA
The DNA here is from genome assembly GCA_033557465.1 of Ichthyophis bannanicus. Classification (NCBI taxonomy): domain Eukaryota; kingdom Metazoa; phylum Chordata; class Amphibia; order Gymnophiona; family Ichthyophiidae; genus Ichthyophis; species Ichthyophis bannanicus. The sequence continues at coordinate 587,367,468 of CM066033.1, read as the reverse complement.
GAGTGACCTCCCAGCATGACATGCTGTGGTCACCCTGTCCATGCAGGTGGTGGTCGGACACTACAATGTCCCAGCCATTGCCCTACGCCCTGTGCAGATGCATCCTGCCCAGGCTGCCCTGTCCAGCCCATACCCACAGTACCTTGTTCCTCATTATGCACATTGGCAGGCTAACACTGGAAACAGTGCAAGCATTGTGGGCTCATTAAGGTGTGGGCAGCCACAAAACACTGGATAGACATACACACACTCTCACACCTATTTCAGCATTGTGCAAATATAGAGATGGTTGGCAGCCCTGGCCGCCACACCAGTCCTGGGCACAGCGCAGGCATTGCTATGGTACTCAATACTGTTGGGGTCATTCTCTGGGGTGGTAAACACTGTCAGAACAAACACCGAAACACACTCCACAGATATCAGAAAGGTTGCTCTGATGGATCTCTGTTAACAAATTGTGTTTAATGTTTGACATTAATCATAGCAACCGTTTGATATATGTGGAACGTGTTTCCAAGTTTATGACGGCAATGCTGAGGTATGCAGACTCTAGTATTGGTAGATGCTGCTTCGCGCAGGGCCCAACAGCCTGACTCTCCATGAGGCTTTGGATAGTGGAGCTGGCCAATGTTCTGGTGCAGCGGTTCCCAACTCCGGTCCTGGTAGGCCCAACACAATTCAGGTTTTCATGCTGTCCCGAATGAATATGCAGGAGCTACATTTGCATACAATGGGGGCGGTGCATAGCAATGCATCTCAAGCATATTTCTTAGGGACAGCATGAGACCTGAATGTTGTTTGGCCCTCCGGGACTGCAGTTGGGAACCTCTGCTGTAGGGACTGCACATGTCTATGGTGAATGTGCTCTGTAGGGTAGGATAAAGGCGTTTATGGAGTGTTTATTTTATCTGCAAAAACAGTTCCTTCTTTATTACCATGGTTTAGCACTGGGTAATATATGGGGACATGTTCTGCAGGAGCCACAGCTGAGACTTGAACCTGTGATTTTCTGCCCCTGAACACACTGGCTGGATGTACTGCACCAAACTATTGCCACAGTGGCAGTTCATTCCCTGGAGATACCATTACTGTTCGTCAGACAGACAGACGTCTTTTGCAGTGCACGGCACCCACCTAGACAGGGCTTTGCCTTGGTCTGCTGTGGGTAGATGCCACTGCCCCCTCCACCACCAGCACCCCTCCGCTACCATGCTGACATGCCCTTATTCTGGTGGTGCTTGTGGTGCGCAGTCCCAGGCTATACAGTATCCTGGTAGGCGGCTGCCTATGGTATGTAATCTGGGGTAGGGGTGCCTGCATAGACATCCATGCTTCCCCCCAGCACCACCTGCCAATGTTCTGTGCCCTTTGCGGTGTTTGCTGGGTACTGTCCCCTGGGACACTGTGGGACACACATACTCATGGGCATGTTTGACCTTGATCAGTTGCTGATATTCCATTTCTGCTTTTCTAAGTGTCACCTAAGCATCTGCCTAGCCTGCCCTCTGCCCCAGCTGCACCACTGCATGTCACACCTGCAGCCTCCTGTATCCCATGTGTAGCCTCACCATAGTGCCCTTTCGTACTTGGGCACTATCTGCTGCTGCTGCTGCACATGTATCACTACTATCACTGTTCTTGGTCTCCCTGCCTTTGCTGTAATATTGCTGACTGAAATGGTTTCTCTCTCCTTCACTTTTGCCTCTAATGCCAGGTTTTCACTCGCGCTATTTTTCAGACCTTCATTTCACAGCGATAGTGTGCCTGGAGCCTCTCCCCGCCCACTCTCCGCCCATTGACCCCCTTCTCTCCGCCCCTGGGGAGCCTTACTCCACCCTTGGCGCACCTTACCGTCGCAGGAGATGTTATCACGCGATACGTGATGTTTTCTCATGGTAATGCACCATTATCGCGTGATAACGTCATGTATCACGCGATAATGTCGCAGCTGCGCCGTTAGCGTCGTTTAGTAAACATACCCCTTATTATATATAGTTGGCATCTGTATTAAGCAGAGTTCTTGGAATTATAGAGATGAAATAGGAAACAGTCTTACCCAAATAAGTTTTTAAGTTCATCTAACTATTCTAAAAGACAGTTGCATAAGAAGAGCTAGGGGAGCTGAAATAGAACATTCTCAGTAAACTGTCTGGCTGTCTAATGAAGGTCTCGAACCTCTGACACTAATCCGCAGATTTCAGAAATGTGTTGCCTTTTAATATTATTATTACTGCAGAGCATGATTGAAATTTTAATTATTGATTAGAATGAAATGTAAATTATTCAGCCAACTTCTATTTAAGCAGACTGTGATATTCCATCAGCAGAGCTCAATACAAACCTCAAGGTACATTATCATGCAACATGACCTCTGTAAAAGTTTACCTGTCTACCTCCCACTGCCTTTTCATTTATGTGTAGTTCATGACTTGCCAGTACACTAAGTAGTCAAGTTTTTCACATTTAAATGATTGTATGGTATTATGAAAGGTTTTGCAACCCTGTAGATCTACAATTAAGTCAAATTGTTACCTACCAGAGAAATAAACATAACATTCATCTCTTGCATATGCTAACTTGTAGAAGAAATGTAAAATGCTTTCTACATAACTCGTTATATTGTTTTTTTTTAGTTTGTTGACTTAAAGTAGGAATTTCCAATCCAAAATTGTTTTTTTTTTTCGGAGGGGGGGAGGGAATCATTTACAAATAAAGTAAGGGGGCTCATTTTCAAAGGCACTTATCTGGCTAGCAGTGTGGAGTGGGAAGTGACAACAGGTAGTGGTAAATGTAGTTCACCTTGAGGAAATGGCTATTACCAGAGGCAGGTGCTGTGGAGATTTGCCCTTGATCTGGTTATTTTCAAAGTTTTGGAAGTGATATCTCTGAAGGGCTATTAGGAAAGATTTGCCTTGAAGTCGAGAATAACCCCTCAAACCAAATAGTTTTTGTCGGGCTAACATTACAATGATCAAACGATAACAGTTTGACCTTTAAAGAACTAGTCCATTTTACTTTATTAAATAGTATTAGTGTATTGTGGAGTATTTAACAAATCAGTCAGTGAAAACCATATACATCATACATATCCTTATACACCTTGCTGACACAGTTCTGTGTTTTGAACCTTTGAATTTGCTCACAGTTCTGCTTTATGGCATAAAGATGTATCTGTATCAGAGCCAAATCAACCACATGAAGTCATTTCATCCACTGTGATCCAACTGTATTTCAATTTTCCAGAACATGGCATAAGAACATAAGATATGCCATACTGGGTCAGACCAAGGTCCATCAAGCCCAGTATTCTGTTTCCAACAGTGGCCAATCTAGGTCATATGTACCTAGCAGTTTCCCCAAGGGACACAGGTTCCACAATGCTTGTATTGGTTCAAGCATTGATATCCTGGGTCCCTTCTTAATAATGGCTTATGGACCTTTCCTCCAGGAACTTGTCCAAACCTTTTTTAAACCCAGCTACACTAACAGCCTTTACTACATCCTCCGGTAACAAATTCCAGAGTTTGATTACACGTTGTGTGAAAAAATATTTTCTTTTATTAGTCTTAAATAGTTTACCCTGTAGCTTCATTGCATGTCCCCTAGTCTTTCTATATTCTGATAAGGTAAACAATCGACCTACGTTTACCCGTTCCACTCCGTTCATTAATTTATAGACTTCTATCATATCTCCCCTCAGCCGTCTCTTTTCCAGGTTAAAGAGCCCTAACCTTTTTAGCCTTTCTTCATAGGAGTATCCTTCCATCCCCTTTACCATTTTGGTGGCTCTTCTCTGAACCTTTTCTAAAATCGCTATATCCTTTCTAAGATACGGTGACCAGAATTGCACACAATATTCAAGGTGCGGTCTCACCATCAAACGATATAGAGGCATTATAATATCTTTTGTTTTATTTTCCATTCCTTTCCTTATCATACCTAGCAGTCTATTTGCTCTCTTGGCCGCTGCTGGGCCGAGGGTTTTAACATGGTATCCACAATGACGCCTAAATCTTTTTCCTGGGTGGTGGTTCCTAATGTGGAACCTTGCATCGTGTAACCATAGTTTGGGTTGTTCTTCCCTAGGTGCATAACCTTGCACTTGTCCACATTAAATTTCATCTGCCATTTTGATGCCCAGTCTTCCAATTTATCAAGATCCTCTTGCAATTTTCCACAATCCTCTTGGGTTTTAACAACTTTAAATAGTTTTGTGTCATCTGCAAATTTGATAACCTCACTCGTTATTCCACTTTCCAGGTCATTTATGAATATGTCCAAAAGCAGCGGACCCAGCACAGATCCCTGGGGTACACCACTATTCACCTTTCTCCATTGGGAAAATTGGCCATTTAGACCTACCCTCTGCTTTCTATCTTTTAACCAGTTCCTGATCCACAATAGTACACTGCCTCCTATCCCATGACCCTTTAGTTTTGCCAAAAGTCTCTCATGAGGGACCTTGTCAAAGGCTTTCTGAAAGTCCAGATACACAATATCAACCGACTCACCTTTGTCCACCTGATTATTCACTCCTTCAAAAAAACATAACTGATTAGTAAGACAAGATCTTCCTTGTCTAAAGCCATGTTGGCTGTCTCCCATTAGGTCATGACTATCTACATGCTGAGTAATTTTATTCTTTATGATGGTTTCTACCATTTTTCCCAGTACTGATGTCAGGCTCACCGGTCTGTAGTTTCCCGGATCACCCCTGGAACCCTTTTTAAAAATTGGTGTTACATTGGCGATCCTCCAATCTTCAGGTATTAGAGATGATTTTAATGATAGTTCACAGATTACTAATAGCAGGTCTGCAATCTCGTATTTCAGTTCTTTCAACACCCTTGGATGTATACCATCCGGCCCAGGTGATTTGCTACTCTTCAGTTTATCTAATAGTTGTAATACATCTTCCCGATGTATCGATATTTCCTTCAATTCTTCCGCACCTTTAAATACCACTTCAGTCATGGGTAACATCCCTACATCTTCCTCAGTAAAGACTGAAGCAAAGAATTCATTCAGTCTCTCCGCTATCGCCTTGTCGCCTCTTAGTGCTCCTTTAACCCCTTTATCATCTAATGGACCAACTGACTCTCTCACAGGTGTTTTGCTACGAATGTACTTGAAAAGGTCTTTATTTCATGTTTTTGCTTCTGCAGCAAGCTTCCTCTCAAATTCTCCTTTTGCCTGCCTTATCAATGCCTTGCATTTGACTTGCCAGTGCTTGTGCTGTTTCCAACAACAGCCTCTCTGACCTCACTTTTAAACCATGCTGGCAGTTTTTTGGACTTCCTTCCACTTTTCTTAAAGCGTGGAATACAGCTGGTCTGGGCTTCCAAGATAGTATTTTTCAACAACAGCCAAGCCTGATGTACGTCTTTAACCTTTGCAACTGCTCCTTTTAGTTTTTTCTTAACTGTTTTCCTCATTTTATCATAGTCTCCCTTTCGAAAGTTAAAAGGTAGTAGTGTGGATTTCCTTACTATCCCTCCTCCATTAATTAAATCAAAGGTGATCATGCTATGATCACTATTGCCAAGTGGCCCCAACAACCTTATCTCTTGCACTAGATCTAGCGTTCCACTAAGGATTAGGTCTAATATGGCTTCCCCTCTGGTCGGTTCATGAACCAGCTGCTCCAAGAAGCAGTCATTTATTTCATCTAGGAACTTTATCTCCCTAGCATGTCCTGACGTGACACTGACCCAATCGATACCGGGGTAGTTGAAATCACCCATTATTATTACTGTGCTGTAACTTTTGTTAGCTTCCTTGATTTCTTTGAGCATTTCATTATCCATTTGGTCATTCTGGCCAGGCGCTCGATAGTACACCCCCACTGCCATTGCCTTCCCCCTTTTACATGGAATTTTAATCCATATAGATTCTACCGCAGATTTTGTTTCCTGCAAAACTTTAATCCTTTCTGACTCAATGCCCTCTCTAACATAGAGAGCAACCCCTCCACCAATTTGATCAGCTCTATCATTACGATATAGTTTGTACCCAGGTATCACAGTGTCCCACTGGTTGTCCTCCTTCCACCATGTCTCTGATATTCCAGTCATATCTAACCTTTCATTTAGTGCTATATATTCTAACTCTCCCATCTTATTTTTTAGACTTCTAGCATTTGCATACAAGCATTTTAGAGAATGTATTTTATTCATATTAATTTGGCTATTGTTAGACATGGGTAATTTAGGATCTTTAAGCTCTGTCTGCTCCATACTTGAGGGCATTTGGGCTACTTTACTCTTTTGTGGAACCTCTCTGCTTTTGGTAGTATCCTTCAAAGATACATTCTTCCGAACCATCCGCTCTTGGGCGACTGTCGGCTTTCCCCTAATATCTAGTTTAAAAGCTGCTCTATCTCCTTTTTAAAGGTTAATGCCAGCAGCCTGGTTCCATCCTGGTTAAGGTGAAGCCCATCCCTTCGGAAGAGCCCCTCCTTTCTCCAGAATGTTCCCCATTTCCTAACAGAACTGGGGAACATCCGATGTCAGATGAGAAATCCGAATCTTTTAAAAGGAGCTGCAATTAAGCCCCTAGAGAAAACAGATTTGCCCCATTAAAGACATATGGATAAGAGATGGCTTTCCAAAGTGTACCTGGCTAATACATTTTTGTGGACGTTTCCACCAGGAACTTGTCCATACTTCTTTTTAACTGCACTATTTTAGTGACCTTGCTGATATCCTCTGGCAACAGATTCCACAGTTTATGTGCTGCATGAAAAATTACTTTCTATAATTTTCCTTCTGTCTTCTGGCTGTTTCGGGGAACATCCTCTTGTTTTAGTGTTGTTTGAAAAGTTAAACAACCATTCTCTGTTAAATTGTTCCGTTTCACTCATGATGTTATGCACTTCTACTGTATAATATCATCTCTCAGGCCTTTCTTTTTCAGGCTGAAGAACCCTAATCTGTTTAGCTTTTCTTTATAGGAGAAGTGTTCCATCCCCTTCACTGAACCTCTTCTAGTAGCTCTATATCCTTTTTGAGATGGGACGACCAGAATTGACAGAATATGCAAAGTGTTGGATCTATAGAGAGGCCTAATGATTCTCTCAGCTTCGTTCTCCTTTCCCTTTCAACTTGTAATCCCCAACAATCTGTTTTTTTTCCCTAACAGCCAAAGTACACTGGGATGAAAATTTCAATGTATTATCCACAATGACTCCAAGATCGTGATTTGAGTGTGAGACTCAAACCCAGCATTTTGTGACTACGGTTGGGATTATTTTTGCACATACTATGACAATAATGAACCTTACTCCCTATGTGCAATACCTTATATTTGTCCACATTTAATTTCATCTGTCATTTAGATGCCTAGCCTCCAGTCTTACAAGATCCTTCAGGAAATCTTGCAATCCTCTGCCAGTTTAACAACTTTGAATAATCTTCTGCAAATTTGATCTTTTCACTCATCACTCATAGTTTCATATCATTTTAGGCATGTTTCCCATAAGCTCTCAGGTTCATGATGCCTAGCTGGAGGGAATTCGTGTAAATACTTTAGATTTATCTAATTTCCTGGAATCAGCATAGGGTGATATTCCCGCTAGGATGACATAGATTGTTATTTTTACTTCTGAAAATGATAAAGTTTCTGTATTGAAGGCATATTTTTAGAAGAAATTGTCTTTGTTTTGTGGTCAAAAAATATTGCTACTCAGGCGTGTAGAAGAGATTTTCTCCAGCTAAGAACAAGGTTTTTAGAAATAGATGCCTCCTTCTTTCTTTATTTCCCTTGTAAGTGTCTGGTAATACTTCAGGGTATTAGGTGTGTTTTTTAAAATCCTTTACACCATTAAAATGCTTTGAAAGACAGAGAATGAGATGTACTTTGCTGCTCTAGCTTCATTGATTCCTTGTTTATTATTTTCTCCATGATATTTCTCTTCTGGGAAGGAGTTATCCAGGGATCTGTCCTTGGCCCGATTCTTTTTAACATCTTTGTTAGTGATATTGCGGAAGGATTGTCTGGTAAGGTTTGCCTCTTTGCGGATGATACCAAAATCTGCAATAGATACCCAGGAAGATGTAGATAACATAAGGAGGGATCTAGCTAAGCTTGAATAATGGCCTAGAATTTGGCAGCTGAGATGTAAGGTTAAAAATACAAGGTCATGCATTTGGGCTGCAGCTATCCAAGGGAACAATATAGTATAGGAGGTGACGCACTTCTGTCCACAAAAGAAGAGCGGGACCTAGGCATGATTGTGTTTGATGATCTTAAAGTAGCTAAACTGGTAGAAAAGGCAATGGCGAAAGCTAGAAGGATGCTTGGGTGCATAGGGAGAGGAATGGCCAGCAGAAGAAAGGAGGTGATAGTGCCTCTGTATAAGTCTTTGGTGCGACCTCATTTGGAATATTGTGTGCAATTCTGGAGACCGCACCTTCAAAAGGATGGAGTCAGAACAGAAGGTGGCTTCTAAAATGGTTAGTGGTCTTCATTATAAAGCATATGAGGACAGACTTAAGGATCTGAATATGTATACTTCAGAGGAAAGGCAGGATAGAGATGATATGATTAAGTTGTTTAAATACCTCCATGGCATAAATGCACAGGAGGAGAGCCTCTTTCGATTGAAAGAAAGCTCTGCTATGAAGGGAAATAGGATGAGGGTGAAAGGAGTAATATACGGAAATAGTTCTTTACGGAAAGAGTGGTAGATGTGTGGAATAATCTCCCAGTAGAGGTGGCAGAGATGAGGACAGTATCTGAATTCAAAGAAGCATGGGAGAAACACAGAGGATCTCTAAAGGAAAAAAAGGGGACTGGTGTAGTGGTTGATATGGAAGGACAGACTAGATAGACCATGTGGTCTTTTCTGCCGTCATGTTTCTGTTTCTATGTATTTAATTTTTTCACATCTCTAATATAGGTTGATTTGCCTCTCTCCTTGATGTGGGTTAATATTAATTGTTGCCTTCTGTGATTGCTTGTATACTTTGGGGTATGTTTACTAAATGGCGGTAGCGGCTTCTGTGCGATATCGGAGCCAAGGCCCCATTGATTTCAATGGGGCCATGGCTCTGATATCGCACGGAAGCCGCTACCGCCATTTAGTAAACACAACCCTTTGTTTCATAAATTGCCAGAATTTTACTTCATGTAACATGTTGAAATTATAATGTTAAAGAAAAGTCTAAACCCTTTAAGGGCATTTCCCTCAATTACTGTAGCCTTCAATTTACTCAGTAAGAGGGAATGGTCAGCAAGATTAGTTATGCTATTACTATTAAATTCAATCTTTTTCATACCCTTATCCACCAAAGATCTCAGCTTTTCCAACATACCCATCAGAAGTCGTTCTGTGCTATAAAAGGCTTTCTAACACCAGCCTAGGCAGGATCCAGTAACTGATGAGTCTATGAAATAATCCTGAAGCTGAGAGGCAACTACTGCCTCCAAAGTTATAGCTAAAAAGGAAATGTTAGCAATAAGATGGTACTGCTTACAACAATCCACCTCCAATGATGAATTTTTCAAAGGCAAAACAAGTGTGATAGATTTGATAGAATCAGAGTAACCACCTGCATCCAAAATGTGGTTCACAAACCACGTAAGCTAGAGCATCAACATGTCTGGAGAGTTCTTAACAAGCAGGGTGAGGATCTAAGTCACAGGAATTCTGACTAAGCTTAGTTAATAGTTGTTTTATCTTCAGGAGAGAAACCTTAAAAAAATGTGACCAATCAGTCAAAAGACTGGCTGTCACCTCCTCTCCCGACCTTCCTGAAACCTCCAGACCACCCTACTCCCCATTGATGTCCCTCTTCAATACAGGCTGTCTTCCAGCAAAATCAAAGGACTCTGATTAAGTCATTCCAATGACAGTCCCTAAGTCATCCAAAATCCACAACTCACTCTTTACAGCAGTCTTTGAAAGAAAGGCCAAATGACTGCCGACTGCCAGTATGGTTAGAAATGAGGTGAGAGAGGTGTTACAGCCAAAAGACCAAGGAAAAAGGATTTGAATAAAAAAACAAACAGGAAATAGCATAAGCACTGGCAAGTTAGATGCAATGCATTGATAAGGAAGGCAAACAGAGTGTTTGAAAAGAAGCTTGCCGTGAAAACAAAAACACATCCTAAAATCTTTTCCAGGTATATTCAAAGCCAGTGATAAAAACATAGAAAAAGGATGATAGACAAAGACTATACGGCCTATCCCATTTGCCCTTCCATATAAGCTACTAAGCTTTACTGTCCCTTTTTTCGTGTAGAAATCTCTGTTTCGAGCTATGCTTTCTTGAATTCAGACATAGTCCTTGTCTCCACTGGGAGACTATTCCAGTTGGATACTGGGGTAAAAGGAGGCCCTAGCACAGAGATGTGAAGGCACATATTAGGAAAGCCATTCAGTTAGTGGTGGGGATTTGTGCAAGTCAAAATGTGAAGCACAACATAGCAATTTGTCACCAGCACCCCTTTTCTGGCCCTATTAGGCGCCCGCCTTGGGCCGCGAGGTGTGTGTTGCCTTATCAAAGAAATAGTCAGTAGCCATGTAATTAAGGCAAAAATAACAGTTTGGGTTTTATTCCCCGTCCCTCATAGGATTCTTTATATACAGCACAAAATGAAACACAAAAGAAAAACTGTTTCTTCACAGTAAAGAAAATACAACTCTTCACCAGCACAATGCTCTTGCTTGCTTGCCTAACATAGGGATATAATTTCATCGGACAGACAAAGCGTGCAATCCATGGAATCCGGTTCTACATCACACTTCTGGTTTTCCCATTGCATCTGCTCACAGTCTGTATTCGTAGGCACATAACAAACTTTACAATTGAAATCCTCACAGCTCTTCCCTTGAGTGGCACTGGTTATTCTATGTGGTAAGTGCTCTATATCAACAGGGTTCAAGAGACCTGTGCTAGGAACTATATCTCTCAGGTTCCTTCTCCAATAGGGATTCTTCTCCCAACTATTGGGTTTTACTCTGCTGGCAATGCCTGGCTCTTTCCCTCTAGATACAACAGGGTATTTAGCTTTAGTCCCTGGATGATAAACTTCTCGCTCCGGGCTGTGACAGGCTCCTTTCCAAGACTTCCAGGTTTCTGTAGTCTGGTCTAAGCTGTAATACCGGTAACTCAATTATGTTGTGATGACCTGTACATAGTTTGAATAGTGTTATTCTAGTTAATGTTCAAAACATGTTCAATGTAACTAAACGTGTACATAGTTAACACAAGTTCCATGTAAAATATACAGAAGTATATTGATTTTTGTTCAATGTGAACCACCCCTGATCTCTGGAAGGGGCGGTATATAAGAAACTGTTAAATAAATAAATAAATAAATAAATCACTTTCTGAGGAGACTCTGTGTCTGCTGCCTCTTGCTACCGGGACACGTCCTTCACTTCCTGGTTCTAGCAAGGTCTGCTGGTTGAGAGGACTTCATTCCTCTCGGTTACTCACTCTCCAGTGACCGAGGCCCCCTCTGGCTTGGGAGACTCCCTCGCAGCTACAGCCTGCTCCACCCTTTGGCTTCTCCTCCCTTCCCCCTACTGAGCTTTCCCTGTAGTTTTTATACTCCTGTTTTCTGCACGTAATACGTGCCCTTCTGCTCAGGTGAGGTTGATTAGCCTTCTGGCTTTCTGCTGCGTCACACTTGGTGAATGGAAAGTTTTCTCTACTATACTTGGGCTCTTTGTAAGCTGGATATGTTTGCTGCTTATGTGTTTGTGAGGTAAGCTCTTCCTCTTTTCCTATTAACATAGTCTCTGCGCTAGTCATTTCATCATATAACCTAGGCTCTGTACTAGTTACCTCATCACATAACCCCCCCTTTAAGATATTACGGGCTGGGGGACTCATGTCCTCACAGCACGTAATACCAGAGTTGCGTGGGAGCTTAACTTTCGACTGGCTAAAGACGGCTGTCCGGTTCTGCCAGGGTTTTAGAACATTATGTGATGAAGAAGCTCCATTTCCTACCTTAAAAACACAGGATTCACTGAGTTCTAATTTTGAAGCTGACAGGCAGGCAGGCAGGCCATGTGAGCAGTAGTTGTCAGGGGCGACATAAACAAACCCAGCCACGGGGTTTGCAAATAAGCCCAGCTGAGAAACATTCCCCAATTCCTAATAGCGTGCACCTGGAAAGGGGAAGAGCTAATAGCCACTATAAGAGCTATGCAGGAAATACAGAGTTAGACCGGGTAGACGGAGTAGAACGAGGAGACCGGGTAGAATGAGGAGAACTAGCTGAACTAGCTGAACCAGCTGACCTAGAGGAAGAAGGAGGAGTTTCAGACTCTGACCCAGGACGTGAGTCAGAGCCAGGACCAGGAAGGGTTCACCACAGAAACTACTCAGAGCACTGCAGGAGAAAGCAGCCAGTGAGGTCAGAGAACAGTTTCAAGTGTTCTGCTGATTGCAAGCTGTTTGGAGCTCAGAGGCAACGTTCCAACTGGAGTGATTGGAAGCCTAAAGACAAACAGTATGTATTTGAGAGCTGTAGCCTGGAGAATGTCTCTGGTAGGAAGTTAAAGTTTGCTGATAAAAGAAATACCTGCAGGGTTAACGCTGAGAAGCCTCGTGTGATAAATCCTAGGTGGGGGCAGGGCAGTAACACCCAGCCAAGGGATTTGAGCACCGAGCTGAAGAGAGAGCAGTTAACACCCCCAGAGAGAGAAAGGTATTTCCCTGAAGATGTGTGCATGTCTGAGGAAGATATAGTAGCAGTTCCTAAGCCTCAGAGAAAACCCCGCAGGCTTAAACCTGGTATTAATAGGGGAGAAGAATATTCTTTAGCAAAGCCTGAAGCCAGAGCTTATAAATGTTCCAAGGGTAGAACCTGCCAGAAGGAATTAAACTCTAAGAACCCTTAATGGTGGCTTCCCTCTCTCCCAAACACCGAGGAATACGGTAGCTGTTATTCCAGCCCTAGAGGAAGTTGTGCAGAGAGACTCTGTGACGGCACGTTGCAAGGGAACTTGCAGAAGTATTGGGGCAAGGAGAACTCAGACAATTCTGAATGTATGCAGGAGCCTATGGTCATTGATACAGTCAGTGAATGTTCATTTGATAGTGACCCAATGGACTTCACATTGATTTTCTCTGATAAAGTGACGTCTTTTCGCTAGTCAAAAGGCTGTATAGTGTGGAGGGAAAACACTATCAGTGAAGGGTGCTGTTTTGCACATGTGAAAGCTATGTGCTGAGTTTTGCCTGTTTAACGTTTACTCTTTACTTTAAGAAGCAAGAAAAAGCTGTTATAATTTCCTTTGTGCTTTGCCAGAAAGTATGGCTTATTTGTTTTGAGTATTGTGTTATATTACCTGAAGAATCCGACCCCGGGAGGGGAAATAAATCCTTTTACCTTAAACCATTCATGTTCACAACTACTTAATCACCATCAGACACAGATCTGCAACCCTAGGCGGCAGCCTGCCCACCTGGTGGTGACAATTAATATGGTATACTTGATGGCGTCCTCTGTCGGTCTCTACCACATACGAGACAGGGCCCTTACGCTCCACTATAGTGTAGGGTCCCTTCCACTGGCTTCGAATTTCGGCCCTGGGTCTGCCACCATCACGACTACCTTCTCCCCTATAGCTAATTGATGGGATTTCTTCCCCCGGTCATAATACCGCTTTTGATGCTGCTGACTGTCTTGTAGGTGACGTTCAGCCGCCTGTGAAGCCCTCTGTAATTGTGACCTTAATTCTTGAAGAAATTGTGGTACACCTATCTCCTCCTCTTTTGTTTCAGCCCACTGTTCTCTTAAAATGTCGAGGACTCCTCTTGGGGCCAGTCCAAATATTAGCTCGAAAGGAGAGGCTCCCAACGAGGCTTGTATGCGCTCCCTGCTGGTATATAAAACAAACGAGAGCAAGATGTCCCAGTCAGCCATTCTTCCATTCAGCCCCCGCTTTAACATTTGTTTGAGGGTCTGGTTAAAACGTTCCACCAATCCATTTGATTGGGGGTGGTAAGCTGCTGTTTTAATATGTTGGATCCCAAAGGCATCCCATACCTGCGTCAGGTAACGCGACAGGAAATTGCTTCCCCTGTCTGTCAACACCTCCTTTGGAAACCCTACTTCACAAAATAATTTAATTAGTTCCCCTGCTATAGTTTTAGCGGAAATGTTCCTTAGTGGTATTGCCCATGGGAACCGGGTGGCCTGATCCATTATTACTAGAATATATTGGAATCCTCTAGGGGTTTTCACTAGGGGGCCAACTATATCCATTGCCGTCCGGCGCACAGGTTCGGATATAGTGGGTGTAGGTATCATAGGGACCGCTTTAGGCTTTATGGCCGAGACCCTCTGACATGAAGGGCAGGCTTCACAGAAGCGTTTGGTCTCCCTAAACACCCCTGGCCAGTAAAAACGGGCCAGGATCTGATCCAGTGTGCCTAAAACCCCTTTATGCCCACCCACTGGGTGATCATGGGCCAATCGGAGGACTACCGCTTTAAAGGTAGTCGGCACCACTAGCTGTTTTCTAACAGCTCTGGTCTGGGGATCACTACTCTCCCTATATAGTACATCTTCCTCCATCAGGAACCGGGGAAGAACGTCTCGGTCCGACCGGGCATACTCAAAGGCGTGCTTTAAGGCGGGGTCTGCCTTTTGTTCCTTTGGGAACGATGGGAACTTTTGGACCAGATCAGCTGGTACCCAGGGAAAACCTAGCCCATCCCCCACTCCTGCCCTTAACTGAGCCCTATGGTGGCGTTCTCGGCGTTTTTCCCCCTTGCTTTTTCTAGTACTCTTGGAAGGTGGATTGACCAAATCCTCATGTTGGGGTAGCTCTCTTAAAGTCTCATTTATGGGTCCCTCTTCCTCCTCTAGAGATCCTGCATCTTCTTCTAAAGAGTGAGCAGTGTCCTCCGGGAGTTCCATTGGCTCTCCTGAACCTCGGGCCTGTGACCTTGTGGAGACCATCCCCCTCTTTCCTCGTATACCCTCTCCCATTCCCTTACAGAATGGTGGCCAATCTCGGCCTAGCACTATGTCATAAGGCAGCCTGGGTATCACTGCTACCAGGACATGTCTCTGGGTTCCTAAACCCTTTACTGTCACCCTATAGAGGGGGTAATAGGTAGATGACCCGTTGTCACGCTTCCCCTGCCTAGGGCCGATGGCTCTATAGCGAGGGTGACCGCAATCTTGTTTCCAAGTGTCTTTTTACTATGTAGCAGCAAAGGTTGCTGGGACTTGTAGTTTTTAAGTTTCACTCTTCGACAAAATGTGTTGTGGCACGAGGGTCTTTTGAACAGATACATTTATTTAGGGGTTTTTCCTTTCACAAGGGTTCAACAGGCTTAGGCAAAGCATAGAGTTTCTTTTTCCAAAATAATAGGAAACAGGAGCAAATGAAAAGTAAAAATAAAGTACAAAAACTGTTTCTTCACAGCAACTTAAACAGCCAAAACAACTTTGTATTCTTCTCCTACAAAGCTTGTTTAACATAAATCTAAGTGATCAATGTTACACAGAGAACAGTCCATCTCATAGCATTCAGGTGTTTCAGGAATATTGGTTACGTCGATAATCATATCCTCACTCTCTTCATCACAGCTCTGCTTAGGGGAACTCTTGCACTGCAAACCTTGGATAACCTCTTGCAGCTGCTCTAGAAAGTTTCCTCTCTCATTAGCCGTGACCTTCTCTAGTGTAGGAGATTGGTTATTACGTAAGCTCTTCCCTATGGCTTTTATATCAGCTTCAAACCATTTACTGAAAGTGTTTCTGTTAGGAGTTACTTTTACAGCCGTGCTATCTCGGCACTTATTAGCACTAGCTTTCAATTGTTGCACAATATCTTCAACAAGTCTCTGGCTAGGAAGAAATTCTGACGTACCTTCTTTACTAGCAATGCCTTGTCTGTGCTCAGAGCTTTCTCCCCTTGTGCAGGCAAACTGCTTGACCTTGTCCTCGGGTAGCTTCCATAGAGGCTCTGGCTTTGCTTTAAAGGTACAGGGAATGGACCCTCCAGTATCCCTCTTGCCTGGAGCTGGGTTCCAAGGTTTCCCTGGTTGCTGCCTTCCTGAGTGCCTTCCTTGTTGAAGTGGCTTGGACAATTGCAGAGGCTTCTCTCTGCCTTCTGTTCCAGAGTTCTCTTTCTCTTGGCTGTGTTCCTGCCGGTGTGGCTTCTCCCACTCCTGGCTGTGCCTGATCTCCTTCTTGTTCCTGTACTGGTCCTCCAAGACTGACTCTGAAGCCGGTTTAAAACGGCTTCCTCCTGCAGCCACACCCCTCTGGTTACTCAGGTGCAAATCATTAGAGCTGCCTTCAGCTCTTACATCATGGCTATGGCTGAGCTCCGTTCTGGCTGAAAGCTTCCTGTTGCCATGGGAACCTGGCTTGCTCTTACTTTTAAATGTAAAGTGCTCGCTATTTTCCCATTCCATCTGTTCAGGAGTGCTTTCGGTACCACACCGTGTACGCATCTTATCCTAGATCTGCCTTCGGGTTGGCTCGGGGTAGACTCATTACTGGCCTGTAAGATGCGCCAGAACCTTTTGGACACCATGGTTTGGTCCGCCCCAGAGTCAAGTAAGGCTCGGGCTACCACCCCTTGCACTTCCACAGTTATGCGAAGCCTTCTTGTTTGTACCTTCCACCATCATTCATCAGTGCTGTCCGCCACATACACTCATCTCTTCTATGACCCCGCTTCCCACATTTAAAACATTTTATGCGGGTGTCCACACCTTCACCTTTAGGCATACATTTTTTTACACATATCATAGGGTCATTAAGCACTTTTCCAGAATTGGCTACCCCACACGTGTTTCCAGCACCTCCCTGTGGTTTATGGGCTAATTCAGCCTCCATGAACCTTTCAGCAAGGTGAGCTGCTTCGCTTGAGGTCTGACAATTCTGTAGCGTTAGAAAAGATTTTACTTCGGCTGGAACAGCCTCTGAGAATTGTTCTAACACAATTAAATCAAGTACTGTTTCTAGGGTTTTCCCTTCTGGGGCAAGCCATTTCCATACCAGGCTACTGATTCTTTGGTGAAGTGCCTTAGGGGTTTCGCCTGGCTGGAGTCTGGTTGCTCTTAACATGCGTCGGTATACCATAGGCGACAGGCCTAGCCTGTCCCGTATGGCAGCCTTGACTTCATCATATTTAGTAACTTGAATGGCGGGCATAGCCCTGTATGCCGAAAGGGCTTCTCCCATCAGGGAGGTGGCTAGCCTAAACGCCCACTGCTCATAGGGCCATCCTGCGCTATGGGCTACTCACTCGAAAGCCCTGCTTTCGTTAACTGTCCAAAGGATAAGATCCCACAACTTTGTGGGCCTACCCCACAATAATGTCCAGTAGGTGTTTTCTCCTCAGCTGATCTTGTCAGCAATGCCTGTATCAAGTCCGTCAGAGGCTTTTGTTGGGCCCTCATGGCCGCCAGCGCTTGCTCCTGGCTCATCTGGGCCAACTCCCTCTGCTTTTCGTACTGAAGTCCGATCCACTGCAACATATCTTGAGGCTTCTCCATGTTCACAGACTGAAATACAAACAAACACACAGAAACACCAATTGCGGCACCTTTTTTTTTTTTTTAAGAAAAAAAAAAAAACAGCTATGCCTAGGGTCTTCCTTAGTATCTCTTCTCAGCGGAATCCCCCACCACCTGTGCCCAGATACCTTTTACCTGAGTCAGGTGGAGAATCAGACTTTGAGAAGGTACTTTTTTTTTTTCCTCTAGTTTCTGGAACTTCCTCGGGCGTGGTCAGTAGCAGTCTTTGTCCGCTCTCAGGCACCGTTAGCTCTGCCGTGCTCCGGCTGTACTCTTCTTCCAGAATCCCCAACAACTACGCCATATGTCACCAGCACCCCTTTTCTGGCCCTATTAGGCGCCTGCCTTGGGCCGCGAGGTGTGTGTTGCCTTATCAAAGAAATAGTCAGTAGCCGTGTAATTAAGGCAAAAATAATAGTTTGGGTTTTATTCCCCGTCCCTCATAGGATTCTTTGTATACAGCACAAAATGGAACACAAAAGAAAAACTGTTTCTTCACAGTAAAGAATATACAACTCTACACCAGCACAATGCTCTTGCTTGCTTGGCTAACATAGGGATATAATTTCATCGGACAGACAAAGCGTGCAATCCATGGAATCCGGTTCTACATCACACTCCTGGTTTTCCCATTGCATCTGCTCACAGTCTGTATTCGTAGGCACATAACAAACTTTACAATTGAAATCCTCACAGCTCTTCCCTTGAGTGCCACTGGTTATTCTATGTGGTAAGTGCTCTATATCAACAGGGTTCAAGAGACCTGTGCTAGGAACTGTATCTCTCAGGTTCCTTCTCCAATAGGGATTCTTCTCCCAACTATTGGGTTTTACTCTGCTGGCAATGCCTGGCTCTTTCCCTCTAGATACAACAGGGTACTTAGCTTTAGTCCCTGGATGATAAGCTTCTCATTCCGGGCTGTGACAGGCTCCTTTC
This sequence comes from Ichthyophis bannanicus, assembly GCA_033557465.1. Taxonomy (NCBI): domain Eukaryota; kingdom Metazoa; phylum Chordata; class Amphibia; order Gymnophiona; family Ichthyophiidae; genus Ichthyophis; species Ichthyophis bannanicus. The sequence goes on along the minus strand of CM066033.1, from coordinate 587,349,025 downwards.
CAAGACTTCCAGGTTTCTGTAGTATGGTCTAAGTTGTAATCACTTTCTGAGGAGACTCTGTGTCTGCTGCCTCTTGCTAAAGGGACACGTCCTTCACTTCCTGGTTCTAGCAAGGTCTGCTGGTTGAGAGGACTTCCTTCCTCTCGGTTACTCACTCTCCAGTGACCGAGGCCCCCTCTGGCTTGGGAGACTCCCTCGCAGCTACAGCCTGCTCCACCCTTTGGCTTCTCCTCCCTTCCCCCTACTGAGCTTTCCCTGTAGTTTTTATACTCCTGTTTTCTGCATGTAATATGTGCCCTTCTGCTCAGGTGAGGTTGATTAGCCTTCTGGCTTTCTGTTGCATCACACTTGGTGAATGGAAAGTTTTCTCTACTATACTTGGACTCTTTGTAAGCTGGATATGTTTGCTGCTTATGTGTTTGTGAGGTAAGCTCTTCCTCTTTTCCTATTAACATAGGCTCTGCGCTAGTCATTTCATCATATAACCTAGGCTCTGTACTAGTTACCTCATCACAAATTTTAGAAAAAGTACGATACTTGTGCACGGGCCTTCTAAAATCACCACTTCCCTGTGTATGGAGCAATAGCAACAGGGCTTCTCCATGTATGGAGATACATGTGCATGTGCTGAACTCCCATAGAGTGCAGCGAGAGCAGAGACGAGCAAGTGGGACATGAAATACAGATGCACATGTGGTATCAAAAAAGTGCATGTGCATGAGGGATCCTTATGTGGCCATGTGCATTCCCTCCTTTGAAATCTCTGCATGTACCTATCTTCTCTGCACAAAACACACCAGGATGACTACTGGGCAGCCAAACCTCCCTAGGGCTGAAACCCTAATATTATACCACATGGTCCTGGAGGAGCTGCTATGTCCTCCACAATGGTGCAGACCTCCCCATGCTGCAGCAAGATGGGTCTGGGAGAGAATCTGCATGACTCTAACATGGTGAGTTACACAAAGACAGAGCACCCAGGGGAACATGTAACTGCTGGCAGACAACCAGTGTGTAGGCAGGATAGCCAGGGCTGGGTAATAAAATAGCCAAGATAGGCTGGTCCCCCTGGGAGACACCCTCTGAGTGGCTTTAAAGAGCAGCACCAGCCAACACAGAGATCAGTTTAGCCATAGACACACAGACAACTGGAGGCAAAATTGGAAACTGGCAGGAAGAATAGTCACACACATACAAGCAGAGCAGTGGAAATGGAGCAATAGGCAAGACATTTCCAACAGCAGTCTCTTTGACCTCACCTTTAAACCATGCTGGCAGGTTTTTGGACTTCCTTTCACTTTTCTTAAAGCATGGAATACAGCAGGTCTGGGCTTCCAAGATAGTATTTTTAAACAACACCCAAGCTTGATGTAAGGGGCATGTTTACTAAACATTCCTAACGTGCGGGGCCGTGCTAGTGTGCCTGTGCCATATAAGGAGTGGGCGGTTCAGGCAGAAACTAGAAAAAAAACGGTAGTAAGCAACCGGACGTGTGTGCGTCGCGCTAATGTGCGGGGGTCGACATTAGCGCGAGGAAAGGCAAAGTGGCGCGCTGCTGAGTATACAAAACAACAGAGCCGTGGTACAACGGTGAAGACACTGACCAATGGTGCAGGGGCCATGGGTTCAATCCCCCAGTGTGCGCAATGACAAAGGTCAGCTGAGGCAGTAACTGTAATGATTAACATTGTTTTAGGAGGCAAATTAATTTGGAACGGCATAAGGCGGCGCACAGTTATTTTTGGGCAGCAGAAGGCGGCGCACTGGTCCCCTTGGGCGGCAGAAGGCGGCGCGCTGATAGGCACAAGGTGGCGCGCTGATGCACAAGCACAGGAACAGAGCCACAGCACAATGGTTAAAACACTGACCAATGGTGCAGGGATCAGGGGTTCAACTCCTCACAATGCCCACTGAAAAATGCCTGCTGAGGCAGTATGTATTATGTTGTGGAGTGCTGTAGGAGGCTGTATAATTTTATTTTGTTATCACTACTAGCAAACGCACTCTCCCAGCATGTTAACATACGGCGGCCCATAAGGCACATGTTACAGTGCACTGTTTGCCAAGGCACCCTTGAATGACCCCTATAGGGCAGCATGTATGTTGCGACACAGGATAATGTATAGTGCACCCTATAGGGATGGCAACCATAAGGTGGCCTACAGGGCGCCCTATGAAGCACCCTCAGAGGCACCTAATGGGTATAGTAAGCTGAGGGTGGTCTTGCCGGCATAGACATATGTACAGTAAACAAAAATAAAGCTGTGGACAGCCCTACCAAAGGGCCCCACTGTGGGTTTGAACCCATGACCTCTGGCTGCACAGGCAGTGATGTAACCATTGCGCTACAGCTCCATAGCTGTAAGCAGGCCCCTGGCTGGCTGCAGATAGCCTACACGTCACCTCACAGACAGTCTGCTGGTGTCAACAGGATAGGGTTAGGCCACCCGTACCCATGATGCACTGCACATGCAAATTAGCTGTCCGCAGATGGACACAAGATGGGGAATGCACCCCCACAGCACCTCGGCCCTGTTGGGGGAAGTGACCGGGTGCACCCACACAGCACCTTGGCCTAGTAGGGGGCACTGACCGGGTGTTTTACTGGCACAGAGTAGCCACACACCGTTACATCGTGCGGGTACTGTGCTCACCCTGAGTGTGCAATGAGGTGGCCAGGACCAGGTCAACAACACCTGCCATGGCTGATGGAGGCCAAGCGGGCATTCCAAAGCAGTGTTAATGTGTAAGATAGCTAGTTTCTGCACAAACACCATGGATATCCCTGTCTGCTGCCATCAGGCACACACCCCCCCCCCAGTGGCAAACATGGTCCCCATCAAGGGATCCACACTCTACCTCCCTGCAAAGGTGGCAGTAGAGGGCAACACCAACCCCAGTCCTGCTGAGGAACACCACCACCACCACCACCCCCCCCCCACCCCCCAGGCAGGCAGGTAGGTAGCTCCATACACAGCCATAACACAATAGCAGACAGACATAAGCCCAGAGTATGGTAAGCTGCACTCCACCACCAGATATTCCCCTGCAGCAAGCCAACAGCCACTGCACCCTGCAAGCCATTATAGCAAGACATTTACCAGCTACAAACAGTCTGCTGGTTAGTCCATAGTGCATGTTCCCAATGGAGATGCATGCACCCAGAACTGGGCTGTCTGCATACACAGCAAGCAGATAGATCAGTGACTGGGCCCCAAAGAGAAACCCATATTTATCACATGAGAGAACTACTATACAGCACTATGGAGGGGCCTAGCCATGCTGTGGTCACTGCACAGTCAGGGTGAGCATGATCCCCCAGAAGGACATGCTTTGGCCACCCTGTCTGTGTAGGTGGTGGCCGGACACTACAATATCCCAGCCAATGTCCCTGCCAGGGCCCTATGCCCAGTGCAGATGCATCCTGGCCACGCCACCCTGCCCTGGCTATACCCATGGTACCTTGCACCTCATTATGCACATTGACTGGCCAATACTGGCAACAGTGCTGGCAGTGCGGGCTGTTGAAGGGGCTTGCAGCCAACACCCACTGTATAGACAGACACACACTTCCACACCTCTGCCATCATGGTGCTACGATTGAGGGGGTAAGTAGCCTTGCCCACCAAACCGGTCCTGAGCACGGCAAGGCATGGATATGGTACGCATTACAGCTGGTGGTCACTCCCCAGGGTGGTAAGCACCGTCAGAGGCCAGGCCTGGAGCATGCCCCGCAAACACCTAACAGATTGTTTGGATGGGGTCAACTAGCAGTATGTACGTAACGTATGGATAACTGCCTGCCTGTGCTCCTAGCAAACGTCTCCGAGCTGTGTACCATATACCTCAGGTGTAGGGTGACATTGGTAAGTTATGCAAGTGCTCGTTTTGGGTGCTGCATGCACGGTCCAATGTTCTGCCTTTCCAGGAGACATTGGCCAATGGGGCCTGTGGGTGTGGGTGTGTCTGCCCTTGATGGCTGCTGCTTTACGGCACAGATTCCCAACTCCAGTCCAGGTTTGCATCACACTGTTCGGGTTTTCCTGCTATCCCTCATGAATATGCATGGGCTACATCTACATGCCATGGGGGTGGTGCATAGATATACAGCACAGGCATTTGTATGAGTGTCAGCATGGAACCTGACTGGTGTGTGGCCCACCAGGACTGCATTTGGGTGATTCTGCTCTAGGTACTGCCCCTGTTCATGGTGTCTGTGCTCAGTGGGGTAAAAGATAGATGTCTTACCATTGCATATGTCCCCGCCATGAAAGGTGTGTCCTTACTATCACTGTTTAGTTGTGGGAAAAATATGTGGGCAGGATTGGCAGTAGCCCCAGCTGGGCTTTGAACCTGTGACCTTCTGTTCTTGTATGCATTGTCTGTGTGCACTGCACCACTGTGTAGCCACGGATTGGTTGGATTCCCTGGACTGTCCATGACTGTGGATCCGGCAGGACCTGTCTGTTGCACATGGCTAGGCCTCTGTCTTCTGTGGTTAGCAGTCACTGCCCCCTGCACCACATGTACTTGTCCGCCAACATGCTGGCATGAACTTCTCGCAGAAAAAGCAGTTGACCTGATTGCAATGTGGCAGTATGGGACTGCATTTGGGGGACTTGGCTGTAGGTAATGCCCATTGTTGTGGTGTGTGTGCGGTGTTGGGTAAAATATGGGTGTTTTCCCCATGCATACAGGGGTGTCTGCGCTATCTTTATTTAGTGGTGGGTAAAATATAGGAACTGGGCTGGCAGGTGCCCCAGCTGGGTTTTGAACCTCTGCCCTCTGGTCCTGGAGGTAATGACTCTGTCCGCTGTATCACACTTTGGCCACAGAGACAGTGCAGCCCCTGGAGGCAGTAAGCCTGGCAGGATGGAGTCACAAACCCTGCTCTACGCAATTCTACTGTGGGCATATGCACCCTGTCTGGTGACAAACGTGCACATAAACCCCGGAAATGACCACGGGAAATGTGGGACAAAATATCACCACGCTGGGCAACAGTGATATTAATGGGCAACCATAGCAAACACTCCCAGGAAAGCTCCAAAACGTGGAAATGTTTTTTGGAAGAGTCTCCTCTCAGTAGACCCTTCCAAAATTCATTTCTTTTTTCTGGAGCTTTGCTGGGTGTGATTTCTGTATTTGCCCATCACTATAACTGTTCCCCAGCTGAATTACTATTTTTAATAGTTCTGTTGTGGTCATTTTCTATTTTTATTTTCACTTTTGTGCTGTGCACATATATCACACTGCTCACGTTTTGCTGGTTTCCCCGGTTTTCCTGTACATTGCTGACGGAAATGGTTTCTCTTCCCTTTAAATGCTTTCTACCGCGAGTGTTTCACTCGCGGTAGTTTTTACATGCAAATTCGGGCCCGATACTGTGCGGGGAGCCTCTCCCCTCCCACTCTCCACCCATTGACCCCGTCCCTCCGCCCCTCCGGAGCCTTCCTCCGCCCTCCTTTCGCCGTTCCACGCCTCTATCGGACATTTGCGGGCCCGCACTTGTACGGGGCCCGTTAGTGAGCCGCGTACCTGTGCGGGGGTGACACGCACGTGTGCGGGGCGTTTAAACGCGTTTCTGCGCGTTTCAGTGCCGCGTTGCCGTGCGCTATTTTGCGGCGCGCTATTTTGCGGATTTTAGTAAACATGCCCCTAAGTCTTTAACCTTTGCAACTGCTCTTTTTAGTTTTTTCTTAACTATTTTCCTCATTTTATCATAGTCTCCCTTTCGGAAGTTAAAAGGTAGTACTGTGGATTTCCTTACTATCCCTCTTCCACTAATTAAATCAAATGCGATCATGCTATAATCACGCTTGGATGACTGTCAGCTCTCCCCTATTATCTAGTTTAAAAGCTGCTATTATCTAGTTTTAAAAGTTAATGCCAGCAGCCTGGTTCCATCCCGGGTAAGGTGAAGCCCATCCCTTCAAAAGAGCCCCTCCTTTCCCCAGAATGTTCCCCAGTTCCTAACAAATCCAAAACCCTCATCCTTGCACCATGATCTCATCCACGCATTGAGACTCCAGAGCTCTGCTTGCCTTTTGGGTCCTGCGTGTGGAACGGGAAGCATTTCGGAGACCGCAACCCTGGAAGTTGTACCTGTATATAGTTAAAAACGCTGTTCCATGTAAAGTATACAGAAGTATACAAAATGTTGTTAACTGTTCAATGTAAACCGCCCTTGATCTCTGTAAGGGGCGGTATAGAAGAAATTGTTAAATAAATAAATAAATAAAATAAGTTCTGGATTTCAACTAACTACCTAAAAGCCTAAATTTAGCCTCCAGAACCTCCCTACGATATTTTACTATGACATTGGTACCGACATGTACCAAGACAGCAGACTCCTCCCCAGCACTATCTAAGACCTTGTCTAGGTAGCGCATGAGATCCGTTATCTTCGCACCAGGCAGGCATGTTACCAAGAAATCCTCACGTCCACCAGCCACCCAGCTATCTACATGCCTAATGATTGAATCACCAACTATAATGGCTGTCCTTACCCTTCCCTCATGGGCACATGGCCCTGGAGAAACTTCCTTGGTGTGAGCGGGTTTACATCACCTGGAGGACAGGTCCTAACTATCGGATCACTTCCTGCCACACTAGGGTGATGCTCTCCTATCACGTGAGCTATCTCCTCCATGGCAACAGGGATGCTGCCAGACTGGAGGTGGGACTTCAGGACTATATCCCTGTAGGTCTCATCTATGTACCTTTCTGTCTTCCTTATGTCTTCCAAGTCTGCTACTCTAGCCTTCAGAGATCAGACTCATTCCCTGAGAGCAAAGAGCTCCTTGCACCTTATGCACATGTAAGACCCCTCTCCAAATGGGAGAAAATCATTCATGTGACACTCAATGCAAAAGACTGGAAACCCCCCATCTCACTGCTGGATTGCTGTCTGCATCTTAGTTTTAAGGTTGTGTTTAGATATTTAAGTTCTTTACTTACTAAGGGTTGCTAGGGATACTTATACTAATAAAACTATACCTAATACGTTTAATGTAGTTTGTTCACCTGAAGTTTAATTAATCTCAGGTCCTTAATGTATGCTGATGAGAATAAACAGCTGCACCTGAGAGTGAATATGGCACCTCCTTTCCTTTAAGAGGTTTAAGCACCTATAAAGGTACAATTATCCCAGGGGTGTGTGGGTGTCGGGGAGGGAAGGAGGGAAAGAAGACTTATTAAAAGCTGGCTGCTACACAGTACCCTATCTTGTGCTTCTAAGGTAACACTGGTAAACATTGAAATCGTTACTGACTTTAAAAGGCCCTAATCTGTAGTATCTTGGTGAGCTGAGCATGAATATAACATTTAAAAAATTTAATTGGCTCTCGTTTTGAAGATATTGCATGTAGTTATTTTTGACGTTTCACCGTGTAAATTTATCCAGTAGGACATCAACAACATCCCAAATAAGCCCTGAATGATGTAATATTGCATCGCATTGCATAATACCAGCATGCACACATCATCCAGAGTTGATTGCGTCATTTTCTGATGCAATGCAATACTACTGCCAGACGGCTGCTGAAGCCATCTGACGTCAGCAGTGTACTATCCGCAGTCGGAAAGGAAAGTAATATGGCATTCTGTTCCGATACTGAAAGCCTCATGAATGCCTTAAAAATCACTCATGACCCACAAGACTGGAGACTATTTATAGACTCTTTGAAACTGAATCTGAAGGCTGTGCTTTTGAACAATGGAAACCATCTTCCATCTATTCCAGTAGCGCATGCCATCCACATGAAAGAGACATACAATAACTTAAAGCATCTACTGACGTCTATTAACTATAACAAGTACAGCTGGCACCTCTGTGGTGACTTGAAGATAGTTGCCCTTTTAATGGGACTGCAGCAGGGATATATAAAATACATGTGTTTCTTATGTGAGTGGGATAGCCGAGCAAGGGATTGGCACTACTTGCGGAAGGAATGGAATCGCAGACAAAATGTAACAGTTGGAGAGAAGAATATCCAGCACCCAGCTCTGGTTGAGGCTCACAAAATCCTGCTGCCACCCCTTCACATCAAACTAGGTTTGATGAAAAACTTTGTGAAAGCCATGGACCGCACTTCGCCAGCTTTCCGATACCTTCATGAAAAATTCCCTTGACTCAGCGAAGCAAAGATTAAAGAGGGAGTTTTTGTGGGTCCTCAGATTCAAGAGCTCTTCAAAGATGACAGGTTCAACAACGTGCTGCAGGGTAATGCGAAACAAGCATGGAATGCTTTTCGCCTAGTGTCAACAAACTTTCTCGGGAATGTTAGGGCAGAAAACTATAAGGAACTAGTGGAAGACATGCTGATGCAGTATCAGAAACTTGGCTACAATATGTCTCTAAAGATCCATTTCCTTGATTCCCATCTCGATTTCTTTCCTGACAACTGTGGTATGGTTAGTGATGAACAGGGCAAACGTTTTCACCAGGATATCGCAATGATGGAGCAAAGATACCAGGGAAAATGGTCCACTACAATGCTGGCTGACTACTGCTGGACACTCCCCAGGGAAGCTACCGAACAGCTGTACAAGAGACAGGCGAAAAAATCTAAGAAGTAGTCTATGACTTGTTTTTTTTACAGGTATTAACCGAAGGCCTATTATATTTACTATTGACATGCATTTCGTGATGTAAATATTAATTCTTGTAGATTACAAAAAAGCTAGAGCCAACTTTGCAATTTCACTGTCATATTCATGTTCAGCATATAAAAATTGATAAGAAATGACTATTTTTATTTCAGTAACATGACTTTTGTAAAAATTTGTTGACCAGTGTAATCTGTGATCAATCTCCAGGCGAAGTCCCACAGCCCTTGCTTGGATAGAGGGAGTCTTGGGTTCTAAATTTAACTAGAAAGCTCTCTTCTATTTTTTAAATTTAAACTGAAAGCACCTTGCTGCTACTAGGCCCTGACTGAGTATTACATTTTAACTGGAAGCTCTCTTTTGGTTACTAAATTTAACCAGAAATCTCTCTGCTGTGTTTTAAATTTAAACTGAAAAATCTTTGCTGCTACTAGGCCCTGACTGATTTAACAAATACACTGTGTGTATTTGTTAAATCCCCATGCTTCTTGTTGCTGGTCACCACCTTCAGGGGGCAGAGGAGAGGAGAATCTTAGCAGCACAGTTGACAGTGCAATACAAAGAGCTGTCTCACTCACCACCTTGTCCTCGTCCCCCACTACCCAGCCAAATGTTTTGAGAAGCAGCCTCCTGTGGATATATGCAAGTGTGGCACCAATACCTGATAAAACAGACACCAGCTAATAAAGTACAACCCTCACACATATGACTTCCTGCAAGGACCTGTGCACCACCCTCATGTCCCTTATCTGGCTTGGAGGCAGCTGAGGTGTTTGGGGTTCTGGCCCATCTGCTGTATATAAACTGCCCATTTTGCATTGGAAAATGTTCATCTTACCTACATGACTTATGTCCCATTCTAAAATGGACACCAGACATGTCAGTATCCCATACATGTGCCCACCTGTAGCCTATTTCAGAATGATGTGTGTGCAAATTGGAGATGTGCAGGTAAACCTCTATGCATGTGAGTGGCCCCATTTTGTGAACATTATGATCAGTGTTGTTGCAGGGCTAGCCATGGCCCCAAAGCAAATGTTGCTCCCAGAAAGGGTAACTACGAGGGTGAAACTGAATTCCTGTTTTGGGAAGTGATCAAGCACCAGAGAGTGCTTCTAGGCCATGAAGAGGTCCATGTGAGTGCTTACCAAAAATAGAAACTCTGGCTGAGCATCTTTCAGAGAGTGAATGCTGTCTTCCATCACAAACATGAGCCCAAGGACCTAAAACAAAAATGGAGGGAAGTTAAGAGGAAGACTAGGTCCAAGACCCAGGAGAAATGACCAGATGGCCACCAAGCTCAGAATCTTACTTAGCTTGAACAACAAGTGCTGCAAACAATGGATGAGGAGACAGTGTGTGTGTGTGGGGGGGGGGGGGGGGGAGATGGAGACCTGGATACATCAAGAGCAACTCAGGACCATAATGAGTATCTGAGGCAACCCTCCAACACTTGTCCATCCCCTCCCTGCATGCCTTGCTACCTCGTGTTGCTATCTCCCTGCCACCTAGATGCTCTGTTTGGGGACAGAAATACCTATTACCTGAACCCAACTACAACAACCATTTAGGGAATGTGTGAATGCTGCCCTGAAGCAGGGGAGCCCTGGGTCCCAGTCACCAATAGTATCTGACAGGTATGCGATGTGGTTGTCCCCAGTGGCAACCCCTGTTCTGACACCCTCACCCTGGTCCATGCTGTGTGTGTGCAGAGGCTGTGACCCATGCAGGATGGCTGTAGTGGTCAGGCACATCACTCCACTACCATCTATGATCTGTGAGGGCTTCTGAAATGAGCCTCCAAGGGACACCTAGGCCACATCCAAGACCCTCTGCAATGGAGGTACATGAGCAGATTCCATTCTGTCCCATCTCTTTGGGCTCTGTTGGCTAGTACAGCACCATGTTTATTGCCACTTTCTTTACCACTGTGTCACCTGCCAGTCCCTGTTCAGATTGCTACATCTGCTTTGGATGGGCCCAGCACATATCTCTGGGCATGTGGGATATTGGTGTGTGTGTCTTGCTGTGGATGTGATGGTGAGATGTGTACAGTCAGCACCTCCAGACACTAATCCTGGCCACCACTCACTCCCAATGTGCCTTGCTATGAATATGTAGCTTCTGCCAACATACCTAGCCCTCTCACTTGTATGCTGTAGAGTGCCTTGACTGCGCTGACACTGTGGAGTACTTCATGAAGTGGTATATATGTGTGGGAAGGGTGGGCACCACTTCCGTGACATGGGGTGGGTAGACAGCCCCAACATGGTAAATGATAGCATCTCATATTCAGCTTATAGGAGGTGAGCATTTGCAGATGCCCAAAGGGAAGAAGCACAGACCCCAGCAGCCAGCCTCCTAGAATAGGTCTCACACTCAGGTCAATTCAACCCAGGACGAGTCATAGGATAGCAGAGGTGGTGAAGCAGGGGTACAGAGGCCAGGGAAATAAAAGTGGCCCAATTCAGAAGAACATTGAAGGGTGTTCTGTTATGTTGGCAAGTACTCTGAAGGGCTAGCCCTGCTCTCCTTTGGAAGCACCCAGTCCTGCCTGTTTTTTTTTCTCTTTTCTTTTTTCCTGTTGGTGCCAAAAGCCTGGGCCAGCATTATTAAAGTTTCTTTGCATATTAAGCTTAGTTATTGTCCAGTTTTCTCTGTGTCCAGTGGCTCTGTGTGAAAGACCAGCAGACCCTGAGGAACAAGTGCCCTGTACTCACAGAGTGACCCTTCTGGTGACAATATGTACAGTATGTTCAGTGGCCTGGGTCACACAAAGAAGTGAGACACTCTTGGATCTCAGTTCTTTAAATATATGGGAATACTATGCTTTCTGAAAATCTGGCATACTCCATGGATCCCTGGGTCCCTTTTGCTAACACATAGCTTAAGATTTCTACCACACAGCCCATAGGAATAAAATGGGCCACACAGCAGATAGCTTGAGCTAAGTGTTAGTAAGATGGGTCCTATCACAGTCCTTTTTGATGTGGAGAAGTGAAGTCCAATGTTACATTCCCTCAACAGAAGGGAACAACAAAAGAATGACAATCAAAGATGCTGGCAAATGATAGAAAATGCTTATATTTTCTAAAAATCATCTTGGCCATTTTTTTTTGGAATTTATATGCTCTAAGGCTGAAATCCTTTCATCTATTTTCTCTAAGCTGGGGATCAATAGTTACTATAATTGTCTATTCAGTTGTAGGGAAAGTAACCTAGAGTGCGGTCCAAGACACACACGCAGAATGAATGTTTCAAGTTCTCTAGTAGATTCCAAAGGGAAGAAAGGCAGACATGTCAAAAAATGCAGACAGACAAAAGTCGCAGGGCTGCTTAAAAATTACAGAATTTGCAACTTCACTGCATTCGTACAAATCCAATGAAGGAAGAGATGAGTCCTCATCATTCACTGATTTGCAGCTACCATGCATACACTGATATGGTAAGGATAAGAATGACTGGTCAAAATTGCAGCAATAATAATATCATTTTCAATGACTACTACTACTACTACATACACATGTAAAAGACGGTCTCTTTTCATCAGAGCTTACAACCTAGTCAGACAGACAATACAACAGCTGGGGACAAGGATATGTCTAGTTGGAGAGCAGGAAACTAAGCATATCAGGATCCAAAAGCAGCCTCAAAGAGGTGAGTTTTCAGCCTGGATTTTAAAAAGGGCCAGAGATGAAGCCTGACGTATAGACAGGCACAGTAGGTCAGCAGGAGAAGTTTGAAATGGAAGCAGAAATGCATAGGGAGGCAAAGAGGTGAGCATATTGAGGTAGGTGGAAGATTAGCTGTGCAGCTGAGTTTTGAATAGATTGAAGGGGAAGGAGCAGGGCCGGCCCGTCCATTGAGCGAGAATGTTTTTTGCACAGGGCCCCGCGTTTCAGGGGGCCCCGCGCAAAAAACATTCTTAACCTTAAAGTAAAATTAAAAGAAAAAAAAAAGCTGTCTTCTCCGGCTGCCGGGGCCGCCGCGGCAGAATCGAGTGTGCCGCGGGGGCCCCCCCTGCCTAGCAGAGCCTCCCCTCCCCTCCCCTGCCTAGCAGAGCAGAGCCTCCCCTCCCCTGCCTAGCAGAGCAGAGCCTCCCCTCCCCTGTATCACCTCTCTCTCGTTGTAGGTTCTATCACACGCGCCGGCTTTGCGGGGGCTGATGGGAAGTTCCCATCAGCCCCCGCGGGCTTAACAGAGCCGCGAAAGGGAAACTAATCCTTTCGCGCTCTGAAAGCCGGCGCGTGTGGCTGAACCTACAACGAGAGAGAGAGAGGTGATACAGGGGAGAGGAGGGCAGGCTCTGCTAGGCAGGGGAGGGGAGGGGAGGCTCTGCTAGGCAGGGGGGGCCCCCGCGGCACACTCGATTCTGCCGCGGCGGCCCCGGCAGCCGGAGAAGACAGCGTTTTTGTTTTTAAATTTTCCCTGGGCTGGGGGGGCTGGGGGATTAGGAGTGGTGATGGGCTATGGGGGGTTAGAAGTGGTGATGGGCTAGGGGGGGTTAGAAGTGGTGATGGGCTAGGGGGGGCTTAGAAGTGGTGATGGGCTAGGGGGGGTTAGAAGTGGTGATGGGCTATGGGGGGGGCTGGGGTTGTTAGAAGTGGTGATGGGCTGGGGGGGTTAGAAGTGGTGATGGGCTATGGGGGGGCTGGGGGGGTTAGAAGTGGTGATGGGCTGGGGGGGTTAGAAGTGGTGATGGGCTATGGGGGGGCTGGGGGGGTTAGAAGTGGTGATGGGCTGGGGGGGGTTAGAAGTGGTGATGGGCTATGGGGGGGGGTTAGGAGTGGTGATGGGCTATGGGGGGGTTAGGAGTGGTGATGGGCTATGGGGGGGCTGGGGTTGTTAGACGTGGTGATGGGCTGGGGGGGCTAGAAGTGGTGATGGGCTATGGGGGCTGGGGGGGTTAGAAGTGGTGATGGGCTATGGGGGGGCTGGGGGGGTTAGAAGTGGTGATGGGCTGGGGGGGTTAGAAGTGGTGATGGGCTATGGGGGGCTATGGGGGGGTTAGGAGTGGTGATGGGCTATGGGGGGGCTGGGGGGGTTAGGAGTGGTGATGGGCTATGAGGGGGTTAGAAGTGGTGATGGGCTATGGGGGGGGGGGGTTAGGAGTGGTGATGGGCTATGGGGGGGCTGGGGGGGGTTAGGAGTGGTGATGGGCTATGGGGGGGCTGGGGTTGTTAGAAGTGGTGATGGGCTGGGGGGGTTAGAAGTGGTGATGGGCTATGGGGGGGCTGGGGGGGTTAGAAGTGGTGATGGGCTGGGGGGGTTAGAAGTGGTGATGGGCTATGGGGGGTTAGAAGTGGTGATGGGCTATGGGGGGGCTGGGGGGGTTAGGAGTGGTGATGGGCTATGGGGGGGCTAAGTCTGTATATGGGCTGATGGGATTAGGACTGAAAGTGGGTTGATGGGGGGTTAGGACTGGTAATGGGCTATGGGGGGGCTTAAACTAAAAATTGGGTGATGGGGGATTAGGACTGGAAATGGACTGGTGGGATTAGGACTGGGAGTGGGCTGATGGGGAGGTTAGGACTGGTAATGGGGTATGGGGGGGCTTAAACTGAAAATTGGGTGATGGGGATTAGGACTGGAAATGGGCTGGTGGGATTAGGACTGGGAGTGGGCTATGGGGGGCTAGGACTGGTAATGGGTTGGGGGGGTTGCTAGGACTGGAAATGGGCTGGGGGGATTAAGACTGGAGGTGGGCTGATGGGGTTAGGACTGGTAATGGACTGTGGGCTGTTGGGGGGTTAGGACTGGTAATGGGCTATGGGGGGGCTAGGACTGGAAATAGGCTGATGGGGGGGTTAACACTGGAGGTGGGCTGATGGGGTTAGTACTGGTAATGGGCTGTGGGCTGATGGGGGGGTTAGGACTGGTAATGGGCTATGGGGGGGTTAGGACTGATAATGGGCTATGGGGGGGCTAGGACAGGAAATGGGCTGATGGGGAGGGGTTAGGACTTGAGGTGGGCTGATGGGGTTAGGACTGATAATGGGCTGTGGGCTGATGGGGGGGGTTAGGACTGGCAGTGGGCTATGGGAGGCTGACTGGAAATGGGTTGATGGGGTTAGGACTGGAAGTGGGTTGATGGGGGGGCTAGGACTGGTATTGGGTTGGGGGGTTGCTAGGACTGGAAATGGGCTGATGTGGGGCTAGGACTGGAAATGGGCTGATGCAGGGACTGGAAGGGAATGGATGCTGGGTGAGGCTGGAACTAGAAGGGAGCTGATGTTGGGGGAGGATTAGAATGGAATGGGGCTGGGAGAGTAAAATGGAGAGGGGAAAAATATTTTGTGTGGGAGGGATAAAAAATCTACAATTGGCCGGGTATTGGGAGAGTAAGTGGGGATTGAGGATGGAGGGGTAAAATTTGAGTGGATGAAATAGGAATGAGGAAAGAGCAAAAGGAGAAAGATTAGTATGTTAAAGCAGATGTAGAGAGAGAGAATGGAAAAAAAAAACTAGAAGAGAGAAGAAAGGACAAATGGACAGCAGATGATGGAGAGTTAGCAGAAAACATGAAGAAACCAGAAGAAAGTGGCTGGAGCAATTGCAACTGAAAAAAATGCACAAAAGGTAGAAAGATATTGTTTTATTTTGAATTTATTAACTGGAATATGAAAGCTCTGGGAAATGTGCATCATTAACGTCTGCGCTTTGTTTGGTACAAGAGGAAATTAATTTATAGTTTTATTTCTACAGTGTTGTTGTACATTCCAAGTTTGGCTTTTGAGGTTCCCAGTTTAATTATTGCCTTCCTGTTTCTAAATTGTGATTCCTTGTTTGGTGATGGTCTATGTTCTGCATGTGTAACTGAGCTGAGGTATTCTGTTTATGTAATTCCTATTTGACATTGCCACTTGTTCTCTTTCCCCAGTAGGTCATGTATTGTTGTTCTCTGAAATGTATTGGTTTAATATTTGCAGTGTTGCCTTTTGATAGGTAGGGTATGGTGCTTTGTGAGTCCTGGTAGTGCTGTTAGGATACGGCGGGTTTGCTATGGGTTCTAAATGGGCAGTGTTTGTAGTAGTTCCTAATGTGCCTGGCGGTTGGCACTGGATTATAGTAATGTAGAAATCTTTTAGTCTGTCTTTATCCATACACTCATTAAGAGACATGTTTACTAAAAGTTAGTGTATGTTAGCATTATGCAAATATTTATGCAAAGAAGGCCACTTATGCAAATGAGGCCCCGCACCGAGTCTCCGCACATGGCCCCGCACCCCCCTTGGGCCGCCCCTGGGAAGGAGATGATTCAGTGGGAGACCAGCAAGAAGGAGGTTGCAACAGTCTAGATGGGAGGTGACTAAAGAGTGGGTAAGTGTCTTAGTAGTGTGTTCAGAAAGGAAGGGGTGAATTTTGCTCATGTTATAGAGAAAGAAACAACAGGTTTTAGCTATCAGTTGGAGCTATCAGTTGTGTGTAGAGAAGGACGGAGGCAGGATTTGACCTGCCATATGGCTGGATGGTGTGACTTGCCTAATTTTAGTATGAAGGTTCTCCATAGATGTGTTCTTATTTTTCTTTAAGGCTAACAGTATATGCAGAGCTGCATAAAGGTACATAAGATGGACATGTCAATATAGGGATGCAAAGAAGGATTATAATCCTTCTTTGGTACACTAAAAAAATTTTTTTTAAACTGCCTCTAATGTTTCGATTGATTTTTACGTTTTTTGGTGCACTGAATCCAAATCTGGTAACCAATTTGCTCCATCACGTACAGATTTTTTGCTACATTGGGTTAGCAGTTTGAGGTGAACGTTTCAGATTGAGTGCGATCGAGATAAAAGTTTCTTGGATGAATTCTTTATACTAAGGGGCATGTTTACTAAACACCGTTGCTGTGCGGGTTCCCGTTAGTGTGCTGGTGCCATATAAGGAGTGGGCGGGCCAGGCAGAAAAAAGCAAAAAACCGGACCGTACGTGTGTGCGTCGCGCTAATGTGCGGGGCCCACATTAGTGCGTGGGAAGGCTAAGTGGTGCGCTGCTGCAAAACCAAACAATAGAGCCGTAGTACAACGGTGAAGACACTGACCAATGGTGCAGGGACCAGGGGTTCAAACCCCCATTGTGCTCAACAAAAAAGACCAGCTGAGGCATCAACATTTATGGGCAACAGTGGTTTAGGAGGCATATTAATTTTGGGCGGCAGAAGGCGGCGCACTGTTATTTTTATTACGGCATGAGGCAGCGCACTGTTTAGTGTGGGCGGCAGATGGCGGCGCATTGTTAAGTTTTGGCGGCAGAAGGCAGTGCGCTGATAAATGTGGGCAACAGAAGGCGGCGAGCCGGTGGGCAGAAGGCGGCGCGCTGATGTGTGAGGGGGCAGTCCAATAGTGGGAGGGATAAGTGGCGCGCTGATGTGCAACTAACAGGAACGGAGCCATAGCACAATGGTTAAGACACTCGTGCAGGGATCATGGGTTCAATTCCCCACAGTGCCCATTGAAGACAGCTGGCTGAGGCATTATTTTAGGGGCATTTCCATGTTGTGCGGCATAAGGCGGCGTGCTGTTAATTTAGTGCGCCACAAGATGGCGCGCTGATGGCTACAAGGCTGCGCACGGATGCACAAACACAGGAACAGAGCCACAGCACAATGGTTAAGACACTGACCAATGGTGCAGGGGCCAGGGGTTCAACCCCTCACAGTGCCCAGTGAACAAGGCTGGCTGGGGCAGTATGTATCATGGTGAGGAGTGCTGTAGGAGGCCTTCCATTTATATTTTATTTCCCACCACTAGTAAACCCGCTCTCACAGTGTGTTAACATACGGATGCCCGTAAGGCACATGTTACAGTGCACTGTCTGCCAAGGCACCCTAGAATGTCCCCTATAGGGCACCATGTATGTTGCGACACAGGATAATGTATAGTGCACCCTATATGGATGGCAACCATAAGGTGGCCTATAGGGCGCCCTATAAAGCACCCTCAGAGGCACCTAATGGGTATAGTAAGCTGTGTGTGGTTTTGCCGGCATAGACATATGTACAGTAAATAAAAATAAAGCTGTGGACAGCCCTATCAAAGGGCCCCACTGTGGGTTTGAACCCATGACCTCTGGCTGTACAGGGAGTGACGCAACCATTGGGCTACAGCTGACAGCAAGCCCCTGGCTGGCTGCAGAGAGCCTGCATGTCACCCCACAGACAGTCTGCTGTTGTAGACAGGATAGGGTTAGGCCACCCGTACCCATGATGCACTGCACATGCAAATCAGCTGTCCACAGATGCACACAAGATGGGGAATGCACCCCAACAGCTACCCGGCCTGGTAGGGGGAATTGTCCATGTGCACCCACACAGCACCTCGGCCTGGTAGGGGGTCCTGAGCGGGTGGACTACCAGCAAAGAGTAGCTACACACCGTCACATTGTGCGGGTACTGTGCTCACCCTGAGGGTGTGATGTGGCGCCCAGGACCAGGTCCACAACACCAACCATGGCTGGATGAGGTCATGACAGAGCTCCACAACAGTACTAACCTGTGAGATAGGAAGGTGCTGCAGAAACATGTTGGATATCTCTGTCTGTCTCAGTTAGTGGAAACCCCCCATGGACCCCTAGGTGGTCAAAGTACCCCTCCTCCTCCTCTCTGAGGGTGGCAAACAGGTCCCCCCACCAACAGATCCCCATCCTATACTACTACACCCCCCCCCCCCCCATATGGCAGCAGAGTGGACCATCAAACCCCAGTCCTGCTGGGGAACAGACACCCTACAGGGCAGTCCAAGCAGCTCCACACACATCCATAACACAATATCAGACAGACTTTAGGCCTGGATATCCAAAGATGCACCCCAGCACTATCTGATAGTCACCTGCAGCAAGCCATCAGCCACTGCACCCATCAAGACACATACCAGCTGTGAACAGTCTGCTGGTTAGCCCTGATGGAAATGCATGCACCCAAAACTGGGGTGGCAGCACACACAAGAAGAGTTCTGTGAGGAGGCCCCAACAGGAAACCCATATATATCACAAGAAAGAAACACAATACAGCACTATGGGGGTGCCTAGCCATGCTGTCATCACGGCACACTCAGGGTGAGAGTGCTCCCCCAGCAGCACATACAGAGGTCACCCTGTCTGTGTAGGTGGTGGCCTGGCACTACAATGTCACAGCCAGTGCCCTATGCCCTGTGCAGATGCATCCTGGCCAGCCCACCATGTCTGACCTATACCCATGGTACCTTGCTGCGCATTATGCACATTGGCAGGCCAATACTGGCAGTAGTGCTGGCAGTGTGGGTTGGGGAAGGTGTTTGCAGCCAACACACACTGTATAGACAGACACACACTCCCACACCTATGCCAGCATTGTGCTACTACTGAGGGGGTGATTAGCCTTGGCCACCACACCAGTCCTGGGCACGGCACAGGCATGGATATGGTACGCAGTACTGCTGGGGGTCACTCCCCAGGGTGGTGAACACCGTCAGGGGCCAGGCCTGGAGCACGCACCGCAGACACCAAACAGATTGTTCGGATGGGGT
The DNA here is from genome assembly GCA_033557465.1 of Ichthyophis bannanicus. Taxonomy (NCBI): domain Eukaryota; kingdom Metazoa; phylum Chordata; class Amphibia; order Gymnophiona; family Ichthyophiidae; genus Ichthyophis; species Ichthyophis bannanicus. The sequence goes on along the minus strand of CM066033.1, from coordinate 587,329,913 downwards.
CAACTAGCAGTATGTGCGTAACGTAGGGATATCTATCAGCCTGTACTCTTAGCAAACGTTTCAGAGCTGTGTACCTCCGGTGTAGGGTGACATTGCTAAGGTATGCGGGTGCTGGTATTGGGAGATGCACGCAGGGTCCAATGTTCTGCCTCTACAGGAGACATTGGCCAATGGGGCCTGTGGGTGTGGGTGTGGGTGTGTCTGCCCCTGTTGGCTGCTGCTTTACGGCAGCGCTTCCCCACTCCAGTCCAGTTTTGCATCACACTGTTCGGGTCTTCCTGCTGTCCCTCATGAATATGCATGAGCTACATCTACATACCGTGGGGGTGGTGCATAGATATACAGCACAGGCATTTGTATGAGTGGCAGCATGGAACCTGACTGGTGTGTGGCCCACCAGGACTGCATTTGGGGGATTCTGCTGTAGGTTCTGCCCCTGTTCATGGTGTCTGTGCTCAGTGGGGTAAAAGATAGACGTATTACCATTGCATATGTCCTCGTCACGAAAGGTGTGTCCTTACTGTCACTGTTTATTTGTGGGGAAAATATGTGGGCAGGATTGCTGGTAGCCCCAGCTGGTCTTTGAACCTGTGATCTTCTGTTCTTGCATGCACTGTCTGTGTGCACTGCACCACCGTGTAGCCACAGATTGGCTGACTTCCCTGGATAGTCCATGACTGTGGATCCGGCAGGGCCTGTCTGTTGCTGTGGACTGTGCCAGCCTGCAAATGGCTAGGCCTCTGTCTTCTGTCGCTAGCAGCCACTGCCCCCTGCACCACATGTACTCGTCCGCCAACATGCTGGCATGAGCTTCTCCCATAAAAAGCAGGTGACCTGATTGGAATGTGGCAGTACGGGACTGCATTTGGGGTACTTGGCTGTGGGTAATGCCCATTGTTGTGGTGTGTGTGCGTTGTTGGGTAAAATATGGGTGTTTTCCCCATGCTTATGTCCCCTGCAATACAGGGGTGTCTGTGCTATCTGTGTTTAGTGGTGGGTAAAATATAGGGACTGGGCTGGCAAGTGCCCCAGCTGGGCTTTGAACCTCTGGTCCTAGAGGTACTGACTCTGTCCGCTGCACCACACTATGGCCACATAGATAGTGCAGCCCCTGGAGGTAGTAAGCCTGGCAGGATGGAGTCACAAACCCTGCTCTACGCAAATTTACTGTGGGCATATGCACCCTGTCTGGTGACAAACGTGCACATAAACCACGGAAATGACCACGGGAAATGGGGGACAAAATATCACCACGCTGGGCAACAGTGATATTAATGGGCAACCATAGCAAACACTCCCAGGAAAGCTCCACAAAAGGAAATGTTTTTTGGAAGAGTCTCCGCTCCGTAAACCCTTCCAAAATCCATTTCTTTTTTCTGGAGCTTTGCTGGGTGTGTTTTCTGTATTTGCCCATCACTATAACTGTTCCCCAGCTGAATTACTATTTTTAATAGTTCTGTTGTGGTCATTTTCTATTTTTATTTGCACTTTTGTGCTGTGCACATGTATCACACTGCTCACGTTTTGCTGGTTTCCCCGGTTTTCCTGTACATTGCTGACGGAAATGGTTTCTCTTCCCTTTAAATGCTTTCTACCGCGAGTGTTTCACTGGCGGTATTTTTTCCTTGTAAATTCGGGCACGCTCCTGTGCGGGGAGTCTCTCCCCTCCCACATTCCACCCATTGACCCCATCTCTCCGCCCCTCAGGAGCCTTCCTCCGCCCTCATTTCGCCTTTCCACGCCTCTATCGCACATGAGCGCCCCGCAAACGTGCGAGTTTTCGGCGCACACGTGCGGGACCCGTTAATGTGCCGCGCACATGTACGGGGTGCTTAATAGCACTTAAATGCATCATTTTAGGGCGCTCAGGTGCGCCCCGCACAAGTGCCCCGTTTAGTAAACATACCCCTAATTGTTTAGTAGTTATTCAAATAAGAATAAAGAAAATTGTAACAGGGCAGCACATAAGAATAGAGTAATGTCAACAAAACACACTGTGATGGTAGCAAAATTGTCTGCACTTAAAACAGCCACATACATGTGCACAAACATTGAGCATATAAGAGCGAGGTTAGACACAAAGCAAAGCAAAGAAATGTGCAAAAAATGTTGTACAGGTATGTATGTAAGAATAGAAAACGCAAACCGCACCATTGCAATACATGAAGACAAACACCTGATGGTGTGAAAATAAAATTCTAATAAATGAGATCCGACACTGTGGTAATAACTAGCAAATTTTTATTTCAAAGTTTAGTAAAAACACGATATTTGTCAACACAGTTTAGATTTTAAAGTCATTCTTGGGTCAATCAATCTCCTGGTGGGCCCGTTTCTTCTTCCCCCGAATGCTTCTCTTGGTGCGCTGCTTGGCGTATTTTTCATCTGGGGTTTCCCGCAGCAGCAACCAGCAGAAATCAGCCATCATAGTGGTGTTCCATCTTCCTTGGTACCTTCTCTCTGCGTCCTTGATGTCCTGGTGAAACCTTTCACCTTGTTCTTCACTGTACGCCCCAAGTTTTCGGGAAAGTAGTTCACATGGGAGTGCAAGAAATGGACTTTCAGGCTCATGTTACAGCCTTGTTCTTTGAAGGCATTGAGCATCCTGGCAACAATATCCTTATAGTTCTCATCCCGCCTGTTCCCCAAGAATTTGAGAACAACATCCTTGAAGGAATCCCAGGCTTCTTTTTCCTTCTCAGACATCGTTTCAGCGAATGCTCCATCTGAAATGAGTTTCCTTATATCAGGGCCAACAAACACTCCTTCCTTTAGCTTTGCTTCAGAAAGTCGGGGGAACTTTGAGCAAAGGTACCGAAAGCACTCACCATCTTTTGGAAGGGACTTGATGAATTGCTTAATGAGACCCAACTTAATGTGGAGAGGTGGTAATAGAATTTTATCACGAGGTACCAAGCTCTCATGAAGAACATTTTTCTCACCGGGTCTCAAATACTCCCGAATTGGCCAGTCTTTTTTCCCCAGTGTAGGTCGCGGGCCCGGCTATCCCACAAGCAAAGGAAGCAGGGATATTTGGTGAAACCGGATTGCTGCCCTAATAGCATGGATAAAATTTTAAAGTCTCCACAAATCATCCACTTATGCTCATCATAACGAATCTTCTGAAGAATCAGGGCCAAATTCTCGTATTTTTCTTGGAGAATAACAGAGTGAGCAATAGGAACTGAAGCGAATGTGTTGCCATTATGAAGAAGAACACCTTTTATGCTGTCTTTTGATGAATCAATGAACAGCCGCCATTCAGCAGGATCATACTTGAGTTTAAACTTTTCCATCACTCCGTATATATCGTTGCAAAATACCAAATCTTCCTCTTTGCTGAAATACTTCAAAAATTGTGTCTCGCGGTTGCGGTACCAATAAAAAGTTGTTCTTGGTGACAATAGATTTTTCTGTTTAAGCCGAGAACCTAGCAGTTGGGCAGCATCTTTTGGGAGTCCTAAATCCCGGACTAAATCATTCAATTCAGCTTGAGAGAAAAGTTCAGGTTTCGGATCTGGTTCAGTTTCAAACTCGGAAGTACTGGACTCATCGGGAAAAGCCATCTGATGAGTCTCATCATGATCAGAACCGTCCACACAAATATGATCCAAAGATTTTGGTGGTTCAGGCACAGGTACTTCGTTGCTATGAGGCATAGGCCTAATTGCTGAGGGAAGGTTGGGGTAACTTATTACGTTCTTATTTTTTAAGTTGTATCCCTTCACAATGCAAGAGCAAAAATAGCAGTCACTGCTGTGGTCTCTTTGTTCACGCCACATCATAGGTATTCCGAAACGAAATGCTTGTTTTTTACCTTTCATCCATAAGCGTAGATCTTCCTCACATGTCTTGCACACTTTGTGAGGAGCCCACGGTTTGTCTTGATCGCCTAACTTCAAACCGAAATAGGCGAAATATACTTTTTTAATAAATGCAGAAATGTTCCTCTGCCGCTTTTTCATGGTATATTCCCCACAAATAAAACAAAACTGTCCGGAGAGTTGACGCAACCTCTGGCTCTGTGAGCCATCACAAATACACAGCACTGCAAACTACAACTGTAGTGAACCACTTCGGAATAAAGCTGGATTACGACTGAGCAAACAAAAGGTAATAATGAACTTGCAAGAAACTGAAATTTGACAGGAACGTTCATGTCGCAACCACCGTGTTTGAGCGAGCGAACGAGGCGAGGCGAACAGGAAAGAACATGCGCCAGCGCGAGTACTGGATTTAGCCCCCCGCCTCCCAATTGTCCTGTTAATGTATAAAATGAATACAAAACACTCTAAAATATCATGAGGGAGTGTTTCTAGTTAGTTAACCATTACAACCTCTATTTTGGGCCAAGAAAATAAACTGCAGTCGGCTAAAAAGAAATTATGTGAACATTCCTTATATGGGTAAGAAATCTAATTTTGCAAGAAAACGTGACGTGATGGAACATTTTGGCTATTTTTCCTGGATTCAGCACCCCAAAATCTATAGGAATCAGTTGCAAAACTGGAGGCAGTTTTTTGGTAGTGTACCTGTGTTATCAAGTCATAAAGGTGAAACAAGTAAGGGAGTTTCCTGCCAGAGTGTGTACATGTGTACCAATGTGTATGTTTTTGAGTAGGTAAGGGTGGAGGGAAGGGAGATATTCAAGAGGTGCAATAATGAAGGCAGTTGTTGCAAGAGTGTTCTACTAGATCACAAACTACAAGGCATCTTGGATACAAAGAGAATGAATCTCTGAGAACAAGCAATAGGAAATGCCATTGCTTATAAAATATCAAACATTGCTGCTAACCAGTTATGACACACTAGCTATATGGAATTGTCTCTCTGAATGTGGAAATCATCTGTAGGAAAAAGCAGCATGTAGGTAATTTATATGAAGTCCCACATACTTAATACATGTTTTTCTGGGCACATTTCAGGCAAATTTTATAAAGTCAAGTATGCATGCACTTGACTTTATAAAATTGGGGTGTAAGCACCAAAAGCACAAGTTAAAATATAGCCTGGTGTAAATGTTTGCTCAGAAATTCTAGTATTTTAGAATTTATGCACATAGTAGTGTGCTCCACCTATGCTCCATCCAAACTCAACCCATGTGCACACTCAGAATGAAGGTATGTGCCATTGTCCTGATGTGCATACTTATAGAATGCTGTTATTGTGAAGTGTCGTCGAGTCGGTGTCGACTCATGGCGACTCTCTGGATAGTTGTCCTAAACTGTGTTCGGTCTTAGGTCAGGCGGCTTATTGTTGATAGAGTGGCACCCATAGCTGTTGATATTGTATCGATCCATCTCATTGCTGGCCTTCCTCTTTTGCGGTGACTTACTACCTTGTCAAGCATGATGTCTTTCTCTAATGATCTCTCTCTTTGCATGATGTGTCCAAAATAGGAAAATCAAAGTCTTGTCATCTGAGCTTCTAAAGAAAGCTTAGGTTTGATCTCCTCTAGTACTGATTGGTTTGTTCTTCATGTAGTCCATAGTATACACAGTATTCATTGCCAGCACCATAATTCAAAGGCATCAATTTTCTTCCTGTCTTTTTCACTGTCCAGCTTTCACATCTGTAAGACGTTATTGATAAATACCATGGCTTGAATAAGTCAAATCTTTGTATAGAGACAGACATCTCTGCTCTAGAGAATCTTGTCTAGGTTCTTCATAGCCATTCTGCCAAGAGCAATGTGTCGTCTGATTTCTTGACTGCTTGTTGTTTCTTTACTTATAGTTGATCAAAGTAAATTAAAGTTGTCAACTATTTTGATTTCTTCTCCAACAATGAACTTACTGATTTTGCCAGTTGTCAGGATCGTCTTCTTTACATTAAGGTGCAGGCCCATTTTAAGACTATGTGCCCGATTCTGCAAGGTGGATAGCGGGGCTGTATGTCCCGGTGGGATGTCTAGCCCTGCTAGCGGCCTGCACTGTATGCTGCCTCCTGGCCTCCCTACATATACAGAGCTGCTCTGCATGACGCAGGGGACGGGGGCAGCATAGGGTAGAGTGGGCGGAGTGTGGATGGGTCCGGCCTCCAGATATACAGGGTCAATTCAAGTCATGGCCCTTGTCAAGGCTCCCCTCGTGGCTAGGCGAATGCCTAGGTGTAATGGGGGTACCTTGAACGTCCTTCTTAGTAAACTGGAACCCAGTACTATGGCTTCTTCGCAATGTAGTTGTGTCACAAAGATTATAGCCGAGATTTGAAGGTCACAGGAAAATGTCTTTATTTGAAAATAAAGCTCTACATAACCAATTGAACTCTTTGGCTACAAGTTCAGGTACTACAAAATAAAACTGAGGATACTTCTCCATTCAAAAAGAACTTAAGCCTTGATACATAGTCCATGCCTTGACTTTGCTTCTGCGGCTTAACTTAAACAACGTGTCTCACAAATCATTCTTTTACAAACAGGTTCTGGTCCCAGGTCTCCAAGTTATGCAGCACAACACTCAACTGTTTCTCTCACAGGGTTTTGCAGCACCTAACATCCTGGTTACCAACTGTTTAAAATCTTCTGACATCCTTTTCCAAATGTATTTTCACTCTTTAGTTTTCCCAGACATTCATTAACTTCTTGGAGCTTATCAGATCAGCTCTCATTAATGCATAAATAAAGGCATGAGTTTCAGCAGAGAACGTACTTCCTTAAAAACTTCTGGGTTTTCCTAATTACTTTTAAAACCCCTCAGTTTCTTATTTTTGACTAGAACAGAAAGAGCATTCCATCTCCATATCAGAATAATCATTCTCTACCCCATTGATTTCTATTTCCATTTTCTCTTCACCGAGTTCCTTCAATAAAGTATTATCCACAGCGTCTGCCTGGGAAGGCTTCAGCTGCTTCAACACTCTGAACAGCTGCTCCCACTGAGACTCTTCTCTACTTGAGGCTATGGGGGAAGGGCATGACAAAGCTTTCTCGTTCAATAACTTTTTAACAGCTTGCAATGGGCTCACCTTTCTAGCAGCAACATGTCTCCCTTCAGATCCTGCCACAGGTGGTAGCTTGCTTTCAGGTCCTTCCAGGGATATTCCTCTCTTCTGCTTCTCAACAGTACCTTGCTTAGAACAGGCTCTCCAGAGCTCCACCTTAGCTGCAGACTTACTGCCAGCTGAACTGTGTTCTGGGCTCGAGCTGTCTCTGTACTGCTTGCAATAGGATTCCCCCTTGAGGCTTCCAGTGAGATATTTGTCCCTCAGCCCTGTCCTTCGAGTCTCCTTACTTCTAGTACTCTCAGGAGTCTCCTGGCCAGTCCACCACCTCCTAGAGAATATCTCCTCTTCAGAAGATTCCTCTCCAGGGCTTGCCACTGACCTTTCTCCCAGCCTTATTTCAGACCTCTTCCTGGATCTCTCCCCGGGTCTCTGCTGAGTGTTTGGGACCTTCTCTCAGGCCTCTTCCTGGAACTTTCCTTCTCTTGGGAACTAGAGCTCCTCCACTCAGTTTCCTTGCTCCTCCCTTCACTCTCCTCACTTCCACCTCCTTTTGCTATAGCTTCTCTCTGCTTAAATGTTTGGGGCTGTCCTATAGCTCTAGACTCCGCCCACAAACCTCTCCCGTCACCTCCCTTGGTTTCCTTGGAGATTGGGTGTGTCTCCAGTTCTACACTTCTGTGTACGGAGTTTTTTTCTTTGTTTAGAGTTTTAACCCCTGCTGTGCCTGCAGTTCTCTTGGGCTCAGGGAAAAAGGACTGTTTTTCCCCCCTTGCTTTACACTCTAAACCTGCTTCGCCACCACATATCCCCCCCCTTAAGATATTCCGGGCTGGCGTTTTTTCCTCCGCACAGCACGGAATTCTCGAAAGGGCATGTTGGCCTACTGGATATTTATGTGACCTGTCCTCTCTTGCAGCCAGCCGGGCCAGTGCTACCCGTTCGTGCCATGGCTGTAGTACATTAATGTGGAAAATCAGTTGCTTCCTCCTTCGAGTCTCTATGGTGTAGGAGACTGGTCCTACCCGTCTGATGACTCTGTATGGTCCCTTCCACCTGCTTTCAAACTTCGGACTGGGGCTTGTCACGGTTACAAGGACCTTCTCACCTACCTCTAATTGATGGGGTCTAGTGTGACGATCGTAGTATTTTTTCTGGCGAGCTTGGCTCGCGGCCATATTATCCACTACCACTTGGGATGTCTGCTCCAGACGTCCCTTCAGATCCCTTAAGAATTTTGGTACTTCCATCTCGTCTAGATTGGGTTCAACCCACTGCTCTTTTAAGATATCTAGTACCCCTCTGGGAGCTCGCTCGTACATAAGCTCATATGGAGAGACGCCCATTGAAGTCTGCTGGCGCTCTCTGCAGGCATATAATACAAATGGAAGCATGAGGTCCCATTCGGTCATATCGCCTTCAAGGCTTCTCCTCAACATCCTTTTGAGGGTCTGGTTTTGCCTTTCCACTAGGCCGTTTGTTTGCAGGTGATAGGCAGCGTTTTTTATATGTCTTATGCCAAAGGCCTCCCAGACTTGGGCGAGGTAACGAGACAAAAAGTTGCTGCCCCTATCAGTTAAAACTTCCCTGGGGAAACCAACCTCGCAAAAGAGCTTTATGATTTCCGCGGCCATGGTTCGTGCTGACACATTGCGCAGGGGAATGGCCCATGGAAACAATGTAGCCTGATCAACAATGACCAGTATATAATGGAAGCCACGCGGGGTCTTTGTTAGAGGACCTACTATGTCCATGGCCAACCTATCTACTGGCTTTGTTACAAGTGGCAGGGGAATTAACGTCACCTTTTTCAGATGAGCCATAGTAACCTTCTGGCACGCCGGGCAGGCTTTGCAAAATTTTGCAGTTTCTTTAAATATGCCAGGCCAATAGAAACGGGCCATAATCTGGTCTAGGGTGCCATGGAAACCCTTATGCCCCCCTATAGGGTGGTCATGCGCTAACCTTAAGACCAAATTTTTAAAAGTGTTGGGGACTACTAATTGCTTCCTCACGGTCCCTAAACGGGGGTCTAAACTTTCTCGGTATAGTATATCCCCATCTAGCACAAATCGGGGCAATGTCTCCGAGACCGTGTTGGCATAATTAAAAGCTCGGCTTAGGGCAGGATCTTCTCTTTGTTCATTAAGAAAAGAAGGGAATTTTCCTACCAGCTCAGCAGGAGCCCATGGTAGTTACATAGAAACATAGAAACATGATGACAGAAAAAGACCACATGGCCTATCTAGTCTGTCCTTCCATAACAACAACTACAACAGTCCACTTTTTACCTTTAGAGATCCTCTGTGTTGGTCCCATGCTTTTTTGAATTCAGTTACTGTCCTCATCTCTACCACCTCCACTGGGAGACTATTCCATGGATCCACTACTCTTTCTGTAAAGAAATATTTCCGCATCACTCCTGAAGCTATCTCCCTTCACCCTCATCCCATGTCCCCTCGTAGCAGAACTTGCTTTCAATTGAAAGAGGCTCTCTCCCTGAACATTTATGCCACGGAGGTATTTAAACATCTCAATCATATCACCTCTATCCCGCCTTTCCTCTAAGGTGTACATATTAAGATCCTTAAGTCTATCCTCATATGCTTTATAATGAAGCCCACTAATCATTTTAGTAGCCACCCTCTGCACCGACTCCATCCTGTTCACATCCTTTTGAAGGTGCGGTCTCCAGAATTGCACACCATACTCCAAATGAGGTCGCACCAAAGACTTATACAGAGGCATTATCACCTCCTTTTTTCTGCTAGCCATTCCTCTCCGTATGCATCCAAGCATCCTTCTAGCTTTTGCCGTCGCCTTTTCTACCTGTTTAGCTACTTTAAGATCATCAGACACAACCACGCCTAGGTCCCGCTCTTCCTTAATGGACAAAAGTACTTCACCTCCTATACTGTATTGCTCCCTTGGATTGCTGCAGCCCAAATGCATGACCTTACATTTTTTAACATTAAATCCCAGCTGCCAAATTCTAGACCATTCTTCAAGCTTAGCTAGATCCCTCCTCATGTTATCTACACCTTCCTGGGTGTCAACTCTATTGCAGATTTTGGTATCATCTGCAAAGAGGCAAACCTTACCCGACAGCCCTTCCGCTATATCACTAACAAAGATGTTAAAAAGAATCGGACCAAGGACAGATCCCTGGGGAACACCACTGGTAACATCCTTCTCCTCAGAGTGAGCTCCATTTACTTGTACTCTTTGTCGCCTCCCACCCAACCAATTTCTAACCCAAGCAGTAACTTTAGGGTCCATCCCTAGGGTGCTCAGTTTGTTTATAAGTCGCCTGTGAGGAACAGTGTCAAAGGCTTTACTGAAATCTAAATACACCACATCTAGAGCTCTCCCTCGGTCCAACTCCCTGGTCACCCAGTCAAAGAAATCAATCAGATTTGTCTGACAAGACCTTCCTCTGGTGAATCCATGCTGCCTCGGATCCTGTAATCCGCTGGACTCCAGAAACCTCACTATTTTCTCTTTCAGCAGCGTTTCCAATAATTTACTCACCACCGAAGTTAAACTAACCGGCCTGTAGTTTTCAACCACATCCTTACTTCCGCTTTTGTGTAAAGGCACCACATGAGCCTCTCTCCAGTCCTTTGGCACCACTCCCGACTCCAACGAGGCATTGAAAAGGTCAGTCAGTGGAGTTGCTAGAACGTCCCCAAGTTCCCTCAGTATTCTAGAGTGTATCCCATCCAGTCCCATCGCTTTGTCTACTTTAAGTTGAGCTAGTTTCTCACGAACACAGTCTTCTGAAAATTGTTCAAGATGTCCCTCGCTTCTGTTCTTATTTGTGGGTGTTTTCTGAGGTCCTGCTCCTGGTTCTTCATCTGTGAACACAGAACAAAAATATTTGTTAAGCAATTCCGCTTTATCCTTATCAGCTTCTACATATTCCCCCCTGCACCCTTGAGTCTGACAATACCACTTTTGCCCTTCCTCTTCTCACTAATATATCTGAAAAATGTCTTATCCCCCCATTTTATTGCATTGGCTATTTCCTCCTCCTTTTGAATCTTTGCCTGCTAGTTTCTCTAAGTTTTTCCAAATACAGATGCCTGTCTTCCTCTCTCTGTGATCTCTTGTATTTCATGAAGGCCTCCCTCTTTTTCTTCACTTTTTCAGCTACTTCCTTTGAAAACCATAGCGGTCTCCTTTTCCTTTTGCCTTTATTTAGCATTTTAACAAAAAGGTTGGTTGCCCTTAAAATACCCCCTTTCAGTTTTGCCCACTGTTTCTCTACATCCCCCAGCTGTTCCCATCCCACTAATGACTCCCTGAGGTATTGGCCCATCTTCGCAAAGTTAGTCTTCCTAAAGTCTAAGATCCTCACCTTGGAATGGATTCTAACAGCCCTAGTCCTAATACTGAACCACACCATCTGGTGATCAATAGATGCAAAATGATCTCCCACTACAACATCAGAAACACTTTCACCATTGGTAAGCACCAAGTCCAGTATGGCCCCTTCACGTGTGGGGTCTGTTACCAATTGCCTGAATAGTTCTCCCTGTAGAGAATCCAGGATCTCCTTACTTCTAGATGATACTGCAGCAGGAATGTGCCAATCAACATCTGGCATATTGAAATCTCCTATCAGTAGCACTTCCCCTTTCCTAGCAATGCTGCGTATGTCTTCAATTAACTCTCTGTCCACCTCTTCCTCTTGTGAGGGAGGTCTGTATATCACACCAATGCAAATAGATTTCTCTTTCCCTCTTTCTAGTTTAACCCACAATGCCTCCTCTCTCCCTTTTAAGCTCTGTAATTCCAAAGCTTTAATAGTAGTTTTTACATATAGTGCCACTCCTCCTCCCCTTCTTCCTACCCTGTCCTTTCTGAATAAAGTATAGCCAGGTATAGTTACATCCCAGTCATGGTTTTCTGTGAACCATGTTTCTGTAACTGCCACTAAATCCAAGTCAGCCACTCCCACCAAAGCTTCAACTTCAGGGATCTTATTTCCCATGCTACGGGCATTAATACACACTGCTTTCCATATGTTACCCCTGTTACCCATTTCCATAAAGGTATTTAATGTATCACCTACCTGGGGGCTTTCACTTACCTGGGGGCTTTCTTCACCCATCCCCAACGAATCTAGTTTAAAGCCCTCTTCAGTAGATTAGCCAGTCTACTACCGAAGATGCGTTGACCTTTCTTGGACAGATGGATGCCATCTCTGCTCTGCAACCCTTAGAACAGCATCCCATGGTCTAGGAAACCAAAACGCTCTCGATGACACCATCCACGCAGCCATGCATTCATCTCCAGGATGCGAGCCTCTCTGCCTTGGCCTTTACCCTCAACAGGGAGGATTGAAGAGAACACCACCTGTGCACCTAACTGCTTCACCCTCTGTCCCAGAGCCATGAAGTCACTTTTGATACGTTCCGAGGTATACCTGGCAGTATCATTTGTTCCAACATGGATTAGCAACATTGGGTAATAGTCAGTGGGCTTGATGAGTCTCAGCAAACTCTCCATAACATCTTGGATTTTGGCACCAGGCAGACAACATACCTCTCTGGACATCAAGTCTGGTCGGCAGGTGGATGCCTCAGTACCCCTCAGAAGAGAGTCTCCAACCACCACTACCCTTCGTTTCCTTCTGGTCACTGATTCTGCAACTTTGGGGTACTTGAACTCTGGTTCTTCCCTTTCCAGGGATGCTTTCACCTCCTCCACTTCCAGGGCTGCATAATGGTTCTTCAGTTCAAGGCTGGAAAAGTTGGATTGGTGATTTTGCAGGCCCTGGTGACTTGTGTCCAACCATTGACATTCTGTTGGCACCCATCTTCTCCTGTGCTGTAGAGCTTGGTTGCTACAAGAAGCATCTCATCAATGTACTTCTCACTGTCTTGAATGCTCCTCAGCCTCGCCACCTCCTCTCTGAGTTCCTCCACTTGTTTCCTCAGAGCTTCAACATGCAGGCACCCTGCACATGGAACCGGTCCTTCAACTGGCATTAGGACCGCTGTCTGGACTGAGGCAGAAGCTGTAACGGGGGCAACAGCTTTAGCAATACGATTTTTCCCAGCCATTGTTCTGTTCGTGGAGCTTAGGTATCTGTTAAAGCAAAAGAGAGAGATCTACCAAGTACCAGCCGGTTTCGCAGCTGTCCTTTCAGAGAAAAAGCAGTTAAATCTCTTTAATTATATTCAAAATGTGCTGGTCCAATTCTCTGTGATTTGTTAAAGGGGGAGGTGCCCTATAAAGCAAGATTGCTCACTAGGGGTGGGTGGGAGTCGGGGTGGGTAGTGAGGGAACTAACACCTGATTAGGTGTTTAGCAGTTTCTAAACCTGAGGAGGTTACTGGAGTTCAGCAACCTACTGTGCTCAAGGAAAGTTCCCCTAATTCACCAAAAAGAAAGTAACCTTGCTTTAAAAAATATACAAAAAACCCTTTTAAGAGCTCCCAGCCAGAGAGCTAGCAATGTAATATAATAAAACAAACAAACAAACCCTCAAATCCTTACTGTTTGTTGATCTGTGGAGCCCTGGTTAGGAAAGCCTCAACAGGGCAAGGCACTGGAGCCTTTTATGCTGTCCCTCTGCTAACTCTGCCCTGTTTTGAGCCCTAGCCTGCTTTCCACAATGTTTATCTGCCTTATTCTGTCTATTTTTTCCTCTAGGGGGTGTTATCAGCTCTTCATGTGTGGGCAAACCGCACATAGAATCACTCAATGGATCCTGTTCTTCAGTCCTAGCCTTGGTATGAGCCCTAGTAGATACTAAACCTGTCTTAGACCCCAAACCCTTAGCCAGACCTCGTTTAAACTGAGGCCAGTCTCTCCCTAAAACTAGCACATATGGAAGTTTTGGGATTATGGCTACAGTAATATTCCTTTTCAAGCCTAGGCCTTTCACCTTCACTGTATATAAGGGGTAAGATGACGCTGCGCCATGCACGCATCTGATTCTTATATTCCCCTCCGAGTGTTTTCCCCTGTGACCTCCCCTGGCTTGTATTTCTGCCCAAAGCTTCTGTGAAACCATGGATTGGTCAGCGCCGGAGTCTAATAGGGCTTCTACTGGGATGTCCTCTACCTCTACCGACAATAAGAACCCCTCCCCAGTCGCATTGGATTGGGTGGTCACTAATACTGTCTTGGCTCGACAATCCTTCCTCAGATGTCCCTTAACTCCGCAAGTAAAACACTTCCTTTGATCATATCCTGTTCTTCCTAGGGATTTATGTATGTATAACTGAAACATGGGTCACAGACACTGATGCAGCCATATTAAACCAGATCAGCAAACCTGGATACAACTTGTATAACTGCCCCCGATCCCACAAAAAGGGGGGAGGGGTCCTCATAGTAGCTAAAGCCAACCTGAAACTCGCAAGCACGTATCAGAACTCAAACACTGACATAGACCTACTCAAGGTAGAAAACACAGCAGTATCCATCTGCTTGATATACAGACCCCCCACGCCACATCATGAGATATTTGCCTCAGCATTAGAAAACATTTCATCGACGCAACCAAGAAAATTCCAGATCATACTAGGGGACCTAAATCTAGCATCGATGACATCCACGCATGCAAACACCTTCCTAGAAGCTATGACCCAGCTAGGGTACCAACAACTAATAACAGAACCCACCCATGAAAAAGGACACACACTGGACATGGTCTTCACACCCAAAGGAGAGCAGGCCAATGTTGAGAAGCCCCTGATAGAGATCAACCCACTACCCTGGTCAGACCACCACCAAATCAATATACGGATAAAACTTCCTATCTTGCCTAAAGACACAAAAGCAAAAAGAGTAACACACCAACAAAGAAGATTTAACAAACCAAACATGGAAGGTCTCATCAATACCATAAAATCCCACATAGACCTGGGAAAAACAGACCTCGATGAATTAACAAGCAGCTGGGATTCCGGTATTCAGACCATAGCGATCCCTAAAGGGAACCAGACACCAAACACATCCAAACACCAATCAGAACCTTGGTACACCATAACACTGACCAAAATGAAGAGAGACCTCAGAAAACACGAAAGAAGGTGGAGACATACCAAGTCCATCGAACTCAGAGATGTGTACCTCAATCTCCTCTCAAGATACAAAGAAGAAGTAAACACAGCAAAAAGGATACACCATACAAACATTCTAAACAAAGCCATCAACAAACCACGTGAACTTTTTGCACTAGTAAAATCGCTAACTAAAACAGTCCTACCAGATCATCAAGATAGCACCATCCATCCACAAACGCTGGCAAATCACTATGCAAGCAAACTGACTACCACCACCCCCACCCTCTATGTAGACACACCATACCAACGAACAAAAGTGGACCAAGAACCGACATGGAGCACGTTCCACAACATTGATGAACGACAAACCACCAACATTCTAACCTCCATAAATACCACCACCTCACCACTCGACCCCTGCCCAACTGCATGGATCAAAGCAGCAAAAAATGAGATCAACCAGCAAATAGCCCACATTGTAAATCAGTCACTAAGTCAAGGAATAATGCCTGAACAACTAAAGCAATCTATAATAAGGCCAATCCTAAAGAACAACTCCCTCAACAAGGAAGACCCGACCTCATACCGCCCCATCTCCAGCATTTCGTTCCTGGCAAAAATCATTGAAAAGGCAGTGCTCCTACAACTTCAAGATCACCTGGATGACCGTGACACCCTAGACAAACAACAATACGGGTTCAGAAGAAATCATGGAGTTGAAACACTGTTGATAGCGCTAATGAACAACCTCCTCAAAGGACTAGAAGACAGAAAGAAAATGTTTATACTCATTTTCATTGACATCTCTGCCGCCTTTGACACTGTACATCATGGGATCCTCCTGAACAAACTGGAATCCATAGGAATTGTGGGAACCCCCCTCAAATGGTTCTCCTCCTACATATCGAACAGAAGGCCTCAAGTACAATTCAATGGGGAACAAGCTGAACCGTTCTCTCAAACACCCCAGGGTTCGGCTCTCTCGGCACTACTGTTCAACGTTTACATGCAACCCCTCTGTGACATTTTTAAAAGGCATAACATCAACTACCACATCTGTGCAGATGATATTATGCTCTACACACAATTGGACGCCGCCAACCCGAAATATACACAGCTCGAAACCTGCCTGGACGAGATGTTAAGATGGCTACAGAAAAACAACATGACAATTAACCACAAGAAAACAGAGGTCATGTATATATCCAGTAAACCAAACTTCAAGCCTCCTTCTACAATCACCCTGTGCAACAACACGTACAACACGAAAGATGAAATCAAATATCTAGGAGTCACACTCGACTGCAACCTAAAAATGGAAACACACCTACGTAAAACTAACAAAGCCATCTTCCATAAACTTAGGGTGATACAACCCCTAAGGAAAATAATAGCACCCTGTGATTTCCGGTCTGTGGCGCAAGCACTCATTATGCCACACCTAGACTACTGTAATGCCATCTTACAAGGTCTGCCTAAAAAATCACTAAATATCCTTCAGATGGCCCAAAATGTGACAGCCAGGATCATAATGGGAACAAGCATTTCTGAGCACATCACCCCCATTTTAATCGAGCTACATTGGCTTCCAATTGCAGCTAGGATACAATACAAGATGTTAGTAACCACGTTCAAACTTATCAGCAACTTAGCCCCCTCATTCCTGTCCTCACTTATCAGCACGCAACCTGCAAATAGGGACAGAAGAACGACCAACTCGGGCACCCTGCAGGTCCCCACCAACATCAGAGCTGTGAAAACAAGTACATGTCGCAGAGCTTTCTCATTCTCTGCGCCAACTATCTGGAATCAACTCCCTTTTGATCTGCGTTTAATCAAGGACATTACAGTATTCAGGAAAGAGCTAAAAACCCACCTATTCAAATGTTACTACAATCAGCTATGACTCTCAATTTCGATGGAATCGTAACAAAACAAACAGATAATTATATGCTTTGAAACCGCGTTATGTATAAATATGTAAATATGTATGTATAAATGTAAAAAGTATAATCCATTCCCAAAGACACTAACCCTGTGTGCAGTGACCTCCCCTCAGATCTATGTACTCACTATCCCCTCCCTGTCCTGATTTGACATCCCCCAAAGATGAATCGAACCGCTGCTGATCGCTGGAAGTAGCGGTATATAAGTGTGTATTAAATAAATAAATAAATAAATAAATTTACCTTGAGTAATTTCCCCCACCATTGTCTTGCTCTTCTTTTCTGATTCCCTTACGACTGCTTGGCACAAATAACCCCCCTTCATTTGGCCAACAACACGGGCTTCCAAGAAGCGCTCTGCCAATGAAGTTGCGTCTTTTGTGTTTTTGCCATCCTGTAGAATCAGGAAAGACCGCATTTCTTGTGGCACAGCTTCAATAAACTGTTCAAGGGCAATATTGTCTAAAATGGAGTCAACCGTTTTCCCTTCTGGCATTAACCATTTACACATCAGTGTTTTGACACGTTGACACAAAGCGCGTGGTGTCTCACCCTGCCTTAGTTTACATGCACGAAAAAGACGGCAGTAGACCATTAGGGTCAATCCCAATCGATCTCTCACGGCCCTTTTTACTTCCTCGTAAGTGGAGGCGAGATCAGCAGGCACGGCCCTATAAGCTGCAAGAGTTTCCCCTGTAAGGGAGGCCGCTATGCGAATGGCCCACTGATCTTTTGTTATACTCGGTCTCTTCGTGAACGTATAAAATCCAAATTACTACGGTGCGTTCAATTTTAACAACTAGAAAAAACTTCTTTGTCACTGTATTATATTATGACAAAAAACCAGTTTTCAAAGGTCTCAGACTCCTGTAGCACAGCTAGCAGACTTTAGTCTTACTGCTAGTGCTTGATCGCATCAACGACCTTTTTTTTGAAAACCGGTTCACATTTGGGATCTTTGGGATTGATGATATGCACAGAAGTTGACTCCGAAGTTTGAAAACCTTACAGCTAAGTGACAGATTTGATAAATTAGCTGTTTATATAAGCGCATTTGTCTTGAAAAGCTAATTCAGAAAAGAAGAGTCTCAGCTGTGTGGAAGAAAAATGTGAACCGGTTTTCAAAAAAAAGGTCGTTGATGCGATCAAGCACTAGCAGTAAGACTAAAGTCTGCTAGCTGTGCTACAGGAGTCTGAGACCTTTGAAAACTGGTTTTGTCATAATGTAATACAGTGACAAAGAAGTTTTTTCTAGTTGTTAAAATTGAACCACTGATCTTTCGGCCATCCACTTAGGAGTGCCACACGTTCAAATACATCAAAATAATCATCGATGTCATCATCCTGGGTCAAAGGCCCAAAGGAAAAAATCCCTTTACCCACATGTCCCAGTCCTTGCAATGTTCCTAAGGAACCGGATACTGTCCTCAACGCATCTGATGTCTTCTTTTGCTCCCCCATCCAGGCAGCCATCATGTCAAGGAGCGGTTGTTGTTGCTCTTTCAGCATGGCAGCCGTCCGTTCCTGTGTCTGGATAGCGATCTCCTGCTGTTGCCGTAACCGGTCTGCCATCCAGTTTAGTAGCTCCCCTCCCCTCTGGATGCTGTAATGACATAAAAAGACAAACAAACACGAAGTGCAGCTCTTACAGAAACAGCACCCCTTTCCTCCAACTGCAGAACCTTCCCCTTGCAGCGATATCCTGGATTAACCCCTTCTAAATACGGGTTACCTGCTGCAAGTGGTGAATCAGGCCTCTCAGCACAGTCGGCACCAGCTGGATTCTCCAACTCTGATCCGCTGCTCTGCTGACACTCTGGTTCGGGGTTTTTTTTTTCTTTCTGCAGAAAACTAATTTTCTTGAGAATACCTCTAGGATGTCTTCTCTGTACACTTGTGTATCTCCTGATATGCTTTGTAGCTTTAGGTTAGTAGATTTTTCTTTTCATCCAATAACTACACCATCTGTCAAGGCTCCCCTCGTGGCTAGGCGAATGCCTAGGTGTAATGGGGGGTACCTTGAACGTCCTTCTTAGTAAACTGGAACCCAGTACTATGGCTTCTTCGCAATGTAGTTGTGTCACAAAGATTATAGCCGAGATTTGAAGGTCACAGGAAAATTTCTTTATTTGAAAATAAAGCTCTACATAACCAATTGAACTCTTTGGCTACAAGTTCAGGTACTACAAAATAAAACTCAGGATATTTCTCCATTCAAAAAGAACTTAAGCCTTGATACATAGTCCATGCCTTGACTTTGCTTCTGCGGCTTAACTTAAACAATGTGTCTCACAAATCATTCTTTTACAAACAGGTTCTGGTCCCAGGTCTCCAAGTTATGCAGCACAACACTCAACTGTTTCTCTCACAGGGTTTTGCAGCACCTAACTTCCTGGTTACCAACTGTTTAAAATCTTCTGACATCCTTTTCCAAACGTATTTTCACTCTTTAGTTTTCCCAGACATTCATTAACTTCTTGGAGCTTATCAGATCAGCTCTCATTAATGCATAAAGGCATGAGTTTCAGCAGAGAATGTACTTCCTTAAAAACTTCTGGGTTTTCCTAATTACTTTTAAAACCCCTCAGTTTCTTATTTTTGACTAGAACAGAAAGAGCATTCCATCTCCATATCAGAATAATCATTCTCTACCCCATTGATTTCTATTTCCATTTTCTCTTCACCGGGTTCCTTCAATAACGTGTTATCCACAGCGTCTGCCTGGGAAGGCTTCAGCTGCTTCAACACTCTGAACAGCTGCTCCCACTGAGACTCTTCTCTACTTGAGGCTATGGGGGAAGGGCATGACAAAGCTTTCTCGTTCAATAACTTTTTAACAGCTTGCAATGGGCTCACCTTTCTAGCAGCAACGTGTCTCCCTTCAGACCCTGCCACAGGTGTTAGCTTGCTTTCAGGTCCTTCCAGGGATATTCCTCTCTCCTGCTTCTCAACAGTACCTTGCTTAGAACAGGCTCTCCAGGGCTCCACCTTAGCTGCAGACTTACTGCCAGTTGAACTGTGTTCTGGGCTCGAGCTGTCTCTGTACTGCTTGCAATAGGATTCCCCCTTGAGGCTTCCAGTGAGATATTTGTCCCTCAGCCCTGTCCTTCGAGTCTCCTTACTTCTAGTACTCTCAGGAGTCTCCTGGCCAGTCCACCACCTCCTAGAGAATATCTCCTCTTCAGAAGATTCCTCTCCAGGGCTTGCCACTGACCTTTCTCCCAGCCTTATTTCAGACCTCTTCCTGGATCTCTCCCCGGGTCTCTGCTGAGTGTTTAGCCGGGACTCTGGCTGGGACCTTCTCTCAGGCCTCTTCCTGGAACTTTCCTTCTCTTGGGAACTAGAGCTCCTCCACTCAGTTTCCTCGCTCCTCCCTTCACTCTCCTCACTTCCACCTCCTTTTGCTATAGCTTCTCTCTGCTTAAATGTTTGGGGCTGTCCTATAGCTCTAGACTCCACCCCCAAACCTCTCCCGTCACCTCCCTTGGTTTCCTTGGAGATTGGGTGTGTCTCCAGTTCTACACTTCTGTGTAGGGAGTTTTTTTCTTTGTTTAGAGTTTTAACCCCTGCTGTGCCTGCAGTTCTCTTGGGCTCAGGGAAAAAGGACTGTTTTTCCCCCTTTCCTTTACACTCTAAACCTGCTTCGCCACCACATCCTGTACGTCCAGGGAACACAAGGGGGGAGGTGGACGGCCACCGCATTCCACCTCTGAGGTGGAATAAGCGCTGCCCACCTGTCCAGATTGGCCGGCCAGCCCCACGGCAGGAACAGCACAAAGCCAGGTGAGTCCCTGCTGCCCAATCTGGGTCCTGGCTGCCACCATTGGGGTTGGGTAGCGGAGAAACTAGGGTCTCCACAGCAGTGGGATGGATGCACTTTGGGGAGTACGTCTCCACGGCACTGCAGGGGCATGCCGGGCCATCTCTCAGTGCCCAATCCTGCACCCGCAAGAATGTCTTGCTCCCACAGTGCAGAATTGGGTTCTGATGGGCCCATCCTGTTCGGGGCCATGCAGACGGCCTGGACGTGCCCCATCTGGGATCGGGCTCTACTGTCCTTGATCTTTAGAAGCAAATGTTTCATATCGTCTTCACTTTCAGCCAGTAATGTGGTATCATCAGCATAGCGAAGGTTGTTAATGAGTCTTCCATCAATTCTCACATCTCATTTGTCTTCATACAGTCCTGCTTCTCTGATGATTTGATCTGCATATAAATTATACAATAGCGGCTAGCTAAAATATGTGTTGTAAAGGCACAGTAATATAGCTAAAATGCCATGCCTTATGAGCATAGATGGCGCATAGTTTTACACAGCTCCTTATAAAATTACCCCCTGTATCCTTGTCACTTGCATGAGTGGCCTCAGGCTGAGACCTGAGCCTACCTGCTTTCTTTGAAAGGACAAGATGAAGAATTATGTGTACGGCTTTCAACTTGAGCTCTATTGCTGTGAAACAATAGAAGCAGCAAACATAAACAAGGAGCTTCTTGTGGGAAAAGGCAAGCCCCTGGTGTCCCCTTATATTGCTTCCTCTCTGTGACCCAATCACATTCAGAACCTCTCCCCTTTCCACTGGCTTGTTTAGTTCAGAGAAAGGAGTGGTTAGAGTACTGGTGTTTGATTTAGTGGAAATCCTGGGGCATAAGTTCAAGATTCCCCTTTGTTGCTGACTGGGACCTATTTGGAATAAAAAAACATACACATTGACTTAATACAGCTTTCCAGGTGAACGAACTAAACGAAAGAAAATCCTTCCTTACAGCCATTCATGATGCCCAGAGGATCCATAAACACATTACACTGACCAGAGTAAGTGATGTTATCTCAATTAGAGCCCTCGCTACACAACCGTGAACTGATGGTTACACTGAGAATTCTTAGTGTGAAGGTCACGCCATATCAACAAGAGTGTTTGAGAGCCACAGGGCAGTTTTTGATCTACAAAGGCAAGTGTATTTCAGAACACCAAGGAGAAGATGTTTTGGATCTAACAGCATTTAGAATATGTATTAACAAAAAAAAAAATATTGGATCATTTTTGATGTGCTAAGATAACTTAGATGCCTGAAACATGTATTTGGGTTGAAATTAAAATTCTGACCCCAAGAACTTCTTTCAAATAAACATGAACCGGAATGGTCAAATATTCAGTCAGGTGTCCCTGTCTGTGCTTTGCAACACCTACCAGAGGTGCATAATTCTGAGACCTGTGATTTGCTTTGTCTGCCTTTTAGATTTAAATGTTTTTTTGCCATTTAGTAATACAGTTCAAGTTTTTAACTTGAATTTGTATTCAGTGAATAATGTCCAATATGTTGCTCTGCTACTAGGTAGTTAATGACTTGTCTAAATTTGTTATAGGGCCTACAGCAAAAAGAAAGTGGTTACTATGTCTGATCAGTCATTAAAGTGTCGCTTGATGGGGAAAAAATTCTCTTAATAAAATTGACAGCATGGTGTTACTTATTCAGTATATATAACCTCAATCAAAAGGTCTTTTACAGCTTTCACCCCTAGGGTGAACCTATAAAATCCTGGCTGTGTTTTTTTTTAATGTTCCATAACCCATCAACGGTGACTGTCACATGCTGCACTGGGAAAAAAAAATTAGCAGAAAAGTGTTCTTGTTCTAAAATTATATACAATTCCATATTACCAAAAGATAAGTGAATATAGTAGCTATTTGATAAGTGTCATAGAAAAATAAATATGCACTGGTTCTATCAGAATATCAGAATCTCAAGCACTAATTTTACAAACTTCAACTACAAGTCAAGAATTACATGGCAGCTTTAAAGAACCGCTTTTATCTCTCTGTGATCTCCGTGCCTTGCAGTTGATATTGCGTGGATATGTAGGTGATTGCTCCCTCTTGCTCTTTTTCTTTCTCTTTTTCTCTCTGCTACCCCATCCCCCTCACCAATGACAGCAGACATTGCAGTCTGCAAATGGAGGGAATTCTTAAAGCAGGCCCAGCGGAGGCTGAGGGCCGCACAGCCTGAAATACCACAGTCTTTCAGATCTTTGGCCAGCAGGTTCTTTGAATTCCCACTTTTCTCCCTCCATGGCTTTTGTGCGTTTTCAGCCAATGAGACTTAGGGGTATCTTTACTAAATGGCATTAACGTCACCGGTGGTAAGCACAGCGCTAATGTTACCTATGCCATATAAGGATGTTGGCGGGCTGGCGTAAAGGTAGCCATGTGCCATTTACTGCGTGGAACAGGGCACCCTGGCCACTTAACGCGTGGTAATGTAACAGCCAATGCCAAGGTGACAAGCAGCAAGGCGCCAAAGGGGTATAGGGTGCCTCAACTTAAGGAGCCCTGAGAGTTTACTGCACCCTGAGGGGCTAAGGTGTATGAAGTTGACGTGCCCCAAGATTGATGGATGAATAGGTGGTAGTTGATAGAGCTTTGCCAGCTGATATTGTAATCGGTAATTGTAGTGGGATATGAGCCACAGCTCAGGTCACGCACTCTGCCCATTAGATAGCCTGGAATGAAAAAAGCATGCATAAAATTGCTTACATTGAATATATGCAAGGGTGCCCGGGGCTGGGCTGAACGCGCAACCTTTTGGATGGTATGTGCACCAGCCCATAAAAAAAATGAACCTGTAGGAATCAAACCAGCCCTCTGGGAGGCATCCAAACACAGTGCAGGAGCAACTATGCTAACGCTACAATGCATCTGCTGTGGCAAGAGTTACCAAGTAAGGGTCCATATGTATCTGCCAACAATGTAGAAGCAGGTTGATAGATCCACATCATCCCTGTAGGATGTGGCAGCGTGTCAAGTATATATGCAATGGAGGCCCAGACCGACACCCACAGTCAGGGTGCAGTCCCCCAAGCCTGCCCACTGTGCGGGTTATGCATCTGCTGCGTTCACATTAGCAAAACTCTCCAATGGGCCACAGCTGAGGCTGCACTCTATGCCTGTCGGGTAACCTGGATGGAGTGCATAATGTAGTGCACACTGAATAGATGCAAGGGTGTTTGGGGCAGCGCTGAAGCTGCACCCCTTTGCATGATATTTGCAGCAGCCCAGAGCAAAATGAACTGAAAACAACCTGTGGGAATTGAACCAGCTCCCTAGGGTGTCCAAACACAGTGCTGGAACCACCATGCTAACCTTACACAGCAACTGCAATGGAAATACTTTCCAGTAAAGGGAACATATGTATGTATATTTGTATCTGCCTGCAATGTTTCAGCAAGTTTGCAGCTCATCCTGCTGATACATTTCAGGGAGGGGTGGCAAAGAGAGGTACAGTCAACATGATTATGCCGGAGCATATGTTGGGGAGTGTGGAGATGCAGCAGGTTAGAGAGGTATGTTTCCAATTGCTATGTCCACAGTTCATCTGCAGGACAGATCCTGTCTAGGAGCTGGATTGTGTGCATTGTGCAGTATGCCCCTCATTGCAGTCTTATGGTGTGCAGGCCCGATTCTCATGAGTGTGTGTGTAGACAGTATGTGGTGTATTATGAGCCAACCAACACTCGTTATCCATGCCATGCCCTCTATCACATTTCTGCCTGTTAGTGTAAGCCTGACAATCCAGCACATGCATACCCTGCAACAACAGTGGAGGTGTATGGAGAGCCTCAGATGAGGTTCGGATGGTGTGTGTACAAGGAGGCACGAGTGGGGGCTGTCTGTCGCACCTCAACCTGGATGTCCAGTGCTGAATACATGGACCATGCAGCCATAAGGTTTAGATCAGAATTCCAGACTCATGCTCTATTCGAAAGTTATTTGAGCCTCTGCAGGTATCTGTGCATGTGATGTGGTCATCATGTGCTATTTGAAAGAAATCACATATACATGTCATTGTGAGAACTCAAATAGGGATGTGAACATCAGTCTGGAGACAGTGGCATGCTGAGATTGCAGCCACAGGTACCAGATGTTGCAGATTCCCACAACCCAAAATAAAAAAGGAAGCAAGGGAGTACCATGTGCAGTTGTAATGCAGCTACAGAAAGGCATGAATGCTATGGCTGTGCTGTGATATGCCATAGCAGCAAAACCAGAGCGTAGAATGTCAGAGAAAAAAGTGTTCTTGCAGTAGCCCATGTGTTGTTTGCAGCATGAGATACCCAGACATAAAGGTGCCACCCAAAACCACCTGTGATCCTGCCCCATCTGTGATAATGGTCATGCACCCCAGATCAACTTAACAGTATGCGCATTGTAGACAGAAAAAATACCCATCCAGCAGGACACAGTCCTCATACTGTCCATTCTCAAACTGTTGGAATAGTGCTGAGTGATGCAGGATATAGGAGTCATGGGTGGACCCTGGAAACCTAGGAACCACATTCAGAATATGCATATTTGCATCACATACAACCTGCACATTCAGGGAATGGTAGTGCTTGCAGTTGCAGAACACTGCCTCCCTGTCTCTGGATGGGACCAGGGAAATATGTGTGCAATCTATAGCTCTCGTCATGTGTGGTATCCGTGCGATTTGCTCAAATGCCTGGTTCAGAGCCCCCACTGTTGCCTACTGTTAGGAAATACAATGTAATTCCTTACCCAGCTGATCCTGGCTTGCAGTAAGTGGTGGAGACAGCGTGAGAAGGTGGGCCGGCTCATTCCACCTACTGCAGCCATTGATGTCTGGAAGCAGCCAGAGGCAAAGAAATGTAGGGCACTCTTGAGCTTCACCAACCCTGGTATGGCATGAGACTGGCCAGTCTGAGGCTCAAGGTCAGATCTTAGATGCTCATAGAGCTCTCTAATAGCTCCTGTGCTCAGATGATAGAGGGAGATGACCTGGTCCTCACGCATGCCCTGGAGCATGGCCTGTCTGGGGCGGACCTCTGCATGCCTATGGTGCCATGGTGCCCCATCCCCGGCCTGTTGATCCTCCACAGCTGCAGGTCTGTGTTGCTGCGGGACTGGACCCCTGCCCATTGCCACTCTCCCTTGGATACCATCTCCCTCATCAAGCAACCACAGTTCTCCCTAATCATGCAACCACTGGACAGCACTCGCAGCAAAGCCAAAGTGAGTCATCATGGATGACAGCTTCAGCAAATGCACACTGCCTCAAATAGGGAGGGGATGGGCAAATGATGAGAACAAACACCACACACTTGAGCATTATGCACCGCACATGAGCAGTGGTACTAATGGGATGCTGTGACGGCTCCCTCTGCACCCTGCACATGCACATAAATAATCATTAAATTAAATTAAATAAGGCACAGAACACACGCGCAAGGCACTTTGTGCATGCGTAAGGCATGGAATGCACACGCAAGGTGCCCTGCATATGCAGAACTCATGGTACGCACACCCAAGACATCCTGCATATGCAGAAGACGCGGTATGCACATGTGAGGTGCCGTGTGTATGCATTCCGTGCCCTCCAGATGCACAAGGCACCTCGCGAATGCTCAGGGGCTTGCTGTTCATGTGTTCCTTTCGCTTTGTTGCCTGGTTTTTCCTGTCCAAGCATCTTTGCAGTACTTAACAGTACAAGTACGTGTCTGGACATAAATAGGGTTTGCACTACGTGTCACACCTATAACACGCCTAATCCCATTTGTACATGCACAGTGCACCGCACCCACGTGAAGGGTGCCCTGCACGTGCGTTATGAATCCTGCACCTGCACAGGGCACCCTGCACATGTGTGAAGCGCCCTGCACATGTGTAGGGCACCCTGCATGTGCACAAGGCATCCTGCACATGCGAACCGTGCCCTCCGCATGCGCAGAGTACCTCGCAACTGATCAGGGGCCTGCTGTTCATGTGTTCCTGTCACATTGTATCTCCTCTCGCAGCATTTTTGGAGTACTTAAGAGCACTGGCACGTGTCCAGACATGCATATGGTTTGCACTGCGTTTCACACCTACAACACGCCTAACTCTGTATGCGCATGCGCATGTTACCTCGTGCAGAGGCAGGGTGCCATGTGCATACGCAGTGTGCATAATGCACGTGCAGGGTGCCCTACACATGCTCAGTGCACCCTGCATGTGCATGAGGCAGGACGCCTTGCACATGCGCAGGGCGCCCTGCTTGTGCGTTATGCACCCTGCACATGTGTATGGCGCCCTGTAAGTGCACAAGGCACCCTGCTCATATGCAAATGGTGTTAGGCTTCCTGTAGGTGTGTCACGCGGTGCAAATCATTATCCTGTCCAGAGATGTGCTAGTGCTGTTAACTACTGAAAAAATGCAGTGAGAGGAGATACCAAGTGACAAAGGTACAGAAACACATGAAGAGCAGGCCCCTGAGCAGTCTGGTGTCCAGGCCCCAGAAAAGGAACAAGCTGGCCCATCTGGGGTGGTCCAGCATCCACAACAGCAGCCTGCCAAGCCCCTACCTGGCAAAAGAAAAAGGAAGCGTATACCTGTAGAGGTGCGCAAGAGGGCGATGCATTTCTCACAGCAGGAAAATAACATACTCCTCGCTAATGTGCTGGAAAACTATGAGATGCTCTATGGGCACCTCAGTACTCAGACACCTCTCAGCACAAGAAATATGATCTCAGAGGATATCCAGGAAGCTATTACTGAGGCCGGTGTACCACCATGTGACATTGAGAGCCTCAGAAAGAGGTACAATGACATTAAATGTGCTGTCAGAGCATACCTCACGGCAGAGCGGCAGCATGCAATGGGTACAAGTGGTGACGGACCCAATGGGGCCCATCTTTCTGCCCTGGAGCAACAGTTGGCAGAGAGACTAGGGTCCATCTATTTATTTATTTATTTATTTAATACACACTTATATACCGCTACTTCCAGCGATCAGCAGCGGTTCGATTCAT
Source organism: Ichthyophis bannanicus (assembly GCA_033557465.1). NCBI lineage: Eukaryota > Metazoa > Chordata > Amphibia > Gymnophiona > Ichthyophiidae > Ichthyophis > Ichthyophis bannanicus. The sequence continues at coordinate 587,302,199 of CM066033.1, read as the reverse complement.
CTTTGGGGGTTGTCAAATCAGGACTGGGAGGGGATAGTAAATACATAGATTTAAGGGTAGGTCACAGCACACAGGGTTAGTGTCTTGGGGACAGGATTACATAAATTTACATTTATACATACATATTTACATATTTATACATATAGCGGTTTCAAAAGCATACAATTATCTGGTTGTTTTGCTACGATTCCATCGAGCTTGAGAGTCATAGCTGATTGTAGTAACAATTGAATAGGTGGGTTTTTAGCTCCTTCCTGAATTCGGTAATGTCCTTGATTAAGCGCAGCTCAAAAGGGAGTTGATTCCAGATAGTTGGTGCAGAGAATGAGAAAGCTCTGCGACACGTACTTGTTTTCACAGTTCTGATGTTGGTGGGGACTTGCAGAGTGCCCGAGTTGGTGGTTCTTCTGTCCCTATTTGCAGGTTGCGTGCTGATAAGTGAGGACAGGAATGAGGGGGCTATGTTATTGATACGTTTGAACGTGGTTACTAACATCTTGTATTGTATCCTGGCTGCAATTGGAAGCCAATGTAGCTCGATTAAAATGGGGGTAATGTGTTCAGAAATGCTTGTTCCCATTATGATCCTGGCTGTCACATTTTGGGCCATCTGAAGGATATTTAGTGATTTTTTAGGTAGACCTTGTAAGATGGCATTACAGTCGTCTAGGTGTGGCATAATGAGTGCTTGTGCCACAGACCGGAAATCACCGGGTGCTATTATTTTCCTTAGAGGTTGTATCACCCTAAGTTTATGGAAGATGGCTTTGTTTGTTTTACGTAGGTGTGTCTCCAATTTTAGGTTGCAGTCGAGTGTGACTCCTAGATATTTGATTTCATCTTTCGTATTGTACGTGTTGTTGCACAGGGTGATTGTAGAAGGAGGCTTGAAGTTCGGTTTACTGGATATATACATGACCTCTGTTTTCTTGTGGTTAATTGTCATGTTGTTTTTCTGTAGCCATCTTAACATCTCGTCCAGGCAGGTTTCGAGCTGTGTATATTTAGGGTCCGTGGCGTCCAATTGTGTGTAGAGCATAATATCATCTGCATATATGTGGTAGTTAATGTTATGCCTTTTGAAAATGTCACAGAGGGGTTGCATGTAGATGTTGAACAGTAGTGCCGAGAGAGCCGAACCCTGGGGTATGCCCGGTGTTTGAGAGAAAGGTTCAGCTTGCTCCCCATTGAATTGTACTTATATTGAATTGTATCTATATCCATAGACTGCACCCAGAGTTGGACACAGCCCACCCACGTGCCAATAAGTGCAGAAATGTGAATGCCCACCATGTACCTAATAGTTATATGCACGTGTCTTTCCCCCTCATTACATTTTGCCTGTAGCCTGTTCTGCTGCTCCCCTATCAGATATTGGATTACATTTCCTTTCTTGATCTTTGTCCATTCACCCATTGTATAGTGTTCTTTGTAAACCGCCCTGGTATAATGATGATGCAGTATAGCAATAGCCCCAATAAACATTAAAACAAAGATAATCATACACATGTGACTTATCTGGCCAATACAACCCTGTTATTCATGCACACACGCTGTCTTCTGCAAGCAACTGACACATCCTGTAGATATGGATGGCCATAGGGCCACACATATATCATGTTTGGATGTAGGTACATGTGTGACCCTATGGCCTGTGTGACTGTTGCATGCATGGATCTGTGCAGCTCCCTCAATGTTATCCAAAGTGTCTTTCTACCATCTCTGGTCATTGACATCTTTGGCTGATCCCAGAGTTTGGGTGGCCAGCCTCTTCTGTCATGCTCATTGGGGTGCCACATTATCTCCGTGCTGTCAGAATGTCTGTGAGGGTGCTTAGTTGTCATCACCAAATGGGGAGATGGTCTAGAAATCCATCAACACTTGTTTCTGACCTGTCCTGAGTAGCCCTTGGGACAGCATGGCACATTGTATTGTTAAACTGTCTTGAGATGGGCATGTACCAGGATGTGACCTGTAATGACTGTTTGTTGTCTTTCCACAGGTGACACGGAGGTGTCCGATCAGGATGATGGTGCCATGGTGGAGGGGTGGCACAGTGACATCCCAACAGGGGGTGAAGGCGCCCTGGTTGAAACACCACCAGCTGCTGACACAGGAGCTGAGGTGCCTGCAACTAGTGCAGAGGAACTACCAGATGGTGAGGATGTGGGCGAGGAGGAGGAAGATGACATCCACCTACACCTCACAGACAGCAGCAGCACTGATGAGGGGGCAAGCACCCAGTCAACTGAAACTGAGCCAGGGAGTGGACCATGCCCTGCACCAGGGATATCTGAGGCCGGCACATCTCGAGGCCTGATGAGGGACATGATGCAGGAGCTGCACTATTACATGGAGACAACTCACGCAGACCTTGCAGGTGGGTGATAAACCAGTATGTGGCATGTTGTGGCACATGGTATGATAGGGTACAGTTGCCGTTTGTGGGGGGATAGGTTTTGTATGCACAGGCTACTGCTCCACCATGAGCAGACATGTGACCTGTGGTTACCACAGTTAATGTATGTTGTTCAGATGTCATGTCTCTGTCATCCCTGAGCCCCCATTTGCATGTGTTATCATAGCAGCTGTGTGAAGATTGCCTCACTATTCCCAATCATCATTCCACAGGTATCCGCCAGGAGCTGCAGGGCCTATGACAAGACATAGCCCAGGAGCAGGAGCAGAACCGTGCAAGGGCCCAGGGTATGGAATCGCTGGCTGAGGCTGTCAGGGCCATGGTGGCACAATTAACCGCCAGACAGACGTCATGGCAGCCATGTCTGCAGGGTGGCGGCAGCCACCACCAGAAGTAGTAGCAGTGTCTGCAAGGGGTGCTAGGGGGCAGGACGGCGTGGTCGTGGGCGGCCATGCAGGCATTAGTCATGGGTAGAGGTGTGATTGATGCAATGTAAATAAACATACCTCATTCAGTACCTATTGCAGCCCAGTGTCCATTGTTGCAGGGTGTAAAAGTATATTCCTGTTTCTGCCCTATTTCTACCTGAGAACCTAAACCCTCCACCTGCTGAAGTACACTATAGCCCCTTTTCCTGTGTTCCACGTGTGCCTTGCTCTGTTTGCCTCTCTGTCCTTTAGGAAGAGAAGTGCCCCCTCACACAAGCTGTGCCAGAAGGGTGAATGTCACCTGCTTCCTGTGAGTGAATATGCTGGCTTTCTGTGAATTGTGTCTGTCTCACTGCACATATGTATTTTCTGGGCATTGTTACAGGGCTCCCCTACATCATTGTCCCCTTTTGTGCATATTTTTGTTCAGCTCTTCTCAGCAGATTAACGTATACCCCCCCCCCCCCGCCCACCCTGGGACTCACCATCTCTTATAGATGTCATCTGCTCTTACCTCACCTATTCACAGGTGATCCTACTCCCTTTGGCCACTCTCCAACCGTCTGTTTCATCTGGCCTCTGTTCCACTCTCTATCACTCTTCTATGGCTCTGCATCAGATTGTCTGCCTTTTCTTCTTACACTCTAATTGTCCCCCCTCCTACCAGCACCTTCACACCTCCCCTCTATCTCCCCTTTACCATTCTCACCTCCCCCTCCGTTCTGTCTTCTAAACTATCGTTACCTCCTGAGCCTCACCACTTTCTCCCTCTCATTCAGCCATCACCTCTCTCTCTCTCCAAGGCACCCTCACCCTCCTTTCCACTGTACTGTCTCCTCTCTGCCCCGTAATCTGCTACTCTTTCTTTGGCTCTCATCCGGAGATAGCAAACCCAACCATGGCCCCCCAGACCTCTGTCATGATCCGAGAGGGGATCGTCACGCAACACCTCCAATCCTATCCATAGTCCCTCTTTCCCCTTCCACTCTTCCTCTCCCATGTGCCTTGTGGACTGCACAATCCATATCTAATACACATGTTCTTACACATGATCTCATTATCTCTAATGGCCTCCATCATCATGATCTAACTGAGAACTGTCTCCTCCCAGAGGACACGTCAACTGTCACTGCTCTCTGTCATGGTGGCTAACAGTTCCCCAACACACCCTGTACTACTGGCCATGGTGGTGTTGCCCGTCTACTTTCTCCCTCCTGCCAATTACAACACCTCCTGCTGCCTCAGTCTCACTTCCTTACCATTTTTTATGTCCATACAATCTGCCCTGTCACTCTACTCCCTCCCCAGGTAGCTGTAAATTGCTCACCTCCTGACAAGTCAAGTTCCAACCTTTCCACTGACTTTGATTTGTGGCCATCCATCTTTCTGGATTCCTCTACCTCATTCTTATTCACGGGGATGTTAAGAGACATGTTGATTGGCCCTCTGCTCCTAATGCCTTACTGCTCCCTTCTCTTACCACCTCATTTGACCTCTAGCTGTCTCCTACTGCCCCTACTCATCAGCATGGCCACTGCCTTGACCTGGTATGTTTCACCAGTTGCCTAGCCTTAAACCTCTGTAACTCAGTCCCACCCATATCCAACCATCACCTGCCAGGCCTGACTTCATTACCGGCCACCTCAACCTCGCACTGTCTCCAACAACCTATGTAGAGATCTTCATGCTATTGATCCTTTTGTTCTCTCCCCCACTGTTGCCTCATCTCATTCATCCACTATGTCATCTAGGTCTGTTGGCATGGTAGTAGCTTTCTGTGGCACTGCACTCCCCTCTGGCCTGGATGCTCCTGCTCTGCACATGACATGTCTGGTGAGGCGGACTGCACCCCAGCCCTGGCTTCCAGTCACTACCTGCTCCCTATGTTCTTGTGCCCATTCAGCTGAGCGTGCCTGGTTCTGATCCCGCTTCCCTGCAGACATTCTACACTTCCAGTTCATGCATGTCTTTGTCCACTCTGCCATAGCTCCTGCCAAACAGGACTATTATATCCATCAGACTAACTCTCTTGCCTCTGAATCTCACCATCGCCTTACAACTCTCTCATCAAAGTGCCCTGGCCTCCCACCCCACCCTCCCTTTGTGGCCAGACCCTGGCTGACTATTTCCATGATAGAGATCAAAGGATCACCCTCCAATTCCCCACAAGCTCAGCTCTCTCCCCACCTTCACCTTCGCCCCCTCTTCACATACAACCTTCCCCTTCAACCTCCGATACCCTCCTGTACTTTTTGGTGATCCCCGAAGCGGATACTGCACACCTTCTTTACTCCTCCTGGGTCACCACCTGCTCCTCGGATCCTATCCATACCCATCACCAGGGCCACATTACTTCCAATGTTCTCCCTCACATCTCTCATATCCACAACCTTTCGCTCTCCATTGCAACTCTCCCTGCAACCTTCAAGCATGCTGTAGGTACACATCTCCTCAGGATACCCTCACCTGGGCACACCTGTCCCTATGATTATCAACCCCTCTCCCTCTTTCCCCTTGTTTTTAAACGACAGGAACGCACAGTTGACCGCTGCTGCCTTGCTCCCCTGCTCCTCTCATGCCACCCTGGACCCTTTACAATCTGTCTTTCGTCCCTTACACTCTATTGCAGTGGCTCTTGCCAGAGACCACAGTGACCTGTTCCTGGCGACATCCAGGGGCCTTACCTATGTCCACATCCCTCGTGACCTCACTGCTATTTTGGGTACTGTTAACAACAAACCCCTCCTTGATAACATGTCCTCAAGTGGGTTTAGGGGCTCTGTGCCAACCTGGTTCTCCCCCTACCTCTTCTACCACTCTTTCAGTGTTAGTTCTGGTGGCTCATTCTCTGCTGCTATCCTACTTTCGGTTGGTGTACCCCAGGGATCTGTCCTGGGTCCACTCCTGTTCAAGCTCCATACCCATTCTCTTGGTGTGCTCATCCTTTCCCATGGCTTTCACTACCATCTTGTTGCCAATGACTCATAGATCTACTTCTCCACACCTGAGATCTCTGCAGCAAACCATAACCGGCTCTCCACCTGCCTTTCTGACATTGCTGCTTGGATGTCTCTCTCACAACTGAAAGTGAACATGGCCAGGACAGAGCCCCTATGTTTATCCCTCTAGAACCCCCGGTCCCTTTCCTCCATTCACAGGCTCTGTGGACGACTCACTGCTCCTTGCTGTTTTCTCAGTCACGGCACAGGGCCTGTCCTGGACACCTCACACTCCTTCTCCACAACATCCATCTGAAAGCTTGGACCTGCCATTTCTTGCTCTATGACATCGACAGGTTATGGCCGTACCTCTGTGTACACACCACAAAGTCACATATCCATTCCTTACTCATCTCCCATCCTTACTACTGTAATCTATTCCTTGATGATCTCCCTGTGTATCCTCTCTCTCCCCTTCGATCAGTAGAACCCTCCTCTGTGTGACATTTTTCCCACTAGACTTGTTGTGCCTATATCACCTCTCTTTTAATGTCACTTTAGTGACTCCATATCTATTTCCAGATCCATTTCGAGGGTCACCTGCTGACTTATACTTGCATTTACACAGAACCTCCTCACTATCTTTCTTTTCATAAATCTCTATACCCCCCCTTTGGGAATTGCGCCCTTTGCTCATATTGACTCTATATGCGCCCTTCTCTTCTATTGCTAGATCCTGACTTTGCCTCATTCACCTTGCTGCACCTTTCGCCTATTACAAGATGCCTGTGTCTGCATGCCAGGCCCCTTCTCTGACCCCTTTCATATCCTGTCTGAGCACTCACATCTTGGCTGCAGCTTTTGGTTCCTGCCTTTCCTGTTCTCCTGTTTTTTTTTTACCAGTCCCCCATGTTTTGTCTGTGTCTACGCTCTCTGTGTTGTCTGTCTTTACTAGAGTGTTAGCTCTGAAGAGCAGGGTCTGTTTTTCACGTGTGTACAGTGTCGCACACATCTTGTAGTGCTCTACAAATGCTCAGTAGTAGCAGTAGTAGTAGTAGTACATGTCTGGCTGTGTCTGTCAGTACCACAGCAAGGCACATGTAAAGGCAATTGAAAGCAAGTTCTGCTATGAGGGGGACATGGGATGAGGGTGAAGGGGGGATAGATTCAGGAGTGATATGCGGAAATATTTCTTTACGGAAAGAGTGGTGGATCTGTGGAATAGTCTCCCAGTGGAGGTGGTAGAGATGAGGACAGTAACTGAATTAAAAAAAGCATGGGACAAGCACAGAGGATCTCGAAAGGAAAAAAGGGGACTGTTGTAGTTGTTGATATGGAAGGACAGACTAGATAGGTCATGTGATCTTTTTCTGTTGTCATATTTCTATGTTTCTATGTGCAGGCCCCTACCTGCTATGGGGCTGAGTGTGCACCCACCTAGGTTTACATGTCATAAATCCCTCCCCTCAGGTATGCAACATCACATCCCCACCTGTCCCTCACATATCTGTCCCATAGCACCTCCCTCCCCATTGTACGCCATATGGACATGCAAGCCATTATTGTCTTGTCACAACACAGGTATGCCCTCCATATACTTGGGGATCCTCCTCACGGTGGCATGGGTACCACACCTTACATGTGCACATATACTCACCTGCTCTTGTGTGAATCAGCAGCCAATACACTATGAACCCTATTTGTGCCCTGTGCAGTACGTTTTACACATTTCTGGCCCACCCTTCCCTCAGGACCATACATGGATTGGTGTTGCAGGCCCTGTGCTGCACACCTGAACCCACTGTGTCACCCCTCACCACAGCAGTGGATGGACTCATTGAACCACAGCTACCCCGGCATACTCTATGTTCCCTTATTCCACAGCTCTGTCATGGCTCTGCTACTGTCCTGTCCACTGTGCCATGTGTGCACACATAGGCATGTTCTGGTCCCCAGGCATGTGGGTCCAGGGTGCAGGACATAGCATCACTTGGGTGGACCCAGGAGGTTGCATACAGCACTGCACATACCCATCCCCCACTTTATGCTGTTTGGACTGTGTGTCGACAACACAGGGAAATGGTGCTATGTGTTTACCAGTGTGCAAGTTCATGACATAAAAAACACACACATGACCAGTTCAGAGTTCAAAAACTATTAACAAAATATTTATTACACCAAAAATATTTTTTTCTATATATAGATATATACATTATTGGCCCCTTGGGCACCCAAATAAATACAAAATTATAATGATATGCTGACAGGCACACAGTGCCCACATTGGTGGCAGTGGGTTGTCCCCTCCCAATCCCCCTGTGCCCTGTAGTTGTGGCAGCACCTGGGACACAGAAATGCAGAGTGCTGGGGTGCACCCACCTCACCATGAGCACTACCCCTCCTGGGGGCCACCATGGCCTGATGGCTCATGCTCTGCGGAGGCCTCTACCACCTCCCTTAGCCTCCACAGCTCATAAGCCATCCAGACCACAGCATCTACCACCTACACCATGGTCCTTGTCTGGGCCCGCTGGCCCAGCGAGATGGCAACCAGTGCAGCAGACAGGGTGTGGTTATAGTCGCCATCCCCCCAGGCCCCATGTGTATGGGGTCTGGGTTGAGGCATCCATACACTCCCTGTCTGTGGCACTGGTTCCTATCCCTGCAGCTGCTGCTGACACTGGCTCAAGACCATGGTGCAGGTGGCAGGGACCCCCAGGGCCCTCTGTACTCCTGGGTCCCAGGTGTGTACCCACAACTTGGTCTGTGGGGCAGGATGGCCCCCTGGTGGTGTGGGACTGAAGCCCCTCAATCAACTCCATCTCCTCTCCCCACTTCACATCCCACACCTCCAGGGGGGCATCCTGCCTCACACACTCCCCTCCCACCTCACCACCCAACCCTACCTCCCTCTCCCCCCTCTCCCCACCTCCTCCCTTTCCTCCTCCCACACCCCTCCCACTTCCTCACCCACTCCCCCTCCTCTCCCTCATCCTCTTCCATCACCTCCACCTCCTCCTCATCTGCCTCCTCCACCTCCACCTTCGCCTCCTCCACCTCCCACACCTTCCCCTCCTTAACCTCCCCCTTCCCCTCATCCTCCATGATGTGGTGGGAGGTGCCAGGCATGCTACTTCTCATGGCCACATGTACTGGCACCTCTCCCATCGCCGCATCCCTGGTGGGGGGCACACCTCCCACCTCCCATCCTCATCCCTGGTGGGGGGCACACCTCCTCCATCTGCGGACTCTGTGAATGGAAACAGAGAATGGAGCATCAGCCACACGTTCATTGCTCACATGACAGCTATCAATAGCCACAATGACTGCAAGCTTGGTACATAGCTGGTGGCCTACCGACCAAACAGCAGATGAGCCATGCACACCAGGGCATGCAGTCCCTCTAGATCAGACAGGATATAAACTGTACATGCGGATGCATCCAAGGAGTGTGCATATGACAGACAAGGGGTTGAGAGTGGAGCTGCCGGTGTTGGCAGATTCATGGGGGTCTGGGGCCTTGCTGGTGTGTTAGTGCCTAGGTGTCCACCTGGCCTCCCACTCTAGATGTCAGCCCCCCAAAGCGGCACCACAAGGGGTTCCTGTGGTGCCTGCACAGAACAGGGGGGGAGCCCATACAGTTTGCACACCAGCACTGTGGGGTCCCCAGATGCATGTGTATGGTATGCCCAGGGAGGCTGGGTGCATGACCTTTAGTGTGTGTGTGTTTTGATACATCAGAAGGTAAGGTTTGGCAGCCTCTGTTGATGTCGGTGGGGACTGTCAGGTGATCTGGCCAAGGGGTGTTACCAGCATGCTGAGGACAGCAGAAGTGACTGGCACATCTGGGGTATGGGCAGACCATTGGGGTAACTGCTGAACCACAGGAGATGTACAACACTGAGGGGGTGAAAGCAAATTTTCACCTGTCTGGGTGACCAGGGTAAAGATAGGTGCCCTAGTGATGTGCTTGTGGTGTTATGTGTGTCGGTTCTGTGTGTCAGCGTGACATGATAAACAGGTCATGGGTGACAGCTGGATGTATGTTCTACTGCGAAGGGTCAGGTAGTGATATGGGCATGTTGGCATATTGGACAGATGAGGAAGGATGGGGACACTGTGGTGGGTGGTATGGGGATATAGTATGAGGCCACAGCTATGTTCTGTTTCAGGCAGCATGTATACATCCCAGCAGCAATGGGAGGTGGCCAGGCAAGGTGCATAGGATGGGGCAGGATGTATGCACTTACATAGCGAGATAGGACATGGAGTCAGCAGCACAGTGCAGTGACCCAGAGCCCTATAAAGAGATGTGTACACATGGGATATGCATGCATTGGGGGCTTCCCTGGACACACGGCACCCATGCGACACATCAGTTAGGCATATGCATACAGTAGAGATTGACCAACACACACATGCCTGATGGGTCCATGGGTGTGTGCAGATGAGGCACATGTGGGCCCTACATCCTCATGGCCCACATAGTCCCTGTCTGCCATCCCACGTTACAGCTAGAGATGTGACAGGGACTGTTGGGTGGCTGGTGTTTCCACAGAACAGGGGTTGGCACCGTTGGTAAAGGCCTGAGCAACCAGGCACTTGCTGTCAAACATGTCCTCTGTATGCATGATCCAGTATCATTCAGATGTGTGTGTGATGTTAACCCTGGGAAGGGTGCAATGTTAACCCTGGGAAGGGTGCGATGCCATGTTCCCTGCTTGACAAAAGAAACAGCCGCCTGTGTAAAATGTCCTTAGCCAGGGGCCACGCCAATTCACTCTTCCAACACAAGCCCCTGTCTCACCTGAACTGGCTCAGAAGGACCCAAAATGGAGCAGACAATCATCTCCCTAATGAGCCTTTGCCTTCTACTCACAATCTTGCCATCCAGCTCACTGGCACTACTTACGACACATAACCACATCCCCATAGTTTCGAATAGTGATAGAAAATGGTCAGATGACTCCCACAACAACTCTCATGGAGCTAGCTATCCATACCGCCACCACCTGCTGCTGCTGCCTGCCTGCTAATCTGCTTGCGCTGTTGTTGCTATCGTATGCTGCCTACTATACTCTTTCTCCTTCTGCAGCTTGCCTGGAGCTCTGCCATCTCTCCGGTGAAGCCCCGCCTCCCGGAAGCGACGCACCCGCGTCTCTCACGAGCTTGCCTGGAGCTCTGCCATCTCTCCGGTGAAGCCCCGCCTCCCGGAAGCGACGCACCCGCGTCTCTCACGAGCTTGCCTGGAGCTCTGCCATCTCTCCGGTGAAGCCCCGCCTCCCGGAAGCGACGCACCCGCGTCTCTCACGAGCTTGCCTGGAGCTCTGCCATCTCTCCGGTGAAGTCCCGCCTCCCGGAAGCGACGCACCCGCGTCTCTCACGAGCTTGCCTGGAGCTCTGCCATCTCTCCGGTGAAGCCCCGCCTCCCGGAAGCGACGCACCCGCGTCTCTCACGAGGTACCCGACCAGATATAGGTCTTCCTAGAGCGGCGTTCTTCACTGCTGCTGCTGCTGCCTGCCTGCTAATCTGCTTGCGCTGTTGTTGCTATCGTATGCTGCCTACTATACTCTTTCTCCTTCTGCAGCTTGCCTGGAGCTCTGCCATCTCTCCGGTGAAGCCCCGCCTCCCGGAAGCGACGCACCCGCGTCTCTCACGAGGTACCCGACCAGATATAGGTCTTCCTAGAGCGGCGTTCTTCACTGCTGCTGCTGCTGCCTGCCTGCTAATCTGCTTGCGCTGTTGTTGCTATCGTATGCTGCCTACAATACTCTTTCTCCTTCTGCAGCTTGCCTGGAGCTCTGCCATCTCTCCGGTGAAGCCCCGCCTCCCGGAAGCGACGCACCCGCGTCTCTCACGAGGTACCCGACCAGATATAGGTCTTCCTAGAGCGGCGTTCTGCGCCGCGGCGGCGCGCGCCATGGGCGCGCGCCGAAGGAGCGCGCACAAGGAGCAGGTCGTGCTCCTTGGGCGAGCTCCTTGGGGCGACGACTGGGGCGTTTCAAGCCACCATCTCCCTAGTTCTAGCTTCCCTACTCGTAGGTCTCACCAGCCTTACCCGACATTGTTCCCTATGTCCTCCGGACGCTCTCGTTTCTCTCTTGATTCCTTTGTGCTGTTAACTGCTTGCCTAGCCAGTCTCTTTCCTCCTACCGCGCTAACTGTGTCTTCTTCTGTGTCACTTGTTTCCCTTGTCCCGGTCATGTCTGCTATCCCTGTATCTTGGGGCTACCGCCCCCTACGTTTGCATCCTGTCCTTCCCGGTCCTTTGGCCCGGAATCCCCTTAATCTCCTTCCCTGTTCTTCTAACATGACGTCCCCTGCTTTTCCGCCTTCCTCTCAACCCCCCATCTTACCCCCGCCTTCAGCTGTCCCTCTCCTTACACTTTCCATGGCTCTCCTTAACTGCCGTTCAATTCGCTCAAAAACTCACTTAGTCCACGACCTTCTTATCCAACACTCCCTAGACGCCCTTTTTATCACTGAATCCTGGCTCCGTGAGGGAGAGGACGCTCTCCTTCACCAGTGTCTTCCCCCCGGTTACTCAGCCCTTCACACCCCCCGCCTTCGTCGTTCTGGTGGTGGGGTGGCACTTATCTTTAAGTCCCCTCTGTCCTTTTCTTTGGTCTCGCCCCCACCTGCTTATCCTGAGTCCCTTTTGGTTCGGTCCGATTCCGCCCCTTCTCTTTTCTTTCTCCTCTTATATGTTCCCCCTTCTCTGCGCCCAGATCTCTGGGATTCCCTATTTCACACATTTTCTGACTCCGCCATTCTATCTCCACATTTAGTCGTCTTAGGCGACCTCAATGCCTACCTTACTCCCCCGTCCCGTCCCCGTGACAAGGCCCTTTCCTCTTTGTTCTCTGATCTATCTCTCACTCAACACGTACTTTGCTCTACCCATGCCTCTGGTCACTCTCTCGATCTTATTCTTACTCTTGATTCCTCTCCTTTTTCTCCCTCCAATATCCGATCTGTCCCCATTCCTTGGTCTGACCATTATTGTCTTTTATTTACTTTCCCTTTTCCTTCTTTAGACTCCACTAGCCCTTCTTCAGTTCCTATCCCTTCCCTCAGGCGACGTTTCACTCCAAACTCTCGGTCCTCTTTTCCATCTGCCCTCACGCTATTCCCTCCAGATTTTTCTTCCTTCTCCATTGACCGTCAGGTTGATCTCTTTTCCTCTTCTCTTTCGGTTGCTTTTGATTCTGTGGCACCTCTCCACTCTTCAGCCCCCCGTTCATCTTCCCATCACCCCTGGTACCACCCCGGTCTCCTTCTCCTCCGCTCCAATCTCCGACGTGCTGAACGGTTCTGGAGGAAGTCCCGCTCATCCGACTCTCACTCCAACTATCAGCTTGCTCACCTTTCCTACCGCTCTGCTATCACTTCTGCTAAACATTCATACTATTCTCGTCTCATCTCTACATCTTCCAACTCTGCTAGGCGTCTCTTTCTGGTCCTCAAATCTATTTCCTCCCCTTCTTCTCTCCCTTCTGCCCTTTCCCAGCCCCCCCCTCCCAGCCCTTCTTCTCTTGCTGCTTTCTTTACTAATAAGATTCTTGCTATTCGTTCCTCCTTTCCTTCATACCCTTCCCCCCTCTCCCCTCTTCTCCCTCCCTTCCCTTCTTCTCCCTCTTTTCACCCTTTGCCCACTTCCCCTTCCTCACCCATTCACACTCTCTCCCACACTTGGTGTTCCTTTTCTCCTATTTCTTCGCCCGAACTTATTAAGGCTATTTCTTCCGCTCACCAAACTACCTGTCCTCTTGATCCTCTGCCATCTCCCTGGCTACTTGATTCGCATATTGCTTTGGTGCCTTTCATCCTTTCTATCTTTAACACTAGTCTCTCTTCTGGTCTTTTTCCCTCTTTATGGAAGCACGCTATTGTCCGCCCCCTTTTGAAGAAGCCCACTCTCGACCCCACGCTTTCTGCCAACTGGCGTCCCGTTTCCAACCTTCCTTTTCTGTCCAAAATCCTTGAACGAATTGTTTTTTTCCCAGCTGACCTCTCATCTTGACTCCACCCACGCCCTTCACCCCCGGCAATCTGGCTTTCGTCCTGGTCACAGTACCGAAACTGTTCTCACGGCTTTGCTCTCTGAACTTCACCGTTCTCACGATCGTGGTGATATTTCCCTAGTGTTCTCTCTGGATCTGTCTTCTGCTTTTGATGTAGTCGATCACCGCACCCTTCTTTCTCGTTTGTCTGATGTTGGTATTCATGGCACTGTTCTTCAATGGTTTCACTCTTTTTTATCTTGTCGTACTTTTTCAGTTCATGCTGGTTCTTCAGTCTCTCCTCCTGCGTCTGTCACTTGTGGTGTCCCTCAGGGCTCTATTCTTGCCCCTCTCCTCTTTAACATTTTTCTGGCCCCCCTAGCTCTGCTAATCCATCAATCCACTCTTTCTTTCTACATCTATGCTGATGATATCCTTCTGGTTCACCATACCTCTCCATCTGCCCCTGATCTCACTCCACTTAACCTCTGTCTCTCCTCCATCACATCCTGGTTTGAGTCAAACTTCATGCATGTTAATCCCACTAAATCTGCGGCTCTTTGGGTTACTTTTGGTCGTCCTTCTCCTTCAGTGTTTCCTGTCATGGGTTCCCATTCTATCCCTTCCACCTCCACTCTCCGCTATTTGGGTGTTACTCTAGACCCATCTCTTTCTTTTCACGATCACATCTCTTCTGTTGTCCGCTCCTCCTTTTTTCACCTACGTCGCATCAAAGCTGTTCGTTCTTACTTTTCACACTCTTCTATTATCACTTTGGTCATATCCCTAGTTATTTCGCGACTCGATTACTGCAACGTTGTTTATGCTGGTCTTCCCTCTCACCAACTTCACCGCCTTCAAATCGTTCAAAATGCTGCCGCCCGTCTTATTACTCTATCCCCTCTCCGCTCTCATGTTTCCCCCTGTCTCTCTTCTCTACACTGGCTCCCTATTAAGTTTCGGTTTGTGTTTAAACTACTTATCCTTGCACACAAGGCCCTTTTCTTTGACTCCCCCCAATATTTAGCCAATATTATCCATCTCCAGCCCTCTCCCCGCCTTCTCCGGTCTGCCCACGGTAATCGTCTTTTTCTTCCCTCACCCACTCAGGCCCGTCTCGAATCCACCCGACATTCTGCTTTCTTCTTTCTATGCCCTGCCCTCTGGAATTCTCTTCCCTTATCTCTCCGTTTAGAACCCTCCTATACTCGTTTTAAAACTATTCTCAAGACCCATCTTTTCTGTCAAGCATTCAATCTCCCTCCCCCCACTGATGATGTCCTTCCCACTTAGCCTTTTATTCCCTCCCTCCCTCTTATTTCTCTATTTTCCCCTCTCCGCTGGTGTCATGTTCCCCTAGTCTCGCCTCTCGCTCCGCCTATATCTGGTTCGAGTCTCCTTCTCCTCTCCTCACTCCTTTAATTTTTATTGTTTTTAAGTTTTTAAGTTTTATTATTATTATTATGGTTTTAAATTCTGTTGCTCTGCTGCTTTTTGTTGCCTCTCTTTATTTTCTGCTATTTCTTTTACTGTCCTATTATTATTTGGCGTTCTTTTCTTCTCTTCCTTTCTCAGCAGCTGTCACCTTTTTATGATTGTACACCGCCCTGATGCTTCGGCCTGGGCGGTTTATCAAATGTTTTAATAAAGATAAAGATAAAGACACCTATTACACATCCCACTACAAAACTCTTCAAAAGCCAAACAAATTAAAGGCCCCTACACTAGCAGCCTGAAGTGTGCACTCATTAACTTTCGCTCACTTCGCAAAAAATGGCCAGCAATCACCGAAACTATAACGTCTCATAAATTAGATATCATCATGGTCACTGAGACTTGGCTCTCACCAGAGGACAACATCATCCTCAATCAACTACTACCACCTAACTTTGTTGCTTTCACCAGCCACCGGCAGAACAAAAGGGGTGGAGGAGTTGTCGTAATCACCAGATCTGATCTCCAGTTCAAAATGGTTGAATCCAACAGCATCAATAACCTGGAAACAGTAACAATCTCCAACAACACATGCTCTATAAACCTTATTTACAGAGCGCCTTCTGCGGATCCGGACAACCTGTCTACCATCATAAACTTAGCATCCAACACCCAGGGTCCAAATAAACCAAATTGGATCTTAGGTGACTTCAATCTTCCATCTCTACAGGACAATCAAGCAGATGCATTCATAGAAGCCCTAGACATCCTGGGATACACTCAACTGGTACATGAACCTACTCACTCAAAAGGTAACATTCTGGACCTCATATTCGCCCCACAAGCAGTTCTTCAGCAATCACAAAATATCACGCTTTCATTGACATCAGTACCATGGTCGGATCATAAGCTCATCACTTTTCAGATTCCTACCCTCTGCAAGCCACAAAGGCCCAATGTGGTTTTAAGCAAGAACTCTTACCCAACTGCCAGAAGTTTTCACCCGTTTAACAAGGAACGCATCCTCGCCGAAACGGACACACTCCTTGATAAGACTTCATTAGACCTAGAGGAGCTAATCACTGCCTGGAACAGCAAACTCAGCGCAATCGCAATCCGTTCCCCAACAAATAAAGCCACAAAAAAAAGATCATCTGCACCATGGTTCACAGCCGACTTGATAGCTTCACTAACCTTCCTACGGAGGCTGGAAAAGCGCTGGAGGAAGTCACGTACCAGTAGCGACCAAGCAGCATACATCCAACACCTGCATACACATCGCAAGGCCGTCACAGACAAGATGAGACAACACCACACAGACACCCTGAAACGGTCATTGAATAAGCCGCACGACCTTTTCAACTTGGTCAAATCCCTTGCTAAAGAACCCACCCCTGAGCACCTTGGAGGTATACACCCGCAGGACTATGCCGTCTTTATGCAATCCAAAATGTGCAAGACTGACAAAATGGTGATACCTGACCCCCCCGACGAACAAGAGTACCCAGCATCTCTAACTGCCTTTGTGACACCTTCAAGGAGAATTATTGAAGACACCATCTCAGCCCTAAATACCTCCAGTGCACACTCAGATCCCTGTCCAGCATTCTGGATAAAAGATTTGCGATGTGACCTCACCCCAATCATAGCTAATATGATAAGCCTATCCTTTAGCACTGGGTCTTTCCCCTCCACTCTCAAACAGACCTCCGTTAGACCTCTGTTGAAGAACGCCAAACTAGACCCACAAAAGGTGGAGTCGTACAGGCCCATATCCAGCATCCAGATGCTCGCTAAAATCACTGAAAAGATAGTGTACAAGCAGTTACAAGATCATATCGACACCAATCCCCCTCTGGATTCATCCCAACATGGATTCAGAGAGTCACATGGAGTTGAAACACTACTCACAACTCTTTTCGACAACATAATTTCAGGCGTTGACAACATACGACATGGTTTTGCACTAATCTTCTTGGATATAGCAGCGGCTTTCGACTCTGTATGCCAAGAGATTCTCCTATGCCGGCTAAGAGAAAAAGGCATCAGTGGAACAGCCCTTGAGTGGTGCAGATCTTACCTGTCTGGAAGATGGCAATATGTTCGAGCAGACGGGTCCACATCCGAACCATTCCTACAAAGTCAAGGAGTGCCTCAAGGATCCTCCTTATCATCACTGATGTTCAACATCTATATCCAACCCATCTGTAACATCATTAGATCGTTCAATGTGAATTGCATGATATACGCTGATGACGTGCTGTTATACATGCCAATATCCCTGGATTGCCCAGACCTTACCCCCCTGACTAAGTGCTTCAACACCATATCCGAATGGCTCCTATCACAAAATCTGCGCATCCAACACAAGAAAACGGAGGTCCTGTTCATCTCGAGAAATCCCAAGTTCACACCACCCAGCTATTTGAAAGTAAATAATGCCGAGTTACAAGTAAAATCAGCTATACGTTACCTCGGGGTGACATTGGACCAGAACCTCGACATGAAGCAACACATAGCTAATACTGTAAGAGCGATCTACTTCAAAATCAGATCCCTCATACACTTACGTCCGTTACTCGAACCAGGTGATTTCCGCACCATTTACCAAGCCCTCATTATTCCTCATTTCGATTATTCAAACGCCATCCTACAAGGACTCCCCAGGGCCACCTTAAACCCCCTGCAACCTGCTATGAACAGTGCAGCGCGGGTACTCTTTGGAGCCTCCAGGAGAGAACATATCACACCCCTCCTAAAGCAGCTGCACTGGCTCCCCATTCAAGCCAGGATCAGTTTTAAGACCTTGGTGATGACTTTCAAGGCCACCAAGGGGCTCTCCTCCTCTTCACTATCTGACCTCATACAACCACTTGCACCCAACAGGCTAAGGAGAACCGCAGAGTCCAATATGCTATCGATACCGAAAGATACGACAAACTGCACCAAAACAACATCTAACAGAGCCTTCAGACTCTGTGCCCCAAGCCTCTGGAACTCCCTACCACCACATATCAGAGCAATCCCCAACTTGAGCCAGTTCAGGAAGGCCCTGAAACATTTTATCTTTATCAAATATCTCATTGACTGCCCTGAACCCCAGCTACTCTAGAACAGTGCGTCCTCAAGTATGTACAACACCCAACAATACCCATTCTCATTTCATCTGCATTTGTATATAGTTTACCCTGTGCAATTCATCTGCATATGTATATAGTTTACCCTGTTCTCCAAGTTTTCCAACATTTCCTGTTCAATGTAATGACCAGACATTTGTTTATTGTCGGATTTTGTTTGTTCTATGTAAACCGCGCTGATCGCAAATAGTGCGGTATATAAGAAACGTAAATAAATAAATAAATAAATACAGTATATGTCTGCTGTGCCATCACCATCTCTGGACATTTTTAAATTTAACATAAGAAGATAAGAACATGAGAACATAAGATATGTCATACTGGGTCAGACCAAGGTCTATCAAGCCCAGTATCCTGTTCCATCAGTGTTCAATCTAGGTCACAAGTTCCTAGCAGTTTCCCCAAAAGACACAGGTTCCACAATGCTTGTACTGGGGTAAGAAGTGGATATCCCGGGTCCCCTTTAATAATGGTTTATGGACCTTTCCTCCAGGAACTTATCCAAACCTTTTTAAAATCCAGCTACACTAACAGCTTTTACTACATCCTCCGGTAACAAATTCCAGAGTTTGATTACACGTTGAGTGAAAAAATATTTCTCTTATTAGTCTTAAATAGGCTACCCTGTAGCTTCATTGCATGTCCCCTTAGTCTTTCTATATGTTGATAGCGTAAACAATTGATCTATGTTACCCGTTCTACTCCATTCATTAATTTATAGACCTCTATCATATCTCCCCTCAGTCGTCCCTTTTCCAGGATGAAGAGCCCTAATCTTTTTAGCCTCTCTTCATAGGGGTATCCTTCCATCCCCTTTACCATTTTGGTGGCTCTTCTCTGTACCTTTTCTATTAATGCTATATCTTTTTTAAGATACGGCGACCAGAATTGCACACAATATTCAAGGTGCGGTCGCACCATGGAACGATACAGAGGCATTATATTATCCTTTGTTTTATTCTCCATTCCTTTCCTTATGATACCTAGCATTCTATTTGCTCTCTTGGTTGCAGCTGCACACTGGGTGGAGGGTTTCAACAAGTTATCCACCATGACACCTAAATCTTTTTACTGGGGGTGGTTCCTAATGTGGAACCTTGCATTGTGTAACCATAGTTTGGGTTGTTCTTCTCTAGATGCATAACTTTTCACTTCTCCACATTCAATTTCAGCTGCTATTTGGATGCCCAGTCTTCCAGTTTATCAAGATCCTTATGCAATTTTTCACAATCCTCATGGGTTTTAACAACTTTGAATAATTTTGTGTAATTTGCAAATTTGATTACCTCACTCATTATTCCCATTTCCAGGTCATTTATGAATATGTTAAAAAGCAGCAGACAGCACAAATCCCTGAGGTACTCCACTGTTCACCTTTCTCCATTGGGAAAAATGGCCATTTAGCCCTACCCTCTGCTTTCTTTTAATCAGCTCCTGATCCACAATAGTACACTGCCTCCTATCCCATGCATCATGGGTACTGGTGGGGTTACCCTATCCTGGCACTCAGAGCAGACAGTTTGTGTGGTCCTTCTGTACCCAGCCATTGCTGCAAGATACACTATGGAGGTATAGCCTACTGGTTAGTACAATGCCTTTCTAAGCAGTGTTCATGGGTTCAATTCCTTATTGTTCCCTCCTTTCATGACTGTCCTACTCAAATAGTTTGCATCCCTGTAACAGTCATATCTTTTCAGATCTGTGCTGCCAGCCCATAATACCGTCGCCACAGTTGCCAACATTCTTCGGTCTGTCTATCTGCGTCTGTCAGCTGTGTAGAGTCCTGTCTGCTTGTGCAGGCTGCCACCCCATATCCTGCACTGCTATCCTTTCCTGCATTGCGCCTCTTCCTGCTTGCCTCGCCTATGCCTTATCTGCATGGCACCACCGCTCCTCTGTCCACCCATCATTGTAACTATCCTGCCACCTGCGCCTCCACTGGGGGACACGTATTCCCATCATCTGCCACCCACTGTCTTTCCAGTACTTTATATTGCCAACACCCTGTGCTGTGGTACAGTTGCCCCCAACAGTACTGGCAGCCACATGGGATGCCCGCAGATACGGCAGGTCCAGCAGCTCCCAGCTCTCCTTCCTTCACTCACCTGTTCATTGCCTTTCCTCAGTGCTCTATCTAGTGTTAGGTCTACATATGTTTCTATGCCTCACAGGTCATTCATGTCATTCTGAAGCACCTTGCAGCCCTTATGGCACACTAACCTAGGGCACCGTAACCTTGTTAGGCCACCTTAACTTGTGGTTCCATAACCCAGGGTGCCTTCTAAGGTGCCTTGTCCAGGGGTGTCTAATACAGCGCTTAGCCTAAGGAGCCCTATAGGGCGCCTTACAAAGTGCCTTATGAGGCACCTTACAAGGCACCTTATAAGGGCACATTACAAGGAACCTTATAAGTCACATTACAAGGCACATTATAAGGCACCTAACAAGACACATTACAAGGCACCTTATAAGGCACCTAACAAGGCACCTTATAGGGCACCTTATAAGGCACCTTGTCTTCTGCCTTATAAGGCACCTTATAAGTAAGGTGCCTTAAAAGGCGCCTTGTAACGCGCGTTAGCTAACAAGGCTTGCCGTTACGATGCAACGCCCACACCTTTATATGGGCATCCGTAACACTACTGGGGAACTTAACGCGGGTAACATTACCGGAGTTTAGTAAACATACCCCTTTATCTCCCTAGCATGTTCTGCCATCACACTGACCCAGTTGATACCAGGGTAATTGAAATCACCCATTATTATTACTGTGCTGTAAATTTTATTAGTTTCCCTGATTTCTTTGAGCATTTCATCATCCATTTGTTCATTCTAGCCAAACAGTCGATAGTACACCCCCACTGCCATTGCCTTCCCCTTTTTACATGGAATTTCAATCCATAGAGATTCTACAGTGAATTTTGTTTCCTGCAAAACGTTAACCCTTTGTGACTCAATGCCCTCTCTAACATAGAGTGCAACCCCTCCACCAATTTGATCTTCTCTATCATTACGATATAGTTTGTACCCAGGTATCACAGTGTCCCACTGGTTGTCCTCCTTCCACCATGTCTCTGAGATACTAATCATATCTAACCTCTCATTTAGTGCTATATATTCTAACTCAACCATCTTATTTTTTAGACTGCTAGCATTTGCATACAAGCATTTTAGAGGTTGTAATTTATTCATATTAATCTGGCTATCAGTAGGCAGGGGTAATTTGCAATCTTTAAGCTCTGTCTGCTCTGTACTCAAGGGCATTTGGGTTACTTTTGTCTGTTGATATGCCCTAACTTCAGTCTTTTGCTAGTATCCTTCAAGGATACATCATTCCGAAACATGTGCTCTTAGGCGACTCGGCTTTCCCCTATTATCTAGCTTAAAAACTGCTCTGTCTCCTTTTTAAAGGTTAATGCCAGCAACCTGGTTCCATCCCGGTTAAGGTGGAGCCCATCCCTTTAGAAAAGCCCCTCCTTTCCCCAGTATGTTCCCCAGTTCCTAACAAACCCCAAACCGTCTTCCTTGTACCATCGTCTCATCCATGCATTGAGACTCTGGATCTCTGCCTGCCTTTTGGGTCCTGCACATGGAACGGGAAGCATTTCAGAGAATACTACCCTGGAAGTTCTGGATTTCAACTTCCTACCTAAAAGCCTAATTTAGCCTCCAGAACCTCCCTAACACACTTTCCTATGTCATTGGTACTGATATGTACCAAGGCAGCAGACTCCTCCCCAGTACTATCTAAGATGTTGTCTAGGTGGCACGTGAGGTCAGCTACCTTCGCACAAGGCAGGCATGTTATCAGGCGATCCTCACATCCACCATCCACCCATCTATCTACATGCCTAATAATCGAATCACCAACTATAACAGCTGTCCTAACCCTTCCCTCATGAGCACATGGCCCTGGAGAATCCTCCTCGCTGCAAGAGCTTTTGCATCAACTGGAGGACAGGTCCTAGCTACAGGATCACTTCCTGCCACACCAGGGTGATGCTGTCCTGTCATGTGACCTCTTTCCCCCATGGTAACAGAGATACTGCCATACTGGAGGTGGGACAGTACTACATCCCTGTAGGTCTTGTCTATTTACCTCTCTGTCTTTCATATGTCCTCCAAGTCTGCTACTCTAGCCTTCAGAGATTGGACTCATTCCCTGAGAGCAAAGACCTCCTTGCACCTCGTGGAAAGCCCCCATCTCGCTGCTGGACTGCTGTCAGCATCTTAGGGTTTTTTTTTTTTTAGAACTTTATTTAAATTTCCACACAAACTAAAACAACACACATCAATACAACAGAAACTCTCCCCCTACCCACAATATCCACCTCTTTCCTCCCCTCCCCCACCCATTATAGTCCCACAGGCTTCAACCATCCCCTCTCCCAACCTTCCAAATTGCAGGATAATAATAATTGAACCATATATTGTCCACTGACAGGGCTCAAAAAGTTATTCTCTCACTTGAGCAACGAGCTGCATTACAAAAATCTACAAGAGGTTGCCACTTCCTCCAGTGTTCAGCCAAGTGCCTTATTCCCCTGCGGACCAAACCAAAATTCACTGTGACAGTACCTCACTTTTCCTTATTTTTTGTCGGAGCTAGGCCGTGGGAGGGACAAAACAGATACATTTTCGGTGCTCTAGTCATACGTAAACCTCTAGGTATAATACGAATCTTAAGATACTGGGTCATACCTGCTTTATGTAATTGGGCCCTAATAAGTCGTTTACGAAGTGCCTTGTATGCTGTCAACGAGGTTCCCGCTGAATCCTCCTTAGAAACCACATCGAATAAACAAGGACGCTGACGCAATTTGTCTAAATGCTCCTCCGAATATGCAAATGTATCTGCAGCCATATTGGGTATTATATAAATCAAAATCTCATCCACCCCACCAGTGAAAACAATTAATATAGACCAAACCTGATTGGTCAGATCTTCAAAACGTCAGAGAATGCCTTGCCATTCAATCTCACGATTGAGCCCACCTGGTTCTACAGCTTCCAATTGGAAGATCCATCGCTGTTCCAATCGATGTAGTTTCTGAAGGCGATCCCCCCCTCTGGGGTCCAATGGGATATGATCAATAATAGTCCACTTTAAATCTTCGAAACGATGTTGATTAGTGATGCAATGGGATACTATTGGCGCTGTCAATACTTCGTGACGTAAACGGGAAGCATGTTCATTCAAACGAACCCTAATTGGACGGGTTGTCTGACCTATGTACAACAAAGCACATGGACAAATAATCATATAGATCACAAAGCAGGATAAACAAGTCGTGTCCCAATGTCTCATGAACACACGCTGTGTCTTTGGATGAATCCATTGAACTCCCGTTAAGGAGAAAGCACAGTGTTTGCAAACGCCACAGACAGTATGACCAGTTGTCACTGGTTGCCAGTGTAATCGATCCGATGCTAAAGTTGTTTTCATCAGCATGTCCGCCAAATTTCGTCCACGAGTAAAGGCTAATTTTAAAGGTTTTTGAAAACATTCTAATAATTGCAACACTGAGCAATGGCGGTGTAGAATCCGTAAAACCTCCGAACTACCTTCAAAAAACGGAAGAACCCCCACAATCGCATCTACAGAATCCTGTTTGACTGTCGAATATTGTGGGTCTAACAACCATTCACGATGCACAAATCACGCTCTTTTCAAGGCTTTTTCCACCACTGTAGAGGGATATCCCCGCTCAATCAGCCGACTGCTAAGATCCCTAGCATTCGTTTTAAAATCCTCTAGAGTGGCACAATTACGGCGAAGCCTCAAAAATTGCCCAAAAGGTAAACCTCTTCGCAGAGGGCCAGGATGATAACTCCGAAAGTGTAATAGACTATTTCGCTGTACTGTTTTGCGATATAGGGTTGTATGAAGTTGCCCATCCAATATAGTAATTTGAAGATCTAAAAATTCAATAGTGGTCAAATGAATGTGTGCTGTAAACTGAATGTTAGTTCGTAACGTGTTGAGCCAAATTAAAAACTCATTAAGGGATGCCAAATCTGATGTCCAAATAAAGAATACATCATCTAAAAACCTCTTCCAGATTAAAATCTTGGAATATTCCGGTGAGGGTTGAATCTGCATTCTCTCCATTTGATCCATATATAAAGTGGCTATCGAAGGGGCAGATGTAGCCCCCATGGCAATACCGGATATTTGATGATAATATTTGCCCCCAGACAAAAAGTAATTCCGTGTCAAAACAAGTTCAATTAGTTGAAGCAGGAAAGATTTTGGTATTCGAGTTGGTACTAACTGAAAACAATCTCTCAACAAAATCAATGCTTCTGTTTGGTCAATCCTGGTATATAAAGAAACAACGTCTAAAGTAACCAAAAAAGCCCCAGGGGGAACAACCACCATTGAGAGCATCTGCAAAAGGTGCGTAGTATCTCTAATAAATGAGGCCACTTGGCACGCTTCCTGCTTCAAAAATTAGTCGCAAAAAATAGAAAGGGGCTCCAACACAGAGTCTCTACAAGACACGATAGGGCGTCCTGGGGGTGATATCAGGGACTTATGAATCTTTGGCACAAGATAGATAATTGGAACACGCGGGTGCAATTTAATGAGAAACCGATGTTCTTTCGGAGTGATCCAGTTGTTTTGCAAAGCTCCCCCCACTAACAATTTTATTTCAGTTAATAAGGCAGCAGTGGGATCTCCATCCAATATATTGTAAGTACTGTTATCATCCAAATGCTGTTGTAAAGACGTCGTGTAATCCTCCAAAGTTTGTAACACCAAAGCTCCCCCTTTATCAGCCCTTCGTATTATCAAATTAGGATCAGACATAATGTCTGAGAGAGCCTCCCAGCTTTCCTTATTCAAATTCGAACGATGTGGAGGTGGAGCAGCTTCCATTTGTGTTAAGTCCTGCAAGACTAAAGATTGAAAGGTCAGTAAAATTGGATCCAACGGCCCTGTTGGGACCCATTGGGAAACAGGTTTAACAATGGATGAATCCGGACTAGCAGGTTTGTCATGAAAGAAATGGATGATCTGAACCTTACGAAAAAATCGCTGTAAAGACACTCTCATAGAGAACGCGTCATATCTGGTAGTGGGTACAAAGGAGAGACCATAATTTAAAACTTGTGATTGAATAGGCGAAAGATTTTTCTGCGTCAGATTCACCACTATCGATTCGCTTGGCGAGATCGTTGCCTGATATTGGGGGGATCCAAAGCGTTTTCTTGATATGTGCCCCGGGGCCTTCGCCCCCGTCCAGACCGAAAAACCTGCTGTCCCCTACCAGAGGAGCGAGCAGTGGATTCCGTTGTACTATCATCGGTATCTTCTGATGATCTATCAAAAGTTACTGTCTTCAAACCTCCGGTCCCCGTATCAGTGGACTCATACATCCAATAATAAACCTTATCCGAATCATAATCAGATTTATCTCTGGTGAATTTTTTTGTTTTCAATGATTTCAAATAATCGAAAAAACTTTTCATTTGTCTATTCACTTCTTCCAATTTAACCTCATAGGTATCCGCCCCTAAAGAGTCCTTCAAAGTTACTTGTGCCACCTCAATCTGCTTCTGTATGGTCTCTTCTTCTTGAATGGTACGTTCCATAATTAAAGCGATCAAATCAAAACTACACTTATTGAAGATTTTGTTCCACTTAGTAATAAACTCTTCATCCCACTTATACATTTTCGGTGCTCTAGTCATACGTAAACCTCTAGGTATAATACGAGTCTTAAGATACTGGGTCATACCTGCTTCATGTAATTGGGCCCTAATAAGTCGTTTACGAAGTGCCTTGTATGCTGTCAATGAGGTTCCCGCTGAATCCTCCTTAGAATCCACATCGAATAAACTAGGACGCTGACGCAATTTGTCTAAATGCTCCTCCGAATACGCAAATGTATCTGCAGCGATATTGGGTATTATATAAATCAAAATCTCATCCACCCCACCAGTGAAAACAATTAATATAGACCAAACCAAAATTCACTGTGACAGTACCTCACTTTTCCTTATTTTTTGTCGGAGCTAGGCCGTGGGAGGGACAAAACAGATATATATGTCCCCCAACCAGACTGCCAGCTACTTTTTTTCTTTTAGTGGTCCTACAAAAACCAAAATATTGTGCCGAAACTTAAAAGTCTCCACTTAGCTGAAGTATCTCAATCTTCTCATATCTTTACGTTGCTCAAAAGATCATCTCGTAGCATGACGCGTGCGTTTCGAGCCTCCAGGCCCTGTATCAAATGCTGTTGTAATACTCTGCGCTCGGCAACGAATTACCCTGATAACGCCGTCAGTACGGCCAAGGTACACTTCCTTTACAGATGCAGTAAATCACTTCCCGTATTTAAATAGGAGCCACCCAATGAGAACAGGGAACTACCCCACTAAACAGGGGAATCCCTGAGCTGATTGGTCAGATCTTCAAAACGTCAGAGAATGCCTTGCCATTCAATCTCACGATTGAGCCCACCTGGTTCTATATATGGATCAAATGGAGAGAATGCAGATTCAACCCTCACCGGAATATTCCAAGATTTTAATCTGGAAGAGGTTTTTAGATGATGTATTCTTTATTTGGACATCAGATTTGGCGTCCCTTAATGAGTTTTTAATTTGGCTCAACACGTTACGAACTAACATTCAGTTTACAGCACACATTCATTTGACCACTATTGAATTTTTAGATCTTCAAATTACTATATTGGATGGGCAACTTCATACAACCCTATATCGCAAAACAGTACAGCGAAATAGTCTATAACACTTTCGGAGTTATCATCCTGGCCCTCTGCGAAGAGGTTTACCTTTTGGGCAATTTTTGAGGCTTCGCCGTAATTGTGCCACTCTAGAGGATTTTAAAACGCATGCTAGGGATCTTAGCAGTCGGCTGATTGAGCGTGGATATCCCTCTACAGTGGTGGAAAAAGCCTTGAAAAGAGCGCGATTTGTGCATCGTGAATGGTTGTTAGACCCACAATATTCAACAGTCAAACAGGATTCTGTAGATGCGATTGTGGGGGTTCTTCCATTTTTTGAAGGTAGTTCGGAGGTTTTACGGATTCTACACCGCCATTGGCCAGTGTTGCAATTATTAGAATGTTTTCAAAAACCTTTAAAATTAGCCTTTACTCGTGGACGAAATTTGGCGGACATGCTGATGAAAACAACTTTAGCATCGGATCGATTACACTGGCAACCAGTGACAACTGGTCATACTGTCTGTGGCGTTTGCAAACACTGTGCTTTCTCCTTAACGGGAGTTCAATGGATTCATCCAAAGACACAGCGTGTGTTCATGAGACATTGGGACATGACTTGTTTATCCTGCTTTGTGATCTATATGATTATTTGTCCATGTGCTTTGTTGTACATAGGTCAGACAACCCGTCCAATTAGGGTTCGTTTGAATGAACATGCTTCCCGTTTACTTCACGAAGTATTGACAGCGCCAATAGTATCCCATTGCATCACTAATCAACATCGTTTCGAAGATTTAAAGTGGACTATTATTGATCATATCCCATTGGACCCCAGAGGGGGGGATCGCCTTCAGAAACTACATCGATTGGAACAGCGATGGATCTTCCAATTGGAAGCTGTAGAACCAGGTGGGCTCAATCGTGAGATTGAATGGCAAGGCATTCTCTGACGTTTTGAAGATCTGACCAATAAGCTCAGGGATTCCCCTGTTTAGTGGGATAGTTCCCTGTTCTCATTGGGTGGCTCCTATTTAAATACGGGAAGTGATTTACTGCATCTGTAAAGGAAGTGTACCTTGGCCACACTGACGGCGTTATCAGGGTAATTCGTTGCCGAGCGCAGAGTATTACAACAGCATTTGATACAGGGCCTGGAGGCTCGAAACGCGCGCGTCATGCTACGAGATGATCTTTTGAGCAACGTAAAGATATGAGAAGATTGAGATACTTCAGCTAAGTGGAGACTTTTAAGTTTCGGCACAATATTTTGGTTTTAGTAGGACCACTAAAAGAAAAAAAGTAGCTGGCAGTCTGGTTGGGGGACATATATCTGTTTTGTCCCTCCCACGGCCTAGCTCCGACAAAAAATAAGGAAAAGTGAGGTACTGTCACAGTGAATTTTGGTTTGGTCTATATTAATTGTTTTCACTGGTGGGGTGGATGAGATTTTTATTCCCCTGCGGGGCATCATTTCAAATTTGCTGTACAAACATACACTATTCCACCAGACTTGACACTTAAGGTCAGACAGCACTTTCCAATTACGTAGTCGACAGTAAATGGCAATACCCAGCATAAAATCTAAAAGAAAGGAGTCATGCTTCCCCCCCAAAGGAACCATTGATCCAGAGCTGTAGACCAAGATCTCCCATGAAAGAGAGGCCCGAAATCTCAAGACCCCTTGAATAGGATCCCAAACCTGCAACCAATAAGAATGGAGATGGGCACACTCAAAGACCATATGTCTGAAACTCCCCACCTCAGCTTGACAGATCCAGCATTTATTACTTGCCGAGGTATCCCATTTAGCGACCCTCTCTGGTGTAATATAGGCTCTGTGAGCAAATTAAAACAAGGACTGAGTGATTGAAGCTGACTTGGATATGCGTGTTTGCTTGGCCCAGAATTCTACCCAATTCCGCTGTAGCAGGATGGCTCCAGTTTCATGCTCCCATACTCCTTGTGTTCCCAGTATTCACAGAGAGCGCTCTTGACCCAGCACCTTATATAAAAAGGAGGCTTTACCCGGCGCCACCCAGGCTTGTTTAAGTCTACTCTGTAGTACACCCCTTCCGCTTGAGAGTTTTATACCCCCCAAAGCTTTCACAATACAGTGCTTTAATTGCACCCATTGAAAAATTAATGCCCCTGGAATGTTGAATTCCCACTGCAGCTCCCCAAAATCTTTCCATTCGCCATTGTGAACTAACTGCCCCAAAGTCCAAATATCTCTACTATACCACTGCCTCCAAGCAAATGACTTATTCTGAATCTTAAAACGGGGATTATACCATATCAGGAGGTCAAGAGCGAATCTCTCTTCTGTTGGCACTTGACATAGTAACTCCTGAAATGCCCTTTGCGTGTCCATCATCATTAGAGACCACCTGTGGGACTGGGGAAAGAGCATTCCAGGAGCCAACTCCAGAGGAAACGGAGCTACGATCTTCTTCTCAAGTGTCAGCCAGACTGGACTTAACTCAGTCACTTCTTCCACCCACCTCCCCCCTTGTTTCATCAAGAAAGCATAGTGATATAACCTAAAATCAGGGAAACTCACCCCCCCTCCTCTTTGGTAGTCTTAAGCTTGGCTAGCGCAATGCGCGCAGGCTTGCCGTTCCACAAAAAACCCGTACGCACTCTCTCAATCTGTCTATATACCTGATTCGGAAGGAAAATTGGCAACATTTCCAGAATATAATTAAGTTTAGGGGCAATTATCATTTTAATGGTTTCCAAATGACCCCACCACGATAAGGATAAGGGAGACCATTTAGTAGTCAAAGTCTTTGCAAGAGCAACAAGCTTGTTAGAATTAAAGCGAACCGTTTCCTCCAAGGGATAGCAATAATAAGCCCCCAGATACTTAACCATACCTGGCTCCCATACAAATGGGAACTTAGACATATCTGCTTTAAATACTCATGCATTTAAGGGAAAGGCAACAGATTTTAGCCAATTGATCTCATATCCCGATAGGGCCGTGTAATTTTCAATCTGAGTGAGAGCATGAGGAACTGAGTCCGGCTTCATAAAAAGTAACAGATCATCAGCATACGCCAACAATTTTATCACAGTACCTCGAATATTAACACCTTGAATCAGCATATTCTGCCTAATTAAAAGGGTTAAAGGCTCCAGTGCCAAATTAAACAACATGGGCAAGAGGGGATAGCCCTGCCGTGTCCCTCTACCCAATTGAAACTCCTGAGAACAGACATTATTAACACATATCCGCACAACGGGGCTAGTATACATTACTTTTATTAGACTAAGGAAACCCTCTCCAATCCCAAACCATCGAAGAGTGTGAAACAGAAAAGACCATTCCAAGCGGTCAAACGCTTTCTCAGTGTCAAGGGATAAACCAACCCCAGGTTCGTCTAGAGACGCAGCCCCTGCCAACACGTGACATAAGAGCCTGGCATTATCAGCTGTCGAGTGGCCTCCAATAAACCCGCACTGATCCAGATGGATCAACAACGGAATTACTGAGGATAGACGATTCGCTAAGATAGAAGCATAAACCTTATAATCCACATTCAATAACGATATGGGACAATAGTTTTCTACTTCCAGCAGATCCCTCCCAGGTTTTTCTATAACAACAATATTCGCCGATGCAATCTGGGGACACTCCTCTTATATTGCTTGATAATACTGCAACATAAAGGGGCCTAGATCTTTGAAGAAAACTTTAAAGAACTCTGCGGGAAGCCCGTCTGGGCCCGCCGCTTTCCCCGTAGCTAGGGAGTCAATGGCTTTGCCTATTTCCTTCAAGGAGATTGGATAGTCAAGCATTGACACCATTTCTGGACTCAATCTTGGCCTCCGAATCTTATCCAACAACTTTGTAAATTCCTCTAAGGTGCAATCCGTTTCGGAGGAGTATAACTGCTCATAAAAGCCTCTAAAAGTTTCCAAAATATCTGGGTCCTTGACCACCAGCTCTGCACATCGGGTATCCCTAAGGGCAGCAATATGACCCATCTCCTTCTGGGCTCTCAGCTTATTGGCCAACAGCTTACCCGCCCTGTTGCCCTCCCTGTAGTAGAGACCCTCCTGCGATCTGATATTTTTCACAACCTCCGAAGTAAGAATCTGGTTGTACCTAAACCTTAATCTCTGTAAGCGCAGCAGAATACAGGGATCAGATCTTTTGGCCAAAATCCGTTCCCCCGCTTTGATCTGCGCATCTAACGCCTCAAGCCTTCTATTCTGCTTCGCCTGCCCAATACTAAAACTAGTAATTACCGCCCTCATAGACGCTTTAAAACCTTCCCATCTTGCCCATCCAGACGACAATTGGGGGGGATTAAACTCAAAGTAGTCTTTTATTGCTACTTTCAGTTTCAGCTGGAATTCAACATTCTCTAACCATGTCCTATCAAAGCCCCACCTCCCCGGTCCCGCCACAGGCCTGATGTCCTCCAGCACTATAGACACAGTTGAATGGTCCGACACATGTGAAGTGAGGATATCTGCTGTTGTTAAATAGGGAGTCAGGGATTTGGAGATAAAAAAAAAATCTATTCTAGATAGAGTCTTATGGGGGGACGAGTAGAAAGTGAACTCCTGCACACCTGGGTGTAGCAATCTCCAAGCATCTATCATCCCAGCCTCCTGTACCAATGATTGAAGAACCCCCTGGACCCTATCAACCCCAAAAGTCCTGGGAGGCTTCCCATCCACTAACGCATCTATAACTAGGTTAAAGTCTCCCCCCAGGACCATTGGAGTGGAAGAATCAGCACAAACTAATTCTGCCAAACATTTAAAAAAATCAGGGCAATCCCCATTAGGGGCATAGACATTTACTAAAACTAAATCCATTGCTCCCAGTTTAACACAGACTTTAGCCCACCTACCCTCCTTATCTGTCTTTGACTGACTCACCTGCAGGTTAAGAGATTTCCGAGCCAGAATAGCCACCCCATTGTGTTTACCCTTCGCTGGTGAAAACGCTATAAGAGAAAAGGGTCTAATATTCAGTTTCAATGATTCCCTTTCATTCAGATGTGTCTCCTGCAACATTAATATATCACTGTTTACCTGTTTTCCATACAACATAATTTTCTTTTGCTTAATAGGGTTATTCACCCCATTAACATTCAAGGAATGAATTCTCAAGGAAGGCATGTTACAGCTAATACCACATATACATTACCCATCACGCTGCCTTGCATCTCTTTGTTTTGTCAGCATGACTCCCCTCTCCAGCAAACATTTTGCTATGCAGCCCATAATTGTCATAATCTTTCTCTATTTTGCTTAAACACTTTATTTTAGAGCCCTTTTTACACCCATCACACCCACAGCCTATGGAACCCATGGGGGGGAGGACCCATACAACATTAACGGGTGAACCCAGCCTAGAGTGGTTAAGACGTTCACAGAGGGATAGTCCAACATTACTCTAAGTGCCTGCGCCATCGGTGCTGACACTCTTTCACCGGGCAAATACCTAAGTTATAGGAACATTTGCATGGGAGAACCTCCCAGGACTGGGCCTACTTCCGAGCTCCAAACCCACATACTCTTCAGTAACCACACATCCAGCTTAAAACAAAGGTCCAGCATACACATTTCAGCAGTTCATCATCTCTGCTTCTTTTCCTTCAATATATATGATCAGTGCATTCAGGTCATCAAAGGTTTTTGTTACATTGTGCAGCGTAACCCGCATTCTCGCAGGTTGAAGTAGCCCAAAGCGCGCCTGTAGCTGCTGCAGCCTCGGCCTCAACTCCAAGAATTCTTTCCTTTTATCCACCATGCTCCTGGCGAAGTCAGGAAAAAACATTAACTTGTGGCCTTCAAATTCCACTGGGAAGCGAGCCCGAGCTGTTTCAAATAGCTTCACAGCCTGCTGATGACGCAAAGTCTTGAAAATAATTGGACGCGGCCTTTTACTGTTGGGTAGGGCCTGCGTGGGGACATGATGCGCCCTTTCTATCTCAAACGGCACATCAAAGGATTGCATGCCCTTCATCCAGTTCTCTGGTCACCCAGTCAAAGAACTCAATCAGATTTGTTGGGCAAGATCGACCTTTGGTAAAACCATGTTGCCTCAGATCACACAACCTGTTGGTTTGAGGAAGTACACTATTCACTCTTTCAGGAGTGCCTCCATTACTTTTTCTGTCACTGTCTTGAAGGAAGTTTTACCCAAACTAGATAATGCCATTCCCAACCTCAGAAATATAATGGAAAACTGAAACCATACCATCTTGAAAGCTGCACTTGCACCCCACCACAGAACAGCTAAAATACATAAGAGACAATCAACACTTTGGTATTCAAAGGAAATCAGAGAAGCTAAAAGGAACCTTAGGAAAATAGAGAGGAAATAGTAATATACATAGTAACATAGTATATGGCGGCAGATAAAGACCAGTATGGTCCATCTAGTCTGCCCAACAAGGTGGCAAGAGTAGGTGCACTTGCTGCTCCATGCAGGTCACCCCTTCCCATACCTTTGTTTATGGTTGTACCTACCGCTCCGTGTAGGTCACCCCTATTTGTTCAGATATAAGAGATAGTTATGCTTATTTTGATTTCATCCTGTTACTATAAAGGGATCCACTGTGTCTGTCCAATGCCATTTTGAATTCTGTCACTGTGTTTGCCCCCACCACTTCCATTGGGAGGGCATTCCAAGTATCCACCCTTTCAGTGAAAAAGTATTTCCTGACATTGCCTTTCAGTTTACTCCCTTGCAGCTTCATTTATGCCCTCTAGTTTTACAGCTTCCCCGTCTTTGGAAGAGGTTTGTTTGTCCATTAATACTATTTAAGTATTTAAAGGTCTGAATCATATCTCCCCTGTCCCTCCTCTCCTCCAGAGGGTACATATTTAACTCTTAAGTCTCTTCTCATAAGTCTTCTGACACAGGCGCCAAATCATTTTGGTCGCCTTCTTCTGTACTGCTTCCAGCCTTTTTATATCCTTTGCGAGATACGGTCTCCAAAACTGAACACAATATTCCAAGTGAGGCCTCACCAGTGACTTGGACAGTGGCATTAGTACCTCTTCCTTTCTGCTGGTGATTCCTCTATGTATGCATTCTAGCATCCTTCTGGCTTTTGCCACCGCCCTGTCACACTGTTTTGCCACCTTGAGATTGTCAGAAACAATTACTCCGAGGTCCTTCTCCTGGTCCGTGTACACCAATCTTTTGCCCCCTATCGCATACAATTCCCTTGGATTTCTGTTTCCCAAGTGCATGACACTGCACTTCTTCACATTAAATCTTAACTGTCAGGCATTATAACATGCTTCCAGCTTTTGTAGATCTTTCCTCATGTTCTCCACTCCCTCAGGAGAGTCCACTCTGTTGCAAATTTTCGTGTCATCTGCAAAAAGACAGACTTTTCCATTCAGCCCTTCAGCAATATCACTCACGAATATATTGAATGGTACCGGTCCCAGGACCGAACCCTGGGGCACACCGCTAATCACCTTCCTTTCATACAAGTGAGTTCCATTTACCGTCACCTTCTGTCATCTGTCAATCAACCAGTTTCTGATCCAGTTCACTATCTTGGGATTCATCCCCAAACTGTTGAGTTTACTGATAAGCCTCCTATAAAGAACAGTGTCAAAGACTTTGCTGAAATCTTTAAACTTTAAAACACTTCTCTACTTGTCAGCACAGAAACTAAAACTGCTGTGTTTAAACTTTCACTCAGCACAAGTGTTCTTGTAGCTTTAACCATGAGATTTCCTTCTCTCTCTAAAGTTTCCTAGCTACAATAATCAGGATACCTGTTTCCTGGGTTTCCTTCCTATTAAACCCTTAGCTTTTCTCAGTCAGAGATTATGCACAAAGAACATTCCATTTGGGAGTCTGTTGAGTCAGGTTCCTCTCCACAGAATTCCACCTCCATGTCTTCCTCGACATTACATGACTGTGGGGCTTGGACAGGTTCAGGGATTTCAGGTTTTACTTCCTTTAGAAGCTTGAACAGTCTTTCCCACTGAACGTCCCTTCTTCTCCCCGGGATTATATTAGTGTTCTCAGACTTCTTTCCCTTTAGTAAAATATTTAAAGGCTTTGTTTGCTTTACCTTATCTGTAAAAGCATTCTTCCTGGCATGCGTCCCATAAGGTACAGCTTCTTCCTCAGAATCAGGTATACTTATTTCTGAGTCAGAGTCACACACATTAACTCCCTCAAACTTTCCCCTCCTACCTCTGAGCTTGACTGTAGACCTTTTACAGCAAGGGCATCTCCTAGGAGTAGCGTCCTCTTAATCAGAGCTGCCTGGGGGATCACTGCAGTGTTTGTCTCTAGCCCTTCTAGGCTCTCCAAGCCTGAAGACTTGTTCCTCTTCAGATGGAGCTGAGACCTCCTGCTCCAGCTTCCTCACAGCTAGCCTTCCCGCTTCCTCTCTCCTGGAAGGAGTGCAATTAGCCTGGATTCTGGCTCTTTCCTGACTGCCATCTTTCAAGCTGTTCCCGTGTCTTGCTTCTCTCCTGCCGGTCTTGCTGACGCTTCCTGCTCTCTCTGTTTGCCTGTGCTTAAATGTTTGCAAGCGTGCTCTCTCTCCTGGCCCCACCCACAGGTGTCTCCTATCACTTCCTATAGTTGCCCTGGAGTCTGGGTGTGGCCTCAGCCTAGCTTTGCAAGTGTGGGTTTTTCCACTGCTTTCATTTTGGAACATGTGCTTAGGTGAGCCCATCCCCCTTATGGAAGAAAAAGTTTCTTTTTTCTTTGTTTCCCAGGGCTGTGCTGCACTCTCCTTACCACATATTCCCCCCCGTAAGCTATTACAGGCTGCGCTGTAACCCGCGCACAGCTCGTAATCCTAGATAGGGCATCCGCATTGGTATGAAGCTTCCCGGCCCTATGCTCTATCCGTAAATCAAATTCCTTCAGGGCCATGTACCAGCGTGTCAAACGTGCATTGTTGTCCTTCATTTTATTCAACCATTTTAACGGGGCGTGGTCTGTCACTAGCAAAAATTTACGACCAGTTAAATAAAATCTTAGCGCATTTACAGCCCATTTTATTGCTAGGCACTCGCACTCGACCGTCGAGTATTTCCTTTCCGGACGGGTTAACTTACGGCTTAAGAACATCACAGGATGTTCTATTCCCTCGTGCTTCTGTGACATCACTGCGCCCAGGCCCGTTTCCGAAGCATCTGTTTGGATGACAAAGGGTTGGCTAAAATCCACTCCGCGCAATATTGGTGCCTCACACAGTTTCTCTTTTAATAATCTAAAGGCTTGCTCCGCAATCCCAGTCCAGTGCAACTGATTAGGGGCATTCTTTTTAAGCATCTCTGTAAGTGCGGCACTCTCGGTCGCAAAATGTGGGATAAAATGGCGGTAGTAGCCAATTAACCCTAAAAAGCTTCGGAGTTGCTTTTTTGTCAAAGGTTTTGGAAACGTCTTAACGCTTTCTACCTTATCCAGTAGAGGTTTTATCGTGCCATGGCCGACTAAGTGACCCAGATATTTTACTTCGGTCGCACCAAACATGCACTTAGAGGGGTTTAACGTGAGCTCTGCCTGCCTCATTGCACCCAACATGGCCTTAATACGAACTAAATGCTCGTCCCACCGCGAACTGTGGATTACAATGTCATCCATATAAGCCGTCGCGTAATGCTGGTGTGGGTGTAGGACTATGTCGACTAGCCGTTGACATGTCGCGGCGCCCCCGTGAAGACCAAAGGGCATCCGATGAAATTGAAACAGTCCTATGGGAGAACTGAATGCAGTTTTTGGGCGAGATTCCCTGGTGAGGGGAATCTGCCAATACCCTTTTGTCATATCTAATGTGGTCAAATAGGTGGCTTGGCCCAAGCGATCCAAGAGTTCCTCTATTCGAGGCATGGGATACGTATCAAACCTGGAGATCTCATTCACTTTGTGGAAATCTATGCAAAAGCGCATTGATCCATCAGGTTTGGGAACCAACACTATCGGATTGTTCCAAGGACTTTTTGACTCCTCAATCACCCCCATTTTCAACATTTCTTGGACCTGGGTTACCACCTCACTCTGCTTCGCCTCGGGCAGCCTGTAGGGTCGCTGGCGAACTATTTCGCCCAGTGGGGTCACTATTTCATGTGCGACCAGTCTTGTTTCCCCTGGTAAAGGAGTAAGGACATCAGGGAACTCCCTTAATAATTTTGATAACTCCCCACGTTGAGCCCAGGAGAGCCCCTCGCCCATCCTATGTACGGGATCTGCTCTATACTCCGCTAGTTACGGTCCTAGCTCGTCCTCCTCCTTTTCCACACAGCTTGCAGTCAACCCTTTTATCTTGGCTTTGCCAGTGGACCCAAATCCTCTCGAGCCCCGGGCGGTAGATGTTAACTCATTCACTTCCTCTAAGGGCGGAAACCCCACCCGTTCACAAACCAACTGGGCCACTCGATCACCCACATTCACCTTAAAGTTTTCTTGAGCAAAATTAAACAAGAGTACCTTTACGGGTCCCCGATAATCTGGATCAACGACCCCGGCCCCTACATCTATAAAGTTTTTAAGAGCAAGGCCTGACCGTGGGGCGATCCGGCCATAACATCCCGGCGGTATTTCTACCTGGAGACCTGTTTCAACTAGGGCCCTCCTCCCCTGTCGTGGTATGATGACATCTACAGCACTGCAAAGATCAAAGCCGGTGGCCTGTTCGGTCGCCCGTTTTGGAACTTTAGCTTCAGGGGTGGTCCGACAGAATCGGAGTACAAACTTTGGTTTTGGGTCAATTATTTTCCTTCGGGGTTCTTCCGTGCTTCCCTGGTTTAATTTTCTCTCAAATAAAGGAGCGGGCACTGATCAGGTCTTATCAGTCTTGGGGTCAGAAACCTTTCCTACCTCTGGTAAGGTTTTCTCCCTTTCCGATTTTTCCTTCTTGGATAGGGTAGCTGTCATGCCTGCTTTGCCCTGCAGCTCCTCGGCTAAACCTCTCCTGAACTGGGGCCAATCCCGGCCCAGAACGATGTCATGTGGGAGTCTGGGCACTACAGCTACAGCTATTTCTCTTTCCATACCCAATCCCTTTATCGTGACACGCTGTGTGGGATAGGTAGAGGCGGCCCCATGGATACACCAAATTTTAATATGATCTCTAGAGGATTCTGGTAAGGGTTTATCTTGCGCCTCAAGTTTTCTCCATAGCCTCTGAGAGATCATAGATTGGTTGGCGCCTGAATCCAATAAAGCCTCTGTGGGTATCACTTCCACCTCCACTGTTAACAGGAACCCCTCTCCTGCATCTCTGGGACGGGTGGTTACAAAAGCTTTCCTAGCCTTGCAATCCTTCTTAAAATGACCCAATTCCCCACAAGTAAAACATTTTTTCTGTGTGTCACACATCCTATCCATAGATATATTTTTTCCTCTCCTAAGGCCTGCAAATGTTGCCTTCTTTTCTAGTGTCTCCATATCTGCCTTCTTAAAAACACCATCATTCTCAGGGCTCAACCTGTTAGCCTCCAGAAAGCGTTCAGCCAGAGAAATGGCTTCCTGGGTGTTTTTGCAGTCTTGGAGAACTAGGAAAGTTTGCAACTCCCTAGGTACAGCCTCTGTAAATTGCTCTAGGATTACAGTATCCAAGACAGATTCTAAATTTCTAGTCTCGGGTGTAAGCCACTTCCAGACCAAACTCTTTATTCGATGATAGAGAGCTTGGGGCGTTTCACCCAACTTTAGTTTACAGGATCGCAAGAGCCTGCGATAGACCATGGGGTTTAATCCCAGCCGATCTTTAATAGCTCGCTTTACTTCTTCATAATTAGTGACTAGTGTCGCGGGCACAGCCCTGTAGGCTGCCAAAGCTTCCCCTGTGAGGGAAGTAGCAAATCTTAATGCCCACTGTTCCTTTGGCCATTTGGCCAAGAGAGCTATTCTCTCAAACGCCTCGATGAAATCATCAACATCGTCATCTTTCGTAAGGCGTCCACAAGAAAAGGTCCCAGTGCTAGGCCATTCCCACCCTTGGAAAACACCCTGTGAACCTGGCACTGTCCTTGCAGCTTCGACTGCCTTCTCTTGTGCTCCGACCCATCTTGTCATCATATCAAGTAGAGGCTTTTGTTGGGCCAGGAGCATGGCGGTCGCCTGTTCTTGGCTTAGTGCCGACATCTCCCTCTGTTTGGTGAACTGTTCGGCCATCCATGCCAGGATATCACCTCTCTCCATCGCTGTACAGATGCTGTGAACACAAACAAACACAAAACAACCACAAAGTGCAGTACATTTATGCTCCCCTTTTCCGCCCTTGGTGAGCACTACTGTAGCCTCCCCTTACACCAGAATCCGAGCCTTAACCCCTCTAGCATACGGGTTACCTGGCTCTGGTGCAGGATCTCGCTTTGCCAACAGCTTGGACACCGACTCCGGCTCCACTGCCACTCCGGATCTTTCCTCCGTTCAGCAGATGTTGTGTGTTGACACCGTCTTCCTTGGGGGGTCCTCTCCTCCTTCCAGAGGTATGGAACTTCTTTGGGGGTGTGCAAAAACTGACAAAATCCTGCCAACTACGCCACCTGTGGCGACGGCGCCCCCACTAGGCGGTTGCCTAGTGAAAGCGGCGGGCCATCTTGTATCTTGTATGTTGCTTAAGCTTCAGGGCTAAGACCTCTGAATGTGTAGTTGCGTGCAAAAAGCAGTCCAAGTGGTATTTTGGCCAACACAGGAAAATTTATTAAATTTTTCGTTTTAAATTTCAGCTTTGCAAACAGACCTTTGTGGTGTGCGGTTCGCTACGATTGAGGTAAGCCTTTGCAGTGACGCATCAGTTGTCCCACTTGATTGATCACATAAGTTTTGTTTTACTTCGACCGCAAAGTTTGTACTTTGCTTGCCAGTTGTGTTTTTTCGCTCACACAGTGTGTTAGATGTGGAGGTTCTAACGCGAGTTCCTAAAAGCTTGTTTATAACTTGCATCCTCAGCAAGTGCACGCGGGTTTGCACTTGACCGTTGCAGAGTCACACTATTATTATTATATATATCAGTGAGTTCTATTTTTAATTTTTATTATAATTATAATATACATCTTGGATTGTTTTTTCACTAGTTGAAATAATATGCAAATATTTTTGGCGCGCAGTTTTAGCGGTTTTTCAAATATCTTCTTCTAATTATTTCTTTTGCAATATCGCATTCCCATGAAATCACGGGTCCATTGGCATCCTGTCCCGATCTCATGGACGATCAACATTTTAGTATAATTAGTTTAGACTAAATTTTAAACGTATATTTCTGCACGTATTCTTCACACAACTAAGGTTTAGGAGTATCTCTGCTACTGGATTCAGGAACACTTTAGCAACGCATGGATAAAATTCACTATTATTAATATTTGCAATAAGATCAGTATGTTTTATTCATCTTATAGTCTGTTACTACATCATTAACTAAAGTTTGTTTTTAATACAGTGTTTCATCACGATTGATCAAGTACAGGTATCATTTTTAAATAATATATGGTTTTTAAATCAAACATAGTCTATACTTTGATGTCTTAGACATAAGTTAATTTTTCAGAGAGATTTTTTTCAGATTTCCTTCATTTCATCCTCAAAGGTTCTTTATTTTCGTGTATAATATTTATTATTAACAATTTGATTATTATCATTATTATTATTGTCATTACAATTTTTCCTTTATTTTATATCTGTGTTTATCTATTGTTTTTTTAATGTCAGCATCACAATAGGTATCAGTTCATAGGCCAAACTGAACCCTCTCTCCAGCAGTGCCTTGTGAGTACTTCTCATACACTATCTTCATTAGTTTTTTAAATAGTGTCCACTATCTGCCCTGTGTTTTTAGTTTTTTAGTTTGTGGTTTATTGATCCATGGTGATTTTATGATTTCACTTAATTCATTCATCATTATTTATATATTTATACTATGTATTTAATTGTTGTTTTTATTTTTTGTTTAAGGTTTTAATCTATTAGTATAATTATTTTATTTATATTTATATTTTATGTTCACAATATGGTATTCGTATTGATTTTTAATATATGTTGCATGCCTGGTTTGCCTTAGTTTTATTTTATTTTATTTTAATGTGTTTATCTATGTTTATTGTTATTTTTACATATATTGTTTGTTTTTTAAGTGTATCCCCCTGAGGAAGGCTTCGGCCGTAACGCGTAGGGGACCACCAATAAAGGCACCTGTGTTCATCCAATCTCTTGCCTCACTGTTTCCTGTTGGATCAGCAAGAGCTCTCTGCTCTCTTTGTGCCTGACCTTGGGTTAGAGCCATGTTTTCCTCCTGGAACAATGTTCTAAGTTACAAAGAAGATGAATTGAAATCATTGCTCACGGAGGATCCCTTCTTCACGGAAGAAGAAGCTATGCCAGACATTAAAGAAGAATGGGAAAACGTCGTACGGATGACACAACGCCTTATCCGAGAAGAACTACATGCAGCATCCATGTTAGAATACTGTCGAAGGAAAATTATCCCACGTGGTTTGAGAGTGCAAAAGGCGCCAGGCATGTTTAAGGATGATGAAGAGTTTATGTCGAATTGGATCAAGATTTTAAATAAATGTTCGTTAGATTTAATGATTCTAATTATAAACACTTCTAGACGCAGGGCAGATGTTCTTAAACCTCTGATAGACACTTCTATTGAAAAGCTCAAAAAATTGGACAATCAATTTGATGGGGAGAAAAGGAAATTTGACAAAAATACAGTTGAATATAAAAAAGAGATTAAAGAAATCAAAATTAGTAAATATAAACGTGATGAAGAGGACTATAAGATGAATACTGTATATTATTGGACCCACGACGGGTCTGCTTTTAGGAATAGACAAAGGAAGGGTTCTTTTAGGAGACCAGTGTATTCACCAAGACCCACTACGAGAAACAATACTAGAACTAAATATAATTTTAGAGATAGGTCACGGTCTAAATCTCTGAAAACCAATAGAAATAACAGTTCTAAAAATGATCATAGAACCAGAAATAGGTCTAACTCTAGGTCTCCGGATCCCACACGAGGACCCAAAAGAGGTAGGTTTGTTTCAGGAGAATTACATGAAGCTCCTATAGATCATTCAGCCCCTCTTTTTTCCACAGCATCGTCCCGATCTCAGGTCCAGAGCCCTCGTCGGGATTTTCACATGGACTCTCTTTGGAGGGGAGGTGGGCGAGACTATCACCGACCTTCCCCCAGATCACCACGAAAACACAGAGATCAGCAGACATATCAACATCAGGGCAATGCGAGGGATGTGGGCCTGATGTCCAAAAAAAGGTTGAATTGGGATTTATGAGCAACGTCATTAATCTTTCAGACTACTCCCTCTCTGACACTGAATTACAGGTTTTAGAAAAGGGTCTATCTTATGTTCCTACTAAGACTCATGACAAATTTAACACTCATATAGAACTTTATAAATTTTTCCGAAAACTTAAAATTATTAATTATTTCGGTAATAATGAACAAGGCTCCACAGATACATCAGTAGTAAGAAGGCCCTCCACATGGGTTCCCCCCCCTAACATTGATCCCCTCATTATAGCTTATGAGAAAGTAGTTTTGTCTAAAGTGAGTGATCTGTATCATACTAAGTCTAAATTGTTCCATAACACCACTAGGATACAAAAAGAAGCATTAGTAAGTTTACGTAACAATAACTCTATTGTTATTAAACCCGCGGACAAAGGTGGGGCTATAGTCATCCAGAATCGGGATTCCTATATAAAAGAAGTTTTACGACAGCTGAATAATACTCAGTTTTATCTAAAGATTTTTGATGACCCTACTCCTGTCTTACAGCAAAGGATTGACACTTTGTTATTTTTAGGGAGCCAGGCTGGTTATCTC
Source organism: Ichthyophis bannanicus (assembly GCA_033557465.1). Lineage (NCBI taxonomy): Eukaryota > Metazoa > Chordata > Amphibia > Gymnophiona > Ichthyophiidae > Ichthyophis > Ichthyophis bannanicus. The sequence goes on along the minus strand of CM066033.1, from coordinate 587,259,327 downwards.
ACATCTAAAGAAGTATCTTATCTTACAGTGAAGCATCCAATTATACCCACAATATATGTTATCCCTAAAATCCATAAATCTCTAGACAATCCTCCTGGTCGTCCCATTGTCTCAGCCATTGGCTCTCTCTTCGAGCCCATCTCTAAATTTATGGACTTTTTCCTAAGACCCTTTGTTTCAGAAGCAGAGTCCTACTTACGGGACTCCACCCATGTTATCAATATTTTAGATACCTTTGTCGGTTACCATGATAAGTTACTTTTGGTCACTTTAGATATAGTTTCTCTTTACACCAATATTACTCAGAAAGCATCCATTGAAGTATTAGCAAATACACTAATACGTAGGCCGCTACCAGTACGTACCCCCACTTGTTTCCTTGTTCAGTTAGCCTCCCTGGCTATGACTGAAAATTTTTTCTGTTTTAAAGGTATATTTTATAAACAAATTAAAGGGGTGGCCATGGGTTCCCCCATGGCCCCAGACGTGGCCAATCTATATGTTACCGACTTTGAAGAGAAATTTCTCAAAATCCATCCTTTTAAAAAACAGGTCGTTTTATGGAAAAGGTATATTGACGATATTTTAATAATTTGGGATGGTTCTGAAATTTTGTTGCAAGAATTTTTTCAATGGATCAACAGTTTGGACACTAATTTACAGTTTGAGGGTAACTATAGCATGGACAATATTGCATATTTGGATTTAAATATTAAGAAGGGAAGTGATGGTTTTATTACAGAGCTATATCGAAAACCCACAGATCGCAACACCTTGCTACGATATGACAGTTACCACAACACCACACTAAAGAACAATCTTCCTATTAGTCAGTTTTTAAGGGTAAGAAGATTATGTACTAAAGAACCTGATTTTGAGAAACATGCAGCAGATTTACGTCAGAGATTCTTAAAACGTGGGTATCCAAAAAGATGCATCAAAAAAGCATTTTTTAGGGCTTGCGTGACTGATCGTAAAAGCCTCTTGAATAAAAAACCACGTCAGAAGAATAACAAAATAGTTTGCTCTCTCACCTTTTCTCAATATTCAAAAGAGATTTCTGCGATACTGAGACAGGAATGGTATCTTTTAGCCGGAGTCTCTAGTTTATCTTCTAAGAACATCATGGTGGCTTACAAACGTAATTCCAATTTAGCTAATACATTGGTTCCATCGGCTTTGGCATATTATAAACCATCACCCCGTATCAAAGGACATTACCCTTGTGGTAATTGTTCTGTTTGTATTCATGCACTCACAGTTAAACAAGTTTATATTCATCCGGTTACACAACGTAAATTTTATATTAATCATTTTTCTAACTGCAAAACAGATAAGGCTATTTATTTAATCCTGTGCCCATGTAATTTAATCTATATAGGCAAAACTAAACGTCAGATTCGTACTCGAATTATAGAACATAGGAGTTGTATACAGAGAAAAGTTGAAGATAGTCCATTAGTAACACATTGGTTGGATAAACAACACTCAATTCAAGACTTGAAATTTTTGGTTATCAAAACAGTGGTACCCAGTTGGAGGGGAGGAGATTTTGATAAAGTACTTTTGAGATTGGAACAAAGATTTATTTATGAATTTAACAGCATGACACCCAATGGTCTAAACCAGGAAGTAGACTTGTCAGTGTTTTTATGACATTTTTTATGACATTTTTTATAATATTTATTATTTGTTTTATCAAGACACACAATATTACACATGTAGTATATGTTTCTTGGTTTGTCCCTTCATTTAAATTGATATTACTATTTTGATACCATCTTTTTTACTTTTTTTACCTTATTTATTTATTTATATATTTATTAGAATATAATGATATGGCTATTATTTATTACCAATTTGGTCATTTTATTGTTAATTTATTGCAATTTCCTTTGCAATTTCACACAGTTTTTTATCAGCATTATGGAATTCACATGGGTTCATGACTATTTTTTATTATTATTATTCATATTTATTATTTTTATTGTTACTATTTTTACAATTCCATTTTCGTTTAATTACATATTTTCTATGCCTGGTTTTATTACGCTTTTAAGGTGCCATCCTATACACCTACATTTTTAGTTTTTTGAGCACAACCTTTTTTAACATTATGTAGTGTTTAAGTCTTTTAAAAACACTTTTCTATTAACTCGGCTTGATACAATTCGCCTTTTAAGTTTGTATACAATACAATATAACATTTCTTTAGTTATATAGTACTTTGCAGTGGCTACCTCAGGACGATTCTACGTTAAAAATATAACATGTAGGTTGCACTCCACGGGTCTTGTGGCACAAGTATGTGTGACACTCTAACCTTATGCAAATACGTCATAGGAGTAACTGCGTTTTCTTACGCTTAGTATTTAAAGCCCCAAGTTAGTTCGTCACTTCCTTAGAAGCTTTGACCATATTTTTCCTGGTGTGCGGTTCGCTACGATTGAGGTAAGCCTTTGCAGTGACGCATCAGTTGTCCCACTTGATTGATCACATAAGTTTTGTTTTACTTCGACCGCAAAGTTTGTACTTTGCTTGCCAGTTGTGTTTTTTCGCTCACACAGTGTGTTAGATGTGGAGGTTCTAACGCGAGTTCCTAAAAGCTTGTTTATATCTTGCATCCTCAGCAAGTGCACGCGGGTTTGCACTTGACCGTTGCAGAGTCACACTATTATTATTATATATATCAGTGAGTTCTATTTTTAATTTTTATTATAATTATAATATACATCTTGGATTGTTTTTTCACTAGTTGAAATAATATGCAAATATTTTTGGCGCGCAGTTTTAGCGGTTTTTCAAATGTCTTCTTCTAATTATTTCTTTTGCAATATCGCATTCCCATGAAATCACGGGTCCATTGGCATCCTGTCCCGATCTCATGGACGATCAACATTTTAGTATAATTAGTTTAGACTAAATTTTAAACGTATATTTCTGCACGTATTCTTCACACAAGTAAGGTTTAGGAGTATCTCTGCTACTGGATTCAGGAACACTTTAGTAACGTATGGATAAAATTCACTATTATTAATATTTGCAATAAGATCAGTATGTTTTATTCATCTTATAGTCTGTTACTACATCATTAACTAAAGTTTGTTTTTAATACAGTGTTTCATCACGATTGATCAAGTACAGGTATCATTTTTAAATAATATATGGTTTTTAAATCAAACATAGTCTATACTTTGATGTCTTAGACATAAGTTCATTTTTCAGAGAGATTTTTTTTCAGATTTCCTTCATTTCATCCTCAAAGGTTCTTTATTTTCGTGTATAATATTTATTATTAACAATTTGATTATTATCATTATTATTATTGTCATTACAATTTTTCCTTTATTTTATATCTGTGTTTATCTATTGTTTTTTTAATGTCAGCATCACAATAGGTATCAGTTCATAGGCCAAACTGAACCCTCTCTCCAGCAGTGCCTTGTGAGTACTTCTCATACACTATCTTCATTAGTTTTTTAAATAGTGTCCACTATCTGCCCTGTGTTTTTAGTTTTTTAGTTTGTGGTTTATTGATCCATGGTGATTTTATGATTTCACTTAATTCATTCATCATTATTTATATATTTATACTATGTATTTAATTGTTGTTTTTATTTTTTGTTGTTTAATGTTTTAATCTATTAGTATAATTATTTTATTTATATTTATATTTTATGTTCACAATATGGTATTCGTATTGATTTTTAATATATGTTGCATGCCTGGTTTGCCTTAGTTTTATTTTATTTTATTTTAATGTGTTTATCTATGTTTATTGTTATTTTTACATATATTGTTTGTTTTTTAAGTGTATCCCCCTGAGGAAGGCTTCGGCCGTAACGTGTAGGGGACCACCAATAAAGGCACCTGCGTTCATCCAATCTCTTGCCTCACTGTTTCCTGCACCCTCCTTACCACATTATATAAATTGCAACTTAGGCCAGCTTTTCATGTGTCCTACATTGCCTGAATAGATGCTGATTGACAATCCGTTAACCGATTAATTATATTGGCACTTATCGAGAAAGCAGTAACACGGCCCTCGCTCTGCCCCCTGACTGCCCCTGCACTAACCATAGAGTACCCAGGCAGTCTGTGGCGGTATTCAGCGGCACTGTCTGGATAGTACTACTGAATATTGTGGTGAGCACTCTTAGCCAGCCAATCTCTGTTGGCCGACCAGCTAAGGGCTCTGAATATTGCCCAAAAAACTACACTAAGCTCCTAAATCTAGAAGCATAAAAAAGGGTATCAACAGGATGGATTTAGAGTGGGGAATAAAGTTAGGATCTTAGGGAATAAAAGAGGTACATATTGGAGTCCACCTTCATCTCCACTCTACATTGGAGTTCCAACCTGGCCATTGGTTTTGACAAAAACTTCCAGGCTTCATCAGGGAGCAAACACAAACATCCTGCCCACTATCCTGTTAATTCTCCATCTGGACGCCGCGCCTGTGTCTTAATCACTTGCAACGTCATAACTTGTACAGAGGCACTAATACCTACTTCTTCCTGCTGGTTATTCCTCTCTGTAAGGAACCTAACATCCTTCTAGCTGTGGCTACCACATTGTCATACTGCTTTGCTATCTTGAGATCCTCAGACACCATCATCTCGATGTTCATCTCTTCGTCTGCACACACCAGCCTCTTATCCCCTATCGCATACAGTTCCTTTGGATTTTTGCATCCCATTACTCTGTACTTTTTTTGCATTAAATATCAATTGCCAAGCATTTGACTATTCTTCTCATATTTGTAGATATTTTCTCATGTTGTCTACTCCCCCTGAAGTGTCCACTCTGTTGTGAATCTTCATATCATCTGCAAAAAGACAAACTTTTCCTGTTAATTCTTCAGCAATATCACCCAAAAAGACATTGAATAGTAGCGATCTGAGATCCAATCCCTGAGGCACTCCACTACTCACCCTCGTTTCTTCAGAATGACTACTACTACTACTACTACTGAGCATTTGTATAGCGCTACAAGTCATACGCAGAGCTGCACAGACAAGTAAGAGACAGTCTCTGCTCATCAGAGCTTACAATCTAGTTAAGACAAACACAGAAGGTGTAGGCAGGGATAAAACAAGGGAAGAAAAAGGAGATCAGGAGAGTCAAGATCCAAAAGCAGCAGTGAAGAGGTGAATTTTTAGCCTGGATTTGAAGAGGGTTAGGCAAGGTGCCTGGCGTATAGACACAGGTAGTTTGTTCTAGGCGTACGGTGCAGCAAGATGAAAGGAGCGAAGTCTGGAATTAGCAGTAGAAGAGAAGGGCACAGATAGGAACAGTTTGTTGGAACAGAGGAGTTCCCGAGGGGAGTTGTAAGGAGAGATAAGAGAAGAAAGGTAGTGAGGAGCCGCAGAGTGAATGCATTTATAGGTCAGCAGGAGAAGTTTGAACTGGATGCAGAAATGGATAGGGAGCCAATGAAGTGACTTGAGAAGAAGAGTAATATGGGCATGATGAGGCTGGTGGAAGATTAGCCACGCAGCAGAGTGTTGAACAGATTGAAGGGGAGAGAGATGATTCAAAGGGAGACCAGCAAGGGGTAGGTTACAGTAATCAAGACGGGAGGTGATTAAGGAGTGGACAAGTATTTTAGTAGTGTGTTCAGAAAGGTAGGGGGTGGAGTTTGCTGGTGTTATAGAGAAAGAAGAGGCAGGTCTTAGCTATCAGATGGATGTGTGTGGAGAAAGAGAGAGAGGAGTCAAAGACAACCCCCCGATTGTGGGCTGAGGAAACAGGAAGGAGTACAGAGTTATCCACAGAGACTGAGAAAGGAGGAAGAGGAGGGGAGGTTTTAGGGGGAAGGATGAGGTTTTAGGGGGAAGTTCAGTCTTGACCATGTTCAATTTCAAACGGTGGTGAGACATCCAGGCAGAATGAGTTTCATTCACCACACCCTCTGTCAGTCAACCAGTTCTTGATCCAGTTCATCACCTTGGGATCCATCCCCAGGCTGCTCAGTTTAGTCACAAACATCATATGAGGAATAGTATCAAAAAATCTGCTGAAATCTCCATCACATGCCCTTGACCAGGTTCTCTGGTCACCCAATAAAAGAACTCAGTCTGATATGTTTGGCATGATTTTTTCTTGGTAAAGCCATGTTGCCTCAGATCTCACAACCCATTAGCTTCCAGAAAAATTACTATCCTTCCTTTAAGCAGCATCGCCATTACTTTTCCCATCACCGACATAAGGCTTACTAGCCTGTAGTTAGCCACCTCTTCTCTGTTGCAACTTTTGTGATGAGGTACCATGTCAGCTCTTCTCCAATCCTGTGATACCTTGCAGTCTCCAGGGAACTATTAAATACATCATTTAAAGATTCTGCCGAAACCTCCTTCAGTATCTGATCCAATCCCATGGCCATGTCCACTTTCAGTTTTGCAAGGTGTTCATAAACAGCTTCTTCTGTGAATGGTGTTATATCTAGTCTGTTCCCCTTGGAAATTGTGAGGGTTTTTTTGCTGTTCCATCACGACTCAGGCTGGCCTTGAATTGGTAACCTTTGGGTTGGAAGACAAGCTTAGAAGAGCCGCAGTGACTCCATAATAGCAATAGTAATGAAACATTTATATTGTTCCTCATTTGACAAGACCATATGGTATGGAAATAAATAACAAAACAAAATTATATAAGATAATGCCTTTTGTATTGGAATAACATTTTTTGATGTGCTTCATCAGGTTGAAACAAAATGAACAAGTTAAAGTAAAAATTGATGTTGCTTGAAAACAAAAGTGGATCATAGATTACGTATTTTGAGGAGCTTTTCACCCAAGCATTAGTGCTTGTAGGAGAGGGCCCCTCTGTCTGTCTGTTTGTACATCTGTTGGCAGAAGAAGAGAAGAAAGCTGTGCCTTTGAAGAAGAGCTGTGCTGCCTACCAGAGGGGAGCTGACATGTGTCGCCAGAAGAAGATATGAAAGCTGTGACTGTGGGGAAGAACTGTGCAGTCTGCTGGTGGGGATCCAAGCTGTGGCTGTAGTGGAGGAGCTGACCCAGCACTCAAAACAGGTTATAGGAAATTGAGGAGGGGTGGGGTAGGGAAGAGAAAAGAGGAGAGGAGTGAGAGACTGCACGGGGGAGAGAGAACAAGGAGGAAAGGGATGGAAGTGAGAGAATGAGAATGCAGTGAGGATGAGAGGATAAGCAATTGAGTGTTTGGGGAGGGGGCAGGGAAGAGTGCAAGGGGAGAGGAGGAGCTGGATGCCTATGCATTAAGAATCTGAAACATACATTGCTTGATTTATACACCTAAACACCCACACTCACCAGTCCTCCAGACATCCCCATAGGTATACACTTAACTCACCTAACCTAGACACAAATAAACATCCCATACCACTCATATATATCTTTTTCATAGAGCTGCACTCACTCATCCATATGGCCTGTACCACACAACTAAGACATTACCATGTCTCTTCCCACAGATTTCTTCAGACAGAGCTGCCCAAATAGAGGAAGGGGGAATGCGTCATTGTGTCATACTGTACACTTTTCAACTTATTTATAGCATTTTATAAATCACAAACATCTTAATAAAAAAAATACAGATTACAGTACAATGGTGGGATATTCAGAAAATGACAACGTTTGCTTTGACCTGTTTGTTTTGTTTTAATTGCAGGAAGGAAGTGTCAGCATCAAAAAATCTAGAAATCTATTAAGTTAGTCCCATTATATAAATTTTGTTTATTCACACACATTCGAGTGGACTAACAAAGACAGTGTGGCAACCACACTACTTTACACATGGCTATATTATAATCACATTGATAACAAATGATGTTACGTGGTCTACCATAATTTGCAGAAGTGTTATCCACCACAAAAAACAGAAGAAAAATAAGACCCTTCTCAGAGAGATTTGGTTAAGTGAAAAATCTACGGGGTGAGCCAAGGTGAACTGGCTTTAATGCAAACTGTTTTTGTGCTGCTCTAATTAAGCTGTAAAAGCATACAAGGAAGTGGGTATTAGGTCTGTTAATTAACTTGGATGTTGTCAGATAGCTAAGTACTTTACCCTGAGGAAAAGCCAAGAGCATTTAGTATACCAGTATGGTTAATTACTAGAGAGCAATGCTTCTTTCCAAGTGCTCCTTTGTTGTCACAAAGCAGGATGAATATCAATAGAAGAGCAATTTTTTTTCTTCTGAGATATTTTAAAGAAATGTTTCCAAAAGAAAAAAAGACAAACAAGAAGTCTGGAACAATTATAAACTCTGAGCCTTATGTATTAGATATTCTGGTTATGTCATCTTTTCTTATACTGTGCTGACCTAAGGAAGAAGGCTTTAACTTTTGAAAGCTAATCAAAAAGGGTCCTTTTACTAAAGTATAAGGTCTTGCACTTAACACATTTGGAGCTAAAATAAATGCCTGGTTAAAGCAAGGCGCTGATGTTTCCTTTGTAATATATGTCCCCAGTTAGGGGTTTTATAAAGTAAAATAACAAAATCAATACAATAATAATACCTGTTTTAAAACAAATTCATAAAGTCAGTTTGCAAAAGGACAATGGTAGAAAGTATCAGTATTTCAATGTATTCAATGTGCCCTTTTTAATTAACACTTAGCTTGAGCTATCTGCTGCATGGTTCATTCTATTTCTATGCATTGTTTGGCAGATAGTGCAAGCTAAGGGGAATGTTTACTAAACCGTGGTAAAGTTACTAGCAGTAAGGGCAGCGTTAAGGTGCCTGAAGCCATATAAGGCTTTGGGCAGGTAGGGGGCATTCCAGCGTAAAGGGAGCAATAGGCAGTTTAAAGCACGTTAACAGGGCGCCTTGGCTGTTTAACGCCTGTTAATGGGACATCACTAGTTAAGGTGGCAAGCATGCACTTTAGGGCATGTTAAGGCTGACAAATGCGATTTAAGGTGCCCTAAGGGCTTTAAGGTGCCTTAACGTAAGGTGCCCTAAGTGCTTTAAGGTACCTTAACGTAAGGCACCTTAATTTAAGGTGCCGTAACTTAAGGTGCCCTAAGGACTTTAAGGTGCCTTAACATAAGGTGCCCTAAGGGCTTTAAGGTGCCTTAACTTAAGGCGCCTTAACATAAGGTGCCCTAAGGGCTTTAAGGTGCCTTAACATAAGGTGCCCTAAGTGCTTTAAGGTGCCATACTGGGAGTAGGCCTGGAACACCAACTGCCTAGGTCTAACATTCACTCACAGCCAGACTGTACCTGCTGCCCACCACTGGGTGTCCCAGCCATGCAGGATCAGGCTCCTAGGACAGGAAGCACACCCATTTCACTAGAACCAGACACCATATAACACTATGTGGATACCTAGCCATGCCATGGTAACTGCTCGGTCAGAGTGAGAGTGCCCCCCCTACCCCAGCATGACATGTTGTGGCCACCCGGGCCATGCAAATGGCAATCGGTCAGTGCGACATCCAAGCCATTGCCCTACCCCCAATGCAGATGCATCCTGGTCAATCTGCCCTGTTCAGGCCAAACCCACAATAACTTGCTCCTCATCATGCACATTTGCAGGCTAACGCTGGAAACAGCTCAGGCACTGCAAAGCTCAGTGAGGAGTAGAAAGCCACAAAACAATGGATAGACATACACACACACTCATATTGACACACCGTGCAAGAATGGGGATGGTTGGCATTCTTGCCTGCCATTCTGGTCCCAAACTCAGCTCAGGCATTGTTAAAGTATGCCCATTGTGTAGGAGCTAGTAGTAGTGCTCTGGTGTTAACGGTCGCTCATTGTGCTGGTGCCATGACTCTCTATCCAGCTGAGAATAGTAGAGCCTGTCTGTGTGGGTGTTTGCAAACTTGTTGGGCAATTCTTTGGGGGTTGTACATGTTGGTGTTGTATCCACACTGTGAGATAAGATTTTGCCAGAGGGACATGCAAAATGTGATCCACAGGCAGGACTTGAGCTGGTGACCCTCTGTTTCTCTAGGCACCAAATGTGTGGGGTTTGCCACAGTGCTGCTGCATTGTTGACACCATCCATAGGGATTGGATGCTTCCCATCAGACAGACCTTGGCTGATGTTGCAATGCGCATGGCACATTGGATCTGGCCATAGCTTTTGTCTGCTGGAGGTAGGTGCAGCTCCCTTCCCCTTACCTTCCATGCGATGCTGGGATGCCCATGTGCCATCAGTGTTGGCGGTGCATGGTCCCAAGCTCGCCACTGTGTAGATAGGTGAATGCCTAGGGTGCAGGATCTGTGGTCTGTGAAGAGAGTCATTTTGAGCATCTTCCTGAAGTCCTTGAGATCTGTAGTTGATCTCAGGTTGTTGGGGAGTGAGTTCCAGAGTGCCGGCTCTGCCAGGGATAGTGCTCTTCTTGAGGTATGCTGTCTTGTTTTAGTAAAGGCTTTGGGTGTGTTGATGATGTCTGAGGTGTCTCTTCTCCTGGGTCTGGTGCATGTGTCAGGTTTGATGAGGGGTTTCAGACTGTCTGCTGAGAGGTTCTGTTTGATTTTGAAAATGTTTAGTAGCACCTTTTAACGGATGCAGGAGATGATTGGGAGCCAGTGGAGTTGGTTGAGGATGGGGGTGATGTGATCGTGCCTTGAAGCACCAGTTATTATTTGGGCAGCAGTGTTTTGCACCATCTGTAGTGGCCGGGTTGCTTGTTTTGAGAATCCAAGGTAAATGGGATTGCAGTAGTCTAAGATAGGAGTGATGAGAGCTTGACAGACGGTGCGGAAGTGATCCTGTGAGAGGATTGGCTTGAGGCATCTTATGATTCTCATTTTGAGGTATGCGTTCCTGGTAGTTTTGGCGATGTGAGATTGCAGGTTCAAGTCTTTGTCGAGAGTCACACCGAGGTATTTAATTTCTGGTTTTATTGGTATTGTGATGTCGTTTAGCTTGATGACAGGAGGAGGGGTGAAGTCAGAGTTCCTGGCGATGATTAGCGCTTCTGTCTTGGAGTAATTTAAGGTTAAGTTGTTTTACAGAAGCCAGCTTGTCATCTGTTGCAGACAGTTGTCTATGCTGGAGTAGTCTGGGCTGTCAAGGCTGATATGGTTGTATATCATAATGTTGTCTGCGTAGATGGTGTATTGGATTCTGTTGTTTTTGATGATGCAGCAGTTTGGTTGTATATAGAGGTTGAATAACAAGGCTGAGAGGGCAGAGCCTTGTGGAACACCATGGGTGACTCTTAGAGGTCGGGAGGTGGTTGATCCACATTTGACGTGGAAGTATCTGTCTGTGAGGTAAGATGTGAACCAATTCAAAGTGGTGCCATGTAGACCAATTTCCTGAAGTCTTGACTGCAGAGTACTGTGGTTGACGGTGTCAAATGCTGAGGATATGTCTATAAAGAACATGATGACGCCCTTCTTGATATTGTTGATAACCTGGATCAGGTTGTCGAAGAGGTAAATCAGTAGGGTTTCAACACCATGGTTTGGGCGGAAGCCATGTTGATTGGGGTCTAGAGGGGCATGGTTGTCGATGTGATCTTGGAGTTGTTGTTGAACCACCTTTTCTATGATCTTCGACAGGAGGGGAAGGCTTGAGATGGGTCTGTATGCGGCTGGATTGGTTATACTTAGTGTAGATTTTTTAGGGATTGGACATATAGTTGCTAGCTTTAGAGTGCTAGGCATGATACCTCGGGTTAGGGAGTTGTTTACCATGTTGCGGATGATTTGGATGAATTTCTCTTTCGCTGCTTTTATCCAGTTCACGGGGCATGGATCTGTGGGGGCAGTGCTGGTGTTGAGTGATGCAATGATGTGTGATATCTGATCGGTCGAGGGGATGCTGAACTTTTCCCAGATATGGTCTGTTAGTGGAGGTTTGTAGGTGATGTCCATAGTCATCTGGGGGGCGGCGGTGAACTTGGCCTGTAGGTAGTCTGCATATGTCTGTGGATCTATTTGATCAGCCTTCTTGGGATTAGGCTCGTTGGTGAGGGTTTTTACAATATCAAATAGCTCTCTGGGTTTGTTGGCAGATTTGATAATTAGGTTGGTGTGGTATTCCCTTTTCTTTTGATTGATGAGGTTGTTGTATTCTCTTTGCTTTGACTGGTATAAGTCCTGTGTTGTAGGGGATTTGGTGCATCTCCAGTGACGTTCTATCTGTCTTAGGGCTCTTTTTGCGCATCAGATTTCCTTTGAGTACCAGCGGGTGCATCTGGTTTTCGTGTCATGTTTTTTGTGAGTACTGGATTCGGTGGCTTTAGCAGCAGCTGTGATGGTACTGTTCCAATTTTCGATTTGTTCATTTATGTCTTCTGTATTTGTGAGCAGGTGGGGTATAGTGTCTTGAAAAGTATCCTTGTTAAAGCTTTTAAATCTCCTCTGTGTGACTGGCTTGTCTTGGTGAATGTTGTGGTCTGTTAACTGTAAACTGATTTTTATTATGTAGTGGTCTGACCAGGGCACTGGTGTGATCAATGGTCTTGTGATGATATCTTATTCAATGAGGTTGTTGTGGGGCGAAGATGAGGTCAGGGGATGATCCGTGCTTGTGTGTGGGGGTGGAAATGATTTGGGAGTATTGAAGGGAGTCCATAGCTGAAGAAAGGCTTCTGTATCTTTGGATGTTGCAGATTTGAGACTAAAGTCCCCAAGCAGCAGGAGGGATTTGTGGAGGTTGTTGACTGCACAAACCGATTCCAGTATCGATGATAGTTCGTCTGAGGGAGCGTTTGGAGTTCTGTAGGTGAGGCATAGGGCTAGTTGCCTGTTCTCGATGATTGTATTGCATTGACGTGTATCTGTGGTGGCTCAGCATTTGAGCTTTAGGTTGTTCCTTGCGATGATCACTACTCCTCCTCCTTTCCTGTGTTGTCGGGTGCAGTTGAAGGCTGTGTGGGTAGTGGGCACTAGCTGGTTGAGGAATACATTGTCAGTGTGGGTGAGCCATGTTTCGATGATGCATAGAATATCCAGCTGCTTGGCTTCTATGTGGTCTGCTAAGGAATTGATTTTGTTTCTTATCTATCTGTTGTCATTGATGGTGGTGCGCAGTCTCAGGCCAGCCAACATATGGATAGGCGGGCACCTAGGGTGCAGGGTCCGGGGTGGGGAGGCATACATGGATATCCATGCATCCCTCCCATCATCGCCTGTCCCTTCCACCTGGGGGAGAGACGGCTGAGGTTTGTCAGGTTAGAGCGCTAGAGACTATTGACTAGAGTACACGGGGTAAAAGTAGGTTGATTGATTCTGCCATCAGAATGTGGACAGGCTAGAGGACATGCAATGCGGCTGCAATGTACCCATTTTGGACTACTGGGTATAAATATGTTTCATATGGCATGTAGTCAAACCCTGCAATGCCTTACCAGGGAATGTAGTAAAGGCTGTTCATTTAATTGTTTGGGACGTTTCCTGGGGAAGGTCAATACACCCTTGTTAGAGGTTGCCAGATATGCACTGCTTGCCCCATTACAGGCATAGTGGTTCCTGTGTGTCATTTGGGGTTTCTGCTGGGTATGTGTTCCCTAGATGGGACACTGTGGAACACAGAATACTGGGCATGTTGGACCTTGGTCAGAATCTTTTGTGGATATTTTCAGTTTCTGTGTTCCTATGTGCCACCTAGGTGACTGCCATAAGAACATAAGATATGCCATACTGGGTCAGACCAAGGTCCATCAAGCCCAGTATCCTGTTTCCAACAGTGGCCAATCTAGGTCACAAGTACCTAGCAGTTTCCCCAAAAGACACAGGTTCTACAATGCTTGTACTGGGTCAAGCATTGATATCCTGGGTCCCTTCTTAATAATGGTTTATGGACCTTTCCTCCAGGAACTTGTTCAAACCTTTTTTAAACCCAGCTACACTAACAGCCTTTACTACATCCTCCGGTAACAAATTCCAGAGTTTGATTACACGTTGAGTGAAAAAATATTTTCCTTTATTAGTCTTAAATAGTTTACCCTGTAGCTTCATTGCATGTCCCCTAGTCTTTCTATATTCTGATAAGGTAAACAATCGATCTACGTTTACCCGTTCCATTCCGTTCATTAATTGATAGACTTCTATCATATCCCCCCTCAACCGTCTCTTTTCCAGGTTAAAGAGCCCTAACCTTTTTAGCTTTTCTTTTAGGAGTATCCTTCCATCCCCTTTACAATTTTGGTGGCTCTTCTCTGAACCTTTTCTAAAATTGCTATATCCTTTTTAAGATACGGCGACCAGAATTGCACACAATATTCAAGGTGCGGTCTCACCATCAAACGATATAGAGGCATTATAATATCTTTTGTTTTATTTTCCATTCCTTTCCTTATCATACCTAGCATTCTATTTGCTCTCTTGGCCGCTGCTGCACACTGGGCCGAGGGTTTTAACATGGTATCCACAATGACGCCTAAATCTTTTTCCTGGGTGGTGGTTCCTAATGTGGAACCTTGCATCGTGTAACCATAGTTTGGGTTGTTCTTCCCTAGGTGCATAACCTTGAACTTGTCCACATTAAATTTCAACTGCCATTTTGATGCCCAGTCTTCTAATTTATCAAGATCCTCTTGCAATTTTCCACAATTCTCTTGGGTTTTAACAACTTTAAATAGTTTTGTGTCATCTGCAAATTTGATAACCTCACTCGTTATTCCACTTTCCAGGTCATTTATGAATATGTCAAAAAGCAGCGGACCCAGCACAGATCCCTGGGGTACACCACTATTCACCTTTCCCCTTTGGGAAAATTGGCCATTTAGCCCTACCCTCTGCTTTCTATCTTTTAACCAGTTCCTGATCCACAATAGTACACTGCCTCCTATCCCATGACTCTTTAGTTTTGCCAAAAGTCTCTGATGAGGGACCTTGTCAAAGGCTTTCTGAAAGTCCAGATACACAATATCAACCGACTCACCTTTGTCCACCTGTTTATTCACTCCTTCAAAAAAACATAACAGATTAGTAAGACAAGATCTTCCTTGTCTAAAGCCATGTTGGCTGTCTCCCATTAGGTTATGACTATCTACATGCTGAGTAATTTTATTCTTTATAATGGTTTCTGCCATTTTTCCCGGTACTGATGTCAGGCTCACCGGTCTGTAGTTTTCCGGATCACCCCTGGAACCCTTTTTAAAAATTGGTGTTACATTGGCGATCCTCCAATCTTCAGGTATTAGAGATGATTTTAATGATAGTTCACAGATTACTAATAGCAGGTCTGCAATCTCATATTTCAGTTCTTTCAACACTCTTGGATGTATACCATCCGGCCCAGGTGATTTGCTACTCTTCAGTTTATCTAATAGTTGTAATACATCTTCCCGATGTATCGATATTTCCTTCAATTCTTCCGCACCTTTAAATACCACTTCAGTCATGGGTAACATCCCTACATCTTCCTCAGTAAAGACCGAAGCAAAGAATTCATTCAGTTTCTCCGCTATCGCCTTGTCGCCTCTCAGTGCTCCTTTAACCCCTTTATCATCTAATGGACCAACTGACTCTCTCACAGGTTTTTTGCTACGAATGTACTTGAAAAGGTCTTTATTTCGTGTTTTTGCTTCTGCAGCAAGCTTCCTCTCAAATTCTCCCTTTGCCTGCCTTATCAATGCCTTGCATTTGACTTGCCAGAGCTTGTGCTGTTTCCAGGTTTCGTCGTTTGGCTCTTTTTTCCATTTCCTGAAAGATGCTTTTTTGGCAACAACAGCCTCTCTGACCTCACCTTTAAACCATGCTGTCAGTTTTTTGGACTTCCTTCCACTTTTCTTAAAGAGTGGAATACAGCTGGTCTGGGCTTCCAAGATAGTATTTTTCAACAACACCCAAGCTTGATGTACGTCTTTAACCTTTGCAACTGCTCCTTTTAGTTTTTTCTTAACTGTTTTCCTCATTTTATCATAGTCTCCCTTTCAAAAGTTAAAAGGTAGTACTGTGGATTTCCTTACTATCCCTCCTCCACTAATTAAATCAAAGGCGATCATGCTATGATCACTATTGCCAAGTGGCCCCAACACCCTTATCTCTTGCACTAGATCTGGTGTTCCACTAAGGACTAGGTCTAATATGGCTTCCCCTCTGGTCGGTTTATGAACCAGCTGCTCCAAGAAGCAGTCATTTATTTCATCTAGGAAGTTTATCTCCCTAGCATGTCGTGACGTGACACTAACCCAGTCGATACCGGGGTAATTGAAATCACCCATTATTATTACTGCGCTGTAACTTTTGTTAGCTTCCTTGATTTCTTTGAGCATTTCATCATCCATTTGTTCATTCTGGCCAGGCGCTCGATAGTTCACCCCCACTGCCATCGCCTTCCCCCTTTTACATGGAATTTCAATCCATATAGATTCTACAGCAAATTTTGTTTCCTGCAAAACTTTAATCCTTTCTGACTCAATGCCCTCTCTAACATAGAGAGCAACCCCTCCACCAATTTGATCAGCTCTATCATTACGATATAGTTTGTACCCAGGTATCACAAGTCCCAATGGTTGTCCTCCTTCCACCATGTCTCTGATATTCCAGTCATATCTAACCTTTCATTTAGTGCTATATATTCTTTCTAACTCTCCCATCTTATTTTTTAGACTTCTAGCATTTGCATACAAGCATTTTAGAGATTGTACTTTATTCATATTAATTTGGCTATTGTTAGACATGGGTAATTTGGGATCTTTAAGCTGTGTCTGCTCCATATTTGAGGGCATTTGGGCTACTTTACTCTTTTGTGGAACCTCTCTGCTTTTGGTAGTATCCTTCAAGGATACATTCTTCCGAACCATCCGCTCTTGGGCGACTGTCGGCTTTCCCCTAATATCTAGTTTAAAAGCTGCTCTATCTCCTTTTTTTTTTTTTTTTTAAATTCTTTATTTTCGTTTTATAACAACAAAGGAAAAGGAAGACATACAGCTAAGAGACAGATACATAAAGTGTGATACATACATCAAAGTAAACCCCTGCCACCCCCCTCCCCCCTGCTTCTTCTCTAGAAAACTAATCATTCCCGAAGCGGGCGTGTACTTACATTATTGTGTTACAAAACCTAACGGTGATCTGAAACATGATGAGTGCACATTAAACAGGCATGTCGGAACAATGAGCAGATTGTACATAATCATTAAGCATCTGCCATTTAGACAAGCGAGAGTGAGTTTGGGCATGGGGAATAGCTCTCCGAGGTATCTGCTCATATTTACTATATAAGCAGACGAGGTTCCACCATTCATTGACAGTAAGTCGAGAGCTATCCTTCCAATTCCTCGTGATTAAGCATATGGCTATACCCAGCATGAAATCAAGGAGAAAGCGACCCTTCTTAGGAAGAGAGGGGACCTCCGCCACAGAGCGGAGTCCCACGATCTTCCAAGAGAGAGGTTCGTGAAGGTGTAAGATAAATTGAATACAACCCCAAACCCGCCTCCAATAAACCTGTAGTTGAGGGCATTCATAAATAACATGAGCGAGGGTTCCCACAGCAGCATGGCAAGACCAACACTGGTCCCTAGCAGTTGTGTTCCATTTGGCTATTTTTTCTGGGGTATAAAAGCTTCTGTGTGCAAAGAAAAAGAGAGTTTGGGTAACAGAGGCGGACCGGGAAACCCGCACTACTTTGCTCCAGAAAACGCTCCATTGCACAGGGGTTAAAGTGGTTTGCAGTTCGCGCTCCCAGGCTTGTTGAGCTCTAAAAGTGGCAGTGTCTGTACCCTGACATAATGTTTTATAAAAGTTAGAGGCTACCCCATGTGTACTACTAATAGAGTGAACTATCTCTGATAGCCCGTCCTCAGTAGGGGCAGAGGGCGGCATGATTTGAGCACTTTTGAGGCAGTGTTGAAGCTGCATCAATTGAAAGTAGTGTTTCGCTGGTAACGCAAATTCCTTTTGTAAATCAGAAAAGGTTTTCCAACGAGCTGCAGAAAAAAGCTGTTGGGGTGTCCAGATCCCCCTTGAGTACCAGGGTTTCCATGCTATCGTTCTATTTAGGACTTGAATTCTGGGGTTATTCCATAGCGGGAGTCCGTCCTGAGGACATACGTTCGGACCCAGTGATAGAATGAGAGTGTTAAAGGCCGCAAGAGTATCGACAATCATTGGTGGATGGCGGGTGTCTACTTGATAGGACATACCGGGGAGATGGGTCAACGGAATTGGGCTACTAAGCTCCTCTTCTATGTCAAGCCAAACTGGTCTGCTGTCTGTTGGGGCATCTAGCCATCGGGCACCTTGCTTAAGTAGGAAGGCTTGATGATATCTAAGAAAATCAGGAAATCTGGTACCACCTCTTTCCTTTGCAGACTGTAGTTTTTGTTTAGCTATCCTTGGTGGCTTGCCCTGCCAGAGATTACGGACGAGAAGGCCCTCAATATCTTTATAAGTATGTAACGGGAGTAAGCATGGCAGCATTTCTAAAATGTAGTTCACTTTAGGGACTATCATCATTTTCACAGTTTCTAGGCGACCCCACCATGTAAGAGATAAGGGAGACCAACGATTTGTAAGCTCACGGACTTTGGAGACTACCTCTTTGGCATTAAAACTGATAGTGTCTTCTAAAGGAGAGCAGTAATGGACCCCGAGATACTTCACCATGCGGGATTGCCAAAGGAAGGGAAAGGCCTGCATGTCAGCCTCATGTACCCAGCGGTTCAGTGGGAATGCTACAGATTTGGTCCAGTTAATTTTATAGCCCGATAATCGCGAGTATCCGTCAATCAGATCCAAAACAGCTGGAACCGAATCAAGGGATACGAAAAGCATAAGGTCATCTGCATATGCAGAGAGTTTAATCTCTCTATGACTGAAGGGGACACCTCGAATACGTGCGGACTGCCTAATAAGGAGGGCTAGGGGTTCAAGAGCTAGATCAAAGAGCATTGGTGATAGGGGGCAACCTTGACGCGTGCCTCTTTGGAGATTAAATGGCTGGGACTTGATGGCATTTACACATATACTGGCGACGGGTTGAGTATACATGACTTGGAGATATCGGAGGAAGCCCTCCCCAAAGCCATACCATCGGAGAACTGCAAATAAGAAGGGCCATTCTAGGCGATCAAAGGCTTTTTCGGCATCTAGGGAAAGACCCACCCATGGATGATCTAGATTGGCAGCACTGGATAGCACATGGCACAAGGTCCGAGCATTGTCAGCGGTGGATCGGCCGGGTATAAAACCGCATTGGTCGGGGTGGATTAGGGTGGCCATCCTGTCAGATAGCCGGGTGGCCAAGATCGTTGCGAAGATCTTATAATCGGCATTAAGTAGGGAGATTGGACGGTAGTTGGCGGTTAGCAGCGGGTCTCTGCCTTCTTTCTCAAATACTACCACATTAGCTGCAGAAAAGGATCCCAAAGAGGATGTATCTACCGCAAGGGCAGAAAAATAGAGTTTTAAATAAGGAACTAAATCTGCACTAAACGTTCTGTAGAATTCGGTCAGGAGACCATCGGGCCCTGCGGCACGGCCCGAGGCTGTTCGTTTTAGGGCAGATTGGATCTCTGAAGTAGAGAAGGGTTCATCCATCGCATCCCTATCATCTTCAGAGAGGGTCGGCCGCTGAATGCCAGAAAGCAGTCGCTCGAATGTCTCTGACGAGAACTCACATTCAGATTGATATAGGCGGGTATAGAAATCCCGAAAGAGTTCTACAATGTCGGAGTCTGTGGTCAATATGCCCCCTCCCTGTGGGGCTCGAAGGGCCGCTACACGTTTGGCTTCTTTTTGGCCTTTCAAGGCGTTGGCTAAGAGTCGACCGGCTCGGTTATTTTCACGATAATATGTCCCTCTTTGAAGCTCAATACTCTTAGAAGCTGCAGTTGAGAGGATTGAATTATATTGAAAACGGAGACGCTGTAATCGAATTAATACACATGGATCAGTACGTGAAGTTAGAACTCGTTCGCCTGCTTTAATTTGTTGGTCTAGTATGAGTAGCTGCTGCTTGCGTTGTTTCCGCTGGCGGATTTGATAACTAGTGATCATTGCTCGAATGGCCGCTTTGAAGCCCTCCCACCAAGCCCAATTCGCAGTATCCTGGGGTAGATTAAAATGGAAGTAATCCTGTATGGCTGCTCGAATTTCTAACTGGAACTCTGGCTGAGTTAACAGGGCTCTATCAAAGAACCAGGCCCCCGAATTCCCTTGGGGTGCAGTAGTGTGTAATTGAAAGGAAATAGCAGCATGATCTGAAATATGTTGGGAGTGAATCTTTGCAGTGTCCACCTGAGGAACTAACAGTTTTGATATTAGAAAGAAATCTATGCGAGACTGGGATTTGTGAGGGGAAGAGAAGAAGGTGAAGTCAAGCTCATTGGGGTGTAGTAACCTCCATAGATCAACTAAAGCAAGATCTTTGATCAAAGAGGTAAGCGTGGTGTGACTCTTGGGGGGACCACTTGTCCTAGGCGGCTGTTTGTCAATCAGGGGATCAAGGACTAAATTGAAATCCCCCCCAATTATCAATGAAGTATTAGCAGAGGCCTGCGCAACCTGAGCAATGGTAGCAAAAAAGGCAGGATCATCCACATTAGGAGCGTAAAGGCATATACATGTAACTTCAAGGCTACCTATCTTGAGGTGAACTCTGGACCATCTACCTTCTGTATCTGAGCTAGTCGCAATAATAGTAGCATGCAAAGATTTCCTAACCAGTATGGCAACCCCACATTTCTTAGAAACGGCTGGGGAATAGGCGGCCACCATGTAAGGTTTAATATTGAGTTTAAGAGTTTCCTTCGAGTTTAAATGCGTTTCTTGGAGAAAAATCAGATCAGCAGCTTCCTGACTTAGGTAGTTTAGGATTTTCTTCCGTTTTATCGGATTATTGATTCCTTTTACGTTCAATGAGAAAAACTTACATGGTGCCATCAATCGGTAATAGACATTTTAGGTAAGGGCACTTGAAAACATACAACATAATCAGAATCTGTGCAACAATGACATAATCACCGAGTATGCTGGCTAATACACCCCATATTGAAAAGCATGTACCAACGTATCTTAGAGAAGAAGCAAAACCCCCAATGAATATGGCGACCATATGTCTGCGGGAGGAGGCCCTAGAGAGGCGATAGAAAGACATGAAAAAAAAAAAGAAAGAAACACCAGAGTCCATAATTAACACTGTCTCTGATACTCATCGAGGCTACTGTGGGTAGATGGAGTCGGGTCACAGATATCATCAAAAGTGAAGGCAAACAAACTGCCCACGCCTGACTCTGTGCTGGGCTGCGGCAGATCCAGTATGGAAGGTACAGCGGATATGGGAATGCTGGCAGGAATATTCTGGAAGTCAGCGCATCAAGTCGGCTTCTTTGGAATCCAAAAACTCCGCTAGTAGATCAGGGTCCTCAAATGTTCTTGTCTGATTGTGAAGCGTGACTCGGAGCTTGGCCGGGTACATCAGGCCATAGCGTGCTTGTAGTTGTTGAAGCCTCGGTCGGAATTCCAGAAAGCGCTTTCGGCGGTCGACTGTGGGTTTAGCCAAGTCAGGATAGAAGGAGATCTTGTGGCTCTCAAACTCCATATGGCCCTTTGCCCGAGAGGCACTGAGAATTTGCTCCACGTGTTGATATCTCAAAAGTCGGAAAATGATAGGCCGCGGGGTCTTCCTGTTGAGCGTTATGCTTGAGGGTACACGATGAGCGCGATCGATCTCCAAATCTTTGGTAAAGGTGATTTGGAGCAGGGAAGGGAGGATTTTACATAAAAACTCTTTCATGTCTCCCGATTCCGCTCCCTCCGGTATGCCCACGAGTCGTATGTTGTTGCGGCGCGCTCTATTATTGCCATCTTCCACTTCTTTCTGCAAGGCCCGTACCTGACGTTCAACTTTGTCGAGTTTGGACAACCGGGCCGCATGGGAATCCAATATGCTCTCCATTTTGTCCTGACGCGAAGAGAGCCCCTCGAGCTTGCCCTGCAGTACACCAAGATCTTCCCGCAGCGCTCGGAGTGCTTCACCGTTTGACTGCACGAGGTCCTTGACCCCTCTAATCTCTGCGAGGATTTCCTGCTGCATTTCGGGGCCCTCATGCAAGGCCAGCCCCTTCTGCGGGGACGGGGGTTCAGTTTTGGAACGTTTGCCGTGAGAAGCCGCTGGAGATCCAAATTCCAGGCGCGTGGGTTTGGTCCCCGCCATCTCACCAATGTGCCCCTGCAAGATCAGAGTAGAAGTTCCAAGTATGTATGGTGTTAATTCAGGATTCTGAGTAGGCCTCTCGGGAGCCTCAGCGTTATGCGACCATCCCGCTGGACATCAGGCTCCGCCCCCTCTATCTATCTCCTTTTTAAAGGTTAATGCCAGCAGCCTGGTTCCATCCCGGTTAAGGTGAAGCCCTTCCCTTCGGAAGAGCCCCTCCTTTCCCCAGAATGTTCCCCAGCTCCTAACAAATCCAAAATCCTCATCTCTGCACCATTGTCTCATCCACGCATTGAGACTCCGGAGCTCTGCCTGCCTTTTGGGTCCTGCGCGTGGAACAGGAAGCATTTCGGAGAATGCAACCCTGGAAGTTCTGGGTTTCAACTTCCTACCTAAAAGCCTAAATTTTGCCTCCAGAACCTCCCTACCACATTTTCCTATGTCATTGGTACCAACATGTACCAAGACAGCAGACTCCTCCCCAGCACTATCTAAGACCTTATCTAGGTGACGCGTGAGGTCCGCTACCTTCGCACCAGGCAGGCATGTTACCAGGCGATCCTCACGTCCACCAGCCACCCAGCTATCTGCATGCCTAATGATCGAATCACCAACTATAATGGCTGTCCTAACCCTTCCCTCATGGGCACATGGCCCTGGAGAAACTTCCTCGGTGTGAGAGGGTTTTACATCACCTGGAGGACAGGTCCTAGTTACAGGATCACTTCCTGCCACACCAGGGTGATGCTCTCCTGTCACGTGACCTCTCTCCTCCATGGCAACAGGGATGCTGCCAGACTGGAGGTGGGACTTCAGGACTATATCCCTGTAGGTCTCGTCTATGTACCTCTCCGTCTGTCTTATGTTTTCCAAGTCTGCTACTCTAGCCTCTAGAGAACGGACTCGTTTCCTGAGAGCAAAGAGCTTCTTGCACCTAGTGCACACATAAGACCTCTCACCAACTGGGAGAAGATCATATGTGTGACACTCAATGCAAAAGACTGGAAAGCCCCCATACCGCTGCTGGACTGCTGTCTGCATCTTAGCTTTAAGTTTGTGTTTAGATCTAAGTTCTTTACTTACTAAGGGTTGCTATGGATATGTATACTAATAAAACTGTACCTAATACGTGTAATATACCTTGTTCATCTGAAGCTTAATTAATCTCAGGTCCTTAGTGTATGACTGATTTGAGTAATGAGCTGCACCTGAAAGCACCTCCTGTCTTTTAAGATGTTTAAGTACCTATAAAGCTACGATTATCCCAGGGGTGGGTGGGTGTGGGGAGGGAGGGAGGGAAATAACACTTATTAAAAGAGGGCTGCTACACAGTACCCTGTCTTGTGCTGCTGAGGTAAGCTATATTTTGATTTGATTTAAATTATAGCTCTTAGCTGCTGCTAGGCTCTAACTTCTTATGAAATTTAAACTACAAGCTCTCTGCTGGGTTCTAAATTTAACCAGAAAGCTCTCTTCTGTGTTTTAAATGTAAGCTAAAAGTACTTTGCTGATGCTAGGCCCTGAGTGACTATTAAATTTAGACTACAAGCTCTCTGCTGGGTTCCAAATGTAACCGGAAAGCTCTCTTCTGTGTTTTAAAACTAAAAGTACTTTTCTGATGCTAGGCCCTGAGTGACTATTAAATGTAAACTACAAGCTCTCTGCTGGGTTCCAAATTTAACCAGAAAGCTCTCTTCTGTGTTTTAAATTTAAACTAAAAGTACTTTGCTGTTACTAGGCCCTGAGTGACTATTAACTTTAAACTACAAGCTCTCTGCTGGGTATGAAATGTAACCAGAAAGTTCTCCTATGTGTTTTAAAGTTAAACTTAAACTGCTGTTACTAGGCCCTGACTGATTTAACAAAAAATAGTGGGTTCACAGATTAATTAGCTTTAATACAAAGAATTCCTTTTAGAAAATTACCAGAAGTATATACTCACAGTTGCAGATCTCTCTCCAGAAGTAACAGTCCCTTTTTCTAGTCCTTCAAGACAGAGGATCACAGAGCTCTGTTTGAGCTATTTATGTCTGTGCTGCTGATGTAAGCTGTGACCAACTTCCTGGGTAATTAACAGTCCTTGCTTGGATAGAAGGGGTCTTTCAAAATGGCCTTTTGATCTGCCACCTGGTGTTAACACCTATTGAAAACGTTTCACAGGTCTCTTGCCCCCTAGGTAAAAGGCCTCTTTGTAAAGATCTCTAGAAGACTTTATTTGTTGCTCAAAGAGTACAGACCCTGTTTTGCCTTTTGCGTTAAGCTATATTCTGATTTGATTTAAATTATAGCTCTTAGCTGCTGCTAGGCTATAAATTCTGCCTAGTCTGCCCTGTGCCCCTGCTGTCCTCAGCGCATGACCTACCTGCACCCTCCTTTGCCACATTTGCACCATCACCATAGTGCCTTTTCCTACTTGGGCACTATGCTGTTGCTGCACATAGAGCACTACTATCACTCCTCTTGGGCTCACCTGTCTGTGCAGCACATTGCAGACCTTAAATAGGCTCTCTCTCCTCAAAATTCACCGTTATGGACAGGTTTTCACTCGCGGTAATGTTCCTGGTGTTAATGTGCTTGTTCCCACCCACTCCCTGCCCATTGACCCGACTTTCCGCCTACTCTCTGCCCATAGTGCGCTTTACACTGCAGGTCCCGTTAACGCATGTTAACAATGGCGTTAACGCACACTAACATCACTAGTGAGACATTAACACGCGTTAATGTCGCAGATGCTACATTAGCGCTCTTTAGTAAACATACCCCTAAGTGTTAGTAAAAAAGAGGCCCGATATCATCTTTTGTCCAATATAATTATAAAACTTAATATTCAAAAGTCATGTTATCATTTCTTTTCAGAGGTATTTCTTTACAAAAATGTAAAATCAATTTTCTTCTGTCAAAATCATATATATTCAATTGTTCCTTATTTTGTATCAAGAATATAAAATAATTCACACTTACTTGCATCAATTAAGTAAGTATTCTTCTACCTAGTTTTGATGTAATGTTACTTTTCAATATTCAATCTGCTTCAGAGAAAATATGACACATCAAACTTCAGTTTTTAATTATAGAAGTCCACCTAAATCTTCATTTTAGATGCCCAGATATTACTCTCCATTGGTGTCCTCCTGCAAATGTAATTGAAGATGGTGTCAGCAAGGTTTTAAATGTACTCACATGATTAAATCACACAATACGTATTCAAATCATTGTCATCCATTCTACTTCTTGATCTAAACTCCCTGAGGCTTTAGTATTTAAATGGAATAACCACAATTGTCCATTATAATTTATTCTGTTCATAATTGCCTTCATGCCAATTTCTCTCTACTTTATCAATCATTTGCCATTGGATATCCTCTGTACAGTGTCCATTCTCTGATCAGTGGTGTACAATTAGTAAAAATTCTTTTATGTTCAAACCTTGCAGTCCCTCCTATGCAAATATATGCACATGGACATATCATATAAATTACAAACATAGAATTGTAGTCTGTTTAAGCATTGCTTTAAAAAAACGTTTCCATTATTTGGATGTGTCCATTTAGCCCCCTTCTATTGTATATCAGCCACAACTTATATGTTTCTTGTCTAATGAATCTTTCCAAGCAAGGTGAACAAACTGAGTAACTTGCTCTCTTATTTTTCTACCCCTGCGATATGCGAACATAGGGTGTTCTGAAAATATTCTATGTAACCTTTAAAATATACCAATGTTTTTTCGTGATTTTAAAGGTCTGGTTTGATAAGGTTGAATAGAGCATCACCTGTACCATTTTATTCGAAACTATGAGTACTTTCAACTCAATCAAAAGCTTTAGTAATAAAGTCCTTTGGAGAATCTCTGAAAGCAAAATGATCTCTCATAAATTTTGGTTCTTCCTAAAAATCTTCTTTAAAGGAGCATAACCGCTGCATTCTAAAATACAGGCTAGTTGGTAAACTAGCTTTTAATTTATATGAATAACAAATACGAAATTGAAAGTACTTATTACAATTAACTTTCAAATTTCAAGTTTTATGATATTGGAATGATGATGATATTCAGTATATGAAGGTATTGTTACTTTCTACCATTGTACCTTGCAAATTGAGGTCCACCATTGACTTTACAAGTTAGTTTTGAAACAAGGATTATTATTATTGTGTTCATTTTGTGGTCTTTATAAAATAAGCATAAAATCAATGCCTTATGGAATTTTAGCACTGGCACCCTGTTATAAAATTATCTTCAAAGGCAGGACTGCATTTCATTTCATTCCATTCCATTTATTGATTGGATATGCTGCTCCTCACAATGTGTTTTAGATGGTTTACAAATTCCAGTATTGACAAGTTACATAATTAAAATATACAGTATTAACTAGTCTACATAAAATCACATATAACAAAGATACAATTCTGAGTTTGCTATAAAAATGGAAAAAATTAAAAGGGACAATAAAAAAAGTAAACAACCAGACTTTCATGTTATTCCTGCACTGTAAATCACTATTATTTTTTCTCAGCTCTTGAGGCAGAGAGTTCTAACAAAGAGGTCCTTAGAGGCCAAGTCTATTAGACAAGTGGTAGTTAAATGTACCTCTAATAACAAAGGCAGCAACAGTTATCTCTGTTGAGGATCTCTTCATAAGCTATCTAAACCTAATGTGCCTTTAGAAATGGTAAGTCCACAACATCCTTTGTACACTGAAGTCTACAAATCATCAATGCTTAGTATGTGCTTCTGATACCTTGCTGGAGGCCATCAAGATTATCAGTCATTGACAGCAACACTATTTCAGTACCATCTCTGATTCCTCTGTCACCTGCTATTAAGGCTCTCTTGTGCCGGTCCCAAGCATGCTGGAATTAGATCACTGATTTGCCTTCTGCTACTTCTTTTGGAAGTATGTTCTTGATGTCTACCACGCTCTCAGTGTAAAAGTTGTTTCTCATATTCACTTTGAGCCTCCCACCCTCTAGATTTATAGGATTGCTTCTTGTCCTTGAGTTTCAAAAATTCTACCACATGGGCCATAACTTCTGGGGGAATGGCCCGGAACACAGACTCCAGAGAAGTAGAGGTCTTCTTCTTCAGGTCCTCCCTTCCAGGCAGCTTGCAGGGAAGAAGAGGGGAGAGGATGAGCCTGGAGCAGAGCACAATAGTCACTCTAATTTCTATCCAGCCTCTTTTTTTCCTGTTGATCCTACCTTAGTCCATCTATCCCCTCCCCCAAGCTCTATTTCCCTTTTATCTACAAATTAAGCCAACAGAAGTCTGAAGGCGAATCGATAGCACAAGGAAAAATATTTTATAAGGAAAAGCACCCAAGAAATTGATGCTCTTACCACCACCTCACTGGTAAGTGCACCTGAGTTAATTGCAGCTGATGATTTAGCATGGTAAAGTGCCTCTCACTGAGATAACTGCATGGGGACATGCCAGGCAAATCCCCATCAGTTAATGTGGATCTGTCACAACACCCATGATAATTTTGGCTCTTAATGTGCACTACCTTAGTGCACTGTAGTAAACATGACCCTTAGACACTTTTGTGTCTTTATAAAATAACCTCAAAATAGGCGTCTACATGGTCTTCATACATAGGTGGCCTGTTAGAAAGTTACATAAGAACATAAGAACCTAAGATATGCCATACTGGGTCAGACATAAGAACATAAGAACATAAGATATGCCATACTGGGTCAGACGAAGGTCCATCAAGCCCAGTATTCTGTTTCCAATAGTGGCCAATCTAGGTCATATGTACCTAGTAGTTTCCCCAAGGGACACAGGTTCCACAATGCTTGTATTGGTTCAAGCATTGATATCCTGGGTCCCTTCTTAATAATGGCTTATGGACCTTTCCTCCAGGAACTTGTCCAAACCTTTTTTAAACCCAGCTACACTAACAGCCTTTACTACATCCTCCGGTAACAGGCATTGATATCTTCGGTCACTTCTTAATAATGGTTTATGGACCTTTCCTCCAGGAACTTGTCCAAACCTTTTTTAAACCCAGGTACACTAACAGCCTTTACTACATCCTCCGGTAACAAATTCCAGAGTTTGATTACACGTTGAGTGAAAAAATATTTTCTTTTATTAGTCTTAAATAGTTTACCCAGTAGCTTCATTGCACGTCCCCTAGTCTTTCTATATTCTGATAACGTAAACAATTGATCTACGTTTACCCGTTCCACTCCGTTCATTAATTTATAGACTTCTATCATATCTCCCCTCAGCCGTCTCTTTTCCAGGTTAAAGAGCCCTAACTTTTTTAGCCTTTCTTCATAGGAGTATCCTTCCATCCCCTTTACCATTTTGGTGGCTCTTCTCTGAACCTTTTCTAAAATTGCTATATCCTTTTTAAGATACGGCGACCAGTATTGCACACAATATTCAAGGTGCGGTCTCACCATGGAACGATACAGAGGCATTATAATATCTTTTGTTTTATTTTCCATTCCTTTCCTTATCTTACCTAGCATTCTATTTGCTCTCTTGGCCGCCGCTGCACACTGGGCCGAGGGTTTTAACATGGTATCCACAATGACGCCTAAATCTTTTTCCTGGGTGGTGGTTCCTAATGTGGAACCTTGCATCGTGTAACCATAGTTTGGGTTGTTCTTCCCTAGGTGCATAACCTTGCACTTGTCCACATTAAATTTCATCTGCCATTTTGATGCCCAGTCTTCCAATTTATCAAGATCCTCTTGCAATTTTTCACAATCCTCTTGGGTTTTAACAACTTTAAATAGTTTTGTGTCATCTGCAAATTTGATAACCTCACTCGTTATTCCACTTTCCAGGTCATTTATGAATATGTCAAAAAGCAGCGGACCCAGCACAGATCCCTGGGGTACACCACTATTCACCTTTCTCCATTGGGAAAATTGGCCATTTAGCCCTACCCTCTGCTTTCTATCTTTTAACCAGTTCCTGATCCACAATAGTACACTGCCTCCTATCCCATGACTCTTTAGTTTTGCCAAAAGTCTCTGATGAGGGACCTTGTCAAAGGCTTTCTGAAAGTCCAGATACACAATATCAACCGACTCACCTTTGTCCACCTGTTTATTCACTCCTTCAAAAAAACATAACAGATTAGTAAGACAAGATCTTCCTTGTCTAAAGCCATGTTGGCTGTCTCCCATTAGGTCATGACTATCTACATGCTGAGTAATTTTATTTTTTATGATGGTTTCTACCATTTTTCCCGGTACTGACGTCAGGCTCACCAGTCTGTAGTTTCCCGGATCACCCCTGGAACCCTTTTTAAAAATTGGTGTTACATTGGCGATCCTCCAATCTTCAGGTATTAGAGATGATTTTAATGATAGTTCACAGATTACTGATAGCAGGTCTGCAATCTCATATTTCAGTTCTTTCAACACCCTTGGATGTAGACCATCCGGCCCAGGTGATTTGCTACTCTTCAGTTTATCTAATAGTTGTAAGACATCTTCCCGATGTATCGATATTTCCTTCAATTCTTCCGCACCTTTAAATACCACTTCAGTCATGGGTAACATCCCTACATCTTTCTCAGTAAAGACCGAAGCAAAGAATTCATTCAGTCTCTCCGCTATCGCCTTATCGCCTCTTAGTGCTCCTTTAACCCCTATATCATCTTATGGACCAACTGACTCTCTCACAGGTTTATTGCTACGAATGTACTTGAAAAGGTCTTTATTTCGCGTTTTTGCTTCCGCAGCAAGCTTCTTCTCAAATTCTCTCTTTGCCTGCCTTATCAATGCCTTGCATTTGACTTGCCAGTGCTTGTGCTGTTTCCAGGTTTCGTCATTTGGCTCTTTTTTCCATTTCCTGAAAGATGCTTTTTTGGCAACAACAGCCTCTCTGACCTCACCTTTAAACCATGCTGGCAGTTTTTTGGACTTCCTTCCACTTTTCTTAAAGTGTGGAATACAGCTGTTCTGGGCTTCCAAGATAGTATTTTTCAACAACACCCAAGCTTGATGTACGTCTTTAACCTTTGCAACTGTTCCTTTTGTTTTTTTCTTAACTGTTTTCCTCATTTTATCATAGTCTCCCTTTCGAAAGTTAAAAGGTAGTACTGTGGATTTCCTTACTATCCCTCCTCCACTAATTAAATCAAAGGCGATCATGCTATGATCACTATTGCCAAGTGGCCCCAACACCCTTATCTCTTGCACTAGATCTGGTGTTCCACTAAGGATTAGGTCTAATATGGCTTCCCCTCTGGTCGGTTCATGAATCAGCTGCTCCAAGAAGCAGTCATTTATTTCATCTAGGAACTTTATCTCCCTAGCATGTCCTGACGTGACACTGACCCAGTCGATACCGGGGTAATTGAAATCACCCATTATTATTACTGTGCTGTAACCTTTGTTAGCTTCCTTGATTTCTTTGAGCATTTCATCATCCTTTTGGTCATTCTGGCCAGGCGCTCGATAGTACACCCCCACTGCCATTGCCTTCCCCCTTTTATATGGAATTTCAATCCATATAGATTCTACAGCAGATTTTGTTTCCTGCAAAACTTTAATCCTTTCTGAGTCAATGCCCTCTCTAACATAGAGCGCAACCCCTCCACCCATTTGATCAGCTCTATCATTACGATATAGTTTGTACCCAGGTATCACAGTGTCCCACTGGTTGTCCTCCTTCCACCATGTCTCTGATATTCCAATCATATCTAACCTTTCATTTAGTGCTATATATTCTAACTATCCCATCTTATTCTTTAGACTTCTAGCATTTGCATACAAGCATTTTAGAGAATGTATTTTATTCATGTTAATTTGGCTATTGTTAGACATGGGTAAATTGGGATCTTTAAGCTCTGTCTGCTCCATACTTGAGGGCATACTTCCACATTGTAAATAGAGTGGATGCATGTTAGCTGTGGATATCATTTTAGATGCCCTATTCATGCTTTGGATGTCTGAAAACAGGCAATGAGATGTCCAAAGCACAATCTTCTCCAGAGCCATTTTAGTAACCAGGTCTGTGGACATACCCAGCATTATGTCATCCAAGTCTGGATGGGGATGTGGTGAGGACATTCCCCGGAATCTGGACAACTCTCCTGATCAGTGATAACAGTAGTGGGATTTGAACTCTGGCTGCCCTGTCCCTAAACCACTATGCTAACTATTAAGCTATCCTAGACATCCAGATGCTAACATATGGTTCTTTGTAGACTGCCGACGTTCATATTGGGCACATCCATATTCGAGCTTAGACATCCCAGATTGCACTTGGACGTCCCTTCTAAAATTCCTCTCTATGTCTTTCATGCTAACAATAAATGCAAAATATTCATGTGGTCATACTAATATTTGGTTAATTATCGTGAATCACACATAAACAGTCATTTTTGGTTACATGTTGGTTTCTGCACATTTTTGTACATGTAGAGGGTAGTTTTAAGCAGTAAAGCCATGCCTATTTAGGTGCTATTTTATAAAGAAATGTAAGCACCTACTTTGTATAAAATACTAGTGCAATTGGCCGATATCATGCTGAGATTTACACCTTACACCTGCTGGCAGAAATGTCATTAATATTTTGCACGCATACAGTATACACATAGATTGAGATATGTTTTAATCTATGTGTGTTCTTGCATGCTCAGCCCAAACTCAACTTGTGCTCATCCACAGTGAAAGTATGTGCCATCAAATGAACATTAGTAATATTATGCTGAGTGCTATTTTATGAGCTCGCTTATTGACATATTTGGCCACATAAGTGCATAAATGACTAATATAGCTCATTTTAGTCACCTAGTCTCATTCTAAAAGTAGGCACCTCCTTATAAAATTAACCCTGTGGAGCCCAATTCATGAAGTGGCGTCCAGGTCATCTGGACGGCCCCGAGCAGAACAGGCCCATTTGGACCCGATTCTGCACTGCTTTAACCAGATGTTCCCGCAGCATGCAGGATCGGGTCCAGAGATGGCCTGGCGTGCATCTTCCATTGTCACGGGGACGTCCTCCGGTCAGCACGTCCAGGCCCCCTGATCCCTCCTGTGCACGGATAGCCCAATGACCCCTCGGTCCAGTTTCCCCACTGCCCAGCCCTCAGTGGGCCTGCTGGGACAGAATTGGTTGGTGGGGCAGGGCCTGCCATGTGTCCGATGCATTGGGGGGACTGCTGGGCTGGGGCACATGGGGTCCAGTGCTTATTTCACCTCCGAGGTACTCCCCAGACGTGACCGGAATTGGCCCTGTATGCCCAGGTGATAGGCCCCCCATGCCTTGCCCATGCTCTGCCCCCATGCCGTCCCCATCTCCATCTCCCCGCACAGAGCCTCTGGGCTTGCGGGGAAACTGTGACTTGGAATTTGGGCAGGATGGCTGCTATCTGCCTTATTGAATCGGGGCCTTAGCATTAATCACTTATACTTTAGTGAATTGACTCTTCAGTGACCAAGCGATTCCTTAGTATTAAGACAGTTCATATTTTTTGGCTTTAAAGTCCAACAACCTGAGTTATTTGTATTGACAGTAAGCTTTGTCCACTTCCAGATCTCTCAGTAGTTCTTAGGGATGTGCATTCATTTGGAAATTAATGGAAAAATGCAATGAATGAATCCATTTTCATTTTGTTTTGCTTAAAAAAAAAGTTGAAAAATGCATACTTATTCACCTTTCCTATATTTGCAAATTGATGCATGTCTGTGGGTAAAACGTAATAGGAAAAGACATGGCAAAATGTTTCTCATTAGGGTATCAGGAGGCACTGGGGGCTGTATAAAACATGTCTGTTGAGCGGTATTGTGTGTGCATTTGCATTTATCTTGAAAATGTAGATGTGTATGCTATGGGAAGGGGGGGGGGAGGAGAGTGTTTATGTGCCTCTTATATGTACATGTATTCTCCCCTGTCCTCTCTGCACTCACTAACTCAGCCTACCACCCTTTGCATGCTCCTCTTCCTTATATTCCCCTTCCTTTCATATTCTGTGCCCTGCTATCCATTCCCTTCCTCCAACACTCCCTCCTCCTTCAAGTTCCTCCCCATTCTCAGCCCTTCCTAAATCCTTTCCCCATCTTTCACCCCTTCTTCTCTATTTCTTTTCCCAGTATATATGTGATGGAGGCCCAGAATGGCTCCAATGGTCGTGGTCCAGTCTCCCAAGCCTGTCCACTGTGAGGGTCGTGCATCAGCTAGGGTCACATTACCAACACCCTCCAATGGGCCACAGCTGAGGCAACATACTCTGCCTGTCTGATAGCTTTGATTGAAAAGAGCATGCATGAAATAGTCCATGTTGAGTAGGTAAAAGGGTGCCTGGGGTTTTGCTGAATCTGCACCCTTTTGGATGGTATGTGGACCAGGTGAGAACAAAATGAACAGAAAAGAACCCGTGGGCTTTGAACTAGCCCTCTGGTATGCCTAAACATTGAGCTCCAACCATTATGCCAACCTTGCACAGCATCTGCTATGGGAAGATGTACTAGTAAAGGGAATATATGTATGTATCTGCCTCCAGTGTATCAGCAGGCTGTCGGTTCATTCTCACCGGACCGTGAATTACCTGTGTGTTGTGCACATATATGTTGTGATTCAAAGTATCCGATGTCATGGATTGGGTATGAGACCTGACTCATGTTAAATGCATGTGTCAGACATCTGCTTCCCTCACACCATCAACCCTGTGTGATCTCACAAACCTCACCTAAAACAGAAATGGCCTCAGATGCATGTCTCTGTCCTCTGTATCTTATGAAAGAGATCCTGGTAAATGATGTCTGTTGGCAAGTACTTGCAGGTGAAACATGTTGTTTTGCACTGAATGCAGTTGAGTCGGTTGCATGCTGCATACCAACAAGTGTGATTTCGATTGGGCAGTGCTGTGTACAAGGACGGTGCAAGAACAGTAATGCTAGACCTATAAAATGTTTAACTTTGGAAAATTAACAAACAATGCAATAGCATGTGCCTGCCTGCAATATGTGAACATGTAGGCACCTCCCCAAGTCAGCAGTCGACGGGCTGGTGTGCAGTGCAGATATGGGAAGGTCACAAGGTATGTGTCCCATAGATCTCATGTACTATCATTGCTATGCCCAAGGCTCATCCCCAGGACAGATCTGGTATAGGAACTGGATTATGTGCATTGTGCTGTATACCCCTCATTGCGGTCCTACAGTCTGCAGCCCTGATTGTCATGAGCTTGTGTGTAGGCAGTATGTGGTTTCTTTTGAGCCATTAACATTATCTGTGCCAAGCCCTAGATTACATTCCTGTCTGTTATTTTAACCATGACAATTCAGCACATGCATACCCTACACCAACAGTAGAGCCCCAGATGCGGTTGGGATGGTGTGTGTACAAGGAGGTGCAAGTGGGGGCTGTCTGTCCCTCGACAACCTGGATGCCCAGTGCTGAATTTGTCATAGACCATCTATGTCCTTGGTAGGCCTGTCAGATGGGGATGACCAAGAAGTTGCCCAAAGTCTTCCTGGCTGTGGCAAAACCAAACCAAACAAATAACACAATGCAAAAAATATATGTATATAAACACATTCAGATACTTTTAATATAATTCATAACAGATTCAACATATACACACACATAATATCTTACTTCCCTCAAAAATGCAATCGAAAGTGTGTTGCAAAAATTATATTAACAAAAATAAACAATATATTCAAGATATATATTCAAAAATATTGCATTAACAGAGTACCCTCTTAGATCATAAAACCCCCAACTATACACAATATACATATAATCTAAACCACATTTTACAAACAATACAATGAAAGTTTCAACAATCCCTATAATAAATAGTAAGACATCAATAAATTAATCAAATTACATACAGTGATTATCTCACAAAAATCCCTTTTTCCTTTTATTCATGAAAAATTAAACCCACATTTTTCTATCCATATTTCTATTCAATCCGTAAAATACAAAGTGGAAAAAATTAAACAATCAAAAAAATCACCACTAATTTGCAAATAAACAAAACCAGACAGATTGAATAGAAAAATTTCAATGGGGCTGCGGCTCCGAAAACGATCGGAAACCGCTACCGCAGCTTTGTAAACAAGCCCCTATATGTATATTGTGTATAGTTGGGGTTTTATGATCTAAGAGAGTACTCTGATGTTAGTGCAATATTTTTGAATATATATCTTGAATATATTGTTTATTTTTGTTAATATAATTTTTGCAACACACTCTCGATTGCATTTTTGAGGGCAGTATGATATTATGTGTGTGTATATTTTGAATCTGTTATGAATTATATTAAAAGTATCTGAATATGTTTATATACATATATTTTTTTTGCATTGTGTTATTTGTTTGGTTTTGTTTATTTGCAAATTAGTGGTGATTTTTTTGATTGCAACATGAAAACAAGACAGGAAGGGATGCAGGAGCTGACATGCAGCTGAACCTTGGCTATGGGCTGGCATATTGTGGCTCTGGCAGCATGGTAATAACAATGTTGTTTGCTGGGCTGAGATTTGAGCTCCATAATGGAGCTGCACAGACATGGAGACACAACCCCACGCAACTTCCTTTGACATTATGGAGCCCTGATGCATCAGCTGTGAATCTGCTTGCTGTCGGCCTAATGAGAATTGTGCCATGGAATGCATGTTGAGACTATAAGGCCTCATTCTGTACATGAACACACAACGTACACCTGTTGTATCACTATTGCATCTATTGCAGTATGCCCCGATGAAGGGTGGCTATACATGATATGGATGGGTAGCATGCACTGAGTTGCTATGTGTGATTCAAGCACAATGTGAGGGCAGCATGAACAAATAATATGTGCAGTGATGTTGATAAGCAATCATGTAGATGATGCCTCTCTTGCCTCTCCATAATATCAGGCATGTTACTCAATAGTCTATTGTATGGGTAAAGCTAATATATGTATATATGCGGTGGCTGTATGCACCAGGGGTGCTGCTGACAATCTCAAATGTGTCACAGGAGCTATGGATCCTGTGCAAGAAATAGGAGACCCAGCTAAATAAGAGCATACTTAACACATGTCATCTATACCTCAGACACTATGTTACTGAGCTGGCAATATTTTCTTTCTAGCAAGGAATGTCTGTGTGAGCCACAGATCAGATATCAATAATTAAGGCTCTGTTGATGAGCCTCGTATCTACCTCTGAGAAATGATCAGATGAAAGACAAATGGTGTACCTCCCCAATGGCTGTGACTCTGTGAACAAACACATTGCTCACACATCTGAACATTAGCGGTGTGCACCTTTGTACACATGTGCTGTCTCACAGAGGTCTGAACCATGCAAACCTTGCTGCTCACAGATATATATCTCCACAATGGTCATTGATGATATTGGTGATGTTGGGATAGCAGTGCGGCGAGTGAGTTGGAGGGATGCAATGATGTGTCCTGCATTATCCCCAGAATTCCCATATCACATATGAGACATGGCTGATGTTTCAACATAGTTCTAGTGGTATGCATGGTTCAGACCTCTGTGAGACAGCACATGTGTACAAAGGTGCACACCGCTAATGTAAAACGAGCGACAGAGAAATCTGGGCCACGATCTACAACGTTGAGATGGAGGTAGTTATGAGAAGCACATGTGTTGGCACAGTAAAAACATATTTCTCACAGGTGCAGACTCAGCTAAATAAAACACCTTTGGGATGTCACAGTAGGCCTCTACATCCATGTGTTGTACAGGTATGAGAATGTATATGGAATACACAATCTAAGCAATGTGTGAAAATACTGATAAGCACATCATAAAATGGCCCTTGCCATGTGTGCGACACACTGTCATGAGAGACACAGGATGAAGCACACATGTGACTGTGTAAGCTGTAAACAAATCAATAATTACAAATCTTTATTAGGAAACAACAGATCAACGTGGTCTGTGAACTGCCAAAACATAATCATTATGGTCAAGTAGCCCTTACAAACTTTTAACCATGTGATGTCACTGTATCGCAACATATTTGTGCACACACATGTGCACACTGTAAATCCCCAAATGACACAGTAACACCCTGTATGCAGAGGATCACTCCTGGATATGGGGAAAGAGAGATGACACAGGTAGTCTTGAAGGACACATGCAGTCTTGAAGGACTACAAAAGGGGACTGCTACTTCTGGAGAGAGATCTGCAATAGTGAGTGTATACTTCTGGGAATTTTTTCTGAAGGGAATTCTTTGGATTAAAGCTGATTAATCTGTGAACCCAGTGTATCTGTTAAATCAGTCAGGGCCTAGTTGCAGCAGTTTAACTTTAAATTTAAAACACAGAAGAGAGCTTTCTGGTTAAATTTAGAACCCAGCAGAGAGGCTGTAGTTTAAATGTAATACTCACTCAGGGCCTAGTAGCAGCAGAGTGCTTTTAGTTTAAATTTAAAACACAGAAGAGAGCTTTCTGGTTAAATTTAGAACCCAGCAGAGAGCTTCTAGTTTAAATTTCATACTAAGTCAGAGCCTAGCAGCAGCAAAGAGATTTAATTTAAATCAAATCAGAATATAACTTAGCATAAAAAGGAAAATAGGGTCAGCATTCTTTGAGCAATAAATAAAGTCTTCTAGAGACCTTTTGCGGCGCTCCTGCCCCGCCTTAGGGCTAAAGACAGGAGCGGAGCCTATTGCCTCGTTAGGAAGGAGTTTAAAACCTATTCCCCTGGAATGCTGGGTACTGTAGTTTTTCTGCTCCTTTCACTCCGAAATAAAGTGTAGTTGTGCGCCAGAGACGGTAAGGCTTATTTGCAAGTATTTTTATTATGGTTAAGGTTATTCTTCCATCGCATGACAAATTCAGAAATATGAACAAAACAGGTGCTTTAACAGGAACAGAAAGAACTCAGGTATAAAGTCAACTTAAAGTAGAAATTCAGCTTTACTTCTAAGCAGTTTACTCAGCTCTGCCCCAAGAGGTCATTCACTTTAAATGCAGCCTCTTTTCACACACTGTTACGTTCACAGTGCTGGGTCACTTCAGGTGCAGGTAATTAAAGCTTTCCTAGCATGGCAGCAAAACAGCTCCGTTAGTATTCAACTCATACACGGCATAACCAGTTTCTTCAGTTTGGTATTTCCACACAACAAATAGTACAGTCCATGCTCTCACAGTCAGGTAAGTCAGAATTATCTTGCATTAATTCCTCGGACTGTATAGAATTATTAGCTTCCTGCAATACTGGCTGTCTGTTTGCTTTTAGCTTTAAAAACTCTTTAAAATCCTGGAGAAGCAATTCAGCCTGTTGTCTGCTAGATAAGGAATTGTTATCAGCTATTAAACTTCCCTCTTGATTAAGGCTATTTCCCTTTTCCTCTCTCAGGTTAAGTGAATCAGAGTAACTCTTAGGCTCTTTTGTTAAGGTTTCAAATATAGGAGAGTTGGGTTTACCTTCACTCTGGAAACTCTTTGGCAAATCGCTTACTTGTTGCCAAGCCCCTCTTATCCTAGGTGGCTCAGACATCCTCCAGCTGTGAGAGTTCCCGTGCCTCTCTGGGCCAAACTGTAATTCCCAGAATGAGTTCTTTTTCTCTCTTGCCTGCCGTGAAGGCTTCCTCTCCCAGGGCTCTGCCTTCCTCCAGGTGTCTATTCCAGGGCTAGGTCCACTTTCCTCAGGACTTCCATTTATTGCCTCTGAACAGATTCTTGCAGGTCTTCTTCTACTGCTTCGGCTCAGTCCTTGGCTGCTAGCCTTCTCTCTCTGACTGCTGCTCCTCTGACTGCTCACGGTACTCTGTCCGTTCCCTGGGCTCCTTCTCTTCTCCTTCCACTTCTCCTCCTTCTCCTTAGCAAAGCCATACTCCGGTTTAAAACCAGGTTCTCTTCTAGACATGCCCCTTCCAAGCACTGGGTGTGCCCAATCAGGACTGCACGACTCCTCCCCTGGGCTGGTATCC
Organism: Ichthyophis bannanicus; assembly: GCA_033557465.1. Classification (NCBI taxonomy): domain Eukaryota; kingdom Metazoa; phylum Chordata; class Amphibia; order Gymnophiona; family Ichthyophiidae; genus Ichthyophis; species Ichthyophis bannanicus. The sequence continues at coordinate 587,220,396 of CM066033.1, read as the reverse complement.
ATGCTCAGCTCAGCAGAACGAAGTCTCTCTTTCTTTCCAGCACTGTCAATCTGGCATAAATCCTGTTGCCCTTCAGGATTTTCATCTGTCTCCATAGCCTCAGGAGGGCGCTCTTCACCACACTTTACAAAGAGGCCTTCTACCTAGGGGGCAAGAGACCTGTGAAACTTTTTAAATAGGTATTAAAGCCAGGTAGCCGGCCAAAAGGCCATTTTGAAAGACTCCTTCTATCCAAGCAAGGACTGTTAATCACCCAGGAAGTTGGTCACAGCTTACCTTAGAAGCACAGGACAGGGTACTGTGAAGCAGCCCTCTTTTAATAAGTCTTATTTTCCTCCCTCCCTCCCCAACACCCACCCACCCATGGGATAATCATAGCTTTATAGGTACTTATACATCTTAAAGGAAAGGAGCTGCTCTCAGGTGCAGCTCTTTATTCAAATCAATCATACATTAAGGACCTGAGATTAATTAAGCTTCAGGTGAACAAGGTATATTAAACGTATTAGGTACACTTTTATTAGTATAAGTATCCACAGCAACCCTTAGTAAGTAAAGAACTTAAAGATCTAAACAAAGTTTAAAACTAAGATGCAGACAGCAGTCCAGCAGCAAGATGGGGGCTTTCCATTCTTTTGCATTGAGTGTCACATGTATGATTTTCTCCCAGTTGGTGAGAGGTCTTACATGTGCACTAGGTGCAAGGAGCTCTTTGCTCTCAGGGAATGAGTCCATTCTCTAGAGGCTAGAGTAGCAGACTTGGAAGACATAAGAAAGACAGAGAGGTACATAGATGAGACCTACAGGGATATAGTCCTGAAGTCCCACCTCCAGTCTGGCAGTATTCCAGTTGCTATGGAGGAGATAGCTCATGTGATAGGAGAGCATCACCCTGGTGTGGCAGGAAGTGATCCTGTAACTAGCACCTGTCCTCCAGGTGATGTAAAACCCTCTCACACCGAGGATGTTTCTCCAGTGCCATGTGCCCATGAGGGAAGGGTTAGGACAGCCATTATAGTTGGTGATTCGATCATTAGGCATGTAGATAGCTGGGTGGCAGGTGGACGTGAGGATCACCTGATAACATGCCTGCCTGGTTCGAAAGTAGCGGACCTCACGCGCCACATTGATAAGGTTTTAGCACACTCCTCCCCAGCACTATCTGTCTTGGTACATGTAGGTACCAATGACATAGGAAAATGTGGTAAGGAGTTTCTGGAGGCTAAATTTAGGCTTTTAGGTAGGAAGATGATATCCAGAACTTCTAGGGTAGCATTCTCCAAAATGCCTCCCATTCCATGCGCAGGACCCAAAAGGCAGGCTGAACTCCAGAATCTCAATGCGTGGATGAGACGATGGTGCAAGGAAGATAGGTTTGGATTTGTTAGGACCTGAGGAACATTCTGTGGAAAGAGAGGCTCTTCTGAAGGGATGGGCTTCACATTAACTGGGATGGAACCAGGCTGCTGGCATTAGCCTTTAAAAAGGAGATAGAGCAGCTTTTAAACTAGATAACAGGGGAAAGCCGACAGTCACACAAGAGTGCATGGTTCAGAACAATGTATCCTTGGATACTAGCAAAAGCAGAGAGGTTCCAAAAAAGAGTAAAGTAGCCGAAATGCCGTTGAGTATGGAGCAGAAAGAGCTTAAAGATTCCAAATTACCCATGCCTACCAATAGTCAGATTAATATGAATAAAATACAGTCTCTAAAATGCTTGTATGCAAATGCTAGAAGTTTAAAAAAATAAGATTGGAGAGTTAGAATATATTGCACTAAATGAGAGTTAGATATGTTTGGAATCTCAGAGACATGGTGGAAGGAGGACAACCAGTGGGACACTGTGATACCTGGGTACAAACTATATCATAAAGATAGAGCTGATCAAATTGGAGGAGGGGTTGCGCTCTATGTTATAGAGGGCATTGAGTCAGAAAGGATTAAGGTTTTGCAGGAAACAATATTTGCTGTAGAATCTCTACGGATTGAAATTCCATGTAAAAAGTGGAAGGCGATGGCAGCCTGGCCAGAATGAACAAATGGATGATGAAATGCTCAAAGAAATCAAGGAAGCTAACAAAAGTTACAGCACAGTAATAATAATAATGGGTGAGTGTCACAGCAGGACATGCTAGGGAGATAAAGTTCCTAGATGAAATAAATGACTGCTTCTTGGAGCAGTTGGTTCATGAAATGACCAGAGGGGAAGCCATATTGGACCTAGTCCTTAGTGGAACACCAGATCTGGTGAAAGAGATAAGGGTGTTGGAGCCACTTGGCAATAGTGATCATAGCATGATCGTGTTTGATTTAATTAGTGGAGGAGGGATGGTATGGAAATGCACAGTACTACCTTTTAACTTTCGAAAGGGAGATTATGATAACATATGAAAATAAGATATGCCATACTGGGTCAGACCAAGGTCCATCAAGCCCAGTATCCTGTTTCCGACAGTGGCCAATCTAGGTCATACGTACCTAGCAGTTTCCCCAAAAGACACAGATTCCACAATGCTTGTACCGGATCAAGCATTGATATCCTGGGTCCTTTCTTAATAATGGTTTATGGACCTTTCCTCCAGGAACTTGTCCAAACCTTTTTTAAACCCAGCTACACTAACAGACTTTGCTACATCCTCCGGTAACAAATTCCAGAGTTTCATTGCACGTTGAGTAAAAAAATATTTTCTTTTATTAGTCTTAAATAGTTTACCCTATAGCTTCATTGCATGTCCCCTAGGGTGGTCCACTGCCATAGGGGAAAAAATAAAAGTAGGAATTTCTTTGCTCCCTGGCCTGATTCTGGTTCCATTTATGTAGAAAACAATGTGTGCAAAGTGTGAAGCCAATCAAATAATATTTAGGGGTGGCTCAAGGTCCCTATCTATCAGGCCCCTGGATCCCCCCCCAGGGTTCGTCAGACCACTGGGTATTATCCGCTCATAGACGGGGGTATCATGCTTGCCAAGCACTCAGTGTGGTCCAGATGCTAGTAAGGACTTTGACGATGTGGGGAACATCTTACGGTGTTGCGAGACAACACCCAGAAGGAACTGGAGTTGCTCTTCTTTTGTGGTGTGTCGGCCGTTGAACTCCTCAATGAGTTTGACATCTCGCTCAGCCACATTGTTGATCACTGGAAGATTTTTTACTTTCTTCAGACCGTCTTTGAATGATGCATTCTCTTCCCAGTCTTCTGAGTCTGCATTAAGAAAATCACTGTTGATGTCGAGGTGTTTCAGGAAACGGATTGACTTGCGAGTTGCAAAAGATTCAAGTGGTGGAATCATGGAACTTTTCAATTCGACCTGCTTTGGGGGATCTTCGTCTTCGTCATCATCCTCATCGCTTTCATCTGATTCTGCTGGGATCATGGCCGACACTATGGCCCGCTTTGTCGGTGCTGAAACAGCTTCATCGAACAGTGACAGTGCCACAAGCTCCTCTGACACATATCACAGATGCTGTTGCAGTTTGTCTCTGGCCGCTCTTCCAACACTGTCATTGTGGTAAGAGAGTAGTTTCTTCAGCATCTCCAAATCTGTGCGAGGAGCAACTGCGGCATCAGGGGCAGAAAACCAGGCTTCCACATGAATCAGGAAGGAAAAAATGCTCACATCACAAACACAGGACTCCTCCCATTGGGTAAGATCTTTGAGTTGTCCTCGGAACATCCAAATCTTGAGACAGTACAAGACTTTTGCCATCCATCTGGCATGATGGAAAGCTCCGGGTTTCTTGAAATTGAAACTAGGAAGATTCCCTCCAAGGCAGACAATCGTTAACTCCAAGAATTCCAGGTAATCATCTCGGTGATTGCCCTGTGCCAACTTGGATTCCGCAAACTTCATGATGTGATCCCTGTCAGGTTGCAGCACCTCCAAGTCTTTTCCAGTTTGATAGTTGGACTTGTCAAGGGAGCTCCAATTCTTTTGGAACCGGCGAAAGAGTTGGACATTGGGACCCGATGAAGCTCCAGAGCATGTAGAGAATACTGCACCAAGAATTATTTTGTAAATGTGATGGCAGCATGCCAAATGAAGGATTGTGCGACGGAGTCTCTGTTCTAGAAGAATGCATGCTCCTGATCGACGTCCCATGTTCGATGCAGTTGTATCAAAGCAGAAGCCTGCAACCTTTTCATCCAAACACCATTCCTGTAACAGTTCATAAACTGCTGCAGCTTGATTCTCGCCCGTTCCTGATGTCAGTTTTGGTACACCAAGAAGTTGTGTTTCTCCAGTGGAGACAGCCGTTATCAAAACTGGAAGGCGGTCAACGGATGTGGTTGAAAAGAGGAGAGATGGCAATAACTTGCTATCCCAATGCACAATGTATGTTTTGCCTTCGGCTTTGAATGCGTTGTGCAGGTCCGTCCATTGTTGCTGACGGTGCTTTTCTCTATGGCGCTTGACGCTGGAGCGGCTGATATTGAGCTCCCCAGGATAATGTCCCAGACTTCTGGTGGTTTCAGCTACGACAAACAGAGCATTGCGATCCGTTGTCCCTGTCCGATCCAGGGCTGCTGTAAGCTCTGGGGTCTAGACATTGTTAGGTCGAAACTGCTTCGTTTGTGGAGTTGCTTTCTTCTGTCCGTTATCTGAATCCTCAGATGTCGACGAGTCTTCACCTGACTCTGCTGAGGAAGAAGATCCTTCCAGCTGAACTTGGCTTGTAGTTGCCTCGGCTTCGGCAACATGTTTTTGTCTGCGCCTTTTCAGTTCTTCTTCTCGCTGTTGCAATCTTGCTTCCGTGTTGGCCAGTTTCTTGTCCATCGTGCACATTGAGCCGCAGCACCCTGGTTCTCATTGCGCTATTAAGAATTCTTTGTCTTCTTGAATATGAATTAAAGACATTGCATTGGCATGCGCCACATCAAATAGGTTTTTCATTGCAACCTGGAATTCTTTTTCATTTGCCTCTTGTTTCCCTCCTCTCCCTATGTTTTTCTTCAAAGGTTTCCACTGATTGAACAATTTCTTTACTTTTTCTTGAATTTTGTCATTTCTTTGAACAGGAAGCCTGACCTTTTCCCAATAAGCTTCTACTTCACTTGTTACAATAGATACACTTTCACTAACACCTTTGTTTAATGTCATATGGTGATGTAAAAATACACTTAACACCTTGCTCCTTGCTGGGGAGCTTGGCCCCCAGAATTGTGGTGGACATTTCTTCAATGAGATAAAAACCACGTTTTTTCGCCATCTGAAAAGAATAAAGATACAAAGATAATAGTACAATGTCTTTGCCACCTCTCAGAGACGAGATTAGTTCAAATATGACGCAATCAAATGTAATCAGTGTGGAACTGAGTGGATGATACAAGATGATGCAACATTTCGTCATCTGCTCCCAGGGGGAAATCTCAAGACTTGTTGAGCCACCCCTAAATATTATTTGATTGGCTTCAAACTTTGTACACAGTGTTTTCTACCTAAATGGAACCAGAATCAGGCCAGGGAGCAAAGGAATTCAGGAATTCATTTTTATGGACCACCCTAATGTCCCCTTGTCTTTCTATATTCTGATAATGTAAACAATCGATCTACGTTTACCCGTTTCACTCCATTCATTAATTTATAGGCTTCTATCATATCTCCCCTCAGCCGTCTCTTTTCCAGGTTAAAGAGCCCTAACCTTTTTAGCCTTTCTTCATAGGGGTATCCTTCCATCCCCTTTACCATTTTGGTGGCTCTTCTCTGAACCTTTTCTAATAACGCTATATCCTTTTTAAGATACGATGACCAGAATTGCACACAATATTCAAGGTGCAGTTTCAGCATGGAACGATATAGAGGCATTATAATATCTTTTTTTTTATTTCCATTCCTTTCCTTTCGGAGTGAAGGAGTGGCCTAGTGGTTGGGGCAAGGTACTTCAGGTCGGGGGTTCAAATCCCACTAGTGGACAGCAACCTTGGGCCGGAAGGACTGGGGTTTCTAGTCCCACAGATGCTCCTTGTGGTCTTGGGCAAGCCACTTAACCCTCCATAGCCCATGTTCCCTGTAAAATAGTTATCGCCAAGTTATAATGCCCTGTTCAATGTAATTTCAGTTTGTTCAATGTAAACCGCACTGATGCAGAATAGCGCGGTATATAAGAGAATGTAAATAAATATGATACCTAGCATTCTATTTGCTCTCTTGGCCACCGCTGCACACTGGGCCGAGGGTTTTAACATGTTATCCACAATGACGCCTAAATCTTTTTCCTTGGTGGTGGTTCCTAATGTGGAGCCTTGCATCATGTAACCATAGTTTGGGTTGCTCTTCCCTAGGTGCATAACTTTGCACTTGTCCACATGAAATTTCATCTGCCATTTTGATGCCCAGTCTTCCAATTTATCAAGATCCTCATGGAATTTTCCACAATCCTTTTGGGTTTTAACAACTTTAAATAGTTTTGTGTCATCTGCAAATTTGATAACCTCACTCGTTATTCCCTTTTCCAGGTCATTTATGAATATGTCAAAAAGCAGCAGACCCAGCACAGATCCCTGGGGTACATCACTATTCACCTTTCCCCATTGGGAAAATTGGCCATTTAGCCCTACCCTCTGCTTTCTATCTTTTAACCAGTTCCTGATCCACAATAGTACACTGTCTCCTATCCCATGACTCTTTAGCTTTGCCAAAAGTCTCTGATGAGGGACCTTGTCAAAGGCTTTCTGAAAGTCCAGATACACTATATTAACCTACTCACCTTTGTCCACCTGTTTATTCACACCTTCAAAAAAACATAACAGATTAGTCAGACAAGATCTTCATTGTCTAAAGCCATGATAAAATGAGGAAAATAGTTAAGAAAAAACTAAAAGGAGCAGTTGCAAAAGTTAAAGACTTATATCAAGCTTGGATGTTGTTGACAAATCGTATCTTGGAAGCCCAGACCAGTTGTATGCCACGCTTTAAGAAAAGTGGAAGGAAGTCCAAAAAACTGCCAGCATAGTTTAAAGGTGAGGTCAGAGAGGCTGTTGTTGTCAAAAAAGCATCTTTCAGGAAATGGAAAAAAGAGCCAAATGATGAAAAAAGAGCCAATGATGAAAAAAGAGCCAAATGATGAAAAAAGAGCCAATGATGCAAGGCATTGATAATGCAGGCAAAGGGAGAATTTGAGAAGAATCTTGCTGCGGAAGCAAAAACACATAATAAAGACTTTTTCAAGTACATTCATAGCAAAAAACCTGTGAGAGAGTCAGTTGGTCCATTAGATGATAGAGGAGTTAAAGGGACACTCTCAAGGTGGCAAAACAGTGTGAGAAGGCAGTGGCAAAAGCCAGGAGGATGTTGAGTTGCATACAAAGAGAAATTACCAGCAGAAAGGAAGAGGTACTAATGCCACTGTATAAGTCACTGGTGAGGCCTCACTTGGAATACTGTGTTCAGTTTTGGAGACCATATCTTGCAAAGGAAACTGTTCAGAGGAAGGCGACAAATGATTTGGAGCCTGCGTCAGAAGCCTTATGAAAAGAGACTTGAAGACCTAAATATGTACACTCTGGAGGAGAGTAGGGATAGGGGAGATATGATTCAGACCTTTAAATATTTAAAGAGAAATAATGAACAAACAAACCTCTTCCAAAGACGGAGAAACTGTAAAACTAGAGGGCATAACATGAAGCTGCAAGGGGGTAAATTGAAAGGCAATGTTAGGAAATACTTTTTCACTGAAAGGGTGATGGATGCTTGGAATGCCATCCCAATGGAAGTGGTGGGGGCAAATACAGTGACAGAATTCAAAATAGCATGGGACAAACACAGTGGATCCCTTTACAGCAACAGGATAAAATCAAAATAAACTTAACTATCTAATTTCTCAACATACAGGGGTGTCCTACACGGAGCGGTGGGTTCACCCCTAAAACAAAGACATGGGGAGGGGTGGCCTGCACGGAGCAGCAGATACATCTGCCATCTTACTGGGCAGACTAGATGGACCATGGTGGTCTTTATCTACTACTACTTCTATTAAGCACTTACATAGCGCCACACACGCAGCTCTATACAGTTATACAAACAAGAGCAGTCCCTGCTCGTCAGTCATGCTCGTTGGCGCTTACAATCTAGTTGAGACAATACAAAGCATTAGTCTGCTCCTTCTCTCAGCCAACAACACACCCTCACCTGTCCTTTCCATATATGACCCATACCCCTCCCCCTCCCATTGTGAATGACATGGACATGTGGGCCATTGCTGTTGTGTGGCCAAATATTCCTTTCCTCCATGCCCCTTGGGAACCCTTTCAATCTGGCATGTGTCTCATACTTTCATTCATTAGAGCTGCAGCCATCATATCCACTCACCTGTTCCTGGAAGACTCCACAGCCCATATTCTATCTTCCCCTTTCCTGACCTGTGTGCTGTATTTGACACTTTTGGGCTCATCCTTCCCTTAGGACCATGTCATTGATTGGTGCTGCAGGCTTTGTGCTGACCACCCTCACTCACTGGGCCATCCCTCCCATAGCAGTGGATATGCCCATTGAACCTCAGCTGCTCCTAGCACACACTCAGTTCTTCTGTTCCACAACTCTGTCATAGGTCTGCTACTGTCATGTATGCACACATGGACATGTCCTGGTCACCAGGCATATGGGTCCAGTGTGCAGAACATGGACACCAACATTTCCCCTGCTGTGCCTGGGAGGGTGGCACCATCTAGGAGGTCCCAGGAGGTTGCATACAGCAATACACATTACCATCCCACACTGTCTGCTGTTTTGACTGGACCATGTGTGTCACACATGTGTGCCTGTCACAAACCATGGGAAACCGTGCTATCTGTGCACCAATTAACAAGTAGGTGACAGAGAAGAACAAATGACCAGGCCATGGTTAAACTAAAGTATACAAATCTATATTTACAACAGTAAAACCACAATATAAAAATGTTCATTGTACAGACATACGTACATTAACATTTGGACATATGTTCAAATGGCACACATTGCCAACATTGCAGCCAGTAGGAGGGCCCACTACATTGTTGTCCGTGGCCAGGAGGTGATGACAACACCTGGGACACAGGAATGCAGAAGGCTAGGGTGCACTCATACCCAATGGTGATACTATTCCTCCTGGGGGCCTCCGCACCCCTTTGCCTCCGCAGCTCATGAGCCTTCCGTACCATGGCATCCACCAGCTGCCTCACAGTTTGTATCAGGGCATGCTGGCCCTGTGTCAGGGCATGCTGGCCCTGTCCAAGGGCAACCAGTGCCACAGCCAGGGTGTGGTCCCGGTCCCCCTCCCCAGGCCCCATGTGTATGGGGTTTGTGTGGAGGCCTTGGTCCACACTCTGGCTGAGGCACTGTTTGCCATCCCTGGGGTTGTCCCCACTGGTGCTATGGGACTGTGAGCAGTTAACAGGGCTCCACTGAGCCCTCTGCAATCATGGGTCCCAGGTGTGTGGTCACTGGTGGCCTGGTGCAGCAGGATGGCTCCTCAGGGGTGTGGGACTGCTCCCCCTCTGTGCCTTCCTCCTCCTCCATCTGCTCCACCCACTCCTCCTCCTCCTCCTCCACCTCCCACACTTCTATGTCTACATCCTCCCCCTCCTCATCCTCTCCCTCCTCTTTCTCTTCCTCCCTCTTACCCTTCATCTCCTCTTCCTCATTCCCATCATCCACATCCTCCTCCACATCCCAGTCAGCCTCTTCCAGTTCTGAGTACTTTTCATCTCCTTTCTCCACCTCCTCCTCTACCTCTGCCTCTTCATCCTCTCTCTCCTCCATATCTCTGGCCATGTTCACCTCTTCCACCGCCACCGCTGCCTGGCCTTCCAACGCCAGCCGGGCTGGGTCACTGATACCTGCTGGCCCTCCAGGTGCTGCTGTTCTTTCTGCAGGCTCTGTGAATGGGAGCAGAGAGTGTCACATTAGCCACATGTTCTGTGGCCACAGGGCAGTTGTCACCTGCCACAATACCTGCAAGCCTTGTACATAGCTGACGGCCCACCAACCATGCAGCAGGTGAGCCATGCTCAGCGGGGCATGAAGTCTTCCCAGATTAAACAGGATATTAACTGCACAGATGGAATGCATCCAGGGGGTGTGGGCATGACAAATAAGGGGTTGAGAGCCTGGGTAGGCCTGTATAGGCAGCAGCAGAGAGGGATGGATCCACACTGGTGTGATTGGGACCAGGTGGGCATCTGACTTACCAACTTTAAATGTTGGCCCTCAAAAGTGGGGGCACAAGGTGTCCCCTGTGGTGCCTGCACAGAACAGTGGGAGTGGGAGCACAGACAGTGGCAGCACCCCAGCACTGTAGGGTCCCCAGCAGGCTGTTTATGGTATGCTCTGGGGGGGAGGGTGTGTGACCTGCAGTGTGCATGCATCCATACATCATCAGGTTAGGTCTGACATGCATCCATTGAGGTCTGTGGGGACTATGAGGGTTGCTACCAGCATGCTGGGGATGGCAGAGGTGACAAGCTCATCAGGGGGCTGTGCAGACCATTGGGGTGACTGCTGAACCACAGGTGCTATGCATCAGCAAGGGGGTGGGGACATATCTTGACTTGACTGGGTGACCAGTGTACAGGTAGGTGCTCTAGTGGTGTGTTTGTCGTGGCATGCATGGGTGCTCAGTATGTCATTGGGACAGGACAGGCAGGTCATGGGTGACAGTTAGATGTGTATTGCACTGGAGAGGGTGGGGCAATGATGTTGGCAGGTTGGCATATTGTCAGGATGGGGAGGGATGGGGGACTGGGAGGAGGAGATGGAGGGTATCGGTGCGGGGGTCCATAATATGGCCACAGCAATGTTCTGTTTCCGGCAGCGGTAACACATCCCAGCAGAAATGTAAGGCAGCCAGGCAGGGACCATAGCATGGGGTGAGGGTGGAAGCACACGTATGTTGAGATAGGACAGGGTGACAACAGCACAATGCAGTCTCCCAGAGCCATTTTAAGGGATGTGTGCACCTGGGAAATGTGTGCAATAAGGGCTAGGGTGGACACAGGCCACCCCTGGGATACACCAACTTGGATTGTGCATACAGCATAGGTGTACCAACACAGACATGCCTGAATGGGCATTGGGTGCGGATGAGGCACAAGTGGACCCAGAACCCTCATGGCCCATGTGGTCCCTATCTACCATCCTATATTTCAGCCAAGGAAGTGTCAGGGTCTGTTGGGTGGCTAGTGATTCCACAGACCAAGGGTCAGCACCATTGGTAGGGGCCTTTGGTTTCAGGCACCTTATGGCAAACCGTGGCCTCAATATGCATGATAAAGTGTCATTCAATTGTGTGTGTGATGTTGACCCTGGGAAGGGTATGATGCTGTATACTACATGTCTGCTGTGACATCGCAATCTCTGCAATGTGCATTTGTTGCTTGTCCATAGCATCCATGCACATGTTGCATCACCACATAGCTATATGTGTGGACTGGGGGATGACCGACAGGTCCATAAGGTATATCTGGTCCAGCATGTCACCCCTGCATGTAAGAGACCTACTTTCTCGTGTTCATACACAAGGTGGAGATACTCAGCCGTCTCTGGCATAGCTCTCATCCCTTTTTCCGCAGATCCTCCACCTGGGGAAACAGGGATAGATGCCATCTGTGCCATTCCAAACATAACACTGGCGACACAACAGCAGACCAGTCATGGGTATGTGGTATGTCACAGTATTCTGTTTGCGGGCGGAAGCTAGTCAGACCCTATGAGGTTGCACATGATCTCCCCCCTCACAGCAACACAGTGTTCAATGATGGGCAAAACCCCCATGGCATCATACAGGCATCTTGTGGAGCTGCACATGTTGCTACATTTGCATACCTGTCTTGGGTCCTACCTATGTACTGCTTGCTGTGTTGTTACAGATCACTGTGAGGGTGTCACATGGCACAAGATGTGGCCCATCTTTGCTAGTGTGAGAGGTTAAATGGCATTGTTGCCCCACAACATTATTCTGACACCCTGATCCTGTCCCATAGCATTTCTCTAACACATTGTGTGCACATGTGTGTGCTGATGAGGCTGCCTGCCTTGACATGTTCTGTGATAGATGTCCAGGGCTGCTACCTGTTTCAACTCCCTGTTTGTGGTCTGGTAGGTGAGGTATGGGCGGTGGTTAGCCTATCGCTAGATGTTCCAATTCTGGGCTAACCTCATTCTACCTTTACTTATCAAGTGGTGATAATTCCTAGCTCACACCACAAATGAGGAGAGAGCAACTTAGCACCCACGTTCTCAATGTCTTGATGTAGGGAGATTAGGCCATGAACTATCTCAATCACATCATGGGTCCAGTAAACCGCCATCAGACATATCACATATCTATTGATGACAATCAGTCTGCCCTTAGGCACTTCGCATACAAAGAGGCATGGCAAAAGATGTCTTGCATAGTTCATACATTAAACACACACCTCATGGTTCACTCCATTACATATCTTTCACAGAGCTTTTATGCTGGAAACCCTTGGACCCATCACGGCATGAATATTATGTAGATATGTGACATATACAGGCACCATGATCTATTAGCATTTCAGAAATATCCATATATCCCTTATGCTTTGGAGGGCTTCCTCACAGGTGTCACTACATACCACTGATCTCTGCAGTTGTGATATCATCAACTGATCCCAGCGCTGCCACAGTCACCCATATAGCGCTTCCGTTCCACTTCCTCAGGGGAGGCTCCTAGCTGGCATTTCACTTGCGGGTCTTCTATTCCTCAAAGGAGGGTCCTGGCTGTCATTTTGACAGTGGGTCACCAGGGATACCTCAGATGGTTCCTCCTAGGCAAACAACAGATCATGAGGGAATGTGTCTTTTCTGGAGGCTGCCCTTGGGAGGCAACAGATGTTCTCACTGGAGCACAGTTGGAATGGCAAACCGCTAGTGATGCAATGATATTCTTAGATTAAATACCAGAGGCAGATCACTCTTTAGTGGTAGATATCTCTAAATTTTCACTCACACCACAACAGGGTCATGCTTTAGATAAAGGTTGGTCATTGATACCCTATGTATATCTATGTATATCTATCTATATATATATATATGTGTGTGTGTGTGTGTATGTATGCATGTCTACATATATATCTATATCTATATGTGTATATGCACATCTACATATATATATATATATATATACTGTGACATAGTGGGTCCTTCTAGCCCGTTTAATGAAGCTAAAAAGCCAGGAACAAAAGTAGAGCTGAGCTGTAAACAGAAGCACATGGCTCCTGGTTACTGTGGGAACCAGGCAGAGAGGCAAGAGAAACGCCGGTGCTATCATTCAAGGGATGAATCACAAGGTAATGCAGGACACCTGTTAGGGGGTGGAGTTGAGCACGGCCCCAGAATTCACCCTATTAAGGAAACTTCAGTGGAGCTTATGGAGGTAGGCAGAGAAGGAGGTAATGAAGAGTTGGCTGAAGAAGCAGGAAGTGAGGCATATGAGCTGGAGAGAGAAGCCATTGAGAGCTACACTGAAGACAGCTATGCCCAGAGTCTCTATGGCAAGGAGAGACAGATTCCTTCTTGAGGAGAAAGAAAGAAACCCCGAGGACAGGATACAACAAGGGCAAAGGAGATTGTCTGCAATATCCTGGGGAGCACGGGAGAGACAGAAAGCCTAGGAGGCAAGTGAAATGCTATGAGCAGGGCTTAGGTTGGGAACCTACAGCTGTACAAAAGCACCAGAGAAAACCTCCACCAGTACGGCTGAAAGGTAAGTCAAAAGGCTTGAATATACTTAATTACAGTGACTGTTTGTACCCAGAAGGGTGGTACTGGGAAAAGAATACTGAGCCTAATAATCTGTGTGAAAGCCAGTATTTGACCCAGGCATATCGAGTAAAGCCTGGAGCAGTAGGAAAGGGCGTGGCACCAGCAGTGCCGTTTCAAACATTTCCTTATGAGCAGGAGGAATTGATGGACTATGAACCAGAGTGTATTGATACTGGAGAAGATATAGATATAATGGACTGTACATTATCTCTGGCCAATGGAATAATTTCATTGCGTTGAAAGCCTGTTTGAAAAGAGAGTACAGCACAGATAGCACGTGGAAACAGAGAGCTGTGAGGAAACAGCGTGGTTTTGTTTGAATGTTTGTTTTCACCTTGGTTAATGCTGAAGAAAGCCTTTTTCTGTTAAGGAACTTTTGTTTGTCCAAATACCAGTAAATACCTGGATTGTGTTTTCTGTTCATGGTAAAATCCACTTTTAACAGCTGCTGTTTTCTTTTTCAAACCAAACTTTTACTAAACACAGCTCCTTGGCTTCAGAAGCTTGCATACTTAGTAGAACACACTCTTGGCTTTTTCCAACTCTTTGCAGTCATAGAAATTAGTCACTCTATTGTTTCACAGTCTTTCAACCCTGTTCAATAATGCTCAGTTCTCCTTTAGACAAAAAGAGCAATCCATTGGTGACATTTCTGATTCAGATTCTGGCATACAAGAATCCACCTGAATCTCTTCTATGGCTACAGGGTACTTGTTACTTCCCCCAGTTTTACAAGCTTTCCCAGACTTCCTGTCTTCTAAAAACTCTTGGAACTGATTCCACAGCAATTCACCCTGTGAAGGCACACTTGTATTGGGAGAGTAAATCTTCCTCTCTGCAAACAGTTTTCTTAATGCTTCTAGTGTTAAAAGTTCAGTTTCTCTGCTCTTATCTGGGTTTCGGTTCTTTTCATACATAAAACTATCCACCCACCTCTTAGCAGATGAAGACGTTAGGTCTGGCTCCTGGACACTAGCTGTAGCAAACTGTTTCTCCGCAAGCTGTTCAGCTCTACATGTGCTGGCTTTACCTTGGGGCGGGTCCCTCAGACAACTACTGATTCCTTTCCTCCTGATATCTTTCAGGCTCTGAAACTCAGCCTTCTTGTGCCTTTCTCCACTCCTTCCCAGATAGCCACTCTCTTGAAAGTTTCCATGGAACCTTTCTTCCTTTCCAGGATCTCTCAGAGTTTCTCCTTCTGGTGCCTCTGCTGCTCTTTCTGATCTAGCTGCAGACCTGTTCCTTTCCAGCTGCTCCTGTTCCTGCTGGCTCTGCTCTCTCTGCTGCCTCTCCTGTGTGTGTGTCTCCTGTCTCGCCTGTCTCTGCTCTGAGTGTGGTTTTAAAAACCGTTTGCTGCCTGGCACTCCCTTGCCTTTGCACAGGTGTGACCAATTACTGAGCAAGCTTGGCTCCACGTCTGAACTAGGGCGTGGCCTGGCCTTAGCAGAGAACTGAGTTTTTTTCTTGCCTGCCTTGCAAGCACTGTGCACAACTAAACTGTCACTGGTTTTAAAGGGAAAAACAGAGTTTTCTTCCACTTCCATCTCTTCCTGGGGGCTCTCATCACCACAATATACAGTGATACCCCTCGTGACCCTGATCACATTACACTCCACTGCTTTGTAAGACAGACCTCTGTATGTGTGTGTATGTGTGTGTGCATAATATGGCTGCATGTTCATCAGACATGGGATAGGGGCAGAACTGCACATTCTCCATACATATATATATATATATCTTTATGTGTATGTATGTCTTTATATGTGTATAACTCGACATATCCATATCTGCTAGGTAATACCTCTGTGCCTTTCCACATCAGTCTTAGGTGTTTGCCCTGTGAGATTACCTCTCACACCAAGTTTTCACAGGGCAATGAAATGCTTATATCCTCTCTGTCAGGTGACATCAGTGGGGTCTGTGTGTTTTGTGGGTCCACAGGGTATGCATCTGTACTTTGCCTGTCCAGATGTCCTGTCTATTGGTTATAGGTGTCAATGTGAGCCATGAGACAGAACATGCAGGTGGCTGGCCCACAGGCATAATATGGTTGTTCATCGGACATGGGATAGGGGCAGAGCTGCACATTATCCATGCTTTGGTGTGGTACCAATCTGGTACATGCCTTGTGTCCTACATCTGCTGTGTTCACATATATGCAATCTGGCCATGCCTTAACAGCAGAGACCAGGCACACATCATGTCAAATGTGCCTGGGCACACTGTGTCAACAGTGCACAGTGGAAACATGTAAGCATGATGTTAGCTCCATAGTCAATTCAATGCCCAGCCTGTTCCGCAGATAATTCTCAGTGCATATTTACCATATATATTGACAAAAACAGAAGGGTTGTGGTCCACAGTCAGAATGCACTGGGGAGGGATTCAAAACCAGGTTGCATGTTAACATTGCACATGACCAAACCATCAGGCTACATCTGCCATTACGTATTGCGCATTTGAGACATGGACAGGTCTCATCCCCTGCAATGCCCTTGAGCCAAGCAAATAGGGTCAGGCCCTCAGCAGGACATGTTTACATATAGTATATGGGGCTCCCCAGCATGCACTTTACTGACAAAGCAGCATACTGCTGTGTGTCCATCCATCGATGCAGACAGTCAACATTCCACAGCCATCACCCTACATGGGTATTCATCAGCCATTGAACATGCCATGAAGCCCAAACTGTTTCTCCAGGTCTCTGACCCCTTGACTACACCTCAACACAGTCAGGGACAGTGCTGGCAGTCATTGGGAATGATGCAGGTCCATGAAAAGAATGTGCTAAACCCTTGACATAATTCAGCTTTACAGATACATTTAGAGCCCATAGTACATCACACCTCAGGTCCGACTACGGCAATGCACAGGCATTACATGATGCATACAACACACAGTACTGGAGCTGCTCATGCCACAGTGGTGCAGGCTACATCTCATCTGCAATTGTGGTGGCTGTCCCTTCACCATCCTTCACAGGCCATACTAACCACACATTCACATGTGTCTGCGGTTATGGTGTATATTAATGAACAGTTTCACAGCACATTTGCAGGGTGTGCTATTACCTGTGACCTGCTACACAGGGCAATGTAGGCACAGCGGCACACACAGTGAACATAGACCATCTTTAAGCAGCACATGGTCCATCGCAGACTACTCTGGACTTCCATGGTGTACCATGCACACATCTCTAAGCATCCTAGCTGACAGGCCAGTTTTGGGGACATGCCCCATGGTTCCACCCATCCACTCTGCCTTAGGTACTGCTCTGTGTACCGTAATTGCTTCAGCCCACCATCCCCCATGATGCATTGCACATTCAGACCTGCCATATGCAGGGCCTCAAACACGACCAGAGGCTCTGATCCTTCACATGACACCATGATTTTACAGGGCATTGTGGCCTTCATGAAGAATACTGCAACAGAGATCATTACATACCAGTTGCAGAGGTCACCATGAATGGGAAGTGGGCCACATATCACCTGGTCCTCAGGGTCAGTACTGCATTACCAGAACTCTTCTTGTTAAGCCACAGATCTACATCACAGCTAGTATGCTGCATGTGTAATCTGTATTACTTGCTGCTGTGTACAATGGGGACATGTTGGGATGTTTGGTCCTCTCTTGTCCTTGGACTGTCTTCCTTGTGGCTCTGGGGTGAATTAAGAAATCCCATTATGGACAGCTGGGTTGTAGCAACAGGTTCACATATGGTATGACTTGCCATAGTGGATGGTGGGGGAAGGTGTGACAGCCCCATAATAGATGAATGAGGTGGTACACAAATCTACTGCAGCAATGGCTCACACTCATCACTGCAAGAGGTTGGTGGTACATGACCCTGGTGCATGGTCAGTTTACACCCATCGCTGCAGCAGTAGCAGTCATTACCTTGATGAGTCAATCTGACACAATAGGCACTGCCTTTCTGCATGAGTCAACCAACCCAGGGATGTTGGATGTATGCATACCCCGGTTGTCCCAAGGCTGCTGTTCCACAGGAAGATATATGTACAGTGCAGCCTGCTTGTCTGAAAATCCACACCGACCTCAACCAACAGGAGCAGGATTTGGACTACCAGGGAGAAAACTGCAGCCACAGAACTGCAGCTTTAACCTATACATACCACAATGGTGGCCTGTCAGTGAATCATGCTGTGTGCACCCTAATCAAGCTAATGACTATCACATGTTGGCCCACCTCTTCCATATATGTTCCCTCTCACAAAGGTACATCCTGTGGTAATGGTGCTGTTTCATGGATTTTTCAGTATCCTCTCCTCTTCATTTGCATCACATTTTACTGTGGACCTGTGCTGTGGGACCGCAGTGCAGAGTGCAATGGCTGATGAGCTTCATTCATGCTGCAGGTGTATGCTGCATCACAGCAACCTACATCTGTGACATTTCCAGATGCTGTGTGCCCCTACTCTGCCTGTGGCAGCTAGCAGGACACGTCCATTATGTTTTCTCACTGCCACTAGACCATGCTTTCATGGCAAGAGAGGCATATGCACTCACCCACACTGCAGGTGCAGTGGGCACTCCTACAGGTAGCCACATGCACAGGGGCTGTGCACAGTCTGTACATTTGGTGAGGGGGGACTAGCAGCACATTGTACATATAAACATAATGCTAGACCATTGCATGCATGCACACTGCATAGCTGCACCTCACATTCCACAAGTCCCCCCCCCCCGCATACAGTCTAGACCCTATTGGGAAAGTTGGTCAACATACCATTGTTACATATCCCTAGATTGGGTGTGCCTGCACAAAGTGCATGCATTATTACAACTCACTTCACGGTACATGCACTTGCCACAGCTGTCCCACCGTAAATGCTCTACTTGTGTGATTTGCCATCATGCCTTGCATTGTGCATTTTCTCTTCAACTCTGCATGTGGGGATCCCTGTTTGCTGTAATGTGGGAGGTTGCACCTACTGCTCCTGGTCACAGTTGCTCTGATACAGCCATGATATTTGTGTCTATCATTGATAATCCACATATTGACCTTGATACTGCATCCCCTGATTCATTCACACAATGGCCTGGTGTTTGGAAACACAGAGCAGCTGCACTATTCTTTGGAGTCTTATTTGGATGTCCATTGTCAAAGTTTCTGAGGCCCTGGCTTGTTGTGTGCCTATGCGCACCTAGCTGACTGTAGGCTCTGTGGTGTACTGCACAGTTGCAGCTACAGTTTCATTGTAAAGCAACAGTTTAGAAACATGAGGGTTGGCATGGACAACAGTGAGGGTGATGGATCCCAGGCGAGGTCTGTAACTAGGATGAGAGGCACAGGTGGCGAGTTGGTTGGAGTACAGACAGAGTGTACTTCCTTCCTCAATGATTGTAGCAGAGGATGAAGGCTAACTGGGTGAGGAGTGGGTTTAATTAAAGGGGGAAAGGTGGGGACATGGCGGAGCTCACTGTGACTGAGGTAGCCCTTGTGAATATGGTGAGCCATGCGTGCTGTAGAGGGGGGGCATCGAGACCCACTACTCCTGAACTTGGATGGTATGTTGATGTAAAGGGAATTGAGTCTAGCTTTTGGGATCCACAGATTAGCCTTGAACCTGCACTCATTCACATAGTGACCTTAAGGTTTGTGCCACAGAGCTGGCAAATACATTGGGCTATGCAGGTAGGTGGTTGGTACAAGGTGCATGTGGGCATGAGTCTGTATATTCCTATGTGCACTTTGCTGACTGCAGGCTCTGTGACATGATGGCAGGCTGCATGGACATTTGCTTGGTGGGGCTATAGTTTGGATATGTGTGAGTTGGCGAAGACAATGGTGCAGGTGCTGGGGCCTAGGAGATGTGTGGAGATAGGATGTGAGGAACAGGTTGTGAGTTAATTGCCTGGAGGGCTGTGTGTGCCTTTGTCTTTATCTTTATTCCATTTCTTGATATACTGCCCTTCAAAAATACAGCAGAGCATTTTACAAAAGAGCAAAAGGCACACTGCCAGGAAAAGGAAAAGAACACCCTAGTTTTGATAGGACAGAGAAAAACAAACGAAAGGGAGAAACTAGAGACAGAGAGAGGAACCAGACAGCGAAAGAGAAGAGAGACAAGGAAAACCTCAGCTAGGGACAGAGGGGGGAGGAAGATTAAAGGGAGCGCAGAAAAGATGGGTTTTTAACAGACCCTTGAACTTGGAGAAGGAGAGCTTGAGGTGGAGGTCGTGGGGAGAAAATTCCAGAGCTTGGGACCAAGAAAGAAAAATGCAGAGCTGTGAGTGGATTTAAGGTGAGCCAGGGAGGGGGAGGGGAAAGACATGCGATTTGCATGGATGTACTGTAACGAGTGGTGAGAGTTGTGAAGATGGATTAGGTCAAAGATATACTGAGGGGAAGTGAAATGAATAGTCTTATGTACAAAAGTGAGAATCTTAAACTGAATCCTATAGGCAATGGGAAGCCAGTGGAGATGGATAAGCAGAGGAGTAATGTGATCAGTACGGGAGGCATACATGACAATACGAGCTGCTGTGTTTTGTAGTAACTGAAGTCTGCGGAGTTCATAGTGTGGGAGGCCAGCAAGAGCAACATTACAGTAATCTATCCTGTTCATAACTAGTGAAATGAGGAGAATAATTAGATGGTGTGGCAAGGAAAAGTCGGACGGCATGGATTTAATGCAAGGAACAGAAAGAGCGACGGATCACTGAGGAAAGATAGTCGTGAAATGACAGGGATGAGTCCAGGGTGACACCGAGGTAGTGGAGCATGGATACTAGAGGGAGGGGGGAGGATGAAATAGTGGGGGTCAAGGAGGGGGTAGGGTTGCCAAACGTAAAACAAATAGCCTGTGTTTTAATTAGATTAAGGTGGAGGAAATTCGAGGATAGCCAGGAATCAATGCCTGAGAGACAGTTATTAATGGGTGAAAGATCAGTGGCAGAAGAGTCGGTATGATGTACTAGAATGATGTCATCTGTGTAATAATACACAGAGACACAGTGTTATTGAACCAGAAGAGTGAGGGGGGGGGGCAGAAAAATGTTGAACAAGAGGGGAGCAAGAACAGACCCTTGGGGGACACCACAAGATAGGGGGGGGGGGGGTGATTGGTGAGGAGGAGGAGCCAGCCTGGACAGAGAAGGATCCTCATAGATATTAGCAGAAGGGAAAGGGTAACAGCAGTAGGGGGGAGGTTTGGGTGTGAAGGGGGGAAAGGTGGGGAGGTGACAGAGCTCACTATGACTAAGGTTGACCTTGTGAATGTGGTGAGCCATGTGTGCCGTAGACGGGGGAGGATCAAGACCCACTGCTCTTGATTTTGGATGGTATGCTGATGTAAAAGGAATTGAGTCTAGCTATGGGGATCCACAGACTGACTTTGAACCTGCTACTCTACACTCTTATACACAGTGACCTTAGGGTTTGTGCCACAGATCTGGCAGATATAGTGGGCCATGCAGGTATACTTAGGTTGTTGGTACAAGTGCATATGGGCATGAGTCGGTATATTCTTATATGCACTTCGCTGACTGCAAGCTCTGTGATATGATGGCATGCTGCATGGACATATACTTAGTGGGGCTATAGTTTTGATATGTGTGGGTTGGCGTAGACAATGGTGCGGGTGCTGGGGCCTAGGAGACGTGTGGAGATAGGATGTGAGGACAGGTGGTGAGTTGGTTGGCAGGAGGACAGTGTGCGTCTCCCTCCTCAACAGTCTTGTTAGAGGGTGAGAAGGTACCAGTGGAGGGGAGGTGGTTGGACATGCGGAAGGTGAGGTGGGGTGGTGGCAGACCTCATAGGGACTGACATATGCTCTCGTGGTCTTGTGAGGAATGCTGATCCAGGGCCAGCCCATCATGACTAGAGTGGATTGGGTTCAGTGTCTGTACCATCTTGCAGGGCGAAGGGATAGATGTGAATGGACATGCCATCCCACTGTCAGTGAGAGCTGCAGGTTGGCACCTGTCACACCCCACCATAGTCCAACTGTTTCCAACTGCAGGCTATACACACTGCAGCACAGTCTCACAGTACTAACATTGGCAGCATGGTTTTAGTGACACAAGGGGCATTCACATCCACTTGCTGCTGCATGTCTGTGTGCTTGCACAGTCTCAGCACATCTTAGATATGCACCCTAGGCAGCTGCCCTGTCACCCTCCTGCACCCACTACCCTCATGGGGCTGTGCACTTAACACCTCCTTTCTTACACAGCAGCACACATGTGCCACATTAGCAACATCAGCCTTGTGCCCTGTCATAGTTGAGCACTATGCTGTTGCTGCTAGGGAAGCACAACTATCACTAACTTGGGCTCCCCTATTTGTTTTACACATTGCTCACATAAATGGTCTCTCTCATCTTCCAAAGGTGCCTTTTTAGTGAGGTTTTGATTTGCGTTATGGTTCCTGGTGTTAAGGCATCTTTCGGCAGGTTGTGCAATCAGTGTTAAGGGAGCGCGTCTTGTTAACGCCCACTTCCTGCCCATTCACCACCCCGCTCTGTTCTGTGCACTCCTTATCTCCGCCCACAGGGGGCTATATACTGCTGGTCCTGTTAGCGCGCAGTAGAGTGGCTTTTCAGTCACGCTACTGGCACATGTGTTCCATTATCACATGTTAATGGCACACTTGCTCCTTTAGTGCAGTTTAGTAAACATATTGTCCTGCCCCCGCCTAGGGCCGGTGACTCTAGAGCAAGGGTGACCTCTACTTTGTCTTCAAGTGTCCTTTTTGACTAAGGTAGCAGCAAGGGACTCTGGGAGTTGTAGTCTAGGTTTACTATCAAACAAAGGTGTTGTGGCACGAGGGTCATTTGAACAGATAAATTTTTATTTGGGGTTTTCCCTTTCACACATAGATTCTGGGCTCAAACATGACACGGATTACTTTCCAAAACAATAGGAAACAGGAGCAATTTAAAGTTAGAAAATAAAGCATGTGGCAAACTGTTTCTTCACAGCAAACATTCAGGAGAAAACAACTTTGCATTACCTTCATGCAAAGGTTGTCTAACGTAGGTCCAAGTGATCAATCTCACATAAAGAACAATCCATCTCACAGATATCAGTTGTATCAGGAGTGCTTTCTACGTCAACAATCATCTCCTCGCTGCAATCATTATAATTCTGCTTAGGGTAACTTCTAGCCTGCAGGTCACTGAGAACTTCTTGCAGCTGTTCAATAAAGTTGTCCCTCTGATCAGCAGTAACTTTCTCTAGTGCAGGAAACTGATTCTTACGTAAGCTCTTAGCAACAGCCTTTACATCTGTTTCAAAACACTTACTAAGAATGTTTCTGACTGGAGCTGTTCTCGCAGCAGGGCTATCTCTGCTGTTATTAGCACTGTTCTTTAACTGCTGTACAATCTCCTCAGCAAGTCTCTGGCTAGGAATTATGGCAGACGTACCTTTCTCACTCGCAATGCCTTTTCTGTAATCAGAGCTTCCCTCCCTCATATAGGTAAACTCTTCTACCTTTTCTTCGGGTAGTTTCCACAGAGGTTTTGGCTTTGCTTCTAGTGCTCCTGAAGTAAAGGAAATGGACCTTCCAGAATCTTCCTTTGCTGGTTCTGGGTTCCAAAGTTTCCCTCTTTGCTGCTCTCCTCTTTGCCTTCCTTGCTTGCGTTGCTCTGTCTGCTGTCGTTGCTCGTCTCGTGGCTTCTGTGTGCTCTCTCTTTCTCCACTTCTCTTCCTGAACTCTAGCTCTGAAGCAGGTTTAAAACGGCTTCCTTCAGCAGCCACACCCCTCTGGCTACTCAGGTGCAACTCATTAGAGCTCCACTCAGCTCCTACGTCACTGCTATGGCTGGGCTCAGTTCTAGTTAGAAGCTTTCGGTTTCTATGGGAACCTGACTTGTCCTTACTCTTAAAGGTACAATGCTCATTATTTTCCCAATCCATCTGCTCAGCATTGCTGTCATTATCACAATATCCATTAGTATTTTTTATTATTATTATTATTATTATTATCTTTATTATTATTATCATTATCATTATTCATATCATATTTTAACCCAATTTATTTGGAGTGTTCACATTTATGGTTCAGGATGGCATTGATGTTTTGCGTATGTTTTTGAATGTTTTTAATTGTTTCATTATTTTATTTTTAATGTTTCATAGATCATTTATTTTTAATTTATGTTCTTTATAGTGTCTATTTTAAACCCTGATGAAGGCAGTGCTGAAACACAGTCATTAGGTTAGGCTCCATGTACCCCAGGATTGAGATTATATTAATAAAGAACTCCCATTTGTACCAATACCACACTCTGGATTGGTTTGTGGTTACCCTTTCATGTGGTTGTTTTGCTTTGTTGTTGGACTAGCTCTTTTCTGTTACTCAATGGTACCCTTCCAATGCTTTCCAAGTATGCCACATGTGCCATT
The DNA here is from genome assembly GCA_033557465.1 of Ichthyophis bannanicus. NCBI lineage: Eukaryota > Metazoa > Chordata > Amphibia > Gymnophiona > Ichthyophiidae > Ichthyophis > Ichthyophis bannanicus. Next base: position 587,196,259 of record CM066033.1, on the reverse strand, counting down.
ACTTACCTTTCTGCTGCTGCAGCTCTTGCCAGAATGGCTCCAGAAAATAGGGTTTGTTATGGCACATGGCCCTGCAGTGCATCTTGAGGGACTCAAGATACCATAGTAAGTGGAACCTCCTGTAAGGGATAGGAGGAATGCTCATGCTTCGAGAACCAATCTTTTTACCAGGTCATCCCCTGCCAACCTCCGAATGTAGCTACCTCTTGAGGTCCTCGGTAACAGCTTTTGGTCTTGGGGGTCTACCTTGCTATGGTGTACGAGAGCTGTGTCATATGGACATTGGGAATGCCATGTTAACAGTCCCCCAGGTATATCTGCTGCCCATTACCTATGACATCCTGATATCCCACATATCTTGTGTGTCTAGTTGGTGGTAGTCATTTGTAGACATATGCTATGCAGGCACAGTATGGATTGATTCACTCTGGTGTGGCTCTGTATGATCATTGTGATCTATATGTTTCCTGTTCTGTGGGGTGGGGCCTTGGAACTCATCTTCATGTGCCATACCCTGTGCTTCCTTGCACCCTTGCCATGTATCATCCCTGTCCAGCTGGTCCACCTCACTGCTCGTTTGATCCTGCTATGGCATGGGCAACACCAGTGATGGAATATATATGTGTGTGTGTGTGTGTGTGTGTGTGTGTGTGTGTGTGTGTGTGTGTGTATGGTTATGCATGGGGTGGGGGAGGAACTTCTCTTTGGTAGGCTGCAAATGTGTGCATGGCAGTACAGACATATCTGGAGCCACAGGGTTGGGTGTCCTGGGCATACCTGCTGCCTTGTGCCCCTTCCCCTGTGACGTTTTTGGTATACTCAATGATTGTGAGCATCTGGTCACCACCCCTGCATATCCCAACCTGTCTGTGGGCTTCATGGCACATATTACTTTCCCATTAATATGTTTGCTTGATTTATATGCGAATGCCCACTCTTTACAGACCCTCAGAGAATATGCCTTGAGTGACTTCCCCATTTTATTTGATGTTTTGGGCCAATCCTATCTACTGTACTTCCCTACCTGCACACTGGATGTCTGCCAGCAGCTAGGTGTCCCTCTGTGAGATATGCCTGTGGGTGTGTAGTAGCTGACCCACCTGACCAGGAACAAGTGAATGGTCTCACAGACCCTCCTTGCTGGATCATATGATGGCATTCACTGTCTTGATGGATACCAGACTTCCTTATTCACCAGTACCAGGCTACAGAGTATGATGATCAGGGGCTTACCAAGCCATAAATGAGCTCTGTGCGACTTGCATATCTGGTGCATCCCCTCTCCGGTTTGCCATTTGCCCCATACCCAGCATTTTCACATCTTACCTCCTTGTCTCCAGCTGGCTCCCCCCTCCCTGGCCTGCCCTTGCTCCCCCACCACTTTTAGGGTTCCCTTGGTGCTAGCAGTAATGGGACCTCCAATAGAAAAAAAAATGCAGGTCTTTCCGACTCTGCGCTTGCATGCTGGCTTGATCCCTCCCTCCTCTGACATATGCTTGCATCAGAGGAGGGAGGGACCAGACCAGCCATTCAAAAGCAGAGGTTCACTCTGCTGCTGCCATCACCACGGCCACCAAGGCAACATGAAAAGCAGCAGTTGTTCAAAGGCAGGAAGTTTGGGGGGAGCCAAGGCCAGCCACCCTAAATATTCCCCTATTTTTTTAGACCCTGTGTGGCTGCACCACTCCCACAGGGCTAGGTATAGCGCTGATGATGGTCTCTGCTCTCATGAGGCTGGGGTACCATGTGGCTGCCATTATGCTCACCTGTGCTGTTCTGCATGGGTTAGGAACTTGAGTGCATGTTCCACATGGAGGGAGGCACGTACTGAGCATACAGGCATATATGGGTTCCATAGGCACATGAATGCTTCTGGTGGGAACCGTGCAGGTGAAGATCCCCAAGGAAAAAAACATAGAAACATAGCAACATAGAAACATGATGACAGAAAAAGACCACATGGCCTATCTAGTCTGTCCTTCCATAACAACAACTACAACAGTCCACTTTTTACCTTTAGAGATCCTCTGTGTTGGTCCCATGCTTTTTTGAATTCAGTTACTGTCCTCATCTCTACCACCTCCATTGGGAGACTATTCCATGGATCCACTACTCTTTCTGTAAAGAAATATTTCCGCATATCACTCCTGAATCGATCTCCCTTCACCCTCATCCCATGTCCCCTCGTAGCAGAACTTGCTTTCAATTGAAAGAGGCTCTCTCCCTGAACATTTATGCCACGGAGGTATTTAAACATCTCAATCATATCACCTCTATCCCGCCTTTCCTCTAAGGTGTACATATTAAGATTCTTAAGTCTGTCCTCATATGCTTTATAATGAAGCCCATTAATCATTTTAGTAGCAACCCTCTGCACCGACTCCATCCTGTTCACATCCTTTTGAAGGTGCGGTCTCCAGAATTGCACACCATACTCCAAATGAGGTCGCACCAAAGACTTATACAGAGGCATTATCACCTCCTTTTTTCTGCTAGCCATTCCTCTCCATATGCACCCAAGCATCCTTCTAGCTTTTGCCGTCGCCTTTTCTACCTGTTTAGCTACTTTAAGATCATCAGACACAACCACGCCTAGGTCCCGCTCTTCTTTAGTGGACAAAAGTACTTCACCCCCTATACTATATTGCTCCCTTGGATTGCTGCAGCCCAAATGCATGACCTTACATTTTTTAACATTAAATCCCAGCTGCCAAATTCTAGACCATTCTTCAAGCTTAGCTAGATCCCTCCTCATGTTATCTACCCCTTCCTGGATTTTGGTATCATCTGCAAAGAGGCAAACTTTACCCGACAGCCCTTCCGCTATATCACTAACAAAGATGTTAAAAAGAATCGGACCAAGGACAGATCCCTGGGGCACACCACTGGTAACATCCTTCTCCTCAGAGTGAGCTCCATTTACCTGTACCCTTTGTCGCCTCCCACCCAACCAATTTCTAACCCAAGCAATAACTTTAGGGTCCATCCCTAGGGTGCTCAGTTTGTTTATAAGTTGCCTGTGAGGAACAGTGTCAAAGGCTTTACTGAAATCTAAATACACCACATCTAGAGCTCTCCCTCGGTCCAACTCCCTGGTCACCCAGTCAAAGAAATCAATCAGATTTGTCTGATAAGACCTGCCTCTGGTGAATCTTGTGCATCTTTATTTTGGTGCACTTAGCATGTCGTCACAGTCATTGCTTTCTTTGGGAGTTTTCCACATGTACAGAGGCCCATTTTCAATCGTGTGCATGTACAAATCCCAGCTGTACTTTTTTTTTTAAAACATGCATATTCAGGGATAGGTATGTGCCAATTTTAGAAGGCCTGTGCACATGCATGGCATCTTTTCTAAAATTGCTATTGATTTTCATTTTTTGCTTGCATATCCCCCATCGCCTCAATGGCCTTTTTAAAATATGCCTTATAGCAAGTACTGAATTTATATATTAAAAGCTGATGCTGGCATTTAAATGAATACAGTCACCGCTGCTGCTGAAAACTGGGCCCAATAGATTTTAACCACAATAACATAGCTTTAAAGATTTAAACCAGAGCCAGATAAGAGGTAGAAAATGTTATATTTAAAGAGCTCAAACTGTCTTATCCTAGCTAAAGAAACCTCACTAAAATGCTCCAACTTTTGTTCTTGCAATTTTCTCAGAGTCCTTCAAAAACCTAACCCATACCTTCCACATTCTCCTCTGTGATACCTATTTTCTCTTTCAAAAATGTTATCCTGTTCACAAAAGAATCTACAAAAACTTCTGCATTGAACTTATTGATTGTTTCACTATGAGCCAGCTTTCCACCTCCTAGATTTTTCACCTTCTTGATAACCTGGGAAAAGGCAACTTTTTTCGCTAATTGAATGCTATGAAAGTATTTACTTTCTGCAACATTTTTTACTTGTTTCCAAGCCATGTTTGTCTCCAACATAATTCTAAACTATATAACTTGATTTTCTGAATTTTCAGGGTGTTCGAAACCCATTTCATATTACTAGAGGGGCAACAGAACTTTTTTCACCAGGGTGCAGGGCCGTTGCAAGGGTTTCTGGTGCCCCCCTGTAACTTATAAATTGGCGACACCTCCCTCATTATTTTTTATGTTGGCTAAACCCCACCCTCCTTTTTCCCCAAAACTCCTTTGTGAACTCTTTTCACGTGATGCTAGCATTTCTCCTTCAAATCTAATGTTGTAAGAAAATTGCAGTGAAGGGGCAAATGCATAGCCAGAATAAAAATAACTATTTAGCAGTAAATACTTAGCATCATACATACAGGCTGTTATAGTCCAAGAGCATGCTAAATTTTAGATATGGATCAAAAGAAAAATATTCAGTAGTACCAACAGCACAGAAATATTTTACTCATTGAAAAAATATGCAAGAGAAAGATTTTGTACAGGAGGAAGGAATCAAAAACATAACCATGCGATCAATGTATATCTAGAAACTATGAATCACCTCCCATTTCCACAAAAACAAGAGCAACTTGGCACCCCATCACAGCATTTTCCAACTTCGCAAAACAAGAGAAGCTCTGTGGCCCCTACGCAACACTTCCCACCCTCTGAAAAACAAGATGGAAGTGCCCCTGTTTAACCTGCAGGAATCAGCGGTGCTGGTATCTGCAACTATCTTAAAGTCGCGGGAGTAAAGGAAGATGTCATTATTTACGGCTGTGCAGAGGTGAGCCGCGGCTGTGCAGAGGTGAGCCGCGGCTGTGCAGAGGTGAGCCGGGGTGCAGTCTTTGGGCCTTACCATCTTTCTCTGAAGGTGTGCACGGGGCCCCTTGTGGGTGGGGCAATGTGTGTGTGTATGGTGGGGGGAGCCGCTGGCACTGTAAGAGGACAGGGGCTAGAACAGGAAATGGGCTAATGTTGGGGGATGCAAAGACTGCTATTGAAAGGGAGATAATGCTAGGAGAGGCAGGGACTGGAGAGGGGCTGATACTGAAGGCTAGTACTGGGAATGGGATGTTGCTGGAGGATGGAGGGATTGGAAGGGAGCTGATGCTGGGATAGACTGGAACTGTACTATTGGGAGGGACTGGAAGTATACTATTGTGGATCAGGAAATGGTTAAAAGATAGAAAGCAGAGGGTAGGGCTAACTAGAGGGCATGACATGAAGCTGCAAGGGGGTAAATTGAAAGGCAATGTCAGGAAATATTTTTTCACTGAAAGGGTGGTGGATGCTTGGAATGCCCTCCCGATGGAAGTGGTGGGGGCAAATACAGTGACAGAATTCAAAATGGCATGGGACAGACATAGTGGATCCCTTTAAAGCAACAGGATAAAATCAAAATAAACTTAACTATCTAAATTCTCAACAAACAGGGGTGTCCTACACGGAGCAGTGGGTTCACTCCTAAACAAAGACATGGGGAGGAGTAGCCTGCATGGAGCGGCAGGTGCACCTACTCTTGCCATCTTACTGGGCAGATTAGGTGGACCATACTGGTATTTAATATGTTACTATGTAAATGGCCAATTTTCCCAATGGAGAAAGGTGAATAGTGGAGTACCCCAGGATCTCTGTTGGGCCCACTGATTTTTAACATATTCATAAATGACCAGGAAATGGGAAAAACAAGTGAGGTAATCAAATTTCCAGATGACACAAAATTATTCAAAGTTGTTAGAACCCATGAGGATTGTGAAAAATTGAAAGAGGACCTTGATAAACTGGAAGACTGGGCATCCAAATGGCGGATGAAATTTAATGTGGACAAGTACAAAGTTATGCACCCAAACTATGGTTTCATGATGCAAGGTTCCACATTAGGAACCACAACCCAGGAAAAAGATTTAGACATCGTCGTGGATAACATGTGAAACCCTCTGCCCAGTGTGCAGCGGTGGCCAAGAGAGCAAATAGAATGCTAGGTATCATAAGAAAAGAAATGGAGAATAAAACAAAGGATATTATAATGCCTCTGTATCGTTCCATGGTGCGACCGCACCTTGAATATTGTGTGCAATTCTGGTCGCCGTATCTTAAAAATGATATAGTGTTATTAGAAAAGGTACAAAGAAAAACCACCAAAATGATAAAGAGGATGGAAGGATACCTCTATGAAAAGAGGCTAAAAAGGTTAGGGCTCTTCAACCTGGAAAAAAGACTGCTGAGGAGAGATATGATAGAGGTCATGGAGTGGAACGGGTGAACGTAGATTGATTGTTTACACCAACAAAATATAGAAAGACTAGGGGACAAGCAATGAAGCTACAGGGTAACCTATTTAAGACTAATGAGAAAATATTTTTTCGCTCAACATGTAATCAAACTCTGGAATTCATTACCGGAGTATGTAGTAAAAGCTGTTAGTGTAGCCGGGTTTAAAAAAGGTTTGGACAAGCTTCTGGAGGAAAGGTCCATAAACCATTATTAAAGGGGATCCAGGATATCCACTGCTTGCCCCAATACAAACTTTGTGGAACCTGTGTCTTTTAGGAAAACTGCTAGGTACTTATGACCTAGACTGGCCACCGCTGGAAACAGGATACTGGGTTTGATGGACCTTGGTCTGACCCACTATGGCATATCTTATGTTCTTATGGAGGAAGACTGATACTGGGGGGCTAGTACTGGAAATAGGATGATCCTGGGAGATGGAAGGACAGGGACTGGAAGGAGATGATGCTGTGAGGGGCTGGAACTAGAAGGCAGCTGATGATTGGGGGAGGACTGGAAGGCGGTGGGGCTGGGGCTGGGGAGGGGGAAGAAAAAAGATGCTGGGGAGTGAGGATGGAGAGGGGCACAGATATTATGTGTGGGAGGGAAGAAAATAGGTAAATACAGGCAATTGCTTAGAGTGCCAGCCCTTCAGGGGTGCCCATTATTGCCGCTGTCACCACTCTCCAGGACCTGCATCAGCAGCAAGGGCTGCGAACAGCTCCACAAACCTTACTTTACAACTTCAGTACTGCGGGACTATTTGTTTGCATCCCCTCTGACACCTGATGCCGAAGTTGCAAGGTAAGTGCCATGGGCTATTTGCGGCCATTGGCACCGCTGCAGGTCTTGGAGTGGGGCAGCAGCAGTGGTAGTTGGGGACGCAGGGGATGAGGCTCGCCGACGGTGCCTCATCTTCTTGAGCCAGCCCTGCCTCTAATGTGTACATATCAAGTTTCTTGGGCCTTTCACCTCACAGGGTTTGCAGAGCAAACTGCATGATTTACTTTAGTCCCTTCAGTTAATGAATAAATAGTAATAATTGCCTCCTCCAATATGACTCAAGGTTTTTTTTGTTATTACTACACTTAGCAGATGCTTTTACAATAACGGCTCATAGCGACTTACAAATTTTTGTTTATTTACTTATTTGAAACACTTTCTACCACCTTACCAGCTAAAGAGTTGCCCAACGCAGTTCACAAATTTTAAAAAACAGATACTATAAAATGTAACATAGATAAATACATAGCAATTATACATTGACGATCCTTGCATGAAAGTTATCTTTACCTGAAGAGTCTTAGGGGTATGTTTACTAAAGCGTCTTAACGTGCGCTCTTCGACGTTATCGCACGATAAGGTACCTTATCGCCCAATGAAGGCGCCTTACTGGGCGATAAGGTACCTTAGCGCGCGCAGCGGCACAAACGAGCGCTGAAGGCGGAGAAAGGCTCCCGGAGGGCGGAGGAAGGCTCCCCAGGGGCAGAGAGAAGGGGTCAATGGGTGGAGAGTGGGAGGGGAGAGGCTCCCCGCACACTAACGCTGTGAAATCCGAGGCTCAAAACTAATGCCAGTGAAACCCTGGCATTAGAGCTGATTTAAAGGGAAAAGAAACCATTTCCGTCAGCAAAACCAGGGAAACCTACAAAAAGTGATAAGTGTGATACATGTGCACGGAACAAAAGGGCAAATAAACTTTGAAAATGTACAGAAGAAAATGTAAAAATAAAATAACCAAGCAGGCCAATAGTGATATCAATGGAAAACATCAAAAAACACTCCCAAGAAAGCTCCAAAAAAAGATATGAATTTTGGAAGGGTCTATGCTCCGTCCCCATACAAGGTGAATGAGCCCACAGTGTAATTGAGCTGAGCAGGGTTTCCGACTCCATTGGTCAGGTTTCCTATGGCATGCACATGTTCCACAACAGCAGGGCGGGCATGTCGGAATGGGCAACTGGACAGATGCTGGAAAAGGGGACACAGAGGGCTGCAGGCGGCACATGCTGTGGTACAGCTGGGCCACAGTGCCGACTAGGGTGATGCCTAGCTGGCCCATAGGAATGCTGAAACAGTAGAGCAGCCAGACAGCAACTGCTGAGTGCCCAACATGGGCACGAGTGTGCTCCCCACAGTGTCACAGGGGATAGTGCCCAGCAGGTACCCCGAAGGGCACGGAACATTGGCATGCGGTGCTGGGGGAAAGTGTGGACAACTATGCAGGCACCCCTACCCCAGAACCGCACCATAGGCAGCCACCTATCCGCACACTGTATGGCCTGAGACTGCGTTCCACCAGCACCACCAGCAAAAGGGCATGTCAGCATGGTGGCAGAGGGATACTGGTGGTGGAGGGAGCAGTGGCACCTGCCCAGAGCAGACCGTGGCCTAGCCCTGTTTAGGTGGGTGCCGTGCACTGCAACAGACAGGCTCTGTCTGACAAACAGTCATGGTATCTCCAGGGAATGCATTGTTTCTGTGGCAACACAGTGGTGCAGTGCACACAACCAATATGTTCAAAAGCAGCGGTCACAGGTTCAAGTCCCAGCTGTGGTTCCTGCCAACCCAGTCCCCATATTTTACCCACTACTAAAACGTGCTAATACAGACAGAACCTTTATTGCAGATGACATAAACATGCCCAAAACACCTATATTTTACCCTACAGAGCACAGACATTATAAACATGCGCATTACCTAGAGCAGAGTCTCCCAAATGCAGTCCTGGAGGGCCAAACACCATTCAGGTTCCATGCTGTCTCTAATAAAGATGCCTGTGCTGCATTTCTATGCGCTGCCCCCATGGTATGCAGATGTATCTCATGCATATTTATGAGGGACAGCATGAAAAACCAAACAGTGTCTGGCCCACCAGGACTGGAGTCGAGAACCTCTGCCCTAAAGCAGCGGCCAACAGGGGCAGACACACCCGCACCCACAGGTTCCATTATCCAATGCCTCCTGGAGAGGCAGGATGTTGGGCCCTGCGTGCATCTCCCAATACGAGCACTTGCATACCTTAGCAATGCCACCCTAAACCTGGGAATACGGTACACATATATCAAAAGGTTGCTATGATTACTGGCAGATAGCACTTCTGAAGTTATGTACAATTTTCTGAGTGAGCTGCATCATAGCAACCTTTCTGATGTCTGTGGAGTGTGCTACAGGTCTTGTGTCTGACAGTGTTTACCACCCTGGGGGGTGACCCCAACAGTATTGCGTACCACAGCCTTGCCTGCACTGTGCCCAGGACTGGTGCGGTGGCCAGGGCTGCCAAACACCTCTATAGTTGCACAATGCTGGCATAGGTGTGGGGAGTGTGTGTCTGTCTATCCAGTGTGTGGTGGCTGCAAACACCCTCCACAGCCCACACTGCTAGCACTGTTGCCAGTATTGGCCTGCCAATGTGCATAATGAGGAGCAAGGTACTGTGGGAATAGCCAGGATAGGGTGGCCTGGCCTGGATTCATCTGTACATAGCATAGGGAAATGGCTTGGACATTGTAGTGACCGGCCACCACCTGCACGGACAGGGTGGCCACAGCATGTCCTGCTGGGAGGTCACTCTCACCCTGACTGAGCAGTGACCACGGCATGGCTAGTTTCCCCCATAGTTCTGTACAGCATTTCTCTCATGTGATATTTATGGGTTCTCTTTTGGGGCCCAATCACTGACTTATCTGCTTGGTGTGTATGCTGACATCCCAGTTCTGGGTACGTGCATCTCCTCCAGGAACATGCACTATGGACTAGCTAGCAGACTGTCTGCAGCTGGTATGTGTCTTGCTGGAGCACCTTGCAGGGTGCAGTGGCTGGAGGCTTGCTGCTGGAGAATGTCAGACAGTGGTGGGGGGCAGCTTTGTATTTCCAGGCCTACTGTCTGTCTGCTATTGCTTTATGGATGTGTACAGCTCTGCATTACCTTTGCTGTAGGGTGTCTGTTCCCCAGCAGGACTGGGGTTGATGGTCCCCTCTACTGCCACCATTGCAGGGAGGTAGAATGTGGATTGGTTGGTGGGCAATCCTGTTTCCCACCCTGAGCCCCAGAGGGTAGGTTGTGGGTTGGTACATAATCTGCCCTATGGGTCGCACCCCTCCCCCCACATCATGTAACCATGGCACCAACACAGGAGATGCACTATTCTGGGTGCATCATAGCCCATAAGGGCTAGACATGACTGAGAAATACAGAAGGACATAGACGTATCCTAGGTGTGTCTGCAGGAAATACCTAATCACACACAGTATCACTGATGGGGACCTGCAGCATGGCACATTTCAGCCATGAAAGGTGCTGTGGACCTGGTGCTGGGCGCCCCACCTCACCCTCAGGGTGAGCACAGTACCCGTACAATGTGACGGTCTGTAGCTACTCTGTGCCAGTACCACACACGGTCGGTTCCCCCTACCAGGCCGACATGCTGTGGGGGGGCATACCCATCTTGTGCCCATCTGTAGACTGCTGATTTGCATGTGCAGTGCATCATGGGTACGGGTGGGTTAACCCTATCCTGGTAACCACAGCAGACAGTTTGTGTGGTGACATGCAGTCCTTCTGCAGCCAACCAGGGGTTTGTTGGCAGCTGTAGTTCACTGGTTACTTCACTGCCTATGGGGCCAGAGGTCGTGGGTTCAAACCCATCATGTGCTTATTTGATAAGGCTGTCTGAGGCATTGTCTATTTTTAATGTACATTAGTGCTGCCAGCAAAAACACCCTCAGTGTACTGTAACCATAAAGCGTCTTATAGGGCACCCTATAAAGCGCTTTATAGGGCGCCTTATAAGGTGCCTTATCAGGTGTCCTCCAAAGCGCCTTATAGGGTGCCCTATAGGGGACATTATAGGGTGCCTTGGCGGACAGTGTACTTTATAATGTGCCCTATGGAGTGCCTTATAGTGTGCCTTATGCGGCACCTTAGGTTATGGCACGTGAGGGTGTGTTTGCTGGCAGCACTAATTAAACTACAAATAAAATGCCTCAAAAATCAATACTTACACGTAAAAGCTAATGCCTCAGCCAGCCTTATGGATTAGGCACACTGGGGGATCAAACTCATGATCCCTGTACCATCAGTCAGTGTCTTAACCATTGTGCTGCACCTCTGTTTCTGTGCTTACATGTCTGCGCGCCTACTTAAGATTACCTTGTGTTAACGTGCTCAGCGGCATCTCGCCCGATAATGTGTGCAGCGCACGTTATCGCACGATAATCCCGTTATGCTACTTTAAGATCGACATGCCCACTCCTTTTATGGCAGCCTGCACATTATCGCCGGGCGCACGTTAAGACGGTTTAGTAAACATACCCCTTAGTGTACTCTAATTCTACAAGGTAGGTGATCTTACTAATGGAAACTGCTTGATTTGTTCAGAACAAGAAATAATGTTGTATACAATACAAAGTATAAAGGGTCTGTCTACTAGGCTTCATTAGCGGTTTAATGCAGGATTTATTGTGTGCTAAAATTAATGGAAGGGGCAGGGGATGTGCCATACAGTTAATTCAGATGTCATTACTGTACTGTAGTTAACCATTACGGCAGTAGATAACACAGTTAATGGCATCTCAGAAGATGTAGCTAACTTAACGCATAATGGCAACATTTTCTTTGGGTTAACTGCATGGCATCAAATATACCAGGAAGGCCCCCAAGACTTAACAGAGGTTTGGCTATTAATGCATGGTAACTGCAAAACTTGACTGTACTTTAGCAAAAAGGGGCCAAAATGACTCAAGTCCATAAACATGAACTCACATATTGTTAGTATAGGCAGGGAATATGGTTCGAGGATGTGTGAATGTATCAAGGGAGCAATGGGTTGTATTGTGTCATGTTATGATTTGTATTTTCTAATTTGATTGTAATCTGCTTTGGGGCCTAAGATTAGGTAAAATGCAGATAATCAAGAGTGAAATAAACAAAAGAAATAAACAACCTAGCAGCTATGGTACTACAAATTTCTTCAGTGAAAGTGATATACCTTAATAGCCTACTATGACACCATTAAGGATTTATTAGAAAACACTGCTGTGGTACAGTAAAGTACTCTTCTCTCCTGTAATCAGAGGTTCATTCCATAAGAACAATGGATTCATAACAATTGTTTCTTCAAAGGACACACTACGCTTTTGTGTGTATTATATAGTCTCTCTAAAGAAAACAAAGTTTATTGTAAATTGCAAGAACCATAACAAGCCTTTTATTACTATGCAGAAACTTGTTTAGCTATCTTTTAGATCCCCTTATAGAATAAGGACATGATTAGTACACAATAACACTGTGTCAGATAGCCTCGTTATGAATTCCCTGCCATCCCAGGGAGACTTGTTGGTGACTGCAAAGTTAATTACTTGCATGGTTTCCTGCTGCCCCCAAAAGTGATTTCACATCCATAAAATAGAATTTAATGAAGCTCTTTCCTTCTCCCTCACTGAAGGATATTGCAACATGTTTATGAGCTCAAAATAAAAGCTGCGCTTACTGCTGACTAGGTCATCAGTGGATAGTCACTAGGATTGTATCTTTTGCAGAAACACAATAGAGCAGACCTAATATCCATTTGTTTGCTTGGTTTTTATTTTCATCTGAAAGATTCCTTTCTTTTCAAAGTGAAACATACTATAATTCATTGTCTTTCAAGGCCTTGATCCAGAATTTCATAAGGATAACTGAAAACAAGAGTCTCCTGACACACTTGTGTTTTTTGGTTGTTAGCTTGCAGAGTGATACTTTGCTCTTTGACTCCCAGTGGAATCATTTCTGCAAGAGTAAATTAGCCTAAGGGTGCCCTTTACAAACGCCTGTCAGACTCAGTTTGCACTTGGGTCAATGTGGTCGGCACTAGGCACCAGCATGCGAAGTGCCATTAATCTTCTTCACCTTAGCAACAGCATGTGACCCTCCCCAGGATGCTGCAATTTTAACAAGCAAAGCAGAGCACTAACCCTGTTTTAGAGCCTCTGTCAAGGCAGAGCATTTTTCTTTTTGACTTGTCTCCTCATGCTACTATATCAATGGTTCAAGAAGATCACTTTACAGTTTTCATTTCTGCCTTTTGCTCTGCTTATAGGTTGCCTTGAGCTGGGATTTGGAAAAAGGCAAGCAATATATCCGATAAATGAAAATAAAAATAAAAGCCCATGCATACTCTCCTAACCTCCCCTCCCTTCCAAACACCACATTATTGGTCTAAATCCAAGAACGAGTCTAGATGCTTTTGTTGAATATGTATTCATAGCGGCCAGGAATAGCAGAACAATTCCTTACTTGAAATAGTAGAACAATTCCTTACTTGAAATGTCTCATTTAAGAGATGCGGACTTTTGGAGTTCTGTCACATACATGGGATAAGAGCCATATGTGATTCTAAATAATCACAAGATTGTTAGCAGTTCTTTGGTATCTTGAATATTCAGGGACTACAATTGTAGTTAGCAGCTTTCTAAAGGCTTCTTCAAGTCTTACAAAAGACACGTGTGAAAGGGGGAATTGGATTTAGCACATGCCTTTTCTCAAAAGTTCAAGGTGAGTTACTGTAGGCATTTCTCCATTCCCAGGAGGCTTGCATTCTAATTTTGTCCTTGAGACAATGCGGGGTTAAGGGACTTGATTACGGTCACAGAGAGCATCAGTTGGATGTGAATGCTGGCTTCTCTACTCTACTCTAACCACTGGGTTACTCATTCACTTATCCACAATTTTTTCTGACTTTGACCTGCACAATAAAGGTTAGTAGGTGCATCAAGGCAGTTATGCTTATGCGAAAAATAGCAGGCTATGCATTAAAATGTTTTGTATATGAAGGTAAATCATATTCAAATGAGGCTTTCATGATCTCATAGCCAAAAGGACGGCATGCTGTCCTCCTCTTACTATTTACCTTGGGTCTACTAAAGTCAACAATTCAACTTCTACCTCATACCAAGTGTTAAATTTTGAGTGTGCATGCTGGTTCAAGAAATTATCTATGTTACCCAGCTGGAGGAAAAGGGCTGGTAACAGAGATTTCATACCCTATCCTTTCCATCAATATTAGAAACCTTCTCATAAGAACATAAGAACTGCCATAATGAGTCAGACCAAAAGTCCATCAAGCCCAGCATCCTATTTCCAAAAGTGGTAAATCCAGGTCGCAAGTATCAGGCAAATCCCAAAAGTAGCAAGTTTCATGCTACTTATCCCTAGGGATAAAAAGTGGTTTTCTCTTGGACTACATTATCAACTGTTTATGGACTTTTCCTTCAGGAATTTGTCCAACACCATTTTCAAACCCAGCTACACTACTTACTTTTATCACATCCATTAGCAACAAGTCCTAAAGACTAATTATACATTGAGAAAATGTTTTTCTCCTAACCGTTTTAAATATATTACTTTGCAGCTTCATAGCATGTATCTAGCCCTTGTATTTTTTGAAAGGGTAAACAATAGATTAACATCGAACCATTCCACTTCACTCAGGAGTTTATAGATCTATCTCCAGGAACAAGCAGGAATGAGTCTTCACATATGGGTATCGTCGGTACCGATGGAGCCTGCACGGGAACGCTCCCCAGCGTCCAGAAAGAAAGCTTTTGGGAGCATCTCACAGCGCCTGCGCGCTGCCTTCCCGCCTTTCCCAACCGCCTCTCTCCAGTTCTTCTTTTCCGCGGAGCCAGCAGGTCGTGTTCCTGTCACCGCTGAAGAAGTTCTTTATTTTCTTTTATTTCTTTGGTCGCGCGTCTGCCTTCTTTGACGTCGGACCGGTACCGCCGGTCTTTTCTTCTTTCTTCTTTAAAAAAAAACAAAAAAACCCCCTACAGTTCCCAATTCTGTGCATTTTTTCCTTTTGGGCCTTAGGCCTAGAAAACCTTTCCTCATGGAAAAGCCCGCTTCCGGGTTTAAAAAGTGCACGAAGTGCAGCGGTACTATTTCTATCACTGACACCCATGAGTGGTATCTAAAATGTTTGGGTCCTGACCACTCCATCACCGATTGTGAGTCCTGTTCTATGATGTCTAAAAGAGGTCTACAGAATCGAGCGGCCAAGCTCAGTACCCTGTTTCCCTCTGATGCAGCTTCGGTGGCATCGACATCTTCCAGGGCTTCTTCTTCCTCCCATGGATCTCAGGTAACCAAACATAAGTCTAGCCAGACCTCGAAGGGTAGATCTCCCTCTAAGTATCAAGATGCCTCTGGGATTGCTCTCGAGGATCCCGCACCGGCAAAATTACCCCGGCGGGAAGCTCCGGCTTCCAAAGCTTCATCTATGGGGTTACAGGTTGACATCGATGGCTCGGCCTCGACCGATCACCTGTTGCCATGTTCTGGGGTACTGGTGGTTTCCACTGGTACCGACATCCAGACATTGGTTGCGTCGATGGATCAGAATATTCTGACCATGCAGCGTGCCATTACAGCATTCATACAAGCTGCGACGCCTCCGGTACCGCAACAAACTCCGTTGTCGGTACCGGTTCCGGCTCCGGCACCGATATCGGTTCCGGTGCTGGTACCGATTGCATCGACATCGGCTTTGGTGTTGACTGCAGCGGTACCCTGTTCTGTGATGCCCATCGGTACCGAATCGGTACCGATCACTCCCGATGTCGATACCACTCGGTACGCATATCGGGCTCTGCAGGAGCATCCAGACAGGCGATACTTCGATTCCTTCAAAGACTGATGAATCAGAGGCTTCTGTCGAAGCATCGGTAATCCTTCCTCAGGAGCCCTCTTCTCCAAAAAGAAGAATGTCTCCTCCAGAAGACTTGTCTTTTCAAGACTTCATTAGGGAAGTGGCCAGGGGCCTCTCCATTTCAGTGGCCCCTGAATCAGAGCCTAGAGCCAAGAAATTGGATATTTTACAATATCCTAAGGCTCCTAAAGAGGCAGCTACTTTACCAATTCATGAGATCCTTTATGATCACATGTTGGGCATATGGGAGGCACCTCTCACTATCTCCCCTCATTCTCGTAGGTTGGACACCATGTACCGTGTTCCTCCTTGTCCTGGCTTTCATAAGACTCAGCTTCCTCACCACTCTATTGTGGTGGAGTCTGCTATGAAGAAGATAAAGAGTGCAAAAAGACACTCATCTAATCCTCCAGGAAGAGAATGCAGAACCTTGGATGCTCTTGGCCGGAGAATTTTCCAGGCCAATATGCTTGTTGCCAGAATCAACTCCTATAGTCTCTATATGGGGATGTTTCTAAAGGAAGTTACAGATCATCTGCAAACTTTATCTCCTTTTATCTCAGAAGATAAAAGGGAAGAGTTTCTCACCTGGCTTAAACATGCCCAGGATATTTCCAAATTTTCCAACCGTGCAGTCTTTGACTCTTTTGAGTGTGCCAGCAGAGCCTCGGCTAGTGCCATAGGTGCACGCAGAGTTGCTTGGTTACAAGCTTCTGATTTGGAACCCTGGGTCCAGGATGGATTAGGAAATCTTCCTTGTACAGGTGAAAACCTTTTTGGCAAGGATTGGCAAGCAAAGGCCACTCAGATGGATGCTGAGAATTCTGCCTTAGATAGACTTTCAAAGTCTACTTCTGCTCCTGTTAGAAAAAGGTTATTCAAAAAGGCTTTCTTTCCCAAAAAGGGGAAATATTATCCTGTTTATGGTCAGCAGGCATCTTCTGCAGGTCGTTTTGCTGCAAAGCGTCAGCAACAACCTAAACAAGCCAAGCCTTAGGCTGCAAGGACTGCTACGGCCCAACAGCCTCAGCCTCCTCAGGACCTTTGACTTACATCTAGAGAACTTAGCCTTTCTGGCTCTAGAAGAACCAGAGCCTCTCACCATTCCAGGAAGGTTAGCCCACTTTGCTCCCAGATTGGAACAAGTCACAGCAGAGCAATGGGCCCTCTCCATCATAAGGGAGGGGTACAAGCTTCATTTCTTAAACCTTCCTCCTCACACCATGGTGAGACAGTTCAATTCTCCAACATCTCTCCTCGACCTTCTGGGTCAGGAGATTGCTACCCTTCTTGCCCAAAGGGAAATAGAAGAAGTACCCCTTCTTCAACAGGGCTCAGGGTTCTACTCCCCCTATTTTCTTATCCCAAAGAAAACAGGGGGCTACAGACCCATATTAGATCTCAGAGAATTGAACAAGTTTCTATGCAAGGAGAAATTCAAGATGATTTCTCTCGGTGCTCTCCTTCCATACCTTCAGAGTCAGGATTGGCTTTGTTCTCTAGATCTCAAGGATGCGTACACCCATATCCTCATCCATCCAACACACAGAAGGTTCCTTCGGTTCCTTTACCAAGGAAAGCACTACCAATACAGAGTGCTTCCTTTCGGTCTGGCCTCTGCTCCAAGAGTGTTCACAAAATGCATGGCAGTAGTAGCTGCATTTCTACGCACTCTAGGAATATTTGTATTCCCATATCTGGACGACTGGCTCATCCGAGCTCCGTCCCAGTCAGAGGCCCAGACTTCCCTAGCCTGCACAAGGCGTGTTCTTCAGTATCTGGGACTTGTAATAAACATCCCAAAATCCCATCTCACCCCTACTCAGTCACTAGAGTTCATAGGGGCCTTGCTGGATACCACAACTGCAAGGGCCTATCTTCCCCAGGCCCGTTGCCTACGCTTGGTGCAGTTAGCCTCACAAATTCAGTTAAAGTCCCATTTAACTGCTCGACAAATGTTACAACTGTTAGGCCACATGGCATCCACCGTGCATGTGGTTCCTTACGCTCGCCTTCACATGAGAGCAGCTCAGTGGACTCTGTCCACCCAATGGACCCAGGCATCAGGGTGCCTATCAGACAAAATAGCAACCTCCAGTCGCCTCTTCTGGTCTCTCCAGTGGTGGAAGTCCACTCAAAATCTGTTGCTGGGGTCCCCCTTTCAACAGTCGCTACCCCAAGCAACCCTTACAACAGATGCATCTCCAAGGGGTTGGGGAGCTCATCTACAAGATCTCTCCACCCAGGGCATCTGGTCTCCACAAGAGACATCTCTACATATCAACCTCTTGGAGCTCAGAGCAATTCTTCTAGCTCTCAGAGTCTTCCACACCCTGCTCAGCTACAAGACAGTCCTCATCCACACGGACAACCAAGTAGCCATGTTCTATGTGAACAAGCAGGGCGGGACTGGATCTCTGTCGCTTTGCAACGAAGCTTTGAGATTGTGGGCCTTCACCAGAGAGCATCAAATTCATCTCGTGGCAGTATATCTTCCAGGGGTTCAAAACTCTTGGGCAGACAGACTCAGTCGAGTTCTGCTTCCACACGAATCGTCCCTCCATGGGGACCAGATAGCCAGGATCTTCCAAATTTGGGGAACACCGGACATAGACCTGTTTGCAAGTCCGTGGAATGCCAAACTTCCCCGGTTCTGTTCCAGGATTCCGTGTCAGGAAGTACAGGCCAGGGATGCCTTCCTCCTTCATTGTGGGCAAGACTTCCTCTATGCCTTTCCACCCATTCCCCTAATTCCCAAGACACTGTTCAAACTTCAGAGAGACAAGGGGTCTATGATCCTCATAGCACCATATTGGCCACGCCAGGTGTGGTCCCCTCTACTTCTGCATCTCTCTCAAGCTCCCTCCCTGGACTTGGGATCTGCTCCAGACCTCCTGTCCCAGGAGGAGGGAACGTTGTGGCACCCAAATCCCCAGTCTCTTCATCTCAGAGCCTGGTTGCTGAAGGTCTAGACCTTCAAGATTTGCTTCTTTCTCAGCAGGTGAAGGATATCCTTCATGCTTCCAGAAAGCCTTCCACTAGACGTTCCTATGCTTATAAATGGAAAAGGTTTACCATTTGGTGTGCACAGAAGGGTCTTAACCACCTTGCAATACCTCTGAATTCTTTACTGGAGTATTTGCTGCATTTATCCCATGCAGGCCTTAAAACGAATTCAGTAAGAGTCCATTTGAGTGCTATTGCAGCATCCCTTAAGCCTCTCAATGGACACCCTATTTCCTCTCATCCTCTTATTGCAAGATTCATGAGAGGCCTTCTTTTAACTAAACCTCCCATTAGACCACCTCCAGTGGCATGGGACTTGAATTTGGTTCTTGGCCAGCTTATGAAGCCACCCTTTGAACCCTTAGCCACTATCTCCTTGAAATTTCTTTCCTGGAAGGTTACTTTTCTCATTGCAGTCACCTCAGCTCGCCGCATCAGTGAGCTGCAAGCCTTGGTGGCTAATCCTCCTTATACAAGGTTCCATCATGACAAGGTAGTCCTCAGGACTAATCCACACTTTATGCCTAAAGTGGTCTCACCTTTTCATCTGAACTTGGAGGTGTATTTACCTGTCTTTTTTCCAGGACCACATGCATCAAGTGCAGAGAGGAATCTCCATACCCTGGATTTTAAGAGAGCTCTTGCTTTTTACTTACAAAGGACACAGCAACATAGAAAGTCCTCTCAACTCTTTGTTGCTTTTGATCCCTCTCATTTGGGACTTCCAGTCTCTAAGAGAACTCTGTCTAATTGGATTGCTCAGTGTATTTCTTTCGCCTACCAGAGTAAGAACCTTTCTCTGGAGGGCCATGTCACAGCTCACAATGTGAGGGCCATGGCAGCCTCTATGGCTCATCTGAACTCTGTGTCCATCGACCAAATCTGTCGAGCGGCCACCTGGGCCTCGGTTCATACCTTTACAGCCCATTACTGCTTGGACAAGGACTCCCGCCGGGATGCCTTGTTTGGTCAGGCTATTCTCAAACACCTGTTCCATACCTAATCAACTCCTACCCCCCATCCCTGGTTGGATGCCCGAGATCCATGGGGGCAGGTAGAGCCCTTCTCAGGGACTCACAACCTTGGAGATCTCCCTGGCATCTCTAGCTGGGGAGTCCCCATATGTGAAGACTCATTCCTGCTTGTTCCTGGAGATAGCACAGTTACTTACCTGTAACAAGTGATCTCTGGGAACAGCAGGAATAAGTCTTCACAACCCACCCACCTCCCCTAGGAGTTGTATCTCTCTATCTATCTTTCCTTTCCTCTCTCTCTCTCTCTCTTTGTCTCAGCTTAAAACTCGAACTGGAGAGAGGCGGTTGGGAAAGGTGGGAAGGCAGCGCGCAGGCGCTGTGGGATGCTCTCAAAAGCTTTCTTTCTGGATGCTGGGGAGCGTTCCTGCGCAGGCTCCGTCGGTACCGATACCCATATGTGAAGACTTATTCCTGCTGTTCCCAGAGATCACCTGTTACAGGTAAGTAACTGTGCTTTATCGTACTTCCCCTTGGATGTTTCTTCTCTAGGTTGAAAAGCCCTAACTTCTTTAGCTGTTCCTCAGAGGTGAGTCATTCTATCTCCTTTATCATTTTGGTTGCACTTCTCTATACCTTTTCTGATGCCACTATACAGTATCTATTTTGAGATATGAAGACTGCAATTGCACATAGTACTCAAGGGGTGGTTAAACCATGGAGCGATATAGAGGCATTATGATATCCTTTGTTTTATTCTCTATTCCTCTCCTAATTATTCCTAACATTTTGTTTGCTTTTTTGGCTACCACCAAACAATGAATAGATTTCAATGTATAGGGCCCGATTCTATCCCAGACGTAGATCCACTCTGGGCGTCTGAACCGGATGCTCAGAGGGGATCACGATTCTGATCCCACGGGGCACATCTAGTCCAGCGGGATCAGAATTGCAAACAAGCATGTACATGCAGTCTGGGACTGAGATTCAGTCCCGGCCTGCGCGTACATTAGTAGCTTGACTAACTCAGTCAGGACTTTTAAATGGAGCCATGACGCCATGGTGTCATATTGCCATGGCACTGTGGCTCCATTTAAAAGCCGCGATACCGGCCGTCCAGTAAAAGTGTTTTACCCTGCAGCGCGACCCCTGATCCCACCTCCTAAGGGGAATAAACCTTTGCCCCCCCCCCTGCTTCATCTGCTCCCCAGCAGCTTAAAAAAAAACATCCAGGAAAAATTAGGAAAATTCACCATACACTTACAGGGATATCTTAACTTAAACTGTGCTCCCAAGGCTTCTGTTCTCTGACGTAAAGCCAGAAAATATAAAAAAAAAAATATATTAATTTTTCCTGATTTGGCTAGGGACACGCAGAAAAGGCGGAAGTCTTTTCTGGCTTTACGTCAGAGAACAGATGCCTTGGGAGCGCAGTTTAAGTTAAGATATCCCTGTAAGTGTATGGTGAATTTTCAATCTAAACAGTATATTTTCTTTGAATCCAAACAACTGTTGCAATTTCTTACTAGTAGGGAAGAGGGTGGGGGTGGGGTAATTCCCATACCGGCTGCCATGTAAAGTTATCTGTTACTCCTATGATTTCTGTATTGGTGGTTATTGGTTATTCTAATTTCTTTGTTATTTCTTGTTTCTTGGATCCATATTGGGGGCAACGTATGGTGGTCTATTCCAGTTATGTTTTTTTTTCTCCTTATATAGGTTTGCTGTTTGCTTTTTGATTGTATTTCTGATTCTTATTCAGATGTGTATGCTCTGGATTGTATTCGAAAACTTGATAAATAAAAAATAAAAAAAACATCCAGGGAAGTTATTCCACCTTGGAGGAATAACTTCCCCGGACATTTCACTGGCCCCAGATGTTCAGGACTGACATTAGAATTGGTCCTGTACATCCAGGGCCAGCGACTGCCCACTGCCCACCCACACTCTGCCCCCTGGCTGCCCATTCCCTGCCCCCCCATCTAACTTCCCCACACAACTGCTGGGGAAGTTATTTGGGGGCAGGAGAAGCCACAGATAGCAGGGATGGATGTCCATCCAGACTATTCGTGGCTCAGAATAACCCCCATTTTCTATGATCACACCTAGATCCTTTTTTTGGGGGGTGACTCCTAACGTGAAACCTAGCATTTTTTACCTATAGTTTGGGTTATTCTTCCCTATATTCATCACTTTGAATTTGTCCATATTAAATTTTATCACATGGCCTCTGCAGCCCATGAAGACCCCCCTCCCTGGGACCTTGAAATCCTGCAAACACATCAGCAACCTTCCTCTGTCACTGCAAGATTCCCTCTATACCATCCAGCACTCTTACCCTCTTAAGGTAACCACCTCAGTGGCCAAACTTCCTTCCCATACCTCTTCCCTCTTGCTTGTACTTATACTGAAATTTGAATGATGTTGTAGGTTTCAGGAATGGTGTAGCCAAAGGCTATCTTGGCCACTCCTGACACTCAAGATGCTCTGGAATGGTAAGAAGGCATTCTGAAGGGTTGGAAGGGGATGGGGTGGTCTTACCTCTAGAGAGGTTACCTTAAGGAGGATATAGTTGCTTGATGGAAATGGAGTGGGGGAACCTTGTTGGTGTTGGAGAGGTAACTTATGTGCTGTGGGTTTGGTGAGATGAAATGTCCCATTTTAACTGGTCCTTTCATATTTGGCAGTTAGTATAAAGGATTTCATGGCAGCCAGTGTGGACATGTTACATTTTGTATTGATGTTTATGCTAATACAATACACACAATATTGAGGATTATTTGTACAGTATCATGACCTTAGTAAAATTTATTACATACCACATGTTAAGTCTTGTTTTAGCTTGCATTTTACATTTTTTATAGGCATTCACACCAAAAATATAGTGTTAGCTGTATTGCATAAACCCCTCAATTGGCAGCAAGCAATTCTTTTGAATGAGTGGACTTGACTTTTACTCCTGTCAACTCAGTCCCCTAGAAATAAAAGAATACTGCAACTACATATTCAGGTTTCAAAGAAAACTTATTCCTAAAGTTTGAAAGTGTTATTTGTTTTAATGCATTTATAGAAAAACAATCTATGATAATACTCAACATAGACTAATTGCGTTCTGATGGCATGACAGACTGTCTTTAAAGTGCCCTTCCTGGGTCATTCTAAATTCTTTGAGTACTTTATGGCCGTTATTTTAGAAGCCCTATTCATATTTTGTGCATCTGAAAATGGATACAAAGACATTCAATTCACAAAGGTGTCCCTGAAGCCATTTTAGAAATTGGGTATGTGGGCGTCCCTAGCACGAGAAAGTCAAAGTAGAACAGGGGTGTACCGAAGGAGCGGCCTGAGTGGAACAACAAAGATGCACATCGTGATGTGATTCCAGAAGGCACAAGCATGTCTGGCCCTGGTTGTGGAGGCATCCTAACCATGAATAAGGAGCAAAAAAGTGTTCATTTTCATAGCAGCAATGCTACCTGGGAGAACAGCAGAATGCACTGTCATTGTCACGATCAGTATTGCCTGGGCAAAGAAACCTGTATGCAAATACAAACCCCAAACAAATTATTAACCCACCGCCACACATCTGGGTGTCTGCAATGTCACAGAACATGGATATCCCCCTTCTGGAAAACACTGTCTGGGACATCCAAGAAGCTGTTTCTGCGGCCATCCATTTGGCGATGCCCACATTTGTAAAATTGGCCCGATATGTAAACACCCCCAGGGTTTTCTGACGTTCTGCCCTGGATGTCCCAGATTGCACCTTGACGTCCTTTCTAAAATGCCACTTCAAATATAACTGCACTGGGAGTGCAAACTCTCTAAGATATGGCAAAAAGCAAGAGTGTTAGTAAAACCAGACACTAGTATGACCTTTGAAGAACTTCCCGAAGGCAACAGACTGCAGCAATAAAGAAGGATTCCTAGAGTTATTAGTGTTTTTCAGTGGAAACACATATCTGTTCAATTTGCTGTTTAAAAAAAAGGTTCATATTTAGCTTTGGGATATTTGGTTAAAGATAGCTGGATAACTTATTTTCTATGGATTAGCTTGTGCCTTTTCAGTAGTAACTCAAGCTGAGTTGTCTCCACTGCATTTTTCCTAGAAAAAATGATGCCCGTACTCATATGCAGGGCTCTTTCATTAATATATGAAGGCTATAGATCAGTTTTAGCAGGGAATGAAAAAGGTGCCGGTACTCAGTATCACCCAGTAGCCCCTCTAAAACCCTGGTTAGTTGTAACTGGATAGTAAAGCATATTTAGTCTTTACATATGGGTAATGTCGGTACCGACGGATCCCGCATGGGAAAGTTCCCCAGCGTCCAATAGGAAATACTTTGGGAGCATCCCACTGTGCTTGTGTAGCTGCCTTCCCGCTTTTCCAGTTCTCGCTCCTCAGTTAAGTTTGTAGCTGAGATAAAAGGAGAGAAAGAAAAGAAGACCTACAACTCCTAGGGGAGGAGGGTGGATTGTGAAGACTAAATTCCTGCTGTTCCTGGAGATCATCTGTTACAGGTGAGTAACTATGCTATCTCCAGAAACAAGCAGGAATGTAGTCTTCACATATGGGACTCCCTAGCTAGAAGATGCCAGAGAGATAAACTCAGAATCGGCTGTGAATTTTCACAAGTATGCCTAAAGAGGCCATGTATCCCACATGGATGTCTGGTATCGAAACCCAGGATGGAGGATAGGAGTTGCTTTAAGTCTGAAAGAGATGCTGGAAAACAGCTTGGCCCAACATGGCATCTCGGCAGAGTTCTTGTCCAGGCAATAGTGAGCAGCAGAAGTGTGGACCAAAGACCAAGTTGCTGCTTTGCAGATCTCGTCAATAGCTGCAGTGCGTAGATTTGCCATCGAGGTAGTCATGACTCGAACATTATGGGCAGTGATGTGACCCTCAAGGGGTAGTCCTGCCTTCTCATAAGCAAAGGTGATGCAGTCAGCTATCCACTTGGAGAGAATATGTTTGGAGACTGGCAAGCCAAAGTGACTCGAGTCAAAGGAAATGAAAAGCTGGAAAGCTTCTCAGTGATCTTGAGTTCTCTGGAGAGAAAAAGCTAAGGCACGTTTACAATCCAGAGTGTGGAGGGTTGCTTCTGCCCTAGACAAATGTGGTCTATCTTTATCTTTATCTTTATTCATCACTTGATAGACCGCCCAGGCAGGTGCATCAGGGCGGTGTACAATACAATCAATCAAAAGAGCAAGAAAAGAAAAGGAACGCCATTGGTTAGACAGGACAGAAAGAAACAGGAAAGGCAAAAGAGGGAGAGAGACAAGGGAGGAAAAATGCTAGCAGGAGGCTGGTTTTAAGGTGCTGGGAGATCAAAGGCCTGCTGAAAGAGATGGGTCTTGAGTAGGGATTTGAACCTTTGAAAAGATAATTCGGTATGGAGGGCAAGTGGGAGTGAATTCCAGAGGGCAGGAGCCAAGAAGTAAAAGGCAGAGTGACGTGTTGTTTCCAAGTAAGCTGAGGATGGAGCAGGGAGATAGAGACGGTAACCGTGTGCCGAGCGGAGTAGACAGGGGGAAGGTTGTAAGCGAATGGAGTCAGCTAGATACTGAGGGGAACCAGTGTGCAATGCTTTGTGAGTCAGAATAAGAATTTTATAGTGAAAGCGGGAGTTTATTGGAAGCCAGTGTAAACGGAGGAGAAGGGGAGTAACATGGTTTCAAGGGGAGGAATGGGTGAGCAAGCGTGCAGCTGTATTCTGAACTAATTGAAGACGTTAAAGTTGATATTTTGGGAGACCCGCTAAAACAGTGTTGCAATAGTCTAACCTTGATAGGACTAAGGAGATAACTAACGAAGTGAGAGAGGAGAGGGGGAGAAAAGGGCGAACAGCTCGGATTTGACGGAGAAAAAAGAAGGAGCGACGAACAAGAGTGGAGATGTGATGGTGGAATGAAAGGGAGACATCAAGGGTGACTCCGAGATAGTGGAGAGAGGAAACTAAAGGAATAGGAGTAGAGAGGAAAAGTGGAGAGCAGGTGGGCGGAGGTATATTAAAGGAGAGCCAGAGAGCAGCTGATTTAGAAGGGTTAACATGGAGAAAATTAGTGTTTATCCATGTGGTGATACGGGCGAGACAGAGGTTAAGTGGAGAGAGATCTGGTGAGAGAGAATTAGTGTGATGAACAAGAAGAATGTCGTCCGCGTAGAAGTATCCAGAGATCCCTGACTGTTGGGCGATAAGTGCTAGAGGGGCGAGAAAAATGTTAAAAAGAAGAGGAGCGAGGACGGAACCCTGGGGAACGCCACAGAGAAGGGGTTGGGAGGAGGAGGTAGATGAGCTAGTCTTAACTGAGAACGTGCAGAAGGAAAGAAAAGAACGGAACCAGGCAAGGACAGACCCCACAGATCCCAAGGTCGGTCAGCCGAGTAAGAAGCGTGCGATGATCTACAATATCGAAAGCAGAAGAAAGATCCAAGGTCACCACAAGTGAAATATCACCTCGATCGTGGGCTTGATGGACTTCACTCAAGAGGGAAGTGAGGATGGTCTCTGTACTATGGCCTGTTCGAAACCCGGATTGACGTGGATGCAAAGAAAGGGTAGAGTCCAGATGGGCAGAGAGTCGCATAAACACAAGCTTTTCCAAGATTTTAGATAAAAAAGGAAGGTTCGATACGGGACGCCAATTAGCCAGGATGGAGGGATCAAGGGTAGGATTCTTCAGGAGTGGACGGATGAGGGCGTGTTTCCAAGCTGAAGGAAAAACACCAGAGGAAAGACTGTTGTTGAAAATGTGGAGGATGTATGGGAGCAACATGAGAGAAGAGTCAGACAACCAAGAGGAAGGTATAGGATCAAGAGGACAGGCAGTTTTATGGGAAGTAGCTATAACTTTGGAGAGCTCCGTTGAGATAATGGGCCGAAATGTATGCCAAGTATGAGAAAAGATCTTATCAGGAGAAGAAGAGAGGAGCTCAGAAGGGAAGGAAGGAGATGATGGAGGAGGGGACAGTGGCGGCGGACAGAGATGAAAAGTCTATGGAAAAACACAGGAAGGTAGACTGACTGATTCAAGTAGAAGGGTGATACCACCTTCGGCATGAAGTGAGGATGAGTCCTAAGGTCAACCTTATCATGGTGGAGCCGTGTGTAAGGAGGGTCAGCCACCAAGGCCTGGAGCTCAACAATGTGCCTTGCTGAAGTGAGGGCAATAAGGAAGATGACCTTCCATGTGAAAAACCTAAGTGAAGTAGTGGCTAGAGGTTCAAAGGGCGGCCTTGAGAAACTGTCCTAGAACAACATTAAGATCCCATGCCACTGGAGACGGCTTAATGGGAGGTTTAGTTAATAGAAGACCCCTCATAAAGCGTGCTACAAGTGGCTGAGAAGAGATGGGCTGGTCATCTAAGGGCATGTGAGAGGCCACAATTGCACTTAGGTATACTCTTATCAAATTGGTTTTGAGTCTAGAAGAAGATAGGTGGAGGAGATACTCAAGTAGTGCCTCCACCGGAGCTGAGAAGGGATTAAGATTGCCGCTATTAAAATACTGCTGCCACTGCCCGCCCCACAATATGGCATTGACGGCAGCAGGAGGCATTGGCGCAGTTCAGGGGGGGCAGCTTGGCGTGTGTGTGGGGGTGGCGGCACGGCCAGTGTTTGTGCCTGGGGCGGCAGAAACCCTTGGGCCGGCTCTGCTCCAGGGCCTCCTTCTTTTAACCAGGTAACGAGTATACACATACTGTAAACATTTCTGAAATATTTATAATGTTAGCAATAAGAACAGCTACATTTTAAAGTAAGGTCAGAGTGAAGGAATTCTTATATAATTTACAATTCCTCTACCTGGGAAAGTAGGAGTACAAGTTAAGCTGGTGAAATCTGAACTCTTTCTGCAACTTTTGGGAAGGATTCAGATTAGATTTATTTATTTATTTATTTATTTAGTAAACACTTGTATACCGCTGCTTCCTACGATCAGCAGCGGCGGCTTTATATACAGATTTGGACCCTTATATCTTCTAATAAGTTCTGTTTTATGCCAGGAGTTCCCAACCTTTCCAACATCGAAAAGCTGTAGGGACTCTTAAAAGATGTTAAAATCAGATGGCACAGGGGATAAGATGGGGAGAGTGGTATGGGTGGTGGGTCGGGTTGACCAAAAGGAGGTGTCCTTTCTGAATCTGTATGCGCCTAATGGGCAGAAAGGGTCCTTCTTTCGGAAGGCGCTGCGGGAGTTTGAGCGACAGGCACGAGGGGAGTGGGTAATTGGGGGGGACATGAATTGTGTGGTGGAGCAGGAGGACCGCTCCAACTACCAGCGGGTGAAGCACCGTAGAGAGGGGAGGGAATTGTGGCAATGCATGGCGGAGTGGGGCTTAGTGGACATTTGGCGCTGGGAGAATCCTGGGCAACGAGGATACACTTGCTATACGCCCAGATTGGAGTGTTATTCTCGGATTGATATGTTTTTGGGGAGGAGGGAGCAGATGGGGGCCTTTGGGAATGTGCAAATACACCCTGTGCTGTTCTCGGACCATGGGATGGTAATTGGGGAGTGGAGGCCGGGGGGTGGGGGGGAGGGGGGGCCGAGAGGGGCATGGAGGGGGAACATTGCTCTGATCCAGTCGGTGGAGGGACAGGCGGGTCTGAAGAAGGCATGGCGGGAGTTTCTGGAGTGGAATGATAATGGGGAGGTGTCGGATGCCATGATTTGGGACAGTGGGAAAGCGTACATGAGGGGGCTGATGGTGCAGATGGGGAGTAAGCGCAAGCGAGAAAGGGAAGCGCAACGGCGGGAGTGGATGCGGGAGTTGGAGGAGGCGCAGAAGGAACATAGTACGACGGGCTCGAAGGCTGCTCGGGGGGCGGGCTGCTCAATTGAGGGCGAGAGTGAACAGATTGGATGTGGAGGGGTTGGAGAGGCTGATGAGGGCGTCTAGACGCAACTTTATGGAAAGTGGGAACAAGGCAGGGAAGTTGTTGGCGAGGCAGCTCAGACGCAGGCGGGAGAGTCGGGTGGTGGCTGAGGTACAGGATGAGAAAGGGGGTAGAGTGGCGGAGAGTCGGGAGATCTGCAGGGCCTTCCGTAGGTTTTATGAAACTCTATATGCGGGACAGGACGGGGCCACTCGGGAGCACATACAGGCATATCTGGAGGGGATGCACATCCCGCGGGTAAGTGTGGAACAAGCGGAGTGGTTGGGGAGGCCTATTGAAGTGGGGGAGGTTCAGAGGGAAATCCGGAGGCTTCCCAGGGGGAAGGCGGCTGGGGAGGACGGCTACCCGGCGGAGTACTTTCAGGTACTGCGGGATGAGCTGGCGCCTTTTCTGGCGCGGCTGTTCACCGGGTTTTTGAGGGGAGAACGGCTGCCGGATTCGATGTCCCAAGCTAACGTGGTGGTTATCCCCAAGGAGGGGAGGGACCCAGACAGATGTGAGAATTACCGGCCGATTGCGCTGCTTAACTGTGACGCGAAATTATACGCGCGAGTGATGGCGGGGAGACTGGAGGGGCTTCTTCCGGAGCTGATTCACCCGGATCAGACCGGGTTCATAAAGGGTAGAGTGATAACTGATAACGTGCGAAGGGCGGTGGGGATACTACACCATGTGAAGGAGGCTTGCATCCCTGCGGTGTGCGTCGCCTTGGACGCCGAGAAGGCCTTTGACCGGGTGGAGTGGGGGTTCTTATTTGCCATGATGACTAAGATGGGGCTGGGGGAGGGATATGTGCAGGGGGTGAGGGCCCTCTATGAGCATCCTAAAGCCCGGATTTTGGTGAATGGGCAGGGGTCGGAGTGGTTTGATCTGCACAGGGGAACTAGACAGGGGTGCCCTCTTTCCCCCTTGCTCTTTGCGGTTGCCATTGAGGCGTTGGCGATACGTATCCGGGCTCGCCAGGAGATCCGTCCTGTTCCTGTGGGGCAGGGAGAGCATAAGATCCTCCTATATGCAGACGATACGTTGATTTTTATGACGGACCCTGCCGCGTCTCTCCCGGCGTTGGTAGATGAGTTGGGGGCGTTTGCCGCGGTGTCGGGTTTTAAGGTCAATATGGGTAAAACTGAGGCACTAGCCCTGGGGGGGCTTCGGAGGGAAGCGCTTCGGGATTTCCCCTTTAAGTGGGCGCCCGGGCACTTCAAGTATCTGGGGGTGCAGCTGCCGGCTGACCCCGGTCGCCTGTATGAGCTTAACTATCGGTCGCTGGGGGGTAAGATTGGGAGCCTTTTAGAGGGGTGGAAGACCTTGCAGCTGAGCTGGGTGGGGAGAATTGAGGCTTTTAAGATGAGTGTGTTGCCCAAGTTCTTGTATCTGTTTGCGCAATTGCCCTTGCTACTCCCCGGGGGGGTGGTTCGGAGATGGGAAGAGCAGCTTCGACGATTTATTTGGGGAGGTCGGAAGGCTAAGATTCGGATTAGCCAGTTAAGGATGGATAAGAAGCGGGGTGGCGTTCGAGTCCCGTCCCTCAGATGGTACCAGCAGGCCTGTATTCTTCGGGCTTGGAGGGATCATTACCGTAGGGGGGGGGATGCGGCGTGGGTGGAGCTGGAGAGGCACTTGATGGGAGCACAGTCGCTGGCACACTGGCTGGCTGGGTCGCGAGGCACAGGTGTGGGGGGCGTAGGGAAGGGTCACCCCTTTTTGGGGGCCATGTGGCGACTCTATCGACGAGGGGAAGGGCGGAGGTGGTTCCCTAGTGCTGTATCGGCATGGACCAGGGTGCGGGATTTTTTCCCCTTTGGGGGGGAGGCTTGGCTTCAGAGCAAGATTGTCAAATTTGGGGATTGCCTGGTGAACGGGGGGGTGGGATCCCATCAGGAGCTGGAGAGCCGGGCACAGGGTGCCATCCCCTTTTATCAGTACTTCCAGATCAGACACTTTCTGCAAACGGGGGAGAATATTCGCTGGATCCGACGTCCCGGCACTGCTATGGAGGGGGTATTGTTTCAGGGGAATAAAGATAAAGGGATCCTTTCTAAAATTTATCGGATATTGCTGGATGAGGCGGCGGAGATAGAAGAGAAGGCGGTGTGTGTGGGGACATCGGGCACGGTGGCATAAATGGGTAGGGGAAGAATGGGATGAGGACCATTGGCAGAGGATCTACGGGGCTATATACCGGACCACAGCGATTGCCTCTTGGCGGCAAACGCAACTGCAGATTATCCATGGGGCGTATGCCACCCCGAGCAGGCTGGCGTGGGTGGGGGGGCCAAGGGCCGGAGAATGTTGGCGGGGGTGTGGGGGGCGGGGTGACTTTCTGCACATGTGGTGGGGATGTCGGGTTGTTCAGCAGTTTTGGAGGATGGTGCAGGGAGAAATCAATAGAGGGAGTGGGGGGGGGTAGCTGTGGTGGGAGGAGGGCCTCGGGAGTGGGTGTTGGGGGGAGTAGTTCAGGGGGGAGGGGGTAAATGGGCACAGTTGCGGGAGGAGAAGTTAAAGCTGGCAGCGCGGCTCACGATAGCGTGGCGCTGGAAGAGGGA
Organism: Ichthyophis bannanicus; assembly: GCA_033557465.1. NCBI lineage: Eukaryota > Metazoa > Chordata > Amphibia > Gymnophiona > Ichthyophiidae > Ichthyophis > Ichthyophis bannanicus. The sequence goes on along the minus strand of CM066033.1, from coordinate 587,164,964 downwards.
GGGGGATTGGCAGACGAAGGTGGAGGAGATGATTCAGTTTGATAAATTATCTTACCGTTTAAGGGGCCGGGAGTGGGAGTTTCATAAGATTTGGGATCCCTATCTCCAGGGGGCTTGAGAGGTGGGGAGGGGTGGGGTTAGAGCACGGCACACATAGCACATAGCACACGGCACACGGTACTGGTATATGGCATAAGTTATGGTTCAAGTTTTGTTCTTATGCTGTTTAGTACGTTGATATACTTTTGTTTATTGTTCTGTTACGTATGGTCAACATTAGGTGGTTGGTGGGGTACAGTGATTTTCTTTCGAATATCTGCACCCTTCCTCTGGGGGGTGGGCGCACTCCCTGTGGGCCCTCTGGCCTGGAGGTGGGACACTCGGGGATTATGTAATCTCTGCTGTACTTGTATGTTGCTTTACCCTGCCTATCACATGCTAATAAAAAACAAAGTTTCAAAAAAAAAAAATCAGATGGCACAAATGCAATTTAAAGATCTGGAATAGGGGCATAAGAAAGTGAATAGATAGATTGGTGTATGGTAACTCATCTGGGTGGCTGGCAGATCATGCATGAATGGGTCAGTTTTTATAGGACAAACAGCATATATCTCTCAGACACTAAGCAAGATTTGTTGAGTAATAAAATGCAGGAGACCCCGGAGGAACTGATTTGTTGAGATTACCCTGTAGGCTGAAGTTTTAGAAATAGAGGTTGGGAGTGGGCTGTGATAAGTAGATACTACCTCCATAAGAACATAAGGTATGCCATACTGGGTCAGATCAAAGTCCATCAAACCCAGTATCTTGTTTCCAGCAATGGTCAATCCAGATCCAAAGAATCTGTCAGGTTCCCAAAAGGGTCAATGGTTTTGATGAAAGTCCTGGGCAGATAGAAAAATGAGGCACACCCTCATTTTACAATGTCTTGGCACAGGGGCCTTGAGGGGCTACAAGAAGCTCGGAGGCCTCTCTATTTAGAACTTCCATTTCAAACTCTTTTCATACTTTACAAAACCATCCTTTATATTTCAATATCCCTAGGAATCATTTGTCACACAAACAAAATCTAGATTATTGTAAACTTGAGATTAATGACTCCTTTTTATAGCTGATGTAAGGTATATGTAGGTATGACAAAGGAGCCCAGATAAATTGCCTCATAAAAGATTGTGACACAGTCTAAAAATTGTACAATACATGCTGAAACAAATAGCTTGCATTTTTTTCTCCTTGAAGCAGCAGCTCCTAGAGTTCCTGTTTCTAGGCTGTGAAGAAAACCAATAGATCTAATTTTCTAATTTAAATATGGTATTTGAGTAACAGGATGTCATGTTTTAATGAAATGCAAATGTATTCAATCCCTAATTTAAGAGAAAAGAATTCAATCAAACTCACGACTTAGAAAATTTTACAGTCAAAAGATATTCACCAACTTCTGTGAATATGAATAATCACATCCCATGTTAAAATGCAGCCTGGAAGCTCTGCAAACATCCAAAAAGTCAAGCAAACATTTTTAAATGTCTTTCTAGACCAACTCTTGCTCAAAATAGCACAACACATTATCATGCAGGACCCTTAATATTCCTTTCCCACTGTTCTAAGTCATTCTCCTGACATCTCCAATATCTGGATCTGGGTGGAAGATTAAAATGTGCATGCTGTCATATATCACCAAGAAAGGGAAAGACATAAACAAGTTGAAAAGTGCACACTTACAGTGTGACACAGGTGTGCATTTCCCTTTTCTTCCATTTGCAGACTCAGACATGTCTCTATGGGAAACCTGGTTGAAACGGCTATGTTAAATGAGGGCCAGCGCTACCTGGTAAGCAGGGTAAGCACAGCAGGGGGGGTGCGACCCTCCGGGGGGCACTGTTGTTAAATGCCTCCACCCCTCCAAGCAGGGCCGGCTCTAGTCATGTGTGGGTATGAGGAGCCCCGCAAGCACCTGACCAGCTTCAGAGGGAGCCAGGGAGGCCCAAAGCCCAGCACCCTGGATCACCTCTGCATAGCCACGGGAGGAGTGTTTTCCTTTACTCCCATGGCTGTGCTAAGTCACAGCTGCTGGCACCACTGAGTTTCTGGAGGTTAAACAGGGGTGCTTCCTGTCTTGTGCAAGAGAACATAAGATATGCCATACTGGGTCAGACCAAGGTCCATCAAGCCCAGTATCCTGTTTCCAACAGTGGCCAATCTAGGTTACAAGTACCTAGCAGTTTCCCCAAAAGACACACAGGTTCCATAATGCTGACAGGAAGTGTCGCTGTTTAACCTCCAAGAACTCAGCTGCTGTGAATTAGCACAGCCACGGGATTAAGAGAAAACACTCCCGCACCTGTGCAGAGGTGATCTGGGCTTTGGGTCTCACTGGCTCCCTCTGAAGTCAGCCAGGCATGCACGGGGTCCCTCATGGTGTGGGGCCATGTATGTGTCTGTGTGTGTGTGTGGGTGAGGGGGAGGGGGGAGCTGCTGGCACTGTAAGAGGACTGGGGGCTACAACAGAAAATGGGCTAATATTGGGGGATGGGGAGACTGCTATTGTAAAGGAGATAATGCTGTGGAGGGACTGGGAGGGGCTAAGGGGAGAAATGATACAAGTCTATAAATTAATGAACGGAGTGGAACGGGTAAATGTAGATCAATTGTTTACATCATCAGAATATAGAAAGACTAGGGGACATGCAATGAAGCTACAGAGTAAACTATTTAAGACTAATAAGAGAAAATATTTTTTCACTCAACTTGTAATCAAACTCTGGATTTGGATGTATTAAAAGCTGTTAATGTAGCTGGGTTTAAAAAAGGTTTGGACAAGTTCCTGGAGCAAAGGTCCATCAACCATTATTAAAAGGGACCTGGGATTTCACTGCTTGACCCATCACAAGCATTGTGGAACCTGTGTCTTTTGGGGAAACTGCTAGGTACTTATGACCTAGATTGGCCACTGTTGGAAACAGCATACTGGGCTTGATGGACCTTGGTCTGATCCAGTATGGCATTTCTTATGTTCTTTTGCTTGTTGACATATCCCCTGCTACCCTACTTAAACATATTTTAACACAGGGCCAGTGCTAGGGGTTCTAATGATCTCCTGCAACATATATGATCGGTGCCCCTTCCCTCATCATTATTATTATCAAGGTTGAAGAGCCCTAACATTTTTAGCCTCTCTTCATAGGGGTATCCTTCCATCCCCTTTACCATTTTGGTGGCTCTTCTCTGTACCTTTTCTAATAATGCTATATCCTTTTTAAGATACGGCGACCAGAACTGCACAAGATATTCAAGGTGCGGACGCACCATGGAATAATACAGAGGCATTATAATATCCTTTATTTTATTTTCCATTCCTTTCCTTATGATACCTAGCATTTTATTTGCTCTCTTAGCCACCGTTACACACCGGGAAGAGGGTTTTAACATGTTATCCATGATAATGCCTAAATCTTTTTTCTGGGTGGTGGTTCCTAATGTGGAACCTTGCATCGTGTAACCATAGTTGGAGTTGTTCTTCCCTAGGTGCATAACTTTGCACTTGTCCACATTAAATTTCATCTGCCATTTGCATGCCCAGTCTTCCAATTATTCAAGATCCTCTTGCAATTTTCCACAATCCTCATAGGTTTTAAAGATTTTAAATAGTTTTGTGTCATCTGCAAATCTGATAATCTCACTCGTTATTCCCTTTTCCAGGTCATTTATGAATATGTCAAAAAGCAGCGGACCCAGCACAGATCCCTGGGGTACTCCACTATTCACCTTTCTCCATTGGGAAAACTGTCCACTTAGCCCTTCCCTCTGCTTTCTATCTTTTAACCAGTTCCTCATCCACAGTTGTACACTGCCTCTTATCCCATTACTTTTTAGTTTTGCCAAAAGTCTCCGATGAGGGACCTTGTCAAAAACTTTCTGAAAGTCCAGATACACTATATCAACTGACTCACCATTGTCTACCTGTTTATTCACACCTTCAAAAAACCATAACAGATTAGTAAGACAAGATCTTCCTTGTCTAAAGCATATTGACTGTCTCCCATTAAGCCTATCTTACATGTTCAGTAATTTTGTTCTTTATGATGGTTTCTACCATTTTTCCTGGTACTGACGTCAGGTCTGTAGTTTCCCAAATTACCCCTGGAACCATTTTTAAAAATTGGGCTTACATTGGCCATCCTCCAATCTTCAGGTATTACAGATGATTTTAAAGATAGTTCACAGATTACTAAAAGCAGGTCTGCAATCTCATATGTATACAGAAAATGGGGAAAATAGGAGAAGAAAAGAAAGGACATGAGCAGCAGACAATGGAGAGTTAGCAGAAGACATGAAGAATGCAGAAGAGAGATACTGGGGTACTTGAGACTAAAAATAAAATGCCCAAACAACAAAAGATAGAAAAAAGTATTTTATTTTGAGTTTATTAACTGGATTATGTCCGCTTAGGGAAATGTGCTCTGATGTCTTTGCGCTTTGTTCAGTATAAGAGAAAATTAATTTCATAGTTTAATTTTCCAGTGTTGTGGTGTATTCAAAGTTTGGCTTTTGGGGTTCCCAGTTCAATTATTGTCTTCATATGTTTAAATTGTGATCCCTTGTTTTGTATTTTTTGCCGGCCTGTCTGTTTTGTATGTTTGACAGAACTGTGCTATTCTGTTTGTCTAGTTTCTGTGTAGTAGATCCACTTGTTCTCTTTTCCCAGTAGGAGATGTATTGGTTTAATATTTGTAGGGTTTGGTGCTGTGTGAGTCCTGATAGTACTGTTATGATATGGCAGGTTTGCTATGGGTTCTAAATGAGCAGGGTTTTGTAGTAATGCACCTGGCAGTTGGCAGTAATGCAGAAATATGGTAGCCTTTCTTTATTTTCACTATACATGCAAATGGTTTTCAGACACTTATTAAGAGGCATGTTTACTAAAGGTTAATGTGCTTTCACAAATTTGAATCTGTGCTAAGTGCAGCAACATCCATTTATGCCTATGGGCACAGTGGCACTTAACACACATTAATGTTTAGTAAACATGCCACTAAGTCATTGTTAGAACAAAAAAGAGGCTTATGAAGGCAGGGCCGTACCGAGACTGAAATGCGCCCTGTGCGACTTGCACATCGGCTGCGCGTCCCCCCTCCCACACCTCCATTTAGACACTTTATGGGGGTGCGGGAGGAGGGACGCGTGCCCGATCTGCAAGTGGCCGGCATGCTAAGCAGGTCTGGTCCCTCCCGGAGAGACCAGACCTGCTTAGTGTGCCGGCATGAAGACTTAAGGGGCGCATTTCGTCTCTCTGCTTCTGCCTGCCGCCGAAAAAGTGGCGGTGGCAGGCAACGGCAGAGCCGAAATGGCCCTTTAAGTCTTTGCGCCCTGTGCAGCCGCACCACTTGCACAGGGCTCGGTACGATCCTGTATGAAGGACTCCTTTGAAAGTCACTTAAATTTTAGATGAGCAGCATATACCATTTTAAAATAAAATAAATTAGATTTATACAAATGAGGCCCAGTGGATATGCAAATATTTATGCAAATGAGGCCCCACAATTAGTCTCCACATATGGCCCCACAACACTCTTGGGTTGCCACTGGTATTATGGTTGCGTGTGTGTGTGAGCATATTGGGTGCATATGCATGTTGACAGTGTGCCTTGGAGGCTGTGTGTGTATAATGTATATATGCCATTGGGGCAATTTCTTCAGATGGGTTAGTATTGCACATACCATGACACTCATGAACCTCACTCCTAAGTCAGGGTATGTGGAGTGTCATGGCTGTGTGTGTGTGTGTGTGTGCATGTGTATGTGTATGTGTGGGAAGGCATTGCATATACAGTATGGGCATGTAGGCTTCTCTCTCCCTTGCACTTTTCCTCTATTCTCCTGCATTCACTCACTCTCTTCCACCCTTTTGCATTAGTCTCCCTTCTATATTTTGCAACTCTCCCTCCTATTCCTGCTTCATATCTCTGTTTTCTTCATACAATCCTGCTTCTCTGATGATTTGTTCTGCATATAAATTAAACAGGTAGGGGGAAAGTATGCAGCCTTGTCATACATCTTTGCTTATTTTAAACCACCTCAATCGCCTCACCCTTCCTTCACCCTCCCTCGCCCACCTGCAATTTACACGATCTTCCACTTTCTTTTTCATAGGACCTGCCCTGTGGAATTCCCTTCCCTCATCCCTTCGCCTGGAGTCCAATCACAACACTTTCAAAAAGACCTGAAAACTCACCTTTTCTCCACAGCCTTCGGCCTTCCCTCCCCCTTGTGTGACCTGCCTTAAGTTCTATCTCCTTCCTGTGTGTATCCTCTCCTTGTCCTGTCCTGTCTCCCTCTTCTCTCTTTTCTCATGAAACCATTGTAAACTTCCCTTCCATTTCACTGGCCCTGAGCCTTTTCCTTTAGTTTGTATATTGTACACCGCCTTGCTTGTTTCAGAAAGGCGGTTTATCAAATAAAATTACCATAACCATAACCATAAAGGTACCTATATACCTTTATAAAATAGGATCCCAGAGACAGCCACCACAGTTCACAAATACCAACACACTAATTTACACCTTACTTCTATAAATGGTGAAAAATAACAATGTATGTCTAATCTGCATAGATTTCATCTAAGATGAAGACATTTCAGCACCTGCTTAAAGTCTGTGGACTGCATATTGGCATTTGGTGAGTGCACTGTTACACTTCTACTGGCTGTTTATGCTGGGAAACGGTCGTCATAGGATGATAAGGGAAATGAAAAAACGCTATTACCTTAAACCCAAAGCCTGCAGATATTATTATCTTAAGATAATGACTCTTGAATTCAGTCCTCAAGGTCCCTCAAACAGGTCTGCTATTTGGAATAATCAAGACTTCCAGACTAACCCGGCTATCTGAAAACAATGTGTGTCAATGGCTCCCAAATATTTGTAGCCGGCAAGAGGATTCTGGCTTTGTAACTGCCGCGACCCTTCTGTATAATTTATTATGATAAGGGGGAAACATCACGATGGAAAATAAAAAACAGATATTGCTTACTACACACAGGTTCTTTACCTGAAAGGGAGGCAAAACAGGAACACCTTAAGTTCAGGATATGAATTTTTGAGTTAAAATAGACTGGAGCAGAAAATCTGATTGGGTTCCACAGAGACAAGAAAAATCCAGTCCTTTTTCTGGTGAGCAAGGATTTGATTGCCCTCTTCCCTTGTTATATCTTAAAAGACTGTTCAAATGCCTGGTTACAAATTAACTTTCTTTCTTCAGATCCTTCTTCTTGGTCATAGAAAGATGTAGCCCATCATTACAGAATAGTATTTTAATTTCCATCTGTTGCATAAGTCACTTGTAAATTTAAAACTTTCTTGTTTACAGCCTTTCTTCTTCCTTTCCACCAACAGGTAGTATTTCAGAAAATGCTCCATGGGCTTAAGCCTCTCTCTCAAATTTTGGAAATCTCGTTGCACTACAGAGGTGCTTGCTTCCAGCTAAGTCATTTGTTCCTAGATGGACTGTAACATTAATTTTAGAATCTTTACTTTCTTGTCTAATTTCAGTTTGTGTTTGGTATGCATTCCTGGTGCTGAGAGTCCCGGGAGGCACTGAACCTTCTTCAGTTTCTTAACTATGTTTCTAAACTAATTCCTTGTGTAATAGTCTCTCAAAGACAGGTGTTTTCTATTTGTAGATCTTTTGATATTGCCTTGGGAATTTGGGGTGCATAGGGCATCACCCTTCAACTCTAACACCACTTCAAGATTCTATTATTTGAATCCAATTGCAAGGATCAGTAGTTTCAATTAAACTTCACAATCAAAACCTACTGAATTATACCACAATCTACTAAACTTTTACTCTTCAACTATATTATACATAAAGGAGAAAAGACCTCAAATGCTCTTTGCCTTCTAATGCTTTCAGGGATATGGTTCTGTTAACAGCTAGACAGTCTTCTCCGTCATCAGGCTCCCACTTCTGTGGGTTAGTTTCAGCTTCTGTGTCAAACAAGCACCAACCACCTCTGTCCTGGACTGACCAGCAAACACTGCTTATACCCGATGTGGGTCCCCTCGTTTCACCCACCGCACTTTATCCTCATTCCAACTATGAATACCTCTTCTGACAATTTCTTCTTTGAGCTCTGCTAACTCCTTTCTTATAGCAGTAAGTTGGAGACAGATGGATTAAGGTCTAAGCAAGGCTGGCCCAACTATCAAGCAAACTAGGTAGCAAAGAGCAGGGCTTAAAAAACTAAACAATATTCTTATAGCCAGAGAGTTAAGGCTTACCCAGGGTGGAGGATTAGCTTAGTGGGTGGTGCAGCTACCTAGTACTCAGAAGATCAAGGGTTTGATTCCCACTGGTGGCCATGGGCAGGATGCTTTACCCTCCATTTCCTTAAAAGCAAAGGTTTGGCATTCTCTTCTAGTGATTCCCACTCCATGGCATGAATAGGCATCAGAAAAACTCTCAATCTGACACAAAGACACCTGGAGGGAGTAGAGAAGAAGGTACTCTGATATCCCCCAAAACTTTTCATATTCATAGAAAAACCTGAAAGGAAATGAGGTCACCTCTTTTCTGGTTGGCACGCTAATGCACATCTCTGCTTGCAAAATACAAGGCAGGGTCACACATTTAGCATGGATAGATATCCCTGATTTAAAATTTTGTTGGGAAGATATGTGTGGCCATGGCTGCACCATACATTTTGACCACATGCAAATTTCAAAAAACGTGTTGAAACGTTGGCCTTTTTTCATACATTTCAACCTGGACGTCTCTTTTTACACTTGCCTCCCGCTAGAGATTTCCTCATTTTATCTCCTTTCCCTTCCTCTCATTCACCCACTAGAGGGTCTTCTCTCATTCTGAACCCTTCCCATCTACTAGTGCCTCTTTCTGCCTTCTCAGCTCTTCCTTCTCATCTTGTCCCACCCTGGCTCTTCCTCATCTTATTCCCTCCTTCCTTATCATTTCCCCTCATTCCTCCTCCATCCCTTTCCCTCTGCTCTGTTGGATTTGTGTAAGGCCACAAACCAGATTTGACTTTTATTGCGCAATCTCTCCCATAGTCTTTCCAATTATAAGAACAAAAGGGACATTTTTCTCAAGTTAATTTGTTTTTGTTTTTTAAATTTCAAAGACTTTATTGTAATATAGAAGAGAGAAAAAAAGTAAGTTTGGATACAAATAGCATTAACCAATAGTCCAATACAAGATCACACTGATCCAAAGTCTTGATAACATTCTCAGTATAAAACAAGCAAGCAAACAAACAAAGTTTTTTCTAGTATAAACCCTTATGAAAAACAACAGCAAACTTCACTTTCCTCTAACCCACCCCATTAGACCTTCATGGGGCTTCAAGCCTGGGTCTGATATCCTAACAGTAATAATTAGGTCTGACCTTATACCGTATCATATGCGCCATACTCTTTGACAAATGGCTCCCACATTCATTCAAAGCATTCCATAGATAATTTTTGTAGGGCAATCAAACATTCCATATCCATTGAAGCCATCTAGCATGGGAAGGAGAGCCAACCTGTTTCCAGGCCGATGCCAAATTCAATTTAGCAGCATTCATACAATGCTTAAGCAGTCCATGCTGCAGGACTTTGGCTCCAGGCACTCACATAGTAAACAAAAAGATCCCAGGATTCCAGGGTATCTCTAACCCTATTAGCTTATGGGCCCTGTATTGAATTCCCCTCCAATAGCCCCAAATCCACAGGCAGTACCACCAAATATGTGCCAAGGATTCTATCTGCCACATTTCTGCCAGCACAAAGCCATAGAGCCTGGGAATACCTGAGTTACATGTGCTGGCATCATGTACAACTCATATAGAATTTTATAATTGTTTTCCTGCACGTTAGCAGCCACGGAACTTTTACTTAATCCCTTTTCATTATATTCCCATTGTTTATCTGTATAATTCACCTTCAATTCTCATGCTCATTGAGCTCTATGGCACCCCACTTTAAAATCCCAATCTTGCTGACATCAGTATATGGCTGATATCAAGCCCTTAGTGGATCTCCTATCTTCACACAGATACTCCAAATCTGTAGGTACCCTACTCACTTGCCTTTTAACCTCCCAATGCTCCACCCAGTGCACCAGCTGAATGTAATAGAAGGCATGAGCCACTGGGAGATCATAGTCTTCTTGTAACATGTGGTATGACAACAATTGCCCATCCTCTAACAGTTGTCCCAAATTCACCAATCTGAGCTCCTGCCATTTACAGAAAACTCTCAAACACCCCCACCCCTCTCAGCCCAAAATCATCATTATCCACAATTGGAGGCAAGAGGGAAAACCCTTCATCAAAGGAGTGGTCAATATAAGGGTAACGGCACCCTAATAGACTCTATATTTTGTCTGAAACCACAGCTACCCCCCAAAGTCTGGGAGGCCCGCTAATTCTCTTTCTAACAACACCCATTACTTGGTTGTCTCTCCATTCATCCACTCTATAGCCTCATGTGCTTGCACCGCCACATAGTACCAATTCATATTAGGGAGCCCCATACTACCCTTCAAACATTGGGAGTACAGCATCCTCCTCACTATTCAAGGCCTCTTATATTGCCATATGAAACTCATCAATTGCAACTGTAAATGTTCCAGCACTCTTGGTGGTAGCTCCACTGGCAATACCTAGAGCAGCTTTGGCAAAACGGCCATCATAATTGCCACTATCCTACCAATCCAAAACGTCAGCCCTGACCAGCCCTCAAGATCCCTGGCAATCTGCCTTAGCAGAGGGGGATATTTTACCACATATAAAGCAGAAGATTGTGTTGTCAGGTGCACACCCAGATATCATAAAGAGGTAGTCATGCAGCGGAACAGGAAATGAGCCTGCAGTCACTGCTGAAGCTCAGGATCTTCATTGATATTTAAAATTTCAGATTTAGAATAATTAATATTGAACCCCGATGCAGCCAAATATTCCACAAACAATTTTAGCAGGTTAGGAAATGTCATCAAGGGGAAGGTCAGAAAAACAAGATATTGTCTTCAAACACAATTTTATATTCCTAAGGCCCCTCTTAGACACCATTCACATCTGAGGATTGTCACACAAGCTGTGCATGGGAATCCATAACCAGTGGCAGTGATGTCTCTTGTTTCTCATCCTTTCCTGAACCCCACATTTCAGGCAGTTCTCGTTCCAGGTATAATTGTAGTCTCCATTGAATGATCTTGAATATAATCTTACTGGCATGTGGGATTAGAGCGATTGTGTGATAATTTCCACAATCAGTCAGATCACCTTTCTTCAGTATTGATATGAACACAGATCTTTTCCAGTCAGTTGACCATGATGTTGTCTTCCAAATTTCCTGGCAAAGCCTTGTAGATGTTGTAACAACAGCATCTGATAACTGTAACACTTCAATGGGAATTCCATCAGTGGTTTGTAATCATAAGGACAGGTTGAAGTGGCTGTTGCTCTATTTGACCTTTATGGTATAACAACTTGGTGTATTCTTTCCACCTTTTCTTGATCTCAGCATCTTTTGGCATTCCAGTTTGAGGCTAGAATTTTATCTTTAATGCTCTTATCTTCAGCAAACCAAGCAGACACTTCAATGCAGGGGAGGGGGTTGGAGGGCATGGGCAGAAAGGGGACCCACACAGCGGTGGCGGCATCAGCATGGCAAACTTACTTTATCATGTTTGCTGCAATGCTCTGCTGTTGTAAGTCTGTTGTGGGCCCAGAAGCTGTTCCTCGCTGGGCTGAAGTCTCATGATAACAGCCACACCATGAGACTTTGGCCTTGCAGGCAACAGTCGCCAGGCCCACAGTAAACTTCCAAAAGTGGAGCAGCAGGGGACATGATAAAATACGTTTGCTGCACTGCTGCTACTATCACATGAAGGGGGGACCCGCACAGGGGGTGGGCCACCACTGCCATGACAATGGGGGCCCTCAGTAAAATTTTGCTTGGGGACCCCTCATTCTAACTTATGCCACTGATCATCACAGATCTGAGATGGATCCTTGAAAAGATAAAAGAATACCGAAAGAATATCTATATGTTTATGTTTATGTTTGACTTTATTTGATATACTGCAGTTCATAAACAAAACATTGCTGTTTACAATATGTAAAAAACAAACAAATTACACAAAAATATGAAAAAAAGAAAAGAACGTGAATAATTTGATAGGAGAGAAGAAACAAAGACCAAGTAGGAAGGTGTGGGGAGGGGGGAGGGCAAGGAGGGATAATTAGGAAGTGGGAAGATTCCAAGTGACCGACACCGACCGGAGATTCACCAAAAAGAATTAAGGGGGGCTGAAGGCCTCTTCCAACTAGAAATGTTTTCAAAGCCTTCCTGAATTGGGACAAATTCTGTTCTATGCGCAGGTGTGCAGGTAGACAGTTCCACATTAAAGGGGCTGCAATAAAGAAGGTGGATTTCTGGGTTCATTCAAATTTTATTGAAGCTGGGGGGGGGGGATATAGAGAAAGAATCCATGAAGTAAGTGGAGCGTCCTAGAAGGAGCATGGAGGGTAATAAGACCAGAAATATACTCAGGGGCATTGTTGTGAACAGCTTGAAATGATAATATCAAGGCCTTGAACTTGATGTGTGCAGTAATCGGGAGCCAATGATACCGAACAAGGAGGGGGGTAGCGTTGTCAGATCTGTGTGCATGAGAGAGGACAGTAGACCTAAGTAAATATTATTACAGTAATCTAAGCGGGATACCACAGTATGGAGAAAAACTGTAATTTGTGAAGTATCGTCAAGAAAGGGCTAGATCACACAAAAACGACAGAGGGCTCAGAAAGATGGCCTAGAAACCTGAGCAAGTTGGGGGGAAAAAGATAACTCAGTGTCTAGGACTACCCCCAGGTATCGTAGGATAGCTGGATCAGGGTCCCCTGTAAACAGGGGGCCAGAGAGGGTCCCCTGTAAACAGGGGGCTGGAGAGGGACTTTTTGGTGAGCCTGTGAACCATGTAGCTATTGATTTCAAGGGATTGAGTTTTAGGGAATTGTCACATAGCCATTCAGCAACGTTGTGGAGGCAGGTGTTTAGTGGGGTGAGATTGGGGAGAAGTGCATCTGCAGGATAGAAGAGGAGAATATCGTTGGCATAGACAAAGCTCAAGATACCAAGGCTTTGGATGATGGTAACCAGGAGGCTAAGGAAAATATTGAAAAGTAGTGGCAAGAGGGTTGATCCTTGAGGACACCGCATTGAAGGACATGAGAAGAGGACTTCACTTTATTGGTGTCAATCAAGTAAGAACAACCATGGAGAAAGAATGAGAACCAGGCCAGCACTATACCACAAATACCTGCTTCAAATAAATGCAGGAGGAGGCAGTTATGATCAACCAGATCAAACGTGGCTGAAAGATCTAAAGAAACAGCAAGGACATGATTGCCTTGGTCAAGGGTTTTACAAATTTTATTCAGAACTGCGGTAAGGACGGTTTCAGTACTATGTGTGGGGCGAAAGCCTGCCTGATGGGGGTGCAAAATTATGATATGTTCAATGTGATCGGAAAGTTGCTGAAATACTATCTTTTCAGTAAACTCAGTAAGGGTAGATTGTATCTCCCTGTGGATCCTTTAAGATGGGATACAATACAGTTGTTTTCCAAAGGTCGGGCACTAAACCAGTGGATAGGCTGTATGAACCAAAAGGAAGAAGGCCAAGGGTCAGTTCAGCAATCCAGGTGGAGGGAATGGGATCTAAGGATGATGTGGTCTTGTGCATTGACTGCAATGTTAGAAGAAGTTCTGGTGCGAAGACTGGGGAGAAGTTTGACCAAAGGTGTGGGGCGCATGGAGATGTTTAGGTTTCCAGAATAGGGTCTGGTAGTAGGAAGGGCAGATTTTAGTTTCTGTACCTTGTCGGAGAAGAGGTTTGTCAGAGCTTCTGCAGGGGGGTGGGGGGGGGGGGGCTGTCCATGGAAGGTTTCGTTGAGTCTGAGATTGTGTGTACAGGTGGGGACACTACAGAAAAGATTGCCTTGGCCAAGTGAGTTGAGGCATTGATGATGGACAAGAAGTGTTTAGCTTCTCAAACTTTGGATCAATAGCAAGTTTTAATTGATAGTATATGTGTTTTATTGATTTCAGAAAGGCCTTCTATTGTGTAAATCATGAAAAACTGTGGGCTACATTAAAAAGCATGGGCATACCAGAGCACCTGATAATTTTCATGCACAATCATTACATTGATCAAGAAACAATTCAAACAGAACAAGGAGAAACAGAGTTGTTTAAAATCCGCAAAGTTGTACCACAAGGCTGCATACTTTCTCCATACCTGTTTAATTTATATACAGAATAAATCATCAGAGAAGCAGGACTATATGAAGACAATGGTGTGAAGATTGTTGGAAGACTCATCAACAACCTTCGCTATACTGACGATACAACGCTACTGGTTGAAAGTGAAGATGATCTGAAACATCTACTTATCAAGATCAAGGAACATAGTCTGCTTCATCTTAACATGAAGAATACTGTACAAAGAAAACTAGAAAAACCAATCATTTCATCCTTCATGGAGAAGAAATAGAAATAGTAGAAAACTTTAACCTGCTGGGATCAATAGCCAATAAAGAAATGACAGTGAAGAAATCTGATGATGCATTGCTCTTGATAGAATGGCTATGAAGGAACTAGACAAGATTCTTAAGTGTAGAGACATATCTCTCCATACAAAGATTTGTCCAAGCAATGGTATTTTCAGTAATGTCATAGAGATGCGAAAGTTGGACAGTGAAGAAGAAAGAGAGAAAGAAAATTGATACCTTTGAATTATGGTGCCCGAAGAACAAATCAGTCAGTACTAGAGGAGATCAAAGTTAAATTTTCTTTGGTTCATAACTAGCCTTATTCATTTTTGGGGCTGAGCACACGGTAAACTACTGTGTTTTAGTAAACATACCCTTTGTGTGTAAAATGTGGCAAAATGCTAGAAATTTGGAATTTTTGCATATTTCCAGTTGTTTCATGCTATTTATCATGCTATATGCACCTTTGTCACTTCACAAAGGTACGCTTTGCAGCAATAAACATTTGTACAAACGTTTATTTAAATTTGGCCTTAATGAGTTGCAAATTCAAGCAAAATAGCTCCTTAAAATACAAAATTGGATAAACAAATGTACAAAATAGTTTTTGTGGGCCAGTTTTCACAAAGAAACCCTTTACTATATCTCTGGAAGTGTAATGCTTTTGAAATTTCAGTAAAAATAAAGTTGTACCTTTCATGCAGTTGTGGCATGAATTAAAGGACCTCATGGCCCAAACTGGAGGACTCCTGACCTCGTGAGGCCTGTAAATTCTGGTGAACCCGCAACTCTCAGAACTCTCCCGGCTGCACTGCATGCAATAAATGGTTGAAAAAAGTTTTCCCTGGACCCTTCTCCAGAGGTACCTCTGATCTAACAAATAACTAAAACCTGTCATTTCTTTCTCTATAACATCAGCAAAATTCATCCCTTCCTCTCAGAACACACTACCCTTATCTACTCCATAATCACTTCCTGCTTATTACTATTGCAACTTGCTCCTCGCTGGCCTCACATTGAATCATCTAGCCCTCCTTCAATCTGTTCAAAACTCAGCTGCTTAGCTAATCCTCCATCAGTATCTCATTCTTATATAACCCTTTTTCTCATGTCTCTTCATTGGCTCCTTATCTGTGTCTGCATACAGTTCAAATTTCTCCTGCTGACCTATAAATATATTCACTCAGGCTGCTTTTGGATCCTGATGCTCATCATTCTCTTGTCCACTACTTAAGTGTATCTTAGGTTACCTCACCGGACAATCAACAGGACCCGCCACACAATCAGCATTTTGAGGACACCACCATTGCCTCATCATCAGTTCCAATCACCCTCCAAGGCAAGCAGGATTATCAGGATTACTGCAGACATTAAGGGACATCACCGCCAGCAAAAGACGAATTGAGGTGAGCCTGCACTACCTGGCACCTCTTCACCCTTCCAATTGCTGCTTTTTCGGTGCTGCCTCCTTCAACTGGCATGGGTTTGTTCGGGGACCTCCTCCACCCTGGCCCGATGCAGCTAAGTACGTCACCAGCATGTGGTCACTAAGCTCAAACCAAGGCATCATCACTGAGCGATGGCACTAAATAAATGTGCCTTGAGGCAAGCCAGTCTCTTCACCCCTCACCAGACAATCAGCAGGACCCACCACATGATCTGCATTTTGCGGATGCCACCATTGCCCCATCTTCAGTTCTGACCACCTTACAAGGTATGCAGGATTGCCAGGATTACTCCTGATGTTAAGGGACATCACTGTCAACAAATGATGAATTGAGGTGAGCCTACAATACCTGGCACCTCTTCACGCTTCCGATCACTGCTTTTTCAGTGCTGCCTCCTTTAGCTGGTGTGGGTTTGTTTGGGGACCTCCCCTAGTGCGGTTCGACTCAGATAAGCATGTCACCAGCACACGGTCGCTAAGCTCTGCCCAAGGCATCATCACCGAACAGTGGCACTGAGCATTAAATAAACTTATCTTGAGGTGTGCCCATACCTAAGATCCATGCCAAAGGGCCCTTAGATGTGGTCCTTGGAGTGGTCTACATAGTCTGTCTGCCAACTAATGGGTTGGACTTTCCCCAACATCATGCCACACCCTAGCCCCACAACCATTCATCATCTTGCAGACGTCTGGATAAGTCTGGTAAGGATCAGTGATGACTATCACTGTATTCCACTTTGGTTATTACTATGCTCTCCATTCAAACGCATAGCATCTGCTCCGCTGATATTTACTGGGGAGCCCCAGACCTATTTTAGGTGAACCTCGACCCAGTGACACTGTGACTCATTGTTTAACATTGCTAATTCTGGCTACTATTCTTTCCTCTAAGATGGAACATGTTTTACCTGAGAACTACCCTATGTATTAAGTATTATTGCTGCTAACTGGAGTGGAGGAGTAGCCTAGTGGTTAGAGCACTGGCTTGGTAACCCAAAAGCCACAGTTTGAGTCCCACTAGCACTCCTTGTGGATTTGAGTAAGTCACCTAACTCTCCATTGCCTCAGAAGAAAGGCCTGGCAATCTACTTCTAAGAAAGCCCAGGAGCTTCTGGGTCACCAGGAGTAAGCATTGACTTGAAAGCACACATTATTGTTCCTTTAACTCAATTGTTACTATCTCCTTATTGCTGTAGGTAGCATTCCTTCTGAAGAATCTAAATTAATCTTTAGCTCCCAAGTATCATTATGGAGTGTATGAGGTATTTCTGGTGTTTTTACAGTATTGTGCTGCTATTATGCCTCATTATTTGAGTTCATACACACCCATATGCACTTACTCATCATCAACACATTCCAATAATTTATAGCCAGGCACGCTATAGCCCTACTTTCTTCTGCCATAAAGCAACACATGGCTATAGACGCAATACTGATAGACTAATCTATATTACACCTCACAAATTAGTTTCTCACCATACTCCTTCAACTAACTCTTATCCTTTGAAGGTTAAATGCAGTATTATCAATGCAAGATCTATAAGGAATAAATTACCAGTTTTCCTTGACCTCATGAATGATACCAAACCTGAGATCATGTATATTATAGAAACATGCCTCTCAGAATCTGAAACGGTTTTATTCAGTCAGCTTAAGATCTCTGGATATAATCTGTTCCATTGTCCTAGGGTCACCAAGCACGGATTTTGTGTCCTCATTATTATAAAAAATGAATTTAAATCTTCCCTCCTTCTAACTAAGAATATTGAAGGTATGGACATCCATATTATTGAGAATAAACATATAGGGGGTTATTCTGAGACTGGCAATGGGACGTCCATCCCCGCTATTCATGCCGGCAGCAGCCCCCAACTAACTTCCCCGCCGGTTGTACGGGGAAGTTAGTCAGGGGCGGCAAATGGGCAGCCCAGGGGCGGTCATCTGTCCTGGACATACAGGGCTGATTCTAATGTCCAAGGCCGGCGAAATGTCCGGGGAGGTTTATTCACCTCCGGGGTGGAATAATTTCCCTGGACGTTTCTTTTTAGCGATGCCAGGGTGCGGATGGGGCTGGGGGGGGGGGGGGGGCAGGGATTATTCCCCACAGCAAGAGCCTGGCTTTAGGAGGCCGGATTGGGGGTCAGGCTGCAGGAAATAATCACTTTAACATGGCAGCTGGCATCGCGGCTTTTAAATGGAGCTGTGGTGCCATGGCAACATAATGCCATGGCGCTGCGGCTCCTTTTAACAGCCCTGACTGAGTTAGCTGGGCTGTGGCTGTATGTGCAGGCTGGGACTGAATTGCAGTCCTAGCCTGCATGTATATGCTTAGTTGCAATTCTGATCCCATGGGGCTAGAGGTGCCCCGTGGAATCAGAATCTCGCTCCCCTTTGTACATCCGGCTCAGACCGGACGTACAAAGGGGATGTACGTGTGGGTCAGAATCCGGCCCATATTGATCTGAGGAATAGACAATTTGAAAAGAGCATTTATCCTTATATTTTTCAACATTGCAGCTACATTTGACAGCATAAGCTATAGTATCCTACTTGCAAGACTTCAATAAATAGGGATCCAAGGCACCATTCTCCAGTGGTTTCAGTCCTGTCTATCTGACCCTACTCAACTTTTCTACAAGTCAAAGTGGTGTACATTTAGGTACTGTATATATATTTCCCTTGTCCCCGAAAGGCTCACAATCAGTTTTTGTACCTGAGGCAATGGAGCGTTAAGTGGCTTGGCCAAGGCCACAAGATACAATGTTATATCTTCCCTTTGATATTGCTAATCCTAACCTCCATCAGATTATATCCTGTTTCAGTGAACTGTCAAAATGACTGAACTCCCATAATCTAGATTAACTATAACAAAACTGATGTACTATATGTAACTATGAACCATGAATTCACTCCTCCCACGATATTACACTTTAAAGAAGCTGACCTACAGGTTAAAAATGAGGTGGAATATCTAGGGGTTACTCTAGATCAACATGGCCACCCATATAAAATTAACTACTGGCAAGATCTATTACAAATTAAGGATGATTCAGCAATTGAGACCCTTGCTATCAAGTTATGACTTCCGGTCTGTTCTTCAGGCAATGATCACTCCACACTTTGATTATTGCATTTCCAGGGCCTCCCAAAGCAGGTACTAAATCAGTTACAGATGGCACAACACGTGGCTGCTTGTATTAATTGGAAGGCTCATATTACTGATCATATCACACCTATATTATACGATTTACACTGATTGCCAATTCATAGTCATATTAAATACAAATTGCTTATGATCACATTCAAGCTTCTAAGGAATATAGCTCCATCATATATCATCATCTCATTAGTGAATCTTCAAATTCATGAATAAAGAGAGGATGCACTCTGAACACTCTGGTACTTCCCACTGACTTTTGTAAGTCTAACCGCTTGACGAGTAACAGAATTTTTACCTACAGTGCACCTATGATCTGGAATTCCCTCCCTGATAAACTATGATCCATCAATGACTTCTCCACATTTCATAAGGACCTTCAAACACAACCTAATTTTCCCATGCAGCTAACCCTATCATTCTCGCTCTGCCAGGGTTAAAACTGCCGCTGTAATTTCCTTAAGATAATCTTCAATCTGCTCTTGGAACCCACTCTGCTCAGTAAAGATGCTGAAGATAATCAGCAAACTCCACCCGAATGGCACCAGACTTCTCGTTATCAATGACCATCCTCACCCTGAAGCTCTCTTGACATCTTTCCCATCTGTAGCGCATATAACTGCAAGGCCAGCAATTTACCAGCCTTATTACCTTTCTCATAAAAAGTCTGCTTAAGCCGACATCTCATGTAATCCAAATCCCTCATCAAACCTAGCCACAAGGGCCATCCATCATCTTCAGCCTGCTTCGACCCCGTTTGCTCATGCTAAGTCTGGCAATGCTTCACCTCTGCATCCGAAGTCCCACCTCCTCCACAATGAGCCTCCTCCTAGCTGTGGCTTTAAATGCATCCCAAATTAATGGCGCCGCCACTCCACCCGAGTTAGTGAGGGCAAAGATTTCTTGTATAAACAAATCATGAGCCTATACCGTCTTCTCACACTGCAACAGACCATTACTTAAGGTCTATTTTCTGTGACCCAGTTCCACGTCCATATCAACCAATTCTACCCAGCAAGGAGCACGATTGGACCAGGGTATCGCACCCATCGCGACATCATGCACCTGACTCCCTAATTGCTAATCAAGCAAAATAAATCAATGTGCATGTAAACTTGGTGCACTGGCGAAAAAAAGATATAACCCTGCACCCCCTGATGCAAATCTCACCACACATCTGCAAACCTAGGTCTTGCAGCATCTCTTGTGAAGGCAGATTGCATGTCTGGGTCATCTGGATGGCCAAAAAATATACGGGACCAATTCGCACCTGATTCCGGAACCGCAGGAGCTATACGTTCCTGTGGTTGCAGAATCAGGGCACTTAGATGGCCAGGCGTGCACATAATTCTGAGGATAAAGACATCCAATGATGTGCATGGCCAGCCCTCCCAACACTCTGGCTGGTGTGCCGGTGCAATGGCATCTCATCACCTTGGCACCGGCATGACCAGCCGGAGCAATTGATGGCCCAGAAGCAGGGTGGTGACATTTCTCTGCCATCTGACCCTTGGTGGGGGCTGCCAAGGCCAGTATTGGGTGGCGGGAGCTCTCCCATGGTAGTGCAGTGGTGGTGGGGGGGGGCAGCCCACAATCGGCTCACAGCCTGGCACTTATTCCATCCTCTGAATGGAATAATCTGGGCATCCAGGTAGGTGTTAAGGGACGTACAGAGGCAGAAGCTGAATTGCCTCTGTACATCCCGGCAGATGGTCCCTCCTTCGCACTGCCCCCTCCCACCCCTGCCCAGTGCTCCCTGCACAAACGCTGTGTATGTGCAGGGAGCACTGACACTGGAATCGTGATCAGGGGCTAAATGCAGGTTGGACGTCCATCCCGGATGTCCAACCCTGCTATTCTCTGATCAGAATGACCCCCTTATTGTTTTACTCGCCCCTCCCTCTCTTTACGCACCCTTCCCCATCAAGTCCAGCTGAGGCTGCAAGCACATGTTACAGTCGCGCCCCAAGATTAGTAAGCCTTTAGTGAATGTTGCCAAGGAAGCCTTAAGCTCACCGAAAAGGTGTGCCTGACCCTCACTGGGAGCATAAACCTTTTCCACTGTGTACAAGTCTCCATTAATCTTAACATTTAAGAAAATCCATCGCCACTTTTTGTCCTGTTGCACCTCTCCCATCGCCTCCTGCAACGTCTGGTGAAACAGAATTGCCACCTCTCTCCTCTTATTCCCCATTACATTGGAAATCACCCAGACCTCTTCAAAAGGCTTCCTCTTCAGCCAATCATGACAGTCAGCTCTAAGATGTGTCTCCTGCAAAAGGATCACATCTCCTCCCAGGAGTCCTAGCTCTTTAAACAAAATAGAATACTTACAAGGCACATTTAGCCCATCACATTTATTGATACAACTTTCAGCATAGCAGTATAAAGTTACAGCCACTGCTGCCCCAAAAACCAATCACAAACACATCCAAGCACCATTCACTCCACTTACAAGCATAACTCATCCTCCAAAGCCGCCCCACAGAAATATGTGCCTATCTAGAAGGTCCTTCCCCTCTCAAGTCCACCACCCTTGGGGTTCCCCTGCCACATGCCTCATTTATCTCACCCCCCACCCCTCCCTGCCACCCAATCCCATCCTAAACCACCCCTCTATCAGTTTGCTACACAAGCGGCGCATAGGAAGTAACATTCTGCAACCCAACTTCACAGCTCATTGAACTGTTTGCTCTGTGAGTCCTGAGCTTGTCTGTCTCTATCGATATATACACACACACACACACACACACACACATATATATATATATATATATATATATAATCATTGTTAGTGTGCTTTTTACCTTAGTTGTATTTTTCTGTAATAATGTCCAGCTCCATCCTATCTTCAGGTGTGTGTCTCTTGTTTACTGACTTTTGTTTCTGTTTTATAAGGCTGTTAACATTCTAATTATCAGCCACATTCTAACTCTGTCTCTGCTGTTTTCTCTGAGTTTGAAAGTTCCCTGTGATTGTTTCTATCTACCTCAGAGTGGGCAGAGGGTGGAGTGATTAGCCCCTCGCCCCTACTGAGGTATTGCTTTTTCTTCCCTGTCCACGTGTGCTGAGACCTCTTTTTCTTTTTGCACCTCTACTATAAGCATTTGTGTGATAGGCCATGGCCTAGAATAGCCTGCAGGAGTATGAAAGGCCTGTAAGTTAGGCCTGAGTCCCAACCCCCACTTGAGAATATTATAGCTGAGCAGAATCGAAAGTTAGTAGAAGTTAGAAAACTGCTTTAAACTGCTTTGATAAGAATGTAAGAATCTTCTATTGAGCTCATTTATGCTGATGACAGATATGTTCCAGTATCCTGCTTTCACACATTTTCTAAGCCAAATAGTGACCTTGGAGGAGAGATGTATCAGGAGTCTAAGAACTGTACCATTGTTAGGAGGCCTGAGCAGGGGGAACAGGTGTTAAGCCCAATCAGAGATCCCCATTGGATGGGTGCATGGGGTCACCGGGACCAATAGAAAGGGTGCGAGGGGTTACCAGGACCAATGAGAAGTTTGCCTGTATTAAACTGAAGGAGAAAGGTATAAAAGATGTTGTTTTGCCAGAAACCATTGCTCAGACAATTTTGAATGTGACCATTGCCTGAGACTGTGCACAAATAAATTGGCTTGAATCTTAGTAAATTGACTCCGGGTTTTATTCATTGTGGACACTTCGCTACAACATATTCCTGGTGCGTTGGCCGGGAAGGTGGGGTATGTGAAGGGTGCGCAAGTGAGTACTACCACATATTACCGCCTCCAGGTTTGGTCCTGTTGGAACCGCGGCCGACCGACAGCGGAGAGGATCCCAGGCGCCGCCGGTCCCCTTGCATCAGAGGGTTCCGCCCTGCCTCGGCGGCCCGCTGGGTCCAGCCGGCCAACACCTCTCGAACCTGAGGGGAGTCCAGGATTCAACCCAAGGTGGAACTGGTTGCGCAGCGCATTAGCTACCGGATCCGGTGAGTAGTAATTTTTCTGGTTCTTAGTCAGTTAGCTTTGGGAACGTCGAGAGACTAATATGGTTTGGTTAAAGGTAACGAGAGTCTGATCAACTCTCAGGGCAGTCCTAGTACCACCGCATGAATGTGCGTGGGGCGAACCCACCGACCTTTTTGGTTTGATTAAGTTTGGTGTAGTTTGTTAGCCCGGGAATTTGGAATTTGGGAGGTGCTAGCACGTTTGGGTATGTGAAGTGTGCTTGAGAGGTCTTGCAATACAGACCGAGCGAGAGCGGACTCCTAAGTAGAGCAGTTCCTGGCCGGGCGACGGCGCCCAGGTCACGAAAAGGAGGAAGCGTTCGGTGTTTGTTCCCCATATTGTTCTGTGGGCTGTGCGGACCCCTTACCCGCAGCCATCCTACCCACCCTTTCTGTTTGTTGTCGCGTGCGTCGTTACGTCATAATGGGAGGGGCGGAGTCTGTACAAACTCCGTTGAATTGTATGATCGCAAATTTTAAGAAAGGATTTAGTGGTAATTATGGGACGAAAATGACACCGTCCCGCTTAGAAGTATTGTGTAGCAGGGAGTGGCCGGTGCTGGACGCCATGTGGCCACCAGAAGGTACTTTTGATATTAGAATTGTATCCCGAGTGCACAAGATGGTGCGCAGATATGGTCCCGAACAGTTTTCCTATATAGACTCTTGGTTAGATGTCTGTGAAAGACAACCCTCTTGGATGAGGCGTTGCCGTGAGGAACAGTGTAGAATTATGTTAGCAACTGCAACGGGAGTCCCCGCTAAGGAAGAAAAGCCCCCTATTTACGCAGCCTTAGAGCCTCCAGAAATCCCGAGTTATCCACCCACATTCCTGTATACGCCAGTCCCGTCAGCTCTACTGGTACGCCGAGTATAGCCCGAGGTAGGAAGAGTACCTCCCGCTGAGGTACCTCCACCCGATCACCCCCCTCCACCAACTCCACCACCTGAGGACCAGATCCCTCCCCCAAGGAGAAGTCGGAGCCCTAGTCCTGAGCAGAGCTCGGCAGCGGAACCATCATCCCCTGAAGGATCTGCCAGCGGAGAGTCCGATGCCAGTCCAAGGTCACCCACTAGTCCAGGCACCAGTAACGGAGCCACCACGAGGTCTGCAAATCTGCGTTACGCCCTCCGAAGCAGAGCAACAGGCCCGAGAGAAGCTCGCCAAATGCCATTGCGGCAGGTCCCAGGTTTACCTATTGTAAATGAAGAGGGTCAGGTTGTGGTCGGACCAACTAACCTAGTCTATGTGCCTTTCTCTACAACAGATTTACTGAGCTGGAAAACACATTATGCCTCCTATACTGAAAAACCCCAAGATTTGACAGAATTAATGTCCAGTATTATGCAGAGCCACCAGCCCACCTGGTCTGATTGTCGCCAGCTCTTGGCTACCCTCTTTACTACTGAAGAGCGGGCACGGATAGTGCGAGCAACCACTCGATGGTTGGAAGAGAACCCTGTAGATGGGAGAGACCTAAACCCCCAGCAGGCAGCAGCCGCAGATTTCCCAAATGAAGATCCGGAATGGGATCCAAATAGTGCAGATGGAGAGAAGGCCCTCACCCGGTTCCTCCAGGCCTTATTGCAGGGCCTGAAGAAGGGAGGCCAGAGGGCCATGAACACTGTTCCCTCTAAGCTGTGCGCGTGTGCGCGCGCACACACCTCACAGAGCGAGCGCACATACTTTACAACAGAGTGCATAAAAATTACGGCTCTGATTCTGACAGAAAACAACACAAGTTATGATTGTAATTACTAGAAATTTCCCGCTTCATTTAGTAATCGTCTATTTTTATTTAATTTGATTAAAATCAATGTGGTGTACATACTGTATTCTGACGTGTAGTCAAATTTTAAAGTATATAACTCTGAGTGTCGTTATGTGGCGCACAAAATTTTAACCTTCCTTCAAAAGCTGCACACAGCTGATATTTTATGCGCACACAGCCTACAGAAAATTAGAGGGAACATTGGCCATGAATATTGGGAAAGTAGCGGACGTTCTTCAGCGCCCAGATGAAAGTCCAGCTGCTTTCTATGAACGATTAACTGAAGCTTATAGACTTTACACCCCATATGACCCAGCAGCCCAAGAGAATTTGCGTATGGTAAATGTTGCCTTTGTGAGTCAGTCCCAGGGAGACATAAAACGAAAACTGCAGAAACTAGAAGGATTTGCGGGCATGAACTCAGCACAGTTAATGGAAGTCACACAAAAGGTATTTGTGAATCGTGATCAAGAATGCAAAAGAGAAAGTGAAAGAAAGATGAAGAAGAAAGTGGATCTGCTTGCAGCAGCATTAGTTGAAGGACGAGGAGGAGGATATCCTAACAGAAGAGCCAGGGGATGGGGAAGGGGCCGAGGGAGCGCTCGGTCCCCCTTAGGTGCAAACCAGTGCGCCTATTGTAAGGAAGAAGGACATTGGAAGAATGAGTGCCCGAACATTAGCTCCACCCCATGGAGGGGAGGAGGGAGCATGAGAAGAGCAGGGGGCGATTCCAGCAACGAGGGGGAATGCAGCGCGCACAATTTCAGCAAGAAGAGGCTGCCATAGAGGGAGTGGCAACCTCCGAGGACTACTTTATGGATGAGGACTAGGCCAGACCAGGCTCCAAGTTCTTTCTGGGTCCCCAGGAGCCTATGGTCAATTTAAAGATTGGGGACCAGTACATAGACTTCATGGTAGATACAGGGGCCGAACATTCAGTAGTAGCTAAGCCTGTGGCTCCTGTGTCCTCTCGATCTGTCACCATTGTGGGTGCCACTGGAACTAGAACCACAAGATCCTTTCTGCAGAACCGCGCCTGTGAACTAGGGGGACAGAAGATAACACACCAGTTCCTGTATATGCCCGAAAGCCCAGTTCCCCTTTTGGGCCGAGACATGCTCGCAAAGCTCCAAGCACAGATATCCTTTGTTGAAGGGGGAAAAATGGAAATGACTATAAACTCAAAATCTGCTGACCTGATGGTGTTAACGGTCCCCCGAGAAGAAGAATGGCGGTTCTATTTACCTGCATCCAAAGTAGCAAGCCCCTGTATACCTACCAGCATCGCAGCCCCGCCCGGAGTATGGGCGGAGATACCTGGCCTAGCAAAGAATATAGCTCCTGTGCTTGTTACCCTTAAACCAGGAGCAGAACCAGTACATGTGCGACAGTATCCCCTCCCACGACCAGCAATTGAAGGCATTCATCGTCACCTAAAGAAATTACTACAGTATGGACTTCTCAAAGAATGCCAATCGCCTTGGAACACCCCCCTCCTCCCAGTTAAAAAGCCTGGGACAGGTGACTACCGCCCAGTGCAGGATCTATGTCGAGTGAATAGTGCAGTTGAAACCATACATCCAGTAGTACCAAATCCTTACACCCTCCTGGGACTGATTCCAGCAGAAGCCACTCACTTTACTGTTCTGGATTTAAAAGATGCCTTCTTCTGTATACGCCTTGCATCTGCCAGTCAGCTTTTGTTTGCATTTGAATGGGAAAACCCTATCACAGGAAGACGAGGACAACTCACTTGGACTCGACTACCACAAGGATTCAAGAATTCACGCACCATCTTCAGTGCAGCCCTCAATCAAGATCTGTCAAGTTATTCTGTGACTCCAGGAAAAATAATTTTGCTACAATATGTAGATGATTTGCTTGTAGCCACTAATAACGAAACTGATTGTGTGCAAGCCACCAGTGATCTCTTGCACCTCCTGAATGAAGCCGGATACAAAGTTTCAAGAGCCAAAGCGCAGCTGTGCCAGACAGAAGTAAAATACTTGGGGTTCCATCTGTCCAAAGGAACCCGGAAATTAGGACTTGAGCGAAAGGAAGCAGTATGCCACATCCCAACCCCCACCACCAGAAAGCAGGTGCGGGCTTTCCTGGGAGCTGCAGACTACTGCCGAATATGGATACCAAATTTTGCGCTCATGGCAAAACCCTTGTACCAAGTCATAAAGGGAGTAGAACGATCCCCCCTGGAGTGGGGTCCAGAACAAGATAAAGCATTCAAATCACTGAAAACAGCATTGATGTCATCCCCAGCCTTGGGACTACCAGATGTGCAGAAACCATTTCGTCTATATGTTCATGAGTCAAGTGGAAATGCATTGGGAGTTTTGACTCAACCCCTTGGATCTTGGCAATGACCTGTAGCCTATTTGTCAAAGCAATTGGATCCTGTGGCAAAAGGATGGCCACCTTGCCTGAGAGCTGTAGCAGCCACAGCCCTCTTGGTGAGCGAAGCTGACAAGCTCACTTTAGGACAGAATCTTCAAGTCACTGTATCACATTCTGTTTTAACCCTGATGGAACATAAAGGAAACCATTGGCTCACCAACGCTCGAATGTTGAAATATCAAAGCATGCTATGTGAAAATTCTCGACTGAAATTGAGTGTTAGCCAAACTCTGAACCCAGCTACCCTGCTGCCAACTGGTCCTGGCCCTCTTGACCATGATTGTTTAGAAGTAATGGACACTGTATACTCAAGTCGCCCAGACTTAACTGATATCCCTTTGAACCATCCAGACAGGACTTTCTTTGTGGATGGAAGCAGCCTCATCATTGATGGACAACGATATGCTGGCTATGCAGTGGTGACCCTGGACATGGTAATAGAATCGTCGGCTCTAACCCCGGGAACCTCAGCACAGAAGGCTGAATTGATAGCCCTCACACTAAAACTTGGAACAGGAATCAGTCTGAATGTATACATAGACTCCAAATATGCTTTCACAACTTTACATGCCCATGGAGCCCTGTACAAGGAGCGTGGATTAATCACCTCGGGAGGCAAGTCTGTCAAGTATGGCCCAGAAATATTGGCTCTATTGGAAGCAGTATGGGCCCCCAAACAAGTTGCTGTAATGCACTGCCGAGGTCACCAAACAGGAGAAGTGTCCCGCGGAAACAGATTCGCCGATGCCTCAGCCCGAGAAGCTGCTATCTCTGGCCAAATTACTACCCCTAGCACAACAATCCAAGCAGCTATCTTTCCGGTGCCTCTTAGTGCATGGACACCCAGATATACTCAGACTGAGATGGACTACTACTGTCAACATGAGGGGGGGCAACTATCAGAGACTGGATGGATAGTGTTGCCACCACCCGAAGGAAGTTCAACCCCCGGAATGACTGTGATCCCCGAGGCACTAGGTCCTGCCTTTGTTCACGCCTTTCATCAAGCTACTCACTATGGAAAAACTATAATGGAAAAAGCTCTGAGACCGTACTTCTATATCTCATTATTAGGACCTTTGATCACCTCAGTAGCTCGGAGATGTGTGACTTGTGCTAAGAACAATGCCCGGCAAGGTCCTGTCCCACCCCCAAGAGTTCAGTCAGTAGGAGTTACCCCCATGGGTAACATCCAAATAGACTTTGCAGAGATGCCACGAGCAAATGGATATCACTACCTGTTAGTCTTAGTTTGCACCTTTTCCGGATGGGTGGAAGCCTTTCCCACCAGAACTGAGAAGGCCAGAGAAGTCACTAAAGCTTTGCTCCATGAGATCATCCCTCGGTTTGGAATACCCTTGACCATGGGGTCAGACAATGGGCCCTTTTTTGTGTCACAAGTAACCCAGCAACTAGCCCATGCTCTGCAGATACGATGGAAGTTAAATACAGCTTACAGACCCCAGAGTTCAGGAAAAGTAGAGAGAATGAACCGAACCCTGAAGTCTCAGTTATCCAAGCTCTGTCAAGAAGCCCACTTGAAGTGGCCCCAAGCTCTTCCCCTAGCCCTTCTTAGAATATGCTCAGCCCCCACCACACCATTAGGAGTATCCCCATTTGAGATTCTGTATGGGAGACCCCTGCCCATAGTACAGGGGATAAGGGGGGATATGAGTCAGATTGGATCAGAAATTACTAGGCAAGAATTGTTGGCTCTAAGTTCTGTTTTGCAGAGCCTTCATACCTGGGTGCAGAACCAGTTACCTATCAATATAACAGAGCCATTGCATCCTTTCAAGCCTGGAGCCTCGGTGTGGGTAAAGGAGTGGAAGAAGACACCGTTGGCGCCTCATTGGAAGAGACCATATGTCGTTTTGCTATCAACACCAACAGCGGTTAAAGTGGCAGAAATCGGCTCCTGGATCCACCACAGTCGAGTAAAGCCAGCAGCCGTCCCTGAGAGTCGACTCTGGACCTCGATCGCTAATCCTGCATCACCATTGCGACTCACACTCCGAAGAAAAGACCCAGCATCATAAAACTTTGCCAACTTACTCCTGGACGTCAAGGGAAGAGACGTCCTTAAGTCTTGTATCACCAACATCTCAGACTTTCTCAATTACTAAGGACTATGACCATGATGATTACTTACTGTTGTTTTATTCTTGTGGTAGCCCTGGGACTTTTGAGAACCACTTTTGCCCTGCCCCCTTGTGCAGCTTGTATATCCACCACCAAAACTGGAACGCAGGTCACTCAGACTTTACTTTATCACTCTTACTACATCTGCACTGGTATAGTCAGCCAGAGTATCTATAATGGGACAGAATTAAATGTCTGTACTAAGGGAAAGACTCGTACTTGTTTCAGACCCCGACAGAACCCATCTTATTATGTTCTGGAACTGCGATGGAATGATGAAGATGGAGGCCTCGTCAATGCTACAAATCAACTCTCTGATCCCACCCAACCTGCATACTTGTATTTTGATGCCTGTGACTTAATTAACAGAAATAATTATTACAGATGCGGATCATGGGAACAAGCTTACTACTATGATGATAAGTATATGTGTCCTGAATGTGCATACAGATGGGGAATATGCACTGGAATACATTCCCCAACAACCTGGGGAAAACCATCCAAGAATGACTATTATTGCCCAAAGTGGGGCTGTGTGTACTATGCTACCTGGTCTGGTGGCCCCACAGGACAAACTGGAGATAATCGCAAGGCTAAGTTGGAGAGACTGCCCTTACTGGAACCTAAAAAGTGCATGTAATCCCCTA
Organism: Ichthyophis bannanicus; assembly: GCA_033557465.1. Lineage (NCBI taxonomy): Eukaryota > Metazoa > Chordata > Amphibia > Gymnophiona > Ichthyophiidae > Ichthyophis > Ichthyophis bannanicus. The sequence continues at coordinate 587,134,858 of CM066033.1, read as the reverse complement.
CGACTCCTCATCTTTGACCCAAGCCAGTGGAAGCAAGGATTTCGATTTGGCCTGCGTATAGCAGGAGGTGGAACTGATCCTGGAACCATTGTACACATACAGCTAAATACAAAGACTCACGTTTCTTCACCATATCGAATACATCATACCTTTCATGAGGCCCTGCAGGCAGAATTTATAGTTCCTCACGCTTCGCAGAATTTGTTCATTGAATTAGCTGGAGCTGTGGCATCCAGCCTCCACGTCTCGGACTGTCTTTTCTGTGGAGGAACTCAGATGGAAGACCAGTGGCCTTGGGAAGCGCAAGAACTAAACTATTCTGTACCATACAACCAGACTGATTTACACAAAACTACTAATGAATGGGTCCTAGCTCACCCTATTGTTGGTAACCTATGTTTTGCTCGAGCTGGACCACAGTTAACTGCTCTGGTGGGCCAGTTGGTCTGTTTGAATGCCACTACAATGCCACTACTGGAAAGACTTCTTGGTGGTCTGGTGCCAATACTCCGGAACCTTCTAATCCTTTGCTCATCTTTCCTCACTTGGCCAGGATATGGACAAATCTGGCTACGCATAGCACCTGGCAAGCTCCACCTGGACTATATTGGATTTGTGGAACTCGAGCATAAGCTAAACTCCTTGCCAAATGGGGAGGGGCGTGTGTTTTGGGAACCATCAGACCTTCTTTCTTCCTCTTGCCTATTTCCCACGGAGAACAATTAGGATTTCCTGTATACAAAAGTCGACAGAAACGAGAGGCTCTGAAGATTGGCCAGTGGGACAAATGGGATGCGACATCTGAAGAATGGCCACCAGAGAGAATTGTTTCCTACTATGGACCTGCTACCTGGGCACAAGATGGTTCTTGGGGCTACCACACTCCTGTGTATATGCTGAATCGTATTATACGTTTGCAAACTGTGGTTGAAATTATAACTAATGAAACTAGTAGAGCACTAACCTTGTTAGCTAAACAAGCCACACAGATGCGTACAGCCATTTATCAGAACCGATTAGCATTAGATTACTTGCTTGCAGCTGAAGGAGGAGTATGTGGTAAACTGAATTTAACTAACTGCTGTTTACAAATTGATAATGAAGGGCAAGTTGTAGAAGACATAGCCAATCACATGAGAAAGCAAACTTATGTCCCAGTCCAGACTTGGCATGGCTTGCAACTTGATGGCTGGTTTGGTTCTTTGTTTTCAAGTATGGGCGGCCTGAAAACACTTGTATTGATTGTTTTATTAATCGTGGCGGTTTGCTTATGCCTTCCCTGTTTCCTACCCTTATGCTTGCGTATGCTGAACTCAACCATTGATAGTATTGTTGAACGCAAGGCAGCTACAAAGATATTAGCAATGTGGAATTATTATCCTATACCCCAAAGTGATGCTTTTACCCCAGTTTAATATGCCATATGTGATTTAATTCTCACCCTTTCTCACTTGCGGGTGAGAATAATCAAAGGGGGGAATGTGATAGGCTATGGCCTAGAATAGCCTGCAGGAGTATGAAAGGCCTGTAAGTTAGGCCTGAGTCCCAACCCCCACTTGAGAATATTATAGCTGAGCAGAATCGAAAGTTAGTAGAAGTTAGAAAACTGCTTTAAACTGCTTTGATAAGAATGTAAGAATCTTCTATTGAGCTCATTTATGCTGATGACAGATATGTTCCAGTATCCTGATTTCACACATTTTCTAAGCCAAATAGTGACCTTGGAGGAGAGATGAATCAGGAGTCTAAAAACTGTACCATTGTTAGGAGGCCTGAGCAGGGGGAACAGGTGTTAAGCCCAGTCAGAGATCCCCATTGGATGGGTGCATGGGGTCACCAGGACCAATAGAAAGGGTGCGAGGGGTTACCGGGACCAATGAGAAGTTTGCCTGTATTAAACTGAAGGAGAAAGGTATAAAAGATGTTGTTTTGCCAGAAACCATTGCTCAGACCATTTTGAATGTGACCATTGCCTGAGACTGTGCACAAGTAAATTGGCTTGAATCTTAGTAAATTGACTCCGGGTTTTATTCATTGTGGACACTTCGCTACAACATTTGCTCCCAGCATCTGACTTGGATCAGCCATTGAACTGCTTGCTCTGTGAGTCCTGAGCCTGTCTCTCTGAGATAGATAAATTTATTTTATCATTGTTAGTGTGCTTTTTACTTTATCTGTATTTTTCTGTAATATTGTTCAGCTCCCTCCTATCTTCATCTGTCTACCTCTTCTGCCTCCTCTGCCTTATTATCCCTCCCTCCTACCTCACAGGCCACCAACCCCCTGGTTAATAGTTTTTTATAGCTGTCCTGTGCTCATTACCACTATTACTTACAGGTGCTTCCTAATCCCCTCAGATCTCTCTCCTGCCTATCTTCAGATATTTCTTCTGACTTCTGCTCTCCTCTCCATCTTTTTTATGGCTCCACTCACTTTCTCTTCCTATTGTTGACACTCCATAATCTTCTCCCCTTATATCAACAGCTTCAAGGCCCCCTCTTTAACATCCCCTCTTGAGATATCTATGCATTAGAGATATCCTGCCAACCTGACTGGTTTGTGGCCCTCCAGGACTGGATTTGGAGACCCCTACCTTACACCTCTGTTATTTAAGATTGTGAGTGGGCAAGGTGCAGATGTCCTAGACATCAAAAAGAGTAGATAGAATTTGTCACATTCCTCCTTGATTCTCACCACCACCAACACCTTGCCCACTCACTCTGTGGCCCTGAAGTTGTTGGTGGAACACTTTGAGGGCACTGATGATTGCATGAAGCTCTAGTAAATTTATCAGGAGCTGTGACTCTTGCTCTGTCCAGAGGCCCTGAGTGGAGAGAGAGTCCAAGTATGCTCCCCAACCTAGTTTGGAGGCATCTGTTGTCAGGATGCATTGATGTGGAGTCCCCGGGGTAAACCACCAGAGCAGGGAATTCTTTATTTATTTATTTTAAATTTCTTATATACTGCCTTTCATGATTTCAAGGCAGTTTACATTGAACAAATTGAAATTACATTGAACAGGGCATTATAACTTGGAGATAACTATTTTACAGGGAACATGGGCAATGGAGGGTTAAGTGGCTTGCCCAAGACCACAAGGAGCACCTGTGGGACTAGAAACCCCAGCCCTTCCGGCCCAAGGTTGCTGTCCTCTAGTGGGATTTGAACCCCTGACCTTTCAGCCTGAGGTATCTTGCCCCAACCACTAGGCCACTCTTCTACTCCAATTCTTTAGAATGTCTGTGATTTTGATCTTGTCTGTGAGGGTCCCAGAGGCCTGTTTCCACTGGGAGGCAAGAGTCCATTGAATTGTCCGCATATGCAGATGAGCATAAGGCACTACATGAACCGTAGAGGCCATATGGCCCAACAGTTGTAGCATCTCTCTGGCCAAGAGATTGTTTTTGAACCTTACTTGAGATGTTAGCTGCACTAGTCGAGTACAATGGTCCTGGGGTAGAAAAGCCCTTGACCGTCGAGTCTCTAGAACAGCCCTTATGAATAGGAACTAGATGGGATTTTGGAAGATTTATCACACATCCTAGATCCTGTAGTACTTGAATTGTATGAAGGAGGGATAGGTGAACTTCCTGAGAAATGGCTGCCCTTATTAGCCAATTGTCTAAGTAAGGGAAGATGAATATTCCGAGAATCCTTAGATATATGGCTATGATAGACATACACTTTGTAAAGACTCTTGGGGTAGAGGCAAGCCCGAATGGAAAGACTCTGTATTGGTAATGATTTCCTTGGAAGATGAAGCATAGATACCTCCTGTTTTCTGGATGAATGAGGATATGGTTATACACTTCTTTGAGATCTAGAGAACAGAGCCAGTCCTGATTTTGGGGATAAGGAAGAAGAGTTTCTAGTGAAATCATCTTGAATTTCTCTCGAACTAGAAACTTGCTGAGGTCTCTGAGATCTAGGATGGGTCTGTATCCTCCATTCTTTTTGGAAATTAGAAAGTACAGAGAACAGAACCCATTCCGCTCTGGGATGTTGGAACCTCTTCTATGGCACACTCTGACAGAAGAGAGGTGCTCTCTTGCTGGAGGAGAGCAGTGAGTGGGGATTTGGAATGATATTCCTCCACTAGAGTGATGGGGGATATGTTTTGTAGGTAAAGTTTGTACCCCTCTCGCACTATGGTTAATGTCCACTGCTCTGAGGTTATGACATGCCACCTGTGGGCATAATGGCAGATACCTGCCTACTATGTGGAGGGTGTGGGGGTTCTCTAGAGGCAGGGTGGCAATGTTCTCTAGGAAGAAGTCAAAAACCAGGCGTAAATTGAGTCTGTGCTGCTGGTTGTGGTTTAGGAGCCTGTGGCTGCTTCTGCTGCTTAGGAGGCGGTTGCTTCCTCTGGGTAGTCTGAGCTGGTATTGAGAAGTTGAGGGGTAAGAATAGTAGAATTTTTTCTTCTTACCATAGAATGCTTCTTAGCAGCTGCTTTTTTCTTGGTGGGGTAGGCAGAAGCCTTTGAAAGACTATTTAGGGTGGTATTCTCAGATTTTAACTGAGAAGCCTTATCTTGCCAATCCTTCCCAAACAGGTTCTCTGCTGTACAGGAAATATTTCCCAGCTTATCTTGAACCCACTGTTCAAGGTCTGATGCCTGAAACCAGGCAATCCTATGAGCACCTATGCAGATAGAAGTTGCTCTGCTAATGCATTCAAAACAGTCAAAGGTTGCCCTATTGACAAACTTGGAAACATTTTGGGCATGTTTGACTAATGTAAGGTAGTCCGCCTTCTTTTCATCTGGGAGAAGAGGAGCCATTGATTCCAGATCCCTAGTCACTTCCCTAAGAAATATACCCATGTAGAGTATGTATGAACTTATGCGGGCTGAAAGCATGGAGGCCTGAAAGCATTGGCGGCCAAAAGCATCGATGGTTTTCGACTCTCTGCCCGGGGGATTGGAGGAGTGCATCTTAGAACTCTTAATTTGATGCATAGCCAATTCCAGTACCACTGAGTGGTGTGGAAGCTGCATCTTCTGGAACCCAGGGCTTTCCGGTACCCGATACATGGTATCGAGTCGCCGGGTATGGGGAGAGATGGTAAGGGGCGCCTCCTACATCCAGAACTTAAGGTCTTGGAGTATGCAGTGTATCAGGAGAGTAGTTGCCTCTTTAGGAGCTGTAGGATATTGGAGAATTTCCAACTCGTCTGCTCTGGGTTCTTTCTCCGATGCAGGAGTAATGGATAGACCTCTCGCTATATCCTTGATAAACTCCTGGAAAGGCATATCTTCAGGAGGGGACATGCGCCACTGTGGAGTTGGAGAGGGACCCGGGGGAGACTCCTCTCTCTGGTACCGATCGATTCATCGTCTGAAGAATTAGAATCGGTATATTCTAAATATCGACGAGAGCGATGCTCTTGTTCTTGTAAGGACCAGTGCCGATTGTGATCAATATAGGCATGAGAGACCTGCTGTGTCGGTACCTCAGAACCGGGAACTGACTCGAGTGCCAGCATGGGCAGGAGTGTGCCAAGGGGCACGAAGCCTGATGCCGACTGTATCGGCATCATCAGCTGTATTGGTACTGACAATACTGATGGCAATGTCTTAACCGGTACCAACACCTCTAATAGAGCCGCAAGACTCCACTCGATTGCTAGCATGTGCTAGTCCATCAAGCTTGCTGATGCCTGGGTATCAGTACCAGAAGCTTGGGCTACAGTTTCAGAGCATGGCACCAGAAGCTCTCCGGAGGTGGAGGACTCGAGAGCATCCTGGACCCCTTGTAAGGCTTTGGAGTGGAGGTCCTCCCGCCAGGGTAGTTTGGCTGGTTGATCCACCTCTAGGGCAATGCTCGAGGCATCTCTATTTTTAGATAGGCCATCCTCCTAAGGGTAGATCTCTATCTTGGAAGAAGACTTGTGTTCGATACCTGAGATCCATGTGAAGAAGACAATGTCCTCGAATACGTCGAAAGAAGCGAGACTGCATCTGAGGCAAACAGGGAGCCGAGTTTCACAGCCGGATTCTGGAGCCTCTCTTTGTCATCTTTTTGCATAAGAGACACTCTGATGACTGGTGATCTAGGCCGAGGCATTTGAGACACCAGTCGCGGGTATCAGTGACAGAAATGGTACTACCACACTTGGAACATTTTTTGAAACCACTAGTTGGTTTTTCTATCATATCAGTAGACTGGATGGAAGGCCTAAGGCCTGAAATGGTACTGAGTGCCTCAAGCATTCCTTTCTTTTTTTTTTTCAGAAAGAAGTAAAGATGATAGTTTGGTTCTGGCGTTGACGGGAAGGCAGACACAACCACAAAAAATAAGAAAGAAGACATTTTCTGCCGTGGCAGGATTTGTTTCCTGCTGGCTCTGTGGAAAATGAAGAACTGAGGAGGGAGAGTCACAAAGGCAGGAAGGGAGCGATGCAGGTGCAGTGGGATGCTCCCATAGACTTTCCTATTGGATACTGGGGATCGTTCTCGTGCAGGCTTGTATAGACGTCGCCCATATGTAAAAACGTCATTCCTGCTTTTCCTGGAGATTAAATTCAATCCCACGCCAGCAGAGGCCCTCGCTGATGTGTATTTGAATTTATTACAGTCGATTATCACAGAGGAGATCTGAACTCTCGTTTAAACATGCAGGAACAATTTTGGATTTATATTATATAAAGGCAACGTAGGTACTTATGTGCCTTTTAAATAGGCTCACAGAATCAGCCCCAATAGCACCCAAAAAGCCACAAATTTATACCTTCTCTGAAAAAAGGTGCAAATGTGGCTATTTTCTCTACATGTCTGTCCATATATTTTATAAAATATGTGCATGCATCAGTGCCATACAAACTATGCCTCTGGGAACATCCACATGCAGATAGCGTAAAAATAGGTGCACTTTTATTCCATGTGCCTACTTTTTTGCCCATATAACAAATAAACAAAATCATCGAGCTCTATGGAAATTGATAAAAGTGTGTCCTTTTCAGTTAACTTAAAAGCATGTCTTAGGGTATCAAGAAGCAACCTTTCTTTTCAGAGCTCCCACAAATCAGTTTCAGCTGAAAGTATGGTGGTTACACATCACGCAAAACTGATATGGTTGTTGCCTGCTTGTTATATCGCAGGTAATCACAGATGACTTGGCAGTGGTACCTTAAGAAGTTCATTAATGCTTTAAAAATAATCTGTGTCAAATATTTTGCTTGAGTTTGCCTCTAGATAGAGACTGGGATTCAGAGCGAGACAAAATTTTATGAGATCCAGCAAGTGCCATGCAGTTAGCACAATGCCAGCAAAGACTGCAGAAAGAGGTGAAGTGGCAAAGATGCTGATACAGAGATATATAGGACTGGTGCAATGGTTCTGGGCACCTGAGGTAAATCAGCCTTGTGTCTACTCCACTGACCCCAACTTAGTTGCTGCTCTTCGTTTAGGTCAGTACTGAAGGTTCAAAATACATGGTTGAAGCGTCAGCACTTTGTGATCCTTATTTTATGAAGCACAAGGTGAGCATCAGGAAGTGGTCATTCATTTTGAACATGCCCACAGTGCCAGCCTTTAGGAAGAGCAGGAAGAGAAGTACAGACCAGGCTCCCATCGTCCTGCTCAGTTCTCTTCAGTTGGCAAGATGTGGGATCCCCACTGGCTATGCTGCTCAATCTGACCAACTCTACTGGTTATTTTGTGCCCCCCACCCCACAAGCTCTGGCGCCCTAGGCAACTGTTTGGGTATGCCTTATGGTTGAGCTGAAGTATATTTAAATGTCTGGCAAATAGCTTATTAGGCTCATTTACATAGATGGAGTTGAGCGTCTGAAGCAGTCTGCAACAGAACCTGGTCACTGTAGATCCATAAACATGGAAACAAAAGAAACAAGGACTAGCAACAGGTATATATTTTAGTGTAAGCCACTTTGATATTGATATGTAGGTAGCATATCAAATCAATAAACTACAGTAAACTAAGCCAAAAGAAGGGCCAGCAACTAAAAGTAATATTGTACATTCTAGCTCTAAAGATATCCCAGCAGCAAGATTAGCCAACTCTCATAATTACTAAGAGGAGCATATCTCTTTAGTTTGGAGCAAGAACTGGACATTTATCTGGAAACTATATGTGGAATGTGAACTGGAAGAAGATTCATGAGAAAGATATTGGAAGTGTACAAATGTTCTACTGTCTCCATGTGCTAGTGAGTCGACATTCTATGTAGCACACTAAACCTTTTTTTTTTACTTATTTATTTATAGAATTTTTAAACAAAACATCAAGAAAAAGATTATTACAATCTTGCAAGAAAATAAGAGCTATACAAGTGAATAAATCCTAAGAAACAATCAATAGCAAACCATCCAAGTAGCTCTATCATAGTCCACATTAAGAAAGGGGGGGGGGGGGGGGAGAGAAGAAAAAAAAGAAAACAAAAAACCAAGGCATATACCCTGGTCTAAGAATGAACCACTCAATTATGAGCATTTAACAAGAAAACCAAGTGACCGTGGACACCCCGAACATACAATAAATGTACAGAGACTATACATTATTCTGGATCAAGATTAAGAGATAACTTGGCATTAATAAAGGTAAAAAGATCAGCAGGATTAGTGAAAAAATATCTCTTATATCCAAGCATCTACATGGAAATCGTAGAAAGAAAGATCCTCCAAGTTGCAATACTCCCGACTTTTGTAACAAGAGCTGTTTACGCCGCTTCTGAGTTTCCTTAGTAAGGTCAGGAAAAATGGAGATAGAAAGACCATAAAAGGTATCCAGGCGTTTTTTGAAAAACATTTTCAGAAGCCAATCTCTGTCCGAGACTAGGGCACATTGCACTAATAAAGTAGATGGCATACAAGATCCTCCACCTGTATCTTCAAGAAGGCCTGAGACATTCAGGACGTCAAAATCAATGTTAGACACTTCAGAGGGAACCACAGGTTCCTTCTTCCTACTAGGAAGGTAATATACCTTAGTCAATGGCAGAATCAGTTCCACAGGGACTTTCAAGATCTCTTGAAAGTATTTCTTAAACATATCCAGCGCTGTTATTCCTTGAATTTGTGGAAAATTTAAGACCCGCACATTTGCAGCCCTAGCAGCATTTCCCAGCACTTCTATCTTGTATCTGAGAATCCCATTGTCTTTAATCAAAGTAGATGACATATCTGATAAAGTGTTTAACTGAGTTCCATGATCATTTACAGATGTTTTCAAATGCTCACAAACAGAAACAGCAGCCTCAATCTTACCAATGTTCTCCTGAATATGTACCACATTCTCTTGGAAATGCGATGATAAGGCAACAGACTGGGACTGACCGGCCTCGAAAGAGTGAAAATAGCTTCCCAAATGGACTCCAGCGTGAACACCTTAGGTCTGACCAGAAGGAGAGATACAGTCTCCAAGGGAGTAGAAACCAACTGTGGAGGAAGCCTTCCCTCTGACAATGAAGAAGCCAGAACCTCCATCGTAGATAACACGCCCGAGACCTCCCAGGAAGATTCAGGGGCCAATGAAGCCAAACCCTCAGCAAGCTTCCCTTGGGCGATGCCCACAACCTCCTCCTTGGGACAGCATAGCAAAGCAGCAGCTGTAACTGGACTTGAAGCAGCAGGGCATTCCGGCGGCGTCCTCTGTATGGGAGAGAGAGATGTTTCAACATCCGATGGAGGCGCCAAGGGTTCCTCTCCCAGCACCTCCAAGCTGGCTCGAACCTCCTGTCTCTGGTCCAGGGTGAGTAGCACAAACCAATCCATAGGACCGCTGGATGGGGGTTGAGGCACAGAGGGAAGTACCCTCAACTTCCCTTTGCGTTTAGGCATCTGCACGAAGAAAGCACACAGCAGCCATCTTGGAAAGACTCCTCCCCCCCCCCCCCTAGCACACTAAACCTTTATGGATTCCTTTGAAACTTCATAATATACTGTATGGTTAGTATAAATCAGTGACTGCCTTTTTTGGCTGAACATACAAACTCTCACTTCTCTGTGGAATCCTCTTCCATCCAGCCCTTTAGGCACATTCCAGATGGTCAGGTTATCAGGATATCCACAATGAATATGCATACATGACACCAAGGTCACTAATGGGGCAATATTTTAACACCACAGTCAGTGTTTTTTCAAAACACTGGCCATGGCATTTAAATAGAATCTCAATGTTCATTGCTGGTATATGGATAGTGACATGTGTTGAATATCTGAATTCAGTGATGGCCACCTGGTGCTACTTGGATAGCAGAGATTTTCAGACTATTATTTGGAAAGCTATCCACATAACACTTAGGACAGCTTTTTTTTCTGTTCTATGTTACGTGGATAATCTTTTTGATAGTAGCACTAAAAATCATTGTCATTCAGATAATTTCCTGCTCTGCCTACAGACTGCCCTGGGACAATTCAGATAGTGCCAAGGTGGTCAGTAGTGATAGTCAGGGACACTATCTAGATTGTGCCACTGAATATCACAGTCAGTGGGGCTTATCCAGTTAGTACTGTAGGTGTTACTAGGTGCTGTGGTGTAAGAACATAAGATATGCCATACTAGGTCAGACCAAGGTCCATCAAGCCCAGTATCCTGTTTCCAAGTGGCCAATCTAGGTCACAAGTACCTAGCAGTTTCCCCAAAGGACATGGAATCCATAATGCTTGTACTGGGACAAGCAGTGGATTTCCCGGGTCCCCTTTAATCATGGTTTATGGACCTTTCCTCTAGGAACTTGTCCAAATCTTTTTAAACTCAGCTACACTAACAGCTTTTACAACATTGTCCGATAACGAATTCCAGAATTTGATTATGTGTTAAACGAGTTACACTGTAGCTTCATTGCATGGCCCCTAGTCTTTCTACAATTTGATGGTGGAAACAATCGATCTACGTTTACCTCTTCCACTCCATTCATTAATTTATAGTGTAAAGCATTATTTAGTGACTTGTCCTATATTGTAAATGGAGTAGGGGTATTGATTATTCTGGCAGACGTATCACTTGCACCAGCCCCTGTAGAAAACTATAACATCTGAGGAATTTTCTAGCTGGATTCCTAATCTGGAGAGCCAAGGGAGGAATTTATGATATCAGAGAAGCTATAAGAAGGGGAGTTTTGGAGAAGAAAGTATCTTTCTCCCATCTTTGTTCTGCAAAGCTGACCTGAGGTAAGGGGATGGGGTTGGGGGCAGAGTCTTTCCTAGGCAGTGGGGTTTAAATGCTAACTAAAGCCTAGGACAATAATAGAAATTGAATGTCTCTAAGTGTTGACCAAGGCCTGAGACAAGATAAGAAGAGAGAGGAGAGGAGTTGTCTAAAGGTGCTGACCAAGGCCTAATACAAGATAACTATAAAGGGAATTTTTTTTCCAAGTAAATGAGTTCCTTCCTTCCAAGAACTAGGCTTAGGGAGCAGAAGCCAACAGTCCTGTTGAGGGTGAAGTCTCATCAAGGCAACTTGGCTGAAAGGAAAAATGAAACAGAGCTGCTGAGTCTGAAGGAGAGATTGTCTCAAAGTTGTAAAGGAGGAGGAACTTCCCCTTCCCCCCTCATCTTTCAACCTTGTACCTTTCAAAGGTATCTTTAATAGCTAGTATAAATGTACTTCATGGTAACCTAGAAGCAACTGGGGGAGGGAGGAGCTAAGATGATTGATGCAGTTCACACCTGTGTGGCACCCCTACTAACTTACCACTTTACTTTTTTTTCTTTGCTTATTTGTGTTCCTGTGGGTTGGAAGTGTAAAGGGAAGCAAACAGTCAGCAGTTCAGTGGCTATCAACAATGTGAGGGCCGAAGGATTCCTTGGCTCAGCTAGGTGGTATGGAAGGTATTCCAGAGTGCTTGCTGGGGGTGGAAGAAAGCATCTCCAGGAATAAGCAGGAATGTAGTCTTCACATATGGGTAACGTCGGTACTGACAGAGTCCACGCGGGAACGCTACCCAGTGTCCAATAGGAAAGCTTTTGGGAGCATTCCACTTCACCTGCATAGCTGCCTTCCTGCCTTTCCAGCTCTCCCTCCTCAGTTCTTCATTTTCCATGGAGCCAACAAGAAGCAATTCCTGTCACCGCAGAAAATGTGTTTTTTTCCTTATTTTTTTGTGGTTGCGTCTGCCTTCCCGTCGATGCTGGTACCGACCCCTGTCGGTACTTTCTTCTTTTCTTCTAAAAAAAAAAAAAATATGTGTGGGAAGGAATTCTTTTCTTCCTTCAGGCACATCAATGCCATCTTAGGCCTAGGCCTCCCCTTTTGTCATAGACAAAATGGAAAAACCATCCAGTGGTTTTAAAAAGTATTCAAAATGTGGCAGTACCATTTCGGCCACAGACACCCATGACTGGTGCCTAAAATGTTTAGGTCCGGATCATCTACCGTCAGAGTGTCTTCTTTGCAGGAAGATGACAAAGAGAGGCCTTCAAAACCGAGCGGCAAAACTTGGCACCCTCTTTGCCTCCGATGCAGCATCTTTAGCATCGACGTCATAGAGAGCTTCATCTTCCTCCCAAGGGTCTCAGGTATTGAAACCTAGGTCTTCTTGAAAGACTGGTCAGCTCTCCAAGGGTAGAGCTCCTTTTAAGCATCGAGATGCCTTGGGCGTTGCCCTGGAGGGGGATACTCCGGCCATACAACCCCGGTGGGAGGACCTTGCCTCCAAAGCCTTACTGGGGTTCCAGGATGCTCCTGAGGGCTCCACCTCTGGAGAGCTCCTGGTGTCATCTCAGGGATCGTGGCCCAGAATTCCAGTACCAATACCCAAGCATCGGCAAGTTCCATGGATCAATGTATCCTGGCTATTGAGCGTAGCTTAGCGGCCTTACTGTCGGCCTCCATACCGGTAAAGCCTTTAAAGTCGATCCCACAGGCACCAATACAACCTGCATTGACTTTTTTGCCGCTTACTAAGCTTCTGCCCATGTCGGCCCTCGAATTCGTTTCCGGTACCGAGGTTCCGGTACCACCACCCTCAACTACCAATTTTGATCAGTATCAGGAATGGGTACAGAGCAAACATCCTGCCTCTCGGCACTTTGAGTCTTCGGACTCCAATTCCTCGGACGATGAATTGGCTAATACCCAGAACATGAGAACTCTCCCGGAAGACCCATCTCTGTTCCCACAACATCGCATGTCCCCTCCGGAGGACATGTCCTTCCAAGACTTTATCCGCGATGTTGCTCGGGGTCTCTCCATAACAGTGACATCGGAGAAAGAGCCTAGAGATGAAGAACTTGAAATTCTTCAGTACCCTGCAGCCCTGAAAGAAGCTGCAACTCTCCCGATTCATCGCATTCTTCACAACCTTATGCTTCATATGTGGGAAACACCCCTTACCGTTTCCCCACATACCCGATGACTCAGTACCATGTATCGGGTGCCGGAGTGTCCCGGTTTCCAAAAGACACAATTACAACACCATTCCATGTTAGTGGAATCGGCGATGAGTCAAATAAAGAGTGCTAAGACACATTCTTTGAACTCTCCAGGTAGGGAATCGAGAATCCTTGACGCCTTTGGTCAGTGTTGCTTTCAGGCCACCATGTTATTGGCTAGAATCAGTTCTTACATACTCTATATGGGTATGTTCCTCAGAGAGGTGGCTAGGGATTTGGAGTTAATGGCTCCTCTTCTCCCTGATGACAAGAGAACAGATTATCGCGCCCTTGTAAAACATACTCAAAATGTTTCAAAGTTTGTTAACAGGGCAACTTTTGACTGTTATGAGTGCATCAGCAGAACTTCATCTATTTGCATAGGGGCACGCAGAATTGCTTGGCTTCAAGCTTCAGATCTTGAACAGTGGGTTCAGAACAAACTGAGTAACATCCCTTGCACTGGTAAAAACCTTTTTGGCAAGGATTGGCAAGACAAGGACTCTCAGTTAGAATCTGAGAACACTATACTTAATAGACTATCAAGGTCTACAGCCAACCCAGCTAAGAAGAAATCAGCAAAGAAGGCTTTTTTCAATAATAAGAAGTACTATTATTCTGGGGATTTTACCTGCCACCTTGATTCTCCCGTGGAGGGGTGAGAGCAGTTGGTTTCCTGGAGTCTGCCGGCTTGCACGAGGCAGCTACCCTGACGTCATCCAAGGCCCTGATAAAAGCATCGGGAGTGTGTTTTCTCATCGGGATTTTACCTGCCACCTTGATTCTCCCGCGGAGGGGTGAGAGCAGTTGGTTTCCTGGAGCCTGCCGGCTTGCACGGGGCAGCTACCCTGACGTCATCCAAGGCCCTGATAAAAGTGCTTTTCCTATAGTACGGCGTCTGCCATCGGCGTCTGTTGTGGGCATCTCCTAAGAGGCATATCGAAAGGGGAGCATCTGGCCCCTTGTGAGCCCCTTAGGAGCCGATTAGGAGCGGAATGCTTTTGGGCAATCCTTATGCCTGGTGGGAAAAGGAAAAAGAAGTCTTCTACTACTATTGCGGAGCCTACAGCAGGCTCAATGGATAAACACGTGATTTCCACACCAGTGGCATTAAAACCAGGTACTGTTCTCCCTGTTCCCTCCGTTGAGGGGGCTAGCCTTAGCTCAGTGGAGCGTACCCCTCCTCTTCTTCCGGGATTTTTGGAACTGCCTGCTGTTTCCTGCTCTTCTCCTAGTCTAGCAGACACTGGTGGCCTTCCTAAAGCTGTAGCTTGGAAGGAGCCGGTTCCTCTTGCAGATAACTCTCAAACTTCTCCGGTCTCATTACTTGATATTTGGCAGGTTGTTAAGCAGACCGAGCAAATTCTTACTGAAACGGTTCCCTCTTTGTGCCAATTTACTAGTGATGTGCTTGTGAAGTTTCAGGGTTTAGATACGCAATTAGCCAATTTAACCTCCCATCTCTCAAATGTTGATACTCAGGTTCAATCGATTTCCTCATCTTATACTACTGTCATTAAAGAAAGTGTGGCTCTGCATCAGAAGGTAGAAAACTTGGAGAATTTGTTTAGATGTAAAAATCTTCGATTGCTTAATTTTCCCTGTATATCACTGCTGTCTCCTTCAATTCTTTTTCGGAAATTTCTGAAGGAGATTTTGCTTTTACCTGATGCTGAAACATTTCCATTTATTAAATGTTACTATATTCCAACTAAAGTTGCTATACCTAATGCTGATGCAGATTTGGCGGTTTTGGAAGATCAGCATCCTTTTGATCTGACAGCTTTTTTAGAGGATACACAAGACGTTATTACTTCTAGGGCTACCTTGCTAGTTACTTTATCCTCTGAAAATGATAAGATAACTATTCTTAAAGCATACTTCTGGAGAAAAGAGACCCTGTTCTGTGGAGACAGGGTTTCTATTTTTCCGGATGTATCTCGTTCGACTCAAATCCGTAGAAAATCTTTTCTAGTTTATAAGCCTAGAGTGTTAGCCCTTGGTGCCACCTTCTTTTTACGTTATCCATGTAAATGTTTGATTTCTTTGGGGCAGGATAAATTTGTCTTTTTGTCTTTCTCAGAATTGGAGAAATGGCTTCTTGCCAGGGAGGATACATGAGTAGTTCTTTGATATGGTTGATGATTCCTTTTCTCTTTTTTTTTCTCTTCCTGGGAGCATAGGAGGGTATAGGGCTGGGGAATTGTGTTAGCCAGACTCGCCTTGTGGGCTGTCTGGTTAGGTTTTCTTTGTTGTTAATGTGGTTTAGATACCCCGAGACGTGGGCTAAAATACTTTAAGCAGGGATTCTTGTATTGTTCAAATTATTGTTGTTATAGTTTGTTTCTATGGTTCTTTATTCTGATGATTGTATTGTCAGGAAAAAACTCAATAAATATAAATGTTAAAAAAAAAAAAAAAGAAGTACTATTATTCTTACACTCCTGCTGTACGGTGTCAACACCATGCTCCTCAGAAGGTGCAGCAGCCACCAAACAGCAAAGGAAGGCTCAGACTCCTAGGTCACAGCCACCTCAACAGACCCAGCCTCCTCAGGGTCTTTGATTCCTTTCTTGAGAACATAGCTGCTCTGCCTCTGGAGATTCCAAATCCTATCCTCATCCCCGGCAGGCTTTGTCACTTTTCCCACAGATGGCATCTTATCCCATCAGAGCAGTGGATACTGTCCATAGTACAGGAGGGGTACAAACTCCATCTACAAAGTCTGCCTGCCCAGACTCCTCCAAGAGAGTTCCCCTCTCAGGACCTCTTTCTGCTCTGTTGTTACAAGAGATCACCTCCCTCCTTCTTCAAGGAGCAATAGAGGAGGTCCCACTATCCCAGCAGGGAATGGGCTTTTATTCTCCCTATTTCCTCTTTCCAAAGAAAACAAGGGGATACAGGCCCTTTCTGGACCTCTGAGAACTGAACAAACACCTTGTATGGGAGAAATTCAAAATGATCTCCCTAGGTACCCTTCTTCCCTATCTCCAGAGTCAGGACTGGCTCTGTTCTCTGGATCTCAAAGAGGTATATACTCATACTCTGACTCATTCACAGCACAGAAAGTTCCTGCGCTTCATGTTTCAGGGGAGACATTACCAATACAGAGTCCTGCCTTTCGGCCTCGCCTCTGCCCCAAGAGTTTTCACAAAGTGCATGGCGGTAGTAGCCGCATTCTTGAGTAGCTCTCGGAATATTTGTCTTCCCTTATATAGACGACTAGCTCATTCGAGCAAACACCTCTCTAAAGGCCATTCTTTCTCTCTCGTGCATTATGCAGGTACTGCAACACTTGGGATTTGTAATAAATCTTCCAAAGTCCCAACTCATTTCCTCTCAAACTCTAGAGTTCATAGGGGCTCTTTTAGACACTCAGCAATCAAAGGTATTTTTGCCTCAACTCCACTGCGCACGACTCAATCAGTTAGCATCTCAAGCAAGCCTCAAGAGGTTTCTCACTGCTCAAGATCTACTACAACTGCTGTGTCATATGGCATCAACAGTGCATGTTGTCCCATATGCTCATCTACATATGCACGCAGCTCAATGGACACTGGCTTCCCAGTGGTCTCAAGCATCTGGTTGCCTGGGAGACAAGATAATGGTCTCTATCCACCTAATCTCATCTCTCCAGTGGTGGAAATCCCCAGAAAACCTCCTTGGTAGGGTCACCTTTTCAGATGCCAGCACATCAATGTACCCTGATGATGGATGCGTCCAAATAGGGCTGGGGAGCTCATCTGGACAATCTCGCCACTCAGGGGCTTTGGTCTCTTCAGGAGTAACAACTCCACATAAATCTGATGGAGCTCAAAGCCATTCACAATGCTCTCAAGGTCTTCCAGGACCATCTTCAATTCCGCTCAGTTCTAGTCCAGACAGACAAACAAGTAGCCATGTTCTACTTGAACAAGCAGGGCAGAACAGGCTCTTGGACACTCTGCAGTGAGGCTCTGCATCTGCGGTCTTTTGCCATACAGCATCACATTCATCTACTTGCAGTGTATCTTTCGGGCAAACACAATGTCCTGGCGGACAAACTCAGTTGAGTCCTTCTCCTTCACGAGTGGTTTCTCCATGCAGACAGGGTAGCTCACATCTTTCAGATCTGGGGAACCCCAGATTGACTTGTTCGCAAGTCCTCAGAATGCCAAGCTTTCTCGCTTCTGCTCCAGGATCCCTTCTCTGGACAGCCAGCAGATGGATGCTTTTCACCTCCACTGGGGTCAAGGCTTCCAGTATGCCTTCCCTCCCATTCCCCTCATTCCCAAGATACTTTTCAAACTCCAGAGAGACAAGGGCTTTATGATACTCATAGCCCCACGCTTGTCATGACAACCGTCATATCCTCTCCTTCTACGTCTGTCTCAGGCTCAACCCATAGATCTGGGATCTGCTCCAGATCTTCTCTCTCTCAGGAGGAGGGGACACTGCTCCATCCCAATACATGATCCCTCCCTCTTATGACATGGCTGCTGAAAGTATAGCCTTCCAGGACTTTAACCTCTCTCAGCAGGTTAAAGATATCCTTTTAGCATCCAGAAAGCCCTCCACCAGGCGTTCCTATGCCTTCAAATGGGGTAGATTCTCTCTATGGTGTTCGCAGAGGGTGCTTAACCCCTTCTCAGCTCCGGTGAATGCATTACTTGAATATCTTCTCCACCTGCCTTCTTCTGGATTAAAACCAACTCGGTAAGAGTACACCTCTGTGCAATTGCGGCCTCTTACATGCCCTTTGATTGTCAACCCATCTCTTCTCTGCTGCTTTTAGCATGCTTCATGAGGGGTCTTCTATTGACCAAACCTCTCATTAAGCCTCCTCCAGTGGCATGGGATCTCAATGTTGTTCTAGGTCAACACTCTGTAGAATCTGTGCCTGTGCTCCTTCCATGAAAAAACTGTTCAGTTCTCAATACATGCTCCCAGCATCTTCAAATCCCTGTTAAATAAATGTAAAGGCAACATCTCAAGCAGGTATAGTCAGTGGGGTAAAACAGGACACTTATCACTGACACAAAATGGCCGGTCTTTACAATGTAGCAGTCTACTTTCCATATCTCTACAGAAAGAGAGAATATTGGCTTGATGCAACTCCTCCAGGTTCACTAGCATGGTAATATCTAAATAAGAACAGTTTCTCTGCCCACTGTAAGGGGAAGGGCCCCACCCAGTTCTCTCAAACAGAATGTAGTGTTGAAAGGGCCTCTGACATTGTAATTTCACTTAAATCGGAGAAGCTACTAAACTTTGCCAACTCTTGCAATAAGCACTTTTGTGAATTCTCCAGGGCTGTGGCATGAACTAGAAGATCATCAGCAAAAGCTAAGAATTTAAACTGATTACCTATACAAATCTCTCTAATATCCTCATTTCACCTGATCCTGCACAGCAATAGCTTGGAGAACAAAACTGTTCATTTAGATATTATTAATCAGCTCCACTCCATTTGGTCCTAAATAAGGGAGTTACTTCCATGAAAAAGCCTTCTAAACCAAACCTTTCCAAATCTCCATTTCACCCTATTGAAGACCTGTTCAGTGACAAAACTAACTACCAAGGAGGGTATTTCTGTATAGTACAATAGCTCAGTGACACCAACAACCATTGAATATTTATCACTGAATGCCAAACTTTGACCAAACCTCCTTGAGATTCATGGATTAATGAAGGCAGGAATGGAGTCAACT
This sequence comes from Ichthyophis bannanicus, assembly GCA_033557465.1. NCBI lineage: Eukaryota > Metazoa > Chordata > Amphibia > Gymnophiona > Ichthyophiidae > Ichthyophis > Ichthyophis bannanicus. The sequence goes on along the minus strand of CM066033.1, from coordinate 587,115,835 downwards.
GGTCAGCCAGGATCTTGTCCAGGATTTTTTGATCAACATTCAGCAATGATACAGGGCAATAGGACTTCGGTAGAAGTGGATCCCTCCCTGGCTTGGGAATCTCTGTAATTAACGCATAATTATTGTCATAGGAGAATTGTCCTCCCTCATTCAGTTGAATATACATCTCCTGCAGTGGGATACCTGTTATTAAAACTGTCTGACCCTGCAGTGTGACACAATGCAGTCCCTTGATCACCTGCTGGTCTTTTAAGGCTGTAATAGGACAGTTCAAAAGAGCCAATTGCACTAAGTCAAGGTATGGTACACTTTTCAAGATAATATCGGGCATGATTTGACATACCATTCTCCTGCCAATATAGGTCTTTATAGTACTCCTGGAAAATCTCAGCAGTATGGTGCATGACAGTTTAAGTGGCACCCTATTTATATTTGATGGCCCCGATCAGTGTCTGACACCTACCTTGATCAAGGAAGAAAAAAGCTGCCCTTGAATATACCCAAAGTGGAAAAAATGTATATTTGAAAAACATCAAAGATTTTTTAGCTCGATCATGTAAAGCCACGTGAAGCTCCACAGATGTAGCTAGAAGAGCAGCCTCCTCTTCCTACCAAGCTGTCTTTATATCATGAGTATACTTTTATCAGCACCCTTCCTCTTGTGGATTGACTAACCAATGATAACTCCCCTATAGAAACATTTTTGATGTTTGACAGTGCAAGGACAGGTTATCAACATAGGACAGGTTGGTCATCGAAAATAACTCCCACTGGGAGCATAAATATTTCTTGAAATCTTCATCCTCAGATAAGTATAGAGGGAATTGCCTTGTACCCTGTACCTCTCCACCTCCAGATTCATACAACTTCAACTAGACAATAGCATAGTTGGAAATCTCATGATGTAAAGTCAGAGGGAGTGGGATGTGGCACAGAAGAGGTCCCAGATGGCAAGAGGCAGCACTTGCAAATTGCCACCACAGCCAGCAATGGTCTGCATATGAAGACAAGTATGAAGACTATGGGGGACGGAGGGGAGAGGTGCTGGACAATTTGGGGGAGTCAAGGAGAGACAGAAACAGATGCTGAACCCATAGGAGGCAAGGGAGAGAAGGAAGCTGGATTCAGGGGAGGGAGGGAAGAAAGAGAGAGAGGGGGAGATGGCAATGATCCTTAAACTATTTTAAAATCTGCTATATTTTAGTGGGGGTGGGGGATTCCTCCCCTCCCCACCACAAACACTCTAACCCTCCTAGTGATCAGCAAGATTCAATGTGGCTCTAGGCCCATAAAGTTTGGGGATTAATGTTCTACATGTACACTAAAATTTAATATCTGCCTCAACACAGACATTAACTTTTATGTCATAACAATGATCTATTAATTTATTGATTATTTCCAAGTGAACTCCTCTCCCCTACAGGGTTTGGGGAGAAGAAGGAAGGGATTATTATTTAGCTGGATTAAACTGTAAGCACGAGAGCAGAAGCTACACCGTAATATGATCCATCAGTGGGTAATCACGGAACTGCTGTACTCAGGCTAGAGCAGTGCTTTTCAAACTTTTATCCCATATGACCCCAGTTTAAGAATTGAAAATCCACGTGACCCCAGATGATGAAATTTTAACAGGTCTCCAGCCTTCTTCTACGCCCTCCATTCATCTAAAGCAGGACAGCAGCAGCACCAGTAGTGGCAACAGGGACAGCAGTCAGCACAGGGTCTTTTGTGTCAGTGTGCAATGTGTGCTTACATAGCCCAGTACTCAGCATGAATTTCCAGTCTAACAGAAAGCTTATTCAGGTGGGGGCCTATGAATGTTCACTGGCTCACAGGTCATATGCTGACTGGCGACTGCCACTACTTGGCATAGGTTACAGTGAAAATCCAGAGAGAAGGGGAAATTGCCATGTTTCTGTGACACCCTCCACTGATGATGTGACCCCATTTGGGATCCCAACCCCAAGTTTGGAAACCACTGGGCAAGAGGAATCTGCATGGGGCAGGATATGCAAATTGTTGGCTTTTACCGATGGGTAGAAATCCCATATCACTATTATACACATAAATAATTATAGCACTCTAAAGCTAAAGAAGAGGGATAGACATTGTGGTATATTTATTGGGAAAAGTGGAAATGATTCAGGAAAGTATTCCCTGGGAAGGCAAAATCCAATTAAAAAGGTTAGGAGTGCACCCTATGTCCTGAGTTCACATAGAATAGATGCTTAGAGTGTGTGTATGAGGCCAAGAGGGGAGGAGTCCCTCCAAAAGCTGAAATGCAATCCATTGAGTTTACTTAGATGGAATCCATAAGAATTAGAACTACTGAGCATGAGTCTAGCAGGGATGTAGACCCCGGTGATTGAAACTCCTCCCAAGGAGGAAGGGCTTGCCATATTTTGAGCTGCTGCTAAGAGGCACCTAGAATGAACAGCCCCAGGGGAAGGGATTCAGTGGTGGAGATCGTAATAGAGCTATGACCCCTTCAGGCAGAGGGAAATCCAACAGCAGTGTTGGTGAGCACAGCAGTCACCCCTCCAAGCAGAGGGAGGCTCAGCAGCATAGATGGCGAGTGGCTTCAGGTGGAGCAGTGCCAAATGGCAGAGACAATGGGCAATCCCAGGCAGCTCAAGCAGAGCAGCATGGTCCAGAAGCTGAGAAGCAGTAGAGCAATGGACAGCTTCAGGCAGCTCAGGCTTTGCAGTGTGGACCAGCATCTGTGAGGCAGTGGCATGACGGACAACCCTTGGCAGGTAAGCAATCTTCCAATGAGGTAGAGCAGAGTAGCAGAAAAAGGCCAGGCCAGGGATAACAGATCTTCCCAGGATTTGCATTTTGGCATATGGGTGAAACTTAGGGTACAGTGGGAAGGGAAGGAAAGGATAACCGGTAATGGAATGTAGGGGGAGAAAAAATTGGTATGAGGATTACTACTCACAATTTTTCTTAATGGTTATCTGATACTCTATAGGAATGTATAAGATTCTTGCTGTTCTTTGAATGGTTATGCTTCAGAGGGATTAATACCTGAAACTATTTGATTGCACTGTTATTACCTTCTAATAACTTAATAAAGCTTGTACATATGCAGCTGGTCTTGTTCACATTTACACTTTATTTTTTCATTAGGGGAAGGAGGGAAATTCTATCTGCTAACACTTTTCTTCCTGAGGTGCAGGTCATCAGTCATTTAGGGACCAATGCAGTCTGTCCAAAGGGCTCAAGGGGGGTGCCACATAACTTTCGTATTCCTTTTCTCCAGTAAAATATGACATCAAAGCAAATCAGAATTAAAACTTACATAAAAGGAAAACATACATAAAACATTCATAATAGTCATCATAAAAAACATATTATACACATATTTGCAGCAGCTATAAAATAATCTCCAGAAGCATGTGAAATAGTGCATGGAGAATAGCACAGCACACTATTTTGCACATAGCTGCTAACACCTCATTTGCATATGACACAATCTAATTTACATGTGGGTTTGTTCTAATTTTAGCATGTTCTTGCTAAGCTTTATGGGGATAAAATTTGTGTGCACACTAAGCCTTAGTGCATAGACAGTTTAGTAAGAACAAGATAATGCCTTCCTGATATGGAATTTTATTTTTCCCACTGGGAAACTCTATACTCCATTACTTTTTCATGTAACCAAAGCAGCTGAAAACATAATTTCATTTGATAAAATTTAGTAGAAGGGCTTTCTGTGGCTTTCTTGGGTTTTAAAACTGTCATTTAACAGAAGTGTTCCAAATTGTACAGTTTCCCTAGGGCTTTAAAAAAAAGAATCCATTAATAATGTGTTTGTCATTGTCAGAATGTCTAGTAGGAAGCTCAGGCTGTGTGAAAGGCTGTCTCTCCACAAGAGAGAGATGGCAGACCTATGGGGAGGCATGGGAGGGGGCTGAAGATGGATATGTGCTGCCTTGTTGACAAGTGGTAAGGATAAGCAAGGAGATGGATCTGTAAAAATCTCCATTAAATCAAGAAAAACACAACTTGCCCCCAACATCACCTCTGATGGCTTCTAAGACCAGCTGCTTCTCTGACACCCCACTGAGGAACAAATTGCTTTCCTAGCAGGACATTTGGACACTCCTGCATTAATAGATATGGATCCCAGCACGCCAAGCCAAGCGCAAAAGCAATTTAATATGAGCAACACTGTCATCTCAATTTAGGGCAACTGCTAGGATGCCCTACAGGGCACTGTAACAGCTTCTAGAAGTACACAGCATAAGCCATCTTGCTGTCTTAAGGCTATGAAAAAGCCAGCATTTCAAACAAACAGTCGAACCAGGGAGAATAGAAAATTTAAAGGCAGGGGTGACAGTAGCACTGTCCTGAGCACCAGTTTCAATGCAAAAAAAGCTTTCCTTCCTCTGCAGAACTGCAGTGAAGATGGTAATAAAATAAAGCCCCAAGCAAAACGACTCAAGGTCTGAGTGACACTAGATGGCAGGCGTTTCATATTCAGATGATAGTGGGGAAATTATTGAGCAGAACTTGGCTTCACTGCCTGACATCTTTTACATATCTTTTCTTATATATCTTCTTATTCCTGGTAACCCAAAGTACATAAACATCATAATGCTCCATGAATCTCTATGAAGTATTTTTTTTCCTTCTATACATGGCAATTTCTCTTTCTTAAATACATTATTAAAAAGAGCTGAGATAAATTTTCTGAAACAATGAAATGCAGTTCCCAGTGTCAAGTAATCAAATAGAAGTAATCCTGTATTAAAGAACATGCTGAACACAGAGATCGAAACATCAGGCGTTCTACCAGGTTCTGCCAGAAAAGCATGAGGGATTTATCAAATGACAGAATGCACACAACAGATTGAATGAGTTAGAGAACAAAATCACTATTTACTGATTTTTACCCATTAATAGTGAAGAAATTCATCTAAAGGGAACAGTGGCTAAACCGTTTTTGCTGAGATTCTTTTTTTAAATTTTCAAAGTTAGTGAATTGTAGAAAAACCTTTGAGCGGTTTAAACTCATTTTCTATGTTGTCTATTGATAAATTGTACATAAATTTGGGGGCTATGCACTATGCACTAAAGGGTTTTCCTTCATTTTGTGTTTATAGAAACAATTGCTGAGGGCATAGGCCTTATAATTCTAACATAGTATAGGGGCCCATTGGGATACCTGCTAAAGCCCTGTCTGTAGAAGGTTTATATCATGGTGAATAAGTTAGAGGACTGTGCCATCTTTGCTACAGACCCTTTGGAAGGTTGCTACAATGGCAGAGTCCTAAATCTATATTAGCAAAAGAACCCCCAGTGTAAGATAAGAAATAATGAGTGTGGGACAATGACTTAGTCCAGTACTAAGTGTGACCCTTACAGTATAGATCTAGGACAGCTCTGACATGGGGCTCATAGTAGGATTTCAGCTTTGTGGTACTATACAGTATAGTAGACTATAATGACTACACTAAGGGCTATGTTTACTAAATCGCGTTAGTGCAGTTCGCGGTAGGAGCCGCGGTAGTGAAAGAAACCCCAAATAAGGACATGGGCGGTACATCGTTACCACTACCGCGCGTTAGCAAAATTAACGAGCGTTACCGGGCGCCGTGCCACGTTACTGCGCGTTAAGCATAAGAAGACGTACAGACACAAAGCACTGAAACAGAGCTGTAGCACAATGGTTACGGTACTGACCGCTGTTACAGGCAGCATGGGTTCGAGCCCCCAGTGTGCCTAACACAGAAGGCTGTCTCAGGCATCACCCTGTACATTACAGAAGGAAAGAGGAGGCATGCTTTTCGTTACGCTGAGTATTGGTGTCAGAAAAACACCCTCGGAATGTGCCTAGCCACGTACGTTGGTACGTGCGTAGCTCTCGTACATTCGTGCGTGGGTACGTGTTTGTTTACGTGCGTGGGTACGTGTGTTTTTACCATTGTGGGCATCTTATATTACAGACTTTGTAGGGTGTCCTGCACCTATGCATTATGCTAACAGATGTACGTGTGATGGCCTATGGTTTATCAGAGCCTGTGAGCAGGTGCTGGTGTTTCACAGGGTTGGATTGGGCCAGTCACACCCATGATGCACTGCACATGCAAAGCAGCTGTCCACAGATACACACCATGGGGAATGCACCCCCACAGCACCTCGGCCTGGTAGGGGGTACCGACTGTGTGTTGTACTGGCACAGAGCAGCTACACACCGTCACATTGTGCGGGTACTGTGCTCACCCTGAGGGTGCAGTGAGGCGCCCAGCACTAGGTCCACAGCACCGGCCATAGCGCAGGTCCAAAGCAGTGTTACTGTGTGAGATAGGTAGTTTCTGCAGGAACACCTTGGACATCTCTGTCTGTTTCAGTCAGGTACAGCCCCCATGCACCACCACCACACCCCTCCCCCAAGGCTGAGGGAGGCAAACAGGGTCTCCTATCAAAAGATCCACAGTCTACCGTGCTGCAACGGTGGCAGTGGAGGGGAACATGAACCCTAGTCCTGCTGGGGAACAGACACCCCACAGGGCAGTCAATGCAGCTCTGTACACAGCCATAACACAATAGCAGACAGACATTAGGCCTGGATATGGTATGCTGCACCCCACCACTATCTGATATTCCCCTGGTGCAAGCCATCAGCCACTGCACCCTGCAAGCCACTCCATCACAACACCTACCAGCTGCAAACAGTCTGCTAGTGCCCAGTGGAGATGCCTGCACCCAGAACTGGGATGTCAGCATACACAGCAAGCAGATACATCAGTGACTGGGCCCCAGACGGAAACCCATATGTATCACATGAGAGAAATACTAGATAGCACTATGGGAGTGCCTAGCCATGCTGTGGTCACTGCACAGTCAGGGTGAGAGTGATCTCTCCGCAGGATATACTGAGGTCACCCTGTCTGTGTAGTTGGTGGCCGGGCACTACAATGTGCCTGTCACTGCCCTATGCCCTGTGCAGATGCACCCTGGCCAGGCCACCCTGTCCGGCCTATACCCATGGTACCTTGCTCCTCATTATGCACATTGGCAGCCCAATACTGGCAACAGTGCTGGCAGTGTGGGCTGTTGAAGGTGTTTGCAGCCACCACACACTGGATAGACAGACAGCCACCCCCACACCTATGCCAGCATTGTGCTACTATAGAGGTGGTCAGCAGCCATACCCACCACACCAGTCCTGGGCATAGTACAGGCATGGATATGGTACACAAGACTGTTGGGGGGTCACTCCCCAGGGTGGTGAACACTGTCAGAGACCAGACCTGCAGCACACACCGCAGACATCAGAATGATTGTTATGGTGGAGCTCAATGAGCAAAATGTGCTTAACGTAGGAATTGATATCTGCCAGTTATCAGAGGAAACGTTTGATAGCTGTGTACCATATACCCAGGTGTAGGGTGGCATTGCTAAGGTATGCAACTGCTAGTATTGGGAGATACAGGCAGGCCCCAATGTCTTGCCTCTCCAGCTGGCATTGGCCAATGGGGCCTGTGGGTGGGTGTGTGGCCCTGTTGGCTGCTGCTTTACGGCAGAGTTCCCCAACTCCAGTCCTGGTGTTCCACACACTGTTCGGGTTTTCATGCTGTCTCTCATAAATATGCATGAGCTACATCTGCATACCATGGGGGTGGTGCATAGCTATGCAGCACAGGCATCTTTATTAGAGGCAGCATGACACCGGAATGTTGTGGGGCCCTCCAGGACTGCATTTGCGGGACTCTGCTATAGGTAATGTGCCTGTTTCTGGTGTCTGTGTTTGGTGTGGTAAAATATGGGCCATGCGTATGTTCTCTGCACTACAGGAGTGTCTTTACTATCACTGTTTAGTGGTGGGTAAAACTATGGGGACTGGGTTGGCAGGAGCCCCAACTGGGATTTGAACCTGTGACCCTCTGGTCTTACAGGCACTGGCTGTGTCTGTTGCACCACACTGTGGCCACAGAAACAGTGCAGTCCCTGGAGTTAGTTAAACCGGCCTGACGAGTCAGAAACCCTGCTCTGCAACAGGTTTACTGTGGCCTCATTTACCGTGTATGCAGACAAAGGTGCACATAAACCGCAGAACAGAAATGACCTCACAAAAGGGGCACACACCCATAACCAAGCTGGGCAACAATGATATCATTGGGAAACATTACACCACACACCCAGGACAGCTCCTTTACAATGTACTGCTCTTTGCAAGGGTCTGCGGAGCGTAGACCCTTCCACACATCATTTCCTTTTATTTTGGTGCTTTCCAGGGAGTGTTGTTCCTTGTTGCCCATTGCTATCACTGTTGCCCAGCTGAATTCTGCTGTTTAAAATGTTTCTTGTGGTCATTTTTAACGTTATATGTGATATTTTGTTCTGTGCACATGTATCACACTGCTCACGTTTTGTGGGTTTCCCCGGTTTTCTGTACATTGCTGACGTAAATGGTTTCTCTTCCCTTTAATGCCTTTAACGACAGGTTTTCATTTGCGTTGGAAGTGAGCTCTGACACTCCGCGCGTTAGTATGAGGGGAGCCTCTCTCCGCCCACTCTCCGCCCATTGACCCCTTCTCTCCGCCCACTCTCCACCTTCTGCGCTGTTTTAACGCGCCGCGGAGCTTTACGATCGTTAACTACGGTTAACGCGCGTAGTATGACGTTAACGGTCGTTAGCGCGTCGGTACGCGCGTTATACGGCACTTACGGTCGTTAACGTCATACTACGCGCGTTATTCACGTTTAGTAAACATAGCCCTAAGTTTCTTTACTGTTTTATAAAAATCTTTATAGAATGTTAGTACTATTCTGGTCTTTTTTATGGTAAAGCAAAGGTGAAGATTAGGGCTATGGGTGTTCAGAGTCATGCCCACTAGAGATATCCAGACTGAAAAAAATGCAAATAAAACTATTGGTTAGCATGGGAGTTCAGTGGGATGCAGCGGTAGCTAGGTTCAATTTCCATACTAGGGGGTATCTTTACTAAACCGTCTTAATGTGCGCTCTGACACATTAGCGCGCGATAAGGCACCTTATCGTGCGATAATGACGCTTTACCGTGCGATAAGGTACCTTATCGCGCGATAAGGTACCTTATCGCGCGCTAACGCGCTCAGCGGAGCAAACGAGCGCTGAAGGCGGAGTAAAGGCTCCCTGAGGGCGGAGGAAGGCTCCCCAAGGGCGGAGAGAAGGGGTCAATGGGTGGAGAGTGGGAGAGAAGAGGCTCCCTGCACACTAACGCTGTGGATTTCAGGGCTGAAAACTAACGCCAGTGAAACCCTGGCGTTAGAGTAGATTTAAAGGGAAGAGAAACCATTTAGGTCAGCAATGTACAGCAAGGCCAGGGAAACCTATAAAAGGTGATAAGTGTGATACATGTGCACAGAACAAAAGGGCAGATAAACATTGAAAATGATCTGAACAAACTGGAAAAAAAACATAACCTAGCTGGGCAATAGTGATATCAATGGGAAACATCCAAAAACACTACTGAGAAAGCTCCAAAAAAAAGATATCAATTTTGGAAGGGGCTATGCTCTGTCCCCATACAAGGTGAATGATCCCACAGTGAAATAACGCTGATCAGGGCTTTCCCTTGTTACTGGACAGGTTTCCTATGGCATGCACATGTCCCGCAACAGCAGGGTGGGCATGTCGGAATGGGCAACTGGACAGATGCTGGAAAAGGGGACACAGAGGGCTGCAGGCGGCACATGCTGTGGTGCAGCTGGGCCACAGTGCGGACTAGGGTGATGCCTAGGTGGCCCATGCGAATGCTGAAACAGTAGAGCAGCCAGACAGCAACTGATGAGGGCCCAACACGGGCACAAGTGTGTTTCCCACAGTGTCACAGGGGATAGTACCCAGCAGGTACCCCCAAGGGTACAGAACATTTGCAGGCGGTGCTGGGGGGAAGTGCGGACATCTATGCAGGCACCCCTACCCCAGAACCCGCACCATAGGCAGCCACCTACCCGCACACTGGATGGACTGAGACTGCGCACCACCAGCACCACCAGCACCACCAGCAGAAGGGCATGTCAGCATGGTGACAGAGGGGTACTGGTGTTGGAGGGGGCAGTGGCTGTTTAGGTGGGTGCCGTGCCCAGCCCTGTTTAGGTGGGTGCCGTGCACTGCAACAGACAGGCTCTGTCTGACAAACAGTCATGGTATCTCCAGGGAATGCACTGTCACTGTGGCAACACAGTGGTGCAGGGCACACAGCCAGTGTGTTCAGGAGCAGAAGGTCACAGGTTCATAGTCCAAGCTGTGCTTCCTGCCAACCCAGTCCCCATATTTTACCCACTACTAAAATGCAGTAATACAGACAGAACCTTTAGTGCAGATAACGTAAACATGCCCAAAACTACTACATTTTACCCTACAGAGCACGGCACCATAAACCTGCGCATTACCTAGAGCAGAGTCTCCCAAAAGCAGTCCTGGAGGGCCAAACACCATTCAGGTCCCATGCTGTCTCCAATAACTATGGCTGTGCTGCATTTCTATGCACCGCCCCCATGGTATGCAGATGTATCTCATGCATATTCATTAGGGACAGCATGAAAACCCGAACAAGGTTTGGCCCACCAGGACCGGAGTTGGGAACCTCTGCCCTAGAGCAGCAGCCAACAGGGGCAGACTCACCCGCACCTGAACAGGGTTTGGCCCACCAGGACCGGAGTTGGGAACCTCTGCCCTAGAGCAGCGGCCAACAGGGGCAGACTCACCCGCTGCTCCATCATCCAAAGTCACCTGGAGAGGCAGGATTTTGGGCCCTGTGTGCATCTCCCAATACTAGCACTTGCATACCTTAGCAATGCCACCCTAAACCTGGGAATATGGTACATATCTATCAAAAGGTTGCTATGATTACTGGCAGATAGCAATTCCTAAGTTAAGCACAATTTGCTGATTGAGCTGCATCATAGCAACCTTTCTGATGTCTGTGGAGTGTGCTACAGGTCTTGTGTCTGACAGTGTTTACCACCCTGGGGAATGACTCCTACAGTATTGCATACCATAGCCATGCCTGTACTGTGCCCAGGACTGGTGCGGTGGCCAGGGCTGCCAAACACCTCTATAGTTGCACAATGCTGACATAGGTGTGGGGAGTGTGTGTCTGTCTATCCAGTGTGTGGTGGCTGCCAACACCCTCCTCAGCCCACACTGCTAGCACTGTTGCCAGTATTGGCCTTCCAATGTGCATAATGAGGAGCAAGGTATTGTGGGTATAGCCCAGACAGGGTGGCCCGGGCAGGATGCATCTCTACAGGGTATAGGGCAATGGCTGGGACATTGTAGTGCCCGGCCACCACCTGCACAGACAGGGTGGCTACAGCATGTCCTGCTGGGAGGTCACTCTCACCCTGACTGAGCAGTGACCATGGCATGGCTAGGTTCCCCCATAGTGCTGCATAGTATTTCTCTCAAGTGATATATATGGGTTCTCCTTTTGGGGGCCCAATCACTGATTTATCTGCTTGGTGGGTGTGTTCACATCCCAGTTTTGGGTGCATGTATTTTCTCCAGGAACATTCACTGTGGACTAGCTAGCAGACTGTCTGCAGTTAGTATGTGTACGGCTGGAACACCTTGCAGGGTGCAGCGGCTGGAGAATGTCAGACAGTGGTGGGGGGCAGCTGAGCGTTTCCAGGCCTACTGTCTGTCTGCTATTGCCTTATGGAATGCTACAGATCTGCACTGACTACCCTGTAGTGCATCTGTTTCCCAGTAGGACTGGGGTTGTTGGTCTCCTCTACTGCCACCATGGCAGGGCTGTAGAATGTGGATCTGTTGGGGGGAGATCCTGTCCCCCACCCTGATCCCCAGAGAGCAAGTTCGGTGGTACTACATAATCCGCCTATGGGTCCAAACACCACCACCCTTGAATCATGTGGCCATGGCACCCACAGAGGATATGCACTACTCTGGTGCATCATAGTCCACAAGGGCTAGGCGTGACTTGGATATACATATGGGCACAGATGTATCATAGGTGTGTCTGAAAGAACTACCTATCACACTGGCACTAATGGGGGACCTGCAGCATACCCTATCTCAGGGAGGGCAGGTGCTGTGGACCTGGTGCTGGGTGCCCCACCTCACCCTCAGGGTGAGCACAGTACCCGCACAATGTGATGATCTGTAGCTACTCTGTGCCAGTAACGCGCATGGTCAGTACCCCCTACCAGGCCTAGGTGCTGTGGGGGTGCATACCCCATCTTTTGATCATCTGTAGACTGCTGCTTTGCATGTGCAGTGCATCATGGGTACGAGTAGCTTAACTCTATCCTGGTAACAACAGCAGACAGTTTGTGTGGTGACCTGCAGTCCTTCTGTGGCCAGCCAGAGGTTTGTTTGTAGCTGTAGAGCTGTAGCCTACTGGTTACTTCACTGCCTGTGGAGCAAGAGGATGTGGGTTTGATCCCATATTGGGGTTATTTATTAGGGCTGTCTGGGGCAGTTTCTTTTTTTAATCTAAATTAGTACTGCCAGCAAAAACACCCTCACAGTGCTATAACCTTAAGGTGCCTTATAAGGCGCCTTATGGGGCATCTGAGGATTACAGCACTGTGAGGGTGTTTTTGCTGGCAGTACTAATTTAAATTAAAAAAAGAAACTGCCCCAGACAGCTCCAATAAATAACCCCACTGTGGGATCAAACCCACAACCTTTGGCTCTATAGGCAATGAAGTAACCCATGGGCTACATCTCTGAACAAACCCCTGGCTGGCTACAGAAGGACTGCAGGTCACCTCACGAAATGTCTGCTGTGGTTACCAGGATAGGGTTAATCCACTCATACCCATGATGCACTGCACATGAAGATTACAGCACTGTGAGGGTGTTTTTGCTGGCAGCACTGCTTTAAAGTAAAAAGGAAAATGCCTCCAGCAGCACTGCTGTACAGTAAAGGGTAATGCCTCAGACAGCTTTACTCATTAACCCCACTGGGGGATTGAACTCATGACCCCTGTTCAGCAGTCACTGTATTAACCATTGTGCTACCCCTCTCTTGCTGTGTTTGTTGGTCAGCACGCCTACTTCAGGCTAACGTGCATTGACGTGCCACAACTCCCTTTATCGCAGGGTAACCAGAAATGCTATGTTAAGACCGACACGCCCACTCCTTATATGGCATCCTGCACACTAACACCGGCTGCACATTAAGACTGCTTAGTAAACATACCCCTAGGTCTTCGACATCCTGGGTTGTTTGGGGCTTGAGATACAGCCTCTAGAGCAGGGGTCTCAAACTCCAGTCCTGGAGGGCCACAAACCAGTCAGGTTTTCAGGGTATCCCTAATGAATATGCGTGAGATAAATTTGCATGCACTGTCCCCATTGTATGCAAATATATCTCATGCATATTCATTAGGGATGCCCTGAAAACCTGACTGGTTTGCGGCCCTCCAGGACTGGAGTTTGAGACCCCTGCTCTAGAGGAAGGAGTCAAGCAATTATGCAGTGCTGACACCTAGTGGTCAGATATTTGGCCCATTAATGCAGGATTCTGTAAGGAACGTTGATACATCCTTCCCAGCTGAAAACCATTGCTGAAATGACTGGACTAAAAAAGTAAGCTGCGAGGTGATATATGTAACTCTGGTTACAGTTTCCTCTAGGACACATGAGCACAACTGGGAGTTGCGAGACTATCAGACACACTATGGATCTCCTAGGTTCTTCCAACAGGGGAAGAGACAAGTTTTAAGGTCTTTAGAGTTTTGGACTTTCCTCTGTATTCTTTCATAAACAAATCACACCGCCACAAAGATTGTGGGGTTGCTATTAAAAAATTACTAAAGTAGTTATGCAGAAACAAAAAAAAAAGAATTCTAAACAGTCACAACAGTACAGTTCATTAGAAAAATCATCCAGATTGATCAGCAAAGGAATTCTTTCTGGCTCCCAAAATGTTATCAGGATATTTTTTTTAATCTTATAGGCTAAATGATCCCTTTATTGGTTCCTGAATACATGAGGGGTGTGCAGGCCAAAAATTTTAATTTGTTTCATTTGCAGTTTTTTCCTTTATTTTGTTTTATTTTAATAAATGTTCATTTTATTTGTTTCATTTTTATAAATTTTCATTTCACAGCAATTTTGTTAATTAAAGAGGTAGCTGTGTCTTCTGCCAAAATGAAAAACATAGCTGAAGACTAAAGGTTTCAGGCAAATTAAAAGGCCAACTGACTTACTTCTCACAACCAGAGGCTGCTCTTGAACCTGTGACTACCACATTAGAAGGCTGGTTATAGTAAACTGTGGAAGAGCCATTACATCACATCAACATAAGGGCCTATACAAGAATGGCTGCTGTATTGCTGGTGGCCTTCCTTCCTGTTTCCTGATTGGCCCCAAAGTTTGTCTGTGTTGGAGCTCTATGTAAAATGCTAACTGGATTGTTTTCCTTGTGAATCTATTGACTCCTGCTGTAGAGATTTATGCCAAGAATTTTTTCTTTTGCTCTGTTCTTGTGCCAGAAAGTCTGTGAAATCATTTACCAAGCCTAATCCACATCCTGGTTGTTCAGTTAGTAATGATCAACCAAGATCTGCGTTAGACTTGCAAAATGTCTCTAATAGTACACTTAGATATGTTTTCACAGAATTTCTGGCACAAGAACATGACAAAAGAAAAATCTTTGGTGTAAATCTTTAAGCAGGAGTCAATAGATTCACAAGGAAAAATATCCAGTTAACATTTTACATAAAGCTCCAAAACAGACAAACTTTGGGCCAATCAGGAAACAGGAAGGAAGACCACTATCAATCGAGCAGCCTGGCTTGATCACATCCCTATGGAGACATAATGGTTCTTCTGAAAGATGCGTGCCTTCTAAGCCAAAGGTTGCACGTTGGAGGCCTTCCTGGCCTGTGACAAAACTGGGGAGGAAAATAGAATGTTTTCAGTGCCATGTTTTGGATTAAAATGAAATAGAAAAGTTTGTTGATATGTCTCATTTCATTTGAAATGAATGCACTTCCTTAGAATACACACTGATGATTCTCTTTGGTTCCACTGATTAATGCGAGACAGTTCCCTGCACAAGAGTTAAATCCATGTACATTCTTATATCTGCTCGAACTTACTGAAGAAATCACTGTCCTTTCTGTTATAGGTGAAAAGCCTCTTCAGCGGTAGGACATTAACTCCTAGGCTGTTGACCACTCCTAGGCTGGGCTGCATATCAGGCAGTTTTGGTGTGAACAAATCGTAGCTTACTCTAGCTTGGCAATGAAGGCAATAAATGGTTTGGTTCCCTTCACAATTACTTATCTCTGTGAAACAAGATTCTCTGCATTATTAAACCTGAAATCAAAGTGGAGAAATTGATTTGATGTGTCAAATGACATGCGAGTATCATTGCCAGTAACTGTCCCTTGATTCCCTGTTTTGATTGCACAAAAACAACAACAAAAATCTCACTAGTTGTAGCTAGCTTGTGTATTTTTGATTTGAATAAATATGATAAAATCCGTAAGATTTTCTTTAAACTGTTCTATACATATATACGATTTTGACAGTCTTACTAAGGGAATATGGAGACATATTGGGCGATCCATTGGGGGTCTGTAGTTGTAAAAAGGTTAAGAAACCCTGCTCTATAGAGACCTGAATCCTTAGGATAGATGACTTTCTAACAAAAAATCTTAAGATTCTAGTACTGAGTTACTCTCTTTAAAGCTAGGCCTCATTCCCCTGTCAGCAGCTCAAAAACCTTAAGATTCCATTACCGAGTTCCTCTTTTTAAAGCTAGGCCACATTCCCTTTTCGGTAGCTTCAGGGACCAAAATCTTGGGTCCTGGTCTTGCTAAAAAGAAAGAATACAGAAAATTCTGGGTGGCACTAAACCTTATATACATTTCATTGAGGGTTGTCATTACACTAAGAAAAATCTCTTCTCTGACATAATGGCTATGCGGGCAATTGAGAACAGGGCCCGTTCGGCCTGTCTGGACGTCCAAAATCTGAACGGGCTGGATTTGCACCCAATTCTGCCCCCGCGGGAGCTAGATATGCCCGCAGGAGCTGAATTGGGCCTTAGACGGCCCCCAATTCTTACGTGCTGTACATCCAGCAACCTCCCCACCTAACCCTGCCTATTCTTCTGCATGGAGTCACAGTGCCGCAGCGTCCCATCGCCATGGCATCAGGATGCTATGCAGGAGCCTTGCTGCCCTGTGAAACCAAAACACAGCTGTTCCCCTCTGCCTGACCCACAGAGGGGCCTGCCAGGGCCAGAGTTGGGTGTAGGGGTCCTCATCTGCTGCCGATCGCCACTTTGGGGGGCCCTTCACCCAGATCGTCACAGTCGGGGGGACTTATTCGACCTCGGAGGTGGAATAAACCCCCTGTCTATCTCCCCTAAGCCAGACGTACAGGGTCGTGACCTGGATAGGCCCTGTATGTCTGAGTTGTGCGTCACGCCCCCGCACCTCACACTCTCCTTCCCATCGCCTCCCCTTCATGTCCCCGTCTGGAGCTCTCCGCACAAATGCCCTCTGCATGTGGGGAGCTCCTGGTCCAGAATCGTCAAACAGAGAATAGCAGAGCATATATGTCTAATCCAGATGTACATCCCCACTATTCCCTGTTCAGAATGACCGCCTATGTGCCTGTGAAGGCACATGCCTCACTAGTAAGACCCCTTTAAATTAAGTAGAGTTATAAAAGACAATACATTGGGAAATACAAAGTGTTACTCCAGTAAACCTATGTGGATCAAACCTGGACACATGAATGGTTAAGGAGAGGCAAATTTAAACCTAAGTATGAGAAACTGATTGTTGCAGCCCAGGACAACATGAATAACCTGCCTTTTAACTGCTTTTGGTTCTTATTGTCTTAATTATTTTTGTCTCTCAATTTTTGACACAAAATATTCCAAACAGGTGGTCCAAAACATGAAAAAAGGCTGGAATGAATTGAAGTTAAATGTAGCACAGTTAGAGGGGATAATTGCAATAGCCTTTTATGAGCTGACCTTAAAGAATGACTGGGTACATATGCCAGTAAATACTCAGTTGGATATTGTGGTACAAAGCCATAAAAATTATATGCAAAGGACTTTAAAAATACAAGGTTGAGGCAAAACAACAATGGTGGGAATAGGTAAGGCAAAAACAAAACAAAACATGATGTCTATAGACACTCTCCCAAAAGTGGTTGCAGAGCCGAACTAGGATGTTTCTCTTTTCACTCACCCTATAAGCACAATATTCAAATTCTCCTAGGACAAGCAGGATGAGTCAGCCACACTTGGTGACGTCATCCAACGGCGCCGAGATGGAAGTACTCTCCATAGCCCAGAAGGGCTTTTTAGCCCTTCAGAGCATGGGCCAACAGGCCCCACCCCTCTTGCCCGCCCCTAGCTAGCCAGTTTTTAGTTCTTCCGCCTTGCCAGCAAGACAGACTTTGCTACTCTCCACCAAATCAAAATTAAAATTCTCTCATTTTTGCGTATGTATTATCAGTTTTAATTGTCTTCTTCTTGCTTCTATTCAAATACCTATCTATCCAGACCAGCGTGAGCATGGGACCCATGCTCGAGCAGTCCGCGGGGAAAGTTCTCCAGGAATGGGGCTTGAGAGGAAACCCAGCCAGCACGGCAGCCCAGGACGTGCTTAACAGGCCTCTGTCCCCGGCTAGCCCTCGAATATACCTCCTTTCCCCGGATCTTGCAGCTGAGCTCCCATTCCTGCGGTCCGCACGCCTGGCTCAAGCAGCACTCCTAATGTGAAGAGTCCCTTCCGCCACCACACCACTGCAGCCCGAGATGTGCCTCTGAGGCCTCCATCTCCAGCCACAGGCCTCTGATGGATAGCTCTGCTCCCCGTAGCATGGAATCTCCCTTCTGGGACCCCCTATGGTGCTGCTTCTACGTTGCTCGGTGCGAAGGGGAGTAAGGACATCGCTCAGGAGACCTCCGGCGGAATACCTCCTTGTGTCGGCTGCCTTCTACACTTCAGCTCTCTCTCCCTGTCAGGCACTTTTCCTGATCCTGCTTGTCCCGGAGAGTTCGGTGATGCCTTCCTGCATCCCCGATACTGCCAGCCACAAGGCCCCCATGGCGGCGGCCATCTTGCCCAATTACATCACGGGTGAGGCTCCTCCCCCCTCGGTGCCATTGGTCGGCGCTGATCCGAGCACACAGAGGACACTCCCGTTGTATCACGGGCCCGGCTCCTCCCCCTCTCTCGGCGCCATTGGTCGGCACCAATCTGCTGGAACGCTGCTTTACTGCCCGGGTAAACCGCTACACTACGCTCCAGTTCAGGCCCCGGTGCCAAGGCATCTCTTCGGTGGCGCCGCGGCATTGATGTGAGCGAGATCATGGTAATTTGCCCAGGAGCCGGTGCTAAGAGCGTCAGTGCTGTCCTGACTCTGTGCCGAACGGGCCTTCGGCAAGCCTCTCTGCTCGGCATCGCCAATATGGCCGCAACCTGGCACGGCGCCAAGGCGCCTTCTGCCTCCGGACATGGCCAGGGAGTGAAGATGGAACAGGAATGAGATGCGGAGGGCGCAAGTCAGCTTCCAGCTCCACTGGCCACCTCGACCCGATCCAGAGCAGCGATGGTTGCTAATAGTGAAGCTCTCCTGAGGGGTCTGAAATCTGCGTATCCAGAAGCTCAAGTGTTTGGTTCCCACTGACGCTGTTGTGAGCTTGAAAAAAAAAACAAAAAAACACTTATCACTACTATGACCTGCCCCTTCTTGCTCGGAGCCTCGGACCTTCTGGTTCGATGCCCAGAAGCTTTCTGACATCACACAGCCCACCAAGCTTCGGCTGAGACACCCCCCTACAAGGTCATCAGTCCCTGGGCATCAGGAAGAAAGGCACGCTTGACCCTACTGGGGTGCTGAATCCGAAGATACTTCAAATCCACTCCCCTACCGCCACAAGGGTTAATACACTGACAGATGGCACAGGGATCATGAGTTAATTCCCCAGTGGGCCTAGGAAATAAGGTTGGCCAAAGTACTTGCTGTCTGAGAGGGGTTCCAGCAAGGGACTCTGCCACGCGTTATATCCCAAAGCATCCACGCAGGGGACATGATCTCTCTTCAGGTGTGAGAGGTCCTGCGCTCAGCTCCCAGACAAGCCCCGCTTGGTCCCGATCCAGGAGAAAATAAGGTCTCCCTTAAATTACTGACACTGCAGGTCACTAACCCGGCAACAGCATACTATAACCCATGCTGAGGGGATGGCCAGGGCATCCGAGGCTTCAAATCGGCACCGGACACCACCTGCTGAATATCTTCGGAGCAAAGGAAGCCCAAGCAAATCTCAACCTAGGAACCTTAAGAAGTCTTTAGCCTTTAAATTCCCCGCCAGGGCCCCACCAGATCCTGCTCCTTCATACATGGTTGCCTGCTGTGACGGTGAGCCCGACCTTGAGCCTCGTGCAACCAGCTTGCGCCTAGGCAATGGAATAAATTTTCAAACAATGCGCAGAGATACAGAAAGTGGCAGCACGCTGGTGCTTAGAGAGGCATAGCACAATGATTAACACATTGACTGCTGAACCAGGGCAATGAGTTCGATTCCCCAGTGGGGCTAATGAGTAAGGCTGCCTGAGGCATTGTCCTTGAAGTGACAATACGGTGGTGCAGTACACACAGACAGTGTGTTCAGAAACAGAAGGTCGCAGGTCCAAGTCCCAGCTGTGGTTCCTGTCAACCAGTTCCCATGTTACTCCCTCTACCCGAATCCGGGTTTCAGAGCGCCTTCCTTCGCATCGAGCTACCGCTTCTTACTTAACATCCCATCGCTGCTGCGCCAGGAGAATTAGCATTGCGACGGGCCATTATTAACATTGCGATGGTATGGTTAGTTGGGGATCAATCCACAACAACACAGAGCGCTCTGTGTTCTGCTCCTTCTCAACATCTCAACCTTGCAGGATAGCCACCTACTTGGTTTTGCCCATACACTACCACCCCTAAAATCCCTGGATCAAGTGTGCCATACACTACCACCTAGATCACCGGGATCAGGTGGGTGACAGCAAAGGGTAGCAAGCACTGGACAGCCAACATTGCCCTTCGGGGTAGGGCAAAAAAAAAAAAAAAGGGGGGTTGTCCAAGAGAAAGGCAGCTAACCCCGTGGTACAGTATATAGAGATCTGAGGGAACTCCGGAGGCGAGAATCACCTCCGACATCAGGCTGGCAACCACCCTCCGTTCTCTCTGACTCCTCAGACTACACAGCGCTGTCCCTGCTGTCAATGGACAACCATCAGGTCTACCTGATATCTCCTGCATCCTGGACGAAACAAGCAACGGCCAATGCCGGGGGTATGGCCTAGAGCGTGCGGCCTGCATCCCGGACAAGACAGGTAACCGCCCTGTCTGCACGCGGGCCTCCAGAAAGGGAGGCTACACTCTGTCCGCCACGGAGGGGCTTACTCCCTGCCCCCCCCTTGTAGCCTCTAAGAATGGCTCATAATGAAGACTCTAAAGAAGCTTTACTTCCCACCACCGGTTGCAGTCCAACTGAGTGGTGGAGTATTCACAGACAATATATACATAATCAAAGAGTCTAACAGAAGGTCACAGACTCAGATCCCAGTTGGGATCCTGCACTGCTGCTGGGATCCTACACTGCATGCCCTGCTTCAACCAAGGAGGCTAAGGACCCCACTTTGGCCGCAGCAAGACCATTCGTGATGCCATTGCTTCCGCAGGGTCTCCAGAGGAAGAATGCTTTCACCCAAACCCAGTGTTAGGTAGCACTAGGGTTAAGGTGATGACCTCAATGGCAGACGTTATAGTGGGCTTCGTTAGTAAGGCTGTCAGAGACAACTCCCTGGTAGGCGCATGACCTCTAGAACCAGTAAGCGGCGTCAACTTGGCCTCACCATTGATCCGGCAGCCCCCGGAGCATCTGCCTGATGCAAATCCTTGACCCGGCGTCTGTCGAGACATGGTTGCTCTCTCTGCCACAGTTGCATGGTCCCCGGGGTATCACACCTGACAAACGTCTGAGGTAAGCACTTCCCACCATCAGGTTGGGACCCTGAATCAACAGCGCTTCTGCCTAACAGCAGCTTTCAAGCCAGTCCGGAAGTCTGGAGCGAAGACTCCACCGCCGCCCTTCTGGGGGCCCCTGCTGTGACCCTATGACCAGGCCTTCCACCACCTGAACCATCTGGCGAACCTCCTCAAGACCCCTGCCCCAGCAACTCTGTGCCACTGTACCTAACGTCACAGGAGACATGAAGATGGAATGACAGGCTCATAGCCTGCCCGGGACCTCAGCCTGGATTTTTACCTCTGATCTACTCAGGAGCAACCTGCCTCAGCGAAGGCAGGTGTACCTGGCCAGCGGCTCACAGGCTCGATTCGCAGGTCCAAACCCGGAAAGGACCATATTGGAAGGCCAAGGATCATATGGGGGAGTTATAACGGTGCAGCAACGCCTGCGGCCCGGCTCTCCAAGGCCTAAATGGCAGGGAGCGGATGCTCCTGGCAGTCCTCTCCCCTTGGAATCGTGCAGGAGCTCAACCCTAGGCGTCCTCAGTCAATGGACTCATCGCGAGCAGGTCTTGGCTGACGCCCCAGACCCAGACCCTGTTCACGGGCTGTGATCCCGACCTGATCCCTTGGTCTCCTGTTATCGGCACGACTGAACGGCTCACACGATCGAGCAGCAGCCTCCACGTGGCCGTCGCCCTTGACAGGCCGCCGCCATCCAGGGCAGGTAGGCCTGAAAAAGATCTCTGGTATACCCGGGATCTACACAGAAGCAGTGTGCGAACCCAGGGCCAGGCCCACCGGCACTTCCACAAGCACAGCTTACTGGATTCAGGCAACTCGGCGACACTGGTGAAGGCCCAAGCCACCCCAGATACAAGCAGGGGTTCAGCTACGGGCATGGGCTCACGGGCCAGGCTACAAGCAAAGGCCCCAGAGCACGCACATATTGCATGCATCCCCAGAGGTCACCATCCTTCGCAAAACGTCCCCCTGCACCAAACACCATCAACAATAGGTGCATCTCACTGAGAGACGTGAGGCCGTGAGTTCTTGTCATCCAGACAGCCCTAACTAGTTGAACTCCCACCTCGCAGCCGCCCATCTCGGAACTGACTCTTGAGCTCTGATGCATTGGTGGTCAGTCTCTCACCACTATGATAACCTTGCCGATGCTGCCTCGCTATCCCAGCCTGCACCATTCGCCTCACTGCTAACATAGGCTGGATGGTACACCATTATGGGTCAGACGGGCCCTTCATGTCCATTGCGCTGTTCCACTCTGGCGATCTGCGTCATGCCTTCTCAACAACACAGGTTCCCCAACGCCGCTTGTGTCTATCCTCCGCAAAGCCTGGAGTCGACTACATGTTAAAACCGAGAGAGACGCCTTTCCCTTTTACAGATGTTCCTCTCTCATGCCAACAACTGATGCAGCTGCTCCTTCGTGCAGTTGCGCCTGCACCTATACGGCTCGATGTCCTCGTTGCGGTTGCCCCGCAGCACTACTGCCTGATGGTCTTCACCTCTGCTACCGCACAAGCGCGCAACACTTTAACTACAGTCGCCACTGCAGCCATCGTGCAGTGCCTGCTAACTACTCCCTGCTACTACATGTGACTGCTACACAGGTGTGCTCCGCCACTGCTGTGTGCTCTACCACTTCAGGCCCTAGGCCCCGCAGACACAACGCCACTGAGGCAAATGCGTTCTTCCCTATTCAGGACTGTGTATAGGCCTATCTACCATGGTTGCAACTCACAGCATGCTGTCATACCAGACCTGGAACAAAGGTCTCGGCCTCCCCATCTCCCTCAGCACATGGTAGCTTGGGAGGCACCAAGTGTGGCTGACTCATCCTGCTTGTCCTAGGAGAAAACGGAGTTACTTACCTGTAACTGGAGTTCTCCGGGGACAGCAGGATAAGTCAGCCACACATACCCACCCTCCTCCTCTGGATGGGGCAGCCTCTGTCCTAGTGCCTGCCTCCTAGCAGCAAAAGGCTCAGCTAGTGACAAACTGGCTAGCTAGGGGCGGGCAAGAGGGGTGGGGCCTGTTGGCCCATGCTCTGAAGGGCTAAAAAAGCCCTTCTGGGCTATGGAGAGTACTTCCGTCTCGGCGCCGTCGGATGACGTCACCAAGTGTGGCTGACTTATCCTGCTGTCCCCAGAGAACTCCAGTTACAGGTAAGTAACTCCGTTTTCTGGTCTCATGTCAGTAACAGCAACACAAATCCTGTTTACTTTCAGGCATATTATGAAATAATACAACATTTTGCAAAAAACAGAACTAACATAACATGAGCACTAATTCTAAGGACTCAAACAAAAACAACCCAGCAACTATTATACCTGGGCCTAATATTTCTCCTGTTGGACAACCAGAACGAGCTGGACTGCCAGAAACAACATGCTAGAGTACCTCACTTTGGCTATACTCACACCACAGATAAATTCCTATCAAGAGGGAAATTTTATAAGGGAGCACTTACTTGGATACAATTTTTTAAAACCATTATAGGCACAGACATTTGCACCTGCTCCAGGACCTCCATACCTGCTCAGGACATGAGGAAGTAGAGGAGTAGCCTAGTGGTTAGAGCACTGGTGTCATACCTACAAGATTAGGGTTTGATGCCCATTAGCACTTCTT
Source organism: Ichthyophis bannanicus (assembly GCA_033557465.1). Classification (NCBI taxonomy): domain Eukaryota; kingdom Metazoa; phylum Chordata; class Amphibia; order Gymnophiona; family Ichthyophiidae; genus Ichthyophis; species Ichthyophis bannanicus. The sequence goes on along the minus strand of CM066033.1, from coordinate 587,092,225 downwards.
GTGGCCTCAGACAAGTTGCATAACCCTCCATTACCTTGGAAAAAAGGCCTAGCAAACAACTTCAGATCATGTGCTCAAAAAAACTGAAGAGTCAGCACTGATTTGAAAGCACAAAAAAAGGCACCTCTGTGCTTTTATAAAATAGTAGTGTAATAAGTGGCATAATACATAGAAACATGAAGGCAGAAAAAGACCATATGGTCTATTAAGTCTGCCCTTCCATATCAACTACAACAGTCCCCTTTTTACCTTTAGAGATCCGCTTTGTTTGTCCCATGCTTTTTTGAATTCAGATACTGTCTTCGTGTCCACCACCTCCACTGGGAGACTATTCCACACATCTACCACTCTTTCCATAAAGAAATATTTCCGTATATTACTCCTGAGTCTATCCCCTTTCACTCTCATCCTATGTTCCCTCGTAGCAGAGCTTCCCTTCAATTGAAAGAGACCCTCCTGTGCATTTATGCCACGGAGGTATTTAAATTTCTCTGTCATATTGCCCCTATCCTGCCTTTCTTCTAAAGTATACATATTAAGATCTTTATGTCTGTCCTCATATGCTTCATAATGAAGACCATTTAGCATTTTAGTAGCCGCCCTCTGCACAGACTCCAACCTGCTTACATCCTTTTGAAGTGCGATCTCCAGACTAGCACACATTAATCCAAATGAGGTCACACAAGAGACTTATACAGAGGCATTATCACCTTCTTTTCTACCTGTTTAACTATTTTAAGATCGTCAGACCCAATTACGTCCAGGTCCTTCTTCTCTTTTCGGGACAAAAGTACTTCACCCCACATACTGTACTGCTCCTTTGAATTTTTGCAGCCTAAATGCATAACCCTGCAATATTTATTTATTTCAAAAATTTTAATATAGCACCCCTTCCATAGATCAGGGGCAGTTTACAAAGAACTGAACCATTTACATTAAAATATTAAGAGAAATAATAACTCGTATTTACATTAAACATATTAGGGAAGTAACAAAAAGTAAGGTTGGCAAACGGGGTGGGGGGGGGAGTATATTAAATACATATGGCAACTATGTATCTAATTAACTATATAGAGAGTAATTGAAATATACATGGAGTATTGACTGGCTGGGTGTTTATTGAGGAAGATGTGGGAGTCTGAACTGGGAATATTTTGTACAGGTGTGTAGGTATTGCTGGCAGGGCCACAGTGTTCGATGAATAGGTGTGTTTTGATTTGGAGGTACATGAGGACAAGCTGTGGGAGTAGCAACCCCAGTTCTAGTGGCAAACGGACAGCTGCTGAAGATATGCACTTGGGACAGGGCCACTGGCAGATAGATAGTGGGCCCCTCCACTACAATCTGACATTCACCAGCAGAGGGCAGTCAGTGTGCACCTGCTGCACCCCGCAAGGTGGTGCAGCCATAAAGATGCTAACTGCAGACAGCCAGCTAGCTAGTACATGCTCCTGGAAGAACTGTGTGCACCCAAAACTGGGATGTCAGCACATACACCAAGCAGGTAGATCAGTGATTGGGCCCTAGAAAAGAGAACTCATAGATATCACTTGAAAAAAATATTGTAGAGCACTATGGGGGGGACCTAGCCATGCCATGGTCACTGTTCAGTCAGGGTGAGAGTGATCCCCCAGCATGACATGCTGTGGCCACCCTGTCCGTGCAGGTGGTGGTCGGGCACTACAGTGTCCCAGCCATTGCCCTATACACTGTGCAAATGCATCCTGCCCATGCCACCCTGTCCGGGCCATACCCACAGTACCTGGAAACAGTGCAAGAATTGTGGGCTCAGTAAAGTGTAGGCAGCCACAAAACACTGGATAGACATACACACACTCCCACACCTATTTCAGCATTGTGCAAATATAGAGGTGGTTGGCAGCCCTGGCCGCCACACCAGACCTGGTCACAGTTCAGTCATTGCTATGGTACTCAATACTGTTAGGGTCACTCCCCGGGGTGGTAAACACTGTCAGAAACAAAAACTGAAACACACTCCACAGATATCAGAAAGGTTGCTATGATGAATCTCTGTCAACAAATTGTGTTTAACTTAGGATTTGTTACTGACATTATTCATAGCAACCTTTTAATATATGTGGAACGTGTTTCCAAGTTTAAGATGGCATTGCTAAGGTATGCAGGTGCTAGTATTGGTAGATGCTGCTTCGCGCAGGGCCCAACAGCCTGACTCTCCATGAGGCTTTGGATAGTGGAGCCTGTGGGTGTGGGTGTTTGTACCCCTGTTGGCCGCTGCTCTAGGGCAGAGGTTCCCAACTCCGGTCCTGGTGGACCCAACACGATTCAGGTTTTCATGCTGTTCCTAATGAATATGCATGAATACATTTGCATACAATGGGGGCGGTGTATACAAATGCATCACAGGCATATTTATTAGGGACAGCATGAAACCTGAATGGCGTTTGACCCTCCAGGACTGGAGTTGGGAGACGCTGCTCTAGGGATTGCACATGTTTATGGTGTATGTGCTCTGTTGGGTAAAATATAGGAGTTTATGGCATGTTTATTTTATCTGCAATAAAGATTCAATCTTTATTACCATGGTTTAGTACTGGGTAAACTATAGGGACATGGTCTGCAGGAGCCACAGCTGGAACTTGAATCTATGACCTTCTGCCTCTGAATATACTGGCTGTGTGTACTGCACCAAACTGTTGCTGCAGAGGCAGGTCATTCCCTGGGGATACCATTACTGTTCGTCAGACAGACCTTGTCTTTTGCAGTGCATGGCACCCACCTAAACAGGGCTTGGCCTTGGTGTGCTGTGGGCAGATGCCACTGCACCCTTCACCACCAGCACCCCTCCGCCACCATGCTGACATTCCCTTATGCCGGTGGTGCTGGTGGTGCACAGTCCCAGGCCATCCAGTGTGCTGGTAGGTGGCTGCCTATGGTGCGTGATATGGGATAGCGGTGCCTGCATAGACATCCATGCTTCCCCCTGGCACCACCTGACAATGTTATGTGCCCTTTGGGGTACTTGCTGGGTAATGTCCATTGTGGTACTGTGGGACACACACTTGTGGACATGTTTGCCCTTGGTCAGTTGCTGTCTTGCTGGTTTTCTGTTTCTACATTCCTATGTGTCACCTAGGCATCTGCCTAGTCCACACTGTGCTCCAGCTTCCCCACTGCATGCCCCGCCTGCAGCCCCCTGTACCCCATTTGCAGCCTCACCATAGTGCCCTTTCGTACTTGGGCACTATGCTGTTGCTGCACATGTATCACTACTATCACTTTTCTTGGTTTCCTTGCCTTTGCTGTACATTGCTGACTGAAATGTTTTCTCTCTCCTGCAAATGTGCCTCTAACGTGAGGTTTTCACTGGTATTAATTTTCAGACCCTGATTTCACAGCATTAGTGTGCCTGGAGCCTCTCCCCGCCCACTCTCTGCCCATTGACCCCTTATCTTCGCCCTCTGGGGAGCCTCACTGCACCCTCTGTGCGCTTTAACGCCGCTGGAGACGTTATCGCACAATAAGTGACGTTATCGCCCGGTAATGTTACATTATCGCACGATAACATCACTTATCATGCGATAATGTTACCGCTGCGACGTTAACGCTCTTTAGTAAACATACCCCTTGGTGTCATTCTTTTTCAAAGAAGGTGATCTTGCTGCGTGCAACAACGTAAAAGGTTTAATGGCAGCTCTCAATATCAATTACAATGCAGATGATTGGAGGCTCTTCATTGATTCATCCAAAGCAAGTCTTAAAGCTGTATTGCTGCATAATGGAAACTTGCTACCATCAATTCCTATTGGCCATGCAGCTTTTATGAAAGAGACTTATGAAAATATGAAACAACTTTTGAAATGTATAAACTATGATCAACATCTATGGTCAATCTGTGGTGACTTCAAAGTGGTCACCCTCTTGCTTGGTCTTCAGGGTGGATACACCAAATACTGCTGCTTCCTGTGTGAATGGGATAGTCGTGCTAGGGATTGTCATTTTGTCAAAAAGGACTGGCCACTCCATCAGTCACTGGAACCTGGAAGCAAAAATATTCTGTTTCCAGCACTTGTAGACAGCAACAAGATTTTGATGCCTTCCTTGCACATCAAGTTGGGACTAATAAAAAATTTGTGAAGGCGATGGATAAAACCAAACCTGCTTTCAGGTAGCTTAGTGGTAAATTTCCTATACTGAGTGATGCCAAAGTTAAGGAAGGAGTTTTTGTTGACCCTCAGAATCGTGCACTTCTTCAAGATTACGAATTTCTTTGTTTATTGCGTGGAAAGGAAAAGGCTGCATGGATAGCATTTGAATCAGTGACACAACATTTTCTTGGAAACAACAAAGCAAATAATTACCAAGAGATTGTTCAAGATCTTCTCAAGGCATAGAAAAACCTTGGTTGCAACATGTCCTTAAAGATTTATTTTCTACACTCTCATCTAGATTTTTTCCCACAAAATTGCGGCGCAGTAAGTGATGAACATGGAGAATGACTTCACCAAGACATTGAAGCCATGGAAAAGAGGTATCAGGGTAAATGGAGTCCATCAGTGCTTGCAGACTACTGCTGGACAGTGACAAGGGATATTCCATTGCTTCAGTACAAGAAACAGATCAGGAAGAGTCGTGAAGCCACTGAATGAGAACAAAAATTGCTAGAATGTACTTACAAATGTTCTTAATGAAAGTTATATTGCAGACATAGGGGTATGTTTACTAAACCGTGCTAATGTTACCGGTGCTAGGTGCAGCGTTAACGTAAGCAATGTCATATAACTGGCATTGAATTAAAAATGGTTGAGTAACGCTGACAGAGGGCGCCTTGGCTCGTTAACGCACTGTAACCTTAAGTTCATGCCAGTGCTGTGTTAGAAGCTATAGAGGTGTAGCCCACTGGTTAAAACAATGACTGCCAAGCCAGAGGTTGCATCTAATAAGGCTGTTTGAGGCAATCCCTTTTCCTGCCTGTAACACTCCGACACATCTCTACAATCTGTGCTGCCAGAAAAAACACCCTCACCTCAGTGCCGTAACCTAAGGTGCCCCATAGGGCACAGTATAAAGTGCCCTGTCCACCAAGGCACCTTATAATGTGCCCTATAGGGTGCTTTATAGGGCACCCTATAGGGCGCCTTATACAGTGCCTTGGCGGATAGGGCACTTAATAATGTGCCCTATAGGTTATGGCACTGAGGTGAGGGTGTTTATGGCTGGCAACACAGATTGTAGAGATGTGTCTGACTGTTAGTTACAGGAAATAAAAGCAAATGCCTCAGAAAGCCTTATTAAGTAACACTACTGCAGGATTGAACTCAAGACCGCTGCCTCAGCAATCATTGTATTAACCAGTGGGCCACACCTCTATAGCTTTTATTGCAGCGCTGGCTGGCTACAGAAAGACTGCAGGTCACTGCACAAGCTGTCTGCTGTGGTTACCGGGATAGGATAAACCCACTAGTACCCATGATGCACTGCACATGCAGAACAGCAGTCTACATCTGATCACAGGATGGAGTATGTGTCTCCACAGCACTTCTGCCTGGTAAGGGAACTGACCGTGTGTGTTACTGGCACAGAGTAGCTACAGACTGTGACAGTGTGTGGTTCCTGTGCACACCCTGAGGGTGAGGTGTGGCACCCAGCACCAGGTCCGCAGTACCCATGATGGCTGAGATAGCCTTTACTGCAGGTCCCCATCAGTGCCAGTCATTCCTTATAGACACACCTAGGATAATCCTATGTCCATCTGCATTCCTCAGTCATGTTTAACTCTTGTGGACTATGATGCACCCGGAATAGTGTATATCCAGTTTGGTTGCCATAATCACATGTTATAAGAGCAGGGGTGTGTCTGGACTCAAATGTGGATTATGTAGCACCACGTATCATACTCTCTGGGTCAAGCTGGTGGACAGGATCTACCCCCAATAGACCCACACTCCACATTTTTGCAATGGAGGCAGTAGAGGGACATGATGAAGGCCTGTGAGACCAGCAACCCCAGTCCCATTGGTGACTGGACACCATCCATGGCAGGTGATGCAGAACTGTACATATCACATAGGGCACTGACAATAGGCCTGGTAAAGCTCAGCTGCCCCCCACCACAATCTGACATTCACCAGCAGAGGGCACAGTCAGTCTGTACCCTGCAAGGTGTTCCAGCCATACACATGCTAACTGCAGACAGTCTGCTAGCCAGTACATGCTCCCAGAAGAACTATGTACACCAAGAGGTGGGATGTAAGCACAAACACAAAGCACATATGTCAGTGATTGGGCCACAGAAAAGAAAACTCACAGATATCACTGGAGAAAAACACCATAGAGCACTATGTGGGAACCTAGACATGCCATGGTCACTGCTCAGTCAGAGTGAGAGTGACCTCCCAGCATGACATGCTGTGCCCACCCTGTCCGTGCAGGTGGTGGTTGGCCACGACAATATCCCAGCCATTGTCCTATGCCCTATGAAGATTCATCCTGCCCTGTCTGGCCCATACCCACAATACCTTGTTCCTCATTATGCACATTGGCAGACTAGCACTGGAAACTGTGCAAGCATTGTGAGCTCTGTAAGGTGTAGGCAGCCACAAAACACTGGATAGACATACACACACTCCCACACCTATTTCAGCATTGTGCAACGATAGAGGTGGTTGGCAGCCCTGCCCGCCACACCAGTCCTGGGCATAGTGCAGGCATTGTTAAGGTACTCATTACTGTTATGGTCACTCTCCGGAGTGGTAAACATGGTCAGAAAACAAAAACAGTAATCACACGCCACATATATCAGAAAGGTTGCTATGATGAATCTCTGTTAACAAATTGTGTTGACTTTAGAATTTGTTATCTGAAATTCATCACAGCAACCTTTTGAGATATATGGAGCATGTTTCCATGTTTATGACGGCATTGCTAAGGTATGCAGGTGCTAGCAGTGGTAGCTGCTGCTCCACGCAGGGCCCAACAGCCTGACTCTCCATGAGGCTTTGGATTGTGGAGCCTGTGGGTGTGGATGTTTGTGCCGCTGTTGGCTGATACTCTAGGGCAGAGGTTCCCAACTCCAGTCCTGGGGGGGCCAACTACGATTCAGATTTTCAGGCTGTCCCTAATGAATATACATGGGATACATTTGCATACAATGGGGCCAGTGCATACAAATGCATCTCATGCATATTTATTATGGACAGCCTGAAAACCTGACTGGTGTTTGGCCCTCCAGGACTGCAGTTGGGAACCTCAGCTGTACGGAGTGCACATGTTTATGGTGTATGTGTTCTGTAGGCAAAATATAGGGACATTGTCTGCAGGAGCCACAGCTGGGACTTGAACCTGTGACCTTCTGCCCCTGAACACACTAGCTGCATGTACTGCACTAAACTGTTGTGACAGAGGCAGGTCAGTCATAAGAACATAAGATATGCCATACTGGGTCAGACCAAGGTCCATCAAGCCCAGTATCCTGTTTCCAATAGTGGCCAATCTAGGTCATACGTACCTAGCAGTTTCCCCAAAAGACACAGGTTCTGCAATGCTTGTACTAGGTCAAGCATTGATATCCTGGGTCCCTTCTTAATAATGGTTTATGGACCTTTCCTCCAGGAACTTGTCCAAACCTTTTTTAAACCCAGCACCATGACTGTTCTGCAGACAGACCTTGTCTGTTGTACTGCACACCACCCACCTAAACAGGGCTTGGCCTTGGTCTGCTGTGGGCAGCTGCCACTGCCCCCTCCACCACCAGCACCACTCCCCTACCATGCTGACATTCCCTTATGCCGGTGGTGCAGGTGGTGCACAGTCCCAGGTTCTCCAGTGTGCTGGTAGGCGGCTGCCTATGTTGTGGGGTCTGGAGTAGGGGTGCCTACATAGACATCCACGCTTCCCCCCAGTACCGCCTGCCACTGTTATGTGCCCTTTGGTGTACTTGCTGGGTACTGACCCCTGGGACTCTGTGCAACACACACTCGTGGGCATGTTTGACCTTGGTCAGTTGCTGTCTTGGTGATGTTACGTTCCTGCGTTCCTATATGCCACCTAGGCATCTTCCTAGTCCGCCCTGTGCCCCAGCTGCCCCACTGCATGTCCTGCCTGCAGCCCCTGTACCCCATTTGCAGCCTCACCATAGTGCCCTTTCGTACTTGGGCATTATGCTGTTGCTGCACATGTAGCACTACTATCACTTTCTGGGTCTCCCTGCCTTTGCTGTACATTGCTGACTGAAATGGTTTCTCTCTCCTGCAATTGTGCCTCTAATGCGAGGTTTTCAATCACTGTAATGTTCTGGTCTTAAGATCCCGGCGTTAGTGTAGCAGGGGCCTTGCCCACCCACCCTCAGCCTATTGACCACTTCTCTCTGCCCTCTGGAGAGACTTACTCCACCTTCTGTGTGCCTTAACGCCCCCGGAGACGTTATTGTGCGAAACACAACGTTATCGTGTGATAACGTTATTTTATCACACGATAACATTACATATTGCACGATAATGTGGCCACTGTGACATTAGCGCTGTTTAGTAAACATACCCCATAATTACTTCTCTGTTTCTCCTAAGTACGTTTATGAACTTTATTTTATAAAAACATGCTTGTTTTTGAGCAAAGTTTCATTTGTAATAAGATTTTGATTTATATCTAAGGATTTAGGCTCGATTTTCACCATACATAGTGGTAAAATGTACATTCTTCAATATATCATAGAAACAGGAGCTAATTGACGAATTTCACTATCATATTTGAATTCACCGTATCAAATCCATTAAGAAATAGCACATTTAATTTCTGAAGCAAACACTTTTTGAAAATTTGTAGAAGATTGTTACCTTTACCTCAATTCTCTCCATTGGCTAGCTTCTTCCAGTTTACATCAATCCTTGCTCTTCACTGGCTCCTCATTGGCCAGTTTCTTTCTGTTTCCTCAGCAAGGTAATAATTTTGTTTTTCTCTTGTAAAGCTGTTGCAATCAAGTTGCAGAGCAGCCCCAAGGACCAAAACAAAAAGAAAATTCATGGCAGCCATCTGCTGCCTTTGGGATGGCCTGTGAACCCCCCCCCCCCCCCCCAACCAGCAGATACATTTATTTAATTAATTGTTAACTCCTGGTAGCACAAAGAACTGCTCAACTTAGTGGCATGACTAATCTTCTGCCAGCATCACTATTGTCAAGTCACTTCATTGGTTCCCTATCCATTCCTGCATCCAGTTCAAACTTCTACTACTGACCTATAAGTGCCTTCATTTGGCTGCTTCTCACTAGATGTCCATTCTTATCTCTTCCTACACTTCTTCTCAGGAACTCTGCACTTCTATCCCTTCTATCTGTGCCCTTCTCTTCCACTGCCAACTCTAGATTGCGATCTTTCTGCCTTGCTACTCCTTATACCTGGAACAAACTACCTGAGTTGGTACATCAGGATCCATCTGTGGCACTGTTCAAATCCAGGCTAAAATTTCAGGGCCTGATATTGCAATCCTTAGGTGGAGGTAAGGCGTCAAAAAAGCAGTGTTACCCATGTAAATGGTGCATAGCCAAGTATTCCACATCTTCAGTTAGCCACTGATGCAGTATGCATGGTGATAACTTGATATCTGCAGGGGCATAACGGGGCGCAATGGGGGCATGGCCACAACATACCAGGATAGCAAAGATATTCAGCTGTACATGGCACTGAGTCAAAAGCCTTAAACCACGTATCTTTAGGCCAGATTTTTGGGCGAATTTGGCCTGGTGATACAGCAATACATGTGCGAAGCATCGGCAAAAACAGTTATCAGCTATACCGGTGGACAGGAAGCACCCATGCAATATGGGGCCTGCACATACTGCAGTGGAAGTGAAGATGCCACCAACATGCCAGGGAACAGAAACAGCAGTATAATGTGCAGTAGCAACAGTAGCCATTGACCCAGCCCGACAGGCGTACATACCATACTCCATGGATATACAGACCGAGGGCAGGGGTGGCTCAGGCGATCTGCTGCCTGAGGCGAAGGATGAGATGGCATCCCACCCCCCCATAGAGGGTGCGGGGCTTTTTCAAAACTCCAATCAGGGACTGAACCAAACCAAAAAGCCAATTAGATTATATGGAGGAAATGTAAGATGTTTGCACACCAAGAAGCTAAAAGAGAACGAGAACCAACAGCACAGTTTATAAAACTAAGGGTTATGTTTACTAAACCGTCTTAATGTTACCAACGCTAGTTGCAGCGATAATGTGAAGAATGCCATTAAGGAGTGGGCGTTCCGTGGCAAGGTAGCAAGAATCTGTATCACGTGAGAGTGGGCGCCATGGCACATTAACCCGCGTTAACCCTAAGTTCATGCCAGCGGAGAGTTAGAAGAAATAAAGATGTAGCCCACTGGCTACTGCAATGACTGTGGAGGCAGAGGCCACGGGTTTGATTCTACAGTGGTGTTATGTAAGAAGGCTGTCTGAGGCATTTCCTTTTAATTTAAATCAGTGCTGTCTGAGGCATTTCCTTTTTTTAATTTAAATCAGTGCTGCCAGCAAAAACACCCTCACAGTGCCATAACCTAAGGTGCCGCATAAGGTGCCCTATAAGGCACACACATTATAAAGTGCCCTGTCCGCCAAGGCACCTTATAATGCGCCCCATAGGGCGCTTTATAAGGTGCTTTATAGGGCACCATATGAGGCATATTAGGCTACGGCATTGTGACGGAGTTTTTGCTGGCAGCACTGATTTAAATTAAAAGGAAATGCCTCAGACAGCCTTACTAAATAACACCACTGTGGGATCAAACCCATGACCTCTGCCTCTGCAGTCATTGAAGTAACCAGTGGGCTACATCTCTATAAAGTTTAACACACCGCTGGCTGGTTACAGAAAGACTGCAGATCACCACACAAACTGTCTGCTGTGGTTACCAGGATAGGGTAAACCCACCCGTACCCATGATGCACTGCACATGCAGATCAGCAGCCTACAGCTGCTCAAAAGATGAGGTATGCACATCTATAGCACCCCGGCCTAGTAGGGGGAAATGGCCGTGTGTGTTACAGGCACAGAGTAGCTACAGACCGTGACATTGTGCGGTTCCTGTGCTCACCCTGAGGGTGAGGTGGGACGCCCAGCACCAGGTCCGCAGCACCTGGCTTGCCTGAGATAGGCTGTGCTGCAGGTTCCGTCAGTGCCAGTGTGTGATGGGTAGTCCTTGTAGACACAGCTAGGATACACCTGTGCCCATCTGTGTTTCCCAATAACATCTAGCCCTTGTGGACCATGATGCCCCCAGAATAGTGAATATCCTGTGTGGTTGCCATGGTCACATGTTTATAAGAGAAGGGCAGTGGTTGGACCCAAAAGTGGATTATGTAGTACCATTTACCCGCTCTCTGTGGGTCAGGGTGGGGGACAGGATCCTGTCCCCCACCAGCAGATCCACATTCTACATCTCTGAAATGGTGCCAGTAGAGGGGACCATCAACCCCAGGCCTGCTGGGGAATAGGCACCCTACAGGGCAGTCAAAGCAGATCTGTACACATCACATAGAGCACTGGCAGACAGGCAGTAGGCCTAGAAAAGCTCAGCTGCCCCCACCACTATCTGACATTCACCAGCAGAGGGCACATTCAGTCTCTACCCACTGAACCCTGCAAGATGTTCCAGCCATACTCATGCTAACTGCAGATAGTCTGCTAGCTAGTACATGGTCCTGGAGGAACTATGGGCACCCAAAAATGGGACGTGAAGTGTTAGTGATTGGGCCCTAAAAAAGAGAACTCATAGATATCACTTGAGAGAAAGACTGTATAGCACTATGGGGGAACCTAGCCATGCCATGGTCACTGCTCAGTCAGGGTGAGAGTGACCCCCCCCAGCATGACATGCTGCGGCCACCCTGTCCATGCAGGTGGTGGTTGGGCACTACAATATCCCAGCCATTGCCCTATGCCCTGTGCAGATGCATCCTGCACAGGCCACCCTGTCCGGGCCATAACCACAGTACCTTGCTCCTCATTATGCACATTGGCAGGCTAACACTGGAAACAGTGCAAGCAGTGTGGGCTCAGTAAGGTGTAAGCAGCCACAAAACACTGGATAGACATACACACACTCCCACACCTATGCCAGCATTGTGCAAATATTGAGGTTTTTGGCAGCCCTGTCCACCACACCAGTCCTGGGCACCGTGCGGGCATTGCTATGGTACGCAATACTGTTGGGGTCGCTCCCCGGGGTGGTAAACACTGTCAGAAGCAAAAACTGAAAAACACTCCACAGATATCAGAAAGGTTGCTATGATGAATCTCTGTCAACAAATTGTGTTTAACTTAGGATTTGTTATCTGACATTAATCATAGTAACCTTTTGATATATGTGGAACGTGTTCCCAAGTTTAGGACAGCATTGCTAAGGTATGTAGGTTCTAGTATTGGGAGATGCTGCTCCGCGCAGGGCCCAACAGCCTGACTCTCCATGAGACTTTGGATAGTGGAGCCTGTGGGTGTGGGTGTTTGTGCACCTGTTGGCCGCTGCTCTAGGGCAGAGGTTTCCATCTCCGGTCCTGGTGGGCCAAACACGGTTCGGGTTTTCATGCTGTCCCTAATGAATATGCATGAATACATTTGCATACAATGGGGGCGGGTCGTACAAATGCAGCACAGGCATATTTATTAGAGACAGCATGAAACCTGAATGGTGTTCGGGCTCCAGGACTGCAGTTGGGGAACTCTGCTCTAGGGATTGCACATGTTAATGGTGTCTGTGCTCTGTAGGGAAAAATATAGGCATTTATGGCATGTTTATTTTATCTGCAGTAAAGGTTCTGTCTTTATTACCACACTTTATTACTGGGTAAAATATAGGGACATGGTTTGCAGGAGCCACAGCTGGGACTTGAACTTGTGACCATCTGCCCCTGAACATATTGGCTGTGTGTACTGCATCAAACTTTTGCCACAGGGGCAGATCATTCCCTGGGGACACCATGACTGTTCATCAGACAGACCTTGTCTGTTGCAGTGCACGGCACCCACCTAAACGGGGCTTGGCCGTGGTCTGCTGTGGACAGATGCCACTGCCCCATCCACCACCAGCACCCCTCTGCCACTATGCTGACATGCCCTTCTGCCGGTAGTGCTGGTGGTGCGCAGTCCCAGGCCATCCAGTGTGCCGGTAGGCGGCTGCCTATGGTGTGTGATATGGGGTAGGGGTGCCTGCATAGATATCCATGCTTCCCCCCGGCACCACCTGCTGATGTTATGTGCCCATTGGGGTACTTGCTGGGTACTGTCCCCTTGGACACTGTGGGACACACACTTGTGGCCATGTTTGCCCTTGGTCAGTTGCTGTCTTGCTGGTTTTCTGCTTCTACATTCCTATGTGTCACCTAGGCATATGCCTAGCCCACCCTGTGCTCCAGATGACACACTGCATGTCCCACCTGCAGCCGCCTGTACCCCATTTATAGCCTCACCATAGTGTCCTCTCGTACTTGGGCACTATGATGTTGCTACACATGTATCACTACTATCACTTTTCTTGGTTTCCCTTTCTTTGCTGCACATTGCTGACTGAAATGGTCTCTCTCCCCTGCAAATGTGCCTCTAGCGCTAATTTTCAGACCTTCATTTCACGGCGTTAGTGTGCATGGGGCCTCTCCCCTCCCACTCTCCACCCATTGACCCCTTATCTCTGCCCCTGGGGAGCCTTACTCCACCCTCTTGGGAGCCTTACTCCACCCTCTGCGCACCTTAACGCCGCCAGAGACGTTATTGCACGATATGTGACATTCTCGCACGGCAATGCACCATTATCATGCGATAACGTCATGTATCACGCGATAACGTTGCAGTTGCACCATTAGCTTCATTTAGTAAACATACCCCTAAATTATAACTCATTGTTATTTTGTTGTTATAAACTGAATTATGGTTCTTGCTTTTTCTTTTTCAACATATATTTTGTATCCACAGTGGGTGCGGAGCAGAACCAGGACATTCACCCACCGAACTCAATATCTTAAAAAAAATAATCAGATTCTGATCATCTCACTAACAACAACAACAACAACAACAGCAAACATTTTCCAATACCAGCCATATTGTGAACTAATACAAAACCCTACAACAAAGAGCACATCTACCATACCATACTATATCAGCACCAACTTCCAAAACTCACATAAGGAGCACATCTATAAAAAGGTCACTGTAAATACTACAATGGGCCCTGGAACATCCATACACCTATTTGAAAAGCTGAACAAGTCAAATTACTACAGTACAGTATAGATCTTTATGTACAAACTCCATGTTAACAGAACACCTGGGCTCAGTCACACACTCAGAACACAGACCCTCACCAAGTACAGAATAAGTATCCACAATCTAAAGTAAAAATAAAAAAACATAGACAAAATTTAAACTGAAACCCCATGAAGTCAGAGTCCACATGCAGTGCAACATCAGATAAATAAGAGATGCAGCTCCCCAATACTATATAAAATATAAAGATAGCACAAAGTCCAAACACTAAAATTAAATAAAATTATTTTTTCTACCTTTGTTGTCTGACCATTTTATTCTCTGATCATGCTGGTCCCGATCTGAGGCTTCTGCTTTCCTGTCTTCTCTTAGCTCTCTTTCTGTGGTCTGTGGTCCATCTTCCATTTCTTATCTCTTCTTTTGTTTTCTTTACTTCCTTCCATCAGCCCGTTTCCAGTTTCAGTAACCCTCCCCAGTATCAGCCCCCTTTCCAGTCCTCCCCTCCCAGTACCTTCCAATGTCAACTGCCATGTATTCCCATGACTGCCATTGATGTCCCTTCCCTTCCAGTCACCCTCCTTCCCCACTGTCCAGCCCCTTCTAGTTCAAATACCATCCCAGGTATCAGCTCACATCCACTCTCAGTGCCCCCCCCCCAGTCAGCTCCCTTCCAGTCGCCCTACCCACTGTCCATCCCCCTTCCAGTGCCATTTGCACATGTCAGCTCCCTTCCAGCCTCCTCCCCATTATCCAGCCACCTACCACTCCCATCTCCAAGTGTCAGCTCCCTTCCAGTCCCCCTTCAGTACATCCCAACTGTCAACTCCATTCCAGCCCCCTCCTTCTCCTGCCATATCAGCTCCTTTCCAGTCCCCTCCTTCCCCTGTGTCAGCTCCCTTCCCGCCCCCTCCTTCCCCTGGCAGATCCTCTCAGTATCCGCTCCCTTCCAGACTTATTCTCCCATCCCCCATATCAACCCATTTGTAGCCTTAGCCCCTAGTTTTCTTCCAGGGCCAGCACCACTGTCATCCTCTCCCCCATTAGCCCATTTCCAGTCCTATCCCCCTTATCAGCCCAGTCCAGTGCTAGCACCCCAATCAGCCCATTACCAGTCCTAGCTCATTTCAAATGCTAGCCCCCCCATCAGCCCATTACCAGTCCTAATCCCCCAATAAGTCCATTTCCAGTCCTAGCCTTCCTAATCAGCCCATTTTCAGGCCTATCCCCACCAATCAGCCCATTACCAGTCCTAGCCCCCCTCTTTATCAGCCCATTTCCATTCTAAACCCCCATCAGCCCTTTTCCAGTTCTAACCCCCCCAATAGCCCATTACCAGTCATAGCCCCCTCCAGATCAGCCTATTTCCATTCTTAACCCCCCATCAGCCCATTTCCAGTTCTAACCCCCCATCAGTCCATTTCCAGTCCTAGCCCTAGCCCTCCCCCCATCAGCCCATTACTATTTCCAGGGCTACCCCCTCCCCCCTAGCCCAGCCTCGCCCAGCCCCAGACCTTCTGAAGGGAAATTGAAAAAAAAAAACCTGGCCACAGAAGCTGCTGCCGCTGCAACTGCAGCAGCAGAATGAAGTGCCCCATGGCCCCACGCCACCCTGGAAGAGCCTGACAGTCTGATTTCTCTTCACGCTGGCTCAGCTTTGCAGAGCTGCGAAGGGAGAGTGCCTTTTCTTCGGCTCTGTTAAAGTTGACCCCACTGGCGCTGACGGGAAACAGCCATTTCCTGTGTGAGACAAATGCCTGTTTCTCATTAGCACCGGCGGGGTCAACTTTAACAGAGCCGTGGAAAAGGGAAATACTCTCCCTTCGCGGCTCTGCAAAGCTGAGCTGGCTCGGGGAAAATCAGACTGTCAGGCTCTTCCGGGGCGATGGGGGGCCGCGGGATACTTCATTCTGCTGCTTCTGCGGCAGCAGCTTCTGCGACCGTTTCTTTTTCTTTTGAAGGCCGAGTGAGGCAGTCTTTTTGAGGGCAATTTTTGCTGCCCCCAAAAAGTTGCCGCCTGAGATGACCACCTCACTCGGTCTCATTATAGAGCCATCCCTGACCGAGGGTAACATACCTGCAGCTGTTGGAGGAGGAGGTGTACCAATGCTGGATAGCGATGCCATCACAGAGCTGTATGGAATGCTGTCCAGGGAGTTGGAGCATTCTACTGCCTCAAGCGACGCACTGGCAGTGGCTCTGAAGATGACCACTGCACTGGGGTTCCTGGCCACAGGAAGCTTCCAACATGTGGTGGGTATCATCACTGGCATCAGCCAGTCTGCCACATCCCACTGAAGTGATGCTTTTGCCATTACCCTAGTGAAGATGCAGACCTACATCACCTTCCCCTCCATGCCTGAGCAAAGACCGAAGACTATGCAAGCATTGTATGACATAGCTGGCTTCCCATCTGTGATTGGTATCATTGATTGCACTCATGTTGCACTAAGAACACCGGGTCAATACCAGAAGGTATTCCGAAACCATCACAATTACAACTCCATGAATATGCAAGTGATAGTCAATGCTCACATGCTCATCACTGACGTTTGTGCTTGTTTCCTGGGCTTCTGCCATGATGCCTTCATCCTGTCACAGTCTGGCCTGTGACAAGTAGCAGCCACAGGATACCTTGGAGATGCATGATTGTTTGGTAAGTGGACACCGCTGTGAGCAAATATGATAGAAATGTGAGTCATGCAACTATGTAAGGAGGCACCCCAGAATGGGAGACAGTAGAGTGGGTACATGTTATCTGATGCACCCCAACACAGGTGCATAGTCAGAAGGAAGAATTGTGGGGCCAGGATGAGAGGCTGCACATTAGTGATGCAGTCACAGGGGGAACACATATGGACAGTAGCAAGGGACCCCAATGGAGAAAAGCAAGCCAGAGGTGGCATAGCCTCAGAATACTCTGAAGCAGTGCATCTTGGAGACACGGCAAGAGTCTGAACAGCAGCCAAGCAATGGCATGCTGTACAGAGTTCTGCAGGAAGTGCCACCAGAATGCACTCCCTCATGTCTCTGTCATGTGTAAGGCACCATAAATATTTCCACCACCCACTCACCCACCCCTCCAGTCCCAACACACCTGGTGCAAATGCTGTACTGATGTGTGCCTGTACTCCTGCGCCCACAGGTGATTGTGGATACCCTTTATGACCATGACTACTGACACCTGTGTGCCACCCCCAGACTCTGCAAGAAAAGTGATACAATCAGACAAACCAGAGGACCAAGGCAGTGGTGGAACGGGCACTTAGGGTTCTGAAAAGTCACTTCAGATGTCTAGACCACAGTGGGAGTGAGCTGCTGTAAAGACCTGAATGTGTGTGCAGGAACTTCACAGCCTGCTGCATCCTACATAACATTGCTATTCAGTGAGGCATTCCCTTTCCCATGGGGTGAAGTGATAGAGGGGACAGATGCTGCAGAGACTGCAGAAGTGGAAGAGGCACAGAGGGGGAACCAACAGCAGACAGCATTAGCACTAGCAACCAGGAGCAGACTCATCCATGAAACCTTCTAGAGTAAATGCTGTCATAATTATTACAGTGCAGTCAAACAAACATTACATAAATGTGCCCTCTTACCACTCCCACCACCCAGCTTGTGATCAGGCCCTGTCAGCTTTCCCACTTGGGCACTGCGTCGCAATGGCACAGTCCCTGAGGCATTGCTCACCGTGTCCTTGCCCTCCCCTATGATGGAGTCTGTATCAGGCATCTCTGATGATGCTGCATGGTGCCCCTCTTGAAGGACATCTGCATTCTGCCCCTGGAAGGAGATCAACAACTGGCAACAGCTGTGTAACATGGTGGCCATGTAAGCTGCCATCTCTCTGAGGAATTGAACCTGTGCCTCTGCTCCATCATGTGATGGTCCAGTAGCTTCTGATTGCTTGCCTGCAGCTCCTGGTGGATGGTGCACAACTCAGAGTGGATACCCTCTGTGCACTCCAACAAACACGTCCCCTCCCTGAGCATCTGTTGGTCCACCTTGTCTGCCTGAATATCTAACAGGTCCTCCTGGATGGGGAAGGAACATTCACTAGCTGCAGGCTGTGCAGGGTCAGGCTTCAGATTCCTGCTGGCCATGTCGTGCTGCTCTACTCTGGTAGAAATCGGGGTTGTCTGAGGTTCCGGTCCTGCACCTGCAGGAGTGCTGGAGCCATCATTCCCTGGTTGGAAGCCTTCTTGAGCCACAGTGAGCTTTGATGTTCCTGGCTCTGGCTGGTATGTAAGAGAGTAAGAGTTACACAGATCAAGCCTCAGTACCAGCCAATAGACAGGGGAAGGAATGCATTGAGGGTGTACCAGCCATGATAAAAGGGACTGGTGGCCCTGCCACTGTAGCTGTATGCCCACACCAGATAGGTGTGAGAGGTACAGTTACAGTGTGTTGTAAGCAGTGGAAAAGTGGCATACATTAGCAATATGTAAAGTAAGTCTGCACATAATGCATATTTGTCTAGGTTTGCGGCCTGCAGAAAGCTGTGAATGTGCGTATCTGGCAACATAGCATCTGCCTGCCACAGATTCCTACAGCACACACCCAAGGCAGCAGCCACACATCAAGGAGCAGGCCACAAGGGGGAAGGGCTACATGACACTGTCTGATCACCTGTATGTACAGCATGTTTGTCCAGGGCACGGTGAGCAGACACTGTAGAGCCCTGACATCCCTTGCACCTTTGCATACCCAAATGAGTCATAAAGTCTACTACGGGCATATACCCTTTACTTATAATTGACTCCAACTATGCTTTGTAGGTATGAGTCACATTGTCAATGAGAGAACAGCTCTGAAGTGTTTCTGGATGCACAGAATGAAGTCCCACACACAACTGGAGGATATGGCATCATCTGCCAAGGGACAGCAATGGTGTAATAACACTATACTATTCTTCCCCTGATGGTACAATACCCCCCTCCCCGCCCCCGATCCCACAATAGGGCACATGACAACACATCGGAGTCTCTGTCTATGAACAGGTGGGGGGGGGGGGAATAGCCAAGTGAGTGAGTAGCAGTGAGATGGCAGTCAGGATGGGCCATGAGAGGGCATGGAAGATGATATGAGGAGACACTGGTGCATGGTGGATAGCATGCTGGGGCCAGGGGTGAGGGAGAAGGTAAGTGGTGATATGTGGGAGCCGAATATCAGGCGTACAACAGCAGTATGGATGACAATCTAGCACCCTGTGCTATTTGGCAAAGCAATCTAGCATGTTACAGACCAGCCAGGGAGCATGAGCTACTCACCCTCTTGTGTGACATGAGTGGAGCTATCATGACGCACATTGCCAGTGATGGCAATGGCATCCATGAATTGCAGCACCTGCTCTTCCAGGGGCCTCAGTGGTTTTTGCCACTCAGGTGGCAGTTTGCTGTTGGCTGCCTTCTTTTCCTTTGCACTCTGCTGTATTTGCCATTTTATTTCAGGTCCTCCACATTCCAGTTGTGGTGATGCACAGCATTCACCTTGCAGGCGATCTCCTGCTAGCCATGCTGTTGTGTGCTAGCATCCTCAGACCAAAAGAGGGTGGTGTGCTCCTTCATGATGAGCCCCAGTGCCATGGCAGTCTCTGATGGTGTGAAATTTGCCTTACGGGTATATTTCATAGATGAGTGTACTGGTTGTGGCATCCGAATGGCAAACCATAAGGGAGATGGAAGGATACCTGTGTAAGGTTTTTAAGAAAACATGATTATGAGGCTGTACCCTGGGACATGCCCTGCCCAAAGGATGTGAAACCCAAATAAGAATCATGTGCAGGAATATGGAGGATAAGTGAAACCCAAAAAAGAATAATGTGCAGGAATATTGGCGGTAATGGTGGGCACCGAGAGCTGCCATCTCTGTGGAAGGGGTTAACTGTGGATATTCAGCATATTATCTGGTTACCAAAGAAAACTGGATAAGTGGAACATCAGCGCTTGCACGGTTAACAAAGATAACCAGGCAAGCGGAATATCTTGTTTATTGCATGGTTAATGAAGAAAAACAGGTACGGGAAATATCTCATTTATTGCGTGGTTAACAAAGAAAACTGGGTAAGTGGAATATCTCATGTGTTGCACAGTTAATGAAGAAAACTGGGTACATGGAATATCAGTTATGGCACACAAAAATGTCCGTATCCTGATGGATATGCCAAGGTGTCAGCTGTTGTGGAATGGTCCATGCCCCAGGTAGCCAGACCTTGGTCCTGAAGGACAGGTATGGGTGGGTATATTTTGGCCACTGGGACAATATAGTCTGAGGAACATACCTGTACATATGAGGTATGTGGCTACTGGTCGAGACAAGAGCACAAGGAGGCTGATTGCTATGTGCACTCACAGAGTGACAAAAAATCTTTAGGTGCTGGAGTACTGTGTGGGGAGGAATAGGAAGTGCAGGGGAGCTATGGCCCTAGAGAGGAGGTACAAGGTATGCCACACAGGTGACTGACCTAGGAGGCCAGCGAGGCAGCGTGAGGGAGTGCAGCCCATGGCTCACAACAGAACTACTGAGCAGTGGCAGGGGACTGCAGAACCAAAACCCATATTGAGGCTCCAGAACTCTGGAGGCACCTCTGGAGCTTGTCAGGGTTGCAGCCATGTGCTGCATGCCGTAGGCCCCTGCCTCATCACCCACATTACTGCCCCTTGTTCCCTGACATGAGTAGGGGCCTATCACTGTACTGCAGTTCCTTTCCAGTTGCCAGTACTTGAGTCCTCCCACAACACTGTCACCCAGAAAGGGGCAGATACTGTGGTCAAGCATCTCTGTCATGCTCCAGCCATGAGCAGGCAGCGATACCTAGCTTCAGTAGCTGTTGTCTGACACCAGCCTTGTAACTGTAGAATGATTATGCAGTGAGGACATAGCCATTGCCAATAGCAGGGCCCGGGTAGGTGTCACATGATCACTGGCTAGACTGCACCACAGCATCAGGAGCCCATATAATCTACATGAGCACCCATGTGCTCCCCCATGCTGTGTGCCTGCTCCCATCCCATTACCCATTCTGTAGGCGCCCTACAATGGTATGAAACTGCATACATAGGCATGCTCACATATGTTACTTAGGGCCTGTGCCCAAGCTCCAGCAGGCACTGACCATGTTCTCACCTGTGTTACACTACACCCACTCACATGTGCAGGTCCTGTCAGCAGACTGACATATCACCAGATTGTACATGCACCCTGGCCTACAGCATACTCCATATCCATACCTCCCCAGCCTGCACTGTATAGTATCTCTCAGTCTTGCCGCTGTGGGATTGATGGCCTGGTCACTACCTTGGCCTGTGCCCTCAACATACCATGTATGAACACTCAGGCACTAATACAGCCCAGCAGTCATCACAGGTCCTGACCTGTACAGTGCAAACCAATTTCAGCAACCTTGATTTGTCAGATACTGTCTATGTTGCAGGAGACAATGATTACACTTTGAGTTACAATAAATGGCCTTTATTAAAACAAGGCACTAACAACACCCCCCTTCCCATTCCCATCTCTTCCCCCATTAGCCCTGCCAACATTAACTCTCCCCAGCTTTCCCCACGTGTCACCCCACCCTTCCCCAGATAATGTCTAGGGCCCGAGGGGACCCTGGCTGCAGTCCTTCGGGGCCTGGGCTACAGCCTGTAGCTCTGTGCAGATGTAACCTGCAGATTCCATGCTGGAGCCACAACTCCTTCACCAGAGTGGCCATGACTGCCACCAGCTCCTGAGGGGGAGGGGGGGGGAATGAGGTTCCCTGGGACAAGGTCTGCAGGGGGCATTGTTGGAACCTGCTAGCCAGGGTGCCCTGAGTGTCAGCAGTTTCCAAGCCCACCTGACATCACCCATGATGGCATGTGATGGCGCAGGGGAGCGTAGAGGTCTGGTCATGCACAGAAGGCTCTGCTGACACCCTGCACTCCTCCTGGCACTCCTCCTTAATGGCCACAGCTGGCCTACCTGGTCCCCTTGTCCCCAGCAGGACATGTGGGCCAGCATCTGCAGCCCCATTTCCCTCTCTAGCATCCCCTTCTGCTCTGGTCACATGCACATCATGCGGCCCCCTTCCCTGGGGCTCCCCCAACTTCTCCTCTGCCTCATTTTCCTCCTCCTCATCATCATCATTTTCTTCCTCCTCTCTCTCTTTGGCTATCTCTATCTCCTCTTCCTCCTCCTGAGTGTCCTCATCCACCTTCTTATCCTTATCCTCCTTTGCCTTCTCCTCCTCTTTCTCTCCTCATCTGCCAGCTTCTCTTCTTCTTCCACTGCCACCTCTGGGGCCTTCTTAGTGACCTCATACTCCTCTTCTATCTCAGAGGTGCTGGCTGTGGGGGAGATTTAAGGTGTGGTGGCGGTGCTGGCAGTGGGGCTGAGGCTAGAGCTGGAACTTGCTCTCCCCAAGGATGCTTGACCCAGTACAAGCATTGTGGAACTTGTGTCTCTTGGGGAAACTGCTAGGTACAAATGACCTAGATTGGCCACTGTTGGAAACAGAATACTGGGCTTGATAGACCTTGGTCTGATCCAGTATGGCATATCTTATGTTCTTATGCTCCGGCCAGTAGTGGGTGTGTCTGACTGGGCTGGGGAGCCTGCTTGGCTGCTTCCCTTGGCCCCTCCTCCTCGGCTTCTCTGGCTGTGAAGAGAGAGGCAGTGGGCCATAACATGGGTGTGACGTAGAGCTTACAGGAGAAGGACAGAGCAGACAGACTGGCACACACAATGGCAACAGTGCATGCACACTCCATGGGGCAGCAACATATCCACACATGCTCTCCTCTTTGTGCTGCACATATATCTCCAACACATACTGCCATGTGGGTGGAACCTCCCCAAACATGCTGAGTGATCTCTTAGGGTTGCCTAAATGGCCGGATATGGTTGTCCCATACCATTTCACTGCATGGTTCTGGCACCATGCCAGTGTTTGGAGCATAGGGATGTGTGCTACTGGAAGCTGAGGTGATCCAGGGCACCATGCATTTGTGCCCTACGGTGTGTCATCTCCTACTGGGCCCCTGTTGTTACCATTAATGTGTGTTTAGGCCTCATGACAACTAGGTACATCATCTCTGCTACTACCTACCATCCCCTGCCTAACCCGACAGCACCTCTGGACCTCCAGCAACCTTTCTTACATATATGCTGCAGCTGCATAGTCTACATGTGGATACAGCATATTAGACATGCAGTAGGTAAGTGTCATGAGACCGCCCAAGTGCTCATCCCTTGTGTGGCCCTGGGTATCTCTCAGTCCATGCACATGGGCATCTATGGTATACATCTTAGACATATTCGGTGTCTCACACTGTCCACCTATACCACATCCTTGTCTGTTGTAGTACAGACCCAAGGCCCAATACCAGTGCTAGTCCCCCCATCAGCCCATTATAATCCTAACCCGCACTGTCTTTCCCCTTTGTCCAGCATATCTCCCCTGTCTGTCCAGTATGTCCCCATGTCTCGCCCCTTTGTCCAGCATTTGCCCCTTGTCTCTCCCCTTTGTCTACTACTTGTCAACCTGACATCCGGGCAATCCCTGACCTAATACAATTCAGGAAGGCTTTAAAACACCACCTCTTCCTCAAACACTACCTAGAAGTAGGTATACCAGCAACCATCTCACATAGACCAACACACCATCATTAATCTATGATAGGACCTGATATGAAACCTATATGTAAATAGTTACCCCAGTTTATCCAAGTTTTAAGCACCTGTTTATTGTAAATACGGAACAGTCCCCTGCACCATATAAGTTTCTGTTTCATGTAAACTGCACTGATGTCAAATAGTGCGATATAAAAAAGAAGACTGTAAATAAATAAATAAATAAATAAATAAATAAATTAAATACTTATCCCCCTGTCTCCCCCTTTATCCAGCATGTCCCTGTCTCCCCCTTTGTCCAGCACTTGTCCCCCTGTCTCCCCCTTTGTCCAGCATGTCCCCTGTCTCTCATTAAACCATAATTATCTACATGTTCAGTAATTTTGTTCTTTATAATGCTTTCTACCATTTTGCCCAGTACTGACGTCAAACTCACCAGTTTGTAGTTTCCCAGATCACCCCTTGAACCTTTTGAAAAATTGATGTTACATTGGCCACTCTTCAGTCTTCAGGTACTATAGATGATTATAATAATAGGTCACAGATTACTAAAAGTAGGTCTGTAGTCTCATTTTTCAATTCTTTCAGGACCCTGGGATGTATGCCATCTGTCCAGATGATTTGCTGCTCTTTAGTTTATCAAATAGCTGTATTACATCCAGGGGCAGCCGGTCCACTAGGCGGGCTAGGAGGCTGCCTAAGGAAGTAGAGCACTGTGAGTGGCAGGCCATGTATTCCAACATACATGGCCTGCTGCTTCTGAATCTCCTCACTGAATTTTAAAATACACAGATATTATCAGCTTTAACCCCCCAAAAAATCCCTTTTTCCCATGATTTAGAGAAATTCCCAGCAAGTAAATACCTACAAGTGCAGATTCCTTCCCAGCAGTAACAGCCCCTTTTGGTAATCCTTCAAGACTAAAAATCACTGAGTTCTAGTTGTCCTATTTATATTTGTGCTTCTAAGGCAATCTCTTTTAACAATTTTCTGAGTGATTCACATTGTCCTTGATTTGATAGAGGGAGTCTTTCAAGTTGCCCCTTTAATCTGTCACTTGGCTTTTACACCTGACAGGAAGTTGTGTTGGAGGGCGATCAGAAGCAGCAGTCCAAGTGTGCCAAAGTACATGGCCTGCTGTGGGCTGCTGCTACCACCGTGCCACACCAAGCTCTCCCACCTATCCTGCTGACAGAATCAGTGGCAGCAGGGGGTGACAGTGCCGGAGGGGGCGGGGTGTGGCTCAGAAGTGGTGGGCGGCATGGCTGGGGCTTCTGCCTGCGGCAGCAGAAACCC
Organism: Ichthyophis bannanicus; assembly: GCA_033557465.1. Taxonomy (NCBI): domain Eukaryota; kingdom Metazoa; phylum Chordata; class Amphibia; order Gymnophiona; family Ichthyophiidae; genus Ichthyophis; species Ichthyophis bannanicus. The sequence continues at coordinate 587,067,097 of CM066033.1, read as the reverse complement.
TTGGGCAGCCCTGATTACATATTCACATTTTATCTAGATTTTTTTCAATTCATCTTATGTATCACCTTTAAATATCATTTTTGCTATGGGTAAGTTTCCTACTTCTTCTTCAGTAAAAACTGAAGCAATGAATTCATTCAGTTTTCCCACTATGACCTTGTACTCTCTTAGTGCCCCTTTTCCCCCTCTGTAATCTAAGGGTCGCACTCAATCTCTTACTGGCGTTTTGCTACAAATGTACGTGAAAAAGCTTTTATTATACACGTCTGCTTCCACGGCAAGTTTCTTTTCAAATTCTCTTTTTGCCTGCCTTATCTATGCCTTACATTTAACTTGCCAGTACTTATATTGTTTCCTGTTTATGTCATTTGGCTCTTTTTTTCATTTTTTGAAAGATTTTCTCTTAACTATAATAGCCTCTACATGTATGTCTTTACCTTTAAGCCATGGTGGCTGTTGCTTGGCCTTTCTTCCACCTTTCTTAAAGCATGGAATATATCTGGTCTGGGCTTCCAAGATAGAATTTTTAAATAACACCTAGGTCTGATGTAAACTTTTAACCTTCGCAGTTGTTCTTATTATTTTTTTCTAAAACCATTTTCCTCATTTTATGAGTCTCTTTTTTAAAACTTAAATGCTAGCACAGTCTGCTACTCTAGCTCCAGAGATTGGACTCATTCCCTGAGACCAAAGAGCTCTTTGCACCTAGTGCACCCATAAGACTTAAGAACATAAGAAATGCCATACTGGGTCAGACCAAGGTCCATCAAGCCCAGTTATCCTGTTTCCAACAGTGGCTAATACAGGTGACAAATACCTGGCAAGTACCCAAGGCCACAGCTTCCACATTGCTCGTCTTGGGGTAAGCAGTGGATTTCCCGGGTCCTCTTTAATAATGTTTCATGAACCTTTCCTCCAATAACATGTCCAAACCTTTTTTAAACCCAGCTACACTAACAGCTTTTACTACATCCTCTAGTAATGAATTCTAAAGTTTGATTACGCGTTGAGTGAAAAAATATTTTCTCTTACTAGTTTTAAATGGGTTACATTGTAGCTTCATTGCGTGTCCTTTAGTCTTTTTACAGGGAGAAAATCATACATGTAGCATTCACTGGAAAAGACTGGATAACCTCTATCTCATTGCTGGACCACTGTCTACATCTTAGATTTAAAGATTTCTTTTAGCTTTTTAAAGATGTTCAGTTGTTTAAAGTTGCTAGGGAAATAGGGATACTTAAACCAATACAATTATACTCAATAAGTATAAGGAACATTTAGGGGTATGTTTACTAAACTGCGTTAGTGTGATTTGCGTTAGGAGCCGCGGTAGAGACAGATATCCCAAATAAGGACATGGGCGGTACATCGTTACCGATAACGCGCGTTACAAGGCGCCATAAATGAACGAGAGCTACAGGGAACGTTACCGTGCGTTAATCTTAAGAAGGCGCGCAGGCATACAAGCACAGCAACAGAGCTGTAGCACAATGGTTACAACACTGACTGATGGTACAGGGGTCATGGGTTCGATTCCCCAGTGGGCCTAATGTATAAGGCTGGCTGAGGCAGCACCCTTTACATTTAAGTAGTGATTGTTGAGGCATTTGACGTGTATTTTAATTAGTGCTGCCAGCAAACACACCCTCACGGTGGCATAACCTAAGGTGCCGCATAAGGTACCCCATAACGCACTCCATAGGGCACATTATAAAGTGTACTGTCCACCAAGGCACCCTATAATGTCCCCTATAGGACACCTTATAAGGCTGTGAACAAAGCCCTGGCTGGCTGCAGAAGGACTGCACGTCACCACACAAACTGTCTGCTGTGGTTACCAGGATAGGGTTAACCCACCTGTACCCATGATGCACTGCACATGCAAATCAGCAGTCGAGAGATGGGCACAAGATTGGGTATGCACCCCCACAGCACCTCGGCCTGGTAGGGGCAACAGACCGTGTGTGGCACTGCCATAGAGTACACCAAAAAAGAGAATCCGAACAGTCAAAAGTAATTCCCAACACTACAGCAAAAGATTTTTTTGTTGGAGCTTTATTCACCCTGTGCTAGGGACTTATCCCAAAGCACCACTGTGACTGCTCCCTTTTAATAAAGTGTGATTTAGAATAAAAGTCCAAACTTAGCTGTTGCAATGCTAATGCCAGAATGCCGAGACTCCATATGACGACGTGGCTCCACGTTTCGGGTTTGCCACCATCCAGTGTAGAAACCCTGCTTCAGGTCCAAAGAAACAGTAAATGGCAGTTAATCATCAGCTGGCAAACCCGAAACGTGGCAAATCCGAAACGTGGAGCCACGTCGTCATATGGAGTCTCGGCATTCTGGCATTAGCATTGCAACAGCTAAGTTTGGACTTTTATTCTAAATCACACTTTATTAAAAGGGAGCAGTCACAGTGGTGCTTTGGGATAAGTCCCTAGCACTGGGCGGATAAAGCTCCGACAAAAAAATCTTTTGCTGTAGTGTTGGGAATTACTTTTGACTGTTCGGATTCTCTTTTTTGGTGTGTTGGTTTGATCCGACTAGGTTCTATTTTGTTTACATCTGACTGCCATAGAGTAGCCACAGACAGTCACATTGTGCGGGTACTGTGCCCACCCTGAGGTTGAGGTGGGGCACCCAGCACCAGGTCCACAGCACCTTTCATAGCTGAAATACGCCATGCTTCAGGTCCCCATCAGTGTGTGATAGGTAGTTCCGTTAGACACACCTAGGATACATCTGTGTCCTGCTGTATGTCTCGGTCATGTCTAGTCCTTATGGGCGATGATGCACCCAGAATAGTGCATATCCTGTGTTGGTGCCATGGTTACCTGCTGTAGGTGAAGGGGGGTGGGGTGGTGGTGGTGTATGGACCCATAGGCAGATTATGTACCACCACACAACCCACCCTCTGGGGCTCAGGGTGGGAAACAGGATCACCCACCAATAGATCAACAGTCTACCTCCCTGCAATGGTAGCAATAGCTTAGTGTTTAAGGATTTGAGTGTTTCAATAAACTATTGCATTGAGAAAATTAATTCTGGTAATAGTGGAGTTACTAAGGGATATTTCTTTTGATTAGCAGTAGAGGGGACCATCAACCCCAATCCTGCTGGGGAACAGACAGAGCAGTATACATCCATAACACAATAGCAGACAGAAGGCAGGCCTGGAAATGCTCAGCTGCCCCCCACCATTATCTGACATTCTCCAGCAGCAGGCCTCCAGCCGCTGCACCCTGCAAGGTGTTCCAGCAAGACACATACTAGCTGCAGACAGTTCACCAGCTAGTCCATAGTGCATGGTCCTGGAGGAGATGCATGTACCCAGAACGGGGATGTCAGCATACACACCAAACAGATAAGTCAGTGATTGGGCCCCAAAAGAAAACCCATAAATATCACATGAAAAAAACACTATACAGCACTATGGGGGAACCTAGCCATGCCATGGTCACTGCTCAGTCAGGGTGAGAGTGACCTCCCAGCAGGACATGCTATGGCCACCCTGTCCATGCAGGTGGTACCGGGCAATACAATGTCCGAGCCATTGCCCTATGCCCATGTGGCCAGGCCAGGCCACCCTATCCAGGCTATTCCCACGGTACCTTGCTCCTCATTATGCACATTGGCAGGCCAATACTGGCAACAGTGCTAGCAGTGTGGACTGTGGAGGGTGTTGGCAGCCACCACACACTGGATAGACAGACACACACTCCCCACACCTATGCCAGTATTGTGCAACTATAGAGGTGTTGGGCAGCCCAGGCCACCACACCAGTCCTGGGCACAGTGCAGGCATGGCAATGGTACGCAATACTGTAGGAGTCACTCCCCAGGTTGGTAAACAGTGTCAGACACAAGACCTGTAGCACACTCCACAGACATCAGAAAGGTTGCTATGATGCAGCTCACTCAGAAAATTGTTCTTAACCTAGGAATTGCTATCTGCCAGTAATCATAGCAACCTTTTGATAGATGTGTACCATATTCCCAGGTTTAGGGTGGCATTACTAAGGTATGCAAGTGCTAGTATTGGGAGATGCACGCAGAGCCCAAAGTCCTGCCTCTCCATGAGGCTTTGGATAATGGGGCCTGTGGGTGCGGGTGTGTCTGCCCCTGTTGGCTGCTGCTTTTTGGCAGAGGTTCCCAACTCCAGTCCTGCGGTGCCAAACACTGTTCGGGTTTTCATGCTGTCCCTGATGAATATGCATGAGATACATCTGCATACCATGGGGGTGGCGCATAGAAATGCAGCACAGGCATCTTTATCAGAGGCAGCATGGAACCGGAATGGTGTTTGGCACTCCAGGACTGCATTTGGGAGACTCTGCTCTAGGTAATGTGCATGTTTATGGTGTCCGTGCTCTGTAGGGTAAAATGTAGGTGTCTTGGGCATGTTTACGTCATCTGCAATAAAGGTGCTGTCGGTATTAGCATGTTGTAGTAGTGGGTAAAATATGGGACTGGGTTGGCAGGAACCACAGCTGGGACTTGAACCTGTGACCCTCTGCTTCTGAATACACTGGCTTTGTGCACTGCACCACCTTGTTGTCACAGACTCAGTACATTCCTTGGTGATACCATGACTGTTCGTCAGACAGGGCCCGTCTGTTGCAGAACACGGCACCCACCTACACAGGGCTAGGCCACGGTCTGCTCTGGGCAGCTGCCACTGCCCCCTCCACTACCAGTATCCCTCAGCCACCATGCTGACATGCCCTTCTGCTGGTGGTGCTGGTGGTGCGCAGTCTCAGGCCATCCAGTGTGTAGGTAGGCGGATGCCTATGGTGCGGGTTCTGGGGTAGGGGTGCCTGCATAGACGTCCACGCTCCCCCCAGCCCCGCCTGCCAATGTTCCGTGCCCTTGGGGGTAGCTGTTGGGTACTATCCCCTGTGACACTGTGGGAAACATACTCATGCCCATGTTGGGCCTTCAGCAGTTGCTGTCTGGCTGCTCTGCTGTTTCAGCATTCGTATGGGCCTCCTAGGCATCACCCTAGTCCGCACTGTGGCCCAGCTCCACCAGAGCATGTGCCTGCGGCCCTCTGTATCCCCTTCTCCGGCATCTGTCCAGTTTCCGTTCTGACATGCCTGCCCTGATGTTGCGGGACATGTGCACGCCATAGGAACCCTGTCCGATGGTGGGGAAAACCCTGAGCAGCGCTATTTCACTGTGGGCTCATTCACCTTGTATGGGGACAGAGTATAGACCCTTCCACGATTTATATCTGTTCTATGGAGCTTACTCGGGGGGGGGGGGAGGGGTTGATGTTTCTCATTGATACCACTATTGGCCAGTTGGTTATGGTTTTTTTCCAGTTTGTTGGGGTCATTTTCAGTGTTTATGTGCCCTTTTGTTCTGTGCACATGTATCACACTTATCACTTGTTTTTGGTTTCCCTGCCTGGGCTGTACATTGCTGACACTGAAATGGTTTCTCTCCCCTGTAATGTGCATTTAACGGCAGGTTTTCAATCGCGTTTGGATTCAGCTCTTCAGATCAGCACGTTAGTGTGCAGGGAGCCTCTCCCCATCCACTCTCCGCCCACTGGCTCCTTCTCTTCGCCCTCTCTCCACCTTCTGCGGTGTTTTACCGCGCCGCGGAGCTTTACGATCGTAATGTTGGTTAACGCGCGTTATGTAATGTTAACGATCATTAGCGCATCATAACACGCGTTATGTAATGTTACCGCAGTTTAGTAAACATACCCCTTAGTGTTCACCTCAAGGTGAACTGCAAGGACTTAATTAATCTACTCCTAAGGCCTAATAACTTGGTGATGAAGATAATCCCTTAAATCTGAGAGTCAATAGGAATGCTCCTTCCCCTTAACTAGTTTAAGAGGTTATACATCAAGGATTATGCCTGGGGTGGGTGGGAAAAAGGGTGGGGGATAGGAATAAACACTAACTGAAAGTTGGCTTGTAATACTATGCCCTAACTGATTTTAACTTAACTGAAGTTGGCTTATTATACTCTGCCCTGACTTAATAATACATTGAATTTTAAAATACACAGATCTTGTCAGCTTTAACCCAAAAAAATTCCCTTTTCCCGAAGATTTAGAGAAATTCCCAGCAAGTAAATACTTACATGTGCAGATTCCTTCCTAGCAGTAACAGCCCCTCTTGATAATCCTTCAAGACTAAAAATCACTGAGTTCTAGTTGTCCTATTTATATTTGTGCTTCTAAGGCAATCTCGTTTAACAATTTTCTGAGTGATACACACTGCCCTTGATTTGATAGAGGGAGTCTTCCAAGTTGTCCCTTTAATCTGTCACTTGGCTTTTACACCTATTTTAAACAATTTCATTGTCCTTTTGCCTCCTAACTGGAAGGCCTCTTTGTAAAAGGTCTCTAGAAAACAATTTATCTCTGTATACTCAAAGAATATCTACCCTATTCTACTTTCTATGTTAAACTATTTTATTTAAATTTAACTGAAAGTTGACTGGTTATACTAAGCACTAACTGACAATAAAGCATTGAATTTTAAAATATAGAGACTTTATCAGCTTTAATCCAAAGAATTCCCTTTTCCACAAGATTTGAGAATTTCCCAGTAGGTAAAGATAGCGCCTAGATCCTTTTCCTGGGTGGTGATGTCTAGCATTGTGTAGCTATAGTTAAGATTTTTTCTTCCTCATGTATCATTCTGTACCTGTCCACATTAAATTTCATCTGCCATTTAGATGTCCAGCCACCCAATCTTGCAAGGTGCTCGTGTAATTCCTCACAATCCACATGCAATTTAGCAACTTTGAAGAATTTTTTGTCCCATTTCCAGAACATTTATAAATATGTTAAACAGCATTGGTCCCACTGAAGACCCTGGAGAACTCCATTACTCACCATTTTAGATAGACAAAATTGACCATTTAGCCCTACTTTCTGTATTTTTAATTATTAACACTTTTTAGATTTATAATACACTTGAAAAAACATCCAAAAACAAGTAATAAACCCCCCCACTAATCTTTCTGCACTAGTCCACATTACGGAGAAGAGAAAAGGGAAAAAAGGGAAAATAATCAAGGTTAGCTCTTAAAATATCAGAAAGAGAATGAAAAAAAAATAACTTTTAAGGATCTTAATACATCCCCAGAAACCCTGGAAGCTACATTACATAGGAGATTTGTCTTTAATGATATTCTGTAATTGCATAGGGTCAGTAAAAATATAGTGACTGCCTCTATAAGTAATCAGGCACTTACATGGACATTTTAAGAAAATGGTAGCTCCTACAGCACAAACACTGGGCTTCAGCTGTAATAAAGCTTTCTGATGCGCCTGGAAACATTGGGAAACACATTAATCCTCTGACCACAAAAAGGAACCTGTTTCTTAGTGAAATACAAATTTAAAACTGAGAATTTATCAAGTTTGGAATTGAATGTAACTAGGAGAGTTACTCAATTGGGAATGTTATTTCGAGATGACTCTAAAATAACGTCAGTTGCAAACTATCCATACATGATAAGAGATCCATAGCTCCTTCTTCATCTGAAACCAGCCTAGAGCCCTTAGGAAGATAGTAAAAATTAGCAAAGGACATAGTCTCAGCCTGAGGATGTTTCAATATTTATATCAAATACTTCCTAAAGAGTTCCATGGGAAACAATAGATGAGTTATAGGGAAATTGAACATTCTTGAAGTTCTAGCCCTAAGTAATTTCTCTAAGTGCTTCACTTTAATATGCATTGTTAGACTGTCTTCTATACTGGAGATTCCCACTGCTTGCAAAGAAGACAGCTGACTCTACACTTTCCCAAGTCATGTCTCAGCTGATACCAGCCTTCCATTCTGTTCAATTTGCTTCTGAATAGACTCCTATGAAAAGGCAGACAGTTGATTCAGGAAGCCTTTTAGGGACACTTCCATCTGAGCTATCACTAGCCATATATCTAAGTGAAATGTCTGCCATCTGTACTTCCAGCTCAGTTTGCAACATCTTTCCCAACTGTAAGGGAGGTGATAAAACTGAAGGAAGGGGGATAACCTTTAACTCCTTATTTTCCATCCAGGAAATTTGAAATTGGCTGCTGTCCAGGCAAGAACTAGAAGCTAAGAGCTGAGTCACTTTCTGGGAAGCTGACAGCTCCACTTCTTTAATTATGGAGTTAGGTTGTAGGTAGAGTCTGATCAGTTGCAACAGAAGAGGGAACATTCACAGTTTGGGGAGAGTCAACACATTTTTCAACAGGTTTAATGCGTTTATCAATCAGACCACATAAACTGAATGCTAGGGTCTTCATGGCACCTTGACTTTTCTCCTTCCTCTTAATCATAATCCTAAATCAGAACTACAAAACCCTTCTCCTTCCTACCTGGGGGCTCCACAAAGGGGCATTCTCTTTGGCCATGCCCCTTCAGTCATATACCTATAGCTGTATACTGCAATAGGCCCCAAGATTTTATAAAAAAGCCTTGATGCCAGGCATTAGCTGTGGGGCCCACTGAACAGTCTGTGGGCTGATATTTCCAACTGACACTCACTGACATTGCAGCAACAGAGCTTCCCCTTGTTAAATCAGTTCTCTTCTCTCACCTGGCCACAAATAGCCCCAAGACTTTATAGGGGGCCTTCACCCTGGGCTATGACATCAGCTATGGAGTCCACTGAACAGCTGTGGGGTACTCTCCAACTGGCACTCGCTGCCACTGCCACAACAGAGCTTCCCTTTGTCAGGTCAGTTCATTTTCTCTCTGTTTTTTATCTTTTAATCAGTTCCCAATCTACAGTAGGAAATTGCTTCTTATCCCTTACCTTGTTGATTTCCTCAGAAGCTTCTCATTCCAAACAGGGGCTCTACAGGTCAAACAACGGTAAGGCTTTGAGGGTTTATTTTTATTAAATTGCTAGCTCTCTGACTGGGAGCACTTAAAAGGGTTCTGGTATATTTTTAAAGCAAAGTTACATTCTTTTGGTGGTTTAGTGGCAATATTTTCTTTAGCAGAGTAGGTTTAAACTCTAGTAACCTTCTCAGCTTTTGGGAACTGCTGACACCTAATCAGTTGTTAGTTCCCTCCCTACCCATGCCAACTCCCACCTACCCCTAGTGAGAAGTCTTGCTTTATATGGCATCTCCCCATTTAACAAAGCACAGGAACTTGGAACAGCACATTTTGAATATAATTCAAGAGATTTAACTGTTTTTTCTCTGAAAGGACAGCTGGGAAACCGGCTGGTACTTTGGTAGATCTCTCTCTTTTGCTTTAACAGATACCTAAGCTCCATGAACAGAACAATGGCTGGGAAAAATCATATCACTAAAGCTGTTGCCCCCCGTTACAGCTTCTGCCTCTGTCCAGACAGAGATCCCAATGCCAGTTGAAGGACCGATTCCATGTGCAGGGTGCCTGCATGTTGAAGCTCTGAGGAAACAAGTGAAGGAACTCAGAGAGGAGGTGACAAGGCTGAGGAGCATTGAAGACAGTGAGAAGTACATTGATGAGATGCTTCTTGAAACATCTAAGCTCTCTAGCAGAGGAGAAGATGGGTGCCAACAGAATGATGAAGGTTGGACACAAGTCACCAGGGCCTGCAGAATCACCCATACAACTTCTCCAGCCCTTGAATTGGAGAATCATTATGCAGCCCTGGAAGTGGAGGAGGAGAAAATATCCCTGAAAAGGGAAGAACCAGAGCTCAAGTGCCCCAAAGTTGCGGAATCAGTGACCACAAGGAAGCGAAGGGTAGTGGTGGTTGGTGACTCTCTTCTGAGGGGTACTGAGGCGTCCATCTGCCAACCAGACTTGATGTCCAGAGAGGTATGCTGTCTGCCTGCAGCCAAAATCCAAGATGTTATGGAGAGTTTGCTGAGACTCATCAAACCCACTGACTATTACCCAATGTTGCTAATCCATGTCGGAACAAATGACACTGCCAAGTATCCATCTGAGCGGATCAAAAGTGACTTCATGGCTCTGGGACAGAGGGTGAAGCAGTTAGGTGCACAGGTGGTGTTCTCTTCAATCCTCCCTGTTGAGGTTAAAGGCCAAGGCAGAGAGGCTCGCATCCTGGAGATGAATGCATGGCTGCGTGGATGGTGTCATCGAGAGCGTTTTGGTTTCCTAGACCATGGGATGCTGTTCCAAGGGTTGCAGAGCAGAGATGGCATCCATCTGTCCAAGAAAGGTCAACACGTCTTCAGTAGTAGACTGGCTAATCTACTGAAGACGGCTTTAAACCAGATTCATTGGGGATGGGTGAAAAAAGCCCCCAGGTAAGTGAAAGCCCCCAGGTAAGTGATGCATTAAATACCTTTTTTTTTTTAGTATTAATCTTTTTATTAATAATTCCGAACAAAAAAAATACAATTCACATTTAAAGAAAAATAGAGAAATCCATTTAGTCCACATCCAGGGGAGCTACAAATACCAATTATACACAATATAAAAGAATAAACATTACTAACAGAAAATTATGCATGGAAGGGAGTTAATGCCCTAAAAATATGCAAAACTCTAGTTGTTTCAACTTGTTGACTTATAAAGATAAAGCATTATACATTATGCCTGTGGAACCTGATTTATAATAAACGATTCTAAAGACGAAGCCTCAGAGAAAACATACTTGGTGCCCCTAATGTAACCAAACATTTACAGGGAAACTTAAGGAAAAAGGATGCACCAAGTGCTAGAACGTGTGGCTTTAATAGCAGAAAAGCCTTGCGCCTAAGCTGAGTTTGCCTTGAGACATCTGGAAAAATATTAATTTTTTCCCCACAGAATTCAGCATTCTTATTTTGAAAAAACAAATGCATAACTGTGTTTTTGTCAACCTCAGAGGAGAAAGACACAAGAAGAGTGGCCCGAGTAGAAATCACATCATGTGAAGATTTTATAAACTCAGAAACATCTAATGAGTCTAACGAGGAAATGGGAGCGGCTCCTTGAGAGACACCACCTGAAGTCGCCCTCACTGAAGGCAAATAATAAAGCTTATTAATAACAGGTTTAGTGTTATCCTGATACCCTAAGATTTCAGATAAATATTTATCAAACAATATCTAAGGGGACAACAAGCGAGTACAGGGAAAATTTAGACATCTGATATTCGTTGCCCTCAGAGTATTTTCCAATAATTCTTGCTGGGTATGCAGGATAAGACTATTTTTAATAAATGACAAACAGGAATTCTGCAAAGTAACGCATTGAGTTTCCAATTTCTGACACTTATTATCTAACGCTGCTAACTGAGAATCATGATGAGCCAACTTAGCCACTGAGTCTTTCGAAAACTCTGAGAATTGAGATACAACAGAAATTAGAGAAGTTTCAATTCATGAGAGGACACACCATACATCAGATAAATAAATGTTCTGAGAGTCCACAGGTAAAATAGGTAAACCATCTTGATGGGCCCTCACGAAATCCTCTGGTACCTGAAGAGCCCGTGGTAAAGGAACATCCACAGGTTCTAAAGGACTCCCAAGGAGGACGGATGGAGATAGTACATCCACTCGTCGAGACTGCTCCTCCAACATAGGTGAAGAAGTCACTGGGCCGATGGAATACAAATCAGCAAGAGGGGCAGAGTTTGAAACTCTCAATGATACCAAAGAGCCATCTAAGAGAGGCGAAGACTTGGCAGCAACAACAGGAATCCCATCTACACCATTCACAGACACGACGTGTCTATCAATAGGCCCAACAATTTTAACAACTTTAGAGGGCTTCACTGTACTCACATTTAGGAGTCGTTTTCTATGCTTGCCCATTCCAAGAACGCCAGCTCTATAGCGCAAAAGGAGCACTCATTTGGAGTATAGTGTGCAATTCTGGAGAAAGCACCTTCAAAAGGATGTGAACAAGATGGAGTCGGTGCAGAGGGTGGCTACTAAAATGGTTAGTGGTCTTCATTATAAAACATATGAGGACAGACTTAAGGATCTTAATATGTACACCTTAGAGGAAAGGCGGGATAGAGGTGATATGATTGAGATGTTTAAATATCTCCATGGCATAAATGTTCAGGTGGAGAGCCTCTTACAATTGAAAGCAAGTTCTCCTACGAGGGGACATGGGATGAGGGTGAAGGGGGATAGATTCAGAAGTGATTTGCAGAAATATTTCTTTACGGAAAGAGTGGTGGATCCGTGGAATAGTCTCCCAGTGAAGGTGGTAGAGATGAGGGCAGTAACTGAATTCAAAAAAGCATGGGACAAACACAGAGGATCTCTAAAGGAAAAAAGGGGACTGTTGTAGTTGTTGATATGGAAGGACAGACTAGATAGGCCATGTGGCCTTTTTTCTGTCATCATGTTTCTATGTTTCTATGTTTCTTAATGCTTTCTGAAAATCCAGATACACTGTATCAGCTGGTTTACCCTTAGGCAGGGCCGGATTTACCTTGAGTGAGGCCCTACGCCAACAAAAATTGTGGGCCCCCAGAAAAAATAAAAACGAGATCCACTTACCAAAACAGAAATGGCAATAGATGTATAGAATTGCCTGACATAAAGAGTCAATAGGGACAAAATCAGCATCGGAATTCAAGAAATACATTAAAAAAGACATATTCCAGTTAATAAATTCAAAATAAAAAGTATTTTTCTACCTTCTGTTTGGCATTTTTTCAGTTGCAATTGCTCAAGTCACTTTCTTCTGGTTTCTTCGTGTCTTCTGCTAGCTATCCATTCGTCCTTTCTTCTCTTTTAGATGTTTTCCATTCTCTCTCTATTTCTGCTTTAACATACTGATTGTTTCCCTTTTGCTCTTTCCCCCAATTCTTTCCTTATTCCTTTATCATCCATTTAAATTTCACCCTTCCATTTTCAAGCCCCTCTTACTCTCCCAATACCCAGCCCATCATAGACTTTTCTTCCACACAAAATATTTTTCCCCTCTCCATTCTCATTCCCCATCCATTCTAGTCCTCCCCCCAAATCAGTTCCCTTATAGTTCTAGACCCACCCAGCATCCACTCCCTTCTAGTCCCATTCTCCCATGCCCCATATCAGCCCATTTCCAGTCCTATTCTAGCTCTTCATCAGACCATTTCCAGTGCTAGCCTTCACATCACAGGCCATTTCCAGTCCTAGCCCCCCCCATCACAGCCTATTTCCAGTCCTAGCCCCCACCATCACATCCCATTTGCAGTCCGAGTCCCCCTGCACCATCACAGCCCATTTGCAGTCCTAGTTCCCCCCCCCCACCATCACAGCCCATTTGCAGTCCAAGTTCCTCCCCCCATAGCCCTTTTCCGGTCCAGGTCCCTCCCCCATCACAACCCATTTCCAGTCCAAGTCCCCCCCCCCCATAGTCCTTTTCCGGTCCAGGTCCCCCTCCCCATCACAACCCATTTCCAGTCCATGCCCCCCCCCCCCATAGCCCTTTTACAGTTCAGGTCCCCCCCCATCACAGCCCATTTCTTTCCAGTCCAAGTCCCCCCCCCCATAGCCCTTTTCTGGTCCAGGTCCCCCCCCTTCACAACCCATTTCCCGTGCTAGTCCCCCCCCCCCATAGCCCTTTTACAGTTCAGGTCCCCACCCCCATCACAGCCCATTTCTTTCCAGTCCAAGTCCCCCCCCATAGCCCTTTTCCGGTCCAGGTCCCCCCCCCCCCATCATAACCTATTTCCAGTCCATGTCCCCCCCCCCATAGCCCTTTTACAGTTCAGGTCCCCCCCCCCTAGCCCTTTTCCGGTCCAGGTCCCCCCCCCCAATCACAGCCCATGCAGTCCTTGGCCCCCCCAACCAGCACCGCGGCTGTCTGAGAGGCTTCAGAGGGAGCCGGGTAAGCTCGTGCGAGGCCCCGGCTCCCTCTGTACAGCCGCCAGCGTGAAGAGCCTTTTCCTTCACGCTGGCGGCTGTATCTGTGAAGCCGCGAATGCTGGGAAAGGTTAAAGGGCATTGCCTTTAACCTTTCCCAGCAATCGCGGCTTTACAGATACAGCCGCCAGCGTGAAGGAAAAGGCTCTTCACGCTGGCGGCTGTACAGAGGGAGCCGGGGCCTCGCGCGAGCTTACCCTGCTCCCTCTGAAGCCCTGCGGTGTGTGGGCCGGCCCCAGGTGGGCCCTTGCCAGCTGTGGGCCCTACGCCATGGCGTACATGGCGTATAGGTAAATCCAGCCCTGCCCTTAGGCATATGGATTGGTCAGTAATTGGTCAGTAATTGTGCCCTGCCCTTAGGCATATGGATTGGTCAGATTGGTCAGTAATTGTGTTCTTTATAAAAGCTTTCACCTTTTTCCCCATTATGGCAATATCATCCTGAAAGCACCCAATTTTGTCTGATCTTAGAAGCTAAACAGAGCCAAACCTGATCAGTACTTTGATGGGAAACCACCTTACAATAGGTGCTATAGCTTACTGTGTGAAAGAAAGGTTTGGCAATCTGTTTCTGGTTGCACCTTACCAAGCAAAACCAGGAGACAGTCACAACACAGACAACTATCCATGCATCCATGGGTCACCAGGAGTTGACATTGAGTTGATGGCACTTAACAGCACTAAGGCAAAATAAAAATGTATCAAAGATTTTTTTTTGTTTTATCCCTTTTATATTTCACAATTGTATATTTTTATACATTTTTTTAGTCCTAAAATATTTTTTGCAACACCAAAATAAAGCAGACCTTATTAAACTTTATTAAACTTAGGGAATCTTCTGAACTTCTAGCTTTCTTCCACAGGCAGGTCAATCACCTTCAGAGACGAAGTCCAGTCTACATCTGTAACAGATCACAAGACAAATAGCACAAAGAAATACAAGCGAGAAAGTATAGTTCTTCTTGAGGTGTCTTCTTCACAACTGATTCCAATTAGCCTTCAGGCAATCCAGCAACAGGCTTGAGTTACTGAAAAATAGGATAGATTTGTTGAACTGGTTAATCATTATGTATATTGGTGAGAATGAGGTTACTTCATGGTTGTGCTTCTTAGCAGGACTCAGGTTGCATAAATGAACAATTTATTACAATGAAATGACATATTCTAGTTCTCCATGGGTATTATATACAATCTCAAAAATATCACTTAGCTTTCTTCTGATCAAAAAAATGCAGGAAATGCTGTAAGTCATAATCACATCTCCTGTACATCAAAGTTACCTTCATGGGATAAGTATCATACTGATGCCTTGGAAAATCCCAATTAATCATTGGACTCCATTATCCTACTTCTCTTTAGGAATCCCGTGAGGTGTTCATTAGGGTCCATTCAGTTCAACAAATCACCACTGTTGCAGGCTAATTCCCTTCCACTGGTGCCCACATCCCCTGGTGGAGAGGGACAGGAACTGCAAGGTGTGTCTAGCAGCATGTGTGCAACTCCAATAAGGCTGCTTGCAGCACTGAAGTGGCAGCTGTGCCATGATGGCAGGGAGGGAGGGAATGGCTGGCATGCTGTTCACTATGTTTGTTGGACCCTGGCATCCGGCTAGTTTTCTGAGTGGATGGGTTTGCTCTGGGAGCAGGATGCCCCCCACCCACATAAATTGAGTGGATATATGCATGGGGGGGGGGGGGGATATGCCACTGGGGCAGGAATAGCATTTCAATATGATAAAAGCCCATGTCAGAAGAAAAATGCCCACTCTGCCCCCTCATCTGCCAAATAACAAGCATAAGCTGTGAGTGAACCCTCTATAAGTAAGTACTTAGTCAGTTGCAATCATCTGAGCCACATATTAACTCAAATTAGCTATGGGGTCTGCAAAATATGAGATTGTTCCATGACTGCCTCACAAGCACACGACAGGAAATGAGTACATTATTCATTCTGCTAAGACACCCATGATCTGGAATGTGTGTGTTCATGTATCATGGCCTGCCCCTTTGACTGGATAGATCCCATATGTAAGACATGAATGTCAGTTGAACCAGCAGCATAGCAAGGCAGTGCAACAGACAGACCTAGCAAGATGTCCCTCTCTCACATCAGCTGAACATACCTTTTCAGACAAGTATGGCACAGAACCTGCAGAGATCTAAGCAGACATAGGCATACCCCAACTCATGCCCTCATACACCCTGACAATGACCACATATATACCCATGGATTGATGGACCCATGTGTCTGCTCTGTGGTGCCAAACACATGGCCAGTGTGTGTATGACAGAAGGGTCATGTGTTCAAGGCCAGCTTGTGGATCAGGAAATGTGTATCTAGGTGTGTTAACCTGATCCTATGTTTCCAGAACTGTATCAGCATGAGCAGCCTTCAACATTTCATACAGCAAGAGGCTATACAAAGAATGTGTACCACCCATAGCTGGATGACAGAGCATGTTAGTACCATCAGCACATTGAGTGGGTGTTGACAGTGTCTGAGCATTGCAAAGTGTGCTAATAGAACCTGCATACTGAGCAGATGGTGGAATGACTAAGGGGCAGGTAAGAATGCCAACCTATATCACTTTTGGATAGCGGGATCATGTTGTCTCCAGAGTAGTGTGAGCCTCAGCAATGCATGTGGTGCCCAGGCTTTATGGCTGTGCATACAACATGCTACAAGTCAGCTACACAGCAGCCCCACATACTGTGTGAGATATAATTTACAAGCAGAAGGTTAGTCTGCAGTAAGTAGTTGCAACCTGTGACTGTGACGCTGTAATGCATTCCCAGTAACACTATTGACAAGGCCTATCCCTACAACATTCCCCTACACTGACCTCCCAACATTACACTGTTGTGCAGATCCCAAATCATCTGCCGGCTACACTGTAGTAAGCAGGGGGACACGTGTGTGTGTAGCAACCCTCAACTCTGATTCAGCCTCCAGGCCTCAAGATGCACCAATTTGCACAGGTGAGAGGCCAGATTAATGCCAACTGCCAGAACAGCTGTATTTGTGGCAGCAATGTCAACCCACCTGGTGCAGCTGCAGCCGGAGCTAGGCTCAGGGGGAGGGCTGGCCCCTGTGAATGTTCAATCCATTCACTTAGTTGGTGACACTGGCAGGAATCTGGAATTAACTGCATGTAACATACAGTAGAAACATAGAAACAGAAAAATGATGACAGAAAAAGACCACATGGCCTATCTAGTCTGTCCTTCCAAAGAAACAACTACAACAGTCCCCTTTTTTTCCTTTGGAGATCCTCTGTGTTTGTCCCATGCTTTTTTGAATTCAGATACTGTCCTCATCTCTACCACCTCCACTGGGAGACTATTCCATGGATCCACCACTCTTTCCATAAAGAAATATTTCCACGTATCACTCCTGAATCTATCCCCTTTCACCCTCATCCCATGGCCCCTCATAGCAGTACTTGCTTTAAATCGAAAGAGGCTCTCTCCCTGTGCATTTATGCCACGGAGGTATTTAAACGTCTCAATCATATCACCTCTATCCCGCTTTTCCTCTAAGGTGTACATATTAATATCCTTAAGTCTGTCCACATATGCTTTATAATGAAGCCCACTAATCATTTTAGTAGTCACCCTCTGTACTGACTCCATCCTGTTCACATCCTTTTGAAGGTACGGTCTCCAGAATTGCACACTATACTCCAAATGAGATCGCACTAAAGACTTATAGAGAGGCATTATCACCTCCTTTTTTCTGCTAGCCATTCCTCTCCGTATGCACCCAGCATCCTTCTAGCTTTTGCCGTCACCTTTTCTACCTGTTTAGCCACTTTAAGATCTTCAGACACAACCACGCCTAGGTCCCGCTCTTCTTTAGTGGACATTTCGCTTGTCCCATGCTGCTATATAGGGTCTGACCATGGTGCTATAAGGTCAAGATATAGTGATATTTAGGCTGTTTTTTATGGCATCCAGTCACTGCACAGGCTGCTAGCTGTCCATGCTCTTTGTACAAAGCCAATGTGTTCATGGTGGCTATGTGCACATGCAGTGTGTGGTATATGAGTGGCTGATACAGGACAGTGTTGCTCAACATATGCAGACTGCTTGGGATTGATCCGGTTGATAGGAATTCCCAGAAAGTGAGGCTAGCAGCTGTTCTTGGGCTCTTGATAACCTGCTGGTAACTATGGTCTTGGTAGGCCCTTCTGCTTGATGTCAGCACCCCCCCACCATCACCACCACCACCACCACAACAACACTCGCTGCATTAGAGTTCCTTGTTAACAGCTACTGTAACCCTACAGACTGACATCTGTCCATCCTCCTTCACCGTTTCTTTTGTGCACTCCGTCAGATCAGAACGCTCCGTCCCTTTTTGCTGCCTTCAATCACCATTCTGCTGCTTGCTCTGGTAATGAGTAGGTTAGTCTACTGCAATGTGGCCCTTGCAAACGTGCCTCAATATCAGCTCCAGCATTTACAGCTATTACAAAATACTGTGGCATGTATTATCACTCACGTTAGGCGTTCAGACCACGTCACCCCACTTCTTATGCATCTTCATTGGCTTCCTATCCACTACAGAATTCAGTAGAAATTTCTGATTCTGACCCATAAAGTTATTTATACCTCCACACCTCATATCATTGCACACCCCCTATTGTCAACTCCGGTCCCTCCATGCTAATCGGCTTTCTCTCTCATCCTCATCTCATGCTCACTTAGAACTTACCCACCCTGCTGCATTTTTCTTTCTTAGTCCTGTACTCTGGAATGCACTGCCATCTTCACTTTGCCTTGAAGCCTCCTATCAGAAGTTCAAGACACATCTCAAAAAACATTTGTTCCATCAAGCCTATGACATCCTATAAACCAGTCCTCTTTAGTTCTTCTATCACTCTTCACTGTCTCTGCTGGCTGTTGCTGTATCTGTTCCTTCTTTCCTGTCACTTAATGGTGTTCCTTTCTTTTTTCTTTTGCAGCATTAATGCTTTATTGTAAACTACTGTAATACCTTGGCAGTATATCAAATATAAAGTAAAGATAAAAGAGTCCCTGGCTAATAGGAGCAGGACACAAGGCCCAGAGAAAACAGATCACTCCAAGATGCTGCACTTGTATAGGGTACCAAGCAACTTGCATCATGCACTGCAGACAATACTTACAGCACACTGGCAGTGATAGAGATTTGCTCCAGAACCTACAGAATCCAGGGCTTGCTCTGGGGACCAGGTGATGTGCGCCCTCCCTCGCTCGGGGTGAGTGTAAACAGATCATTTGCAAATATTGCAGCTGTCATGTGCAGGAAGCACACATTGTTCCTGCATAGTACAGTGTTGACATGATGGTTTGCTGCATTCTCCATATGGCCATCAGTTGCATATATGTGCTCAGATTATGCGGTGCATCATGGGTAATGGAGGGTCTAACTGATACCAGCACCCAAGGCCCTAATTGCAGCCATAGCAGCAACTGTGATCACTGGAGCATTGCCCAGTACCTGCCTGTCTTCTAAGATGGTGGGGGATGTGTTCATGGCCCCCCAAGGAGGGCAGGAGGTCAGTGATTTGAGTTAGGTGTATCTGCAGGTGTATCTATCATGCAGTGTACAGCAGGTAACAAGGCACTGCTCGCCCTGCACATGTGCTGCCTCAGTGGTTAGTGCCACACTGTGGCGCAGCAGACCTCTGTTTGCGACTGTTGTTTGGCATTGGGGTACAGTGGAGTGACGGGCATCTTGCCCTCACATGTGGCTTGGCCTTTGGACAAGGGATGTATTCTGCAGCAGTGAGTCTGTTATGCAGCTAGTGTACTGAGTGTGCAGTGCAGTATGTATTACATGTGCACCACAATAGGTAGGTCCTAGGTGTGGTGTACCATTGTCTCAGACTGTGCCAGCCATGTTGTTGTGTGATAGGCGATGGCCTAGTATGTAGCAGAGCTAGGTCCTTTTTCCTGCTTTAAAATGTTATTGCTGATTTTGGAAAATTGCAGAATGCTGTTAGCTGTTAGAAAGAAATTCCATTCTATTCTGGTTTGATAACATGTTCTGCTCTCCTGGAGATAAGAGAATTAAACCTTGGTACTGTTTATTGTTTAGGTAAGTCAGATGTCTCTTTCAGTAGAATGCCGCGCCACTGTATCTTTGCTGATTGTGCACTGACCTCGTAATTAGGATGAAAATATAGCAGAGAAACTGAACAGTGTAAGAATATTTTGTCTAGCATTATGAAGATTGTTTAGTGCTTTTAGCCAAGGCTAGAGATACGTCTTAACCTTGCTTTGTTTGGCCTCGCTTTGTTTTGCTTTTGTTAAGAATGCTTCTGATATGCCTTCCACTATCTTTGCAGAAGTAGCAAAATATACTGTAGTAAAAGTATTATGTTTAGTGTTATGTCTAATTGCTGACCCGTGGCTAGTAAGACCCAAGCAGGGGGAGCGAGTCCTGAGGGGGAGCGAGTCCGGTCAGAGATGTCTATTGGATGAGAGTAAGTGGGCCATTGTGGCCAATGAGGAGTTTTGCCTGTATTAGACTGGAGAAGAAAAGTATATAAACTGTCATTTTTCTGAGCTCTGGGCTCAGACTATTTTGAATGTTACTGCAATCTGAGCCTGTGCACATTAAACCGGCTTGAATCTTTGCCTGACTCCGGGTATTATTTATTGCATGCTTATCAGCTACTACATATTTCTGGTGCATTGGCCGGGAATGTGCGAGTGGGGGATGGTATGCAAGTGAATATGCCCCGACATCTCGCCTCACAGGTTTGGTCCAGCTAGAGCCGAGCCTGACTGACCGCAAGAGGGTCTCTGGCGCCCCTGGTCCTTTTGTATCGGAGGAGACTCCTCCTTGCCTCCGCGGGCTGCTGTTTCTGGCTGGCCAACACCTCGAACCCGAGGGGGGTCCAGGATTCAACCCAAGGAGGGATTGGTTGCGCAGCGCATTAGCTACCGGATCCGGTGAGTATTGATTTTTCTGGTTTTTAGTCAGATAGCTCTGGGAAAGTCTCGAGATACATCTGGTACAGTAACAGGTAAAGGAAGTCTGATCAACTTCCACGGGCGATCCTAGTACCCCTGCAAGTAGTGCACGGGGCGAACCCATCAGCCCTTTCGGTTTCAGTAATCCTGGTTTGTCAGTCAGCCCGGGAATTCGGAATTTGGAAAATGCTAGCATGTTTGTCTGTGTGAAGAATGCTTGTGAAAAGGAGGAAGCAAATTCCGAATTCCCGGGCTGACTGACAAACCAGAATTACTGAAACCGAAAGGGCTGATGGGTTCGCCCCGTGCACTACTTGGTCAGGAGGCCTGGACCGATGGGCAATAGGGTGGCTGGGTTTAGAGTTTGGCTGACACTTAATTGTAATCGAGGATTCTCACATAGCATATTTTGATATTTCAGCATTCGGGCATTAGTGAACCAATGGCTTCCTTTATGTTCCATCAGGGTTAAATCAGAGTGTGATACAGTAACTTGAAGATTTTGTCCTAAGGTGAGCTTGTCAGCTTCGCTCACTAAGAGGGCTGTGGCTGCTACAGCTCTCAGGCAAGGTGGCCAGCCTTTGGCAACAGGATCCAATTGTTTCGTCAGGTAGGCCACAGGTCGCTGCCAAGACACAAGAGGCTGGGTCAAGACTCCCAATGCGTTTCCACTTGATTTATGGACATACAGACGAAATGGTTTCTGCACATCTGGTAGTCCCAAAGCTGGGGATGGCATCAATGCTGTTTTGAATGCTTTATCTTGTTCTGAGCCCCATTCCAGGGGAGATTGTTCCATTCCTTGTGTGACTTGGTACAAGGGTTTTGCCATGATTGCAAAATTTGGTATCCATATTCGGAAGTAGCCTGCAGCTCCCAAGAAAGCTCGCACCTGTTTCCTAGTAGTGGGGGTTGGGATGCGGCATACTGCTTCTTTTCGCTCAAGTCCTAATTTCCGGGTTCCTTTGGACAGGTGGAACCCTAAGTATTTCACTTCTGTCTGGCACAGCTGCGCCTTGGCTCTGGAAAACTTGTATCCAGCTTCATTCAAAAGGTGCAAGAGATCACTTGTAGCTTGTATACAATCAGATTTGTTATTGGTGGCTACATATTGGAGCAAAATTCTTTTTCCCGGAATCACAGAGTAGCTTGACAAATCTTGACTGAGGACTGCACTGAAGATAGTGGGTGAGTTCTTAAATCCTTGTGGTAATCGAGTCCAAGTAAGTTGCCCTCGCCGTCCTGTGGTAGGGTTTTCCCATTCAAATGCAAACAAAAACTGACTGGCCTCTGTCAGGCGTATACAGAAAAAAAGGCATCTTTTAAGTCCAAAACAGTAAAGTGAGTGGCTTCTGCTGGAATCAGTCCTAGGAGGGTGTAAGGATTTGGTACTACTGGATGTATGGTTTCAACTGCACTGTTTACTCGACGTAGATCCTGCACTGGGCGGTAGTCACCTGTCCCAGGCTTCTTGATTGGGAGAAGGGGGGTATTCCAGGGTGATTGGCATTCTCTTAGAAGTCCGTACTGCAATAATTTCTTCAGGTGGCGATAAATGCCTTCAATTGCTGGTCTTGGGAGGGGATACTGACGCACATGCACTGGTTCTGCTCCTGGCTTAAGGGTAACAAGTACAGGAGCTATATTCTTTGCTAGGCCAGGTGGATTATTCTCTGCCCATACTCCAGGTGGGGCTGCAATGCTGGTAAGTATACAGGAACTTTGCTGTTTTGGATGCTGGTAAATAGAACCGCCATTCTTCTTCTCGGGGAACAGTCAGCACTATCAATCCAGCTCCTTCAATTAGGAAAACTTCCTCCACATCATTCAACTAAAGTATCAGCAAGAAGAACTGCTCTCTTCTCCATCTTACATTCACTTTCTCTGTCACATTATCTCCACAATTCACAGACATTCTGAACAACTTAATCGTGCTGTATTCATGCTCGCAAATCCATCCCGTTTCTGCAAGTTCTGTTTTATATCTCCCTGGGACTGACTTGACAAAAACTGCATTTACCATGCACAAATTCTCCTGGGCTGCTGGATTGCATGGAGCATATAGTGAGGGCTGCCTGCACTATTTGGATTCCACTTCATGTTCTCGGGCGCTGACTGTGGGTGACTCTGAACTGGTAAAATGAATCCCTGCCTGCAGTGTCAGCGGTGGACTGTAGCCCCCACATGTGCTTGTCAACAGACAGAGGAACAATCTAGATAGAGTCCTTACAATAGAAAACTACACTTTTGCAACATGTTATAATAACAAATCCTAACAGAAAGAACTATAGTTCATAACATGACGACTACATAGCTGTTACGTATAACTGGAATAAAATTACTTGGCAAAAAACTAACTGCCAGCCGTAATCAGCTTGGCTTTACAAAAGAAATTACTTTCAATTTTACAGTTTTTAGGAAGCAGAGATTCAAAAAGACATTCATTCTGGATGCTTTTTCCATAAAGCGGGTGGACATCTAAAATACATATACACATTTTCCTTCCTAGTTCGTAGGCTTCGTAGGGCAAAGGGAAAATACAAGCATCCTTTCCTATTGAAACCTGAGTCCTACAAGATTTCTGCTCACTTGATCTGCACAGGAATTCGAGTAGGAATGTAACCCTTTCCAGGCTAAGTACAATACTATTGAGATCCACAATTCTGACTAAACATTCGTATTAAATGATATATAATACATGACCATAGCAGAAGGCACATCACTATTACAAAATATTGAATAAAAACAGGTATAATTCCCTAAAATAAGCACCCATTAGCCCAGCAGCAGAACGTTGAAAACATGCCTTCATAGGGTTAAAACATTCCTCTACACAAACACGTCTCTTGTCAGTTTCACTCTGCGCTGCAAGACAGCTGAATGAGAGAGAGACAGCTTCGTGATTTTACAGTGACTCTAGGGGTTCGCAGTCTGCTTAACTATACTTTTACTATTTCATATGCGGTAAAGTGTCACAAATTACCCACGGAATATAATCCTACCCTTATACTAGAAGGGAAACTCATGGTTTCAACAGATAACAAAGACAAACTCCCAACGCTTCCTCCTTTTCACAAGCATTCTTCACACAGACAAACATGCTAGCATTTTCCAAATTCCGAATTCCCGGGCTGACTGACAAACCAGAATTACTGAAACCGAAAGGGCTGATGGGTTCGCCCCGTGCACTACTTGGTCAGGAGGCCTGGACCGATGGGCAATAGGGTGGCTGGGTTTAGAATTTGGCTGACACTTAATTGTAATCGAGGATTCTCACATAGCATATTTTGATATTTCAGCATTCGGGCAGGAGGGCATGGAAGTAATGGACATTGTGTACTCAAGTTGTCCAAACTGCCCAGAGATTTACCTGAAGTGGCCCCAGGTTCTTCCTATAGCCCTTCATAGGATATACTTAGCCCCTGCCCCTAAGTCTTTAGGAGTTTCCCCTTTTGAGATTCTGAGATTCTGTAGCCTATTGTATAGAGAGTAAAAGGAGATGTGTGGCAGATAGGATCTGAAATTACTAGATAAGCACTATTGGTTTTAAGTTCTGTTTTGCAGGGTCTTCATGCGTGAGTACGAGATCAGCCCATCCAAACCCCTGCATTCTTTCAAGCCTGGAGCCTCGGTGTGGGTGACAGAGTAGAAGAAGACACCGCTGGCGCCGTATTGGAAAGGGCCATATGTCGTCTTGTTATCAACCCCAACAGCAGTTAAAGTGGCCGAGATCGACTCCTGGATCCACCACAGTCGAGTGAAACCAGCCACAGTTCCTGAGAGTTGCCCCTGGACCTGGCTCGCTAATCCTGCATCACCGTTGCGACTCACACTGCAAAGAAAAGATCCGTCATCGTAAGAACTTTACCAACCTGCTCCTGGACGTCAAGAGAACAGACGTCCTCCAGTTTTGCATTCCAGCAGCCGCTTCTGAACTTGGTCGTGGACTTCCATAAATGACTCCATTGCGCCTCACCCTACGACAACAGCCACGGACCTAAGACTTATTGGTCCCTCGGAAACTGCACTATTTCAAGACTGTTTGTTTATCCGAGGGTAAGCCTCGCATCTGGAGAAAGCGGAAATCATCAGAAATAGACTGTGTTGTGTTAAGAAATTGAGTCCTCTACGAGACTGTGTTCAAATGCTCTGAAAAAAAAAAAGAAAAAGAAAAAAAACTGTTTTGATCTCCTAAAAAGTGAACTGCTCTAAGGAGGCAATAATAGCCTGAGAGACTGTACTATGATATTTTAAGAGCCTGAGACATCCCAGAGGACAGTGATACTTTGGAATCTACAGCCCTACTCCTGCCACAAAGCTGGTAGGTCTACGTACGGCAGAAGCTTGAGGACCTACAATCAACTCTACGTCTGCTACCTGTTGTGGAAGCCGACAGTTCCACCATTTTTCCAGAGACTATGCTCTTTATGGATTCTTATTCTTGCTTCGTTCTGGCGGCAGCCTTGGGGTGCTTTGAATTGACTCTTGCCCTACTTCCCTGTGCAGCCTGCAAACCTAGTATTTGCACAACAGGGAATACCCGGACTTGTCTCAACCCCCCGCCAGAATCTTTCCTCTCCTGTTATGGGAACTGCGATGGAACAATGAGAACAGGCCTATTGCTATGATGAACAGTATATATGTCATTTTTTCCTCCTATGTCTCCTGCCCCTCCGCTTATACACTAGGCATGCTATATGATTTGACAAAGACACTTGTATCAAATGTATTTTTGATTGTGGCTATTTGCATATGTATCCCCTGTTTCCTGCCCTTATGCTTGCGCATGCTGAACTCTATTATCGATAGTACTATTGACCGCAAGGCAGCGGCACATATATTAGTCTCAGGGAATTATTACCCTATACCACACAGTGATCCCTCTACTATGGTCTGAAGTATTTTTACTATATGTGTGATTTGATTCTCACCCTTCCTCATGTGCGGGTGTGAATAATCAAAAGGAGGGAATGTGATAGGCGATGGCCTAGTATGTAGCAGAGCTAGGTCCTTTTTCCTGCTTTAAAATGTTATTGCTGATTTTGGAAAATTGCAGAATGCTGTTAGCTGTTAGAAAGAAATTCCGTTCTATTCTGGTTTGATAACATGTTCTGCTCTCCTGGAGATAAGAGAATTAAACCTTGGTACTGTTTATTGTTTAGGTAAGTCATATGTCTCTTTCAGTAGAATGTATCTTTGCTGATTGTGCACTGATCTCGTAATTAGGATGAAAATATAGCAGAGAAACTGAACAGTGTAAGAATATTTTGTCTAGCATTATGAAGATTGTTTAGTGTTTTGAGCCAAGGCTAGAGATACGTCTTAACCTTACTTTGTTTGGCCTCGCTTTGTTTTGCTTTTGTTAAGAATGCTTCTGATATGCCTTCCACTATCTTTGCAGAAGTAGCAAAATATACTGTAGTAAAAGTATTATGTTTAGTGTTATGTCTAATTGCTGACCCGTGGCTAGTAAGACCCAAGCAGGGGGAGCGAGTCCTGGGCCCGGTCAGAGATGTCTATTGGATGAGAGTAAGTGGGCCACTGTGGCCAATGAGGAGTTTTGCCTGTATTAGACTGGAGAAGAAAAGTATATAAACTGTCATTTTTCTGAGCTCTGGGCTCAGACTATTTTGAATGTTACTGCAATCTGAGCCTGTGCACATTAAACCGGCTTGAATCTTTGCCTGACTCCGGGTATTATTTATTGCATGCTTATCAGCTACTACAGTTGCATTCCTAGGTTTTGCCCATTGCAGGCAAGGACCTGCAGTCTCTTTGATTCTAGACAGTGCTATGGAGAAGAGTGTGGAGTGTAGCCTAATGGTTCAAGCACTAGCTCAATAAGTGACAGACCATGATTTGACTCCCATTTGTTCTCTTTGTGGCTGTGGGAAACTCACTTCAATATACTGGCAGAAACAGTCCGAGGTCTGCATTGACTGTAGGACACATGTAATACTTTTTTATGTGTTACAATAGCACTTTGGGTCTGCCAATATGCACATTGCACTCATGCCCATCTGACAGCATGACTTTATTGGCTCTGCTGTAGCCCATTGCAAAGGTTCAGACATGTTCACCCTACAGATGTATGACATATGAGTCGTACATGATTGAAATATTTCATCACAACTGTGACTGAACATCTTTGGCTCTATCACATATATGCAATACATGCAGGCATATCCCACTCCTGGGATAGCCACTTGCAGAGATTATCGCACGCCCCTACTTGTCCATATGGCCAATATGAGTGACACTTGTCCAGTTGTTATATGCACATGTGTCAGGAGGATTGTATGGTGGTTAGAAAAGCTGACACAGCTTTCATACCAAAATAGCTGGTATTGGGACTTTCCCGTGGCACAGCTACACTATTTTCACACACACTACAATTGCATTTGTGCGGTCATATCATATACATTGGGGCAGCAAGGCCATACCGCAGTCTCATCCATCCTTCAGCCCATCCATCAACATATGCCCATTATGTACAGTCATGTATTCCCCTGCCTACTGCTACACCATGGCCCACATAGGAACAGTTTAATTATTTGGATGTTTCACTCACACCTCTGCTGTGGATGAGCTGCACGTCACCATTCCTGCTCGGTCATCCTTTTGCTGCCCACATTGTGGCGATGTTGGCTCCGACAGGTGACAGATCTTCCCAATCCTATGCCACACATAGACATCACAGTATATTACGTGGACACCCCTCACTGATACAATACAGCTGCCTCCCACATGCTCATCCCACTTAATGAGTGACAGGTAAGATGCATATGGATCTGATGTGACCATCAGCTCTTACCTTTCCTTCCGTCCATTACCTAAAATACGACTTTCACAGGGGCTCCCTTATCCTGCGTTAAGGTGACTGCCATTTTCGGGTATTAAGGTGCATACTTGACACCTTAACACCTGATGTTATGTTTGTGCCTGATAAGTGGAGCCAAGTGCCCTTACCAGTGGAACGCCTACTGTCCACCCCGGCTTTTACCGCATGATATCATCCTTACCACTGCCGTTAACGCTTGCTAACTGGTGCACCCTCTTCAGTAAACATACCCCTAAATGTCTTAATTAGAATTTTTCTTACATATGCACATTAAACGAGGATTGAATTTTAACTGACTACACATCACATTAATTTATTTAATTTCAGTTTTTACATTTTTTTAAAATTAATGCATAATGGTTGATTGTTGATTCCTGATTGGTGTGTTGAGCTTGTAAACACTTAAGCAAAGGCATCAGAAGATGGGCATTACTAATGAAAAGGCTCTGTTGAAGTATTTGTGAGGCCAACACTCTGACCAGGAAGCTACCATGCACAATTTTGAAAGAAATCACAAATTCACTTCAGTTTTGAATTAATGTTATATCAGAAACATCTGTGTCACAATCGGTTACTAGGCACAAAAAGGGATCTATGAAAAAAACTTGCACTAAGAAAGGTTTATTATGCAACTCGGTAAAATTTTAGCACACAGCAGACACAAGCTGCCAGCTGGTGCCCTTTAGTAAACGACACCCTTGCTGTTTATGTGAGCTGAGGTTCCAAATCAATCATGTTTAGCAGCCTTTTCAATTTGGTCTGGCGAGCTACAGTAATTCCTCTTTCCCCACCCTTAACTTTAAAACACCAAAATATAGCATACGAAGCACATCCCGTACCCTTCAACAAGCATTCACGCTCAGAATGTACCAGACATCCCCCTGCCTCCCCAAGAAGCATTGCCCTAGTCCATAATAAGTATGCTCTCATCCTCCCAAGAGGTATCCTTCAAATGTATAGCAGGAACACCCACACCATTGCTCTTAGAGACCTTCTCTTCAGTGGCAACCCCAGAGCCTTTTCTCCCACACACAGCAGGACCATCCTAACCACCTCAGGTCTTACCAGTTCCGAGGTGCAGGATCTTCATGGGCAAGAAGGGTGTCCGAATGCTCCTGCCCACGCACTGCAGCTGCTGGAAGCATGTCACCACTATCTCATAATAACAGCAACCTTAATAGCATCATTTATCAGTGGCGACAGTATAGGCAGAAGGGCTTATTCATTCCTCCTGCTCATGCAGATCTTGAAACACAACACTAGTAACACTTGTTTCTGGAGAGGGTCTTGCTCTGCGTGTGTATGTGTATGTTTATGTGTGTATATGTGCACATTTGTGGAGGAAGCCTTCAGAGGAAAACAAATGGTTCCTACTTCATGCAATGAGAAGAGACCTCTCAGGAGAATGTCTCCTGATGGTGAAAGAGACCTGGTGTGTGCTGAGAAAGAATGCTTTTTGGGGGGTCAGGGTCAACCCAAAGTAGTAGGTGCCATAGGCAAACCTTCAGCCTTATGCCCCACCTCTGATATTTTGATAATTAAAATCAACAGTCATGATAATCTGAATACCACACTTCCAAGAACAATCCAGTAAAATTGCATTGGACAATATGAAACATTGCTTTGTATGTATGTGAGTGCCTGATCTTCCTGCAGGTAACAGAATGTGCCGATGGCTCTTTGTGTTTCTGTGGCTGTCAGAATCTATTATTTTGCTTTTTTATTATTTATTTATTTATTTATAGTCTCTTCTATACCGCGCTATTCAGCATCAGTGCAGTTTACAATGAACAATAATTTACACATTTCCGATGGTACTTTGTGTTTACAGTTGAACAGGTAATACAACTTGGATAACAGGGGTAACTATTTACAACTTACATTATCGTGACCTCCTTTTTAGTTTCAGTCATGGGGGTTTTGGGTGGCTTGTGTGGTTGGTGCTATGTCTGCGTTGGTTACTGGGTAATACAGGAGGAAGAGGTGGTGCTTCAAGGCCTTTCTGAACTGAAATAAGTCTGGGATCGCTCGGATGCCATGAGGGAGGCTGTTCCAGCACCTTGGTGCATAGAATTGGTAGGCCCTGCCTGCTGTTGCCTTAGTGCATTGTGTTAGTGATTTTGGGACTATCAGGGTGTTGAGAGCCACTGACCGTCTGTCCCTATTGTGTGGTGTCGTCTGGATTAGTTCTGTTAGTGAAGCAGACGAGAGTCCTTTGATGGCCTTGCATGTAAGTAGTAGGGTCTTGTATGTGAGTCTACTTTGTATCGGGAGCCAGTGGAGTTGTTTTAGGATGGGTGAGACATGGTCTTTCCTGGATGCTCCGTGTAGGACTCTTGCTGCGACGTTCATTGCCAGTTGCAGTGGATTCAAGGTGGCTTGAGGGAGACCTTGCAGGATTGAGTTTGCATAATCAAAATGTGGTATGATTAGTGCCTGATAGATGGTCCTGAAATCGTCCGGCTCCAGCAGGGATCGTAGGTGTCTGAGGGATCAGATTTTGTGGTATACCGCTCTTACAATGTTTCCTATGTGCGCTTTCATATCCAAGTGCTGGTCTAAGGTGACACCGAGGTATCTGATAGTGGGCTTTGTCTGGAGGTCTGCTTCCTTCACTTTTACAGAAGACGGAGCGGTGAAGTTTCGGTTCCTTGTAATGAACAACACCTCCGTTTTCTTGTGTTGGATCCTGAGGTTTTGGGATTGCAGCCAGTTGGATACTTCATTTATGCAGTTTGTTAATGGTGTGAGGTCGGGGTTCTCTGTTGAAAACGGCATGTATAACAGCACGTCATCAGCGTATATCAGGCAGTTTACACTGAAGGACCGGATCAGGTTGCAGATAGGCTGCATGTATATATTGAACATCAGGGCGGAGAGGGAGGACCCTTGTGGTACACCTTGCTTTTGGTGGAACGGATCTGATGATGTATCGCTGGATCATACCTGTTGCCATCTGTCGGAAAGGTAGGACCTGCACCACTCAAGTGCTTTATCGGTGATTCCCAGCTTTGACTGCTGCTGCTCTTTGCTGCCCCCCAGAAGCTTCTGCTCTAGGTGACTGCTTAGTCTCGCCTAGGCCAGCCCTGTCAGGGGGAGTGGGGAATACCTACTATGCCTAGGTTGAGGGGGATATTGTGCTTGGAGAAAGAGGAGTCAGAAAATGGCTACTGTCTGTTTATCTGGATCAGGGGTTGATGGAATCCCCCGAACTAACTGGTGTAAAGTCAAATTTCTTGTTAGTATCGTGGATTTTAGGATTCAGCATGCATGGAAACAGTGTTATACTCGGTCTGAGGCTGGTGTTAAACTTCTGACTTTCCCAGGGAAATAGGTACTAGAGGCTTCCATGGCATGCGATTCCCTATGGGTTGCAGTAATGCCTTATTAGCTTACGATTCTCATTTACTTATGGGGGCGTGCTAGTTTTAGCACTTACATGATAATGTAATGAGGATCTGCCTTAGCATGCATGTCACAGCCTACCTTAGGTGGAAATGTTATAGGCCTTTCTTGCTCTACGTGCAGAAGTAGGGGCTTATAAAATTGTCTAGGGGTAGACATATATAAAACTAGATGCTGCCGATGCATAGCATATATATTTACTCTGTATACACACAGGTGTTCCCAGGGGACAGAGGCTGGATGGAGCTGAGGTAGTGTTCTAAGGTAAACGTGTATGCGGTAAGATAGGAGCATATTCATGAAAACATACGAGTAGGCAGGGAAGTTACACTGGCCTTAAAGAAGGTGTAACTCTATATGGGAGCTCATTTTACATGACCTTTTTGCCTTCACAGCTAGAGAACATGCACGAGCATCTCAACATGTACAGTACTTCTAATTTTATTGCATAGGTCCCCAAAACCTTTTTGATGGCTTTTCAGAAATAAATGCTTGTGTCTTTGTTCGCTCTATTACTCAGAACAAAAGGCAGTAATAAATATCTGAACTGTCTGCAGTCTGTAGTTTCTGCATATTTCTTCTACATTTTCTAGATGAAATAGGTATAAATAAATATCTGCAATTTTCATGCAAATTATGTGCAGTTTCCCAGTGGTACATTTCATTTAATATTCTCCTCTAAAATAAGCTCAAAACAAAAACCCACTGGACCTGCCATAAATCTGTGAGAAAACAATTTATTGCACTTACATTTCAGTTCTGCAAGAGAACCTACATCACCTATTGCAGGACCAAAATGTTGAAATTATTCAGGTGGCAAATATGTATGTATGTTTTTCATACTTTATGATGTGCCCAGTGGAATTTGGTTTTGTTCTTGTGCTGTGAATCTTTCTCTACCAAGTCTGAGACTGTGAGCATTACCTAATAGTTTTCTGATGACGATAGCGCTCAGGTATTCAAATTCTCCCAGTAAGACAAGTGGAAGGTAATTTAATAAACCACTTTCACACTGAAAACAGCATTCTAAATGCATGCAGCAGGGCATGGCTTGGTCTACTGCAGGCGGGTGCCACTGCCCCTTCCGCCAACATCCCCCATGCCATATTGACATGCCCATGTGCTATCAGTTTTGGTGGTGCACAGTCCCAGGTCAGCCAACACCCTTCCCCAAAGCATCGCCCTAAATTTCGCAACCCTCCCAATAAAGAACGAGGTCAAATACCTTGGCATAACCCTCAATCAAACCCTCAGCATGCTCCCCCATTTAAAACAAACAGCAAAAACTGTATTCTACAAATTAAAGACAATCCAACACATCCAACCATTCCTAGAAGCAACCGATTACAGATCAATAGTCCAAGCAATTGTCACACCACACTTCAACTATTGTAACAGCCTGTTACAAGGTCTACCCGCAAAAAGCATACACATCCTCCAAAGAGCACAAAACATCACGGCGAGGATTATTTGTAAAGCCCCACTAATGGACCACATCACACCCATTCTATTCAACCTCCACTGGCTCCCAATAACATGTCAAATAAAGTTCAAAATACTCACTACAACCTTTAAACTAATTAACAACATAGCACCATCCATACTCGCAACACTCATTCAAACCCTTCCAGATACAAGAATAAGAAGGGAAAATGCACTTCATTCCCTTGAAATCCCCAACACAATCAGAAAAACAAAGCAAGCCACAAGCTCCAAGGCATTCACATACACCGCCCCCTCCCTCTAAAACTCTCTAGCACTATCAATCCATTCAATCAAGGACCTCCTGCCGTTTAAAAAATCATTCAAAATGCACCTCTTTACTGCACATTATGGAACCCAAAACACAAATACAAACACCACCCAAATCCACATGCAAACTAACCACATGCTTAATACTGACCAACTATCATCTAACCATACTCAGAGGTGACTCCTATCCTACAAGCTAGCCAACACCTGCTTAAAACCTGCCTGTATATAGTTTGAATATGTTAAGACCTCAAAATGTCCAAATGTTATAATGTAAAGGTTACTATGTAAAAAGTTCAAAAGTTATAATGTAAAAAGTTCTAAAAGCTGTTTTATGTAACACGTTAGTTATCTGTAATCCACCCCTGATCTCTGGAAGAGGCGGTATAGAAAACTGCAACAAATAAATAAATAAATTAAATAAATAAAAAATGTCAGAACACAAGAATTGTAATCTTCCAAAATAACACAGAAGAGATGGGTATAAACCATTCAAAATACAAACACTCTTCTGTAATCCAAGTTCAATACATTCAAAAAATTAGCCAATTAACGGAAAGGAAAAAGACCTCAGAGTTAGTTAAAAGCTAATTAAAAATTAAGAATTAAAAATTGATAGATTAATGGAAGTTTTTTTCTTTGACTTGCAATGTCTGAGAGAGACAAGGGGGTATGTTTACTAAACCGCAGTAACGTAGTAATGGCTATGTTAATGCGCGTTAACGTCACCGTCCGCAGTAAGTCCTGCAGAGGGTGGAGAAAGGGCAGAGAGAAAGGGTCAGTGGGCGGGGAGTGGGTGGGGAGAGGTTCCTGCTGCACTAACGCGGGGAACTGAAGGGCTGAACATTACCGGGACTGAAAACCTGTCGTTAGATGCACATTTGAAAAGAAAGGCGCCGTCGGGGGCACCCGCGCCTGGCGGGCCCGCGCCTGAGGGCCTCGCCAGAGGGCCCTTTGGCGTGGCCCTTAGGCAGTTGGCCCAGGCAGCTTAATGGCTGGTTAATTCTGGACTCTCTAACAACGATCTAACAGCGTGTGCTCCCCCGAGGTTGAGCTCTCTCACCAACGACACAGCCATAGCTTCAGCCTTACTCCTACGAACCGACTGACGCCAGCCAACAGAC
The DNA here is from genome assembly GCA_033557465.1 of Ichthyophis bannanicus. Classification (NCBI taxonomy): domain Eukaryota; kingdom Metazoa; phylum Chordata; class Amphibia; order Gymnophiona; family Ichthyophiidae; genus Ichthyophis; species Ichthyophis bannanicus. The sequence goes on along the minus strand of CM066033.1, from coordinate 587,033,224 downwards.
TCCACACAACAGGATCCTGAGCCAACAGCTCCCTTCAGACAATTGTTTATCCCCTGCTGTCTATTGCAAGTATAGCCTCACAAGTATAGCCACTGCATCTCATTGCTACTTAATTTATATATTGTTGCCAGTAGCCTCAATAGTGCTAGTAACCATTACTGTTGCCAGTAATTTATCACCGCTTGTATATCTCGATACTGTTGCCAGTAGACTCATTAGTGCTAGTCTCCATTGTACTGTTGCCAGTAACTTATCACTGTGATTGAATTAATATACTATTGTTTCTAGCCTATCACCCTAACATGGCTATATCCTTATTTGCTATATTTAGCTTTTATCTCTTAGCAGACATCATCCAAAACACTTCAGCCTTATCACCCACACATAGCTACATCCCCATCCTACATAGCCTGGGAAGGAGAAACAGTAGCAGCTCCCACCATACACAATCACATGCACATCATATCAGGCATTTGCACTTACTATATATTTCCATTAACAATTCCTTTAATCCGGAGTCTAAAAACATTCCTCTTCAAGACAACTTAAAATGTGCTCTCATCAACGCACGATCTATTCGAAAAAAATGGCCATCCATCACAGATGTTATCACCACTCAGAACCTTGAAATCCTCATGGTCACAGAAACCTGGCTATCAGATACAGATACCGTCATCATAAATCAACTCATCCCCCACGGCTATGTGATACACGCTCGTCATAGAAGCATCCGGAAAGGAGGAGGAGTCCTCATTCTTTCAAAAAGTAATCTCCAGCTCCAATCACTAGCCTCAATGAGTATCCTGCACATGGACACAATATCTATCGCTAGCAAATATATTAACATAAATCTTATTTACAGAGCTCCTTCTTCACCTCCAGAAGATTTATCCAACATCATAGACCTTGCATGTAACCCTGGAAGCCCAAGCAAACCTAATTGGCTGATTGGAGATTTTAACCTCGCCTCATTGCAGCCTAGTTACTCTGATACATTCCTTGATACAATGAAGGACCTTGGTTATACCCAGCTGGTGAACTCTCCAACACATCTTAAGGGAAACACCCTTGATCTCATCTTTGCCCCTCAATCGGAATTAATCGAGAATATTTGCCTACCATTCATACCAGTTCCATGGTCAGACCACAATGTGATCTCCTTCCAAATCCCATGCCAGCATACCCAAACTCCAACCAACCAAGCAAACTCAATCTCCTCAGGAGAAAAATCTCGTTTCAAATCCTTGGATAGAGATGATTTCCTCAACAACACTCTTCCAACACTCCGTCAACCAGCGCAGAACCTCGATGAAATGATCCATAGATTGAACTCCACCCTTATCTCTTGTTCACATCTACCTTCCTCCAAAAAATCATCAGCATCCAACAAACAACCACAAAACAGAAAACCAGCCCCTTGGTTCTCTGCTGAACTACGTACATCGCTTCAGCTTCTAAGAAGGCAAGAAAGAAAATGGCGCAAATCTCGATCCACATCTGACAAATCAGAGTATGAGAACACCCTGAAACAACACCGTGAAAAAGTCTACAAAAAAATTAGAGAGCACCACACGGATACTCTCCTTAGATCATTAAATAAACCACGAGACTTCTTTAACATTGCTAAAGCACTAACCAAGACACCTTCCTACAGTCAAACAGTGTCTATCCAACCCCAGTCATTCGCTGAGTACTTACAATCTAAAACTATAAAAACAAATTTTACACAAAGCTCCACACCATGCCTCCTCCCCCAGATACTTCAGCCATTGACAAAATTCATCTCTCCAACAGAGAAGTACATTGCTGACCTTATTACCAACCTCAACACCACTACGGTGCCAAATGATCCTTGTCCTGCCCATTGGATCAGATCGATGCGTATAGAACTTAGCTCAACTCTAGTCTACATCATGGAACTCTCCTTCTCAACAGGAACATTCCCAGAAATACTGAAACAAACCTCCATACGACCTCTCTTGAAAAGCAACAAACTTGACCCAGCAAAGACAGACTCATACCGCCCGATTTCAAGTATACCCTATCTAGCCAAACTCATAGAGAAGGTGGTTCAAATGCAACTACAACAACATATTGACATATCAGCCCCTCTTGACCCTTCTCAGCATGGATTCCGTGAGTCACATGGTATAGAAACTCTACTCACTATACTCATCAATACATTATCCAGAGGGATTGACAAAATTGAGAATGGGTTCGTGCTTATATTTCTTGATATAGCGGCTGCATTCGATTCTGTTAACCATGTACAACTCCTCTCCCACCTCCAGGAAAAGGGAATTCACGGCCTTGCTTGGGAATGGTGCAAATCCTATCTCATGAACCGCTGGCAACAAGTACGGATAGGTCCATCAACATCGGAACCATTCCATCAGCAACAAGGAGTACCCCAAGGATCATCCCTGTCGGTTCTACTCTTTAACATTTATATGCAACCCATTTGTGATATCATCCGTTCTTTTAACATCTCCTGTCTTATATATGCGGATGATGTACTGATTTTTACCCCAATTAAAATTAAGCAGCCAAACCTTGCTCCACTTATTGAATGCTTCAATACAATTACTGATTGGCTCCTGTCCCAAAATCTTCGCATAAATTTAAAAAAAACTGAAGTCCTTTTCATAACCAGGAACAAAGACTTCTCTCCCCCCGCTTCATTGAAAGTCCGTGACGCTGAGCTCCCATGCAAGTCTATTATACGATATCTGGGGATTACAATAGACCAGCAGCTTAACTTTAAAGAGCATATGAAGAATACCACTAAGTCCATTTACAACAAAATACGGACACTAAGACATCTAAGACCTCTACTAGCACCGGATGACTTCAGAACAGTATTCCAGACACTAGTAATGCCACACTTTGATTATGCCAACATCATCCTACATGGACTCCCTAAGAGCTCTCTCAATCCTCTTCAAATGGCAATGAACACAGCAGCCTGCGTTCTCTCCGGCATCTCTAGAAAAGAACACATAACTCCCATACTTATGGACCTACACTGGCTATCAGTACAATGCAGAGTCACCTACAAGGCATTAATCCTGTCATTTAAAGCAATTAACTGGATATCTTCCACATCCGTCTCATCACTCCTGACAAGTATCCCCACTAACAGACTAAGAAGATCAACAACCAACAAAACGCTATCTATACCACCTGAGTCCATCAAATGTACCCAAACAACTAGAAACAGAGCATTTACACTATATGCTCCTAAGTGCTGGAACAATCTCCCACCTCATATAAGATCAATTACTAACCTCTCGCAATTCAGAAAAGCTATTAAACATCACCTATTCTGCCTTTATTTTACCCACACTAACCTAGTACACTCACATCCAACACCTTTTCTCACCCACACAGCATCTGACATACCAACAACATAACCCCCAGTGACTTACAAAGAATCCACCATCAAGAACATTACGATTACTACTTTACGATTCTTTTACTTAATATAACCTAAATAATCTATAAGCTCCTTTGTTTGAACTGTATATAGTTACCCTGTTACCTCCAAGTTACAATCCCTGTTATAATGTGAGCAAAAGACCTTGTTCTAATGCAAATGTTGTTACAATGTAAACCGCACTGATTCTAAATAGCGCGGTATATAAGAATTTGTAATAAATAAATAATAAAATAAAATAAATTTGCAGAAGGGTGAAACCATTTTAGCATCAGCAATGTACAACATAGACAAGGAGCCCAAGAAAAGTGATAGTAGTGATCCATTTTCAGCAACAGCATAGTGCCCAAGTATGAAAGGCCACTATGGCGATGGTGCAAATGGGACATAGGGGGCTGCAGGCGGGACATGTAGTGGGGGCAGCTGGGGCACAGGGTGGCACATAGGAACATAGAAACTGGAAATCAGCAAGATAGCAGCTGACCAAAGCCAAACTTGCCCAATAGTCGGTGTTCCACAGTGTCCCATCCAGGGGACCTAACCCAGCAAGTATCCCAAAGGTCACACAGGTACCACTATGCCTGTAATATGGCAATCAGTGCACATCTGGAGACCACTCGAACAAGGGTCCACAGACCTTCCCCAGGATGTGTCCCAAACAGTTCGTAAACCCAGCTAACTGAACACCCATTACTGCAGCCCCTAGTAAGGCATTGCAGGGTGTGACCATACGTTGTCTGAAACATATATACACCCAGTAGGGCAAGCTGGGTACACCGTACCTGAGGTGCATGCCCTAGCCTTTCCACAGTCGGATGTCACAACACAATCTACCTACATCTACTTGGTCCGACCTAGCCAATAGTTGCTAGAGCACTGGCCTGACGTCCCCCCCAGCCAACTCTCCCCCATGTGGAAGGGACATAATATTGGTAGGCGGTGATGGGGGGATGTGTGGATGTCCATGTATGCCTCCCCACCACAGACCCTGCTCCCTAGGTGACCACCTACCTTCACAGTGGATGGCCTGGTACTGCGCACTACCAACACCGACAGCATATGGCAGCATGGCAGGGGTGAGTGTGTTGGTGCTGGAGGGGGGCAGTGGCACCTGCCTGCAGTGGAACTAGGCCATGCCCTGAAAAAGTATGTAGTGTGCAGTGCAACAGAACAGGTCTGGCTGAGGAGAAATAAAGGTAGCTCCAGGGAGTGCTGGGCTTCTGTGGCAACAGTGTGGAGCAGTACACACAGCCAGCATGTACCAAAACAGAGGGTCACAGGTTCAGGTCCCAGCTGTGGATCCTGCAGAGCATGTCCCTAAATTTTACCCTACAATGCAGATACAACATCAACATGTGCAATGCCCAAAGCAGTGGCCGACAGGGGTAGAAACACCCACTCACACAGGCTCCACTCTTCAAAGCTCCATTCAGAGTCAGGCTGTTGGCCCCAGCACGGATCCACAGTCACCACCAGAGCACTACCACTACCTCCTGCACAGTCTGGCAATGTCAGCACTGTCATCAGGACCAGTGTGGAGGGCATGGTTGCCAACCATCCCTATCTTTGCGCAATGCTGCAATAGGAGTGTGTGTGTGTGTGTATGTCTATCCATTGTTTTGTGGCTGCCTACACCTCACTGGGCCCACAATGTCCCACTATTACCAGCGTTAGCCTGCAAATGTGCATAATGAGGAGCAAGGCATTGTGGGTATGGCCCAGGCAGGGCGGACTGGGTAGGATGCATCTGCAGAGGGTGTAGGGCAATGGCTGGGACATTGTAGTGCCCAACCACCACCTGCATGGACAAGGTGGCCACAACACGTCTTGCTGTTAGGGCACTCTCACACTGACCAAACAGTGACCGTGGCACGGCTATGTTCCCACATTTATTTATTTATTTACATTCTTTTATATACCGCGCTATTATGCATCAGTGCGGTTTACATTGAACAAACTGAAATTACATTGAACAGGGCATAATAACTTGGAGATAACTATTTTACAGGGAACATGGGCTATGGAGGGTTAAGTGGCTTGCCCAAGACCACAAGGAGCACCTGTGGGACTAGAAACCCCAGTCCTTCCAGCCCAAGGTTGCTGTCCTCTAGTGGGATTTGAACCCCTGACCTTCCGGCCTGAAGTACCTTGCCCCAACCACTAGGCCACTCCTCCACTCATCTATCTGTATCTTGCCATTCCCCTTGAATTACCCTAGTCCCCAGTCATTATGTGGTCTCCAAGTTATAATGTTATAATGTCCCCAGTCATTATGTTATCTCCAAGTTATAATGCCCTGTTCAATGTAATTTCAGTTTGTTCAATGTAAACCGCACTGATGCATAATAGTGCGGTATTTAAGAGAATATAAATAAAATGATAAGCAGGGGATCAGGATCTAAATGTAGCCTCGAAGAGAAGGGTTTTTAGCCTGGATTTGAATAGGGTGAAGCCTGGTGAACTAACTCGGGTAGTTTGTTCCAAGCCTATGGGGCAGCAAGATGGAATAAGTGAAGTCTGGAGTTGGCAGTGGAAGAGAAGGGCACAGATAGGAGGGATCTGCCAGAGAAGCAGAGTTCTTGAGGAGGGGTATAGGGAGTGATAAGATAGGTAAGGAAGTGAGGAGCTTCAGAATTAATCTGCTTAAAGCAGTAGGAGAAATTTGAATGGAATGTTACCCTGAATAGGCAGTAAGACCATGGATCTGTGCATCACGTTCCAACAGCTGGCACCATAAGTGCATGCAGCACGAAGCAAGCTGAGAATGAGACTCTCAAGAAAACCTTTGGGAAGTTGGTCGAGCCCAGGTGGAATAAAGAAGACAAGTTCCATTGATGCACTGTTCCTTCCTCAAATTCCACTGGTGTGTAATCCCAAGAGGGATGCAGCCAGACTTGCATGTACTGAGATAGACACTCCCAATTATAGTACTGAAGGTTGGGCAAACCCAGCCCTCCTTCTGATACCAGTCATCAATAAGAGTGTCCAACTTGGCTTTCCTTCTTCCAACAAAAATGAAACAGTAGCCTGAGATCTCTTCTCAACAGACACAGATCTGCATGACATACAATCACTCAGGGTTATCTTGAGGAGACTAAGGGGCTTGTTTACAAAGCCGCGGTAGCGGTTCACGGTCGTTATCGGAGCCGCGGCCCCATTAAAATCAATGGGGTCGCGGCTCCGATAACGATCGCGAACCGCTACCGCAGCTTTGTAAACAAGCCCCTAAGCTTCCCATTCAGTTAAAGTAAAGAAAAATGCCAAAGTTGCCTGGGTGTGTGCTGTAAGTGGAGGGATATTGCAGCAATAAGATCTTAAGGGCTCATGGTAAGGTGAATACTAAGGTACCAACGTGAACCCGAGGTGCACCACAGGGAGAACTCTTCCACCTATCCCTCTCTGAGCCCCATCATCATGGAAAGGGTCTCAGATTTAGAATAGTTCAGTTTCAGCCCTAAAAAGTAGCCAAAAATGAAACTCCTCCATTGAGCAACGGAGAGAGTTAACCAAATGAACCAGGAGGCTATCCACAAAAGCCATTAATTTAAACTTTTGGGGGTCCTATACAAACCTGCTACCCTGAAGCTTATGTAGCAGAGGATCCAAAGCTAGCATGAAGAGCAGCAGAGACAGGGGACAAGCCTGCTGTCTTTCTCACTGCAACCAAATGAGAGTTGGCACCATCATTTACCAAAATAGAGGCTTGCAGTGTCTTATACTGTATAATGCATGTATCACATGTAAAAGAAGGGTCCCAAATCCTGTATATACAAGAGTGCCAGTAAGAACAACCAAACTGATCAGTGCAGAAGGCCAACATCAAGCTTGCACCCATTCCCAAAAGTCCAATATGTGATGGACGTGCTTGGCAGCGTATTGACCTCTAACAAAACCAACCCACTATTCTGAAATCAAGGACGGCATTATAAAGTGGTAAAAAAATATTAAATAAATAAATAACCATGCCAGCTGATCAGTCATCATCTTGGCTGGCAGTTTTAAATCAAAGTTAATGATATAGGCTGGTATGACTCTGGTAGAAGATTCTTACTAGATTTGAGGATCAAGGCTATGTACACTAGATTCAGGGAAGCAGGAATATGTGCATGTCTGTATGCCAAATGTGGCACAACTCACTTCCTCAAAAGCTTGTAGAACTCCCCTTTTTCTCAAAACCATCAGGGCCCGGGGACTCATAACATACTGCCTGCTGAATCATCCGATGCAGTTTATCCTCGAAAATGGGGGCATTCAACATAGAATCCAACTTCTCATCAACTGCTCCCAAGCAAAAATTGCTTAAAGGTTAACCCAATGTCTCTTTCTGGCATGCCTGGCTATGTCTCCTCGAGGTGATCTCAGAGCCGAAATCACCTTATGGCCCTTCCATTTCTTTGTCAAGGTAGCCAAATGTCTCCCAGGCTTATTCTCAAAGCAAAAAAAATTAATATATAGAAATTCAGGGACGTCTTGGCCTGCTAGTAGATAAGCGTGTTTAAGGCCACTAATGAGGCCAGGAGCAACCTCTTCACTGTTGCTGAAGGAGTTTTAGCATACAGTTGATGTTCTCTTTGAACCTGATGCTCTAGGGTCAGAAAATGCCTATCAAGTCCCACTTTGTCTTAAAATTAAATGTGAGGATCTCTCCCTGAAATGTGGTCTTAGCCATTTGCTAGAACAAAACCAGCTGATCTTGACACCTCCCGCTGATTTCAATTTTTCACCAGAAATTCTCAAAACTCTGAGTCATCAAAAAAAATAGAGTAGGAATCACCAATGCATTTCCTTCTGTTCTGCAAGACAAATTTCTAAATTGACCCAAATCAAGGCATGGTCTAAAATGGCAGTTGCACCAAAAGTTGCCTCTTCAACCATAGAGAACAGTGACTGATCAATCAAAATATAATTAATGTAAGACTGGGTGGAATGGCCCTTGGAAACTTGCATGTAGTCCTGTTTGTGCAGATGCAAGATCTGCCAGGCATCCAACAGATTGCAATGTTCACAAAGCAATAGTACTCCCTTACTTAGGTTGACTGTTTCATTGTTACTATTATAAGATTTGTCCAGCTGTGGATCAGAAACGTATTAAAGCCTTCCCCTACGATCCCCAGATCTTGCCCTGCAAACCTTTAGAGATCATTCAACAACTTCTTAGGGACATATATTTTACAAAAAACAGGACCTTCCCCTTTAAAATCACCTGCACAATGATATACTGAGTGCCAGAGTCCACTACAAACCTAAACACTGTGAGAACCAATGTTTTATGAAATAAAAGAATTAAAGTTTTGCAGGAAACAAAATACACTGTAGAATCTCTATGGATAGACATCCCATGTAATGAATGGAATGGGACAGGTAAACGTAGATCGGTTGTTTACATCATGAAAAAGTAGAAAGACTTGGGGACATGCAATGAAGCTACAATATAACACATTTAAGACTAATAAGTGAAAATATTTTTTCACTCAACATGTAATCAAACTCTGGAATTCCTTACCGGAGAATGTAGTAAAAGCTGTTAGTGTAGCTGGATTTAAAAAAAGTTTGGACAAGTTCCTGGAGGAAAGAACAAGCATTGTGGAACCTATGTGCCTTTTGGGAACCTGCCAGGTACTTGTGACCTGGATTGATCACTGTTCGCAACAGGATACTGGGCTTGATGGACCTTGGTCTGATCCAGTATGGCATTTCTTATGTTCTTAAAACTAGCCCATTTTGATCCAGACAATGCCCCAAAAACCTCCCCCACTTACCATCTTTTTAGTTTGACGTGCTCTTTATCATGGCGACCATCTTGAGTTATCCTAAATTGTGTTCGGTCTTCAGTCAGGCGGCTCATTATTGACAGACTGGCACCTAAATCGATCCATCTCATTGCTGGCTTTTCTCTTTTGCATTTACCTTCTACCTTGCCAAGCATGAGGTCTTTCTCTAACAATCTCTCTCTTCGCATGATGTGTCCAAAGTATGAAAGTCAAAGTTTTGTCATCTGAGCTTCTAAAGAAAGCTTAGGTTTGATCTCCTCTAGTACTGACTGATTTGTTCTTTGGGCAGTCCATGGTATACACAGTATTCACACTTTTGCAACCATATGATTTTATTGAAAATACCATGGCTTGAACGAGTCAAATCTTTGTATGGAAAGAGACATCTCTGCTCTTGAGAATCTTGCCTTGATCCTTCATAGCCATTCTGCCAAGATCAATGTGTCGTCGAATTTCTTGACTACTTGTTGCTTGTTTATTGATATTTGATCCAAGTAGGTTAAAGTTGTCCACAGTTTCAATTTTTTCTCCAACAATGGATTTATTGATTTTGCCAGTTGTCATGATCTATGTAATTCTTTACAATTAGGTGCAGGCCCATTTTAAGACTATGTTCCTTGATCTTGAGAAGCAAATGTTTCAGATCGTCTTCACTTTCAGCCAGTAATGTGGTGTCATCAGCATAGCGAAGGTTGTTGATGAGTCTTCCACCAATTTTCACACCTCTGTTCTCTTCATACAATCCTGCTTCTCTGATGATTCTGCATATAAATTAAACAGGTAGGGGGAAAGTATGCAGCCTTATTATACACTTTTGCTGATTTTAAACCATTCTGTTTCTCCTTGTTCCGTTTGAACTGTTGCTTCTTAATCAATGTGAATTTTGTGGAAGAAAATGATCAGGTGTTCTGATATACCCCTGCTTCTTAATGTGGCCCAGAGTTTCTCATGGTTTACACAGTCAAAAGCCTGTTGTAGTCAATTAAGCATTCTTTAGTCTTTTTGAGAATCCTTCTCACATCCGCGATGATGTCTCTCGTTCCTCGCCTTTTCACTAACTCTGCTTGCACTTCAGGTAGTTATTCTTACAAGTATAGTTATAGTCTCTGTTGTATAATCTTCGGTAGAATCTTGCTGGCATGTGGGATCAGAGCGATTGTGCGATAATTTCCACAGTCGGTTGGATCACCTTTCTTTAGTATTGGTATAAACACAGATCTTTTCCAGTCAGCTGGCCAAGAAGTTGTCTTCCAAATTTCCTGGCAGAGCCTTGTAAGTATGGTAACAGCTGCATCAGATTGCTGTAATACTGCTCTGGGAATGACATCAATGCCTGGTGCTTTGTTCTTTGATAAGGTTTTCAATGCTGCTTCGACTTCTTCTTTCATCACCAATGGTTCTGGATCATAAGATATAGGTTGAAACGGCTGTTGGTGCATATTAAAACTCTGCATATTCTTTCCACATGTTTTTGATCTTCGCAACATCATTCAACACAGATTTGAGGCTGGAATTTTTTTCTTTAACTCTCATAGCTTTAGGAAAGCCAATCATATTCTTCCTCTAATAGCTTCTGCTTCTATTTCCTTGCATGCATCATTGTAGTACTTTTCCTTGTCTTGTCTTGCTGCACATCGAAAATCTCTGTTGAATTCTGTGATTGCCTCTCTTTCTCCTTTGGCTTTAGCTTCTCTGTGTTTCTGGGCAATTTTCAGAGTTTCTTCTGTCATCCATTTTGGCTGTTTTTGCTTTTTTACTTTTTGTAGAGACTTCTTGCTTTCTTCCAATATAACCTTCTTGATGTCATTCCATAACTCTTCTGGAGCTCTGTCATTTGTATTTAAAGCAGCAAATCGATTTTGCAGGTAGTCTTTAAATTCCAGTGGTATATTTATTTATTTATTTAGCAAGATTTGTATGCCACCTTTTCCTTCAATCAAGGTGCTCAAGTCACATCACAATTGGAGGGTTACATTTAACATTAGGGTACGTGTAATCATTTAGACAGCACAGTTACGTAACAGTATTTAGACATTTAGACAATGTTTAGACAGTACAATTGAAGTAACATTTAACCAAGATATTTAATAATGAGGTGTGTTGAATTTGTGTGTGTGGATGGGATGGGTGTGCGTTTAGTTGGTGAAGGTAGTAGTGTTGCTATTTGGGTAAGGGATGTTGCTTGAATGCTCATAGGTATCTATAAATAACCATGTTTTGAGGTCTTTGCGGAAGTCTGTGAGGTCTTCTAAGGCTCTCAAGCTCAATGGTAGGGAGTTCCATAATGAGGATGCCAGTAGTGATGGTGCTCTTTTTGAGGTTGTTTGTTTGGTTTTGTGGTAGCCTGTAGGTGTGCCGATCATGTTGTTGTTATTGGTTCTTCTTGGTCTATTGCTGATGTCTCTTGTTATAACGTTTTGGAGTACGTCTGCTGAGAGATGGTGAATTACTTTGAAGATTATCATGATTGTTTTGTATTTAGCTCTTGCCACCACTGGAAGCCAGTGTAGTTGTTGTAGGATGGGAGTGATATGCTTGGTTCTTGGGGTGTCTGTGATGATGGCCGACGGGAAACCCCAAGGAACCCGTGGCCATCAACAGGCTCCCCTGACGGGGTTGAGCCACTGAGCGGGCCAGCAGGCACGCCAGCTCAGGGACTCCAGCCCAATCAGGGCTGTGGGAGGAGCACAGAGGAGTAAAAGAGGAAGCCGCCACCGGCAGGAAACCCCAAGGAACCCGCGGCCATCAACAGGCTCCCCCGATCGGGGTCGAGCCACTGAGCGGGCCGGCAGGCACTCCCGCTCAGGGACTCCAGCCCAATCGGGGCTGTGGGAGGAGCAAAGAGGAGTAAAAGAGGATGCCGCCGCCGGCGGGAAATCCCAAGGAACCCGTGGACATCAACAGGCTCCCCCAATCGGGGTCGAGCCACTGAGTGGCTCCCCCGATTGGGGTCAAGCCACTGAGCGGGCCAGCAGGCACTCCTGCTCAGGGACTCCAGCCTAATCGGGGCTGTGGGAGGAGCACAGAGGAGTAATAGAGGATGCCGCTGCCGGTGGGAAACCCCAAGGAACCCGCAGCCATCAACAGGCTCCCCCGATCGGGGTCGAGCCACTGAGCAGGCCGGCAGGCAGTCCCGCTCAGGGACTCCAGCCCAATCAGTGCTGTGGGAGGAGCATAGAGTAGTAAAAGAGGATGCCGCCACAGGCAGGAAACCCCAAGGAACCCGTGGCCATCAACAGGCTCCCCCGATCGGGGTCGAGGCACTGAGCGGGCCGGCAGGCAGTCCCGCTCAGGGACTCCAGCCCAATCGGGGCTGTGGGAGGAGCACAGAGGAGTAAAAGAGGATGCCGCCACCAGGCGGGCCTGCGCTGGGCGGGCCTGTGCCTGAGGGCCTCACCAGAGGGCCCTTTGGCGTGGCCCTTAGGCGCGGACCAAGTAGCGGCCAAAGAACTGCATTCCATGCCCTCATCGAAATTAAATCTGTGTCATGCCCTGTCTGAACATTCCATTGATTGTAAGTTAAGCCTACTACCCTGCTCTGCCTGGACAATCCACTGCTTGCTTAAGTTAATACTGCAATACTGCCTGGACAATCCATTGCTTACTTAAGTTAATACCGCAATACTGCCTGGACAATCCATTGCTTGCTTAAGTTAATGCTGTAAAACTGCCTGGACAATCCATTGCTTGCTTATGTTAATACTGTTATACTGCCTGGACAATCCATTGCTTGCTTAAGTTAATACTGCAATACTGCCTGGACAATCCATTGCTTGCTTAAGTTAATGCTGTAAAACTGCCTGGACAATCCATTGCTTGCTTAAGTTAATACTGTAATACTGTCTGGACAATCCATTGCTTGCTTAAGTTAATACTGCAATACTGCCTGTACAATCCATTGCTTGTAGGACCAACTGAATAGAACCTGCTACCCATTTCTGCATAGCTTAGTTTGCAAAACAACTCACGCTGCTCAAGCCCTACATCAATTCAACTACCACCTCATAACTAATCTGCAAACTAACCATATGCAACATAAGACACGAGTAAAACACCCTATACCAGGTCAGTAAATACAAGTTATAAAATGAACTCCACTAACCACTACATCATGGCCTACCTCACATTCCTACACATGTTTGAACTTTGCACACACAGCATCAGACTCAACGAACAAATCCCATTGATATACCTATATAACACCCAACCCAAATCTACACCAGCATCACACATATCCAAAGAACGCCAACAATCAAAGAATACAGCATACAAACTATACAATGCCACACATGCCACACCCTCGCACCACACAAATAATAGACACACAAACCCAATCATCTCAACAAACATCAGGTGTGCTCTACTAAACGCCAGATCTATCAGGAACAAACCAAATACTATCCTTGACCTAATCCACGACAAGAAGCTTGATATAATATGCATCACTGAGACCTGGCTAGACGACTCTGATCAAGTCATATTAAATCAAGTAACCCCAACAGGATACTCAGCATTTAACTGCATCAGAGCACAAAAGAGAGGGGGAGGAGTACTAATACTTACCAGAAAGGAATTCAGATTCAAAACAATCGCCACCACTAACATAAGCGAAGCCAACACACTAACTATAACCAGCAAGTATCTAACCATCTCCCTCACATACAGACCACCTGGAACCACAACTGATTACTTATCCACAGTAATTGAAACTATATGCACACATAACAGAAAGCACAAACCCCTCGTTGCACTAGGAGACTACAACCTAACATCCACACCCACCTGAGAATCTGCAATGTTCCTAAAAGCCATGGAGTGATTAAAATACTGCCAGACAATTAACGCCCCAACACACCAACATGGTTCAACTCCAGACATGGTATTCATGCCAACACAACTAGTGGAACAGAACAAAACCACAAAACCAACAATCACCCCAGTCCCTTGGTCAGACCACCATGTAATCGAATTCACCATGACCCTGAATAGCCCCACCCAACACAAAGAGGAAGAAAGAATAACCAGACGATTTAAAACATTTAACAGAGACTCATTCATAAACGACATCACCCCACAACTTCAACAGGATCACGACACCCTGGACCTAAACATAGAAGAATGGAACACAATAATATCCAATGCAGCATCTGCCCCAGCCATTAAAGAACCACAAACCCGCAAAAGATTCAACTCCCCATGGTACTCACACAAAGTCAGAGTCGCAAAGCGCACACTAAGAAGAATAGAAAGAAAATGGAGACGGAACAAATCACACAACCTCCTAACACAATACAGAGACAAACAACGGGAATACAACAATCTAATAAATGAGTGTAAACAGCAACACCATACCAACCTAATCATGAAATCTACCAATAGACCAAGAGAGCTTTTCAGCATTGTACAAAAGCTCACCAAGGATGACACACAACAAAGTACCCGCCATCTTGACCCACAAAAATATGCACACTACATGAAGTCAAAAAACACTAACCAAAACATACTCTGCTTCACCACAAACAAATGACCACACAATAAAAAAGCAACACCAAGCATGGGAAAGCTTCAATATACCAACAAAACAGCAAGTAGAAGACATCATATCTGAACTAAACACAACAACATCACCATCAGACCCATGCCCAGTGTCATGGATCAAAGCCACAAAAAGTCAGCTCTCTCATCACATTCAAATAATCATCAAAGATTCACTCCAACAAGGATACATGCCACAACCCCTAAAGCATGCAATGATATGACCAATACTTAAAAATAGCAACCTGAGCCCATCTGAACCAAAGTCATACTGTCCTATCTCCAGCCTGCCATTCCTTGCTAAAGTCGTGGAAAATGCGGTCCAAAGGCAACTTCAAGACCACATAGATATCAATGCTCCACTGGACATACATCAACATGGATTCAAGCCCCAACACAGAGTGGAAACACTACTCACCTCCCTCTTTGACAATCTCCTAAGAGGCATAGATAACATAAAAAATGGCTTCCTGCTAGTGTTCATGGACATCTCTGCGGCTTTTGACACTGTGTCACACCCTAAGCTATTGCAACGCTTACAACAGATAGGACTTTGCAACAATACCCTGAAATGGTTCTCATCATACCTGGAAGGGTGAATGCAACAAGTCAACAAGAGAGATGAGAAAAACGGAGCACGCAAACAAATTTATCATCAGATTGCTTGTCTTTGGGTAGAAGTAACTGTGTTCTGGAGGTAGAACGAGCCCGTGCAAGGCCCTTTTGGACACATTCTTTGGGGTATCCCCTATTATAAAACCGTGCTGCCATATGGGATGATTTTTCTTTGAAATCATCTTTGCTAGAACAAAGGCGGCGCAATCGCAAAAATTGTGACACCAGTTTCATGAATGGCTCAAAAATTTAGACACCAATTTAAAATTCAAGATGCAATTTAGCGCCACAGAACTCCCGTTCCTTGATATTCTCATAGGTAAATCACAGCAAGGATTTACCACTACCATTTATCGTAAACCCACCGACCGTAACAAACTTCTTCGCTTTGATAGTTTTCATAATAGTCACCTTAAAAAATACCTCCCTTTGTCACAATTTTTGCGATTGCGCCGCCTTTGTTCTAGCAAAGATGATTTCAAAGAAAAATCATCCCATATGGCAGCACGGTTTTATAATAGGGGATACCCCAAAGAATGTGTCCAAAAGGGCCTTGCACGGGCTCGTTCTACCTCCAGAACACAGTTACTTCTACCCAAAGACAAGCAATCTGATGATAAATTTGTTTGCGTGCTCCGTTTTTCTCATCTCTCTTCTAAAATACAAAGAACCCTGAGAGCCCACTGGCATATCTTACAAACACGTCCCTGTTTTTCAAACCTACATCTTACAATAGCTCACAGCAGACAACGCAACTTAGGTGATATGTTAGTTTCCTCGTTCATGCCCCCGGTTTCCACGTCTCATCAGAAAGTAAAGGGTCACTATAAATGCAACAGATGCAGCATCTGTAAACATGCCATTGAAATGAAAGATTCTTTTACGCATCCCTCTACCAATATCCAATATCCATTACAGGCCTATACCAACTGTTTGTCAACTCATGTAGTGCATGTCATAATGTGCCCTTGTCCTCTCTTGTATGTTGGTAAAACTATTCGTGCTGTTCGTACCCGCATTCAAGAACATAAAAGTTGCGTAAAAAGACGTATCATCACTGCTCCCTTGGTATCACATTGGGGTCCTTAATAAAGATTTATTATTATCATCTGGTAGGCTGTGGTCATTCCTCCGCTGGTCCCCCCAAGAGCTAAATACAAAACAATCATGATAATCTTCAAAGTAATTCACCATCTCTCAGCAGATGTACTCCAAAACGTTATAACAAGAGACATCAGCAATAGACCAAGAAGAACCAACAACAACAACATGATCAGCACACCTGCAGGCTACCACAAAACCAAACAACCAACCTCAAAAAGAGCACCATCACTACTGGCATCCTCATTATGGAATATTGTCAAGGCATCCTCATTATGTATATTGTCAAGGTCATATTTTTGCTACATTCATGAGTGGCTTGTTCTTTTTCAACTTTAGCTTGAGTTTGCATACTAGTAGTTGGTGATCTGTACCACAGTCAGCTCCAGGTTTTTTCTTTATTGATGTTATAGAGCTTTTCCATCATTGACTTCCACAGATGTAGTCAATTTGATTTTTGTACAATCCATTGGGTGAAGTCCATATGTACGGTTGCCATTTGTGTTGCTAGAAGAAGGTGTTTGAGATGAATAGCTCATTGGTCTTGCATAATTCTGTCAGTCTTTCTCCAGCTTCATTTCTGTTGCCAAGTCCATATTTTCCAGCCATTTTGCCTTCTTCTTTGTTGCCAACCTTTGCTTTCCAGTCACCCATGACTATCAGGATATCCTGTTTGCATGTTCTGTCAATTTCAGCTTGTACTTGTTCATAGAACTCATCAATTTCATCCTTTTCTGCAGTTGTTGTTGGGGCATATACTTGAATTATAGTTGAGTTGATAGGCATTCTTCATAGACAAATAAAAATTAAGCGTTCAGTGACTGCATTGTATTTCATTACAATTCTTGCAAATTTCTTCTTAATTATAAATGCAATACCATGAGAGAAAGATGGGGGACGGGTGAGGGAGATTTGAAAGCTGTAGGTAGGGGGCGGAGCCTGATGTCCAGCGGGTAAGACGCTTCGCGCTGAAGCTCCCGAGAGGCCTACTTAGAATCCTGACTTAATACCTATACAAACTTACTATTTCGCTCCGGGCTGACCGGGGTACCTCGGGGGGGATGGCGGCCCATAAACCAGCGCGCTTGGACTTCGGGTCTCCTTCTTCTTCTCACGGAAAACGCTCCAAAACAGAGGTGTCCTCCCCACAGAAGATGGCTCCATTTCGGGAAAACCCCGAAATGCACCTGGAGATTTTAGAGGAAATACGCGGCGTGAAGGAATTGGTGCAGTCCAATGGAGAAGCGCTTAGAGCCATGCGAGAAGACTTTGGAGTGCTCCAGGACCGACTTGAAAGTCTCTCATTACGGCAGGACAATATGGCGGGGGTCCTCGACTCGCACGCGGTGCGCTTGGGCACACTGGACAAGGCTGAGCGCCAGATACAGAATCTTCAAAAGGAGTTAGAAGATAGCAATAATCGAGCCCGTCGCAACAATGTGAGGCTCATTGGAATACCGGAGGGGGTGGAAGCGGGAGATATGAGAGAATTCCTGCTCAAAACTCTTCCCTCCTTGCTGAAGATCACCTTTCATAAAGAACTGGAAATCGATCGTGCACACCGTGTTCCTACCCACATGGCGCTCAACCGAACGACCCCCCGGCCTATTATCTTTCGCTTGCTACGATATCAACAAGTGGAACAAATTTTAAATGCTGCCCGGGCGAACCATCATTTGGAATTTGAAGGTCACAAAGTCTCCTTCTTCCCTGATTTGGCAAAGCCTACCGTTGACCGACGGAAGAAACTCCTTGCTTTTCGCCCTCGACTTCAACAGCTACAGGCTCGCTTTGGCCTGTTGTATCCCGCGAAGCTCCGAGTGACTCTCCACAACCAAACCAGGACATTCGAAGATCCTGATCTACTATCAACATTTTTAGACTCCAAAGAAGCAGAGCAGATGCGCTAATCCAACGATTTGGACTTTTATTTGCCGGCTCTGTCCGCCATTTTGAAGGGCCCGATGCGGCGGTCATAGTCAAGCACAGAGACTACCTGGACTTTCTTTCTTTCTTTCTATGACTTTTGTTTTTTGGTCTCCTATCCCTCCATGATGTGTGCCTCGGTCGGATTCGGAGCACGCACAGTCCTACAGGTTATGTGTTTTTTCAATTTCGGCCTTCTCTGGGGCTTCTCCCCGCAGACACATGGTCGCCAGTAATTTTTGGGGTTCTGCTTCTTCTCTACCGCGCTGCGGTTTTTCTTTTTTAATGTGGGGCGCTTCATTGTATTATCTAAGCTTATTTTCTTTTATGCCATATGTACAGCCAGATACAGTCAATATGAGGGACATTGTGAAATTATGTGCGCTATCATGCTCAGAATTTTTAACTTGTCTGAATGGCCTTATGTAAAATCTTATCACTCAACGTAAAGGGCATTAATAGTCCAATCAAAAGAAAGAAAATCCTTAGCTATCTTAGCCATGAGCATGCTGATTTAGCGTTTCTTCAGGAAACGCACTTAAACTCTGCTGAAACACTGAAACTCAATGTTAAGCCTTACATGGTGGCTGCCTATTCTCCCGCCGTTTCCAAACGGTGCGGGGTAGCCATTCTGGTTAAGAAATCTTTGCAAGCTACTGTAATTGATACTAGCGCTGACAAGGAGGGTAGATGGGCCCGAGTACATCTTAAGGTTGGAGATAGTGAATTTACATGTATTTGCATTTATGCCCCGAATGTGGACAACCCTGCTTACTATGCAAGTATTGCGCAGTTGGCACAGGCCTCTGCCAATACTCCATTAATACTTGGTGGTGATTTTAATCAAGTGTTAGACCCTCTGATAGATAGACAGCCGCCTAGAACGAGTAATCCACCCAAGAGTCTTGCTACCCTTACAGCTCTGATGCAAGATCTTGCGCTGGTAGATATATGGAGGCTGCTTCACCCCTCCGACTTAGAGTTCACTTTCTTTTCTGCCCCCCATCACTCCCAATCTAGAATAGATTTCTTTCTCATTTCCAAAGCACTGATTTCTCAAGTAGACACGACTAGGACTCATCCTCTCCATATTTCAGATCATGCTGCCATATCTTTATCATTACATGTCACTGCGCGGGACGATTCTCCCCGAGCTTGGTTTTTTGATAGATCCCTACTGGGTCAAAAAGATTTTCAGGTTGATATAAAGGCCGCTATCCAAGATTATTTTCATTTTAACTCACCCCATGACACAGCGAGCTGGGCTTGGTGGGAGGGTTTTAAAGCATCTATCCGCGCAACTATAACTAGCTATCAAATTCGGCAGGGGAAACAAAGAAAGCAGCATTTACTGATTCTAGAGCAGCAGATACAAGCTGGGGAGCGTCTCCTCACGTCCCGTACTGACCCATGTATTTTACTCCGTTTACAACGCTTGCGTTTTCAATACAATCAGCTTTTGTACACTGCTGCTGTTAAAAATATTGAATCACAACAAGGGCTATATTATCGGGAAAATAATCGTGCTGGCAAATTATTAGCAAATGCCCTAAAAGGTCAAAAAGAAGCCAAGCGTGTTACCGCCCTCCGTAATCCGTCGGGGGGGGGGCTTGGTCACTAAAGATACCGAAATCTTAGAACTCTTTCGTGATTTTTATACTCGGCTTTATCAATCTGAATGTGATTTTGAGCCAGATGTATTTGAACGCTTACTTTCAGGGGTACAAAGACCGACCCTATCTGACGAAGATAGAGTGGCCTTGGACACACCATTTACTATCTCAGAAATTCATTCTGCTATCAAGAAATGTGCCTCAGGTCGAGCCGCAGGCCCAGACGGTCTCCCTGCTGAATTCTACAAAACCTTTCACGCTGACTTAGCTCCAGTTTTGAAACTTTATTTTTCTGCTCTGGCCGAGGAGGGTTCTCCTTCTGGGTCCTTTTCAATGGCAAATGTAGTAGTTTTTGAGAAAGAGGGGAGAGACCCGCAACTAACAGCTAATTATCGTCCAATTTCCCTCCTAAACGCGGACTATAAAATATTTGCCACCATTCTCTCTACCCGGCTCTCTGATAGGATGCCTACCTTAATACACCCAGATCAATGCGGTTTCATTCCTGGTAGATCAACTGCTGACAATGCTCGGACTCTATGCCATGTACTGACTACCGCAGTTAATCTTGATCGCCCATTTGTTGGCCTCTCACTTGATGCTGAGAAGGCCTTTGATCGCTTAGAGTGGCCCTTCCTATTTGCAGTCCTCCGCTGGTACGGATTCGGGGAAGGTTTTCTCCGTTGTCTTCGCACCATGTACGCACAGCCTACAGCCAGTATATGTGCCAATGCTTTAAAGTCTCAGCCTTTTCCCCTTCAACGCGGCACTCGCCAGGGATGCCCACTGTCTCCACTTCTCTTCGATCTTGCACTCGAACCCTTGGCTTTACTAATCCGGCAATCGGAGGAGATTCATGGAGTCCCCTTCACCCATAGGGAAATCAAAATTTCAGCGTATGCTGATGACCTTATGCTTTTTGTCTCTATAGACTCAGTACCGGCTGTCCTAGAGCAAATTGGTAAATACTCACAACTGTCCGGTTATAAGATAAATTGGACCAAGTCGGTAGCCTTTCCATTAAATCCTTTGCTTCATCAGGCAGATATGCAACCCTTCCCCTTTTTATGGCAACCTCGCATGGTCAAATACCTTGGGGTTCACTATTGTTCTCCTTTGGAAGACACTATCTCCTTCAATGCCAAAGACTTAACCTCTAAAGTCCGGGCGCTTACTCACCGCTGGACTCCTTTAACACTTACCTGGTGGGGTCGATTAGAAACCATAAAAATGATGATTGTTCCGAAAGTGAATTATATCTTAGAAATGTTGCCCTGTCTCTTACCTCGACGTATATATAAAGATATAGAGGGCCTTCTGACTAGATACTTGTGGCAAAACAAGACACCTAGGATAGCGAAACATAAGCTGCAAGCAGATAAGGAAAATGGGGGTGTCAGATTCCCTGATTTCCTGAAGTATCATCAATCTTTTCTTCTCAAACAAGGCGCTCGTTGGCTGGAAGATCCAGTACCGAGTAGACCTGTGTGGCTAGACATAGAAGAGGACCTTTGCAAACCGATTCCTCTTACTTTTCTTCCTGGTATGACTCTCCCATCAGACTCCCACTTTCCACCAATGCTTTTAGACACCTTAGGTGCCTTTAATAATCTTATGCAATCTTTAGACTCCCGACTCTGTCCGTTAGACAAGCTCCCACTTTGGTACAATACTCGATTTCGAATACAAAATAAGCCGATGGCGTGGAGCCCCTGGTACACTAGGGGCATTTGGATTCCTAGTCAGTTGTTCCATGAAGGTCGCTGGAAAACTTTTAGTGAATTGCAAATTGAATTTGGTCTCCCAGCGAAACACTACTTTCAGTTGGTGCAACTTCAGCATTGCCTTCGGAGTGCTAAGGTGCTCCCGCCATCGGCCTCCCCTACACAAGGTTGGTTGGAGACTATCCGATCTATCGGTAGTTCACCGGGTGTAGCATCCAATTTTTACAAAACCTTATGTAATGCTATAACTAGAGATACCCCTATAGCGCAGAAAGCATGGGAGAGAGAATTGCATGTGACTTTGACCCCGGAGCAATGGAGCCTTGTCTGGAGTAGAGTGACACGGGTCTCCCGATCCGCCTCACTCACTCAGACACTCTTCTTTCTAGCCCACCGGTGTTTTTACACTCCTGACAGATTAGCCAAATGGAACACTACTCAGGGCAATAGTTGTTGGACATGTCATGCGGCCATTGGTTCACTACCTCATGTTATGTATGAATGTCCCGCACTACAGTATTACTGGCGTCGGGTCTGGGGTCGTATCCAGTCTATTTTGCACTTTCAAGAGCCCCTTTCTTGGAGGATAGTGGGACTTCGCTCAGCTGCGGGGATCCCCTCTCTTCCAAAAACGGCTTACTTCCTTTTGGACTTTATGCTTGGCATTGCTATTTCCCTAATTACGAAATACTGGAAAAATAGCTCCCATCTGAGCCCCAATGAATGGTGGAATCATGTCTGTCTCTACAGTAAATATGAACAAATACCTCGTATGTTTGCTTCCCCCATTCAGACTCCTCATCATCGGTCTAAATGGAAGATGCTCAATGACTATGTACATTCTGCTCAATGCTCTCATCTGACTGTCTAAATTTGTATATATCTTTGTCCCATGATTATTCTGTATCGCAGATACTCTATTGATTGTTTTGATGTATAATCACTGTTGTTTGGAAGCGCTCACATGCTGACATAATCAGCTAGAGAAGACGCGTGGGGGTGGGGGGTAATTGGGTTTACTTTTCTTTATTGTATACTTGTTTTGTCTCCTTTGGTGTGTTGTTTCTTTTGTTTGTTGCAAAATGAAAATAAAAGTTTAAAAAAAAAATAAATGCAATACCATTTTTTGTTTATCTTTCATTTCCAGCATAGTAGACCATGTGATCACCTTAAAGCCCTTAGGTTATGATGCCCTAAGGAAGTTAAGGTGCATTAAGCCCTTAGGGCATCTTAACATAAGGCACCTTAGGTTAAGGTGCCCTAAAGACGTTAAGGTGCTTGAAGTTAAGGTGCCCTAAGGGCTGTAAGGTGCCACAAGTTGACAAGCATGAACTGTAAGGCATAAAAACAGCTGTAACCCTAACAATGGATAGAGCACCAAGGAAAGGTAATGAACAAGTCATGGAAGGAAGGAGAGGTGGGAGCTGATGGACCTGCCATATCTGCAGGCATCCTATGTGGCAGCTGGTAAAGTGGACAAACATGTTGGAGGCAGCTGTACCGATGCACAGGGTGTTGGCAATGTAAAGTGCTGCAATGACAGTGGGTGGCAGAGGATGGGAATACATGTCCCCCAGTGGAGGCAGAGGTGGCAGGATATGTGCAATGATAGGAGGACAGAGGAGTAATTGTGCCATGCAGATCATGCACAGGTGAGGCAAGCACGAAGAGCAGCAATGCAGAAAAGGGGACCAGTGCAGGACATGGGGTAGCAGCCTGCAAAAGAAGACAGGACTGTACACAGCTGACTGAGGCAGATAGATTGGCTGAAGGATGGTTGGCAACTGAGGTGAGGGTGTTATGGGCTGGCAGCACAGATCTGCAGAGATGTGACTGTTACAGGCATGAAAATGATTTGAGTAGCACAGGTATAACAAAGAGAACAAGGGGGAATTGAACCCATGACTCCTGCCTAGGGAGAAATTGTACTAATCAGTAAGCTACACTTCCACAGATCTTTGTACAGCAATGGCTGGATACAGACAGACTGCTGGTCACCACACAACATATCTGCTGTGTGTGCAAGGATAGGGTAACCCCACCAGTACCCGTGATACAATGCACATGCAGAACAGCAGTGTACAGCTGATCACCAAATGAAGAATGCACCTCTCCAGCACCTCAGCTTGGTAAGAAGAACTGACAGTGTGCGATACTGGCACAGAGCAGTTACAGACCATACCACTGCGCAGGTTCTGTGTTCACTCTGAGGGTGAGGATGGACACCCAGTACCAGGTCTGCAGTACCTGGGGTGCTAGAGATAGGCTCTGCTGCAGATCCCCTTCACTACCAGTGTGTGGTAAGTGTTCCCTGCAGTAGAACCTAAAGTCACTCTGTGTCCATCTGTATGCCCCCAGTCACATCTTGCCCTGGTGGCCCGTGACCACCCAGAATATTGCATACCCACTGTTACAATCCAGCTGCCATGGTCACCTATAATCAAGGCAGAGGAGTGTCTAGACTTGCACAAGGTCTATGTAGCAATGGCCAATACACCACCTGCTCCAGGCCAAAGTGGTTTACAGTAGGCCAGACCAGAAGCAATCTATTTTTTCAAGAAAAGTTATTGATTAATGGTGTGGATCTCAAAATTAAACTGACCCGCGACAAAAATTCTTTCTGTTTAATGAGCGGTGAGGTCGAAGAAAGTTATAAACTCCTTATCCTAAACGCTGCGCTCTTTGTAAAGAGAGTTAAAGTTTCCCCCGGAGTGCGCTTGGGACATGCGGAAGCTCTGCTGAAAGCTAATGTCAAGTATGCTATTGACCGTGTGGGGCTGAAGGTGTTTAGCATACCAGCCGGAGCCCATGTGACTAACCAGGAAAATCTCTTTTTGGGGCAGCTACCAAAACTCATTGTGCTGGGATTTGTGGATAATGATGCTTTCAGCGGTAATTATGCTAAAAACCCCTTCAATTTTAAACATTATGATATTAATTTTGCCGCTCTGTATGTGGATGGTGAACAAGTACCCGGGAAACCTCTTCAACCTGACTTTCAAAATGGATGTTGTATAAGAGAATATATGTAACTGGTACAAGCAACTGGCAAACATCTGAAAGACACAGCGCTGTTGATTGACCGTCAGGAGTTTTACAAAGGTTATACCCTGTTGACGTTTGACCTTTCACCGGATCAGGAGTGTGCAGACCATTATTCGCTGATTAAAACTGGTAACCTGTGGGCTGAAATATGTTTTGCCAGCGCCTTACCCCATACAGTTAACATGATTGTTTATGGGGTTTTTGACAATGTGATATAAATTAATCATAGAAGGAATGTTCTTTTTGATCATTCATGAAAATGAACACCATGCAGATCTTCTGTATTTTAAAGAAGGACCCCTGTGTTGCAGATTTCTTTTTAGATGTGCTACCCAGCAACTGGTTAGCTGATGTACAAATATCAAGTAAGCCCGTGTGTTTGGTGGTAAATACATACCCACATAACCTACCTGGAGAACACTGGTTAGTCCTCTATATATGTGGAGATGGAACAGGGGAATTTTTTGATTCTTATGGACAACCCCCAGATAGCTTATTCTTTCCTACCAGCATTATGAGCTTTTTCAACAAGCATTATAAAGCTGTTTTATACCACAGCAGACATTTACAGCACCCAATGTCCACGGCTTGTGGATATCACTGTGTATTTTTCTTGCACCACCGCTGTAAAGGGGTGCCTTTTGAAAATATTTTAGAAATGTATTCTGAAGATTTAATGCAAAATGATGATATGGTGTTACATTTTGTAAAACGCAACAAACAAACTTTGTGTAGATCTTTTAGAAATCCGTTTCATAACCAGCAGGTGTGTGTTTCCTATCGTGAATGTTTTGCTGCTTCTAAATAAAAAGTAACCCCTCTAAGGAGTTTTTTTGAAAAGAAACCACTGTCTAGTCTTTTATTTTTTGTTTTTAAACATTTTATTGAAAATACATTTTTTTTTATACACTCAACCACCGGTATCTGTGAGATAATTTATGTTTTTTGTGAGGGTGTAGCTCTGCTCTTTATTGGCTGCGTGTACATTTTAGTAACCTTCACAGATGGGTTCTCTTTGAGGCGTGCCAGTACATCTCTGTTGGCTGCATTACCCATCACCTTTATAGTACATCTCTGTTGGCTGCATTACCCATCACCGTAGAGGGCATATTTAATTCGGCTAGGGTTTGCATGAACTCCCCCTCAGCCCCTGGGTATTCTTTGTTGTGAAAGAGCTTGGGGTTGCGTAGCTCCACGAACGAGGTCAAGTAGGTTAGAGCCATTGACAGGGTTTCCCCGGTATACAAATGTTCCATTTCCCTCCCAGGATGCCACATCCTTGTTTTTTAACAGTTTATTAAGCAGCACCTCAGCATTTTTCCTATAGCGCATATTGATGCTGTTTAACACTTCTTGTATTACAGGGTCTAGAGGTATAATATTTTCTAGAGATGCTGCCATTGGTGTCTCATCTTGTGCCTGTAGATACAAGTTTCTTTTTTCTTTTTCCATATCCCTTTGTCTGTTAAGCACGAGATAGCGCTGTAACACTTCTGAGTAACATTTAGCCTTTTCGTGTTCAGACATACCAACGCTTTGCAGGATGTTTTTCATTTCTTCATCTAACTTATGAATGGTCGTGGTTCTAATATTTTCATCCCGATCTGGCGGGTTTCTCAAGCGCTCGAGTTGTTGACTAGGGACTATGTACATTTTTTCAGCGTGCTGCATTAGTGGTTTGTCAGAAGTCCCGTTATCAATGGTAATGCAAAACTTAACAGGAGCCCAATAAATCCACCCGACTGTCTCACCAATTGCTTCTTTTTTTTAATGGGTAGTCTTTTATCGCACAGACTCTTTATGGCGTGACGCTTCCCTTTTAAAACCTTTATCTGGTGTTGTGAAAGAGGAATGTTACCTTTTAGGGCGTTGAGAGCGATTCAACTATAGTGGCTACCAAATCATTAGAAGCTGTAGTCAGGATGGCTCTTCTGTGCTGTGGAGAGGCTTGAACCAAAAGTTTTAAAAGGGGCAGGTTTCTCTTTACACGGCGAGACATGTTGTCTAAGACACACAAGCATGTATTCAGGGCCGGTTACATATTCATTTCTTTTTATGTGGGGTTTGTGGTTTTTCACAGTATACTGTAGTCCAATCTGGTGGGAAGATATCCGTCCTCAGTCTGTAAGCCTCAGGCGTTGTGTTATTTAAATCCTCAACGAGATAACCAAATGGCTTTCTGGTGGCATCCTCGAAGATTTTAAAAAGAATTTTGATTTTCCAGGGTACATCTGCCTGGCTAGAATGGCAATCTGTAACTTATCTCTAGGATTCTTAAAGAGCACCATGTATTTGGTATTTAAAGTTATAGATCGGCTTGCTTTGCCTTGGCAGAAAATATTTTGAACAATATAGATGATGCTTAGGTTTCTGTGATGCACGTACTTGGTAAAGGCTTTCTCTATTTCATCACTTTTACAGGCAGAATCCATTAGATCATCAACAATAACCAAGTTTACTTTATTGGTTGGAAACATTCGTTCATCATTAAAAGTATCAGGCAACGTGTCCATAAATGTAATAAAAGGATATTTATTTAACATCTCTTTATACAAAGGTTGCCAGCAACTGTAACACCATACAATATTGTTAGGCATGACAGTCAATACACGACCAGCGTGTTCTAACATCTTTTTAACAAAGAAGCTCTTGCCTGAATTGGATGGCCCAGCTAAAATACAAGAAAAAGGATGTGACCAGCGCACATCCATCACACTAGTATCTGTAGGGTAATGTGTTAAAGCCATCCTCCAACTTCACCCTTTTGTCATACACAACCTTTTGTGTTTTTTTAATCACACCAGTCTCTATTGTCCAACCCTTTCTCGTATAATACCAGGTTGCTGTACTCCTATCTTTTTCTGGGGTAAATCTGCTGCCCCAGGCTTGTAGTCCAAAACTAGATCTTTCAAACTAGTGAAATTAATTTTCTGGCAGTTTTCTACGTTTAACGTAATCCCTTTCACTTTCATACAGGTCTTCCCGCTTGACAGCTTGTAACCATATGTTTTAGGCCCCGCTGATACAAACTCTGTGATATGTTCATCTGAGGGTATCTCACTTGTGAGCTCGCCTAAATAATCACCCAAAGATGGGTTCCAATCTCCCTCTCAACTTAGAAATATCACAGAATCTGTATTGTGGTACAGGCAGCGCTCTTGCAAACTATCTAGAAGATTGTATAACTCCAGGAGTGCATAAGCCATTGTAAAACAGGCAATGAAAACATTGGTGCTACCTGACAATATACAGCCTCCAAGACACACAGGCTGTTTCATCATTAATAAAATCGCATGATGATTTTTTTTTTTTTTTAATTTCAAAATTTTACACAAAGAAAAAAAATAAAAGCAATAATAAGTAATTATACATTAAACCAACATTTCCAAACAAATAATAACACCCAGCCCACAATTTGGAGTGTGCATAAAAGAAACAATCAATGCTGAGAGGAAGAGTACAACTTAAACAAAACAAAACCCCTGTTTACTAAGCAAAACCCACAATCAACCAACATTCTGCAAAAATTTCTCTAATTGAGTGGAATCAAAGAAGATATAGGATTTAGCCTGATGTGTAACAACACACTTGCATGGATATTTAAGTAAAAAGGAGGCCCCTACTGCCAATACACGAGGGCGAAGCAAAAGAAAAGCCTTCCTTTTCAATTGTGTGACACGACACACATCAGGGAAAACCTGTATCAAATGCCCAAAAAACTTTTCCTGCCTATGTTTGAAGTAAGAGCGCAGAATCATCTCCTTATCTTGCTCTAATGAAAATACTACTAACAAAGTAGCCCGAGTAGATATCTCTTCTACTGAGGACTCCAAATAAGCTGACAAATCCAGACTCTGAGCTGATAAACAATCCATATCTTCTGCTATTGCACCACCAGTTTCTGAATCTGAAACCAATTTCCCTCTAGTAGCAGTAGGTAAATAATAAATTTTTGACAAAACTATGGATTCTGGTTCAGAAACTTTTAAAACATCTTTTAAGTATTTGACAAATAATATAGTCGGAGAAAGGTAGTGCAGTTCAAACGGTACGTGGACCAGCTCAAAGAGTTCAGGCTGCCAAAAGGTGGGTGGACAAACTCACAGCTAGAAGTGTCCAGAACCCAGCTTGTTGGAAAGAACCAGGGCTGAACAAGTTAGAAGAACTGAGGCAGTTGATCCCGAGAAGGAATCCTCACATTCCAGGTACAAACATTCCTTATTGTGGAGAGCACCCGTGGAGAGAGGTCCAGGAGCTCTTACAGAGCATTAAGCCAGAAACAGTTCCTGAAAGCTCAGAGTCAGACGTACATGCTGTAGAACAGGAAGAGATGCAGGTAGACTGTCCTGAGCAGGATTCTATAACTGAGGAATTAGCAATGGACTGTTCATTGTGCAAGAAGGCAGATTGAAAGCTTTCGGATAAAAAGTCTTTAACCAAGAAAGCACTGAAGAAACAGGGTGAGTTAACCTATCTGGGTTAATGCTAGGAACCGCTTCTAATAAGAAAGGATACTTGCAAAATTTGTATTTGAATTACTAAAGAAGCAGAAGACAAAAAAATGGACATTTTGCTTTGCTTGAAGGAAGAAGCTATGTTTTGTTTGCTGAACGTTTGATGAAAACAGCTACACATGTTAAAAGGCTTATGAAGCAGTTTCAGTTCTAGTTTGTGTATAATTTCCTGATGGTATTGCTTGGAGAAGAATCCTAATGTTTGTGTTGAGCCTTAGTGCTTTTGGGGAAGATAAATAAATTTCTTGTTTGCCTTTAAAAAAACCCATCGGTTTCACACTACTGTCTTTAAATAAGGAGAAACAACTACAAGTCCCAGAAGTCCAAGCTGTGGAAAAGAATAGTATAATTCTTTATTTAAGGACTAACATTGGCAGTCCTGCGCCTTCAGGCCTTTGGCCCAGGCTAGGGTGATGACAAGTGGTGTAGTTCTTGGATTTCACGCATACGCCAGGATTTTGCCAAGCACCCCAGGATTTGCACTAAAGACAAAGCTGACGGCATAAGCTGTGCAGAGGATTACAATGGAGAATCACAGCTAAGGTCAAAAACCTGAGTCATGGAGGACAAGCAGAGACCTTCAATTGTGAGAAGCCGGAATCTACATCTGTTATCAGGTAACCTGTAGATAAGTGGGTTTAAAAAGGATACTAGTACAGTGCTTCAGAAGTCTAAACTGTGGAAGCCAGGAAGATAGCTGAGCTGTTGTTTTGTATCACACTTGGTGGTGTTTCTCTGTTTTTCTTTCTTACAGAGCAGCCGTGGCCATGGAGTGCAAGGACGTGCTACAATGGATGGCGGGCCAGTTTGAGAAGCAGAGGGAAATGTCCTACCAAGCCCAGGAGCAGGCCGCAGCGGTGATGCAGGCACAACAAAAGCCACTATTGGACATGATGGAAGCATGGCTGGCAACCCAGAAGAAGACAGCAGAACCAACACTGACACCTCCAGGTTCTATAGGAGCTTTACATAACTGTGGGCTAGGACCACAGTCTAATGGGACACTCACTTTTGGACAATTGTCTGAGAATGATGATATTGATGATTTCCTCGAGGCATTTGATAGAGTAGCGCACATAATAGGGTGGCCTAAGGAACAATGGGCTGTACGCCTGGCCACATCACTCACTGGTGAGGCTTTGGCGGCATACAGGGCCATGCCTGCAGCACTTGCCAATGATTATGATGAGCTAAAGAAAGCCATAAGGGATCGCCTAGGTTTAACACCGATGGTGTATCATCGCCTGTTAAGGAGTACCAAATTGAGCTTGGTAGTAAAGTGGCTAACATCAGAGGCTAAAACTGCAGAGTCTATCATAGATAGTATTGTGCTAGAACAATTTATGGCCGCAGTCCCAACGGACATACAAGCCTTCCTGATTTTGCAGAACTGACGGAACACAAATGAAGCAACCTTATTGACCGAACACTTTATGGAAGCAGAATTGGTGGGTCAGGAAAAAGGGAGCGCTTCCAAGACGGCAGGTTCTGAACTATCAGAAAGGAGGGTAAGGTCGACAGAGGATAATATGAAAGTATGTATGCCTATGTTTAAGAACCACTGCATAAGAAGGAAATGTTTTAGGTGTGGTAGTGAGGGACACTTGAAAAAGGTGTGTGAAGCGAGAACCGCCCTGATAACTGCCAATACAAAGGAGATCAGGGAAGGTTTCCTTTTATCTGGGGAAGTGCAGGGCATTGCTACCGATGCCTTATTAGACTCAGGAGTAGATCAGAGTATGATGTCCAGGAAACTCTGGCAGGAAATTGAATCCCGCTGTAACGTAGTCCAGAGCCAATCTGAGGGAAACGTAAAAATTAGGTGCATCCACGGGCATCGTCCTTTTATCCCATATACAAAGTCTTAGTGAAAGGCTTAGGGATTAAGAAGGAAATTCCCATAGCAATTGTGCCAAGGTTACCCCATGACCTGGTATTGGGGAGGGATTGGCCCCAATTCAAGAAGGGACTAGAAAAGGGTCTACATCCGAGGGTAGGTATGGTATCTACCAGAGCACAGTCCGAGGCCCTACAGAAGAAAGATGAACCCCCAGACGAGGCATTAGAAGATCTACCATCTCATGAGGACCTGGTAACTCCCTCCGTAGATAAGAATAAGAAGGGAAGAGGGGAAAAACGCCGGGAAAGGCAGTGCAGGTCTCAGAGCAGGGCCGAGGTAGGGGCCGGACAAGGGTTACCTTGGGTCCCGGCTGAATTAGTAGAAAAATTCCCATCCTTTCCCAAGGGGCAGCAAGCTGATCCCGCTCTTTCTAGGGCCTTCGAGTACGCCCAGAGGGAGTCAGAAACCTTACCTGGATTCCTGTTGGATAGGTAAGTGTTGTACAGGGAAAGTTTAGATCCCCGTACAGGGAACATCCGTAAGCAGCTGGTAGTCCCTACAACGTTTAAAACCTTAGTTTTGAGACTAGCTCATGACCATCCCATGGGAGGTCACAAAGGGGTACAAGGGATGCTAGATCAGATATTAGCCCGTTTTTACTGGCCGGGCGTTTTTAAAGAGACCTCGTGATTTTGTGAGTCTTGCCCTTCATGCCAGCGAGTCACCTCGGTTCGTCCACCAGAGGTGCCCTTGCTTCCTATACCTGTGATATCTGAGCCCATTCACAGAGTGGCCATGGATATAGTGGGACCACTGATAAGGACACCCCGAGGTTTCCAATACATGTTGGTCATAGTGGACCAAGCCACAAGGTTCCCATGGGCCATTCCCTTGCGTAATATATCCGCCAAAACAGTAGCCTCAGAAGTGATAAAGTTATTCTGCAAAGTAGGATTTCCACGAGAGGTCCTGACAAACAGAGGCAGTAATTTCATGTCCTGATATTTAGCCCAAGTATGGGATGCATTCGGAATCCGTCATGTTAAAACCGCTGCCTACCATCCACAGTCAAATGGACTGGTGGAGAGACAAAACCAAACATTAAAGAAAATTTTGAGGAGGGGTTTAGAGGGTAACATGTTGGAGTGGGATATGATGCTTCCTTTCATCTTGTACGCCTGTAGAGAGTGAAAACAAGCATCTTTAGGCACCTCACCTTACGAATTAATGTATGGCCGGGCACCACGAGGTGTTTTAGATATACTGCGGGAGCAGTGGGTTGAGCCCGGGGTAGAAGAAGTGGGGGTACCCCAGTTTTTGAAGGATCTTAGGGGATGGTTACACCGAACCTCCCAAGTGGCGGAGGAAAATTTAAAGGCCAGTCAGATGCACCAGAAAAATTACTACGTACAAAACCTCGCCAACTGGTGGTAGGGGAGAAAGTAGTAGTAATGGTCTTAGGGGCCAGTCCAAAGTTTGAAAGTCAATGGAAAGGACCCTATAAGGTGGTCAAACAGGTGGGTCCAGTGTCTTATTCAGTAGAAGACAGGAGGGGCCGCCAGCAGGTCTACCACATAAACGTATTGAGGCCTTGGCATGAACGAATAGCGTTGGCTCATTTAGCCACAGTAGAACGTAGGGCAGAGAGGTGGCAGACAAGCACTAACATCCCAGCAAGAATTATGAGCTGTGCGGGTAATATAGCGCCAGCCCGTAATATCTTAAGGGGGGGGGGGAGATGTGTGATGAGGAGAGCTCTGCTGAACCCATGGAAATAGAGGAAAATGGTAAATATACCTTTAAGGAGAGAGACAGGCAGGGAATTCACAGCTTTCAGAGTGCAGGTAAAGGAAGAAAACAAGCAGTCACTGAAGTCAGGCCACACTCAAGCTCTGCTAACCTAAGTGCAGGCTTGGGGAGTAATGAAAAACACCTGAGTAGGTAGCAGTGTACGCTAGTTAAGAAACAGCCTTATAAACCCAGGGGAGGAAAAGGAAGGAGCCAGCACCGGGGAGCAGAAAGGAGATCACCGGGGAGGAGAACGGTGAAGATTTCAGTGAGGAACTCAGCAGTGAAAGTAGCAGCCATAAAGAAAGCCAAACTTACAGGAGGAGGGCTGTTAGTCCTGAAGCCAGCCGAGGTGTGACTAGGAGAATTGCTGATGAGGGTCAGGCTGCAGTTCAAATGGTATGTGGACCAGCTCAAAGAGTTCAGGCTGCCAAAAGGTGGGTGGACAAACTCACAGCTAGAAGTGTCCAGAACCCAGCTTGTTGGAAAGAACCAGGGCTAAACAAGTTAGAAGAACTGAGGCAGTTGATCCAGAGAAGGAATCCTCACATTCCAGGTACAAACGTTCCTTATTGTGGAGAGCACCCGTGGTGAGAAGTCCAGGAGCTCTTATAGAGCATTAAGCCAGAAACAGTTCCTGAAAGCTCAGAGTCAGACGTACATGCTGTAGAGCAGGAAGAAATGCAGGTAGACTGTCCTGAGAAGGATTCTATAACTGAGGAATTAGCAATGGACTGTTCATTGTGCCAGAAGGCAGATTGAAAGCTTTCTGATAAAAGTCTTTAACCAAGAAAGCACTGAAGAAACAGGGTGAGTTAACCTATATGGGTTAATGCTAGGAACCGCTTCTAATAAGAAAGGATACTTGCATAATTTGTGTTTGAATTACTAAAGAAGCAGAAGACAAAAAAAATGGACATTTTGCTTTGCTTGAAGGAAGAAGCTATGTTTTGTTTGCTGAACGTTTGATGAAAACAGCTACACATGTTAAAAGGCTTATGAAGCAGTTTCAGTTCTAGTTTGTGTATAATTTCCTGATGGTATTGCTTGGAGAAGAATCCTAACATTTGTGTTGAGCTTTAGTGCTTTTGGGGAAGATAAATAAATTTCTTGTTTGCCTTTAAAAAAAGCCCATCAGTTTCACACTACTGTCTTTAAATAAGGAGAAACAACTACAAGTCCCAGAAGTCCAAGCTGTGGACAAGAATAGTATAATTCTTTATTTAAGGACTAACATTGGCAGCCCTGCGCCTTTAGGCCTTTGGCCCAGGCTAGGGTGACGACACTACTCACCATGTTGATGTCTGAAGAGGTGCCGATGTTACAAGCTATAGAGACTATGTGATCTTTTCTGGCAGCTGAAATGTACTGTGCCTTTTTAAATGAAATTCTTTGATGGGATTTACAGCCCCCAGACTCTTCAACTGAAACATCTCTGGATCTCTGGCCTATTGTTTTATGTGTCACCCCAACCAACAGCTAATTCACGCCATTTTTTTTTCTTTTTTCGCAGACAGTACATTGTAATAGATGCTATATATTGTATATGTGGACCTATGTGGCTAATACACATTCCCCCATTCCCAAACGTTCTCCACATTCTTATCATATGGCCTATTGTTTAGGCCATGCCTCGATAATTCATACGGTACCAGTTTTTCCAGACAACCCATGGTAGGTTTAATTAACTAGGAATTCCTAAAACACACCACACAAAGCTGTAGGTTCAAAATGTTTTATTTCAAATAAAATGTTTTCATCTTGTGAACTGATTCATTTGAGCATTACAAGTTTCTGGAAATACATATATTTTCATAAAAAGTCAATTTTTGCAGAACTTGGTGGTTTTTTAAAGAACGATCTATAATCTCTGTCACAGATTAAACCTTCCACTAGCTCCAAATCACAGTCTGCCACAGATCTAAGCAAAATATTGAGCAGTTGTCCTGGATTTCTACTGGTATTAAAATCTCTGATGAGTTCAAACAAAAAATTCTAATTTTCATAAACTAGGTCAGTTGCTTTCATTTTATGACCAACAATCATGACAACATTTACAATAGGTCCTAGACATATCCTGTTACAAGTTTTATGGATTTTCTGTTGTATTTCCTTGTGCCCCCACCTCAGGCAATCATGATATCTTTGCCCTGGAGCATGTATTAGACAAGCTGCACAGTCTCTATGCATAACGTCCTGCCAGCATTTCTTGATAATACAGCACACCATTGCTTGCATAACAGATTTAAATGTGTTTATTTCTTCAGGTTTTGAGTTGTCCTTTTCGCTGACTATGATATCAAATGGCTCCCTTTGATATGTATAGAGAAAGCACAAGCAGCGTAGATTGATTGCCTGTATGTCCTCTAGCTCTTGTAGGAACGGAGATTCGTTACTTCCCTACAAAAACAAAACAGGGTCAGTGTGAAATAAACTGCCTCTTCTATAACACTTTTCTACAAAAAAAAAAAAAAAGACTTCTCTTACCTCTGCTGATCCTAGTTCTTCCAGTAAACAGGTTGTTTCTGCATCTGCAGTGGCATAATATAATTCTATGTCCTCTGGATCCGTTGCGTTGTCATCCGGTAAGTCAATTTCGGTGCCTAAATCACAAAGATCTTGAGAGTCAAACAACATTTTGGCATCTGGTAGATATTGAACCCCTGATAATTCATGTTCAGACTCTGACGGACTCTCCTGTTGTTCAAATGGATTTTCTATCAGTGGATAACCCTCTGCTGCGGCATCTCGATCCTTAAGAAAATAATTAATGTTATTCACCCTGTTGGAAATTCTGCTTGGTGTTCCAAAAAGAGCCATTTTTTCTTTTTGAATCTCTGTGTTAGAATTTTCCCCACACAGGACACACAGCCTTACACCAGGAGCATGCTCAGAACAGCTGGAGTATGCTCAGAACAAGTCTCTTTTTTCTGCCAATCACATGTTACCATATCCTAGAAGCATGCTCAGACTTGTTTTCTCTGTATTGTTTTTTTTTTCAAAGCCACTAAAAATAGCTGTAGTGGTATTTGAACTCAGGTCTCTCTCTCTGTATTTCAGTCTGAACTGCTAAATTCTTTACGCTTGTCTGTCTGTATTTTTTGAGTTATACTGTGGCAGGTGAAGGCCCGTGATCCACAGTGTTTGACATAAGCAAGCAAGCCTAACTAGCTTGACCTGTAAATGAAGCCTGTAAAGAGGCCCATATGAATTGCACATCCCCCCAATATGCTGCTGTAGAATTAGAACTCAGTAAAAGTATTGAATTAAGCTTAGACAAGCAGAATGGATGGAAAAATACAGAATTTATGCTTAAAACTGCTGACAGAGAAGTTATAGAGCCCTGCTTCCCTACACGTACGAACTAGCTGAGTGGCCTTGGGAGTAGGAAAGTAACAAGTTGGTGAACTGGCCATTGTAATTGGGACTAGAAGGGGGGTAAGCAGGTGCTGAGCCCACAGCAAGAACATAATTGGATAATCATATCAGCACCGGGACCAATAGAAGGGGTACGGGAGGTACGGGAGGTTACCGGGACCAATGAAATGTTTTTCTATACCTAGAATGAAGCTAAAGTCTATAAAAGTTGTTGCTTTACCAGAGAACATTGCTCAGCCATTTTGAAATTGACTTTGCTTGAGACTTGTGCACAAATAAATGATTTGGACCTTCTGAACAGACTCCTGGTATCAATTGGTTTGTCTGCGCT
The DNA here is from genome assembly GCA_033557465.1 of Ichthyophis bannanicus. Lineage (NCBI taxonomy): Eukaryota > Metazoa > Chordata > Amphibia > Gymnophiona > Ichthyophiidae > Ichthyophis > Ichthyophis bannanicus. The sequence continues at coordinate 586,996,607 of CM066033.1, read as the reverse complement.
CTGCTGCTACAATACGACCTAGATTAAATATTTTTTTCAAAGGCTTTAGCAACTTCATGACCGGTTTTCGATTTTAAACTTGCAGCCCAAGCATATTTTGACAGGATGACTACCACTATTAATATGTATTTGTAGCCATTGTTATAATGGGACAAGGCTGCCATATCAACTAAATCAGCCTGCCATTGCGCATCCACATCTGACACGATCGTCTTGTTTCTTTTAAAATGGACCCTAGCAGGTCTGTGTAAAGTATAAGCATCTTGTCCTGTAGCCCATCTAACTACATTGTTTCTGTTGACTGTTTTATCATGCTTTTTAGCAGCTTGAAGTAGAGGATTTATGCCCCCAAAGCTCCCTATTGCTTTGGGGTCATAGTAAATGCTCTTCAATAAGGTATCCTTCGTGATTGCTGTGCTTTGACTATTCTTTTTATTTTGCTAACATCTTCAGTGGATTTATTCCACAAATCCTGTGTGTTTTAAAGTATAGCCTGTTCTTTCTACCAATCACATGTGTTACCATATCCTTTCCTAGAAACATGTCCAGACTTGTTTTCTCTGTATTGTTTTTTTTTCAAAGCCACTAAAAAAAATAGCTGTGGTGGGATTTGAACTCAGGTCTCTCTCTCTGTATTTCAGTCTGAACTACAGGACTGCCAGAATACTTCTCTCTAACAGTGAGGTCTTAAAAGCAAAATTCTATCACATGGACAGCACTGGTTTCTCTAACAAAGCTGTGTTAATTGCGGTTTAACATTTTGGAAAGAAAAGTTTCTATACCAAGGGCTGTGTCTCTGCAAAAAGCCTGTATACCCAAGTGCTGTGTCTCTGTGAAAAGCCTGTATACCAAATGCATTGTGTTCCTGCTGCTGCTACCAAAGGATTATTTTTAACAATCAATTCTAAATAGACTGCAATACACATAAAAGCATTGCACTGCTTTGTGAGAAAAAAGAACTGGGGCAGGGGGGAGAGAAAGCATATTTTTGTTTTGTTTTCCAGGGTTCCTGCTTTTGCAGATGTCAGCATTAACCAGAAGCAAAACACATTTCCGGAGTCAGTCACTCTGCTTCCGCTGATGTGATCGGAAATGGACGGTGTCCATTTCCGATGACACCCTGTTTCCAGTGATGTCATTTCCGATGATGTAGGCTGGGGCATGGTGAGGGTGGGGGGCATGGGTGTGGCACAACCCAGAAGTGGGAGCTGATTGGCTGATGTCATCCTTGGGGGAGGGTGGGGGTATGCCAAAGTGGGGGTGTGTGGCCACGCCTGGGGGTGTGGATGGGCGGGGCTAACTCACCATTCACTTCTATGGAAGGGGGCATGGCCTGAGGCAGGACATACACCGGAAGTGAGTGCTGATTGGCTCCTGTCATCCTTATCTCCCCTGTCAATCAGTTTGACGAGTAGTGTACCCATTATACTACTCCCCACCCTGACCCACAGAGGGCGCTGCTACATAATCCGCTTTTGGGTCCAAACACCACCCTTTACTTATAACATGCAACCATAGTAACCACAAAAGACATGCACTATTCTGGGTGCATCATAGTCCACAAGGGCTGGACATGACTGGGAAATACAGACAGACACAGGTGTATCCTAGGTGTGTCTGCAAGGGCTACCTATCACACACTGGCACTGATGGGGACCTTCAGCACAGCCTATCTCAGCCATGCCATATGCTGCGGACCTGGTGTTGGGCGCCCCACCTCACCCTCAGGGTGAGCATAGGAACTGCACAGTGTCACGGTCTGTAGCTACTCTGTGCCAGTAACACACATGGTCAGTTCCCCCTACCAGGCCAGGGTGCTATAGAGGCGCATACACCATCTTGTGATCAGATGTAGGCCTCTGTTCTGCATGTGCAGTGCATCATGGGTACGGGTGGGTTTACCCTATTCTGGTAACCACAGCAGACAGTTTTAGTGGTGACCTGCAGTCTTTCTGTAGCCAGCCAGCAGTAGGTTAGATGCTGCAGAGATGTAGCCCACTGGTTACTTCAATGATTGCCAAGACAGAGGTTATGGGTTTGATGCCACAGTGGCCTTATTTAATAAGGCTGTCTGAGGCTTTTCCTTTTAATTTAAATCAGTGCTGCCAGCAGAAACACCCTCACAGTGCTGTAGCCTAAGGTGCGTCATAAGGCTCCCTATAAAGCGCCCTATAGGGCACATTATAAGGTGCCTTGGCAGACAGGGCACTTTATAATTTGCCCTATGGAGTGCCTTATGCGGCACCTTAGGTTACGGCACTGTGAGGGTGTTTTTGCTGGCAGCACTGATTTAAATTAAAAGGAAATGCCTCAGACAGCCTCTTACATAACACCACTGTGGGATCGAACCCATGACCTCTACCTCCACAGTTATTGTAGTAACCAGCGGGCTTCATCTTTATAGCTTCTAACACTGCGCTGGCATGAACTTAGGGTTAACGCTCATTAACGTGCCCCGGCGCCCACTATCGCGCGATACCGATTCCTTGCAACCTTCCCTCTGGACCTCCCACTACCTTATATGGCATTCTTCACATTAACGCTGCAACTAGCACTGGTAACATTAAGACGGTGTAGGAAACATACCCCTATGGGTTTTGCATCAGTTAACTGTACACCGTGCAGAAAAATCATCAAAGGGTATATAAACAATGACTTAGCTTCTGCTCAGCTATTGCTCCTGCCGGCTGTCATCACCCCGACACCAGATATTTCACCTCTGCTTGCTTCCTCAGGGAGCGAGACAGCATGTCATCCCAATAAACCTGAAAAGCACAAAGAGAAAATCTCATCTCAACAATCCATGCCAACCACAGAAAAAACCTATGCTTCCAGGACATCAAAAAGGAATACAGGCAAGGAGGCAGCCACTAATTCGAAATATTATACTAGCTACTGTCATTTTGCTCAGTTTAAGCGCTACCTGGATGTTTTGAGTATTTCAAGTGACATTCTACAACTTCAGTCTGTAAGCAGCACTTTAAATGAATGAAGTTCTATCTTCTGAATCCGACCTCTACTGTGCCACAGCTCTTAACATACAGCTTTTTAAAATATCATCTAAGAACTAGAAATGACTCTGCTTAAGAAGAGATTGCCTGATGGATAATTGATTCCCATTAATGTGATATGAGGAACAAAAGGGCAATTCAAATGTCTAATGTAAGGAGATACTCCAATCACTGGTGATAATTGCTAATACAGTATTGACCCTGAACTCCATGTTCCTCAGTTTACATTAAGTGGGATTCTTAACTATATAACTTGACTGCAGTCATACTCTTTAAAAGGAAGGGAACATAATGTGACATTGCATTACTCGGGAAACACATCTTCATAACAAAGATTTCACTGCTTTTGGGTTAATGTTGCATTAGGGCCCTATTCTGATCAAGACGTGCAGAGCGGATGCATATGTTTAAAACATGCACTTCTGAAACGTAGACGCGATTCTGAATGTGCAAGGTTAGACATGTAACCGCAGAATGGAAATACGAAATTATACGTCCAGCCGGAAAATGTGCAACTCCCAGCTATGTCTAAGTAGCATGTCTAACCTCCGACATGCCGAAAACATGTCTGACTGCACACTCGGTTACAGTCACATTTAAGTAACACTTGTAACTCGTGACGTGCCAAAACCGTGTCCAACTGCACAGTTGTCCATATGCGACAGGAAACAGGAAGCCCCGTCACCACCAGAGCCCTGGAAGATGGCCACCTGAAGTGTGAACTTCTCAGAGGCTGAGACTCATCTGCTCTGCAGGATGGTGCTGGAGGAGGAGTGTGTCCTGCTCCCCACAGAGCACAGAAGGCCAGCCCTTGCTGCATCACGAAGAGGCTGGGAAAGGATAAGGACCATCCTGGCAAAGTAAGTAGGGCAAAGCAGGAAAGGGAGGAGGCAGGGAAAAAGCATGTGGGGGAAAACAACAGTGCAAAGAGCCAGGAGGTAGCTGGGGGGAAAATGGGTAGCTGGGGGGGGGGGGGGGGGGGGAGGGGAATGGGAAAAGGAGCAGGGGGCAAACTGGGTAACCACACAACCAAATGACAATGAACACACAAAACAGGGCCCACACAGGAAACACGCAAACAGAAACACAATGGCAAGGTGGAAAAAAGAATGGACAAACCCGAACACAGTAAAAAAAACCTACTGTGTGTAACAGTGCAGCAACATGGCCCAAAACACAGCACAATGGAAACATAGAGACATGGTGCTAGTAAAGACAATTACCCAATCTAAAGAACACACTGGTATCTAACTTATGTAATAAAAACACCGGATATGTAAACTCATTAGTACAGTAGAAAACCCTCAAGAGATTCCAACACCAGGCCCTTTACAAAGGTTCTAAGGAGAGGAGAAAAGACCCCAGTAAAGCTATTTCTCCCTCTACGCAGCAAGAATAATACATGCCTGAAGGGGATGCGCCTTATCACACCTTCAGAGATCTAACATACCCCACTTTTTCATTAATCATATTTATAAAATCCTTTTTATTACATTACAAAATATTGAAACACTGGAATGGCACAAATCCCAATTTCACTTAAACATCTTAATACACAGCCTCAGATACACAGAATCCCCAGCAGTAAAATCAAATGAAGTGCATAGGTGCCATGCCTCAGAGTGAGCTTCCCACCATCATCTGAAACAAAATACAGTAGAACTCAGCCAGACACACACCTTCAATGACAACCCAGCCCGCCCCTTTAGACGTAGCTTCCAAGCTGAAGATCAAAATCCAGAGCTGCAGGGTGTCTCCAAATGATGTATCAACCTGGAAGGCCTCTCCTGAGGGCATATCACTCTACCCTCACCCTACAAAGATCTCTGTTGTGCAGGAACTCCGCTTCATCAGGGGTATTGCTTACTATACGCACAACACATGGCTGACCTAGGCTACCCCCCACTACCAACCACCACACCAGTCTCCTGAGAGAACCCTGTGCCCGCCCCATGCCTCATGATGTCGGATACTGTCCACAACATCACCACCTCCAATTGGAAACAGTCCCATGCAGCCACCACTGTGTCCACAAAGAAACAGTCCTGCATATGACACCTGAGTATAAACCAGCCACCCCATCCCATGACACTGTGCAGCACAGCATGCACAAGCCATAAAAGGTCACGTCTAGAATGTAAATCATATGAATACCGCAAGGTATATCACTCTACCATTTGTAAACAGTGGATATGGAAGGAGAAAAGAGCCTCAGAATCCAAGGAGGTAGGGGCAGTGGTAACAGTTAACTTCAAACCAGGCCTGATCCTCCCCAAAGCAATGGCTCTGCAATATACCCACCAATCGCCTGTTTAATATAAATCCAATCTTTTAAAATAGTGATTCCATATCAACAGTATCAATAGTACCTGCCCCCTGCAAACCCTTGGAGCGTAACACATATGAGCAAACAAAAAAAAAGGAACACCTATCTTAACAAGCCACCACCTTCTACAGTGAAGATCTGTGCTGCTGCAAAAAACGCTTCTGATACTCCAGTAGCAGGAGTATCAGTAGTGACTGGGAGCCTGTAGATGGCAGTGGCCTGGGAGGAGAGGTGTAACTTCTATGTGGTTATTCTCTGAGTTTGCAGGCAGCAGCTGCTACCGATAATGTGGAATCACTGTTTTCATGAAAGGGAGTCATATCGAACAGGCGATTGATAGAGCTGTTGATGTGAGGAGGATCGAGCCTGATTTAATGCTAACATTCGCCACTGCCCCTATCTCCTTTGATTCTGAGGCTCTTCTCACCTTCCGTATCCAATGTTTACCTGATGTGAAATTACAGGCATGAAAATGATCTGAGTAGCACAGTCAGACAAAAAGAACCAATAGGATTCAAAGCCCTGTTGCCTGATTATGATGGCATGGCACTAACCAGTAGGCTACATCTCCACACCTCACAGTATAGCCATGGCTGGATATGAAGAGACTGCAGGTCACTGCCTAGAATGTCTGCTGTGTGTGCTGGCATAGGGAAGCCCCCACCAGTACCCATGATGCAGTGCAGATGCCCAACAGCAGTCTGCAACTGATCCCAAGATGGAGAATTCACATATCTATCACCTCAGGGGATATGTAAGATGCACTGACAGTGTGTGAAACAAGCACACAGTAGATTTAGACCGTGCCACCAAGCAGTTTCTGTGGTCACCCTGAGGGTGAGGACAGGTGCCCAGCACTAGGTCCCCAGTACCTGCAGTGCTAGACATGGTCTCTACTACCAGTGTGTAGTAGGTATTGCTTGCCCTATGATTATGCCATTTATCTTTCCTCTTGTCTAACAGGGGCACACCTAGTAGACCAGTGCATGTTGATATTTAGTGTTGCAACGCTGATGCAAGTTACTGGGAGGGGGACACGGACAGTGTTTGTCTTCTCTAGACCTACGTGGGCTTGTTACCATAGCCCTAAAAAAATGAAACTGGGAGTAGGCCTGGAACACCCCCTGTCCCAACCACCAAGGTTTAACACCCACACTTCATCTGTTGCCGGGTTTATCAACCATGCATATACCAACTGCAGACAGTGAGCTGGTCAGTATACATTGCATGTGTACAGAGTGATTTGTCAAGTGATTAGGCCCCCAAGAACAGAATGTGCAACCACATCACTAGAACTAAACACTAGATAGTACTATGTGGATGCATAGCTGTGCCATGGTCACTGCATGGTCAGAGTGAGAGCACCATGACATTCCAGCCATTGCCCACCCCCAATGCAGACACATCCTGGCCAATCCGCTCTGTATCAGGCCATACCCATAATATCTTGCTCCTCATTATGCACATTTGAAGGCTAACACTGAAACAGCTTAGGTCAGAGGCAACCAACTCCAGTCCTGGTGCACCAGAATCCTGCCAGGTTTTTATGATGTCCCCAATTAATACCCATGGTATATTTGCATACAAGGGGAGGTGGTGGATGCAAATATATCTCATGAATATTCATTAGGGACATCACGAAAACCAGGCGGGATTGTGGTGCACCAGGACCGGAGTTGGCCACTCCTAGCTTAGGCACTGCTAGGCTCAGTGAGGTGCAAAAAGCCACAAAACAATGGATAGACATACACACGCACACACACACACACACACACACACACACACACACACACACACACACACACACACACACACACACATATTGATGCATTATGCAACAATGAGGATGGCTGGCATTCCTGCCTGCTACTAGCACTGTTCTTGTGGCCCCCTCAGCCCATGGCCTCGCCAGTCAGCAATGCAGATGCACAGGACAGAGGAGGCATGAGGGACCAGGGCAAGCCCCAGACCAAGGTGTGGCAGCACTGGAGATGTGACAGCAGGATGAGATAGGGTCCAGTGTATGCAGGTGGTGTTGTGGCAAGCAGGCAGGCAGTTGCAGTGACAGATCTGAAAGGAGAAAGAAATATGCATATATATAACACCTCCTTCCTGCCTCCACAAATGGTTTCATGTCCTGCGTGAGGCGGAGGCCTTGAAGGTGTGCTTCCGTGCAATCAGGTGTGACCACCCAGGGCTCCTGCATCATATCCAGCAGCAGCTGCAGTGGGAGTGAGGTGAGTGTGGGGGAATGGCACAGGACTGGGGCCGTGACATGCAACAATGCTGGGCATTGAAGGGGCAATGGCAGACAGAACATGGGGAGGCATCTGATAATGGCAACATGGCAGCCGGACACCTCCACCCACTGGAACTAACAGCTATCTCTCTGCATCCCTTCCACAGCCATCCCAGTTGAGGACAGCCCTCCCCCTGCGGCGGCAGAGGAGTTGGAGGAGGGGTGACATCAAGGTGGGTCATAGGTGTTTGCTGACCCTGGATGTACAAGGCCAAGTCCAATGCTGGCCCTGTACATCTGGGACCAAAAGCAAAGACGGGGAATGTATCCCACCTCTGAGGTGGAATAGGTTCCTTGATGTGGCAATGGACCACAGGCCTGGGGCTGTAGAACAGTGGGTGGGGGCAGAGAACCTCCCCTGCAACCTATCCCCAGCCTAGGGAGGCAGAATCAGGCTCAGGCTGTGGGTAGAGGGTCATAGGCGCTGGTGATTGGGGACTGTGGCCATATAATGGAGCAGCAGTGTCATGGTTACTGGCCGCTTTGTTGACCTGATATGCATGTACATGTCTGTTTGCGATTTTGGTCCTGTGGGGCAAGACATGCCCTGTGGGATCAGAATCACAATCTCCTTTGTATGTCCAGCTCAGCCTGGATGTTCAAAGGAGATCTACGTTTGGGACAGAAGCAGGCTGAGGATGGACTCCCCTGAGGGAGTGAATAACATGAGGAAACATCTACCAAAGCTGTGGGAATGGTCTAATGCTTGCCAGTTCGGATTTAATGTGAACAGGTGTGGTGTCATGTGCTTGGGAAGCAGATATCCAAGGGAAATGTATGCGATAGGGGGCAAGAGGTTTGTGTGCACGGACCAGGAGAAGGACCTTGATGTGGTTGTTTCCTAGGATCTCAAGGTGGCAAAGCAGTGTGACAAGGCGGTGGCAACAGCCAGAAGAATGCCAGGTTGCATTTAGAAAGGACATACCAGCAGAAAGGTATAGGTACTAATGCCACTGTACAAGTTGCTGGTGAGGCCTCACTTGGAATCTTGTGTTCAATTTTGGGGGACCACATTTGGCAAAGGATATGAAAAGGCTGGAAGCGGTTCAGAGGAAGGCGACTGAAATGCTTGAGAGCCTGCACCAGAAGACCTATGAAAGACCTAAATATGTACGCTCTGGAGGAGAGGAGGGACGGGGGGATATGATTCAGACCCTTAAATACTGACAGCGCATTAATGAACAAATAAACCTCTTCCAAAGATGAGGAAGCTGTAAAACTAGAGAGCAGAACATGAAGCTGCAAGGAGGTAAACTGAAAGGCAATGGCAGGAAATACTTTTTCACTGAAAGGGTGGTGGATGCTTGGAATTCCCTCCCGATGGAAGTGGTGAGGGCAAACACAGTGACAGAACACATATTGGCATGGGACAGACACAGTGGATCCCTTTATAGCAACAGGGTAACATCAATATAAATATAACTATCTCTTATATCTCAATAGGGGTGACCTACACAGAGAGGCAGATGCACCTACTCTTGCCGCCTGCTGGGCAGACCAGATGGACCATACTGGTCTTGATCTGCCATCATATACTATGTAACTTCAATGTAACACCTACAGGCATGCAACTGTGGGGGCCAAACATGCGCACCCCCTGTACAGTGACCACAGTATGGAGCTGGGGATGTGGTGTTGGGGAAGGACCTGCCACACCCACATACAGGCCAATCAGTCCCTGCCCCTGACAATGATATGCCCACACCTGCCTGCCCCTCTGGTGGGTGTCTGCGCAGGGCACCTGGCCTCTGCACCCAGGTCTATGCAGAACACTATCTCCCACAGGGCCACATGTACCACAGACATGCATCTGGGGCACAGGCCCCAGCACACATATCATCGCAGTTATATTAGAGACCATTTGTACCTACCGTGTCACTGGCAGTGTTGCTGTAGAGGCTGATATGTTGCACAACATAGGCTCCCAAAATATCCAGGAGGTGTAGCACGCAGGAAAAGTTACACGTTTTCAATTGCAGCGGCTATCCAAGTGTAACGCGGAAAGTGGACGTACACGTGAATCTAGACGTAAACACGTGTTCGGTATTTTCAGCATTTGCACGTATACATAGTTGTGCGTGTAACTGCGTCAAAACGTGTAACTCCGGTGTGTACATGCCCTCGGAAAAGCAACAGTATTGAGCGTTCTGATATGTGTATATGGCTACAAAGTCATACTCAGACCTATTTTTAACTACCTTCACAGTAAGTGGAACAGAGGGAGACGCTTTCACCCCAGTATTGTGAAATGCCCATTGTTGTGAAATAATACTAGTTTGGAGATCAGCCTCCCAGATCTTTATCATTCCCCAAAGAAATGTATTTGACCTTTGCATAAGCAATTGATAGAATAGTGTACTGCCCTTTGATAAAGGTGGCTGCCTATTTTTTTAATGGGAAGATGTTTTTGATGGAGAGAGGTTACTGGTTTGCACTTAGGTTTGGGACATGTCATATGCATAAGGTTATCTGCATGACATAGACATTTTTACACACCAATCAGATCTGTTGTCTGTGAAAATGCCCTCTGTTACCGACTACCATTGGACCCGTATTGCTTCCACATGGTTTAGTTTGTTTTCCTTTGGCCAAAGGTCCATTCGGCGTATTGTAATTTCCAGACGTAGCCAATCTGGATCACATTTACAGAGTAGCATCCTCACAAAATAGCAACATGCTATATTGCTTACCCCAGGGTATGTAGTTCTTTTCCCCATGTCTATGTTATGGACTTTTCCTTCAGGAACTTGTCCAAATCCTTTTATGACACAGCTTTGCTTTATTTAAACATAGGGTTATGTTTACTAAACAGCGCTAATGTCGCAGCGGTGACGTTATCGCGCGTTAAGTAACGTTATTGCGTGATAAAGTAACATCGCGTGATAACGTTGCGTTTCACACGATAATGTCTCCGGCGGCGTTAAGGCACACAGAGGGTGGGGTAAGTGTCTCCAGAGGGCGGAGAGAAGGGGTCAATGGGCGGGGAGTGGGCGGGGAGAAGCACCAGGTACACTAACATCGGGATTTTAAGACCAGAACATTAACATGCTTGAAAACCTGGCACTAGAGGCACAATTGCAGGAAAGAGAAACCATTTCAGTCAGCAATGTACAGCAAAGGCAGGGAGACCAAGAAAAGTGATAGTAGTGATACATGTGCAGCAACAGCATAGTGCCCAAGTACGAAAGGGCACTACGGTGAGGCTGCTAATGGGGTACAGGGGGCTGCAGGCAGGACATACAGTGGGGCAGCTGGGGCACCGTTTGGACTAGGCAGATGCCTAGGTGGCACATAGGAATGCAGAAACTGCAAATCAGCAAGCCAGCAACTGACCAAGGTCAAACATGCCCATGAGTATGTGTCCCACAGTGTCCTAGGGGACAGTACCCAGCAGGTACCCCAAAGGGTGCATAACTGACAGGTGGTGCCAGGGGAGAAGCACAAATGTCTATGTAGGCACCCCTACCACAGATCCCACACCATAGGCAGCCGCCTACATACATACTGGATGGTATGGGACTGCGCACCTCCAGCACCACCGGCATAAGGGCATGTCAGCATGGTGGGAGAGGGGTGCTGGTGGTGGAGGTGGCAGTGGCAGCTGCACACAGCAGACCAAGGCCAAACCCTGTTTAGGTGGGTGGCATGCAGTGCAACAGACAAGGTCTGTATGAAGAACAGGAAACAACCTACCTCTGTGGCAACAGTTTGGTGCAGTATACACAGTCAGTGTGTTCAGGGGCAGAAGCTGTGGCTTCTGCAGAACTTGTCCCTATATTTTACCCTACAGAACACATACCCCATAAACATGTGCACACCGTAGAGCAGCGGCCAACATGGGCACAAACACCCGCACCCACAAGCCCCACTATCCATATCCTCATGGAGAGCCAGGCTTTTGGGCCCTGCGCGGAGCAGCAGCCACCACTACCACCACCTGCATACCTTAGCAATGCCATCATAAACATGGAAACACGCTCCATATACTGTATATCAAAAGGTTGCTATGATGAATGTCAGATAACAGATCCTACATTAAACACAAATTGTTAACAGAGATTCATCATGGCAACCTTTCTGATATATGTGGAGTGTGTTTCCCTTCTGTTTGTTTTCTGACAGTGTTTACCACCCCCAAGAGTGACCATAACAGTATTTACCTTAGCAATGCCTGCACTGTGCCCAGGACTGGTGCTAGAAGTGCCAACCACCTCTATCTTTGCTCAATGCTGAAATAGATGAGGAAGTGTGTGTATCTCTATCCAGTGTTTTGTGGCTGCCTACACCTTACTGAGCCCACAATGCTTACACTGTTTCCAGCATTAGCCTGCCAATGTGCATAATGAGGAGCAAGGTATTGTGGGTATGGCCCAGACAGGGTGGTCTGGGCAAGATGCATCTGCACAGGGCATAGGGCAATGGCTGGGATATTGTAGTGCCCGACCACCACCTGCATGGACAGGGTGGCCACAGCATGTCATGCTGGGAGGTCAGTCTCACCCTGACTGAGCAGTGACCATGGCATGCCTATTTTCCCACATAGTGTTCTATGGTGTTTCTTTCAAGTGATATCTATGGGTTCTCTTTTCTGGGGCCCATACTTGGTTGATGTGCGTGCTTATATTCTATTTTCAGGTGTACACAGTTACTCCAGGAGCATGTACCATGGTGGCAAGAGCTAAATGCAAAACAATCATGATCATCTTCAAAATCATTCACTCTCAGCAGATGTACTCCAAAATGTTATAACAAGGGACATCAGCAATAGACCAAAGAGAGCCAATAATGACAACATGATTGGCACATTTGCAGGCTATCACAAAACAAAACAAACAACTTCAAAGAGAGCACCATCACTACTGGGATCCACACTATGGAATTCCCTCCCAACCAGCCTGAGGGCATTAGATGACCTCACAGACTTCCGCAAAGACCTCAAAACATTTTTATTTAAAGAAACCTATGAGCATTCAGGCAACATCCCCTACCCAAGCAGAAATACCACTACCACCGCTAACTAACTGCACACCCACCCTATCCACACATACAAGCCTATCATACCACGTTATTAAATACCTTCATGTTAAATGTTACCTCAATTGTACTGACTAAATGCTGTTAAGTAACTGTACTGTCTAAATGTTTACACATACCCTAATGTTAAATGTAACCCTCCAATCGTGATGTGACATGACCACCTGATTGAAGGAAAAGGTGGCATACAAATCTGTATAAATAAATAAATAAAAGTACTAGTTAGCAGACTGTCTGCAGTTAGCATGTGTATAGCAGGGTGCAGTGGGTGAAGACTGAATATGCACTCTGCTGGTGAATGTCAGATTGTGGTGGGGGGGGGGGGTGCAGCTGAGCTTTTCCAGGCCTACTGCCTGTCTGCCAGTGTCCCTATGTGATAAGTACAGATTTGCATTGACTGCCCTGGAGAGTACCTAATCCCCAGCAGGACTGGGGTGGTGGTCCCCTCTACTGCCTCTGATATAGAGTGTGGATCTGTTGGTGGGAGATCCTGTTTCCCACCCTGATCCAATGAGAGTGGGTTGGGTTGTGTTACATAGCCTGCTTTTGGGTTCAAACACCACCTTTCTCCTATAGCAAGTGACCATGGCAACCACACAGAATATATATTCTGGGTACATCATAGTGCACAAGGGCTAGATATGACTGGGAAATACAGATAGACATAGGTGCATCTGCAGGAACTACCTGTCACACACTGGCTCTGATGGAGACCTGCAGCACAGCCTATCTCAGGCAAGCCCAGTGCTGCAGACCTGGTGCTGGGCACCCCGCCTCACCCTCAGGGTGAGCACAGGACCCGCACACTTTCACGGTCTGTAGCTACTCTGTGCCAGTAACACACACGGTCAGTTCCCCCTACCAGGCCGAGGTGCTGTGGAGGCACATACCCCATCTTGGGATCAGATGTAGACTGCTGATCTGCATGTGCAGTGCATCATGGGTACGACGGGTGGGTTTACCCTATCCTGGTGACCACAGCAGACAATTTGTGTGGTGACCTGCAGTCTTTCTTTAGCCAGCCAGCACTTTGCTAGAAGCTATAGAGATGTAGCCCATTGGTTACTGCAATGACTGTGGAGGCAGAGGTCATGGGTTCGATTCTGCAGTGTTGTTCTTTAGTAAGGCTGTCTGAGGGATTTCCTTTTCCTTTTAATTTAAATCAGTGCTGCTAGCAAAAACACCCTCACAGTGCCGTAACCTAAGGTGCCTCATAAGGCACCCTATAAAGCGCTTTACAGGGCACATTATAAGGTGCCTTGGTGGACAGGGCACTTTGTAATGTGCCCTATGGGGTGCCTTAGGTTACTGCACTGTGAGGGTGTTTTTGCTGGCAGCGCTGATTTAAAGTAAAAGGAAATCCCTCAGACAGCCTTATTAAATAACACCACTATGGGATTGAACACACAACCTCTGTTTCCACAGTCTTTGCAATAACCAGTGAGGCTACATCGCTACAGCTTCTGACATAGCACTGGCAGGGACTTAAGGTTAACACGCGCCAACAAACCAAGGCACCCTCTATCGCGGGATACAAATTAATTGCTACCTTGCCGCCGGAATGCCCACTACCTTATATGGCATTCCTCACATTAACACTGCAACTAGCGCTGGTAACATTAGGACGGTTTAGTAAACATACCCCTTAGGTGCCCTTCTGTGTTGTTACAATTCAATGCTACTTTAGCCAACATAGGCTGCTATTCCATGTTTTAGCAAGTCTAACCTAGACGTCTAAGATGTATGCACATGTTTTCATCAGAATATGGTTTAGACATTTAAGTGGCTCAATACGTCCACGCTCCTCCCCTACACACCCATGTCCAGATTACTCGTCTTTCTCGTTTGTACGTGGAGATTGTTCTGTCGTCGGAATCGTGTCTAGACGTTTAAGTGCCGAAAACATCCAAACTTGCACGTGTAAACGGCTTATTCGTGGTTCAGAATAACCCTCTTAATATTTTATCCAGGATTCAGGACCCCCATGTGACTCTTAAGGAAAAAAAGTGAAGTTGCAACTACAATCAGATCTTGATAAGATACCTATGTGATCTCAAAACCTTGCATAATTGTTGTCCATCCAATAAAAAAACATATCAGGGTATACAAAGATCAGAACTGAAAAAACGCAAATAAACCTTGAATGTAAATCTGAGATTTGAATTGCTGATTAAGGAGTTGAGTGATAAAGGCTGAGTAATACTATATTATGTGTTGTTAAGGCTACCGCCATTGAAACTTTCAGGAATGGCCTAGAGATGTATTTAGAAGATAATGATATTAATGAGACAACAAGGATAGGGCCAGGATTAAACTCAGATATCTATCTGCAAGCACAATCAACAGTGGCAAAGGAAATAAGGCATTGGATATCAGGGGTGTGCAGACCGAAATGTTTCATTTTACTTCGTTTCCTATGTCATTTGCAGGATGGTATTTTTTGTTCTTAAATGTTTGTTTTGGGGGACATGCCTCTTTAGGACCTCACCCTGTTCTGCCTCTTTTTCCCTTCCTACTATCTCCTTGCAATTATATATATTTTTAGTCTCCATTGAAATTATTATACTACCACTTCACCCTTCCCTGCTGTTTTCCACATACAGTACCTACAGTACTGTCTTGTTTATTTTATGTTTCTGTAATGAGACTGAAAGGCTATTGTAAACTGCTATGATGTACTAACCATTAGCGGCACATCAAATTTTTGCAAATAAATAAATAATAGTATGCGCTATCACTCAATAGTATGTGCTATGGGTGAATTGCGTGCACTATTGAGTGACAGCATGCACTACTGCGTGATAAGGCACACTATTCCCCAATAGCGCATACTACTTACGACAGATGGAAAGTGACACTATTTTGAGAGTTTTCTTCTCTTTCAGATCTAAAAAACTTGAGACAATAAACTGTAGAAAGTATCGTTAATAATTCCTGTCATTTCAAACAGATGCACATCCCCAATGAATATTCACAGCATCAATGTGCAGCAGGCCAGGCTTCCATTAATACTGTAGAACGTTATATTTCTAAAGTAATCTACTGACTTCTAATTATTATTATCATACACCCACTCTCACCATCATGGGAAATGGGGTTGAACTAATGTTGTCTGATAAATCTATTTTTTCCTGGCAGATCAGAAACTGTAATCTTTTGTACCACCAGGGAATATGTAGGTGGCTGAAAGAAGAGACTTTTTTTTCTTGAATAGCCACAGTGTGGAAGATAATGGTAGGTTGAAACTAGGACAAAAAGAAAAGAAAAGCTTGCTAGTGTGAACAGCAAAGGACCAGCCAAGAGAGAGCTCAATATTGCAGGAGTCTGAGAGTATGCACATTCCATTTAGTTTCATCATTGTTTCTTTTCCAAATATTACCAAAGCAAGCTCAATTTTTCTTAGCAGTGTCAAACTATCATGCTAATTGTGAAAAATTTTTATGCTTCCAGAGAGAACTGGAGTATTTCTTTCTTCTCACTCTCTTGCTCCTCGATTGGAATGCTCACAGACAGAAAGTGAATATGAAAATTGTGACTCATTGCTTGCCATGCAGTAAAATGCTTTCTTATATTTCAATACTGTCCTTATCTCCACCATCTCCACTGGAGGGGGGGGGGGGGTCTTCCATGTATCAACTAACCTTTCTGTCTAGAAATTTTTTCTTACATTACCCTTGAGTCTATGCTATTTCACCAGGGCCAGCCCAACCATCAGGCAAACTAGGCAGTTGCCTAGGGCTGTTTTAGGGAGGTGGCAAAGAAAAGGGCATTCAAAGCTAAAGAGTAGATTCTGACAGTCAGAATGGTCATAAGGCTCAAGGCTTGTCTAGGGAGCCCATAATCTGGATATTCAATGCCGGTGCTCTGATAGGAATTAAAGTGGCGATGGCCGGCCGCTTTAAGTGCACTGGCTGCCACTGCTGAAAATCCCCACCACATATTTTAAGTTTTTTATGGACCATCAGTTCAGAGAGAACCATTTGACAACATATTTCATAAGTCATGCTGCCAATGTGTCATCACTTTCTAGCAACTGGTGTAAGCATTGCTATCTGTGGGGCAGAGCCAATGTTGAGAGGCCAAAATGGTCAGTGGGCTTCGCCATAAGGCATATGGGGACAGACTTAAAGATCTCGAATATGTATACTTTGGAATAAAGATGGGAGAGGGGAGATAAGATAGAGATATTTAAATACCTCCATGGCAAAAATGCACAGGAGGAGAGACTCTGTCAATTGAAAGAAACCTCTGCAATGACAGGGCATAGGATAAAGGTAAAAGGGGATAAACTCCAAAATAATTTGCAGAAATATTTCTTTATGGAAAGAGCATAGATGTATGGAATAGTCTCCTAGTGGAGGTAGTAGAGACAAAATCTATCTGAATTCAAGAAAGCATGGGACAAACAAAGTAGATCTTTAAAGGAAAAAAGGGACCGTAGGGCAGAATTGCTAAGCTACCCAGTTCCAGACATGAGATTTGTTGCCAGTTTTGGGTTTATAGTTGCATTGCAATGCATTGTGGTATTTGTAGTCCCTGATTTTTACCATTGTGCTCAGTGTTGCAGGTCCCATAATGCATCAGAATGAGATTGTCAGAAATTCAGGACTAGCCTGGAACTGGGTAACTTGGCAACTCTGTTGTAGAGCTTAGTGGTTGGTATGGAAGGACAGAGTGGATAGGCCGTATGGGCTTTATCTGGTGTCATGGTTGAAAGGCTGTGATTCATCCTCTGTGATGGAAAGAAGCCACGGGAGGGAGCTGGATATGCTAGCAGCACTTGGGCCATGTTGTATAAAAAGAAATAAAAGCCATGGTTCATGGCTTGTTGGGCTCAGGGCCATGAGAATTTAAAGGGACAGTAGTTCAAGGTAAGGAGCAGGGCTGAGGCTGAATTCAATTTAGATGAGCTGGGCCAGAAATGAAACTGGGAATGTGTGGTGCCACGGTGCCACTGAGGATTTAAAGGGGCAGCAGCTTATTTAAAAAAAGAGGGCACATGACAGCTGTGATGGGAAAAGGCAGTGAAATGCTGAAGAACCTTACTGACAGGGCTGGGTAGAGAGAGAGAGACTGTAGCTGTGAGCCTTGACAGCCAAAAATTTAAAGGGCCAGGAAAGGTACTGACAGCATTAACAAAAAAAACAAACAAACTGACAGCTGACTGAGTAAAAATGATCTGGGACAGCAACAGTGCCTGTGCAAGCAACTCAGAGATGAGGCATAGTGAGAAACAAATGATTTTAAATTGTTCAGGAAAGCTGCAATACTGCTTATGGGGATAAAGTGACACGACAGCCCTTAAAACAGGGAAATGTCTGAGACACCTTGGAAGGTATGGGAATGGTCCTAGAAACAAGTTTGGAAACAGTTAGATGATATACAGTATATATGCTTGAGCACAATAAACTATATAAATATATAAATTATTAATAATAGTAATTGGCCTTTGCTATAGAAAATTTCAAAGCCTTTCAACATTCTGAAACTGTATAATTTAGAATTCTGTCAAATCCAAGTCAAAAGCAAAGCCAAAAGCATATCACTGATGGGTGTGATCATAGCAATGTCATATCAACCACCAGATGGGAGGGGTGAGTATTAGGATAACTGTGGCAATCAGATTGTTTGTTGTGTTGATCACCTGTGGCTGCCAAGGATGCAGAAGTGCTTTTGATGTTCTGCTGACTGGGACATAAAACAGGCTGTTAGAACACACACAAAGGAAGTTAACTGCTTTTTCTCTTTAAAAAAAGTCATGGGATAGGAGGCAGTGTACTATTGTGGATCAGGAACTGGTTAAAAGATAGAAAGCAGAGGGTAGGGCTAAATGGCCAATTTTCCTAATGGAAAAAGGTGAATAGTGGTGTACCCCAGGGATCTGTGCTGGGTTTGCTGCGTTTTGACATATTCATAAATGACCTGGAAAAGTGAGGTTATCAAATTTGCAGATGACACAAAACTATTTAAAGTTGTTAAAACCCAAGAGGATTGTGGAAAATTGCAAGAGGATCTTGATAAATTGGAAGACTGGGCATCCAAATGGCAGATGAAATTTAATGTGGACAAGTGCAAAGTTATGCACCTAGGAAATAACAACCCAAACTATGGTTGCATGATGCAAAGTTCCACATTGGGAACCACTACCGAGGAAAAAGATTTAGGCATCATCGTGGATAATATGTTAAAACCCTCGGCCCAGTGTGTAGCGGTGGCCAAGAGAGCAAATAGAATGCTAGGTATCATAAGGAAAGGAATGGAAAATAAAACAAATGATATTACTGTATAATGCCTCTGTAATCGTTCCATGGTGCGACCTCACCATGATTATTGTGTGCAATTCTGGTCAGAGTATCTTAAAAAGGATATAGCGTTATTAGAAAAGGTACAGAGAAGAGCCACCAAAATGGTAAAGGGGATGGAAGGATACCCCTATGAGGAGAGTCTGCAAAGGTTAGGGCTCTTCGCCCTAGAAAAGAGATGGCTGAGGGGAGATATAATAGAGGTCTATAAATTAATGAATGGAGTGGAACAGGTAAACATAGATTGATTGCACAGGTACACTACCAAAAAACTGCCTCCAGTTTTGCAACTGATTCCTATAGATTTTGGGGTGCTGAATCCAGGAAAAATAGCCAAAATGTTCCATCACGTCACATTTTCTTGCAAAATTAGATTTCTTACCCATATAAGGAATGTTCACATAATTTCTTTTTAGCCGACTGCAGTTTATTTTCTTGGCCCAAAATAGAGGTTGTAATGGTTAACTAACTAGAAACACTCCCTCATGATATTTTAGAGTGTTTTGTATTCATTTATATATTAACAGGACAATTGGGAGGCGGGGGCTAAATCCAGTACTCGCGCTGGCGCATGTTCTTTCCTGTTCGCCTCGCCTCGTTCGCTCGCTCAAACACGGTGGTTGTGACATGAACGTTCCTGTCAAATTTCAGTTTCTTGCAAGTTTATTATTACCTTTTGTTTGCTCAGTCGTAATCCAGCTTTATTCAGAAGTGGTTCACTACAGTTGTAGTTTGCAGTGCTGTGTATTTGTGATGGCTCACAGAGCCAGAGGTTGTGTCAACTCTCTGGACAGTTTTTGTTTTATTTGTGGGGAATATACCGTGAAAAAGCGGCAGAGGAACATTTCTGCATTTATTAAAAAAGTATATTTCGCCTATTTCGGTTTGAAGTTAGGCGATCAAAACAAACCGTGGGCTCCTCACAAAGTGTGCAAGACATGTGAGGAAGATCTACGCTTATGGATGAAAGGTAAAAAACAAGCATTTCGTTTCGGAATACCTATGATGTGGCGTGAACAAAGAGACCACAGCAGTGACTGCTATTTTTGCTCTTGCATTGTGAAGGGATACAACTTAAAAAATAAGAACGTAATAAGTTACCCCAACCTTCCCTCAGCAATTAGGCCTATGCCTCATAGCAACGAAGTACCTGTGCCTGAACCACCAAAATCTTTGGATCATATTTGTGTGGACGGTTCTGATCATGATGAGACTCATCAGATGGCTTTTCCCGATGAGTCCAGTATTTCCGAGTTTGAAACTGAACCAGATCCGAAACCTGAACTTTTCTCTCAAGCTGAATTGAATGATTTAGTCCGGGATTTAGGACTCCCAAAAGATGCTGCCCAACTGCTAGGTTCTCGGCTTAAACAGAAAAATCTATTGTCACCAGGAACAACTTTTTATTGGTACCGCAACCGCGAGACACAATTTTTGAAGTATTTCAGCAAAGAGGAAGATTTGGTATTTTGCAACGATATATACGGAGTGATGGAAAAGTTTAAACTCAAGTATGATCCTGCTGAATGGCGGCTGTTCATTGATTCATCAAAAGACAGCATAAAAGGTGTTCTTCTTCATAATGGCAACACATTTGCTTCAGTTCCTATTGCTCACTCTGTTATTCTCCAAGAAAAATACGAGAATTTGGCCCTGATTCTTCAGAAGATTCGTTATGATGAGCATAAGTGGATGATTTGTGGAGACTTTAAAATTTTATCCATGCTATTAGGGCAGCAATCCGGTTTCACCAAATATCCCTGCTTCCTTTGCTTGTGGGATAGCTGGGCCTGCGACCTACACTGGGGGAAAAAAGACTGGCCAATTCGGGAGTATTTGAGACCCGGTGAGAAAAATCTTCTTCATGAGAGCTTGGTACCTCGTGATAAAATTCTATTACCACCTCTCCACATTAAGTTGGGTCTCATTAAGCAATTCATCAAGTCCCTTCCAAAAGATGGTGAGTGCTTTCGGTACCTTTGCTCAAAGTTCCCCCGACTTTCTGAAGCAAAGCTAAAGGAAGGAGTGTTTGTTGGCCCTGATATAAGGAAACTCATTTCAGATGGAGCATTCGCTGAAACGATGTCTGAGAAGGAAAAAGAAGCCTGGGATTCCTTCAAGGATGTTGTTCTCAAATTCTTGGGGAACAGGCGGGATGAGAACTATAAGGATATTGTTGCCAGGATGCTCAATGCCTTCAAAGAACAAGGCTGTAACATGAGCCTGAAAGTCCATTTCTTGCACTTCCATGTGAACTACTTTCCCGAAAACTTGGGGGCGTACAGTGAAGAACAAGGTGAAAGGTTTCACCAGGACATCAAGGACGCAGAGAGAAGGTACCAAGGAAGATGGAACACCACTATGATGGCTGATTTCTGCTGGTTGCTGCTGCGGGAAACCCCAGATGAAAAATACGCCAAGCAGCGCACCAAGAGAAGCATTCGGGGGAAGAAGAAACGGGCCCACCAGGAGATTGATTGACCCAAGAATGACTTTAAAATCTAAACTGTGTTGACAAATATCGTGTTTTTACTAAACTTTGAAATAAAAATTTGCTAGTTATTACCACAGTGTCGGATCTCATTTATTAGAATTTTATTTTCACACCATCGGGTGTTTGTCTTCATGTATTGCAATGGTGCGGTTTGCATTTTCTATTCTTACATACATACCTGTACAACATTTTTTGCACATTTCTTTGCTTTGCTTTGTGTCTAACCTCGCTCTTATATGCTCAATGTTTGTGCACATGTATGTGGCTGTTTTAAGTGCAGACAATTTTGCTACCATCACAGTGTGTTTTGTTGACATTACTCTATTCTTATGTGCTGCCTTGTTACAATTTTCTTTATTCTTATTTGAGTAACTACTAAACAATTAGTATAAAGAATTCATCCAAGAAACTTTTATCTCGATCGCACTCACTCTGAAACGTTCACCTCAAACTGCTAACCCAATGTAGCAAAAAATCTGTACGTGATGGAGCAAATTGGTTACCAGATTTGGATTCAGCGCACCAGAAAACGTAAAAATCAATCGAAACATTAGAGGCAGTTTAAAAAAAAATTTTTTTAGTGTACCTGTGTTGTTTACATCATCAGAATATAAAAAGACTAGGGGACATGCAATGAAGCTACAGGGTAACTTATTTAAGACTAATACGAGAAAATATTTTTTCACTTAACGTGTAATCATACTCTGGAATTTGTTACCGGAGGATGTAGTAAAAGCTGTTAATGTATCTGGGTTTAAAAAAGGTTTGGACAAGTTCCTGGAGGAAAGGTCCATAAACCATTATTGGAAGGAACCCAGGATATCACTGCTTGATCCAGTACAAGCATTGAGGAAATTATGTCTTTTGGGGAGACTGCTAGGTACTTATGACCTAGATTGGCCACTGCTGGAAACAGGATACTGGACCTGATGGACCTTGGTCTGACCCAGTATGGCATATCTAATGTACTTATGTTCTTATGAAAAGTTAGAGTATTTCGGTAGGTCTCTCATTTACTTTGACAGGTACCAAAGCTCCACCAACTGAAAGATGGCTGGGAAAAATCGTATTGCCAAAGTTGTTGTCCCTGTTACAGTTTCTCCCTCTGTCCAGAGAGCACGATGCCAGTTGAAGAACCAATTCCATGTGCAGGATGCCTGCAAGCTGAAGACCTCATGAAATAAGTGAAGGAGCTCAGAGAAGAGGTGGCAAGGCTGAAAAGCATTCGAGACAGCGTGAAGTACATTGATGAAATGCTTCTTGAAATATCCAAGCTCTCTGACAGAGATGAAGATGGGAGGATACAGAATGAAGAGAATTGGACAAGAGTCACCAGAGCCTACAGAATCAACAATCCATCTTCATCAGCCCTTGAAATGAATAACTAGTATGTAGCCCTGGAAGTGGAGAAGGTGAAAACATCTTTAGAAAGGGAAGAACCAAAGCTTGGGTACCCCAAAGTTGCAGAATCAGTGACAACAAGGAAGCGAAGGGTAGTGGTGGTTGGTGACTCTCTTCTGAGAGGTACCCTGGGGTCCATCTGCTGACCAGACTTGATGTACAGAGAGGTGTGTTGTCTGCCAGATGTCAAAATCTGAGATGTTAGAGAATTTGCTGAGATTGATCAAGCCTACTGACTATTATCCAATGTTGCTCATCCATGTCAGCACAAATGATACTGCTAGGTCTCCCTCTAAGCATACCAAAATTGACTTAATGGCTGTGGGACGTAGGATGAAGTAGATAGGTGCCAGGTGGTATTCTTCTCAGTCCTCCCTGTTGAGCATAAAGACCGAGGCAGAGAAGCTCACATCCTGGAGATGAATGCATGGCTATGTGGATGGTATCATCTAGATAGTTTTGGTTTCTTGGACCATGGGATGACATTACGAGGGCAGCAGAACAGAGATGGTGTCCATGTGTCCAAGAAAGGTCAAAGTGTCTTCCACAGCAGACTGGCTAACCTACTGAAGAAAGCTTTAAACTAGATTTGTTCGGGATGGGTAAAGAAAGCTCCCAGGTAAGTGAAACACTAAATACCTCTGTAGAAATGGGTAAAAGGGGCAACATCTGGAAAGTGGTGTGTATAAATGCCAGTAGCCTGGGAAATAAGATCCCAGATGTTGAGGCTTTAATAAGAACATAAGAACATAAGATATGCTATACTGGGTCAGACCAAGGTCCATCAAGCCCAGTATTCTGTTTCCAACAGTGGCCAATCTAGGTCATATGTACCTAGCAGTTTCCCCAAGGGACACAGGTTCCACAATGCTTGTATTGGTTCAAGCATTGATATCCTGGGTCCCTTCTTAATAATGGTTTATGGACCTTTCCTCCAGGAACTTGTCCAAACCTTTTTTAAACCCAGCTACACTAACAGCCTTTACTACATCCTCTGGTAACAAATTCCAGAGTTTGATTACACGTTGAGTGAAAAAATATTTTCTTTTATTAGTCTTAAATAGTTTACCCTGTAGCTTCATTGCATGTCCCCTAGTCTTTCTATATTCTGATAAGGTAAACAATCGATCTACGTTTACCCGTTCCACTCCGTTCATTAATTTATATACTTCTATCATATCTCCCCTCAGCCGTCTCTTTTCCAGGTTAAAGAGCCCTAACCTTTTTAGCCTTTCTTCATAGGAGTATCCTTCCATCCCCTTTACCATTTTGGTGGCTCTTCTCTGAACCTTTTCTAAAATCGCTATATCCTTTTTAAGATACGGCGACCAGAATGGCACACAATATTCAAGGTGCGGTCTCACCATGGAACGATATAGAGGCATTATAATATCTTTTGTTTTATTTTCCATTCCTTTCCTTATCATACCTAGCATTCTATTTGCTCTCTTGGCTGCTGCTGCACACTGGGCCGAGGGTTTTAACATGGTATCCACAATGACGCCTAAATCTTTTTCCTGGGTGGTGGTTCCTAATGTGGAACCTTGCATCGTGTAACCATAGTTTGGGTTGTTCTTCCCTAGGTGCATAACCTTGCACTTGTCCACATTAAATTTCATCTGCCATTTTGATGCCCAGTCTTCCAATTTATCAAGATCCTTTTGCAATTTTCCACAATCCTCTTGGGTTTTAACAACTTTAAATAGTTTTGTGTCATCTGCAAATTTGATAGCCTCACTCGTTATTCCACTTTCCAGGTCATTTATGAATATGTCAAAAAGCAGAGGACCCAGCACAGATCCCTGGGGTACACCACTATTCACCTTTCTCCATTGGGAAAATTGGCCATTTAGCCCTACCCTCTGCTTTCTATCTTTTAACCAGTTCCTGATCCACAATAGTACACTGCCTCCTATCCCATGACTCTTTAGTTTTGCCAAAAGTCTCTCATGAGGGACCTTGTCAAAGGCTTTCTGAAAGTCCAGATACACAATATCAACCGACTCACCTTTGTCCACCTGATTATTCACTCCTTTAAAAAAACATAAAAGATTAGTAAGACAAGATCTTCCTTGTCTAAAGCCATGTTGGCTGTCTCCCATTAGGTCATGACTATCTACATGCTACACTTTAGCCCCCTAATTATCCCTCACAAGTGTACCGAATTCAACACTTCTCACTCCCACAACAGTCAGCCTGAGCAGCTAACCCACCATTCAGGCTGACCGCCTTACAATCCCATGTGATAAACTCCAAGTAAATAAAAACTACCCTCACTGCTGTCCGAATAGCGTATTGTAAATAGTTCAACTGATGCCATGTAATTGGATTGTAAATCCAACAGCTCAATGTAAATAGTTTTATACAATGGAATCAAGTATTTGTTCATACGTTTATTGTAAACCCAACAGTTTAATGTAAATAGTTCCAACAGTTATAATGTAAGTGAATCGAGTACCTGTTGTACAATTCATATCATTGTTCCATGGAAACCGTGTTTGATACTTGGGAAAACACGGTATATAAATGTATATTTATTAAATAAATTAATAAATACCTGACCTCGCACCCTGTGACTTTTTCTTGTTTCCAAAACTGAAATTATAAGGACATGAGAACATAAGAACATAAGATATGCCATACTGGGTCAGACCAAGGTCCATCAAACCCAGTACCCTGTTTCCAACAGTGGACAATCTAGGTCATACGTACCTAGCAGTTTCCCCAAAAGACACAGGTTCCACAACGCTTGTACTGGGTCAAGCATTGATATCCTGGGTCCCTTCTTAATAATGGTTTATGGACCTTTCCTCCAGGAACTTGTCCAAACCTTTTTTAAACCCAGCTACACTAACAGCCTTTACTACATCCTCTGGTAACAAATTCCAGAGTTTGATTACACGTTGAGTGAAAAAATATTTTCTTTTAATAGTTTACCCTGTAGCTTCATTGCATGTCCCCTAGTCTTTCTATGTTCTGATAAAGTAAACAATCGATCTACGTTTACCTGTTCCACTCCGTTCATTAATTTATAGACTTCTATCATATCTCCCCTCAGCCGTCTCTTTTCCCGGTTAAAGAGCCCTAACTTTACCATTTTGGTGGCTCTTCTCTGAACCTTTTCTAATAACGCTATATCCTTTTTAAGATACGGCGCCCAGAATTCCACACAATATTCAAGACGCGGTCTCACCATGGAACAATATACAGTAGAGGCATTATAATATCTTTTGTTTTATTTTCCATTCCTTTCCTTATCATACCTAGCATTCTATTTGCTCTCTTGGCCACTGCTGCACACTGGGCCGAGGGTTTTAGCATATTATCCACAATGACGCCTAAATCGTTTTCCTGGGTGGTGGTTCCTAATGTGGAACCTTGCATCTTGTAACCATAGTTTGGGTTGTTCTTCCCTAGGTGCCTAACTTTGCACTTGTCCACATTAAATTTCATCTGCCATTTTGATGCCCAGTCTTCCAATTTATCAAGATCCTCTTGCAATTTTCCACAATCCTCTTGTGTTTTAACAACTTTAAATAGTTTTGTGTCATCTGCAAATTTGATAACCTCACTCGTTATTCCCTTTTCCAGGTCATTTATGAATATGTCAAAAAGCATTGGACCCAGCACAGATCCCTGGGGTACACCACTATTCACCTTTCTCCATTGGGAAAATTGGCCATTTAGCCCTACCCTCTGCTTTCTATCTTTTAACCAGTTCCTGATCCACAATAGTGCACTGCTTCCTATCCCATGACTCTTTAGTTTTGCTAAAAGTCTCTGATGAGGGACCTTGTCAAAGGCTTTCTGAAAGTCCAGATACACTATATCAACTGACTCACCTTTGTCCACCTGTTTATTCACACCTTCAAAAAAACATAACAGATTAGTAAGACAAGATCTTCCTTGTCTAAAGCAATGTTGGCTGTCTCCCATTAGGCCATGACTATCTACATGCTGAGTAATGTTGTTCTTTATGATGGTTTCTACCATTTTTCCTGGTACTGACGTCAGGCTCACCGGTCTGTAGTTTCCCGGATCACCCCTGGAACCCTTTTTAAAAATTGGCGTTACATTGGAGATCCTCCAATCTTCAGGTATTACAGATGATTTTAATGATAGATCACAGATTACTAATAGCAGGTCTGAAATCTCATATTACAGTTCTTTCAACACCCTTGGATGTATACCATCCGTCCCAGGTGATTTGCTACTCTTCAGTTTATCTAATAGTTGTAATATATCTTCCCGATGTATCAATATTTCCTTCAATTCTTCCACATCTTTAAATACCACTTCAGTCATGGGTAACATCTCTACATCTTCCTCAGTAAATACCAAATACTGGTTGCCATGGTGCCGCGTCTCCATTTAAAAGCCCTGACTGAGTTAGTCCCAGCCTGCACGTAAATGACTGGTCATGATACTGATCCTGTGGGGCTAGACATGCCCTGCGGGATCAGAATCGCCAGCCCCTCTGTACATCCGGCTCAGACCAGACATACAGAGGGGATGGACGTCCGGGATGGAATGAGCCCTAGTAAGTCCAACAGTCTACACCAACTGGGGGGCAAGCCCAGCATGGACCCCTGCAGTTATAGCACTGAGGAATATCACCTGCCCATTGAGGTGGCAGTAAGAGCACCTGTGCTAATGCAGCATTGACGATTAGCATGTGTTAATTAAGTCTCCGAGGCTGCTTTTGGGTCCTGTTCCGCTTAGTCTCCTATGTGTTAACTTACCATTCCCCTAGATGTATCCTTGTCCACAGCTGTTGTGTTGTCTGTCTTGACTAGATTATAAACTCTGATGAGCAGGCACCATCTTTTACATTGTATCTTTAGAGAGCTGCATACGCTTTGTAGCGCTATACAAATGAGTCGTAGTTGTAGTAGTAACTTTGTGATAACTGTCGTGTGCAGTCAATGCCCACTTTCCACCTCTAACCCACCCAGTCCCCATCCCATCCAATGCTAAGCAGTTAGAGTGGGATTTTTTTCACGCTGTTTTGACACGCAGTAGCAGTTACTGCAATCCCACACTAACCACTTTGCACATGCTAAACTCTTCATTAAATGTTACTGCACTTTATTAAACATGCTTCTGAATGTTTTAGGGGGAACATGGGGAGACACTCATACTTGATCCTGAAACTGGTAAATTGTCTTGCTTTTCTGTGAAATAAGAGAAACAGAAGTATCAGTTTTTCTTGATAATTAAAGGCTGAAATAACAAAATAGTTTAATAGTATATATAGTGACAGAAAAGTACTTATCTATTGTTGCATGAAATGAGAGTCAGAAGCTGTAAAGATGTCTTACACATTGGAACATGGAACGTACGAAGCATGAACCAAGGGAAGTTGGAGGTGGTCAAGAATGAAATGGAACGTGTACAACTTGATCTGTTGGGTGTCAGCGAACTGAAATGGACTGGCATCGGGCACTTTGCATCAGATGATCACATGGTCTACTATGCTGGAAATGAAAGACAAAGAAGAAATGGTGTTGCATTTATAATAAAGAAGAAACTTGCAAGAACTGTAATGAAATACAATGCAGTCAGTGAATGCTTAATCTCTATTCGTCTATGAGGAATGCCTATCAACACAACTATAATTCAAGTATATGTCCTAACAACAGCTGCAGAAGAGAATGAAATTGAAGAGTTCTATGAACAAGTACAAGTTGAAATTGACAGAACATGCAAACAGGATATCCTTGAACGCAAAAGTTGGCAACAAAGAAGAAGGCAAAGTAGTTGGAAAATATGGACGTAGCAACAGAAATGAAGCTGGAGAAAGACTGATAGAATTCTGCAAGACCAACAATCTATTCATCTCAAACACCTTCTTCCAGCAACACAAGCGGCGACTGTACACATGGACTTCACCCAATGGATTGTATAAAAATCAAATTGACTACATCTGTGGAAGTCAACGATGGAAAAACTCTGTAATATCAACAAAAACAAAACCTGGAGCTGACTGTGGTACAGATCATCAACTACTAGTATGCAAACTCAAGCAAAAGTTGAAAAAGAGCAAACCACTCATGAATGCAGCAAAATATGGCCTTGAGAATATACCACTGGAATTTAAAGACTGCCTGCAAAATCGATTTGCTACTTTAGATACAAATGACAGAGCTCCGGAAGAGTTATGGAATGACATCAAGAAGGTTGTGTTGGAAGAAAGCGAGAAGTCTCTACAAAAAGTGAAAAAGCAAAAACGGCCAAAATGGATGACGGAAGAAACTCTGAAAATTGCCCAGAAACACAGAGAAGCTAAAGCCAGAGGAGAAAGAAAGACAATCGCAGAACTCAACAGAGATTTCCAACGTGCAGCAAGACAGGACAAGGAAAAGTACTACAATGACACTTGCAAGGAAATAGAAGCAGAAACTATTAGTGGAAGAACAAGATCGGTTTTCCTAAATCTACGAGAGTTAAAGAAAAAGTTCCAGCCTCGAATTGGAATGTTACAAGATGCTCAAGGTTCTATGTTGAATGATGCTGAGAAGATCAAGAAAAGGTGGAAGGAATTTTATATGATAAAGATCAAGTGGACCAACAGCTGTTTCAACCTGTACCTTATGATCGGGAACCATTGGTGATGAAAGAAGAAGTTGAAATAGCATTGAAAGCCTTATCAAAGAACAAAGCACCAGGCATTTATAGCATTCCCATAGAAGTATTGCAGCAATCTGATGCAGCTGTTACCGTACTTACAAGGCTCTGCCAAGAAATATGGAAGACAACATCATGGCCAACTGACTGGAAAAGATCTGTATTTATACCAATACTAAAGAAAGGTGATCCAACTGACTGTGGAAATTATCGCACAATCGCTCTGATCCCACATGCCAGCAAGATTCTACTGAAGATTATTCAAAAGAGACTACAACCATACCTGGAACAAGAACTACCTGAAGTGCAAGCAGGGTTCAGGAAAGGGTGAGGAACGAGAGACATCATTGTGGATGTGAGATGGATCCTTGAAAAGACTAAAGAATACCAAAAGGATATCTATTTGTGCTTTATTGACTATAGTAAGGCTTTTGACTGTGTAAACCACGAGAAACTCTGGGCCACATTAAGAAGCATGGGTATACCAGAACACCTGATCGTTCTCTTGCGCAATCTGTACATTGATCAAGAAGCAACAGCTTGAACGGAACAAGGAGAAACAGAATGATTTAAAATAAGCAAAGGGGGGGAGGCGATTCAAGATGGCGGCAGTTTGAAGCCCCTGCTTAGAGGTTCGGCGTCGAGAGCGTTTCTTTCTTGGCTACCTTATTCCTTCTGCGGTGGATATGGGCAGAAGGAAGCGGAAGCAAGTTAGCCTACCCCCGGGTGAAGCTGCTTCCAGTGTGGCCGGTCAACGGACGCTTCAGATGTGTGGCTTCGTCGGCGGGGTGAGCGAGCGGCATCTTCGGCAGGCCCGGTGGGATCATCGGACCTGAGCACATCCGGGGTGTTTCTGTCCCCGGAGCAGCGGGCCCCCCCGCCTTGCCCGGAAGTGATATGCGCGGCACTGGAGAGTCTCCTGTTCGTGTGCTAACTAGCACGCCAATTCAGGAGGCTTTGGAGGGCTCCTTAGCCGAGGCGATCGCTCCGCGTGGGACTCCTGGAGTGGTGGTGACATCAGTGGCTGGGCCAAGTTTTTTGGTTAGCCCTTCCCAGGAGGATGTGTCCCCGAGAGAGAATGCTGGAGGAGGCGGTTTGGTGAATCCTGCTAAAGTAACTTTAGAGGTGCTATGGGATGTTATTGCTACAATGAATTCATCCTTGGAAACATTTGTTACATCTGTAAGTACTGATACTAAGTTGTTTAAAAAGGATTTTCTTCAAGTCTCCAGTGTCCAGAAGGAACAGGAGGGGAAACTGGCGCAGCTGAGTGGGGAGCTAGGTCAACTCCGTGAACTACACCTTGCTCATGTGAAGGACCGGAATGTGACCAATAGAAAGTTGGAATACCTGGAAAACCAAGTCCGGAAGAACAATCTAAGACTGGTTAACTTTCCTAGGTCCCCTGTGTGTTCTCCTTTGGAAATGGTGCGGAGATACTTCCAGGAGGTCTTGGAGATTCCTGGGGATAATCTCCCACCATTAACCAGAGTTCAATATTTAAATACTGGCAGGGGAGCTCTTGGAGCTGCTAGCAACCCTCCGGGAATCTCTGGAGACCTTACTGGTTTCTTAGAGAGTTCTCTGGATTTGGTTACGGCCCGATCCACTCTCCTAATTACACTGGCCCTTGAGTCAGACAAAGCTTTAATTTTTAGGTTGTATTTCAGGAATTTTAGTAAGCAGTTTATGGGCACATGTGTGCGTATTTTTCCTGATTTGGCTAGAAACACTCAGCTGAGGAGGAAGGAATTTCTGGGCTTGAGGCCCAGAGTCCTTTCCCTTGGTGGTACTTTCCTGTTAAAATTTCCTGCTCGTTGCTGTGTTTCATTTAAAGAGAAGATATTTCTGTTTTTTGAGCCCGCTCAGCTTCTGGAATTCCTGGTGGCTAGGGAGGATAGTATTGTGATTGTAACATCTCGTACGGCTGATGTGTAAGTCTTGCTCTGCCTTGTTATTTTTCCTTCCTTGTGAAAACAAGATTTCTTGATTTCCTGGTGCCTCCCCCGGGTAATGTTGTGGGCTTATTATGGTAATGTATAAATGGTATGATTCTATGATATTTGGATTTGTATGTTTTGTTACCATGTTTCCTTTATTCAATTTTGGAATTGAATGTATTTTCAAAATTTAATAAAATCTATTAATCAAAATAAGCAAAGGTATAAGACAAGGCTGCATACTTTCCCCCTACCTGTTTAATTTATATGCAGAACAAATCATCAGAGAAGCAGGATTGTATGAAGACAACAGAGGTGTGAAGATTGGTGGAAGACTCATCAACAACCTTCGCTATGCTGATGATACCACATTACTGGCTGAAACTGAAGATGATCTGAAACATTTGCTTCTCACAATCAAAGAACATAGTCTCAAAATGGGCCTGCACCTTAATGTAAAGAAGACAAAGATCATGACAACTGGCATAATCAACAGGTTCATCGTTGAAGGAGAAGAAATTGAAATTGTGAACAACTTTAACCTATACTTGGATCAACTATCAATAAAGAAGCAAAAAGCAGTCAAGAAATCAGATGACACAGTGCTCTTGGCAGAATGGCTATGAAAGACCTAGATAAGATTCTCAAGAGCAGAGATGTCTCTCTCCATACAAAGATTCAACTTATTCAAGCCATGGTATTTTCAATAACATCATATGGATGTGAAAGCTGGACAGTGAAAAAGACAGACAGGAAGAAAATTGATGCCTTTGAATTATGGTGCTGGCGGTGAATACTGTGTACACCATGGACTGCCCGAAGAACAAACCAGTCGGTACTAGAGGAGATCAAACCTAAGCTTTCTTTAGAAGCTCAGATGACAAGACTTTGACTTTCATACTTTGGACACATCATGCGAAGAGAGAGATCATTAGAAAAAGACATCATGCTTGGCAAGATAGAGGTCAACGCAAAAGAGGAAGGCCAGCAATGAGATGGATCGATACAATGACAGCAGCTACGGGTACCGGTCTGTCAACAATGAGCCACCTGACTGAAGACCGAACACAATTTAGGATAGCTATCCAGAGGGTCACCATGAGTCGACTCCGACTTGACGGCACTTAACAACAACATTGTTGCATACCTGATAATCACCTTGATATTCTGGTACTGAAACAAGAAGGAGAAGAAAATGGAATAGAATATATTGTTGAGAAAATTAAATGTTCACTTGCTGCATAATAGATGATTTTAATTGTATTTGATGGAAATGTTGCTGTGAATTGATTGAAACATTTATTTTATTTATTTATTTAAACATTTATATTCCACTCACTAATGTGACGGATTACACAAAGTACATATGAAATGATATGAAGTAAAATCAATGTTAAAATCTAAATTACATAGTATAAAACAAAACCTCAAAATTAACCTAAAAACATAATAATTAACATAACATAATAACAAAAAAACCATAAAGGCAACAATCAGATTGCAGTTCTAATTATACAGTTGTTAACATAATGTAGCAAATGCTTGCCTAAAAAAGTTAACCTTTAACTGTCTTCTGAATGATGACAAATCAGAAATCTTATGTAAGCCTTCTGGTAATATGTTCTTGCAAACTTTGGGGCATTTTTACTAAAGAGCGGCAGCTGGGAGCATTGGGTATAGCACAGGGCTAACACGCATTTTGGCAGCATGTTAGCTGGAAGCATTTGGCCAAAAAGCAACTTTTCTAGAAATGCCATACTACCCGTGTTAAAGCAGAGAGTAAGCGGGGACATGACACACGGCTGAGGCAGCCACGCTAATTGTGTGCAAGTGATACAATGATGCCACTGGTATGGGCCCACCTACTGCCTGCCTCTGACCAGAGGGTAATTGTAGTCGCCTTGCTAGTGCAGTCCGAACACACAGTTTGGATATGAGCATTATGACATACGAAGGGCAGAAGCAAGGCAAACATGTGGAGGCCCATTCCGACATGTGCGTCTTCAGGCTGTTCGGATGATTAGATGTCTGGACAGCCTGGAGATGCAACCGATTCCGCTCCCATGAGGGCTAGACAACCCCATGGGAGCAGAATCTCATCACAATGGCTGGACATCTGGGTGGTGCCCTGACTCAGGCGCCCCGGACATCCAGTCACTTCCCAGGCTAGCTCAGCCAGCCCAGCATCTTATTGCCATGGCACCGTGGCTCCATGCAGGAGATGCAATCCCTGATGGCAGCAGTATCTGGCCTGTTCCCTGCAGCCTGACCCGATTGGGCCTCCCATGACTCAGGTCGGGCTGCAAGGAATCCCCTGAGCCCCTTCAGTTCCTTGTTGTCCCCCCATCTAACTGGCCGACTCTAGACATACAGGGCTGACCTCAGAATTGGCCCTGTATGTCCAGGGTCACATTCCCACCCACCACTCGCCCTCGCTCCTCCCCCAGCCCACCCCCTCCTGCCCATGAACAGAACTTCCCGCACGATTCGGACATTTAGCAGGTCTGGACGTCTGGATCGGAAGGGGTGTCGGCGCAGGCTCCTGGAGGGTCCGGCTATCCTCCCCAATGGCAGACGATATTGGAATGCTTTGGCATCTCGTCAGGTACCGTTGCTTTCCCATCTATTGATCAGCCTGTTAGGCAATCGTCAGGCATCAGTGAAGGGGCGTCACTTAGCCCCGTAGTGCGAAAGCTGCTTCCCATTGCTGGAAGCATGGGCGCAGTTGGGGGACTGCAGTAGTCTCTTTCCAGTGACGGAGATGCTATGTTCCAACCAGGAAGACCCCCGTCAGCAATGTTGATGCCTTTGGTCGCTGGGGTAGTGAGGATACTCCCCCAGCCATTGAGATCTGCACAGGATGTTCTCATGAATTTGGGTGAGCTTGCTTCCAGTCAGAATTTTGGAGAAGTTGTTAAAACAATGGCTGTGACTATGGAATCTTTATGGGATTCAATCTAGGGTCTCTCCACTTCTTTGTATTTGCAAGTGGTGGCCCAGATGGTTGTCGACCAGGCTCCTATTGAGACTGTGAAAACTAAATTGGAGATTGTAGACCATAGGACTATGCTGCTCAGGATGCCCTGGTGAAAGATAGTACTGTCAACTCTCGTCATTTGGAGTGCCTGGAAAATCAAGTGTGCCGATATAATTTGAAGTTTTTAAACTTTCCCAGATCTCCCCTTATAACGTCTGTGGATATGGTGAAGAAGTACATGGGTCGAATTATTGGGGATGGACTCTCTGACTCTTCCTCCTATGATATATCGGCCCCAGTCAGGCTTCGGCTCAGCTAGGAGACCCTGTGGAAGTTGATCTTATGGGATTTTTGGAGTCCTATTCAGAGGTAGTAACTCAGAGGTCCACATTGATTGTTTCATTTGCCTTTGAGTATGATCATAATGCTGTCTTAAAGCTTTATTTCTGCTGCATGGATAAATTGTTCTTTGGTTCTAAGATAAGAATGTTTCCTGACTTTTCTAGGTTCACTCAGAGGTGTCGCCAGGAATTCCTTGCGTTACACCCCTGGGTAATTGGTTTGGGTTTTTCCTTGATATTAAGATTTTTCTGTGTGTGTATTGTTTAATGTAATGGAAAATTGGTAGTTTACTTTGAATCAAGGCAATTGTTAAATTTCCTTGTGGCTAAAGAAGAGAAGATACGGGTGATTGTTCCTTAATGTACCACTGTGATCGTTTGGGTAGGAGGCTAGGGGCTGTGCTCTCCTTTCATTGAGATGTTCTTTTCTCTTTTGTGTTTTCTTATTTATTTTTCCTTGTTTCATGGGTCCATTATGTTTGTTATTGTGGGCTGTAGTGATATTTGTAGTTGAATGATATTGGAAATTTTTCCTATGAACGTTTTGAAGGTATTTCCTGTTCTCATTTATGTGGATGTGAGTTTGTTAAAATTGTGAAAAAATAAATTAATAAAAATAAAAAATAAATAAATAAATAAATATCTGTATACTGGATTTATTTGGTCAGTTCTATGTTCAGCTTATTGAAGAGGGAAGATAAAAAATGAGAAAAACGAATCCTGGTAGCCATGAATTCAGGATCATAGTGCGCAGGCTGGATTGGATCATGTCAGAGCTGGAAAAATCCAGAAATCAGCAGCAGTGAAGCTATCAGGTTACTAAACAAAATTAAACAGAGACATTTTCTTAAAATGTGAGATTTCCTCGAATCTGATGTGACAAAATGTTTTAAAATTTCAGACTGACAGTATCAAGAATGCAAAACTGTAAATCTTAAAGACAATCCATATTGCACTATCAACCACCAACACCTTACATATGACTACATACTAAGAACCCATAGTAGTAGTACAGGACCCTTAGAGCAAATCTACCACTCCTTAACTGCATTAACTTCCAAAGCTCTCACAACAAGGAGCCTACCCAGAAAATAGCAGCACAATAAATATTGCAGTAGAGCCTAGAGCATTCATACACCTACTGGGAAACTGAACAAGTCTTCCTTTAATAAGCCCTTTGGATAGTTGTCCTGTTAAGTTATTTAAATCTTTAATTGAATCTTTGTATAGGTCAATAACTGCTATTATTAACAGTTCACTGTTAAACGGTAAAGTTCCTGAAAAGAGCTTCTGTGTATCCAGTATTAAAAAATTCATCCTTAAGTAAGGAAGATCTTATGAATTATCGTCCTATTTCTTCCTTGTCATTTTTGGATAAGGTTATGGAAAAAATTATTTTGAGGCAGCTTTGGGAATACATTGATAAGCAGGATATACTTGGTGCTTTTCAGTTTAGCTTTTACCCACATCGTGGCACTGAAACCTTGTTATTGAAGGGTTGGCACCGAAGGGGTTTGGGCCACATAACCGGGCATGGGGGGAGGAAGGCCTGGGTGATGTGGAAGGGACAAAGGACAAGGGGCGGTGCGAGCTGCACTATACCACAATAAAGGAAGGGGCATGAGAGTAGCCATTCCTTTTTGGCAGCGGTGCGACCCTACCCTCCACACCTGGGGCATCAAGAAAGGAAGAGTGTCACAACTGCGGAGGGGCGGGACCTCACCAAGGATGAGAGGGGAGAGGTACAGTAAAGGGAGGGGCCCAGGTACCAATCCAGAGTGCCTGGGCCGGTGACAGGGGGGTCAGGTACCAGGGCCCAGGGGTCACCAGGAGAGTAGAGCAAAGGGGGCACCCAGGCGCCCGCACAGAGAAGTGGGTGACGGGTTCAAGGTGTGAGGCCTTGGTCATGGTGCTGGCCAGGGCCTCTGACTCAATGGCAGAAAGGGGAGAGGTGGTACCCCTCCGTGTAACTAGGTATTTACTACTGTTAACGGTTAAGGTCACGTGTGTGAAATCATGTCTGGCAAATTATGTTGGTTTGTTATTATGCTGGTTGTATCCATAAGCTGTGGCCTGTTTGATCCACTAATAAAGCTTTTGATTGAGGAAACAGGCCTGTTTATTATGTGCAAGGGGAAAAGGGGGGACGGGAAGGGCCTGAGGACCACTCCAGCATGCCCCGGGTTATGTTACTGATGGATACCTTTCTTACAGGTTTCAAGTCAAGTTAAATCTTATCTATTAATTATGCTCGATATCTCCACAGCTTTTGACACGATTGATCATTGTTTGTTGTTGGCAAGACTGTGTGAGATTGGAGGATACCTGTAAACCGATCAAAACAATCATCAAAAGACGCTCGCATCTGCGCGTTAGCATTTAAAGTTCCCATGAGCGGGAAAAACTTGAGGAGCGATCTTATTGGTTAATCGTAAAAGGTATGCAAATCACTATTTAGAACACCGTCTCAAAGAACAAAAGGTGCATAAAAATTATTGTTATGATAATAAAAGCCAAACTTCCCCCCTCTTTCCCTCTTTCTGTTTCCTCCAGCATGTGTATTTGGTTGCGATATAATTTTATTCTTAATCATATTTTTCTGCTGATGCAAATATCATACAGATTCATTTTACATTTTAGAAAGTGGGCAGTCTTATTTTTGAGCCCAGCTGCTATTCATCCATTCATTTTTTCATTGAATCATTTTTTCTGCCGATAGACATGTTTCAGTATTGAGTTTAATGTATTAGAGATATTTGCTCAATTTTTGCTTTCTGAGTTTGGTTTTTATTATCATAAAACCTTAAATGCTAACGCGCAGATGCGAGCGTCTTTTGATGATTGTTTTGATCGGTTTACAGGTATCCTCCATACGGAGGTTTTTTATTCATTTCAGCCTTTGTATCTTTTGATTAATTTTATCTTTTTGGCAATATTGCTAATTAGGGTTTGATGAGATTTATCGCCCCTCGAGGCATTTGCTTTGTTTCCTTTTTGATTTATATTCATTTTAGTAAAGCCTCAAGATAAATGCATAGGAATACATAGCATCGCGATGGTTTCACTTTCTCTAATATTTTAGCCTTAATAAGTTTTGTGTAATTTACATCACATTTTGGAGGTATGATAATTGTATATATGCATTTTTTGGCTCTTGGGTCATTTTTGCATTGGCTCATATTCATCCTTTTATTTTTGTAGCGATGTCCAAAGGTGGATGTTAGTAACATGCAACATTGTGATGACTACGGTTTCCCAACAATTTTATAAGAAATATTTATTTGTATGTCCTCAGTACAGCGGTAGGTTGTCTCTTTTCTTTTTAATGTGTCACATCTACCTCATGTTTTCATGTGATTTTAATATGAATATATTAAGGTAGTCTTTTTCATTTTTAGTTTTAAGATTATGAGTTATTATTTCAGTTTTTGTCTCTTTTACTTATCTTAAAAATTGATATGCATGAATACAGATATACGCTTATCAATTTTAATCTACATGTATTACAGAGGAACCATGAGGGTAACACTGAACAATACAACGAAAAACTTTGTAGACGCTGTGGCGCTGAAAGTCTTTCTGCAAGAAAGAAGTGGTATGAAGACTTGAATATAACTATGGTATGAGGAGAGGGTTGATAAGATCAGGAGGTGAATATGATGTGGAGAAAGAGTGTGCTAGAGCAGGAAAGCTCCACCTAGAAGAAATATATATAACATATTATAAATATGTACAAGAGAAAGGATGTAGTTTTTCTGTTCAATGGAGAGTCGAGCTTTGGATTAGAGATGTCATAATTTTAAATTCATAAGTAAATTGAAAATGCAACATTGAAATTGTTAATGTTTGTCCCATAAGGGACTCAGAAATGGATTGCTTTAATTAAAATGTTCAGACGCGGGGCTATATATAAGATATAAATGGTGGCAACGATAGAATAAGAAGGTTTTGTTTTGCCAAGAGAGGATGGTACTCACCATGAAGTGTATGTTTGTACAATTAAAATGTTCACGCTGGCCAATCCAATCCAACGGAGCGCTTGTAATATTAAAGATAGAGATAGGCAAGGAAGGTGACCCATCGCATGCAGAAGTATGCAGGTAAATAAAAATGGCTAATAACTTGGTTTTACTCGCCCTAAATGTAAAAGGTGTCACAAATCCAATTAAAAATAAGAAAAGCTTGTCATACTGTCAGCAAAAGAAAGCTGAATAGTATATTTACAGGAAATGCATTTAACAGAGAAAGAGTCACAGAAAGTGACATCAAAATTTTATCAGGTAGTTGCGGCAGCTCCAGCTACCAAAAAGAAAGGAGGAGTGTTGACATTAGTGTGGAAAGTACTTGTGCCCAGAATTAAAGAAACAAAAGTAGACCTCTATGGTAGGTGGGCTAGAGTGACACTGCAAATAGATCAGAGTCCTTCTACCTTGATGAATATATATGCACCGAACATGGATGATCCCAGCTTCTACAAAAACATAGCTATGGAACTAACTGAAGTTGTAGCTACAAAAATAATACTCAGTGGGGACTTTAATCTAATACTAGATCCTCTCACAGATCGGACGCCATATAAGTCAATAGCCAAAATTAAATCGCACGCAGTGTTGAAGGGTATGATGGAAGAACTTAGTTTAACTGATCCATGGCGTCTCCTTCATCCTACAGATAAGGAGTTCATGTTCTATTCCCTACTTCATGATACCCAGACTAGAATTGATTTCTTTCTGGTGACAAACGGACTAATTAAGCAGTTGATATCGTCAGAAATACACGCAGGAACAGTATCAGATCATGCAGCGGTCTCCCTAACGTTAGATATTGGAAAATCGCACCAGGTGTTCCCCCGTTGGACATTTGATAAGTCTTTATTATTGGATGACTTTTTTGTGGCCTACATAAATAATGAAATTGAGACATATTTTAATTTCAATGAACCTTCAAATACGTCGATATGGGGATGGTGGGAAGGTTTTAAAGCAACGCTCCGTGCACACACAACAACATTCTCAATTAAAAGGAAAAAGGCTATGAAAAAAGAACAGGAGGAACTAGAGGCACAAATAAAAATGGGGGAACGCTTACTGGCTTAGAAAACCGATCCAGTGATATTGCTAAGACTTCAAAGATTAAGATTTAGCTATAATAGCATTCTTAATATGGTGGTACAATCCAAAGTTCGAGTGCAGCAAAGCACGTACTAGCACGAGAATAATTGAGCTGGATCACTTCTAGCTAAGCTGCTTAAGGCAAAGAAGAATGTGACCCGCATAACAGCGCTTCAAAGTGCGAAAGGAGATCTTCTCGTGCAAGATGAACAAATATTGTGATGTTGCAAAGAGTTCTATGAAAAATTATATCATTCCGAAGTTGTCTGTAGCAAGAAAGCTTTTGGAGATTTTGCTTCTGCTATAACCAGGCCTAAATTATCAACAACCCAAACGCAGATGCTGGAGCAAGATATCTCAGTGACAGAGATACAAAAGGCAATTAGACAGATGGCCAGAGGAAAGGCGTCAGGACCTGATGGTATTCCACTAGAATTTTATCATAAATGCCAAGTGAAGATAGCACCTATGTTAGAGGTCTATTATAGTGGATTATATGATGAGGATCCAGAAGTAGGAGCCCTAGCAGAAGCAACTATTGTTATTCACCCAAAACCAGGACGAGACCCGCAGAGAGTAGAAAATTACAGACCCATATCATTACTAAATGCTGATTACAAAATATATGCAAAAGTACTAGCCAATCAATTGGGTAAAGTCCTGAATGCACTGATACATACGGACCAATGTGGCTTTGTGCAAGGTAGATCCACTACAGATAATGGAAGACTACTTGCTCATGTCCTGACTAAAGTCCAGATGGTCCCTAAACCACTTATTGGACTGTCGTTAGATGCTGAAAATGATTTTGACAGATTGGAATGGTCCTTTCTATTTCAGACCCTGCGATGGTTTGGGATTGAAGAGAGATTTCTTAAAAGAATAGCGCTGCTGTACTCCAAACCAGTAGCACGGATAACGGCTAATTCAGGGCTGTCTGCACCTTTTGAACTCCAGAGAGGAACCAGACAAGGTTGCCCTCTATCGCCACTCCTCTTTAACCTGGTGCTGGAACCGTTAGCGATAGCTATCAGACAGCATGAGGATATTAAAGGAGTCGAGCTAGCAGATGGACAGTGTAAATTATCAGCATATGCAGATGATCTTCTACTCTTTCTGAAACCTAGTTCATTACCAATAGTGCTACAAATTATTGACAGTTATTCAGCAATATCAGGATATAAAATAAACCTAACTAAAACAACAATAATCCCTCTTAATACATATGTGAAGGTGGACACGCTAAAAGACTATCCTTTTCAATATGCACATTCATCTTTCGAATATTTGGGAATCACGTATGGTCACACTTTGCTAGAGACAGTAAATCTAAATGTAGAGGTGTGCAAAAAGATAGTTAATGATTGCACTATAAAATGGATGCCATTGCATTTAACCTGGTGGGGCAGGCTGGAAACAATAAAAATGGTACTTGTCCCCAAGATCAGTTATATATTAAGCATGAGCCCATTGATGTTTCCTCAAGCATTTTATAAAAA
Source organism: Ichthyophis bannanicus (assembly GCA_033557465.1). Classification (NCBI taxonomy): domain Eukaryota; kingdom Metazoa; phylum Chordata; class Amphibia; order Gymnophiona; family Ichthyophiidae; genus Ichthyophis; species Ichthyophis bannanicus. Next base: position 586,955,245 of record CM066033.1, on the reverse strand, counting down.
AATTAGAAGCATGTTTGTAGCTTTCCTGTTGGGCAAGAAGGTCCCTAGGATAGCAGCATGGAAATTAAGACTACCCAAAGAAAAAGGGGGGGGGGGGAGGTTTCACTTTCCAGATGTTGGTTGGTTACATATAGCCTCACTGCTCAAGCAAGGAGATCAATGGACTATAGAAGAAGATTCAGATGAGTGCTCCAGATGGCTGAGAGTTGAGCAGGCTATAAATGCCCCATTGCAGACAAGTATGCTTATTGGAACAACCAAAGACCCGAATAAGCCACAAAATGAGATTGTTTCGGCAACGCAACAAGCATGTCGGCTAATAGCGTCGTACATTGAAGAAGGGGATGACTTTGCTCTGGAGATGCCTTTATGGTTGAGTCAACGATTCATAATAGGGGGGGGGGAACCTATAATATGGAAGAGATGTATAGAATATGGTATTGAAACACTGGGACATTCGATATGTGAGAATAAGTTTAAAACCTTTGAAATGCTGAAGATGGAATTTGGACTACCAGGTACATGTTATTTCCAGTGGTGTCAACTTAGGTACTGCTTGAGTAAAGCAGGAGTGTCTCCCATACTATTGCGACCAGGGTGGCCACTGTTGCAGAAATTCCAAGAGATTCAGAGTGGTACATGAATAATATCAAAATTTCTTGCATTGCTTCGATCAGGGGCAAAGAAGCAGTGTGTTGGAGCGCAGTTAGCGTGGACACCAGATACAGGAGACTATATGCACCCAGAGATGTGGGACACCTTCTGGGGGTCCCAGATACGAATTACCAGAGCGGCATCCCTAACGTATTCGATGTATTTTATGGTGCATCGAGGGTATATGACCCCTGTAAAGAAAATGAAATGGGCATCGCAAGCTGGAAATCGATGTTGGTACTGTAACACAGAGGTTGGAACGCTATCACACATGTTATATTACTGTGGGCACCTGCAGATATACTGGAACTGTGTTTGGAAACGTATATCTAGTATCCTAAATATACAGGTCCCCGTTACATATCAAATAGTAATATACAAGTCCATGATGGAAATACCCATGTTGAGAAAGCAAGATAGCCAACTGCTAGATTTAATGATAAGCTTGGCTATAAAGGTAATCTTGATACACTGGAAGAATTTGGAAAGTGTGCATAGTGAATACTGGTGGAATTTGTTGTGCCAACACAAGATATATGAAGAAATGTATGTGATAAAAAACCCCCAGCACAATTAAGTTGAAAAAGAAATGGGATGCTATGAACGAATATATGAAATTGGGGTAATATAATACTTTACCGATCATAATTAGAGGTACACAAGATAAAGATTTGCGGATAGCCATTAGCGCAATACCATGCAATGGTTAGCAGATTTCATAAGAAAGATAAGTGTAATACAGTTGGGCGGGACGTTGGATGGGATTGGTAGTGGCCAGTTATGGATGTTCTAATATTGCATGTTAATGAATGTTAAATATTGTGTTAAGACAAGAAAATGTGTTATATTAATGTGTATGTGTTGGAAAACTCAGTAAAGATATAATAAAAAAAAAGTCTTCATGTAGTTGAGTCAGGCTATTTCTTGTATATTAACAAGCTAGCAGATTTATATGTTTTCGAGGCATGTTTATGGTGTGTTATATCTGGTTATTGTTTTAGGTGCAAATTTTTATGCACATTTTTTTGATATTTGCCAAGGTGTTAGTGGAGAATAAACATTTTTTTAAATTAAATAAGTTAGATTCCTGTGTGGAAACTCCATACTAACAGAATACTTGGCCTATCACACACTTTAATATATAGATAGACCCTCACTAAATACAGAATACGTGACCACAAACTAGAAAAGCAAATATGGTAACAAAAATTTAACTGAAATCCCAAGAAGCCAGACCACATGCAGTAGAACAACAGAAAAATAGTGATGCATTTCCACCTGTACTGTGCAAAATATAATGACAGCAGATTCAAAAACTGACACGGTCCAATCACTAAATTAAAAATAATATGCTTTTTTCCACCATTGTTGTCTGGCCATTTAATTTTTCTAATCATGTTGACTTAGTCTTTGGTTTCTGTCTTCCTTTATTTATTTAGACAGATTTGTATAACACCTTTTCCTTCAATAAAGGTGGTCACGTCACATTACAGTTAGAGGGTTACATTTAACATTAGGGTACGTGTACATAATCAGACAATGCAGTTACTTTACAGCATTTAGACAATACAGTTGAGGTGACATTTAACATGAAGGTATTTAATCCCTTGGTGTTGTAGACTTGTGTGTGTGGGTGTGTGCTTAGTTGGCGGAGGTAGTGGTATTTCTATTTGGGTAGGGGATTTTGCCTGAATGCTCATAAGTTTCTATGAATAACCATGTTTTGAAGTCTTTGCGGAAGTCTGTGAGGTCATCTAACGCCCTCAGGCTTGTTGGGAGGGAGTTCCATAGTGTAGATGCCAGTAGTGAGGGTGCTCTTTTTGACGTTGTCTGTTTGGTTTTGTGATAGCCTTCAGGTGTGCCGATCATGTTGTCATTATTTCTTCTTCTTGGTCTATTGCTGATGTCCCTTGTTATAACGTTTTGGAGTACGTCTGCTGAAAGATGGTGAATGATCTTGAAGATGATCATGAGTGTTTTGTATTTAGCTCTTGCCACCATTGGGAGCCAGTGTAGTTGTTGTAGGATGGGAGTGATGTGTTCAGTCCTTGGTGTGTCTGTGATGATGTGTGCTGTGATGTTTTGTACCATCTGTAGCGGGTGGAGTGTCTGTTGTGGAAGGCCTTGGTATAGTGAATTTCCATAATCAAGCAGTTGTGTGATGAGTGCTCGGCACACTGTACGGAAGTGGTCTTGACGGAGCATTGGTTTGATTTGTCAGATTGTTTTCAATCGATGATATGCCTTATTTGCAGTTTTGGTGATGTGGGACTTTAAGTTCAAGGCTCTGTCCAGTGTGATGCCAAGATATTTAACTTCTTCTTTGACTACTATGTGTTTATCTAGGATGCTGATAGTTTGTGGAGGTATGAAGGTGGGGTTCCTGGTGACGAGCATAGCCTCAGTTTTATTGTAGTTGACTGTTAAGTTGTTGGCTATGAGCCAGTCATTCATATCTTCGAGACATTTTGTTATTGCTGTGGTGTTTAGTACTAGAAGATTGATTGGAGCGTACACCATGATGTCGTCAGCATAAATGTGATAATGTAGTTTGTGGTGATTGATGTTGCATATGGGCTGTATGTAGATGTTGAAGAGCATTGATGATAGGGCTGAGCCTTGAGGTATTCCTTGCGTGATGTGGAATTGTAGTGATTTCTTTTGATCACATTTGACTTGTTGCGTTCGCCCTTCTAAGTATGATGTAAACCACTTCAGGGTATTCTTGCATAGTCCTATCCGTTGTAAGCGTTGCAATAGCTTAGCATGTGACACAGTGTCAAAGGCCGCCGAGATGTCCACGAATACTAGCAGGTATCCGTTTTTTATGTTGTCTATGCCTCTTAGGAGATTGTCGAAGAGGGAGGTGAGTAGTGTTTCCACGCTGTGTTGGGGCTTAAATCCATGCTGATGTATGTCAAGTGGGGTGTTGATATCTATATGATCCTGAAGTTGCCTTTGCATTGCCTTTTCCATGATTTTAGCAAGGAATGGCAGGCTGGAGATGGGCTGATATGATTTCGGCTTGGATGGGCTCAGATTGTTACTTTTAAGTATTGGTCTATGATTGCATGCTTTAGGGTTTGCGGCATGTATCCTTGTTGGAGTGAATTTTTGACAATTTTATGAATGTGGTGAGAGAGCAGGCTTTTTGTAGCTTTGATCCAATTCATTGGGCATGGGTCTGATGGTGAAGTTGTTGTGTTTAGTCCAGATATAATGTCTTCTACTTGCTGCTTTGTTGGTATGTTGAAGTTCTCCCATGTTTGATGTTCCTTTTTTGTTGTGTGATCGTTTGTTTGTGATGATGAGCAAGTTTGGTTGCAATTTTTTGACTTCAGGTAGACTGCATATTTTTGTGGGTCAAGATGGTGGGTACTTTGTTGCGTGTCATCCTTGGTGAGCTTTTGGACAACGCTGAAGAGTTCTCTTGGTCTATTAGTAGATTTCATGATTAGGTTGGTATGGTGTTGCTGTCTACGCTCATTTATAAGATTGTTATATTCCCGTTGTTTATCTCTGTATTGGGTTAGGAGGCTGTGTGATTTATCCCGTCTCCATTTTCTTTCCAGTCTTCTGAGTGTGTGCTTTGCAACTCTGATTTCATGTGAGTACCATGGGGCGTTGGATCTCTTGCGTGCTTGATCTTCTTTGATAGCTGGGGCAGATGCTGCATTGGATATTATTGTGTTCCATTCTTCTATGTTCAGGTCCAGGGTGTCATGATCCTGTTTAAGTTGTGGGGTGATGTTGTTTATGAATGAGTCTCTGTCAAATGTTTTGAACTGCCTAGTTATTCTTTCATCTACTTTGCGTTGGGTGGGGTTATTCAGGGTCATGGTGAATTCAATTACATGGTGGTCTGACCAGGGGACTGGCGTGATTGTTGGTTTTGTGGTCTTGTTCTGTTCCACTAGTTGCATTGGCACGAAGACCATGTCTGGGGTTGTACCATAAGAACATAAGAACATAAGAACATAAGAAATGCCATACTGGGTCAGACCGAGGTCCATCAAGCCCAGTATCCTGTTTCCAACAGTGGCCAATCTAGGTCATACGTACCTAGCAGTTTCCCCAAAAGACACAGGTTCTGCAGTGCTTGTACTAGGCCAAGCATTGATATCCTGGGTCCCTTTTTAATAGTGGTTTATGGACCTTTCCTCCAGGAACTTGTCCAAACCTTTTTTAAACCCAGCTATACTAACAGCCCTTACTACATCCTCCGGTAACAGATTCCAGAGTTTGATTACACGTTGAGAGAAGAAATATTTTCTCCTATTTGTCTTAAATAGTTTACCCTGTAGCTTCATTACATGCCCCCTAGTCCTTCTATATTCTGATAGCGTAAACAATTTATCCACGTTTATCCGTTCCACTCCATTCATTAATTTATACACCTCTATCATATCTCCCCTCAGCCGCCTCTTTTCTAGGTTAAAGAGCCCTAACCTTTTTAGCCTCTCTTCATAGGAGTAGCCTTCCATCCCCTTCACCAATTTGGTGGCTCTTCTCTGTACTTTTTCTAATAACTCTATGTCCTTTTTAAGATACGGTGACCAGAATTGCACACAATATTCAAGGTGCGGTCGTACCATGGAGCGATACAGAGGCATTATAATATCCTTTGTTTTATTCTCCATCCCTTTCCTTAGGATACCTAGCATTCTATTTGCTTTCTTGGCCGCCGCTGCACACTGGGCGGAGGGTTTTAACATGTTATCCACGATGACTCCTAAATCTTTTTCCTGGGTGGTGGTTTCTAATGTGGAGCCTTGCATCTTGTAACTATAGTGTGGGTTGTTCTTTCCTAGGTGCATAACTTTGCACTTGTCCACATTAAATTTCATCTGCCATTTGGATGCCCAGTCTTCCAATTTATCCAGATCCTCCTGCAGTTTTCCACAATCCTCTTGGGTTTTAACAACTTTAAACAGTTTTGTGTCATCTGCAAATTTGATTACCTCACTAGTTATTCCCTTTTCCAGGTCATTTATGAATATGTCAAAAAGTAGCGGACCCAGTACAGATCCCTGGGGTACTCCACTATTCACCTTTTTCCATTGGGAATATTGGCCATTTAGCCCTACCCTCTGCTTTCTATCTTTTAACCAGTTCCCGATCCACAATAGTACACTGCCTCCTATCCCATGACTTTTTAGCTTCGCCAAAAGTCTCTGATGGGGGACCTTGTCAAAAGCTTTCTGAAAGTCCAGATACACTATATCAACCGACTCACCTTTGTCTACCTGTTTATGCACACCTTCAAAAAAACAGATCAGATTAGTAAGACAAGATCTGCCTTGTCTAAAGCCATGTTGGCTGTCTCCCATGTTGGTGCGTTGGGGTGTTAATTGTCTGGCAGTATTTTAATGACTCCATGACTTTTAAGAACGTTGCGGTTTCTTTTGTCTTCTCTTAGCTTTCTATACAATGGCTTCTGTCCATTGGCCATTTTCCTCTTTCTTCATGTCGTCTTTGCTTCCTCCACAACATCCATATCAGACATTGAACTTTACTTTCAGTTTTCTTCCATTTGTTTTTCTGCTTCTCTATCCACTCAGATTTCATTCATTCTTACTATCCTGTTCTTACTTTCCTTCTTTTTACTGTATTTATCTTGAGCTCTTCATCTTACATCACCCTGGCTATCCAGTGTCTGACCCCCAAGCCCCCATGTTCCCTTTCTTCTTCCCTCCATCTCCAATCCAACACCTCCTCCTCCTTCCTCCTTCCCCCCCCCCTCCCCGGGCCAAGCACTTCTATCATGTAGCTTCCTTTAAATGCCATCCTCCCCCTCCCCCGGCCCAGCACCTTTCTCCCATTCCTCCCCCCTCTGCTGCCACTTTCTAAGATTGGTTCCCTGAAGTAGCAGCAAAGGAAATAAACAAAACACAGATGTGGGACTTTCTTACTGTCAGCATTGCTGCGAGCTCTGCTGGTCCTGCCATATCAACAACAGGAAGTAAATGTACTACTACTACTAATCCTTTGTATAGCACTACAAAGTGGAGGAGCTGGCCTAGTGGTTGAGGCAAGGTACTTTAGGCCGGAAGGTCGGGGGTTCAAATCCCACTAGAGGACAGCAACCTTGGGCTGGAAGGACTGGGGTTTCTAGTCCCATAGGTGCTCCTTGTGGTCTTGGGCAAGCCACTTAACCCTCCATAGCCCATGTTCCCTGTAAAATAGTTATCTCCAAGTTATAATGCCCTGTTCAATGTAATTTTAGTTGTTCAATGTAAACTGCACTGATGCAGAATAGCGCAGTATATAAGAGAATGTAAATAAATAAATAAAATAAATAAATAGCACTGTACATCTAGATGTAAGACATAGTCTCTGCTCATCAGAGCTTACAATCTAACCAAGTCAAAACACATAGCAAAACTGGGGACTAAAGCATGGTAAGATACACATAAGTAGTGGACAAGAGAGTGAGGAGCATCAGGATCCAAAAAGCAGCCTCAAAGAGGTTCAATTTTAGCCTGGATTTGGATAGGGCTAGAAAAGGAACCTTATGCATAGAAACATAGAAATATGATGACAGAAGAAGACCACATGGCCTATCTAGTCTGTCCTTTCATAACAACTACAACAGTCCCCTTTTAACCTTTAGAGATCCTTTGTGTTTGTCCGATGCTTTTTTGAATTTTTGAATAGGCTCAGGTAGTTTGTCCCAGGTATATAGAGCAGCAAGATGGAATAAATGAAGTCTGGAGATGGCAGTGGCAGAGAAGGGCACAGATAAAAGGCATCTGCCAGAGAAGCGAAGTTCCCAAGCAGGCGTGTAGTATGGAATAAGGGAGGAAAGGTAGTGAGGGGCCACAGAATGAATACACCTGTAGGTCAGTAGAAGTTTGAACTGGATGCGGAAATAGATAGGGAGCCAATGAAGTGACGAGAAGAGGGGTTATATGAGCATAGTGACACTGGCGGAAGATAAGCTGATGTTATAGTGGGAGACCATCTCTCATCCAGTGATCACCAGATGGTGTCATTCAGTATTAGGACTATGGCTGATAAAATCCATTAAAAAGCGAAGGCCTTAAACTTTAGGAAAACTAACTTTGCCAGAATGGGACAAAACCTCAAGGAGTCTTTGCGGCATGGGAACAGCTGGGGGATGTAGAAAAACAGTGGGCAAAACTGAAAGGGGATATTTTAAGGGCAACCAACCTTTTTGTTAAAACCGTAATAAAGGTAAAAGGAAAAGGAGACTGGTATGATTTTCGAAAGTAGCTGAAAAGGTGAATAAGAGGGAGGCCTTCATGATATACAAGAGATCACAGAGATTGGAAGACAGGCACCTACAGTATATGTGGAAAAACTCTGAGAAGCTAGCAAAGTATTCAGGAAAGCAAAGATTCTTAAAGAGGAGGAAATCGCCAATGCAATAAAATGGGGGGGTGGGGGGGGGGTGGGAGGGGGGATAAGACATTTTTCAGATATGTTAGTGAGAAGAGGAAGGACAAAAATGGTATTCTCAGACTCAAGGGTGAAGGGGAGGAATATGTAGAAGCTGATGAGGATAAAGTGGAATTACTTAACAAATATTTCTGTTTTGTGTTCACAGATGCAGAACCAGGAGCAGGACCTCAGAAAACACTCACAAACAGGAACAGAAGTGAAGGACATCTTGAACAGTTTTCAGAAGACTGTGTTCGTGAGGAACTAGCTAAATTTAAAATAGACAAAGCGATAGGACCATATGAGATATACCTGAGAATACTGAGGGAATTTGGGGACGTTCTAGCGGCTCTACTGATCGGCCTTTTCAATGCCTCTTTCGAGTCAGGAGTGGTGCCAGAGGACTGGAGAGAGGCACATGTGGTGCCTTTACACAAAAGTGGAAGGAAGGATGTGGTTGAAAACTACAGGCCGGTTAGCCTTACCTCTGTGGTTAGTAAATTAATGGAAACGCTGCTGAAAGAGAAAATATTGAGGTTTCTGGAGTTCAACAGATTACCGGATCAGAGGCAGCATGGATTCACCAGAGGCATGTCTTGTCAGATAAATCTGATTAATTTCTTTGACTGGGTGACCAGGGAGTTGGACCGAGAGAAAGCCCTAGATGTGGTGTATTTAGATTTCAGTAAAGCCTTTGACACCGTTCCGCACAGGCAACTTATAAACAAACTGAGCACCCTAGGGGATGGACCCTAAAGTTACTGCTTGGGTTAGAAACTGGTTGAGTGGGAGGCGGCAAAGAGTACAGGTAAATGGAGCTCGCTCTGAGGAGACGGAGGTTACCAGTGGTGTGCCCCAGGGATCTGTCCTTGGTTCGATTCTTTTTAAAAACTTTGTTAGTGATATAGTGAAAGGGCTGTCGTGTAAGGTTTGCCTCTTTGTGGATGATACCAAAATCTGCAATAGAGTAGACACCCAGGAAGGTGTAGATAATAGATAACACGAGGAGGGATCTAGCTAAGCTTGAAGAATGGTGTAGAATTTGGCAGCTGAGATTTAATGTTAAAAAATGCAAGGTCATGCATTTGGGCTGCAGCAATCCAAGGGAGCGATATGGTATAGGGGGTAAAGTACTTCTGTCCACAAAAGAAAAGCGGGACCTAGGTGTGATTGTGTCTGATGATCTTAAAGTAGCTAAACAGGTAGAAAAGGCGACGGCGAAAGCTAGAAGGATGCTTTGGTGCATAGGGAGAGAAATGGCCAGCAGAAGAAAGGAGGTGATAGTGCCTCTATATAAGTCTTTGTTGCGGCCTCATTTGGAGTATTGTGTGCAATTCTGGTGACTGCACCTTGAAAAGGATATAAACAGGTTGGAGTCGGCGCAGAGGGTTGCTACTAAAATGGTTAGTGGTCCTCATTATAAAGCATATGAGGATAGACTTAAGGAGCTTGATATGTATACTTTAGAGGAAAGGCAGGATGAAGGTGATATGATTGAGACATTTAAATACCTCCATGGCATAAATGCACAGGAGGAGAGCCTCTTTTGATTGAAAGCAAGCTCTGCAACGAGGGGTCATAGGATGAGGGTGAAAGGGGATAGACTGAATAGTAATATGCGGAAATATTTCTTTACGGAAAGAGTGGTAGATGCGTGGAATAGTCTCTCAGTGGAGGTGGTAGAGATGAAAACAGTATCTGAATTCAAAAAAGCATGGGACACATACAGAGGATCTCTAAAGGAAAAAAGGAGACTGTTGTAGTGGTTGATATGGAAGGGTAGACTAGATAGAACATGTGGTCTTTTTTTGCCATCATGTTTCTATGTTTTTATATAAGAAGCGGGATTGAGAGACGAGATCCCATTCCCTCCACACCAGAGGCCTTGTACTGTGTTCCCTGCAGCCTAGGTAAACAGGCACCCTGGGCACCTCAGGGTGAGGGGGGGGTTCATGTACCTGTCTTTTATGATGGACACTGTGGACTCTGCTTGATCCCATACAAGGCCCCCCTGCATCTTCAGATGTCACATTTGCACCCTATTTGCCACAGTTAGGGGCGTTACTTGGATACGTTGAGATGTGAGATTGTTGGAGAGTACGATTAAGCACATGTGTGAAAGAGGAGACCTTATTATGCAGCTGATCTTGTGGAAAGAACTCTCAGGTTTGGACGCCAAATGTCTAACGGCTGTTTTGGTGGTCAGCTACTGAGGTCCTGCATAAAGAAAAAAAAGAGGCTTCTTCAAGCTAAGTACTCTTCAAGATGTCTTTTCATTTACTCAGGTATCTGAGGGTAATTTGATAATTATTCCTTGGGATGATGGTATGAGAGTTTATGTACTCTTTTAAATAGAATAAAAAGGAATATTTGTTACGGGAGAGGAAAGGTTTCCTTTCAAGACAAATCAAACAAATATTTTTTTCTGTTTCTGGGATGCTTAGGATAGGTGGTTAGGGTTTATCTCTTTAGATCATTTAGACAGGGGCGAAGCAAAGACTCGCTGCATGTCTTTGTTTCCTGATTTGCATGTCCTACCCTTGGATCCCTTGGATAAGAACATAAGAACATAAGATATGCCATACTGGGTCAGACCAAGGTCCATCAAGCCCAGTATCCTGTTTCCAACAGTGGCCAATCTAGATCATACGTACCTAGCAATATCCCCAAAAGACACAGGTTCCACAATGCTTGTACTGGGTCAAGCATTGATTATCCTGGGTCCCTTTTTAATAGTGGTTTATGGACCTTTCCTCCAGGAACTTGTCCAAACCTTTTTTAAACCCAGCTACACTAACAGCCCTTACTACATCCTCCGGTAACAAATTCCAGAGTTTGATTACACGTTGAGTGAAAAAATATTTTCTCTTATTTGTCTTAAATAGTTTACCCTGTAGCTTCATTGCATGTCCCCTAGTCTTTCCATATTCTGATAGCGTAAACAATTGATCCACGTTTACGTGCTCCACTCCATTCATTAATTTATAGACCTCTATCATATCTCCCCTCAGCCGTCTCTTTTCCAGGTTGAAGAGCCCCAACCTTTGTAGCCTCTCTTCATAGGAGTAGCCTTCCATCCCCTTCACCATTTTGGTGGCTCTTCTCTGTACTTTTTCTAATAATGCTATGTCCTTTTTAAGATACGGTGACCAGAACTGCACACAATATTCAAGGTGCGGTCGTACCATGGAACGATACAGAGGCATTATAATATCCTTTGTTTTATTTTCCATCCCTTTCTTTATGATACCTAGCATTCTATTTGCTTTCTTGGCTGCCGCTGCACACTGGTCAGAGGGCTTTAACATGTTATCCACGATGACTTCTAAATCTTTTTCCTGGGTGGTGGTTCCCAATGTGGAACCTTGCATTGTGTAACTATAGTGTGGGTTGTTCTTTCCTAGGTGCATAACTTTGCACTTGTCCACATTAAATTTCATCTGTCATTTGGATGCCAGTCTTCCAATTTATCCAGATCCTCCTGCAGTTTTCCACAGTCCTCTTGGGTTTTAACAACTTTAAACAGTTTTGCATCATCTACAAATTTGATAACCTCACTTGTTATTCCCTTTTCCAGGTCATTTATGAATATGTCAAAAAGTAGCGGACCCAGTACAGATCCCTGGGGTACTCCACTATTCACCTTTTTCCATTGGGAATATTGGCTATTTAGCCCTACCCTCTGCTTTCTATCTTTTAACCAGTTCCCGATCCACAATAGTACACTGCCTCCTATCCCATGACCTTTTAGTTTTGCCAAAAGTCTCTGATGAGGGACCTTATCAAAAGCTTTCTGAAAGTCCAGATACACTATATCAACCGACTCACCTTTGTCTACCTGTTTATGCACACCTTCAATAAAACATATCAGATTAGTAAGACAAGATCTTCCTTGTCTAAAGCCATGTTGGCTGTCTCCCATTAGGCCATGACTATCTACATGCTGTGTAATTTTGTTCTTTATGATGGTTTCTACCATTATCCCCGGTACTGACGTCAGACTCACCGGTCTGTAATTTCCCGGGTCACCCCTGGAACCCTTTTTAAAGATTGGTGTTACGTTGGCGACCCTCCAGTCTTCAGGTATTACAGATGATTTTAATGAAAGTTCACAGATTACCAATAGCAGGTCCGCAATCTCATATTTCAGTTCTTTCAACACTCTTGGATGTATACCATCCGGTCCAGGTGGTTTGCTACTATTCAGTTTATCAAATAGTTGTAATATATCTTCCCGGTGTAGCGATATTTCTCTCAATTCCTCTGCAGTATCACCTTTAAATACCACTTCAGTCTTGGGTAACATCCCTACATCTTCCTCAGTAAGGACCGAAGCAAAGAATTCATTCAGTCTCTCTGCTATAGCCTTGTCTCCTCTTACTGCCCCTTTTACCCCTCTATCATCTAATGGCCCAACTGACTCTCTCACAGGCCTTTTGCTACGAATGTACTTGAAAAAGTCTTTATTTCGTGTTTTTGATTCTGTAGCAAGTTCCTTCTCAAATTCTTGCTTTGCGTGCCTTATCAATGCTTTGCATTTAACTTGCCAGTGCTTGTGCTGTTTCCAGTTTTCTTCATTTGACTCTTTTTTCCATTTCCTGAAGGATGCTTTTTTGGCAGCAACAGCCTCTCTGACCTCACCTTTAAACCATGCTGGCAGTTTTTTGGACTTTCTTCCACTTTTCTTAATGCGTGGAATACAGCTGGTCTGGGCTTCGAGGATAGTATTTTTAAATAACACCCAAGCTTGCTGTAAGTCTTTAACCTTTGCAACCGCTCCTTTTAGTTTTTTCTTAACTATATTCCTCATTTTATCATAGTCTCCCTTTTGAAAGTTAAAAGGTAGTACTGTGGATTTCTTTACTATCCCTCCTCCACTAATTAAATCAAACATGATCATGCTATGATCACTATTGCCAACTGGTCTCAACACCCTTATTTCTTGCACCAGATCTGGCGTTCGACTAAGGACTAGGTCCTGTATGGCTTCCCCTCTGGTCGGTTCATGAACCAGCTGCTCCAAGAAGCAGTCATTTATTTCATCTAGAAACTTTATCTCCCTAGCTTGTCCTGCCATAACACTGACCCAGTCGATACCAGGGTAATTGAAATCACCCATTATTACTACTCTGCTGTGACTTTTGTTAGCTTCCTTGATTTCTTTGAGCATTTCATCATCCATTTGTTCATTCTGGCCAGGCGGTCGATAGTACACTCCCACTGCCATCACCTTCCCCTTCATACATGGAATTTCAATCCATAGAGATTCTACAGCAAATTTTGTTCCCTGCAAAACCTCAATCCTTTCTGACTCAATGCCCTCTCTAACATAGAGCGCAACCCCTCCACCAATTTGATCAGTTCTATTATTACGATATAGTTTGTATCCAGGTATCACAGTGTCCCACTGGTTATCCTCCTTCCACCATGTCTCTGAGATTGCAATCATATCTAACCTCTCATTTAGTGCTATATATTCTAACTCTCCCATCTTATTGTTTAGATTTCTAGCATTTGCATACAAGCATTTTAGAGACTGTATTTTATTAATATTAATCTGGCTATTGGTAGGCATGGGTAATTTGGAATCTTTACGCTCTGTCTGCACCTTACTCAAGGGCATTTGGGCTACTATACTCTTTTTTGGAACCTCACTGCTTTTGGTAGTATCCTTCAAGGATACCTTCATCCGAACCATGCGCTCCTGGGCGACTGTCGGCTTTCCCCTATTTTCTAGTTTAAAAGCTTCTCTATCTCCTTTTTAAAGGTTAATGCCAGCAGTCTGGTTCCATCCTGATTAAGGTGAAGCCCATCCCTTCAGAAGAGCCCCTCCTTTCCCCAGAATGTTCCCCAGTTCCTAACAAATCCAAAACCCTCATCCTTGCACCATTGTCTCATCCACGCATTGAGACTCCAGAGCTCTGCCTGTCTTTTGGGTCCTGCATGTGGAACAGGAAGCATTTCGGAGAACGCTATCCTGGAAGTTCTGGATTTCAACTTCCTACCTAAAAGCTTAAATTTAGCCTCCAGAACTTCCCTACCACATTTTCCTATGTCATTGGTACCGACATGTACCAAGACAGCAGACTCCTCCCCAGCACTATCTATGATCCTATCTAGGCGGTGTGTGAGGTCCGCTACCTTCGCACCAGGCAGGCATGTTACCAGGTGATCCTCACGTCCACCAGCCACCCAGCTATCTACATTCCTAATGATTGAATCACCAACTATGACAGCTGTCCTGAATCTCCTCTCATGGGGACATGGCCCTGGAGAAACGTCCTCGGTGCGAGAGGGTTTTACATCACCTGGAGGACAGGTCCTAGTTACAGGATCACTTCCTGCCACACCAGGGTGATGCTCTCCTGTCACGTGACCTCTCTCCTCCATGGCAACAGGGATGCTGCCAGACTGGAGGTGAGACTTCAGGTCTATATCCCTGTAGGTCTCGTACATGTACTTCTCTGTCTTTCTTATGTCTTCCAGTTCTGCTACTCTAGCCTCTAGAGAACGGACTTGTTCCCTGAGAGCAAAGAGCTCCTTGCACTTAGTGCATACATAAGACCTCTCACCAACTGGGAGAAAATCATACATGTGACACTCAATGCAAAAGACCGGAAAGCCCCCATCTCGCTGCTGGACTTTTGTCTGCATCTTAGTTTAAAGCTTGTGTTTAGGTCTTTCAAATTCTGTATATAATAAGGACTGGTGTAGATGCTTATACTAATAAAAGTGTATCTAACACCCCCAATACACCTTGTTCACCTGAAGCTTAATTAATCTCACGTCCTCAGTGTATGACTGATTTGGATAAAGAGCTGTACCTGAGAGCAGCCCCTTTCCTCAAAGATGTGTAGGTACTGTGGTACCGCAGAGCCTATTCATGAAGAAAAAAGGGTTTTAAATCCTGAAAAAAGATTTTATCATCAGCTGCAATATTATGAGGAGCCCAATAGAGGGAGCAGGAGTGACCTTCCAAGGCCCAGAGAACTGCACCTCAGAGCTGATGAGGTAATGCAACCTAACAGCCAATGGAGAAAAGGGGGAGTTCCCCTGAAGAAAGGCTGGGAGCTTGAAAAGGAGGAACTAGGACAAGTTAAAAGCAGACCAGGGAGAGAGAGACCAAGGGGAGGCATACCAAGGAAGGCCTACCAAAAGGAGGCATACCAAGAAGAGGCTTATCAAGGAAAAGCAGACCACGGAGAGTCACACCACAGAGAGCTTCTGGAAAGGAACCAAGAAGGAGAGCACCATAAGGAGTGTCCAGAGCACCAGAGAGGAAGGAGTTCCTGGCAGGAGGGCATAGTGAATCCGAGGCCACAGAGTTCCAGGAGTCCTTGGTTAAGAGGTACTGGAAAGAAAGGCACAAGGGGAGAAATAAACCCCAGAGTTTGGTGTGAAGAACCGGCAGCAGTAAATGCAAGACACAGTAAGCATTATCTGAGCCAGGATGACGTCTTTGCTGCAAATGGTAATATTCCTTATTCAAATGGTAAAAGGTGTGAATGTGAGAGAGTGGCGACTCTGCATGAAGGCCAGCTGGAGTGGGAAAAGCCTACTGCTCAAGACAGGCTGAACTACAGCAGGACCAGGACGTGGGGCTCAACTAAACAAGGTAAAATACCTTTTTATTCTGATAAGCAAAATAAGTTAAGAAGACAGGAAACACAAGATACTGGAGTATATCCTCCCTATCAAACTGTTGGTGAAACAGGGCACAAGCCCTTGGTAAAAAGACTGTATAACATAAGGCAGCCTGCAAGGGGAAGTAACTGCCATAACAAACACTCACATGGGCGCGGCCCTGACTTGAATGCTGAACATTGGAAGCTAGTAAATGTGTTATATGAGAAACCTCAGTACACTCCTCAAGAGTTTACTGACACTGATTCACAACTGTCTGATACTCAGCCCATGCAGGTGGAATTCAACGAAGACCCACCTGAAACCCCGATGGACTGTAGCTACTGTCAGGCAGGTAGCCTAAAGTCTGTGCATGAAACATAAAACAGTAGCGAATGCCTGTAAAGTTTGTTTATGCCAAGTATTGTGAAGTAACAGTTAAACAAAGCAAGTGTGAATATATTTTCTTTTTGTTGCCTGAAGCAAGGTTTCTTTCAGTTTGTTGAAGTAGTCTCCCATAACTTGAACCATTGTGCTTAAAGGGAAATAAAGCCTTATTTTCCCTACATTCTGGCTAGTGTGTTCTCTTGAACTTTGGCCCCCGGTAGGTCCTGGGAACATTACCAAGACCTCTTACAGAAGGACCAAATTCAAAATATATAAAAAAAACCTCTCATGCCCATCTGACCTGCCCATACCAACCTTGGCCTCTGGGGCGGCAGCATGACAGTACCTATAAAGCTACAATTACCCCAGGGGTGGGTGGGTGCTGGGGAGGGAGGGAGAGAAATAAGTCCTATTAAAGACGGCAGTTACAAGGTACCCTGTCCTGAACCCTCAGCAGGGGGGGAGGGGGGGTACCACACAAAGCCCAGTTAGTTGAGAGAGGCAAGGTAAGTTATACAGCTGAGAAAGCTGAAGCAGCACACCAATAAGACAAACAATAAATAATTAAATAAACAGCTAGAACTCACTGCAAGTTGTCACAGGAGGTAATATCCACCTCTCTAGCAGAGCACTGTGAGAGCACTGCTCTTCCCAGAGCAGAGAGAAGCAAACAAAACAGACTATGCACACGTGGTGGAGACAGGAAGAAGGCTACACAATACCTCAGCAGGGGGGAGGGGAGGGGGATTCACTCAGGTAGGTTAGGGCAGGAAAACAAAATTTAAAAACACAGCAGGTTCAGGGGGGAGAGCAGGGAGAGAGATTTAATTTAAAATGAACAGTTAACCTGGCTACCACACAAAGCCCAGTTAGTTGAGAGAGGCAAGGTAAGTTATACAGCTGAGAAAACTGAAGCAGCACACCAATAAGACAAACAATAAATAATTAAATAAACAGCTAGAACTCACTGCAAGTTGTCACAGGAGGTAATATCTACACAAAAAGCAGTTAGACTAAAACTGCAGTTATTTCCATACAAAGTGACGGTTGTTCAGGAATTAAAATCTGCAGACAATTTAAAGGGGATGGCTTATTGTGAATGGTATCAGGAATTCATTCAAGATAACATTCTACACAGATGAAGCTTGGTTCCATTTATCCAGATACATTAACTCATGAAACACTCATTTATGGGCCACAGAAAACCTGCAGGCAAATCATGAAACATCCTTGCACAACAAGAAAATTGATGTGTGGTTAGCAATCTCAAGAAAACAAATTGTAGGTCCTATTTTTTTTGAGAACATGACATATTGTACCCATCCATCGCACAACTTGAGGAAGATAAAATCATGAATGTCTACTTCCAGCATGATGGTGCGACTGCCTACTCTGCTCGTTCTTCCATGGTGCTACTGCAAGATGTCTTTGTGCATTGGGTCATTTCAAGGGGTCTCTGACTGCCACGATCTCCCGACCTTTCACAACCTGACTTTTACTTCTGGGGATCAGCAAAGGGATTAGTGTACAAAGACCACCCCGAAACCATCGAGAGCTGAAAGCAGCAGTATCCGCCTACACTGCTACCATTACACAAGAGACGTTCATGTCTTCGAAATCAAGACTAGGTCAATAGCATTGTGACTGGAAAACAATGGACGACATTTCCAACACTTAATATAAATGTGTGCATGTTAATTTTGGACAAATAAATAACAATTCCATATTAAAACAGCTTGATTTTTTTTTCTTATAGCCTAGCATAATGCGTTCTGTGGAGAGACTTTACGATCAAACTGTATTTGAGTATTTAATTTTTAAAAATTGGTAATATTTTTTTATGCAGTCTTCTTTAGGCATTAGAACTTGAGAGGGCCCAGCTGACACCTATCCCACTTAGCCACCACTTTATTCTAGCAGGGAGAGCCCCAGCACAGATGATCTACATTATGAGTCTCTGAACATTGCTAACACTTCTGTGACCCTATTGCTAAGTCTCGAGGGGACAGCTACTTCACTATTAAGAAGTCTTAGCCCCTCGCCCCCCCCACCCCACCTTATACAGGCATTTAATTACAATAACATTCTCAGCCTGTCATTTCTCACTTTTTGATGGTGTTTTCTAGCAATGCTTAGCAGTCTTAGGAAAACTGAATTTGCTTCTGTGCAAGAAGTTCATGATATTGAACCATTCTAGCTGATTCTGCAAGCTTTACTCATTTATTAATGTAAAAAGAATGTTTGAACAGAAAAGTGTGAAACAGGGCAATTGAACAGGAAGAAGCAGATTCCAAGGCAGTAGTGCAATTCTGCAGATGGAGAATGGATAAGCTGGATTTATAAAATGTTATGGAGATACAGAACATCCTGATTGTTTAAACCATATCACATGGCTATGAAGGAAGTTGTGTTATATTGTGTTTGTCCCTTTAATGCTTCATATAGTAGGATCTACAGCTTAAGAATGTTCAAGCCTCTTAGGGTTTAAAGTTAGATATCTATTGCTGCCTCCCAGGGTTTGAGTAGATGTAATTAGGATAAGGGGGTTGGGAGTTTCTGTTAGTGTTGGTAGATATAATGCAGCCTGGCATTTGTGTTATCATCAGTATTCTTCATTTTCAGTGCATCAAACCTATGAAAGTTCCATTACAGAATTTTGGACTGCAATTTCGAAATGCCAACTGCACCAAAAAATAATAAAACCATCCCTTCTCCTTACTGTAATTGTTATAACACACTTTCTTTAGACATTTTTCATTGTTTTGCAGAAGTTTGGAACAAGTTTGAAACCACTGGGGCCTCAAATAGAATATTTCATTTTGGGATATTCTCATATTGCACTAAGCTGTTTCTAAGCTGTGAATAGTTCAGGAACTATTTGTCATGCAAACAACTTATAGCAGTTGAAATATATGATCCAGAGCTTTCTGGGATGAAATGCATATACTTAAATGATAAATGAGTCCAGGGAAATTCTCAAATTATTATTGCAGGATCAGAAATCAAACCCTCTTAAATGAACAACACAGGCTTGCTGATAGATTTATTTTATAGAGGTGCAGTTCCCTATACAACAAAATTTAAAATCAGATTTTTATGCTTTCAAATTAATAGAAAATTGTACAGAACTGAATAAAAAGGATAAATGTCTGTCTGTCCATAGGTATAACTCTTCAAAAAAAAGGACAGGACTACGCCAAATTTGGCGTGCAGGAAGAAAGTGTGAATATTTTGGACAAGTTTTAAAATCAGAAACATTGGTTCAGTGTTTTCATTGACCTCAGCCAATGAGGAGATTTGAGATGGCACTATTGATTGATACTCTTAGCCCAAGCTCTGTTTACATGGTACCTTTTCCTTCGGAACTCAGTTTTTTATCTTTTTTGTAATGGTCAAAAAGAAGGATAGGGCAAGACTAGAGGAGGCTCTTTCTTAGTTTAGACCATAATATCATAGCTTCTGGTGGTCCAGGGTCAGAATGAGAATGAGAGTGCCTTCCTTGCTGCTGGATTTGAAGAGGTAGCTTCTACTCATGTTGGGGCAGGTATCCCTGATCCCCAAATGCCACTCTCCTCTGTTGTTCCAGGTTGCAAGGGTAGGTTCAAGTTAAGGACACTTGAGATTTGCTGTCTTATGGGCTCTGTCAGCAGTACAGCTAAAATACCGAAGGATGCCATTACTATGAATTCACCACTGGAGCCTCTAATCTTACCCAGAGGTGATACTGGAGATAGGCTAGCTGTGCTGGTGTGACCAACATGTGAGAGGGGAGATCTGCAGGAGAATTCTGTGTTGGACCAGGCTGGAGTTCTCATTATCTAGGCGGACCTTGACATTTGAGAGACCAGCTTTTATTTTACTCAAGATCAACTAGGCAGCTTTGCTGGCACTGAAAAAAAATTGTAAGTACTGAAGCCACTTGGATGGAGGCTGGACTGGGAAGGATTTAAGAATGTGTGAAAAGCCTGGAGGGCATCTCTGCAGAGGTAAAGTAGACTTTTGAAATCTCAGAGTGCTTCTAAATCAGCCTTGATGCACAATGGTACATAGCTGCATTTTAAACTGGAGGCACTGAAGACTAAAGCAACACACCAACATCTTAGGTCTTAAACTTTCTCCAAATGTCTGCAGTTCCACTGAGGGAATTTTTTTAAGAAGTTTTCAACTGAAATTCTTAAAACATCTGAAGGTGTGGTTCTTCTCTGCAGAAAGTGTACTATTGTTCCTTCAGGAAACAGGTGGAATGAGGTTCTGCAGTGGGGGAGGCTTCAGCCATCTCAGTGGACAGTCTAGATTTGATAACCTTTTTGGAGAGATCAACTGAAGAAGAAAGTGTCTGTGGCACACTACTGATTTTTTTTATATGTGAATCAGACAAGGACTCTGCATTGACACATTTTCTTCTATTTAAAGAAGATTTGTTTTTGGGTTATCAAATTTGGACATTTCCTGATGTTAGCAAATGAATAGACATTTATTTATTTATTTATTTAACCAGTCTTCTATACCAACTTATCCTTTAATCAAAGTGGTTTACACTGGAATGTAAACTTAAACTGATTACAGAGAACTAAGATCAAGAGGTTGGCAAGCAGGGGGCTTAACAAGATATGTTGCAGGCCGCAGGGCCAGGGTCCCGGGGCCAAAGAGTAATCGGATGCCCCGGCATTTGCAGGCCTGGGAGAGCAAGGATGGTTAGAAAGACGGTAGGGGGGGAGGAAGGATTCGCAGACGATGGGGACGACAGTGGGATTTGAAATCGCCCTATGCTATGGCGTGGGGTGATTTCATTGGCAGCAGGGAGGCACGCAGTCAAGGCGGGTGGGAGTGGAGGGGTTCCGTGTGTCCGCCAGCCCAGTGCATGTCTTGGCAGTGGGCAGACAAGCAGGGAGTGCAGACTTCCTACCTTTGCCCCCTTACAAAGGGGTTGAGTGGGCAATGGGATTGTCGCAGTTAGAGGGGGCAAAGTCCTGAGCCAACAGGTTCTATGACAGCGGGGCCTAATGGCCAATGTGAGGAACTAAGGGAGCGCAGCTCTTGGTTTGGGGGGGGGGGGGGTGGCGGAGATCTCAGTGGGGATCTTGGCCCGGAGATGGGAGAAGAGAGGCAGGCCTTTGCTAATAATATGGCGAGGTTGGCAGTGGTGGGGATGGGGGGTGAAAGAGAGGACGATGCACCACTTTGAAATTAATATGGCTGGTGGGAGGGGCATTATCCAGTAAAGGGATAGAGATGGAATTGTTTTGTAATGCGTTATTGTTGGCTCGGGTCAGGTTTTGAAACAAAGTTGTATTAATAAAGCTGTGACCATGCGACCATGCCAATTACATGTGTTGTCATTTGTGGGTGGGGAACAAAGAGGAAGTAATAAGGGGTGGATGGTCAAGGAAGGTGAGGAGTGCTCGGACAGGACAGGTGTCCATGCTACCCAGGTTAATGACCTATTTACAATTGACTTAACTTATTTACAGTCAGATCATGTTATTTACAGTTTGGATGGGTTATCAGAAAGCAGTTCTTTTTTTTTTTTTAAACTTTTATTTTCATTTTGCAACAAACAAAAGAAACAACACACCAAAGGAGACAAAACAAGTATACAATAAAGAAAAGTAAACCCAATTACCCCCCACCCCCACGCTTCTTCTCTAGCTGATTATGTCAGCATGTGAACGCTTCCAAACAACAGTGATTATACATCAAAACAATCAAAAGAGTATCTGTGATACAGAATAATCATGGGACAAAGATATATACAAATTTAGACAGTCAGATGAGAGCATTGAGCAGAATGTACATAGTCATTGAGCATCTTCCATTTAGACCGATGATGAGGAGTCTGAATGGGGGAAGCAAACATACGAGGTATTTGTTCATATTTACTGTAGAGACAGACATGATTCCACCATTCATTGGGGCTCAGATGAGAGCTATTTTTCCAGTATTTCGTAATTAGGGAAATAGCAATGCCAAGCATAAAGTCCAAAAGGAAGTAAGCCGTTTTTGGAAGAGAGGGGATCCCCGCAGCTGAGCGAAGTCCCACTATCCTCCAAGAAAGGGGCTCTTGAAAGTGCAAAATAGACTGGATACGACCCCAGACCCGACGCCAGTAATACTGTAGTGCGGGACATTCATACATAACATGAGGTAGTGAACCAATGGCCGCATGACATGTCCAACAACTATTGCCCTGAGTAGTGTTCCATTTGGCTAATCTGTCAGGAGTGTAAAAACACCGGTGGGCTAGAAAGAAGAGTGTCTGAGTGAGTGAGGCGGATCGGGAGACCCGTGTCACTCTACTCCAGACAAGGCTCCATTGCTCCGGGGTCAAAGTCACATGCAATTCTCTCTCCCATGCTTTCTGCGCTATAGGGGTATCTCTAGTTATAGCATTACATAAGGTTTTGTAAAAATTGGATGCTACACCCGGTGAACTACCGATAGATCGGATAGTCTCCAACCAACCTTGTGTAGGGGAGGCCGATGGCGGGAGCACCTTAGCACTCCGAAGGCAATGCTGAAGTTGCACCAACTGAAAGTAGTGTTTCGCTGGGAGACCAAATTCAATTTGCAATTCCCTAAAAGTTTTCCAGCGACCTTCATGGAACAACTGACTAGGAATCCAAATGCCCCTAGTGTACCAGGGGCTCCACGCCATCGGCTTATTTTGTATTCGAAATCGAGTATTGTACCAAAGTGGGAGCTTGTCTAACGGACAGAGTCGGGAGTCTAAAGATTGCATAAGATTATTAAAGGCACCTAAGGTGTCTAAAAGCATTGGTGGAAAGTGGGAGTCTGATGGGAGAGTCATACCAGGGAGAAAAGTAAGAGGAATCGGTTTGCAAAGGTCCTCTTCTATGTCTAGCCACACAGGTCTACTCGGTACTGGATCTTCCAGCCAACGAGCGCCTTGTTTGAGAAGAAAAGATTGATGATACTTCAGGAAATCAGGGAATCTGACACCCCCATTTTCCTTATCTGCTTGCAGCTTATGTTTCGCTATCCTAGGTGTCTTGTTTTGCCACAAGTATCTAGTCAGAAGGCCCTCTAAATCTTTATATATACGTCGAGGTAAGAGACAGGGCAACATTTCTAAGATATAATTCACTTTCGGAACAATCATCATTTTTATGGTTTCTAATCGACCCCACCAGGTAAGTGTTAAAGGAGTCCAGCGGTGAGTAAGCGCCCGGACTTTAGAGGTTAAGTCTTTGGCATTGAAGGAGATAGTGTCTTCCAAAGGAGAACAATAGTGAACCCCAAGGTATTTGACCATGCGAGGTTGCCATAAAAAGGGGAAGGGTTGCATATCTGCCTGATGAAGCAAAGGATTTAATGGAAAGGCTACCGACTTGGTCCAATTTATCTTATAACCGGACAGTTGTGAGTATTTACCAATTTGCTCTAGGACAGCCGGTACTGAGTCTATAGAGACAAAAAGCATAAGGTCATCAGCATACGCTGAAATTTTGATTTCCCTATGGGTGAAGGGGACTCCATGAATCTCCTCCGATTGCCGGATTAGTAAAGCCAAGGGTTCGAGTGCAAGATCGAAGAGAAGTGGAGACAGTGGGCATCCCTGGCGAGTGCCGCGTTGAAGGGGAAAAGGCTGAGACTTTAAAGCATTGGCACATATACTGGCTGTAGGCTGTGCGTACATGGTGCGAAGACAACGGAGAAAACCTTCCCCGAATCCGTACCAGCGGAGGACTGCAAACAGGAAGGGCCACTCTAAGCGATCAAAGGCCTTCTCAGCATCAAGTGAGAGACCAACAAATGGGCGATCAAGATTAACTGCGGTAGTCAGTACATGGCATAGAGTCCGAGCATTGTCAGCAGTTGATCTACCAGGAATGAAACCGCATTGATCTGGGTGTATTAAGGTAGGCATCCTATCAGAGAGCCGGGTAGAGAGAATGGTGGCAAATATTTTATAGTCCGCGTTTAGGAGGGAAATTGGACGATAATTAGCTGTTAGTTGCGGGTCTCTCCCCTCTTTCTCAAAAACTACTACATTTGCCATTGAAAAGGACCCAGAAGGAGAACCCTCCTCGGCCAGAGCAGAAAAATAAAGTTTCAAAGCTGGAGCTAAGTCAGCGTGAAAGGTTTTGTAGAATTCAGCAGGGAGACCGTCTGGGCCTGCGGCTCGACCTGAGGCACATTTCTTGATAGCAGAATGAATTTCTGAGACAGTAAAGGGTGTGTCCAAGGCCACTCTATCTTCGTCAGATAGGGTCGGTCTTTGTACCCCTGAAAGTAAGCGTTCAAATACATCTGGCTCAAAATCACATTCAGATTGATAAAGCCGAGTATAAAAATCACGAAAGAGTTCTAAGATTTCGGTATCTTTAGTGACCAAGCCCCCCCCCCGACGGATTACGGAGGGCGGTAACACGCTTGGCTTCTTTTTGACCTTTTAGGGCATTTGCTAATAATTTGCCAGCACGATTATTTTCCCGATAATATAGCCCTTGTTGTGATTCAATATTTTTGACAGCAGCAGTGTACAAAAGCTGATTGTATTGAAAACGCAAGCGTTGTAAACGGAGTAAAATACATGGGTCAGTACGGGACGTGAGAAGACGCTCCCCAGCTTGTATCTGCTGCTCTAGAATCAGTAAATGCTGCTTTCTTTGTTTCCCCTGCCGAATTTGATAGCTAGTTATAGTTGCGCGGATAGATGCTTTAAAACCCTCCCACCAAGCCCAGCTCGCTGTGTCATGGGGTGAGTTAAAATGAAAATAATCTTGGATAGCGGCCTTTGTATCAACCTGAAAATCTTTTTGACCCAGTAAGGATCTATCAAAAAACCAAGCTCGGGGAGGATCGTCCCGCGCAGTGACATGTAATGATAAAGATATGGCAGCATGATCTGAAATATGGAGAGGATGAATCCTAGTCGTGTCTACTTGAGAAATCATTGCTTTGGAAATGAGAAAGAAATCTATTCTAGATTGGGAGTGATGGGGGGCAGAAAAGAAAGTGAACTCTAAGTCAGAGGGGTGAAGCAGCCTCCATATATCTACCAGCGCAAGATCTTGCATCAGAGCTGTAAGGGTAGCAAGACTCTTGGGTGGACTACTCGTTCTAGGCGGCTGTCTATCTATCAGAGGGTCTAACACTTGATTAAAATCACCACCAAGTATTAATGGAGTATTGGCAGAGGCCTGTGCCAACTGCGCAATACTTGCATAGTAAGCAGGGTTGTCCACATTCGGGGCATAAATGCAAATACATGTAAATTCACTATCTCCCACCTTAAGATGTACTCGGGCCCATCTACCCTCCTTGTCAGCGCTAGTATCAATTACAGTAGCTTGCAAAGATTTCTTAACCAGAATGGCTACCCCGCACCGTTTGGAAACGGCGGGAGAATAGGCAGCCACCATGTAAGGCTTAACATTGAGTTTCAGTGTTTCAGCAGAGTTTAAGTGCGTTTCCTGAAGAAACGCTAAATCAGCATGCTCATGGCTAAGATAGCTAAGGATTTTCTTTCTTTTGATTGGACTATTAATGCCCTTTACGTTGAGTGATAAGATTTTACATAAGGCCATTCAGACAAGTTAAAAATTCTGAGCATGATAGCGCACATAATTTCACAATGTCCCTCATATTGACTGTATCTGGCTGTACATATGGCATAAAAGAAAATAAGCTTAGATAATACAATGAAGCGCCCCACATTAAAAAAGAAAAACCGCAGCGCGGTAGAGAAGAAGCAGAACCCCAAAAATTACTGGCGACCATGTGTCTGCGGGGAGAAGCCCCAGAGAAGGCCGAAATTGAAAAAACACATAACCTGTAGGACTGTGCGTGCTCCGAATCCGACCGAGGCACACATCATGGAGGGATAGGAGACCAAAAAACAAAAAAGTCATAGAAAGAAAGAAAGAAAGTCCAGGTAGTCTCTATGCTTGACTATGACCGCCGCATCGGGCCCTTCAAAATGGCGGACAGAGCCGGCAAATAAAAGTCCAAGTCGTTGGATTAGCGCATCTGCTCTGCTTCTTTGGAGTCTAAAAATGCTGATAGTAGATCAGGATCTTCGAATGTCCTGGTTTGGTTGTGGAGAGTCACTCGGAGCTTCGCGGGATACAACAGGCCAAAGCGAGCCTGTAGCTGTTGAAGTCGAGGGCGAAAAGCAAGGAGTTTCTTCCGTCGGTCAACGGTAGGCTTTGCCAAATCAGGGAAGAAGGAGACTTTGTGACCTTCAAATTCCAAATGATGGTTCGCCCGAGCAGCATTTAAAATTTGTTCCACTTGTTGATATCGTAGCAAGCGAAAGATAATAGGCCGGGGGGCCGTTCGGTTGAGCGCCATGTGGGTAGGAACACGGTGTGCACGATCGATTTCCAGTTCTTTATGAAAGGTGATCTTCAGCAAGGAGGGAAGAGTTTTGAGCAGGAATTCTCTCATATCTCCCGCTTCCACCCCCTCCGGTATTCCAATGAGCCTCACATTGTTGCGACGGGCTCGATTATTGCTATCTTCTAACTCCTTTTGAAGATTCTGTATCTGGCGCTCAGCCTTGTCCAGTGTGCCCAAGCGCACCGCGTGCGAGTCGAGGACCCCCGCCATATTGTCCTGCCGTAATGAGAGACTTTCAAGTCGGTCCTGGAGCACTCCAAAGTCTTCTCGCATGGCTCTAAGCGCTTCTCCATTGGACTGCACCAATTCCTTCAAGCCGCGTATTTCCTCTAAAATCTCCAAGTGCATTTCGGGGTTTTCTCGAAATGGAGCCATCTTCTGTGGGGAGGACACCTCTGTTTTGGAGCGTTTTCCGTGAGAAGAAGAAGGAGACCCGAAGTCCAAGCGCGCTGGTTTATGGGCCGCCATCCCCCCCGAGGTACCCCGGTCAGCCCGGAGCGAAATAGTAAGTTTGTATAGGTATTAAGTCAGGATTCTAAGTAGGCCTCTCGGGAGCTTCAGCGCGAAGCGTCTTACCCGCTGGACATCAGGCTCCGCCCCCATCAGAAAGCAGTTCTAATGGTCTGACAGGTTTGAGGGAAGGGAGATCTGAGCAATTGCTGGACTATGTGATGCTTCCATAGTGTTTTGTGAACAGGAGGGTCTTGAGTTTCTTTCTGAAGTCTTTGATATCTCCAGAAGTTCGAATAAATTATTTCTACAGATGCATTAAGAAGCTCAGGCCCTTGGTGACCTTTTCTTTTTACAACTTCTTTCAAATTGTTTAGTGAAATATTTAACTGTTAGATATATTTTTTTAAATCTCAGACTATTATGAGATTTCCTGTATAATACAAAAAGTGAACAATTTGCTATTATTGATTAACCTAGTGTTCCTGGGGTTAGATAGTGATGCAAATATGATGTAACATTGGCTTCTCATCCATTTATTTATTGCCTTCTTCTTTTATCTTAGTATATCTACTGTCCTTTGCTTTTGAGTTTCATTTAGTTAATTGGAGCCTAAGGAGAATGATAACAGTGTAAAAGTTTATTTTCTATGTTTTATTCCTTGTGTAGAGTATTTTAATTTGGGTGGCCAAAGAGGATGCCAAAAATAAGGAGGTTTGCTAGATTTTGTTGTTGTTGTTTTAAGTGCCGTTGAGTCAGTGTCGACTCCTGGCGACCCTCTGGATACACCTAAACTTTGTTCAGTCTTCAGCCAAGTGGCTCATTGTTGATAGAGTGGTATCCATAGCTGCTGTTATTGTATCGATCCATCTCTTGCTGGCCTTCCTCTTTTGCGTTGACCCTTTACCTTGCCAAGCATGATGTCTCTCTTTAATGACCTCTCTCTTCGCATGATGTGTCCAAAGTATGAAATTCGAAGTCTTGTCATCTGAGCTTCTAAGGAAAGCTTAGATTTGATCTCCTCCAGTACTGACTGGTTGTTCTTTGGGCAGACTATAGGATGCACAGTATTGGTCGCCAGCACCATAATTCAAAGGCATCAATTTTCTTCCTGTCTATCTTTTTCACTGTCCAACTTTCACATCCATATGACATTATTGAAAATACCATGGCTTGAACAAGTCAAATCTTTGTATAGAGACATCTCTGCTCTTGAGAATCTTGTCTAGGTCCTTCACAGCCATTCTGCCAAGAGCAATGCGTCATCTGATTTCTTGACAGCTTGTTGTTTCTTTATTGATAGTTGATCCAAGTAGGTTAAAGTTGTCGATTATTTCAATTTCTTCTCCATCAATGATGAACTTATTGATTTTGCCAGTTGTCAGGATCTTTGTCTTCTTTACATTAAGGTGCAGGCCCATTATAAGACTATGTTCATTGATCTTGAGAAGCAAATGTTTCAGATCATCTTCAGTTTCAGCCAGTAATGTGCTATCATCAGCAGAGCAAAAGTTGTTGATTACAGGGAATATTAGGGTCTTCCACCAATCTTCACACACCTCGGTTGTCTTCATACAGTCCTGCTTCTCTGATGATTTATTCTGCATATAAATTAAGCAGGTAGGGGGAAAGTATGTAGCCTTGTTGTACACCTTTGCTGATTTTTAAACCATTATTGTTCCATATCAAGTGTTGCTTTTTGATCAATGTAAAGTTTCTGCAAAAGAATGATCAAGTGTTCTTGTATATCCATGCTTCTTAATGTGGCCCAGAGTTTCTCATGGTTTACACAGTCAAAAGCATTGCTGTAGTCAATAATACACATATAGATATCCTTTGGGTATTCTTTGGTGTTTTCAAGGATCCATCTCACATCTGCAATGATGTCTCTCGTTCCTTGCCCTTTCCTGAACCCTGCATGCACTTCAGGCAGTTTTTGTTATAGGTATGGTTGTAATCTCTGCTGAACGATCTTGAGTAGAATTTTACTGGCATATGGGATCAGAGTGATTGTGCGATAATTTCCATGGATCACCTTTCTTCAGTATTGGCATAAACACAGATCTTTTCCAGTCGGTTGGTCATAATGTTGTCTTCCAAATTTCCTGGCAGAACCTTTTAAGTATGCTAACAGCTGAATCCATTGGGACGTCCATCCCCACTATGCTTGGGTACATATGGAGAGGAATGGCTAGCAGAAAAAAGGAGGTGATAATGCCTCTGTATAAGTCTTTGGTGCGACCTCATTTGGAGTATAGTGTGCAATTCTGGAGACCGCACCTTCAAAAGGATGTGAACAGGATGGAGTAGGTGCAGAGGGTGGCTACTAAAATGGTTAGTGGTCTTCATTATAAAGCATATGAGGACAGACTTAAGGATCTTAATATGTACACCTTAGAGGAATGGCGGGATAGAGGTGATATGATTGAGATGTTTAAATACCTCCGTGGCATAAATGTTCAGGGAGAGAGCCTCTTTCAATTGAAAGCAAGTTCTGCAACGAGGGGACATGGGATGAGGGTGAAGGGAGATAGATTCAGGAGTGATATGCAGAAATATTTCTTTACGGAAAGAGTAGTGGACCCATGGAATAGTCTCCCAGTGGAGGTGGTAGAGATGAGGACAGTAACTGAATTCAAAAAAGCATGGGACAAACACAGAGGATCTCTAAAGGTAAAAAGGGGACTGCTGTAGTTGTTGATATGGAAGGACAGACTAGATAGGCCATGTGGTCTTTTTCTGTCATCATATTTCTATGTTTCTTTGTAAAATTGATTGATTAACTATTCACCCCCCTTGCCGTCCCCAACTAAGCATCCCCGTATGAACAAGGAGTTTGTATGGGGAGGCTTAGACAGGGGTAGGAGGGGGCAGTACTGAGGCAGAGTTAGGGGGGGTAGTGGGCGGTCTGCGGTCCCGGACATATGGTGCTGAGGCAGAGTTAAGGCCAGCATACTGGACGAGGGACTTATTCCACTCTGGAGGTGGATTAAGTCCTCCTAGACATAGGGGGATGGGAGGCCTGGCCAGCATTGAAAAGGTTAGGGAGTGCAGGAGAGTCCCTGCAGTCCAACCCTGGCCATGGGAGGCCAGATCGGGGATAGGGCTGCAGAGAAAGGAGAGTGGTCAGCGGCCGGGGATCATGGCTCCTGAATGGAGTCACGGTGCCATGGCAATCGAACTCCATGGTACTGCAGCTCCATTCAGGAACCTGACTGAGTTAGCCAGGTAGGGGCCTGTACGTGCAGGCTGATGGGAATTGTGTCCCGCCCTGCATGTACAGGCCTAGACGCGATTCTGATCCCGCGGGGGCTAGACATGCCCCACGGAATCAAAATTGCCCGAATGCACAGAGGCCAGGATGCACAGTACGGATTGTGCCTCCACGAGATCATCAGATGCAAAGTGCCTGATGCCAGTCCATTTCAGTTTGACCTACAACCCACAGATAGAGCTGTACACTGCCCAGATGGGTAGTTTATCTTGGTCTGGCACCTCAGATGAAGCCTTTTCATCTTTGGAGACACTGCCTGTAATTAAGCTACCGAGAGCTTAGCCCTCAGCATCAGTAATGCACACAAGCCCTCACAGTAAGACAAGCTGCAAACCAAGTGAGAGGAGAAAGTACATAGGGATGTGAAATTCTGCTATTTGTCTTACAGTTTTCTCACAGGCATTGAATGCAAGTTCCAATCTACCTGTGATCAGGGCTGGCACAAGGAGATGAGGTGCCCTAGGTGAACCTCATCCCTTGCGCCCCCCCCTGTGGTGCTCATTGCCTCCATTGCCACCCCTCTTCGGGATGTGCAGCAGCAGCAGCAATGGTTACAAACAGTCCCGTGGCACTTACTTTAAACTTCAGCATTGTGGGGCTGTTTACTTTTGCCCACCCCTCTGATGCCCGATGCCGACTTCCTGTTTACAGCAGGAAGTTGCCATTGGGTGTCAGGGGGTGGCAACAGTGGTGGCAATGGGCGCTATAGAAAGTTGGTGCTCTAGGTGATTGCCTAGTTTGCTCAATTGCGGCACTGGTCCTTCCTGTGATGATGCTACTATAGCATGGGTCAGCCAATGTGACACCTCTACAGAGATCCGGTGAGCTTTGCTCTAGGGTGCTCCCTTCTTTGGCTTTTATGCCTATGGTGATAGAGACCCCAGTTATACTTTGGAAACCACTAATTCACCCCCATCCAACAACCTTCTTCCATAATATCCATAGATCTGGTATCTTCATGTGATTTTGCATACCTGACATCATCTATAACATCAATCACTCACCTCATCCTGCTACTGGACAACAGCGGCATACATCTCATACACAGTAATATTCCTTAAACTGGTAACAACTCTACCCTGCTTCCTTGCACATTTCTTAAAAACATGGATTCTGTCTGCCTATACCAGATCCTATATACATATCATCTTGTTTAAAATACTTACATAGCTTTAAACACTTTAGTCCATATATATAAATACAACAAAGTCCATGCTTTTTACTCTAAGAGCCCTGAGATTTTCTCTGGGTACTATGTGGTGTTCAGAGGAGTAGCCTAGTGGTAGAGCAACTGCCTAGTACCTAAAATATCAACAGTTCAATTCCCACTGGCACTCCTTGTGACCTTGGGCAAGTCACTTTACCCTCCATTGCCTCAGAAGAAAAGGCTGGCAATCTACTTCTGGTGATACATTGCCAAGAAAACCCAGAGGTAGCTGTGTTGCTATGAGTCAACACTGACTTGATGGCACTTAAAAAAAATGGTGTTCATGTCATCATCCTTTTGATACCATCTAAATTTTGTATCACCTATGACACAATGTGAGCAACTAAAGCACATGGGGGTCATTCTGGAATAGGAATAAGCCCTTGGACATGCGGTGTAGATGTTTTTCTAGCGAAAACATCTAAGACCGTATTCTGATACACCCATGGCCCTCCATGTACACGGCACTAGCACAGGGATCTCAGAACGTGGATGGGAGGGGGTGGAATGGGGGCATGGTTAGCAGTGGAGACGTGCAATGCATATTCTGGAAAGGCCTGTGTACATTCTGTGTGCTTCAGCAGAAATATAGAATAAGGCCAGGACCTAGAAATCTTTCTGCTCTGCACTACAATGCATCCCATAGAGATGAATGGCTGTGAGAAAGATATTGTGAACCATTATGTCTGCAGTCTGGAAGACCACAAGATGCAGTTCTAAAGAACAGAATGGGAGGAGGTTGTATGGTTAAGACACATTACTAAATACCCCTACAGAAATATTTAGAGGTGCAATGGTGATTATTCCAGCTACGCTGTGTGAGCTAGAGGAAGTGATCTAGAACACCCTAACATTCCCTGTCATCCGAGAAGCGAGACTGTTGATGTAGGGATTGTATGTAGGTGAGGGTGTATGTGTGTGTGAGACATGCAGATCAGATAAATAGTCTTGGGACCTGTCAGACGGCTGCCTAGGGTGAGAACTTACACAATCTTGACGATGCATATATTCATATGATTCTTGCAAGGTATTGTGGGTATTGTAGTTCATTCACTCCCAAACACAGCTGATGACAATAATTGAGTTGTGAAACCAAGTGGTAAGGCCAATAAAATACTTCTTTTATTGATGGGGTTTAATTCACCCAGCACATGTATGCTTGATAGCAATATAAATGAGGTTACTTGCTTGCAGTGTTTAAATGGATAACAAAAAGTCATAAAACAAATCAGAAAACAACCTTCAGCTTGTCAGGCAATTAGCTAATGTTTTCTTAGCAAATAATTACCAAATACAAAGGCACAAAGAAAAGAATAAACTTTGTTTGTTAGGCTAACTTCTGCTTATTTTCCACGCAGATCCCAGCAGTGATTCTCCCTTGCTCACACACACAATCAGGTGCAGCTTTAATTACTATCAATTGACCAGCTGTAAGCCTTTAGCTGGCTGGCTGCTACTGTGTGAACCCAAATCCTGCTTTAAGAGCTGTTTGCAGTGGAAATAAAGAACAAAGTTAGGTTTCTTTGTGATGGCTGATGTGTTTGCTCACAGAAAGCTAGCAATAGCATTTAGATAGAGAACAGTCCATGTAAACTGTACTTTCATCTGCTGTATCTCCCCCTTCATCAATCAGCATAGGGTCACTATCATACATTGGCACAGACGAGTCTTTCATTAAGGCACTATCATGAGAATGCTTATTCCCTTGCTGCCATTCTCTATTATAGATAGGGTCTGGATCAGTGTTCATACCTGAGCCTCTCCTGCCATCATAATTCCTCTCTGTAAAGCCTGGCCAGTATGTAATCCAATTCTGATGTCCAGCCTTCCAATCTTGATCCTTGGACACTGGATCTCCTCTCACATACCTTCTGGCCTTGGTCTGAAAGTCCCTTCCACATGCAGTCTTCTCTCTTCTAGGTAGCCACTGGTGATTCCTATCTCTGCCATTCCATTCCTCTGGCTGAATCCAGTCCAATGGACTCTGCTGGCACTTGGAATACCTCCCAGTATGGGTACTGCCTTGGAATCTCCCAGACCTTCCAATGGCCCTTCTTCTCTTCCTTCCAGAGAGTTTCCTTCTCTCTCTATCCGCTTGGCTTGGCTTCTGCTTCTCGAGATGCTGCTTAAACCTGTAGCAGGGCTGGAGCTTGTAGCCGTTGCTGAAGCTCTCCCTGAAGCTGTTCTTGAAACTGTTATCTGAAGAATAAGCTCTATTCTTATTCTTTCCTAATGTGTGCTTCTCCCTAACACAGCGCAGCTGTGTTGAATCAGGCCCTGCCCTTTGAGATGAGTGCTTGGGGATTACCTCATAGCTCTCTTGATTGCACACACATTTTCTCACTTCAGCCTCCCTCATGGCTGCTGGAAACCTGGTGCATTCTGGGACTGGTAGTCTTTTATGTGAAAACTCTGTTTTCTTGCTTCTACCAGAACTGACAGGTTGCTTGTTCAGAGTCACATCATCTTTTCTATAGCTTCTACCTGAGCTATGATAAGCTTCCTTATCACAGACCCCATGCCATCATGTTATACCAGCTGTTTTCTAGAGGTGCAGGGCATCTGTCCTGCAGATGTATGTTTTGTGTGACTACAGTGAAAGTGTGTGTGTGGTTAGCGGGATGCATGGGGGACCTGGTATGCGCAACTGAAATTTTAGGGGGACATCAGTGCCTGGCCAATACCTGGTCCTTAGAGCTGACTGCAGCGTGACCAGGTACCAGTGTAATTGGCTAGGATACAGCAGAACAGGGTCTCTATGGCTAAATGTTAAGGCATATCCCTGTCAGTGATAAGGGACCCTCAGAATGAGTGCATGCAACAAGGCACACAGCACCATCAGTGGTCTCACAAATGTGCACATTTGTATAGACAGATGCTGATGCTCTTGGGCATCTAGTGGTGCTGTTTGCGCTGGTGCATGCAATCAATCTGAGGGTCACTATTTAATGCCAGGGAAATCCTCTGATATTTAGTTGTGGAGGACCATGTCTGATTTCTGCTGGTCCATACATAACATTGTACACACTGTTGTCAGAAATGATAAGAACATAAAAACATAAGATATGCCATACTGGGTCAGACCAAGGTCCATCAAGCCCAGTATCCTGTTTCCAACAGTGGCCAATCTAGGTCATACGTACTGTCGCCCCCACCTGGTTGGGTATATAGCCCGGTACCAGGGTGAGTCGCCTTTTTACCTTGAATAAGTTTTTCCCTCAAAATGGCCGCCAGGAGGGCTGCTGGGAGTTGTAGTATTTTACTTATTTAGGCAAAGGAATTGTAGTCAAGTGCTCAGGCGAAAACAGAGAAATTTATTTATATCTTCAGGGGTCCCAATATATATATACAGGATTCGAATGGGAAACAAAAATAGGATACTTGCTCCAAACGCAAAAGCTTTTAACTTTCAATAAAGGTAAGCACAATGCTGCCTGGGTTTAACAAATGCAGCTTCTTCAAACTTAAGCTTCATAAAACTTCTTTCTTACCAAAAACAACATTTCTTAAAGCAAAAACAGCTTTTAAAAATTGTCCACTGACTGTTTCCTTCAGCTTTTAGCTTCACACGATATCAGTTGAGACAATAGCCTTCAGCTGTTTCCCCCTGCCGTGCCTTTCACACAGGTTAGGTTTCTTTCATGACATTCATACTTCAGACAGCTTTTAAAGTTTAGCATTCTTCTGAGTCAGCTGCTTTGCAATAAGCACATTGCATTTCACACGGGTTATCCTCAAAACAGTCTCCAATTTCCATCTCCTCGATGCTATCCCCTTCACACTTCTCATAGGGTACCTGTCTGGAGAGCTGACTGTTTTCTCTCTGAATCATATCATTGAGCTTTTTGAGTAGAACCTTCTTCTGTCCTAACTCCTCTGCAAGCTGAGCATATTGATAGTCAGTTAAAATATCCCTCTTTCCCTTAGGGTTTAACTGATAGCTAGAATTAGCCTTTATCTCTGGAGCTAATTCTCTTAAACTTTTTATAGGCAGGAACTGGGGAGGACACACTTGCCTTAAGTCAGGAGTATTCAGCAATTCTCCTTTCTCCTGGTATAAGTCACGCTGCCTTCCGTCTACAGAGACTTCCCTTGGTTGAAACAGCCTTTCCTTCAGCTGGGACTGCCTTGGAGTCTTTCCAATCAGTTCCCCCTGTTCACCTGGAAGCTTGAGCTCAGCAGCCCTTGTATCTCTTAAGGTTACTGGCTGGCTTCTTCCCTGGCTGTAACTCTTCCCGGAGCTGCAACTAGAATTGGCACCATCTCTTTCTCTCCAGCTGACTTCTCCCAAATGGTCAGCATCAGCTCCAGCTTTTTCTCCTCCCTCAGCTGCTCTCCCTGACTTTCTAAAAGCCAGCGTTTTAAACTGCTTTCCTTTCTGTGCCACGCCTTGCTCCCAGCACCTGTGAGAAGAGTCAGGCTTCTCTCTAACCCTGACGTGCTGCTGTGGGCGGGGCTTAAGGGTGACTGTGTTGTGAGTCAGAGACTCCTGGTTACCGGGGAAACCCTGAATGCTTTCGTTTTTAAAGGTACAGGGCTTCTTTTCCTGTGTATCCATAGCCTCCATAGTGGTTTCCTCACCACAGTACCTAGCAGTTTCCCCAAAAGACACAGGTTCCACAATGCTTGTATTTGGTCTAGCATTGATATCCTGGGTCCCTTTTTAATAATGGTTTATGGACCTTTCCTCCAGGAACTTGTCCATACCTTTTTTAAACTCAGCTACACTAATAGCAGTACACGACCCAACAGTCCCTCATCCCATAGCCGCCGAACTAATCTCTAATCTAACTTTCAATTACACAGAACCACCCCTTGCAGGGCTGGTACTACAAATCCATCTATGATGCAACCCTCTTTATGTAAATAGTGTATAAAGTTCACCTGTTATCCAAGTTGAAATTCCCTGTTATATGTAAGTTCAATGTCTGATTGTTCCACATTGTACAAACCTGTTCATTGTAAACCGCGCTGATACCGAATAGTGCGGTATAGAAAAACTAATAAATAAATAAATAAATAAATAGCCTTTACTACATCCTCGGGTAACAAATTCCAGAGTTTGATTACACGTTGAGTGAAAAAATATTTTCTCTTATTTGTCTTAAATAGTTTACCCTGTAGCTTCATTGCATGTCCCCTAGTCTTTCTATATTCTGATAACGTAAACAATCGATCTACGTTTACCCGTTCCACTCCGTTCATTAATTTATAGACTTCTATCATATCTCCCCTCAGCTGTCTCTTTTCCAGGTTGAAGAGCCCTAACCTTTTTAGCCTCTCTTCATAGGGGTATCCTTCCATCCCCTTTACCACTTTGGTTACTCTTCTCTGAACCTTTTCTAATAACGCTATATCCTTTTTAAGGTACGGCAACCAGAATTGCACACAATATTCAAGGTGCGGTCGCACCATGGAACGATAGAGAGGCATTATAATATCCTTTGTTGTATTTTCCATTCCTTTCCTTATGATACCTAGCATTCTATTTGCTCTCTTGGCCGCCGCTGCACACTGGGCGGAGGGTTTTAACATGTTATCCACAATGATGCCTAAATCTTTTTCCTGGGTGGTGGTTCCTAATGTGGAACCTTGCATCGTGTAACCATAGTTTGGGTTGTTCTTCCCTAGGTGCATAACTCTGCACTTGTCCACATTAAATTTCATCTGCC
Organism: Ichthyophis bannanicus; assembly: GCA_033557465.1. NCBI lineage: Eukaryota > Metazoa > Chordata > Amphibia > Gymnophiona > Ichthyophiidae > Ichthyophis > Ichthyophis bannanicus. Next base: position 586,918,209 of record CM066033.1, on the reverse strand, counting down.
ATTTTGATGCCCAGTCTTCCAATTTATCAAGATCCTCTTGCAATTTTCCACAATCCTCTTGGGTTTTAACAACTTTAAATAGTTTTGTGTCATATTCCCTGCAAGGTATGTCAGGACACTCATATCAATTCCTATTTGCTGTTGTAACATCTCTGAGTGCACAGAGATCACCTTGCAGTGTCCTGGTCATACAAAGGACTTGCTTATATGGTCTGTTTTGCATCAGCACATCTGTATCATCCATTTTCATGGGTAGCTGGATGGGCACTAACACCGCCAGTATGTGGAACTGCTTTGATAATTCACATTTTAACTGAGGAGGCGTGGCCGCACAGAGATGGGCAGTAGTGGAGCCATACATCTTTTCAGAATTCACCAAGGGCAGGGATGTCCACACCGCTTGCTACATATACCTGTGTCCCGGGATTTGGGCGTGCCAAGCTGAGCACATTTTTTCCCCAATTCTGGACCTGTGGGCACATCCAGATCCATGTATGTGGAATTAGGGTTAGACAGGGTCCGTTCTTCATTTAGATGTGTCTGTGCGCCGGAGGTGCACATTATGATATTGAGCTCATGGTGAAGGAGCACACTATAGAAAGGTATAATGCTATATTTGAAGTTTGCAGTGCCTCACCCACAGCATAGTAGCCTCCACACAGGGAGTGCTGTTTGAGAATGGAGGCACATTCTTTATCTTTATCTTTATTGAGTTTCTTGCCATAGCACAGCCTTCAGGGAACAGCAGGGTGGTTTACAAAATCACAAAATAGGAGGCGGTCAAGGTAGGCCAAGAAAAGGAAAAGGAACTACAATTTATATAGGAAAGCAACAAGCACACATAAGACAGAGAAAGAGCAAGGGCGATAAAGAGGGGAACAAATAGGAAGTAAGCTTAAGTAGAGGGGTCCAGCGGGAGGTCATATGCTAGGCAGAAAAGGTGGGTTTTGAGAAGTGCTTTGAATCTAGGATAGGACTGTTCCTGACGGAGAGGGAGTGAAAGGGAATTCCAAATGGATGGGGCCAAAAAGAAAAATGCGGAGTTGCAGGTGCGCTCCAGGTGGGCATGGGAGGGAGATGGGAGCTCAAGGTGGATATTATGGATGGACCAGAGGCTACGAGGCATGGAGCAGAAGTGTAGGGAATCAGCCAAATATTGCGGAGTGTGAGTATAGAGGGCTGTATGAATCAGGATTAGAATTTTGAAAATGATACGTTGGGGGACTGGTAACCAATGTACCTGAATGAGATGGGGTGTAATGTGGCTATAGTGAATGGAGTGAGATATGATCCGGGCAGCAGTATTCTGCACCATTTGTAAGCAGTGGATCTCGCGCTGAGGGAGACTAGTGAAGATGATATTACAATAGTCTATGCAAGAAATCACCAATGAGAGAAGCAGAGTGGTGAGTGAGGAGGGGGATAAGACATCGCTAACTGCTCTGATTTGGCGAAGGAAAGAGAAAGAACGTCAGGTGAGGGTGGAGATGTGGTCATAAAAATTCAGCTCTGAGTCTAGAATCCAGGTAGCAAAAGGAGGCAACCAGGGGGATTGGGTTACCGTGGAGTGTGGGGGTATGGGAGGGGAGGGTGTTCCCAAAGGTGAATCATATGGCTGATGTTTTGGCGGGGTTAAGGTGGTGGAGGCTAGTGGTAAGCCAGTTTGCAACATGTGCCAGACAGGTATTGAGAGGGGAAAGATCAGGGGAGATGGGGGAGGTATGATGAAGGAGAATAATGTCATCAGCATAGTAATATGTTGACACACCAGATTGCTGCATCAGAAGAGTGAGAGGGGTAAGGAAGATGTTAAAAAGCAGGGGTGTGAGGACTGAACCTTGGGGAACTCCAAAGGACAAAAGCAGAGAGGAGGAGGTGTCAGAAGGGGAAGAGATAGAGAAAGAACGTGAGTGAAGAAAGGAGTGGAACCAGCGGAGGACAGTGCCTTGCAGAGCTGCACCCCAAAGTCGAGAGAGGAGGATGGAGTGGTCTACGAGGTCAAAGGCAGCTGAGAGATCTAAGGAAAAAGCCAGTAAGACATCACCCTGGTCATGTGCAATGTGAAGCTCATTCAGAAAAGACAAGAGAACAGATTCAGTGCTGTGACCAGGTCGAAAACCGGACTGTCGTGAGTGGAGGTAATAAGTGGAATCCAGGTGCGCAGAGAGCTGGGAGAAGGCAAGCTTCTCCAGAATCTTTGAGACAAAGAGAAGGTTAGAAAACGGGCGATAGTGGGTAGGATCAGTAGGATCAAGGGAAGGGTACTTGAGGAGAGGGCAGACCAAGGCATGCTTCCAGGGGGAGGGGAATGTGCCAGAGGTTAGGCAGGAGTTAAAAATGGAGAGGAGAAACGGAGACAAGACAAGGGATGGCTCAAAGAGCCAGCTCGAGGGATAGGGTCGAGGGCACAGGTTGTTTTGCATGTAGCAGTGATAGTTTTGGACAACTCAGCAAGGGAGATAGGCCAGAAAGAGAACCAGGTATGTGAGGTAGAAGGAGACAGGGGTGGTGAGGGTGGATGGAGTGTCCCCAGCAGGGAGGTACTGACAAGAAGAGAGGAACGGAGACGCTGAATCTTAACCGCAAAGAAGGAGGCCAGGTTAGCAAAACTTGGAACAAGGGACTCACCTATAAGGGGAGGAATGGCCTAGTGGTTAGGACAATGTACCTCAGGCCAGAGGGACTGGGGTTTCTAGTCGTATAGGCACTCCTTGTGGCCTTGAGCAAGCCACTTAACCCTCCATTGCCCACCACTTTGATTGAAGGATAAGGCGCTATAGAAAACTGGATAAATAAGTAAATAAATAATAACAGCAGAAGGGGTTTGGAAAGAAGAGAGGAATCTGAGCGAGGAATAGAACTGGTGGGTGGAGTTCGAAGAGGAAGAAATTAAGTTGGAAAAGTAGGAGCACTTAGTCTCGATAGCGAAGGAGCGATAATGGTGGTGGCAGTAATGGAAATATTGGAGAGAGTTGTGAGTCCTCTTCCTCCTCCACTGTCATTCTGCATGGCGGAGCTGCCGACAGTGCAAACGTAGACCTGGGTGATACCATGGATGACGAGAGGCACACCGAGGCTGACAAGGATGTGACAGAGTGAGGAGGTCAAGGACAGTGGATAAGCGTGAGTCCCAGAGGGAGACTTGGAGGGACGTCTGTGGGGAAAAGCTGGTCAGCAGAAGGAAAGTTTGACAGATAAAGGGCATTTGTATGGCATGTGTCACATAACAGCATAAACACTATGCTGGCTGAACCATTGAGTCAACAAAGCTTTATAAAATCCGAGCTCAGTCATTAGATATTCCTTGATGATTTCCATCTAGCAAGTGCTGTAGCTGGGCCATGAAAAGAACCAGAGGGCAGGAGGGATGAGTAAGCAGGTCCCCTCACATGCCCACGACGTCCAAAAATGTGAACCGATGCTACACAGCAGCCAGCAGAGAACATCCCAACAGCAAGAGGCTTCAGAAGAGACTGGTGAAGGGGTAAATACGAGGGGGTACCCCAAAAAACCAGGAATAACATTGCCGTGGGTGGAGCTTGTGTAGTATGCACTTCTGCCGCTAGGCGTGTATAGTGTAACTTATTGTCAGTTCAGTGCCGCCTGTGTTGTCGACCTGGCTTGTTCTGTTCATCTGCAGTGATTGTTTTTGCTAGCGCTGTTTCTTTTTTTATGATGACAAGTTTAAGTGAACAACGTGCAGCTGTGAAATTTTGTTTTCTACTCGGTAAAAATGCTGCTGAAACTGTTTTAATGTTGAAAACAGCTTATCAAGATGACGCTATGGGAAAAAGTCAAGTGTACCAGTGGTTTGCTCGGTTTAAAAATGGCGACATGTCGATTGATGAAAAAACCTCATTCTGGGCGTCCATCAACTGCCCGAATCGACGAAAATATTGAAAAAATTAGAGAGCTTGTGCTCACAGACCATCGACAGACAATTGATCAACTGTCAGAGATTAGTGGGTTATCTTGGAGCTCGGTTCAGCGAATTTTAACGGAAGATTTGGGAATGAAAAGGGTTGCTGCCAAGTTTGTTCCTCGGGTTCTGACTGACAATCAAAAGGAACATCGAGTTGAAACATGTCGTGTTTTGAAACAACAGCTTGAAACTGATCCAGATTTTCTGTCAAAGGTCATTACAGGTGATGAGTCATGGTGCTATGGTTACGACCCAGAAACAAAGCAACAGTCAAGCCAATGGAAGACGTCATCGTCACCCCGTCCAAAAAAATGTCATCAAGTCAAATCAAACATCAAAACAATGCTGATTTGCTTTTTTGATGCCAAGGGGGTAGTTCATTCAGAGTTTGTTCCCCCAGGTCAGACCGTCAATCAAACCTTTTATTTGGAAGTTTTAAGAAGATTGCGCAACAGTGTTCATCAAAAAAGACCCGATTTGTGGCAGACAGGAGACTGGTTCTTCCACCACGACAACACACCTGCACACACAGCCATCTCTGTTAGACAGTTTTTGGCTAAAAATGGCATGGTTCCGCTGCCCCACGCACCTTACTCGCCTGACCTGGCTCCGTGCGACTTTTTCTTATTTCCACGCATGAAAAGGGGCATGAAAGGACACTGATTTGACAACATTGAAGAAGTCAAGAAAAAAACGAGGGAGGAGCTGTCAGCCGTTTCTAAAGATGACTACAAAAAATGTTTCGAACAGTGGAAGCACCGGTGGGACAAATGTATCAGTTGTAATGGAGAGTATTTTGAAGGGGATAAGGTTGTTTTGTAAAGAATTTGAAATAAATAGCTTTTAAAAAATAATTCCTGTTTTTTTTGGGTACCCCCTTGTATAGGCTAGGGGAGAAAAGGAGTTAAAAAAGAATGTTGTTGCAGGAGAAAATGTTGTGAATAGCATGTACCATCATTCAACAGTGTGCGCTATTGACATGCACTTGAATATGCACCCTATTCATGCATGTGCATAGTATTGAGTAGCATCATGTAATATTCACCAATAGTATGCACTGATTACGACAAATGGAGACTGATGAAATTTGAGATGTTTTACTCACTTTCAGATCAAAAATGATGTGAAGCAATATAGGAAATGTCATTTTGTTTCATCGATAAATAATATCAATGAGGGCAGAATCTTACTGAGGCAAATCTTTGTTCAGCTATTAAAAACGTAACTGAAATAGTAGGGATCTGCATTCATTCGCAAGTATGCACTTCAGTAAGATACGTTAAAAAGATTTCCACAAAATTGATTTAATGCACATCAACCGATGAGTTAATATGCACATATTTGATTTGTGTGCATGAAAATGCTTTGATATGACTTATAATAGATTTATTAATATGAATGTGTGAATGAACCAAAGAAAATCAACAAAAATTGTGGATAAAAGGCAACTTTTCTGAAAACAAACCACATTTTTTTTCCATGTGCACATTTGTAATTACCATGAATCCATAGAGTAATTCAAATGTGGCTTTTTTTATGAGACATGAGTTATTTTCTGGAATTTAAAAATGTAGGAATACAGTGGTGTCTACTGAAACGTAATGGCTGTCTATTGATTAGCTATTGCTACTACTACTAATCATCATTTGTATAGCGCTACAAGGCATATGCAGTACTATACAGAGACATGGAAAAGACAGTCCCTGCTCATCAGAGCTTACAGTCTAGTCAAGACAGACAACACAGCAACTTGGGACTAGGCTATATCTAGGGGAATGGTAAGAAAACATACAGGAGGTGAACAGGAGACGAAAGGGATCATAATCCAAAAGCAGCCTAGCAGAGATGAGTTTTTAGCCTGGATTTGAATAGGGCTAGACTCTTGAAGTATTGACTCGGGTAGTTTGATGTACTGATGTACTGACTTTGGGTAGCTTGTTCCAGGCATAAGGAGCAGCAAGGTGGAAAGATTGAAGTCTGGAGTTGGCAGTGGCAGAGAGGACACAGATAGATGGGATCTGCCAGAAGAGCGGAGTTCCTGAGGAGGGGTGTAGGGAGAGATAAAAGAAGAATGGTAGTGAGGTGCAGCAGAATGAATGCACTTGTAGGTCAGTAGGAAAAGTTTGAATTAGATGCAGAAATGGATAGGGAGCCAATGAAGTGACTTGAGAAGTGGAATTATATGAACATAGTGACACTGGCAGAAGATTATCCATGCAGCCAAGTTTTGAACAGATTGAAATGGGGAGAAATGATTCAGAGGAAGACCAGTAAGGAGGAGGTTGCAATAGTCTAGAGGGAAGGTGGTTAGAGAATGGATAAGGGTCTTAGCAGTGTATTCAGAAAAGAAGGGATGGATTTTGCTGATGCTATAGAGAAAGAAACAACAGGTTTTAGTTATCTGTTGGATGTGTGTGGAGAAAGAGAGGGAGGAGTCAAGATTGCGAGCTGAGAAAAAAGGGAGGAGTAGGGTGTTGTCCAGAGAAACAGAGAAAGGAGGAAAGGGGGAGGTGGGTTTAGGGAGAACGATGTGAAACTCGGTTTTAGTCATGTTCAATTTCAGATGGTGGCGGGACATCCAGACAGCTACCGTGGGAAGCTCCACTTTAATAATTGTCATGCTATTTAGTATATTTATGAGTGATACCCCTATTTCCATAATGTAAAGCTAGTGCTGAGCCCAGGAAGACTGAGACTATGTGAGGTGATTAAATTAAACCTGACCTAGCAAATATCAAGGGAAAGCAGTGTTAAAAATATAGCTGTACTGCGTAATTATTGCACAGTGATCATTAATTCAAATAGTCCTACAACTGCTAGGTTACTCACAGAAATAGCTTGTGCTTTCTTTGTGCTTTTTAAAATGTTACGTGCAGGGAAGAAATAAAATAAAAAAATGTGATTCTATCTTATTTCTGACAGTACATTATCAGAAATAATACTTTACAATTGCCTTTTTTTAAATATAAATTTTAACTTTTGGTTATAAGTTTAGGAATATTTAGACTGCCTACCTTCCTGATTTAAAGGCTATGCAAGGAATGTAGGCAGTCTAATTATTTCTAAACTTATAAACAAAAATTAAAATTTATATTAAAAAAACAGGCAATTATAAAGTCTGAAAGCTTAGCTCTGTGTAGAGTCTCTTGGCGCTATGACGACCAGAACTGGATCAGGTAACTTGCTCATGCTGCAGAGCTGAGTGAATTAACCACACCCTGTGAAGCAGGCTTGTAATAGAACAATGAAAACTGAAAAGTTCAATCTGAAATCTTACTTCTATATCAGCCCAAAGTGCAAAGGACCCTGTGACCTTAAAATGTATATCTTTGCTGTAAAATTAAGTAGGAGACTTAAGTAGAAGATCAGGTCTCTGCAAATCTAAAAGCAAATGTGTACTTCTAATCCAAGTAGCTATATATTACAAGTGTTCCTGGCCAGTAGACCATATATGAACTGAGGGCACACTCAGATATCTGACTTAAAGACTAGGCAAGGAATGTAGGCAGTCTAAATATTACTAAACTTATAGCCAAAAGTTTAAATTTATATCCAGTTAAAATTTATATTTTATCCAATTTATGTGTGAATGACCTGGAAAGGGAATAACGAGTGAGATAATCAAATTTGCAGATGACATAAAATTATTCAAAGTTGTTAAAACCCATAAGGATTGTGAAAAATTGCAAGAGGACCTTGATAAATTGAAAGACTGCATCTAACATGTTGAAACCCCTGGCCCAGTGTGCAGCAGCGGCCAAGAAAGCAAATAGAATGCTAGGTATCATAAGGAAAGGAATGGAGAATAAAACAAAGGATATTATAATACCTCTGTATCGACCGCACCTTGAATACTGTTTGCAATTCTGGTAGCTGTATCTTAAAAAGGATATTGTGTTATTAGAAAAGTTACAGAGAAGAGCTACCAAAATGGTAAAGTGGATGGAAAGATACCTTAATGAAGAGAGGCTAAAAAGGTTAGGGCTCTTCAACCTGGAAAAGAGATGGCTGAGGGGAGATATGATAAAGGTCTATAAATTAATGAATGGAGTGGAACAGGTAAATGTAGATCGATTGTTTATGACATCAAAATATAGAAAGACTAGGAGACATGCAATGAAGCTACAATGTAACCTATTTAAGACAAATAAGAGAAAATATTTTTTCACTCAACGTGTAATCAAATTCTGGAATTCATTACCGGAGGATATAGCAAAAGCTGTTAGTGTGGCTGGGTTTAAAAAAGGTTGGACAAGTTCCTGAAGGAAAGGTCCATAAACCCTTATTAAAGGGGACCCAGGATATCCACTGCTTGCCCTAATACAAGCATTGAGGAACCTATGTCTTTTGGGGAAACTTCTAGGTACTTGTGAGCTAGGTTGGCCACTGTTGGAAACAGGATACTGGGCTTGATGGACCTTGGTCTGACCCAATATGGCATATCTTATGTTCTTATACAGCTGATTTAATAACACACAACTTATACTATAGCACAATTATTTCCATCTGTATTCTGTGCAAATTTCTTGTAGTCGTTGGTCACAGAGGAAACTGGGGGATCAATTTTCAGAATGTTGGATATTTAAATGATGTGGTGATCAGCCATGGTATTTAAATATCCTCAATATCTAAACACATTGCAATATAATAATTCAAAAAACATCCATATTGTGGCGGTCGCGCCCCTACCAGGCAATCGCCTAGTAGGGATGGGAAGCCATCTTGAATTCCTCTTTACCAAGGATTGTAGTTGTGTATAGAGACAAATGAACCAAGTGGTTGTTTCAAAGCACACAGGAATTTTATTAGCTTCCGTGGCAAGCGGGTAACAAATCTTTAAAGCAGTTGTACACTCAAGTCAAAGAAAATAAAGGATAATCTTCTCCCATTAAAGCAAAGCATACAACCAGTGTTGTAGTAGAATTATTTACACAGGCTTTCTTTTCTTTTCCCTTTATGATGCTTCTCAATTCCGTAATCATAAAGCACATGTATTTACAATTCCTAACTTCTCACTGCTCTCAGGATTTCATTACTTAGCCACAATGCACATATCACAGTCCATCTCAGAACAAGCTGAAGTCAGGTCACTTTCTTTACTTTCTACCTCCATGCTTTCTGCTGAGCTGTATCTTGGCAAAGTTTGAAAACGCTCGGGCACTTTATGCTTAATGTCCTTTAACAGGTTAAACAGCCTATTCCACTGAATGGCCCCTTCTCCTCTAGGTAGGACTTCAACGGGCTTCTCCTGTTCAGTTTCTCCTGAAAACCCCTTCTTCCTAATCTGGGTTTTCCCAGGCCTAAACCTCTCTTCAGAGTCAGAGCAAGAAACACAGGGTTTTGGTTTTACTGCTTTCTTTCTCCTACCTTGGAGTCTTGTTGCAGCACCTTCCTGGCTGAGGCTTCTGTGGCTTGTGACTCTCTCTGCCTCTGAGCTAGACAGGGAATCAGGGTAAGATCTCCACTTCCCTTCCTGGGGCTTCTGCTGCCTGCAGATAGACCCTTCATCAGAGGAGTCTAAGCACTCTTGCCTTAGCCTTCTCAAAGCCAACCTTTTCTCTCTCTCCCTCTTGCCAGTCTGTTTGGTCCTCTGCCTGGAACCTTTTCTGTAGCTTCCTTGGCTGCAGTGCTGGCTGCTCTTGTCTCTGCTGCTGCTCTCTTTGTGGCTGCTTCTCTCTTGGCTGCTTCTTGCTTGGCTGCCTTTCCCTTGGCTGCCTCCCTCTTGGCTGCTTCTCCCTTGGCTGCTTCTCTCTACTTTCTTTGTTTTCTCAAACTTAAACGTTGAGCAGGGCACCTCCCTCTCTGACTCCACCCACTTGTACCTCCTACTCTTACCTGGGGTTCTCATGGAGTCTGGGAGTGGCTTAAACCTAGCTCTACCCTCTTGGTTTCTCTCAGGGATTTTGCTGTGGTGTATGTGTTTTAGTGCACCCATCCCCCGAAAAGAAGAAAAAGTTCTTCTTTCTCTTTTATTTCCATGCTGAGCTGCATAGAACTCCAATATATCATACATTAATACAGAAACCTCTCATAATTTCAAAATGCAATAATACATAACAATATGTTGATAGTATATATTCTTCATTTAATGGCATTTACTAAAAATATAATGTACTTTAAGACCTTTAGTACACAAATTCACAGATATCTATCATAAATAACACTCTACTATTAAATTCATTTCAGAAGCGGCACATAGCTAATACAAAATCCATTAACCCAGAACACATAAATTACCCCCCCCCCAAAAAACCCCATAAGAATACATAAATAACAAATATTCAATTACAAACAATATAACACTCACAAATATACTATCATCAAATTCCATACAAAATTCATAACATCACCATTTTACCAAATCCTTTTACCTAATCCACCTATTACTTATGTTGTACCTCAAAAACATTTTATTATCATACTCACCAAATTGCAAATATCCCTCATAAAATTGCTGAACAACTATCTTCTATATAAAACATTATCCGTAGTATTCTAAAGATGTTATTCACAACATTGCTGGACAACAATATTTCATATAACCCTATTGATCTTCACTAATATTATAGTTCCAGGACGGATCACTTCCAGACTGCTCTTGAAGACACAGAAGTTGAAAAGGTCTTGCCGTAGTTAATTGCCCCTACTTCAATCCATTCACGCTTTCAGACCCAAGGTGTCACATGGACAGCTGGATTCCAAAAAAGCACCCCAAAATGGAGAACAAAAGATTATACACGATATCGAAAACCGTCGTAGACATCAAATCTCTATTGCATATAAAATGAGAGGAATTAAACATCAACCTTTACTTTTCCCAAGATCCAAGACTAGACAGATGATCCCCCAAAACTATTCCTACAGAAGCGCCAATGCCTCCGGAGTTTGTCTTAAACCACTCTTTTGCTCACAACATGAGTCTTAGTTTTGCCATGAAAACGGCTTCTTCAGGGTAAACTATATAAAAATACACAACATTAAATACTCAAAAAAATGCTATAAACATAACCTACATCAAACAACACATTATACTATGCATCTGTTACCAACCTTGAAGACACCAGTATTCGCTTTCTGTTACATAGCTCCCGATTGAGAAAAACGCCGGTCCAAAAAACGCTAGCACATGCGCTTTTATGTTGAAAGTATTGACCATGCAAACTCAATAAAACCAATGCCACTCAATCTGGGAATTTAACCCAGAAGGTGCCATGCTCTTCCAATGGAAAATATATTGTTATTCTCTATAGCACAAATGCCGTTGGAAATTACCTCCCTCTACACCCCTAACTTGTTCCAAAACAAAACAACAAAAGTTCTCAAGGGAATGGCCCTTTAATTTCCAATGTGTGACTAATGGCGCAGATTCTACCCCTCTACGACTAGCCGACAAATGTTCTATGATTCGTTTTTTGAAAGGGCGAACCTCATCCCTTGTGCCCCCTCTATGGCACCCATTGCTGTCACCCTTCTCTGGGACCTGCAGTGGCCACAATGGCCACAAACAGCCCCACGGTACTTATCTTACAACTTCAGCACTCTAGGGCTGTTTGGCTCCGCCCTCTCTGACATTTGATGCCAACTTTCTGTTTGCAAACAGGGAGTTCAGCATGGGCGGTCCAAGGGGATGGAAGCTAACAATCCTGCAGCACCAAAGTTGTAAGATAAGCACCACAGGGCTGTTGGCAGCTATTGCTACTGTTGCGGGTCCCAAAAAGGGTAGCAGCGGCGGCAATAGGCGCCTCTGGAGGGCCAGCCCTCTAGGCGACCACCTAGTTCACCTAATACTAGAGCTGGCCCTGCATGGAGATTAAATTCAGAGTGTCATCTGAATTGTAGATGACTCTGAATATTGGTATAGTGTGGTCAACATCAGAGCCATCCAGATCACAGTGGTATTCAGACCACTGTCTGGATAAGGTGAGGTCAGCCTTTCTGCTGCCCTAACTTTATTTGGATTGTGGTCTGAATATAGCCACTCTCTGGATAACTCACTGCTCCACCTTCGTTGCATCTACACACTGCCATGGCACTATCCAGATAGTGCTGAGGTGGTCTGTAAAGAAGCTTGTCAGAAGGTCTTTTTAGAAGTTGCTTTTAGGGTGGAGATTGAAGTATTTCTGGAGCCGAGGGATTTTAGAAACATAATACAGTGTATTGTTCTTTCTCCATTAGAATACTGCAGCAGCATCTTATTTGGCCTTTCGGCAGTAGCCTTAAAACCATTGCAGAGAGTCCAAAATGTTGCAGCCCAATCCCTTACAGGAGCAAAACTGCACAATTATATTCCCCCCTTTTTAGAATCCCTTCATTTCTTGCCAATGGAATTTTGTGTTTCTTTTAGGTTAATGACACTGATTTTCCAGGTCCAGAGACTAAGGATAGGTTTATTATTGATATCTCCTTGGGAAGCTTATGTCCCACCTCAGAGTTTATGGTCTCAAGGAAGTAGGCAGCTTCAATATCTTTTTATCTTTTTATGGAGTACAGATTTTTAATTAGTTTGTTTCCATGACTGGCCATCTTGCCTGGAATCAACTTCCTTCTGACTTCAGACTTTTGCAAGATTGTTTAGATTTTAGAAAAACTGTGAACGCCTTCCCTTTTAGAAGGGCTGTTTCAGGAAGCTAAGTTGCAATAATTAGGAATTTTTAGGGTGAGAAGTTTACAGTAATACTATGATCTGACATATTAAATTGATTTCAGTGAGTTCGCTCATCGTCTTAAGACTGTAAATTTTATGTCTCATGTTATGTGATTTGTTCTAATTATTTGTTTTATGCAAAGAATCTGTGTTTTATGTGTTAATTAATATGATTTTTGCTATTTGTGAACCTGGAGGATGCACAGGATCTGTGGTATATAAGCACACAGTAAATACAGAAGTAAATGCATGAAATAAGTATTCAGCGGCCTCTGTGGATAGAACCACTAAATATCCACGGACAGTAGTGGCTACGAGAAATATCTGGATAATGGCAGCAGTTTGAATATTGATTGACCTGTTATTATTTGGAAACGCATGGTCCGATATTTAAAAGGACATCTGTTTAGCAGCACCTGCTAATTGGATAAGTCCCACTGAGAGGGATATTCAGTGGCCCTAGGTAGGGCCCTAGGTAGGGCCACTGAATATTCTCTATGGTTACCTTGGCACTGTCCAACTAGTGCTGGGGCAGTCCAGAGGCAGAGTTGGGGAGGAGTCATCCAGATAGCATCAATTTTCAGTGCCACTATCCGGATAATTATCTGCATAACTTAGGACAGCAAAACTCCCATCCCAAGTGGCATGTGGATAAGCTATTAGGATAGTGGCTGCAAATCACTGCTTTCCAGATGGTTCTGGCACTGACCACAGTATCTGGATATTAGTGCAAGTAACTATTTGCATACTGGTACAGAAGATCCAGATTTCAATTAACCATGGTGGTTGATACTTAGAAAAAATGATGACTGCTGTGGTTGAGCAGTGGGCAGATAGTTGGTTTTTTTTGGCAATACTGCTATTGTGTTAGAAGGCGATTTCCAGCCATAAGCTACTATCCTGTCTATAGTCACAAAAATACCCAACAGATACATGTTACATGAAGACAGGAAAATACATTCATGAAGTGGAACTATGGGAGACAGCCTTCTAAAGACAAAACTATGGGCTGATTCTATTTATTGTGTGTAATTGGAAGTTCAGTGTGGGACATCTATTGTAGTCTCTCTGGTCATTTTTGGATCAAGATAGCTCTGTCGGGTAGTGCCCTTTGAAAATCCTGAATAAGTCCCTAATGCGCCATGATGCTATGCGATTAGCACTGGGGCGTGTTTGGGGTGTTCTGGAGCGGAGTGGAGGCGGTGGAAAGGGCTAACCGGGTAGCACCGATTTCCGATGCTACCCGCTTAGCCTTCCGTGCCTTAAAGATAGGCCAGGTTTTTTCCTTGCCTATCTTTCAGGCAGAGGGGCTAAGCGGGTAGCATCGAAAATCGGTGCTGCCCGGCTAGCTCCTGCAGCTTCCAGGTTGTGCGACTGGTTAGGCGGAAGGGAGGCGGGCTATGCACTGACGTGGCACATATACCTGTCTTTCATGAAAGACATCGAAGCGGCTTACAGAATCTAGGCAATTACATAGTTAGGGCTTCTTAACAAAGACAAACAAATAGACAGGGAAGATGAGGTATAATACAATAGGAAAATTACATTTGATTAATGTAAACTATAAACTCTCTACTAACTCTCTACTAAAAAATAAAAATTTTCCACTAATTAGGAAAAAAACAGAGGGCAACAGTCAGAGATAGTCTGAACTCAAAAAGAGTAAGGAATGGGGATACTGTGGGATGCTAGCAGCCTTCCCCATCACTTTTAGTTGCAGCCAGTCAGATTTAGACCTGCTCTTACAGCACCTTGGTTTGGCTGGTCCAGTAGCACAACTGGCACAGAAAATCAGCATTTGCTTTCTGTCAGGTTCCTGACATGGAGGCCTCTCCCAGGGTATTGGGGAACGGAGATAGTCCTAGACTCTCACGGCTGAAAGCCAATTAGGGGTCACAGACTATTATTCTAGTAACAGGTCAGTCCAGATTAAAGAATAGGTAAACAGAAAAATCCTTTATATGAAAGAAGGGGGCAAGGTTCCAGGCACAGGGCCAGGCAACTTTCAAGTTCCTAGGAAGAGGTTCATTCTTCCCAGTTACAGTGCCTTGTGAAAGTATTCATCCCCTTGGTTATTTGCCTGTTTTGTCGCATTACGTACAACCTGGAATGAAAATGCAGGTTCATTTGGATGTTAGGTAATGAACCTAACAATATAGTCCAAATTGGTGACGTGAAATGACAATAAAATACCTTGTATATATAAAAGAAAACAATTAAAAACTGAAAAGTTGTGAGCACATATGTATTCATCCCTTTTGCTATGAAACCCCTAAAAAAGATCTGGTCCAACCAAGTAACCTCAGAAGTCACATAATTAGTTGATTAGGGTCCATCTGTGTGCAATAAGTGTCACATGATCTGTCACGTGATGCCTGTATAAATATACCTCTTTTAAAAGGCCCCTTACTCTGCAACATCACTAAGCAGGCAACATGAAGACCGAGGAGCACTCCAAACAGATCAGAGACAAAGTTGTGAAAAAATATAGATCAGCGTTCGGTTATAAAGAAATATCCAAAATTCTGAATATTCCACCATTAAATCCATTATAACAAAATAGAAAGAATATGGCACCACTACAACCAGAGAAGAGAAGGCCACCCATCAAAACTCACAGACCAGGCAAAGAGGGCATTAATCAGAGATGCTACAGAGACACCAAGGATAACACTGAAGGAGCTGCATAGATCCACAGCGGATATGGGAGTATCTGTCCATAGGACCACTTTAAGCCGTACACTTCACAGAGTGGGGCTTTATGGAAGAGTGGCCAGAAACAAGCCATTTATTAAAGAAAGAAATAAGAAAACACATTTGGAGTTCGCACAACAGCATATGGCGGACCCCCCAAACATATGCAAGAAAGTTCTCTGGTCAGATGAGACGAAAATTGAACTTTTTGGCCATCATGGCAAATGCCATGTGTGGCGCAAACCCGACACTTCCCATCACCCCGAGAACACTATTCCCACAGTGAAACATGGTGGTGGCAGCAGCATGCTGTGGGGATGTTTTTCATTGTCAGGGACAGGAAAACTGGTCAAGAGTGAAGTCATGATGGATAGCACTAAATACAGGGCAATTCTTGAGGAAAACCTGTTTCAGTCTGCCAGAGATTTGAGACTGGGACGAAGGTTCACCTTCCAGCAAGACAATGACCCTAAACATACTGCTAAAGCTGGTTTAAAGGGAAACATTTAAATGTCTTGGAATGACCTAATCAAAGCCCAGACGTCTAAATGAAAATCTGTGGCATTACTTAAAGAATGCTGTACACCATGCATCCCATCTAACTTGAAGGAGTTAGAACAGTTTTGTCTTGAGGAATGGGTGAAAATCCCAGTGGCTAGATGTGCTAAGCTAATAGAGACATACCCCAAGAGACTTGCAGCTATAATTGCAGCAAAAGGTGCCTTTACAACTTATTGACTTTGGGGGGTGAATACATATGTACACTCCTGCTTTTCAGGATTTTTTTTGTCTTAATTATTGTTTGTGTCATAATAAAGGATATTTTGCACCTTTGAAGTCGTAGGCATGTGTGTATATCACATGGTGCTAACCCCCAAAACTCCATTTTAATACCAGGTTATATTGCGACAAAACAGGACAAACACAGAGGGGATGAATACTTTTGCAATGCACTGTACCTCTTGTCAGTTTCTTGGGGCTGTGATTATTGGCTCTAGCATAGCATTAGCATTGTGCTAAGTCTTTTTCCTTGTTTTCTGAGGGATTACTGAGAGCAGACGAAGCCTGTGAGGAAAGTGAGCATTACTTTGCTGGAAAATTTGATGACTTAAAGCTTGAAATAGAAGAGATTGTGGGTTTATTGATAAATGCCTTTGAATATTGACCACATAATTTATTTGGTTAGCAGAACCTGCCAACTAGATAAGGGCTGGTGAGTGGGATATTCAGCAGCACTATCCAGATACTGCCGCTGAATATTTCCTCTGACCCCCTCAGCACTATCTGGATAGAGCCAGAATGGATGTGGGCAGAACTGGGGCTGAGCAAAGTTTTAACCTGCTATCTGGATAGCAAAATGCATAAAATTAGGATAGCAAAAAGTCTGTCCTAAAATTATTAGAGACATGCATTCATTTGAAATCAAATGGGAAGTATCAATGATATTTACTATTTTATTTCATATAATTTACAAACAAAATGAAATGGGAAACGCTGAAATTTTTGTCATTTCCCATCTTTTATCAATAGTGCACACTATTGAGCAATAATATGCACTATGATGGAATAATGCACACTATGATGCAATAGTGCAAACTATTCATGTATGCATGAATAGTGAATGCTATTGCAACAGTGTGCACTATTGCATCACAGTGTGAACTATTGCATAAGAGTGTGCACTACTGCTCAGTGGCGCACACTATTGACAAATTATGGGAATTGAAAAAAAATGAAACTGAAATGAAAGGTTTTAGTGATCAAAACCAAAACGAACTGAAATTAAATTTTTTTGCCAGCACACCTCTAAAAATTGAGCAGCTATCTATCCAGATAACAGGCTGAATATCATCAGTACAAATAGACATTAAAATTTTAAAATTTATGGGGGAAACATAAAAATACTAATCATGCTATCTATGTTGCTTATAAACGTTGACAACTTTCTGAATCTACCAACATAGTACTGCAAATTGTGGACATAATGGAATAAGATGAAAAGAACTTTAATATACATCTCAATTTTACATTAAAAGAATAAAAACTAAATCTAAAGGTTATTGTGAGGCTCAAAGAACCAGCGTATATAAAAAACTCTCAAAATCTGTCTCATTAAACCACGGACACAGATCGGACCCATTAAAAATTAAAATGTTAATGTACAGGAACAAAACGCAGACTTAGGAGATTATAATTAAAAACTGTGTACCTTACAGATTCTTTTCAGGCTCTTGAAAACTGTCATGAGGCTGGAAGTAATGAACGTTCCCTAAGGACGTCCGCACTTGCGCTTTAAAAATGAACTCCCATACCGTGGGAAAAATGATGTAAAGACCTCCTATGAGATTGTGAAGTCAAAAACCAATACAGGAAACATGATCCAATATAAAAAATAGTAGTTTTAACATTTTAAATAATGGTGATATTGAACTGCTTTGTAAATCTAATACACGGATACATGAAGGAGATGCTTTAACAAAGGGATTGTATGTGCTGCACTGATCTCATTGTAAGAAAGACGAACGAGTCAGATCCAGTTGTTTTAAACCCCATCTGATTTCAGAACATTCTGAACTGCACACCTTGTAATATGCAAATGTTTTGCAATAGCACATTGCGAATATCCTTCAGCATGGAGTGTGACACCTTGTCCCTTCACAAAGTCATTAATATCGCACTTTCTACCCATCTTGATTGTATATTTAACATGTAACTTTCAATCTTTTCCTAGTTGTAAAAATTCAAATTTTCATCCGAGAAACCTACTACAGAGTGTTAGTAAACTAAAATGGACACCAGACGCATGGTGTGACTAATCACCATGCTGATTAAATAAATAAGCACGTGTGACATCTCCACAGTACATTATTTAACAATAAATTGTAGAAAAAGATACCTGCCTTAATTTTTTGGCCACTACTGTATACTATCCCACCAACCAAACCTCACCTATCAGAGCCCTGTCCCTCCCTTCCAGTCAAAAAGGCCTCTAACTGAAAAGAATCAACAAACATAAACTTTGATCCTTGAAATGTAACTAGACATTTACATGGATATCAGAGAAATGGATATCCTACGATGCTTTGATGAAATCTCACAATGACTGCAACCAACAACCTGGCAATCAAATACAAAAAGACAGAAGCTCTATTCATTACAAAAGACAGCACCTTCACACCTCCAACCTCTCTTACCCTAAACAACACTCAAATAAAGGTACAAACCAAAATCAAATACCTCGGCATCACCCTGGATTAACACTTCACTTTCATTTCACAAATACTCAAAACCACCAGAACAATCTACCACAAAATCAGAACCCTACAATGCCTACGCCTCTTCCTCAAGCCACTGGACTTCCACTCTGCATTTCAGGCCTAGTCCACCCACACCTCGACTACTGTAATTCCTCTATCAAGGTCTGCCACAATCCATCTTACTCCTCCTACCCATACAGTAGTTCTACACACCATCACATGCATCTTAAAAGGAGCATCAAAACATGACCATATCACACCAATCCTAAAGCACCTACACTGGCTACCCCGGACAGCTGGCTCAAAAAGAAGATTTTCCTTCTGACCAACAAAGATATGCACTGCCACCATACATCATACCTGCACACCCTACTCCGGACTTTGCAGCCCAACAGACCAAGAAGACAGTCCACGAACATCATCCCTCACGCAAGAGCAAAACCTGACCAACAAGCATATGTACGATCCTTTGAACTATATGCACCATCTATCTGAAACACACACCTGGGCTCAGTCAGATCTCCATACCTTCTGCAAAAACCTAAAAATCCACCAGTTCACTGAAAAGTTTGGCCCCTCTCCCAATCCCCACCACCCATCTACAAAGCGCAAATTCAAATATACAAAAATGTATCTCCTCAGATTTAATTTTGCTCAAACATTGTATATAGCTCTCTACTGTATATGACATATGTATGTACTCAATAACCCATGTAATATTTCAGACAATAGTAAGTGACGTACAGGAAAGTTAAAAAAAAACAAAACATTTTTTGCCCTAAGAACATTCTCAAAGGATTCCAACTTCCAGTAAATTATTAAGCTGTCCTTCATAGTAGAGGCTCTAACTGCATGAAGAGAAGCACATTGGTTTTCACATTTTAGAATTTGCCTAGATAAGGATTCCACTTGCTCCTCGGTCTACCCCAGCCTCGCAACAGTTTCCTTTGAAAACTTGCAAAGCTAAGAAACCGTTTTCTCCTTTCGGGTCACCATCTTCCAGGTATCCACCAGGGAGATCTGAGAACCAGAAACTACCCCAGAATTAATCACAGGTGGGGACCAGGAAACAGTTTGATAGGATTCTACAGAGAATAAAGGAGTAAAGGAGTACTCTGTTACACTGGCTGACCACGATTGGTTGGATTGGGCAGAGTCACTAATGATGGAGGAAGAGGTGGAGGGTAATATGGGAAACTCAAAGATGCCCCCAGAAAGAGTAAGGAAGTTGAGACAGTACCTGCAGGTTGATTCACCATCTCCTTGACCACCAAACGTTTGTCCATTAGTCCAACAACAGGTTCAGAGGCAACAGAAACTTTCTTCATTCTCTTCCCCATGGACAACAAAGATGGTTACTGAGAGGCAAAGGTGCTCATTTGTGGCTCCAAGGGGCCACAAACCCAGGAGTGATGCCATGCACCCAGGAGTGATGCACTCTGATAGGCCCCAGCTGTCATCGGGGCTGTCCTACATGGAGCCTGTGTACTTAGCTTCACTCCCATTCCAGCTGCTCAGTGCTGAATCTCCCAGCTAGATCTTACTGGTCACTCTTATAGGGCCCCAACCAGATAGTGCTGGGGTAGTCTGTGGAGATATACAGTGGCACTATCTAGATAGTGCTGCTGAATATCTTGCTCAGCACACTTATCTGGACAGCCTCCTACTGGCTGTCTGGATAAAGGTTTTGAATATCGGCCCCTTAATTTTAACATTGAGTGACTTTTTAGCCCTGCCCCTTTGGCCCATGGATGCTATGGAGATGACATTCTCCTTCGTTTAAATTTACCACCACTAGCTGCATGAACCAAATGACAGCACATTGTACTCTCTTGTGCATTCTTTCCTGTACACTCTTAATGCACCTCTTTTATCTTTTAATTAGCTTTTTTATTCTTTTTCATTGCTAGGTTATTATGGATGAACTTTCGACCATTATATAAACCTGCTTTCTCCTCTATTAGTACTCATTCAAATCAAAGGAGATTCTTCCAGTCATTTTCTTCTATTAAACAGGAATTTGAAATGGGATCGTATCATCTGCCTCTTTTTCACTTTAGTCAGGCTGTTGAATGTTGCTTGATGAAAAAAATATCCTTTAATTCATAGCTCGTTCCTTTAGCACAAGCATATGGAATTTTCTAAGTACTTTTGGGTGTCATCAATATGTTGTTAATATTTCAGCGGCACACAGTTGTGTAGGAACCACAAAATCATTGTAGCTCATTAATTTGGTTGTCATTTTATTGCCATGGAAACTGAAGATCCTCTAATTTAACCAAATCTGCAATGGCACTGACAACATGATGTTGAATGTCATTATTTATGTTTATTTTGCAGTGATTCATTGCTGCCAAAATAAGGGAAATAGTTCATATGTATTCTTCAATAAAATACTTTGGATCCTGATTGAAGATGCAGTTGATGACAAGCAGGGAATTGGTTGAAATAATACTTTTGACTTTCTGGTATTTAGTGTAAGATCCATTCTATAAGTCTCAACTAAAAGATCAGCAACCACCTGAAGATTAATGCTTTATGATTGATGACTACTAATGGGGAGAGGGAGTTACTAGTTGAAGTACAGTAAGATTTCACATTTTCCCGCAGTGTAATTTATTGTGGGCATCCCTAACCTGCGGTAACTCAGAATCACAGGTTAGTGACTTCTACAGTAAAGGAATAACAGAGCTTGCAATGAGCCTCACAAACTGCATTATTCTGCTGCCCTGAAACATTGATCCACTCACACGTGGCCTGACATTCCTGGAAAGCCTTTCTTAGAGGATGGTGCATTGTAAAAAATGAAGTGTGGCTTAGGGATCCCCTGATTCCCCTCCCCCTGAAAGATACCCTCCTTCCTCTGACGTAGACCTGCTACACCTTGAAGGGACAATCCAATACCCCATCCCTGATAGAGCAATCCCTAGTCAAGGGCCCCAACCCTATAGAGACCCCTCCCAGACCTTTCTCTACTTTTCAGCAGCGGTTTTGGGCAGGAGTGCTCCCCAGTCATTCCTGCTCTGGTTGGCACTGGGTTCAAAATGATGCTCATGACTTCGAATGGTGGTCTCGCAGTACTTCCACTAGAAGTCAAGCTGTCATATGGCGGCCCAATGCTGTAGGCAGGAAATATAATGTTAGCTTTGAGCTGGTATTAATTTTTTCAGAAATCATGCTTCTTGCACAGTTCAACGCAAGCTGCATTATTTGATTTGCATAATAATCAGGTGTTTTGCACAATTTAAATCTCATTATAAAGCAAAGTGCATTGTGGAAAACGTAGATGCAATATACTAAAATAACACATGATTTGGCTTTTTAAGGCCTATTAAGAGGCAAAAGTCATGTGTTATTTCCTTACCACACTTTAGAAATTACCTCTTAAGTCCTCTGCAGAATGGAGTTCCACTACAGATGTATAATCCTGGTTTTGGCTCTGAAACAACAAACATTACACCATGGAACAATACAGAAGAAAATCATAATACTTCTGTATCGCTGCATGGTACGACTGCACTTTGAGTACTGATTTCAATTCTGGTCCTTGCATCTCAAAAAAAGATACGGCACAATTAGAAGAGTTGCAGCGAAGGGCAACCAAAATGATAAAGAGGATGGAACAACTCTCCTACATGGAAAGGCTTGAAAGGTTTGTGTTCATCATCTTGGAGATAAGATGGCTGAGGCAAGATATGATAGAAGTCTATAACATCCTGAGTAGAATGGAATGGGTAATGCAAACTTATTGCTTACACTTTTAGACATTAAAAGGCTGACTGGCCATGAAGTTACTAAATAATATCTTTAAAACAAATAGGAGAAATAATAACTAAGCTCAGAGGATCTGATAAAAATGGTTAGTGTAGCTGTGTCTAAAAAGATTTGGATAAGTTCTTGGAGGAAAAGTGCATAAATCATTATTAAGGTAGAATTGGGGAAGCCACTGCTTATCCTTGGAAGGTAAGCCTCATGGGATCTTACTATTTTTGAGATCTTAACAGGTACTTGTGACCTGGATTGGCCACTATTGGAAACAGAATACTGACTTGGCGGATCTTTGGCCTGATCCAGTATGGCAAGTTCTTATGTTCTCTGGAGACAAGCAGGGGGATTCAGGCAGGGGGATTCTGAGTATTGCCTACTGAGCCAATTTGCCCAGGCTCTCTCCTAGCTCAGAGAGGTCTTTGGACCTCTCTGAGCATGTGTGTGCTCCTCCCGCCTGCTTGCCTCTATGCGGTCAGTTTTTCTGTTTACTGTGTCAAGACTGCCACAGTTCTCCCCTTCTCCACACAATTTCCAGTCACAGGGTAATCAGCTGAAAACACTGCAGTCCCAAGATTGTGTCACCCCTCCCCCCCATGCAAACTGTGATTGCTGGTTTCAAGCCAAAAAAAAAATCAAAACAGGCAACAAACATCAAGGGAGCCTCACCGCAAGTGCACAGCAGGCAAGTTTCTCTCCTGGCCACGATCGCTCCTATTTGTGGGGCCTTCTTATGGTTGCAGCACCGAATTGCTCCCCCTCCCTCCTCTCATTGGGTCAAGCTCAAGCACAATTGAGAAACATGAGGGCAGCCACGCAGCCTGAGGCAGCTCCTCTCCTAGCTCCTGCTTCATCCCTGGAGGGTCAGAGCCTGCCGATTCTGCTACCTAGTTTCACCCCTCCTGTCCCGGAAGCTGTCTTTCTTCAATTTTGTCTCCCCACCAAAATCACCAAAGCCAGGGGTCCCAGGAGACCAGGTAAAAATGAAGTCTAAACACTTGTAGTCCCAGACTACCTCAGGAGAGATTTCCAGCTCCATCAGGCCCTCAGATAAATCTGGTGGACCTACTAAGCATCATAGTAACAAAGTAACATAGTATGTGATGGCAGATAAAGACCAGAATGTTCCATCTAGTCTGCCCAGCAAGGTGGCAAGAGCAGGTGCACCTGCAGCTCCATACAGGTCACCCCTCCGCATGCCTTTGTTTAGGGGTGTACCAACCGCTCTGTGTAAGTCACCCCTATTTGTTGAAATAGTTAGTTATGTTTATTTTGATTTTATCCTGTTGCTATAAAGGGATCCACAGTGTCTGTCCCATGCCATTTTGAATTCCATCACTATCTTTGCCCCCACCACTTCCATCGAGAAGGCATTCCAAGCAGTCATCACTCTTTCAGTGAAAAAGTATTTCCTGACATTGCCTCTCAGTTTACCTCCTTGTGGTTTCATGTTATGCCCTCTAGTTTTACAACTTCCCCGTCTTTGGAAGAGGTTTGTTTGTTCATTAATACTCTTTTAAGTATTTAAATGTCTGAATCATGGAGAGCCACACCAGGAACAACTCACTCCAAAATTGGCACGAACCTCGGGGGATGCTATCCTGCTGGTCCAGACCCCTGAAAGCCCCCTTCCTAGGGTCTCATGGATCCCCAGTCCTCACTAA
Source organism: Ichthyophis bannanicus (assembly GCA_033557465.1). Taxonomy (NCBI): domain Eukaryota; kingdom Metazoa; phylum Chordata; class Amphibia; order Gymnophiona; family Ichthyophiidae; genus Ichthyophis; species Ichthyophis bannanicus. Next base: position 586,894,263 of record CM066033.1, on the reverse strand, counting down.
ACTCCACACTGCAGAGATTTGTGCAAGATAGCTCCACCATACTGCAGGCAACATCCCCAGAAGCTCATCATCCACCCATCACCATGGTGGATATTCCCGTGGACCCTCAACTTTCATCTCACCATGCCATGTCTCCCCTTGTTGACTAGCGATCTCCCCACCCCTTGATGCCGATGTAAGGATCTTCCATTCTTACAATCTTTACTAGGAGACCACAAATTCCATAACGGAAGAGGATGCCCTATCTCTATGTCATGAACCTCCAGAAGATCCTGTGGATGACCTCTCCTATCCAAAGTTCCTTCAAAAAATCTCCCAGGCGCTCACCCTCAGTGACTCTCATACACCTACCAACAAGAGAAATTTTCAGTCCATCCTTAAAGCATTCAGCACCCTACTACTACTACTACTAATCATTTATATAGCACTTCAAGGTGTATGCAGTGCTGTACAGACACATACAAGACGGTCACTGCTAATCAGAGCTTACAATCTAATCAAGACAGACAGTACCATAGATGAGAACAAGGGAACAATAACTGAAGGGTAAGGAGAGAGAAGAAGAACAAAGGATTAAGATCCACAAGTGGCCTGAAAGAGGTGAGCTTTTAGCATGGATTTGAAAAGGGGGAGCAATGAAACCTGACATAAAGTTTGTTTCAGGCATAAGGAGCAGCAAGGTGAAAGGATCAAAGTCTGGAATTGGCAGTGGAAGAGAAGGACATAGAAAAAAAGAAAGCCAGAGGAAGAGCGGAGTTCATGAGAGGTGTAGGGAGAGCGCAGAGAGGAGAGAGGAAAGGTAGAGAGGAGCAACAGAATGAATGCATTTATAGGTCAGAAGGAGAAGTTTGTATTGGATACAGAAATGGAAAGGAAGCCAATGAAGTGGTTTAATAAGAGGGGTTATATGAGTATAATGGGACTGGCAGAAGATTAGCCACACAGCAGGGTTTTAAACAGACTGAAGGGGGGAAAGATGACTCAGAGGGGGACCAGCAAGGAGGAGGTTGCAATAATCTAAACAAGAGGTGATTAAAGAGTGCATAAGCATTTTAATAATGTATTCAGAAAGGAAAGGACAAATTTTGTTAATGTTATAGAGAAAGAAATGACAGGTTTTTGCTCTTTGTTGGATATGTGAGGAGAAGGAGAGGAGAGGAAGGAGTCGAAGAATAGTGTTATCAACAGAGATAGAGAAAAGAGGAAGGGGAAGAGGGTTTAGGGGAAAAATAAGAAGTTCAGTTTTGGCCATGTTCAATTTCAAGTGGCTGTGAGACATACAGGCAGCAATGTCAGATAGGCAGGCAGATATACGGGTTTGGAGTGTAGGAGAAATATCAGGTGTAGATAGAGAGTCATCAGCATAAAATTGATTTTGAAAACCATGGGAAGAGATGAGAGCACCAAGGGACTGGATGTAGAGAGAGAAAAGGAGAGGGCCTAGAACAGACCCTTAGAGTACAGTACACCAACTGAGAGAGGGATAGCAGTAGAGGAGGAGCCACCAGAACAGACACTGAAAGAGCACTGGGAGAGATAAAAAGAGAACTAGGATAGGCCAGAGCCCCTAAAAACAAGTGAGGACAATGTATCGAGGAGAAAGTGGTAGTCAACAGAGTCAAAAGCAGCAGAAAGGTCAAGAAGTATGAGGACTGAGTAAAAGCCTTTAGATTTAGCCAGAAAGAAATCGCTGGAGACTTCGCAAGGGATGTTTCAGTGGAATATAAGGGATGAAAGCCAGACTGAAGTGGATCAAGGAAGGCTTGAGAGGCTGAGAACTATGCGTTCAAGAATTTTGGAAATGAAGGTAAGAAGGGAGATGGAACGATAATTAGAGGTACAAGTAGGGTCAAGTGAAGAGCCCTATCAGTTCCCCAAGTACTCCAGGACCTACAATCCTCTATATGAAAATCCCCCACCTCTGGTAGCATAACATCCCATCTCCTGGACTTAAAATACAAAGTCCTGCCAGCCCTGGGCTTTGAACATCAGCAACTTCCTCATCAGTCGATAGTATTGGAAGCTGTGATCTCCTTTTCCAGCTCAATGAGCCCTCCACAGAGGACCCAGTGCAGCTGGTCACTGATCTTCATGAATATCTTTATCATATCATCTGTACCACCTATGACATCTACGACTTAGTGGCTTGCTTGGCGGCCACTGCTATTTCAGCCAGACAAACTGCCTAGTTCAGAGTGTCTGGTCTCCGGGAGGACTCGCACAAATGGCTGGCAGATGCCCCATGTCAGAGAGACAGCCTCTTCGGTTCTAAAATGCAGGAGGCAGTCTCCAAGGTAAAGGACCATTCCTCCACAGTTAGAGAGCTGGTAGACAGCCTACAGAACCAGTTGTGCAGGCACCCTGACCTCAACTTATTTAATACTACCTGCCTTATCACTACCAGTATTTCCAACAATTCTATCTATGTCGCAGATACCAACCTTACCCTACACCACTGGTGGAATGTCTCTCCATTCAGGTTTACACTCAATGCCCTCAACAGCAAGAAAGGAAACCACAGCCTCTCCCTAAGGCTCCCATCCCTAAGACCACCCCCAGCTTTCGACTTCCTGCCAGTAGGTGGCTGGATCCAATATGTCAGAGAGGCCTGGCAATTCATACTGTAACCACAGACAGCTGGGTACTCAGCATCATCCAAGCTGAATACCAAATCAATTTACATATCCTACCACCCACCTGCCCGGCTCCTTTTGACAAGCAGGTCATCATGTCTTCCAGCTGACTCAAGAAATTCAGCAACTATTACTCAGTGAAGTCCTTGAATCAGTCCCTCATTATGAGATTGGTCACAGATTTTACTTCAGGTTCTTCCTTATCCCCCCAAAATCCAGAGGTCTCTGACTGATCCTCGATCTGTGTCATCTAAATCTGTTCATAAAGCAAGAAAATTTCAAAATGCATTCCCTAACCAACATCATAGCTCTGCTCAGTCGCAACTATTGGTTAGCCTCTCTGGACTTGAAGGATGCCTGCACACAAATCCCCATCCACCCTCAACACTGAAAATACCTTCGCCTTCAGTTCCTCCAACATTACTATCAGTACAAGGTTCTACACTTCAGCCTCTCCTTCGATTCCCACTTTTTCACAAAATGCCTGGCAGTGGTTGCTGCTCATCTCAGATGCCAGGGACACTGTGTCTATCCTTACCTGGATGACTGGCTCATCTCAGCAGTCACACAGGATAGAGCAGCACACACTGTCAGAGCCACTGCCGACCTTCTACAATGCACTAGGCATCGGGTTGAACTCCCCAAGGCCAGGGCACAAGCCATACATGTCCTCAGCACCAAGCTCGCTACGTTCCACTCTGTATCTGCCCCCATGCTGCTGCAACTACTAGGGCATATGGCTGTGTCCATGTTGTTTCATTAGCACGTCTATACATGTGCCCTCTACAACGTCATTTCCAGTTGAACTGGTATCAGTGCTCCTGGTCCCTTCGGAGCAAGATTCTATGTCCAGCAGCACCCTCACACCACTTTACCATAGTCTCCAGTGGTAGGCCATGCCATTGCATCTCTTAGATGGCTATCTCTTCCATCTCCACCTCATCATTTTACTCTAATGAACGATACCTCCATCTATGGCTGGGGAGCACACTTTCTAAGCCTATCAATGTAAGGGGCATGGTCACTCAAGGAGCAGTCCCTCCACAACAACGTGTTAGAACTGCAAGCTGTCTTCAATGCTCTCACTGTCTTCCAGAGTTGGGCCTGACACAAGACCATCTTGGTGCAAACCAGCAACCAAGTCACAATGTTCTACATCAACAAGTAAGGGGGCTTGGGTTAGCTACAGCTCTGGACTTTTGCCCTCTCCTTTGGTACAACTCTCAGGGTGATATATCTGTCAGGGTCATTAAATCAGTTCACAGACATGCTGAGCTGTCAACTGGATCTGCACAAATGATCCCATGACTCGATGGACCTGCACCGCATCTTCAGTGCATGGGGAATACCAGATATCAACCTCTTTGCATTGGCTGAGAATGCCAAATGTCCTCTCTTCTGCTCCATCTGGCCCAGCCAACGCCGGTGGGCACATGATGCATTTGTAACAGACTGGTTGCAGAGGTTCCTCTATGCGTTTCCTCCATTCCCGCTCAACACCCATGTTCTCCTCAAGATCAGGCAAGACAAGGCTTCAGTCATTCTGTGCAATCCTGGTTTCCACTTCTCCTGGCACTACTACAGGAGTCACCCATTCTTCTAGGATTTCAGCCAGCCCTTCTCACTCAGAACCATGATCTTCTGTTGCACCCCAGCCTCAAGAACCTGTTGCTCGCCACTTGGAAGCTGCAGGGGACCTATCACAAGACTCCTCCCTGCCAGATGATGCCCAAATAGTCATCACAGCCTCCAGAAGACCTATGACACAGCACTCTTACCAAAACAAATGGTTGTGCTTCTCCAGCAAGGAGACTTTGCACAGGCAAGACCTTTTTCATTATCACTTGGAGCAGGTGCTTGCCTATCTGCTTCACATCCACCTCTGGCCTTCAAATTAACTCTGTTTGCTATCACCTATCGGCTATTGCAGCTTCCCATGCTCCTATCGATGGCAAGCCCATTTCCACACATCCTTTAGTAGCAAAGTTCATGAAGGGTCTCCTGAATACCAAACCATCGGTCTGGCCTCCAGTACCAGCCTGGGACCTGAATGTTGTTCTTGCTAAACTCATGAAGGAACCCTTTGAACCCCTTGCGAGTGCTTCCCTCATCCACCAAAGGATTCCATGGAAGAGACCCTCCATACCTTAGACTACAGAAGAATACTCCTGCTTCCAAGCAGACAACCAGCTTCCAAGCAGACTATCTCAGCCTGAATCATGGACCACATCTCTTTCTGCTACCAGAAGGCTCCCCTACATTCTCCAAGGCACATAGGGCATCATAATCTTTGAGCCACCGCAGTGTTCATAGATAGCTTAGATTCAGTCTCCACTCCATACATCTGCAGAGTGGCTATATGGATGTCCCTTCATAAGTTCATGAAATACTGCAGTTTGGGCCATTCTTTGGAGCAAGACCACCTTTGGACAGGGGGTCCTTCATAACCTCTTCACAACCTAATCCTCCTCCTATCTGCCTTCCATCGCCATACTCAGGCTGGATTCACCAACAGAGTGTACCTGCATCCACCTGCTGTCTCCGGAGAATGCATAGTTGCTTACCTGTAATGGGGGTTCTCCACAGACAGCAGGGGTATGCAGCTACACTCACCCTCCTGCCATCCCCACAAAAAAAAGAAGAACCAACGAAGATCATTTGGGCATCACAGGACTCACACATCCAAACTGAGGAGGTACATCACACATAACTACTCTTTGCTATGTTATCAACTGATCTCACACAGGCAAGCAGGCAGGAAGGACATACATATGATCAGAGATGTCCAAAAACTTCACTGAGCTGAGCAACTCAGCTCAGTAGACACTCCACCAGTGGAGTGTGACTGCTTACCCCCTGCTACCTATGGAGAACCCCATTACAGATAAGAAACTATGCTTTCTTAAGTTCTTACATTATGTGTGGGAATGTCTTCTTCCAATCTCTTCTCAATGGCACTCAGGCAATTATCTTCAAGAATCATTCTATGACTGACCAAATTAAGATGAATTCAGGTGTAAACCAAGTGTGTGATTATCTCAACACTCCTTTCCATCTTTCTTGCAACAGTGTTTAATTTTATATCTGGCAGACTCTATTGGTATATAACTTACCTACAGAACAGATATTACACTTTTCAGTTTGTTGTTTCAGAGCCAAAATCAGGATCATTGTGTTGGAGCTTTTTAGAAAATCTATGTCTCAGCAGAATCTTCCATAGATCCTCAAGGTTAATAGAACTGAAGGAATGGAGGAGGTCAAGGAAGACAATATAAAGGGGTTGCTGTTGCAAATGACACTTCTCTTGAAGTAGATATGCAGAAAAGACCATATAAAGGTGTTGATGTTGCAAATGACACTTCTCTTGAAGTAGATAAGCAGAAACTATCATATCTAAGGTCCCTCTGCTCAGTCAAAGCCACCCAAGGGGCTCAGGTAACAGTCTTTCAAGAAGAGGGAGAGACAATTAAATCACACCCTGGCAAATATCTTACATAAAAGGACAATGTCTCTACAATTGCTACAATCACACTGGACTTCTTATTTATTTAATTTTCAACTTTAATGATGTACTTTACCATTTGCTCAAGGGGAATTACCGAGCAAATTTAAATGAACTTAAAACAATATACAGATAGAAAACTAACTGCAGCATATTCATAAATCAAAACTTATGAATCAAGAAACATCAATATAAAAGCTTAAAATAGTAATTATGATAGCATCTCTCATCTCGTCAGAATTGTTTTTCTCATTCCAGTCCATTACAATGAGAGCAAGGAGGTGAGGCTCCAGGGCATTACCTCTATCATGCTTATACATTTCAGCAGGGATCTCATCCAAACTGGAAGTTTTGTTCTCGTTCATTTGTTTAATAGCTTTCATCAGCTGAAGCAGCACAAGCTCACAGTCCAACTCATCCAGGACATGTCACTAAAGGATTTCATTACAAATACTTTAAAAACACAATTAAAGCCACTGCTGAAATGCTCCTACCAGCATATGTTAATTGTCTCTCTGTCTTTAATTAGAATTGCTCCACAACTGGAGAAGTGAGACATTAGTGTTTGATTTACAGTAAAATAGATGACTTGATTGTTTTGAGGAACTTTGTTAGTGGCTGCAAGATGCTGGATGTTCTTTGCATTGTCTCTCTACCAGCTGTTCTTCCAGGCACAGGTTTTTGTCTGACCTGGAGCACTAGGAAAATGAAGAGCCGGCTTCTTCAAGGACTTACTGTAACTGGGCTAAGCTCTAAAAGCTTTGTCTTTTATTCACAATTTAAAACATAAAGCATAACATTAAAACTGACCCAACATGACTATGGGGTATGTTTACTAATCGGCAGTAGCCGCCACCGCCGATTAGTAAACATACCCCTATGTTTTTTATTTATTTGTATTTAGCCCACATCTTTCTCAGGGTTCAAGGTGAGTTATGTTCAGGTACAGTAGGTATTTTCCTGTTCCCAGAAAAGGCTATAACTTTGTACCTGAGACAATGCAGGCTTACATGATTTACCCAAGGCCACAAGTAGTATCAGTAGGATATAACTCACTGGCTTCCCTTGATCCCAATCTACTGCTCTAACCACTAGGCTACTCCTCCATTCCAATCTACTCTCCCGCCTCAGAGGTCCATAAAATTCATAGAAAAATCTTATGAGACAAATATAAAATCTGTATATCAGAATATATAGGGAGGAGTAGCCTAGTGGTTGGGGCAAGGTACTTCAGGCCGGAAGGTCGGGGGTTCAAATCCCACTAGAGGACAGCAACCTTGGGCCGGAAGGACTGGGGTTTCTAGTCCCACAGATGCTCCTTGTGGTCTTGGGCAAGCCACTTAACCCTCCATAGCCCATGTTCCCTGTAAGTATTAGTGTATGTGTCTCATATCCCCGCGTGTTAAATGTATCCCCCAATTGTGTTGTGACCGCTTTGATTGAAGGATAAAGCGGTATACAAAAACTGTCTAAATAAATAAATAAATAAATAAATATATCCATGCATGTGTGCTTCAAATTAAAGCAAAGGATACTAATATTCTCCTTAAAATTCCTCCCAACAATGTAATATCATCATATAACAATACAAAATCAACACCAGAACATTACACTCACCTCCAAAAGGTCTACTACATTATTATCTTGTGTGGGGTCCTCCTTTCTCCTTTTTCTTGTGGCACTGATTTAAAGTAGTGTCACTTTATGCACATTCCAATTGCTTTTGATTGCAAGCTTCTACGCAAAATATTGTCTGAAGGTTTTCTTTCTGACTGAGTCTTTAAGCCCTACAATAAACATAGAAACAGAAAATGATGGCAGATAAAAAACATACAGCTTATCCAGTCTGTCCGTCCATAAGAACTATTATGTTCTACAACCTCATCCTCCATCTCAGAGATCCTCTGTATTTGTCCCATGCTTACGAGGGTTGCTATTTTTATTTCCGGCCTTAGCAACAGTAAGTGTTGCCAGGCGCCATCCAATGGTTCCATTGGAAACATTGACATTGTTGAACATAACCTTATTCATAACATTCTATCATTTGAGCGCGATTTGTTGTTTACAGTAACTTGAAAAATTCATCTCGGGCGAAAAATGGAATTAACTTGTGAACATTTTTGTGCGATTATTTTTCATAACTTTCGACGTGGATTATCAAGACAAGAGTGCATCGATGAACTTAATTTTCTGTATGGCGATAAAGCACCATCCTACAACACTGTAAAAAACTGGTATAACGAATTCAGTCGTGGCCGACGTTTGCTCCAGGACGAATTCCGTCAGGGTCATCCAAAATCGGTTGTTGTGCCAGAAAATATCGATGCTGTGTGTGAACTGATAAATCAAGATCATCATGTGACATACCGTGAGACTGAGGCATCTTTGGGCATTAGTATGACAAGCATCAATAAGATATTGCATGATCATTTGGCCGCAAAAAAGATTTGTTCGCGTTGGATCCCGCATAATCTGACAAACGCTCAAAAGAAGGCTCGTGTCGATTGGTGCAAGGAAATGTTGAAAAAATACGTTCAAAGTGCATCAAAGACTGTGTACAACATCTACACAGGTGACGAATCATGGATCTATGCATACTCATATTTGAATTCAGATACAGTTCTCAACTCCACAACCTATGTTGGGAGGCTTACACATATCTACCACCTGTTCCGTACAGAAATATTTCCTCAGACTACTCCTGAATCTATTTCTTTTCATCTTCATCTTATGACTCCCATTTTAAAATTTCCTTTCAACAGGAAGAGGGCCACCTCCTGTGCATTTATTCCATGGATGTATTTAAATGCCTCTGTCATATCACCTCTCTCCCTCCTTTCCTCCAAAGTATATATATTGAGATTTTTAAGTCTATCCCCATATGCCTTTGATGAAGACCACTGACTATTTAAGTGGCTGCCTCTGAACAAACTCCATTCTTTTTATATCCTTTAGAAAGTGCGATCTCCAGAATTGTATACAGTACTCCAAATGAGGTCTCACTAGAGACTTGTACAAAAGCACTATTACCTCTTTTTTTACCTGCTGGCCATTCCTCTCCCTAAGCACAGAAGTATTCTTCTCACTTTTGCCATCAACTTTTCTACCTGTTTGGACACTTTAAGATCATCTCATATGATCACCCCTGGTCATCCTCTTCTTGCAAACATTTTGCTGTCAGATGAATCTGATTTCTTTGACTGGATGATCAGAGAATTGGATAAGGAAAGAGTGCTAGTTATGGTATACTTAGATTTTAGAAAAGCCTTTGACAACGTTCTGCATTGGTGACATAAATAATTTGAGTGTCCTTGCAATGGACCCTAAAGTGACTCATCTGGGTAAGAAATTGGTTAAGTGGAAGGTACCAGAGGGTAGTAGTAAATGGAATTCACTCTGAAGATAGGGGTGTTACCAATGGTGTTCCTCAGAGATCAATCTTTGGTCCTGTTCTTTTTTACATTTTCGTAAGTGATATTGAAGAAGGTCTATTGAGAAAGGAACTGAAATTATTAAAACAACTTCGTCCCCTACTGCACACTAATGACTTTAAATCTGTACTTAAGGCTCTCGTGACCCCACATTTTGACTATGCAAATGCCCTACTCCAAGGCCTACCTAAAACATACAATTCATTCCCTACAGATTGCATAAAACATCGCCGCAAGAATAACATGCTCCAGCCCACTTGACCATATCACCCCTATTCTAAGCAACCTACACTGGCTCCCCATGCACTCCCGCACCCAATACAAAATAATTATAACGTCATTCAAACTAATTAATGACATCTTTCTATCATATCTATCATCACTCATATCCATTGATAAGACAACCCGTAACCAAAGGAACTGTAACAAAAAAAACCTTCTACCAGCCCCAGACTATATTCAAACAAAAAAGATTACAAATAACAGAGCATTCTCACACTGTGCACCCACCCTCTGGAACACACTACCTGAAAGCCTAAGAGAGACAAAAGACCTTTCCACATTTAAGAAAAAACTTTAAACACACCTCTTCATACAACACTTTCGCTCCATAACTTAACCCAACACCTTATCTAAGTACCCTTCACATCAATACACATTCCTGATAAATACTTTCTACATACACAATGACGCACAACTCTGTTTAAAGTTAACAATTTTTGGTTGTATTACTTTATGGTTTGCATTTAAAAATAGCTTATTGTTTGCCTTAAGCTACATTATTTCTGTACATAGTTATCCATGTTCCCTGTAAAACAAATTTGTAACTGTTTACAATTCTTTGTTTGTTCAAATGTAAACAGCAAGTGATCTTCTGGAATTTGGGGTATAGAAATTTAAATAAAATAAAAATAAAATAAATAAATATGTTTCTTTGCAGATGATATCAAAATCTGCAACAGGGTAGACACCCTGAAGATGTGGCTAGTATGAGGAGGGATCCAGCGAAGTTTGAAGAATGGTCGAAAATTTGGCAGTTAAGATTTAATGCTAAGAAATGCAAGGTCATGCTTTTGGGCTGCAAAAACCCAAGGGAGCAGTACAGTATAGAGGGGTGAAGTACTCCAGGGCACGAAAGAAGAGCTGGATCTGAGGGTAATCATATCGGATGATTACAAAGTGGCTAAACAAGTAGAAAATGTGGTGGCAAAAGCAAGAAGGATGCTCTGATTTTGAGAACAGGTTTTCTGTCATAGTATATATATTTATATGCCAATTTAATGAGCATGGTTGATTAGATAAGGTAATGATCCATACTGCAGCCATTGGCATTTATCATAACATGAGAATAACAGACACTCCCTCATTCACAGGTATGGAAAATGATGTAGTTCAATGGGTGCCAATAAGTACACTTCACCAATACTATCATGCCACAATCAATGGCCTCAGCTACCCTTAGCATTAAGATCTTCTAGGAGAATAAGTTTATATTCCTGTGGCATTGAATGGAAAATTTGATCAAAACTGTCATAAAAAAATCTCTTTAATGTCATCTTCAGAGTCAAAGATAAAACTGATATTCATGGTATATTGACTGATAGACAGGGCCGGTCCATCCACTAGGCGAATTAGATGGTTGTCTAGGATGGCGGGCCCCAGTGAGTGGCATCGGCCTCACCTCCTCCCAGCAAAGTAGCAGTTCATTACCACTTGGCTTGCCATGCCGCCCCCCACCCTACTGGCTTCCATCTTCTCACATCAGGGAGGAGGGGGGGGGCACATTGATGCCTTTGCTGCATTGGGCTTTAAAGTGCCTGTGATCATGGCCTGCTGCTCCTGTCCCCCTCCAACACAACTTCCTGTTGGAGGGAACATGAGTGTCAGGAAGTTGAGTTGAAGGGGAGACACACTGTGTATCACATTTCTGCACCTGATTACCAAGAAGATCTACACTTTCCTCAACTCTCCCCAGCTTTGCCATAGTTTTCTGTGTAAAATTACAAAGCTGGGAAACTGTGCTCACCAGAGTTCTCTCTGTCCTCGTCACCACTTTCTAGATGTCGGCCAAGGAGACCTGAGAATCAGAAACTTCCTTGGAGTGAATCTGGGGTGGGATCCAAGTAACAGGTAAAAACAGAGTCAATAAAGGACCAGGAGTACTCTGCTGGAATAGCATTCGACCTGTAGCCAAATTGGGTGGGGTTACTGTTGATGGAGGGGAGGTGGAGTGTGATCAAGGGAGTTTAAGGACGCTCCTATTGGAGATGACTGAGGAGTAACAGTATAATTATACCGGGCTATACTTTATTCAGGAAGGATAGGGAAGGAAGAAGGGGAGGAGTGGCACTATATATAAAAAATAATATTACAAATATAGGGCTAAAAAGGGAGCAAGGAAGCACTGTGAGTTAAACTAGAAAGAGAGAACATGAAATCCATTTGCACTGATGTGATATATATATTTCCTTCACAGGGAGAAGTGGATGAAGACTTAATAGAAGATATATGCAATATTGTCATGAGAGGAGAAGTCCTACTGATTGGTGATTTCAATATGCTGGATGTTAATTGGCACATCCCTGCTGCGGTATCATCTAGAAGTAAAGAGATCCTAGATTCTCTACAGGGAGAACTATTCCAGCAACTGGTAACAGAATCCACACGTGAAGGGGCTATACTGGACTTGATGCTTACCAATGGGGAAAGTGTTTCTGATGTCATAGTGGGAGATCATCTCACATCCAGTGATCACCATTTGGTGTGGTTCAGTATTAGGGCTAGGAATGATAAAGTCCATTCAAAAGTGAGGGTCTTAGACTTTAGGAAAACTAACTTTGCCAAGATGGGACAATACATCAAGGAGTCATTAACGGGATGGGAACAGCTGGTAGATGTAGAAAAGCCATGGGGAAAACAGAAAGGAGATATTTTAAGGGCAACAAATCTTTTTGTTAGAAAGGTAAATAAATGTAAAAGGAAAAGGAGACCACTATGATTCTCAAAAGAAGTAGCTGAAAAGGTGAAGAAAAAGAGGGTGGCCTGCATAAAATACAAGAGATCACAGAGAGATGAATACAAGCATCAATATTTGGAAAAACTTAGCAAAGCTAGGAAAATAGTCAGGAAAGCAAAGATATAAAAAGAAGAAAAAATAGCCAATGTAATAAAATGGGGAGACATTTTTCAGAGATGTTAGAGAGAGAAGGAAGTGCAAAAGTGGTATTGTCAGACTCAATGGGGAAGGGGAGGAATATGTAGAAGCTGAGGATAAAGCGGAATTGCTTAACAAATATTTTTGTTCTGTGTTCACAGATGAAGGGCCAGGAGCAGGACCTCAGAAAATGATATTCAGAAGACTGTGTTTGTGAGGAACTAGCTAAACTAAATGTAGACAAAACGATGGGGCCAGATAGGATACATCTAAGAATATTGAAGGAACTTGAGGGTGTTCTAGCAGCTCCACTGACTGACCTTTTCAATGCTTCTTTGGACTCAGGAGTGGTCCCAGAGGACTGGAGAAAGGTACATCTGGTCCCTTTACACAAAAGCAGAAGTAAGGATGAGATTGAGAACTACAGGCTGGTTAGTCTGACCTCTGTGGTGAGTAAATTAATGGAAACACTGCTAAAACAGAGGATAGTGAGGTTTCTAGAGTCCAGTGGATTGCAGGATCCAAGGCAACATGGGTTTACCAGAGGCAGGTCTCGTCAGACAAATTTGATTTCTTTGACTGGGTGACCAGAGAGTTGGACTGAAGGACAGCCCTAGATGTGATGTACTTAGATTTCAGTAAAGCCTTTGACACTGTTCTGCACAAGCGACTTATAATTAAATTGAGCACCTAGGGATAGACCCTAAAGTGACTGGGTTAGAAATTGATTGAGTGGGAGGCAACAAAGTATACAGATAAATGGAGCTCACTCTAAGGAGAAGGATGCTACCAGTGGTATACTGCAGGGATCTGTCCTTGGTCCGATTCTCTTTAACATCTTTGTTAGTAATATTGCAGAAGGGCTGTCAGGTAAGAGTTGCCTCTTTGCAGATGATACCAAAATCTGCAATAGAGTAGACACCCAGGAAGGAGTAGAAGTTTATGTTGTGTTTGTTTATTGAGCTTGATATACTGCCCTTCACATTCGCAGCAGAGTGGTGTACAATAAAATTAAATAGTAGAGAGAGAAGGAAAGGAACGCCATATCTGATAGAAAAGATAGAAGCATTCATAATGGGTAGAGGACCAAGGTCAGGAGTGTGAGGAGTTGGGGTGGGGCGGGTTAAGTGGTTGGTAGGTCAAAGGCTTTCTGAAAAAGGTGAGTTTTGAGTTGTGACCTACGCCTAATATAGGATAGTTCCAATCTGAGATCAGGAGGCAAGTTGTTCCAGAGGGATGGACCCAGGAAATAGAAGGCAGCATGATGGGTGATTTCTAACCTGGCTCATGTAGCAGGGGAAAGGTGAAGGCGATTTGCATGAATAAAGTGGAGAACACGGTGTGGAGAATGCAAAATAAGGATATTGAAAAAATAAAGGGGAATGCCCATGTGAAGGGCTTTGTGAACCAAAGTGAGGAGTTTATATTGAATGTGGTAGAAAACGGGGAACCAATGGAAGTGAATAAGAATGGGGGGTCATATGGTCAAACCACAAAGCATGAGCGAGTATCCTAATGGCCATATTATGAATCAGCTGAAAACACTGTAGTTGATAATGTAGCATAACAACATAAGAATATAAGAAATGCTATACTGGGTCAGACCAAGGTCCATCAAGTCCAGTATCCTGTTTCCAACAGTGGCCAATCCAGGTCCCAAGTACCTAGCAGTTTCCAAAAAAGACACACAGGTTCCATAATGCTTGTATTGGGGCAAGCAGTGGATTACTCGAGTCCTCTTTAATAATGATTTATGGACCTTTCCTCCAGGAACATGTCCAAACCTTTTTTAAACCCAGCTACATTAACAGCTTTTACTACATCCTCCGGTAACAAATTCCAGATTTTGATTATGCATTGAGTGAAAAAGTATTTTCTCTTATTAGTCTTAAATGGGTTACACTGTAGCTTCATTGCATGTCCCCTGGTCTTTCTACTTTTTGATGGCATAAAGAATTGCTCTATATTTACTGCTCCATTCATTAATTTATAGACCTCTCTTATCTCCAGGATCAAGCAGGAATGCATTCTTCACAGAAGGATATTGTCGTTACTGATGGAGCCCAGGCGGGAACGCTCCCCACCATCCAATAGGAGAGCTTTTGAGAGTATTCCACTGTGTCTGTGCAACTGCCTTTCCACCTTCCTCACAGCTCTCTTCAGTTCTTCATTTTCCGCGGAATGAGCAGGAAGCCTTTCCTGTCACTGCTAAAAAACTTTCTTATTTTTTTGTTTTATTACCATGCTGTGCCTTCCTGCTGACACCAGTACCTTCCCGGATATTGGCTCTATTCTTTCTTTAGAAGTTTATTTTCTTTTCTTATTTTATTTTTTCTTCAGGCGGTTCCACTGCCCTTTTAGGCCTCAGGCCTATATAATTTTTGTTTGTCATGGACAAACAAATCAGTGACTTTAAAAGATGTTCCAAGTGCTCCGGCACCATGTCAGTCCCTGATTCCCATGATTGATGTCTTAAATGTTTGGGCCTGGACCATAGGCCAGATAACTGTCCTTTGTGCAAGCAAATGACCAAACAAGGCATATAGAACAGGGCCAAGCAGTATGAATCACTATTCGCCCCAGATTAGATTTCAGTAGCCTCAGCATGGTCGAGGGCTCGGCTTCCTCTACTGGGTCTAGGGTCTCCAAAAAGTCCAAACGTAAGTCAAAATCTTTATTGGCATCGAAGTCTGATATTGAGTATTGAGGTAAGTCTCATTGTCCAAGGGATGCATCAAAGGGTGCATCAGATGCTGACAGGCCTGTCAATCAGCCCCGGAAGGAGGACCAACCCTCCAAAGCCACACATGGGCACTAGGACGCTCCCGAGGCATCGACCTCCGGAGAGCTACTGATACCTTGCTCTGGTACGGTGGCTATCAGCCCCATATTGCAATCAGCCCAGGCATTGGTAACGTCCATCGATCGGCACTCTTTGGCTATTGAAAGGATCTTGGAGAAGCTATTGGTCTCTGCGGTACCGCAGGTATTGACAACCTCAGCGACTCCAATACCGCTATCAGCTTCAGCTTCCATACCTGTGGGGCTGATGCCAGCACTTGAATTGGTTGCATCGGGACCATTTCCACTGATTCCACGTTTTGAGACGGTATCGATGGGCCCCTCCCTCAGATGCCTCCATTGGAATCAGTATTGGTGGGACCCCTGCCTCCGATTCCTCCACTGGAACTGGTAGGCATTGTCGATACCCCACTGGTTACCCGTTCAAGTGTGGTACGCTTTGAACACTGACATCAACATCGGGCATCAACATCGGCTCGAGACCGTTGATATTTCAATTTCCTTATAGAGTCAGACTCTTCTTCCTCTGAGTCTGAAGAAACATTGGAAGACTCCAGGGTCACTGGAGATATTCCCTCTGATGCTTCCCCTCCTCATACACGGCATCGCTCCTTGCCAGAGGGCATGTCCTTTCAGGACTTCATCCGAGATATGGTGGCAGGCCTTCAAATCACTGCTTCATCCAAAATGGAACCGAGAGCTGAGGAATTGAAGATTCTCAAATACCCCTCAATACCCCAGGAGGCAGCAACATTACTGGTGCATCGAATTCTATGGGATTTAATGTTACATATGTGGGAGGCCCTGCTAACTGTTGCACCTATGTCTAGATACCATGTATCGAGTTCCTCCATGCCCAGGATTTGAACAAACTCAACTTTCATACCTTTCTTTGGTAGTGGAATTGGCAATGAGATGCATTAAGAGTTCTAAGACTCATTGTTGTGCCTCCTGGCAAGGATGCCAGGGCTCTCAATGCCTTTGGATGCCGTTGATTTCAAGCTTGTATGTTTGCTTCTAGGATTACATCCTATACCCTTTATATGGGCATGTACCTTAAAGATGTCTCTAGGGATCTAGGGAACTTTGCCCTTATCCTCCCTGATGATACTTGACTATGGCCAAACAAGCTCAAAATACTTCTAAATTCTTTACTAGAGCTGCCTTTGATACATTTGAATCTACTAGCAGAGCAGCTGCTGTCTGCATAGGTGTTCACAGAATGGCTTGGCTCCAAGCATCAGATCTGGAGCAGTGGGTTCAAGATAAGTTAGTCAAAATTTCTTGCTCTGGTTGAAAACCTTTTTGGCAAAGGCTGGAGAGAGAAGGCAAGGGAACTTGTGGCAGATGATCTTACCTTCAAACGCCTCTCTAGAAAGTCTTCAAATCCTTCTAGAAAGACTACTTCTAAGAAGCCCTTCTATGCTAGAAAGAAAGGATATTATCCTTCTTACCAACCATCTACTACTTATTAGCCTCAACAACAGCAGCAGAGGCCTCAAGGTTCTCATCAACCTAAAAAGGCCAAGACTCCTAAACCCCAACCAGCTTCTGTACAACGGCAAGCACCTGGTTTTTGACTCTTTCCTAGAGAGCGTAGCCATTCAACCTCTGCTGGGTCCCTAGTCCCTGCACATTTCAGACCGCCTTTGTACCTATGCCGACAGGTGGCATCTCATCACATCCAAGAAATGGACTCTCAACATAGTCACAAGGGGTTATCTGTTTCACTTCCACAGCTTACTCCCAACCACCTATCCAAGAACTTACCCTGCCATTCCTCTGAAGGCAAGTCTTCTAACCTCAGAGGTGACCATCCTGTTGTCTCAGAGGACTATCATAAGAGTCTCTACCACCCAAGGAGGCATGGACGTCTACTCTCCCTACTTTCTTATCCCAAAGAAAATGGGAGGGTACAGACACATCCTAGATCTGAGAGATCTCAACAAGTTTCTCATTTGGGAAAAGTTCAAAATGATTTCTCTCGGTACCCTTCTGCCCTGTGTCCAGAAGGGCTACTGACTATGTTCTCTAGATCTCAAAGATGCTTACAGGAATTTGCTGATCCACCCTCATCAGAGGAAATATCTTTGCTTCAGGGTTTAACAAATGCACTACCAGTATCGAGTGCTACCTTTTGGCCTAGCCTCTTCAGAAAGTGCATGTCAGTCATTGCTGCCTATTTGAGCACACTGGGGATCTCCATCTTCCCCTACTTAGATAACTGGTTGGTAAAGGGAGACTCCCCAGAACAGGTAAAACTATCTCTTCATTGCACTGTGCTCTAGAGTCTAGGATTCATTCTAAACTTTCTAAAGCCATACCTTGTTCCAGTATAACAGCTAAAATTCATCAAAGCACTTCTAGACGCATGTCAGGGTCAAGCTTTCCTTCCCAAAGATCGTTCCATATGCCTCATCAAGCTGACCCTCATGATACAAGGCCAAAGCATCGTGATGGCTCGAGACATGCTATGCCTTCTGGGACATATGGCCTCAATGGTACACATTGTCACATATGCCCGTCTCCACATGAGACAAACCCAATGGACACTTCGTCCCAATTATCTCAAGCGACAGGCTGGTTCTCAGACAAGATTTGTGTAACTCCTCCTCTAGTCGACTCCCTTTAGTGGTGGTGTTCCTCCCAAAATCTTCTAGGAGGGTCACCTTTTCAGATGCCTCCAACCCAGTGCACCCTAACCACAGATTCTTCCAAACTCAGTTGGGGAGTGCATCTGAACAACTTCATCATGCAATGGCAATGGACAGACTGCAGATTTAGATCAATCTCCTGGAGCTTCATGCTCTCAGGAATTCCCTTCGGGTTTTTCAACCCCAGCTATTGGGCAAATATGTGTTAGTCCAGACAGACAATAAGGTAGCTATGTTCAAGCTGAACAAGCAGGGAGGAACAGCTCCTATCCCTGTGTCAGGGGACAGGGTTTGCTTTATGCATTGCCACCAACCCCTCTGTTTCCCAAGACTTTATTCAAGCTGCAGGCCAACAGAGCTTGTCTGATCTTGGTGGCCCCTTACTGGCCTCATTGGTCATGGTTTCCTCTGCTACTTTGTCTAGTACGGGCTCCACCCCTCAATTGTGGGCCATACCCCCAATGTCCTCTCCCAGAATCGGGGACTTCTTCTCCATCCCAATCCACAAGCCCTCCATCCCAAGGCATGGCTCCTGAAAGCATGACTTTTCATGACCTCAGTCTTCAACTGTTCAAGGATATCCTGCTTGCCTCTCGCAAGCCTTCTACCAGGCAATCTTATGCTTTCAAGTGGTGTTGGTTCACTCTTTGGTACTCCCCCAACCATGTGAACTCATCCAATAGCCCAGTGGAGCTTATTCTACATTATATTTTCCACTTGCCCCCCACAGGACTCAAGATTAACTCTGTCAGAGTTCATCTATGTGCTATTGCAACTTATCATAAACCTCAAGATAAACCTTCTATTTCCTCACACCCCCTGGTGCAGTGATTCATGCAGGCCTTTTGCTTTCCAAGCTTCTGATCAGACCACTGCCAGTGGCTTGGGACCTTAATGTGGTCCTAGTCCAACTTATCAAAGTTTGGTTTCAGCCCCTAGCTACCACGTCTCTAAAATTTCTATCATGGAAGGTCATCTTCCTCATTGCCCTCACCTCAGTTCATCGCATCAATAAGCTACAAGCTTTAATGACGGATCCTCCTTACGCTTGATTCCATCATGACAAGGTGGTTCTTCGAACTCATCATCATTTCCTTCCAAAAGTAGTTTCCACTTTTCATCTCAACCAGTTGGTAATGCTGCCAGTCTTTTTTCCCCCAGCCGCATGCCTCCAAGGCTGAGGCAGCATTACATACACTGGACTGCAAGCGTGCTCTTGTTTTCTACTTGCATAGAACTAAGGATTTTAGAAAATCCTCCCAGTTATTTGTTTCTTTTGACCCCAGCCACTTAGGCCTTCAGCTGCATCTCGCTAGCCTATGATCAGACTTGTATTTCTCTCGAAGGTCACGCTACTGCTCACAATGTTAGAGCCATGGCAACATCTGTTGCCAATATTCGTTCTGTCTCCATACAGGAGATCTGCCGAGCAGCCGCCTGGTCCTCTGTTCACACCTCTGTGGCTCACTACTGCCTGGACAGGGACTCCCATTGGAATGCTCTCTTTGGCCAGGCTGTGCTTCAACTTCTATTTGGGACTTAATCTCAACTCTTACCAGTTTCATCTCTGGCACCTGACTCCCTCTTCCATGCTTTTGGCTACTGCACTCAAATTCTCTGAGGCCAACTTCTGTCCATACCTATTTGGCTCCATTCTTCCACCTCATTGACATGCTCTGTCTAGTGCCTGGAAGCTAGTGTGTCCCATCTGTGAAGACTGCATTCCTGCTTGTTCCTAGAGATAGTGTAGTTACTCACCTGCAAAAGGTGATCTCCGGGAACAGCAGGAATTAGTCTTCACATCCCACCCTCCCCCCTAGGAGTTTTTGGGTACAATTTTTTCCTCTATCTCTCAGCCATAAACACAACTAAAGAGAGCTGTGAGGAAGGTGGGAAGGCAGCTGCACAGGCACAAAAGAGTACTCCAAAAAGCTCTCCTATTGGACAGTGGGGTGTGTTCCCTAGTGGGCTCTGTTAGTACTGATGATACCCATCTGTGAAGACTGATTCCTGCTGTTCCCGGATATCACCTGTTACAGGCGAGTAACTACGCTATATCTCTCCTCAGCTGTCTCTTTTCTAGGTTGAAGAGCCCTAACCTTTTAAGCCTCTCCTCAAAGGGGTATCCTTCCATTCCTTTTACCATCTTGGTGGCTCTTCTTTATACTTTTTCTAATTCTTCTATATCCTTTTTAAGATATGGCGACCAGAATTGCACACAATATTCAAGGTTGGGTCGCACCATGGAATGATACAGAGGCATTATAATATCCTTTGTTTTATTCTCCATACTCAGCGCTGTACAAATATAGAGACAGTCCCTGTTCATGACAGCTTACAATCTAATTAAGACAGACAAGACAAAGGATAAGATCAAGGGGAAAAGGAGGGTAAGGAGACACAATGAAAAAAGGGGGTCAGGATCCAAAAGCAGCTTTAAAGAGGTGAGCCTTTAACATGGACTTGAAAAGGGACAGAGATGAAGCCTGCTGTACAGACTCAGGACGTATGTTCCAGGCATAAGGAGCAGCAAGATAAAAGGACCAAAGTCTGGATTTGGCAGTGGAAGAAAAGGGCAAAGAGAGAAGCAATCCTCATATCACCCCAGCCACTTATTCCTCCTTCAACTGCCCCAAAAATCACAAAAGAGGAGGTGGACTTCTTATTCTAGCAAAAACACACTTTAAATTCAGAACCCTCACATCCAACAGCTCAAATGAATCAAATACAATCACCATAGCCAACAAATACATCACTCTCATCCTCACTTACAGAGCCCCATCTGCCAAAAGCGAGGAACTATCCATAGTTCTCGAATCAGTATGTTCACACAGCTCCCCTCAAAAACCTCTCACAGCCTTGGGTGACTTTAACCTTGGAACGTCTCCCAACAAGGAGACCAGGTCCTTCCTCACTGCCATGGAAGCCCTATACTTCCACCAAGTACTAAATACTCCCACTCACCAAGCTAGCACAATTCCCGATCTCATCTTCATCCCTCAAACAATGTTAGGCTGCAACCACATAACACACTCCCCAGTCACCCCAATAACGTGGTTAGACCACCACCTAATAAACTTCACCTTACATATCACATGACCATCTGATCAGGAATCTTCACAACATAATTACAGAAGATTCAAAAGCTTCAACAAAAATGACTTCCTGAATGAAATCATACCCAAGCTACAACTAGACACCGACCATCTGGATGATGCTATTGATAGCTAGAACAGCTCCCTAGCTGCAGCAGCCAAAGCACCCACCAAAAATCCATAGCTGCACACAGATAAAAATCAGCACCCTGGTACTCCAATGAAATCAGGTCTGCAAAAAGACCCCTAAGAAGACTTGAAAGAAAATGGAGACAGATTAAAGCCCCAGACATTCTCCTCCAATAAAAAAAACCCTACAGACTGATTACACCAACACAATCAACAATGCAGAAAACAGCACCATACAAATCTCATCATGAAAGCAATCAACAAACCAAGGGAGTGCTTCAACATCATAAGAACACTCGTTGGAGACCCACCAATCAACAACACTCCTGAAGTACATCCTCAAATCATAGCGGACAAACCAATGGGATAAACATACCAAACAACCAAGCCCCACAGAAACTACATCACACCAATCTCTGGATTCATCTTGTAAAGGAACATTGGGAGCATTCAATAACCCATCAACCCAACAAACAGAAGATATAATTTCCTCGTTTAATGCCACCACGTCATTCTCAGACCCGTGTTCCGTTGCATGATTAAAATCAATGAAAGAACAGCTCAAGCACTTTATCCACAGAACAATAACCATGTCACTCACCCAAGGATGCATGCCAACATCACTCAAACAAGCCACCATACAACCTTTACTTAAAGACAAGTCCCTCAACAAAAATGACCCAGCAGTGTACTGACAATCTCCAGCTTACCTTTTATCACCAAAATCATAGAAAAGGTGGTCCAAAGACAACTCCAGGACCACATTGACCAGCATGCACCACTGGACCCACACCAGCACAGATTCAGGCCCAACCATGGCACAGAGACACTGCTAGTTTCCCTATTCAACAGTATTAAATCACCCTCTGAAACATACAAGCCCGCTACCTCCCGACTCCCTCCCTCTAAATGAGACAGCAGATAACCACCACATTCTTAACTCCTTCTCCCCCCCAACAGCAAGGGAGATCCAAGATACCATCACATGCATCAATACCACCACAGCTCCGAGCGACCCATGCCCGGCACAATGGATAAAAGCGCTAAAATCAGACCTCAGCCCTTTCCTCGCCAAACTAATAGGATCATCCTTCACTTCGGGGATTTTCCCACAGAACCTGAAGCAAACTTCAATAAGACCCCTACTGAAGAACAAAAAGCTCGACCCCACAAAGATGGACTCTTACAGGCCCATATCGAGCATCCCGCTTCTAGCTAAAATCATCGAAAAAAACAGTCCAACAGCAACTAACCCATCACATTGAAAACAACGCGCCTCTTGATTACTGCCAGCATGGATTCAGAGAGTCCCATGGAGTCGATACCCTTCTGACTACATTATTCAACTCCCTTACCATTGGGCTCGATAACATCAGGAAGGGTTTTGCCCTTATCTTTCTGGACATCGCAGCCGCCTTTGACTCGGTGGACCACAAGATACTCCTATCACGCCTCACTGAGAAGGGTCTTCGTGGCAACGCTCTAGCTTGGTGCGCCTCATATCTGAATAACAGATGGCAACATGTCCGCTCCGGATCCTCTTTATCGGACCCTTTCCCACTAGAAAAAGGCGTTCCCCAGGGCTCATCCCTCTCAGCACTTTTATTCAATATCTATATGCAGCCCATCTGCAATCTTATCCGGTCCTTTAACATCAACTGCCTAGTATATGCTGATGATGTCCTAATGTTCACCCCAATAGACACAGATCACCCAAATCTCGACCAGCTCTCCTCTTGCTTCAATGCCGTCACAGATTGGCTACACAACCAAATGCTCAGAATAAATCTGAAAAAGACAGAAGTTCTATTCATCGGAAGAAACCAGTCATTCACTCCCCCATCTTCAATCAAAGTGAACAACGCAGAACTCCTCTCCAAGACAACGATCAAATACTTAGGCGTAACACTGGACCAGCACCTGGACATGCATGCTCATATAGACAATACAATCAGAACAATATACCACAAATTACGGACACTACGCCTCATAAAGAACACCCTTGAACCAAACGACTTCAGAACAGTCTTCCAGGCCATAATCATGCCCCACTTCGATTACGCCAACCCCATCCTACTTGGACTCCCAAAGAGCTCGATAAACCCCTTACAGCTTGCGATGAATACCGCAGCAAGAACCCTCTATGGCGCATCTCGCAGAGAACATATCACCCCTATCCTGAAGAGCTTGCACTGGCTCCCCGTCCAGTACAGGATCACATTTAAGATCCTCACTTTGACCTTCAAAGCAGTCAACTGTATCACCGCAAATATATTGTCAGATATGATCCAACTTACTCCAAACAACAGATTAAGAAGAACCACATCCTGCAATACCATCCTCCTTCCAAAAGCCATCACAAAATGCAACAAATCCACTAGAAAGCGTGCCTTTGCCTTTTTCGCCCCTTCTTGCTGGAACTCCCTCCCAACAGAAATCCGCAGCATAAATAACCTCCCCCAGTTCAGAAAAGCCCTCAAACTGCAATTATTTATACAACACTTTGGTAACTCCGACAGCATCACCTAGACAGTACCACATGATCTTATAGTCTAACAAGCCAACGCTGTCTAACCAATTTCCGATGAAAACTCGTCACCTCCCCCATCTATCCCCCTTAGGGCCTGTATCATAAACTTAGATGTGATGCAATCCCTGTGTATATAATGTATAAAGTTCACCTGTTACCCTTGTTTAAATCTCCCTTTGTTTGCTATGTATGAAGTTCACCTGTTATCCATGTTTAAACTCCCTGTTCTATGTAAGTTCAATGTATGGCTGTTCCTCATTGTACAAACTTGTTTATTGTAAACCGTGCTGATGCTGAATAGTGCGGTATAGAAAAACCTTAAATAAATAAATAAATAAATAAATAAATAAATAAATATTATCAGAGGAACAGATAATGCTAAAACAGCATTTATGCTCATCTTCATGGACATATCCTCTGCTTTTGATACTATCTCCCACAGTATCATGCTACATCACCTTCTTGGAATTGGCCAGCATAACATCACACTTGCATGGTTTCAATCCTACCTTTCCAACTGACAACAGCAAGTCAAATGCAGAACAAACAAATCAACACCTTTCACCATAGACCAAGGAGTTCCACAAGATCCATCCCTTTTATTTAACCTATACATACAGCCTATTTGCGACATCATCAAAAAACACAAAGTCCATTAAAGATTATATGCTGATGACATGATGATGTACGCCCCACTCGAAATACACAGACCGGACCTTTCAACCATAACATCATGCGTGGAGGACATGATCACTTGGCTCAACAACAACCGCCTATCCATAAACTACAAAAAGACAGAGGCACTCTTCAACCCAAGGAACACCACAATTGCCACACCACAATCAATCATACAGCAACAACCCATAACAGTCAAAAAAGAAATCAAATACCTAGGAATCATCATGGATCAACACCTCACCATGGAGCCTCACATAAAAAAGTCCACCTCAAAAGCCTACCATAAGATAAAAGTAACCAAGAGGTAAAACTGTTTCTGGACCAAGATCATTTCCACATCATCTGCCAAGCAACCATCACCCCAATATTTAACTACTGCCACTCAGTCTACCTGGGGCTGCCAAAACAAACCATCATGCCACTTCGAATAGCACAAAACACAGTAACTCGACTCATCACATGAACACCCAAACATGAACACATCATTCCTATCCTTGACCAGCTACATTGGCTCCCAATACACTCTCGTGTCAGATTCAAATCAACCTTAAACATCATCAAAATCCTTCAACACTCATCAGTCAACACCTTACAAGACTGCATAATAAGAGACACCAGCATGCTTGAAGGCTGAAGGGACCATGTCAGTGGAAAGCGAGAGGTTGCTAATATGTGAGAAAATTGGCCATTTAGCTCTACTCGCTGCCTTCTATCTTTTAACCAGTTTCTCATCTACAATACTACACTGCCTCCAATCCTCTGACTTTTTAATTTTGCCAAGAGTCTCTCATGAGGGACCTTGTTAAAGGTTTTCTGAAAATCCAGTTACACTATATCATCTGGCTCACCTTTGTCTACCTGTTTATTCACACCTTCAAAAAAATATAGCAGATTAATAAAACAAGATTTTCTTTGGCTAAAACCATGTTGGCTTTCTTCCATTAGACCATGACTATATACATGATTAGAAATTTTATTCTTTATAATGGTTTCTACCCCTGGAACCCTTTTTAAATATTGGCGTTACATTGGCCATTCTCCACTCTTCAGGTACTACAGTTGATTTTAATGATAGTTCACAGATTACTAATAGTACAGTAGGTCTGCAATCTCATATTTTAGTTCTTTCGATATCCTTGGATGTATACCATCCGGTCCAGGTGATTTGGTACTCTTCGGTTTATCAAATAGTTGTAATACATCATCCCGGTTTATTGATATTTCTTTCAGTTCTTCCAAATCATCACCTTTATATACCTTTTCTGGCACAGGTTAATTCCCTACATCTTCTTCAGTAAAGACCAAAGCAAAGCATTCAGTCTCTCCACTATGGCCTTGTCTTCACTAAGTGCCCCTTATACTCCACTATCATCCAATTGTCCAACTGACTGTCTCATAGGTATTTTTGCTACAAATGTACTTGAAAAAGTTTTTATTATGCATTTTTGCTTCCACAGCAAGCTTTTTTTAAAATTCTCTCTTTGTCTGCCTTATCAATGTTTTGCATCTAACTTGGCAATGCTTATGTTGTTTTCTGTTTTTGTCATTTGACTCCTTTTCCATTTCCTGAAAGATGCTTTTTTGGCTACAACAGCCTCTCTGACCTCGCCTTTAAGCCATGCTGGCAGTTTTTTGGCCTTCTTTCCGCTTTCTTAAAGTGTGGAATACATCTGTTCTGGGCTCCCAAGATAGTATTTTTAAACAATACCCACACTTTATGCCCCTGTTGAAAGTTAAATGGGAGTACTGTGGATTTCCTTGCCGTCCTTCTTTCATTTATTAAATCAAATGTTACTACTATTAGTACTACTACTGAGCATTTGTAAAGTGCTACAAGACATATGCAGCGCTGCACAGACAAGTAAGAGACAGTCCCTGCTCATCAGAGCTTACAATCTAGTCAAGACAGACAACACAAGGGAAACACATGCTATGATCACTATTGCCAAGTGGCCCCAACACCCTTATCTCTTGCACCAGATCTGCATGCCACTAAGGACATGGTCCAAAATAGCTACCCCTCTTGTCGGTTCATGAACCAGCTGCTACAAGAAGAGGTCATTTATTTCATCTAGAAACTTAATCTCCCTAGCATGTCCTGCTGTGACATTGACCCAGTCTATACCCGGGTAATTGAAATGACAGTGTTGTATTACAGTGTTGTAATTTTTGTTAGCTTCCCTGATTTCAGCATTTCATTCTCCATGTTCGCCATCTCCATCTGTTCAGCATTTCATTCTCCATCTGTTCATTAAATATTAACAGGACAGGTAGGAGTGGCTGCAGCAAGATGAAGAGACTTCAGCCAAGGGGGCAGATCCCTTTGGCCACACACCCCAGACAAAGGGTGCAAGATGGGTTAGCAGGGGTCATGTGATACTCATGGTTCACAGGTGCTCATAATTCCCAATGGTGCCTTATGTGAAAGAGCACCCCAGGCAATGGTACTGTTTGCCCTACCCTAAATATGGCCCTGGAAGGACATTCACTAGATTTGGCAAGTGGAAAGAAAATGTGAATAACTCACATGAGTTTGTAAATTAGAAACATTGGATTGATATTTTCAGAGAACTGAGCTTCAAAAAAAAAAATTTCCCCTGCTTTCTAAGGGGAAACCATTAGAAGCTGTGAGCTGTTCGAATATCGATCATCATTCTATTTCAAAAGCATCCTAATAACACAGACCATAGAGAAGAGAAAAATAGTGAAAGCAACCATGAAAGAAGGTATTAAAAGTTACCTTCAAAGCAACCTTCTCCCCACTTCCAAACCATCCATCTACACTAAGAAACATTCATACAAACCCCCACATCCTCAATCTCCACACGTGAACACACTCAATACTCATACACTCTAACACACACTCCATACGTATCCCATATGCACAGTCCTCCACATTCCTTAACATGCTCCACAACATATACTTCCCATACACAAACACACGCACACACATATATATGTACAGACCTACATAACTTCACCCATACACTATCACTCACACATACACTTTACCATCACTCATCCTATACACTATGACATGCATATCTCCAGACATTCCAAAGACTTCCTACACCTTCATCCACACATTCACCATCACAGCCACATGTACTTCTCATAAACTCACCTTCCCATTCACACTTGTTTATTTATGTCACCTATTTTATATACTGCTGATCCATATCACCTCTACATTTAGTAGTGTACTATAAACATACATAATAGAATTTCCTAAATAGTCTCTCATATGAGACTTTGTCAAACCAGGGAAGCCAGGTTTCAAATCTTGCCAATGTTTTTTGCATGCATAAATGTCACAACGAGTGTACTTTGGTCGCTATTTTATAAGAACAATAAAGGGATAGGGTCAGAGGTGGAATAAGTCTCCTAGACATGGGAGGCCAGTGTGGTGGGACAGGCACCAGCACAGTGAGTGGGGCAGGCCTGATTAAGGGGTTGGGCTGTGGGGAAAGGGGCACCCAGGTGAAATGTGGCTGATTGTGGCTCTGGCATGGAGCTGCGGTGCCATACAGTGGGACACCATGGCTCCATGCAGGAGCCAAGCTGAACTAGTCAGGCAGAGCTCTGGATGTCCAGGATGTCTGAACCAGGGCATGTCCTGGACATCCAGGCCCTATACCTCGATTCTGCTCCCGCAGTGCCATCTAGCCCCCATGGGAGCAGAATCAGGTGTATCACCAGGCCATCCAGATTTCTGGATGTCTGGACAGCTCAGATGTGCACCTACGGAATTGGCTTCTAGGTGACCACAATTTGATTGCAAGATGGTTCTATGGTGTGGTACAATTCTAATGGTCTTTGCGTACTATAGGATCTGCAATAGATACAGCACTGCCTCTCAGAGCCCTATCTTGATCTTTAGATGTTTTCTGTGTTTTACAACACCTTTTGCACTTCAGTAAATCAAATTTGTGAAGTGGCACTTTGTAATCGCTTCTATTTCTTAACAAAGAAGAGAAAATCGTGCTGGTGCTCTGCTTCAGTTTTCTACTGAGCTGTTGACATCATCAGCCATGGGATTTTGGAGAAAGGAGACAGGGATAGCCTTTTTTGATTCCCTGTCAAGAAATTTCAACATGATTAGTGAAGTAAGTTGTGCTTCTGCTTTTACCCAGACCCAAAGCATCGCCAGTGCATCTGAAAATGAATGAAAAGAATGAGAATTTGGTTTATTCCCTTGATCATTTGGATTTTTTAAATGTATATGAATGGAAAATGTCTTCATTCATCACACTTTACCAATCATGTGAAAATGAATGCACATCACTACCCAATACCAATTTCAGATTATTCTTAGCTTGGCCTGACAAATGATATTATGAACTACAAGGAATACAGTTTTCTCAAGGACAGGTACGATTACTAGAAGTTTGTTTAGCATACACCTAAAAAGTTGTCATATTATACTGTATCAGTTATATTAATAGTAAAGCACCAACAAGAAAACAATGCATCATTTTAATGTTTTTCCTTCCCTTCAAGTTTCTTCCTTGCACATAATGTATCATTTAGAAAAAATGAAAACAGCTTTACGCCAGAGGTTTCTCGATTGGGTGTGCAATTTAAGCTAAAGTACCCATGTAAGTGTTCTGTGTTATATAACTCTAAGCAATTTCTTTTTTTTTGAACCCCCAATTGATTGCATTTCTCCAGGGAAGGGAGGCGGTTGGGGTTTGAATCCCATACCGGCTGCCATATAATTAACTTCTTTGCTCCTCTGGGAAGGTCTTTTGGATAGGATCTTATGTTATTACTTTGTATAACAATTTCTTTTTTCTTGGGACCATATTGTGGTTTAGTATATTGGGGTCTATACCAGCTTGTTTGTCATTTCCTTTTATAATTGTGATTATTATTTATATTTCTTTATTCATCCATGTTCAGTTTATTCTGAATTATATTGGAAAATCAATAAAGTTTAAATTAAAAAAATGAAAAAATGAAAACAAACAAGGATATGCAAAAAGTGCAGGGAATTCTGTGGGGAAACTTGACAGCTTTAAGGAAATCTGAATTAATGATAGCAGTGGTATAATTTATCAGTATAGAAAGTAAAACCAGTGTATTGCCCATATTGCTTTCATTTAATCTTTTGTCATTTCATATTTAATTTAATCTCACTGCTCCTGGGCCCAACACTAGTATTACATTATGGGGATATGGGTGGCACAGATGAATGCGCTAAGTACAGTGACGATGATTAGAAATGAGGCTTCCTGCAGTAACCCCAGCAGTGGGCAATCAGTAGACATCCATTACCATTGCATTTTTACATTTGTACATTCCATAATTCAGTTCGTCTTTTGGTAGTATTATATAGCAAGTGCTATATTTGAATTATTCTTTGGATTCATAGAGATAACAAATGCATCCTTATTTCAATCAAATATTTTTTTAATTAAAAAACAGATTTGCCTCAATAAGATTCAGCCTTTTCACAGGTTCTGTACCCCTTGATAGCATTTACTGGTGTCCAGCAGATAGCTGTATGTTCATGTCTCTGTTGATTAACATGCTTCATGCTCAAGAGATTATCTAATTTTCTCTTAAAACTCTTCAATAACGTTGATTACACAACCCTGCTATTTAGAAGATTTAACAACTCAATCTGTTTAATGCCTTAGAATCACACTGGAGGCAAAGATAAAATGAAGAAAGCGGCCATGAACTGTATTGGCTAGAACTTGCTGGGCTCCTCTTGGCTCCCGTGACTCTCTAGCCCTGCATCTGGGAAATTCAGCATCATTCATTATCAATGTTTCAATGTCTCAGAGCCACCCTAGAGACAGTGTGATGGCAGCGGCACACAACAAAGGGTCACAGTACAGTAAAAGAACTATTGGGCTGGAGCAGAATGATAAGGACCTTTGCTGACAACTGGACATAAAAGAAAAGGATGGCAGCCACTGAATGCAGACCTCCATTTCCCTGGTAGAGGCAGAAGCCAACTTGCACACACATCACTCACTACATGGTTAATCTTTACTGCTCAAAGATGTGGTTTACTCAAAATCTTCCCTGTATCTCCCCTGT
The DNA here is from genome assembly GCA_033557465.1 of Ichthyophis bannanicus. NCBI lineage: Eukaryota > Metazoa > Chordata > Amphibia > Gymnophiona > Ichthyophiidae > Ichthyophis > Ichthyophis bannanicus. The sequence continues at coordinate 586,863,604 of CM066033.1, read as the reverse complement.
CACCACCTCAATTGCAACTCAATACATATTCCCAATGCTCCACTCCTAAAGAACATAAGAACATAAATAATGTCATACTGGGTCAGACCAAGGTTCCATCAAGCTCAGTATCATGTTTCCAACAGTGACCAATCCAGATCATAAGTACCTGGCAGTTTCCCAAAACGTACACAGGTTCCAGAATACTTGTCCCAGGGTAAGCAGTGGATATCCTGGATCCTAATGGTTTATGGACCTTTCCTCCAGAAATATGTCCAAACCTATTTTAAACCCAGCTATACTAACAGCTCTTACTACATCTTCCAGTAACAAATTCCAAAGTTTGATTATGCATTCAGTGAAAAAATATGTTCCCTTATTAGTCTTAAATAGGTTACTTTGTAACTTCATTGCATGCCCCCTAGTCTGTCTACTTTTTGATGGTGTAAACAACTGATCTACATTTACCCATTCCATGCCAATCATTAATTTATAGACCTCTATCATATCTCCCCTCAGCCGCCTCTTTTCCAAGTTGAAGAGCCCTAACCTTTTAAGCCTTTTCTTATAGAGGTATCCTTCCATCCATGTTACCATTTTGGTGGCTCTTCTCTGTACCTCTTCTAATTCGCTATATCCTTTTTAAGATATGGCAACCAGAATTGCACATATTCATGGTGCGGTCGCACCATGGAATGATACAGAAGCATTATAATATCCTTGGTGTTATTCTCCATTCCTTTCCTTTGTGGAGGCCCCTGGCCCAGGCAACAGCCTATGGGCTTAGGGCTGCACTTGTTAGTCCTTTAATTATAGAGTTTTCTTCCTCATCCAGCGCCGGGGCTGCTGGGATTTGTAGTTGTGTTGTTCAGAAAAACGAGTAGTGTGGAGACCGAGGGTTTACAAGGCAAAACACAGGAATTTATTTCTTTTCCAAAAGAGCATTAAGGCTCAACGCAAACAAACAGGATTCTCTCTCCAAACAATAATCCATAGGCATTTATACCAAACAAAACAATGTAGCTGCTTTTACTAGCCTTTTAACATAGGTTGCTATTTTTCAAAGGATTCAGCAATCAAACATGGTTTTCTCCTTTCTTCAAACCCAAAAGAAAATATCCTCTCTTCAGCAAACAGGGTTCTTAGCATTCCTGGCTAAACACGATTCTCCCTGTTTTCACACTGCCTTCTAGGACATTCAGGTTATAGCTTTTCTTCTTATCCAAGAACTTTTATTCTGCCTTCTTGCACAGAGAACAATCCATTACTGAATCTTCAGAGCTTTCATCAGATTCATAATAGTCTATCTGCATTTCTTCAGGACCTGTGCCTGGTAAATCTGGCTCTAAACCAGCATGAGAAACTTCAGGCTTAATATTCTCTAAAAGTTCCAGAACCTTTCTCCACTGAGGCTTTTCCCTATGCAAAGGGTTTCCACAAGGAATGTGGAGATTCTTCTCTTGCATCAAACGACACAATGCCTCTAACTGGCTCACAGCACTTTTGGCTACACTTTTATTCACACACCTTTTTGGAAGTTGCAGCTCTTTAGCTGTTTCAGGAACAGTCGTCACTGCAGCCTGAACCTTGTCAGCACTTCTCTCTGGCACAGCTCTCCTAGTTTTAAAACCAATTGCAGTTTCCTTGCAATCTTGGCTTTCTTTCTGACTAGGGCTTTCACCTCTGAGAATCCCCCGGAATTCTCCACCCTTCTCCTCTATAGTGAACTCTCTGGGCCTTTCTCTGGTGCTTCTCTCACCACTGAATTCTCCAGCATGCTGCTTCCCTGTCTCTCCCTTTCCAGGGTGTCGCTTCGTGTGCTGCCCTCTCGTAGTGCTGCCCCTCTCAAGCTGAGTCTGAGACTCTCTTCCCATGGTGCTGCCCCTCTCAGACTGAGACTGAGACTGACTTCCTTCTGTTTCCCTGGGTTTATAAGAGTGTCTCTGAACTACCGTGCACTGCCCTTCCCCCAGGTGTCTCTCATTAGTTTCCAAGCCTGCCCTTAGATTAGCAGAGCTTGGGTGTGTCCTATCCTCAGTAGCTGCGTGTTTTTTTTCCTTGCCTGCACTTTGAGAGCTACTGATTCCTTGCCTGTTTCTTTCTTTAAATGTAAATGTCTGATTTTCTCCCAATTCCATGGGCTCAGCCATACTCTCCTCATCACACATCCCCCCCCCCCTTAAGATATTACGGGCTGGCGTTGCAGAACCCGCACAGCTAGTAATTCTTGCTGGGATCTTACGGCCTGTCTGCCACTTTTCAGTCTTATGTTCTCTTGTGGCTAAATGAGCCAACGCCATTCGCTCATGCCAAGGTCTCAATACATTGATATGATAGACCTGCTGTCGCCCCCTTCTATTTTCTATGGAGTAAGACACCAGCCCTACTTGTTTTACTATCCTATAGGGCCCCTTCCATTTACTTTCAAACTTGGGACTGGCCCCCACCACCATTACTATTACTTTTTCTCCTATCTCCAGTTGGCGTGGCTTTGTATGTCGATCATAATAACTTTTCTGACGTGCCTGGCTGGCCTTTAAATTCTCTCCCGCCACTTGGGAGGTCCAGTGTAACCGTCCTCTCAGGTCTCTCAAGAACTGGGGTACCCCTACTTCCTCTAGGTCCAGCTCAACCCACTGTTCCCGCAGTATATCCAGGATGCCCCGTGGTGCCCGCCCATACATTAACTCATAAGGTGAAACGCCTAAGGATGCCTGTTTTTGCTCTCTACAAGCATACAAAACAAAAGGGAGCATCGTATCCCAGTCCGACATGTTCCCCTCTAAACCCCTCCTCAACATCTTCTTCATTGTTTGGTTTACTTTTCCACCAGTCCATTTGACTGCAGATGATAGGCAGCGGTTCTAACATGACGGATTCCAAAAGCATCCCACACTTGAGCTAGATGGCGAAACATGAAATTACTGCCCCTATCTGTCAGGACTTCACGTGGGAATCCCACTTCACAGAATAACTTCACCACTTCGGAGGCTATGGTTTTTGCCGATATATTACGTAGTGGAATGGCCCATGGGAACCTCGTGGCTGGGTCCACTATGACCAACATATACTGGAACCCTTGGGGTGTCTTTATCAAGGGTCCTACTATATCCATAGCCATTCGGTGAATGGGCTCAGATATCACTGGCATGGGTAACAAAGGCATCTCCGGTGGACGAATTGAGGTGACTCGGCATGAAGAGCACGACTCGCAGAATCTTGAGGCCTCTTCAAAAACACCGGGCCAGTAAAAGCGAGCTAATATCTGGTCCAGGGCGCCATGTACTCCTTTGTGACCTCCTACAGGATGGTCATGAGCTAGTCTTAAAGCTAGTGTCTTGAACGTTGTAGGGACTACAAGTTGCTTACGGATATTCCCTGTATGGGGATCTAAACCTTTCCAATATAACACATCCCCGTCTAACAAAAACCTGGGTAAGGTTTCTGACCCCCTTTTGGCGTACTCAAAAGCCCATGAAAGAGCGGGATCAGCTTGCTGCTCCTTGGGAAAGAATGGGAATTTTTCTACTAGTTCAGCCGGGACCCATGGCAGGTCTTGGCCGGCCTCTACCTCGGCCCTATTCCGGGACCTACACTGCCCCTCCTGGCGTTTCTCCCCTCTCCCCTTCTTTCTCTTACCTATAGAGGGAGTTATCAGGTCCCCATGGGATGGTAAATCCTCTACCATCTCATCTGGGGGTTCCTCTACCTCCTCTAGGGCCTTGGACTGTGCTCGGGTAGATACCATGCCTACCTTTTGCTGTAGCCCCTCTTCCAGACCCTCCCTGAATTGGGGCCAATCCCTCCCCAATACCAGGGTATGTGGTAACCTGGGCACAATAGCTACAGGGATTTTCTTCTTCATGCCTAAACCCTTCACTAGAATGCTACGTATGGGATAAAAGGATGACGCCTCATGGATACACCTGATCTTTACCTTTCCTTCAGGTTGGGGTTGGACTATGTTGGAGCAGGATTCAATCTCTAGCCAGAGTTTTATGGACATCATACTTTGATCTGCTCCTGAGTCTAACAAAGCTTCGGTGGGAATGCCTTAAACCTCTACCGATAGAAGAAAATCTTCCCTGGTCTCCTTTGAATGGGCAGTTATCAAAACAGTCCTCACTTTACAATCCCTTTTCAGGTGCCCCTCACATGAAAAACATTTTTTCCTTATGGAATAGCTCTTAAACATAGGCATACACATTTTCATCTCGTCCCCTTTTTGCCTTACCTTCCTTTCTGATGGTACAGAATCTGCCATTATGGAAGCATCCCTTTTTCCCTGTCCGGCCCATTCTGCTTCTATAAAGCGTTCTGCCAATAAGGTTGCTTCAGTAGTGTTCCGGCAGTTCTATAAAATCAGGAAGGTTTGGAGGTCCTTCGGGACTGCGGCCATAAATTGCTATAGAACAATGCTGTCAATGAGAGATTCTATCGTTTTGGTCTCCGGTGTTAGCCATTTTAATACCAAGCTCTTAATCCTTTGGCAAAGAGCTCTTGGCATCTCACCAGGCTTCAACTTAGTATCTCTTAGCAATCGGTGATATACCCTGGGTGTTAGACCTAGGCGGTCTCTTATGGCACGCTTCAGCTCATCATAATCATTGGCAAGATCTAGAGGCATGGCCCTGTATGCCGCCAATGCTTCCCCCGTAAGCGATGAGGCCAGGCGTACAGCCCATTGCTCCTTTGGCCATCCGATTATGTGTGCCACCCTATCAAATGCTTCAATAAAGTCGTCAATATCCTCATTTTCTGTTAACTGTCCAAACGAAAATGTCCCGCTAGAGTGTGAGCCTAGCTCACATGTATTTAATGCTCCTCTGGAACCTGTGATTGTCCGTGCTGCTTCTGACGCTTTCTCCTGCGCTCCCAGCCACGCTCCCATCATCTCCAGTAAAGGCTTCTGCTGCGCCTGCATTACCGCTGCGGTCTGTTCCTGGGCCTGTATGGATATCTCTCGCTGTTTTTCAAATTGTCCAGCCATCCATTGCAACAGCTCCTTGCATTCCATGGCTGCGGCCATTCTGTAACAAGAAAAGACAGAAAAAGAAAAAAAACACACCAAGTACGGCACAAAAAACACCAACTTCTTCTCTGGTTTATACCAAATAAGTGCTATACCCTTGTACCGGTATCCTTTTAAAACCCCCTTATTTACGGGTTACCTGGTACAGGTGAAGATTCCAGCTTCTCAGCAATGAAGGTCACCGCCTTGTCCTCCGTGACTCCGGCTTTTGGACCTCGGCTGTGATTCAGCTTTTAATCCTCAGCAGGGCTTCGGTAGTTAGCATTGTCATTTTGTTGAACTCTTGAGTGGTTGGAAATCCTGGTGCATGTGTAGGGAAAAGATCCGAAAAACTACGCCACCTGTGGAGGCCCCTGGCCCAGGCAACAGCCTATAAGCCTAGGGCTGCACTTGTTAGTCCTTTAATTATAGAGTTTTCTTCCTCATCCAGTGCCGGGGCTGCTGGGATTTGTAGTTGTGTTGTTCAGAAAAACGAGTAGTGTGGAGACCAAGGGTTTACAAGGCAAAACACAGGAATTTTTTTTTCTTCCAAAAGAGCATTAAGGCTTAATGCAAACAAACAGGATTCTCTCTCCAAACAATAATCCATAGGCATTTATACCAAACAAAACAATGTAGCTGCTTTTACTAGCCTTTTAACATAGGTTGCTGTTTTTCAAAGGATTCAGCAATCAAACATGGTTTTCTCCTTTCTTCAAACCCAAAAGAAAATATCCTCTCTTCAGCAAACAGGGTTCTTAGCATTCCTGGCTAAACACGATTCTCCCTGTTTTCACACTGCCTTCTAGGACATTCAGGTTATAGCTTTTCTTCTTATCCAAGAACTTTTACTCTGCCTTCTTGCACAGAGAACAATCCATTACTGAATCTTCAGAGCTTTCATCAGATTCATAATAGTCTATCTGCATTTCTTCAGGACCTGTGCCTGGTAAATCTGGCTCTAAACCAGCATGAGAAACTTCAGGCTTAATATTCTCTAAAAGTTCCAGAACCTTTCTCCACTGAGGCTTTTCCCTATGCAAAGGGTTTCCACGAGGAATGTGGAGATTCTTCTCTTGCATCAAACGACACAATGCCTCTAACTGGCTCACAGCACTTTTGGCTACACTTTTATTCACACACCTTTTTGGAAGTTGCAGCTCTTTAGCTGTTTCAGGAACAGTCGTCACTGCAGCCTGAACCTTGTCAGCACTTCTCTCTGGCACAGCTCTCCTGGTTTTAAAACCAATTGCAGTTTCCTTGCAATCCTGGCTTTCTTTCTGACTAGGGCTTTCACCTCTGAGAATCCCCTGGAAGTCTCCACCATTCTCCTCTAGAGTGAACTCTCTTGGCCTTTCTCTGGTGCTTCTCTCACCACTGAATTCTCCAGCATGCTGCTTCCCTGTCTCTCCCTTTCCAGGGTGTCGCTTCGTGTGCTGCCCTCTCGTAGTGCTGCCCCTCTCAAGCTGAGTCTGAGACTCTCTTCCCATGGTGCTGCCCCTCTCAGACTGAGACTGAGACTGACTTCCTTCTGTTTCCCTGGGTTTATAAGAGTGTCTCTGAACTACCGTGCACTGCCCTTCCCCCAGGTGTCTCTCATTAGTTTCCAAGCCTGCCCTTAGATTAGCAGAGCTTGGGTGTGTCCTGTCCTCAGTAGCTGCGTGTTTTTTTCCTTGCCTGCACTTTGAGAACTACTGATTCCTTGCCTGTTTCTTTCTTTAAAGGTAAATGTCTGATTTTCTCCCAATTCCATGGGCTCAGCCATACTCTCCTCATCACACCTTATGATTCCTAATATTTGCTTTCTTGGCCATCACTGTACATTGGAAGGAGATTTCAACGTGTTATCCATGATGATGCCTAAATCTTTTTCCTGGGTGCAAGGTTCCTAATGTGGAACCTTGCATCATGTAATTGTAGTTCGGGTTGTTCTTTTTTAGGTGCATAACTTTGTGCTTGTCTGCATTAAATTTTTATCTGCCACTTGGCTGTCCCGTCTTCCAATTAATCAAAGTCCTCTTGCAATTTTTCACAATCCTTGTGTGTTTTAACAACTTTGAATAATTTTGTGTCATCTGCAAATTTCATCTCCTCACTCATTATTCTCATTATCAGGTCATTTATGAATATGTTAAAAGCAGCAAGTCCAGCACAGATCCCTTGGATATACCACTATTCACCTTTCTCCATTGGGAAAATTGGCCATTTAGCCTTACTCTCTGCTTTTTATCTTTTAATCAGTTCCTGATCCACAGCAGTACATTGCCTCCTATTCCATGAATTTTTAATTTCACCAAGAGTCTCTCATGAAGGACCTTGTCAAAGGCTTTCTGAAAATCCAGATACACTATGGGGTATGTTTACTAAACCGCGGTAATGTTACCTGCGTTTGGTTCCGCGGTAATGGTACAGATGCCCATGGTGCCTTATAAGGTGCCCTGTTAGGTGCCTTATACAGTGCCTTATAAGGTGCTTTGTAATGTGCCTTATAAGGTGCCTTGCAAGGTGCCTCATAAGGCGCTTTGTAAGGCGCCCTATAGGGCTCCTTAGGCTAAGCGCAGTATTAGGTACCCATGGACAAGGCACCTTAGAAGGCATCCTGGGCTATGGAACCATAGGTTAAGTGTGCCCTAAGGGCTGTAAGGTGCTTCAGGATGACATGCATGACCTGTGAGGCATAGAGACAGATGTAGCCCTAACACTAGATAGAGCACCGAGGAAAGGCAATGAACAGGTGAGTGAAGGAGGGAGAGCTGGGAGCTGTTGGACCTGCCATATCTGTGGGCATCCCATGTGGCTGCCAGTACTGTTGACAAACATGGTGGGGGCAACTGTACCACAGCACAGGGTGTTGGAAATGTAAAGTACTGGAAAGACAGTGGGTGGCAGGCGATGGGAATCCGTGTCCCCCAGTGGAGGCGGAGGTGGCAGGATAGTTACAATGATGGGTGGACAGAGCAGTGGTGGTGCCATGAAGATCAGGCACAGGTGAGGCAAGCACGAAGAGGCACAATGCAGGAAAGGGTAGCAGTGCAGGACATGGGGTGGCAGCCTGCACCGGCAGACAGGACTCTACACAGCTTACAGATGCAGATAGAGGGACCGAAGGAATGTTGGCAACTGTGGCGAGGGTATTATGGGCTGGAAGCACAGCTCTGCTAAAATATGACTGTTACAGGTGTGCAAACTATTTGAGTAGGACAGGCATGAAAGGAAGGAACAAGGAGGAATTGAACCCATGAACACTGCTGACAACGACATTGTACTAACCAATAGGCTATACTTCTATGGCGCATCTCACACCAATGGCTGGGTACAGAAGGACTGCAGGTCACCACACAAACTGTCTTCTCTGAGTGTCAGGATAGGGTAACCCCCACCAGTACCCATGATGCAATGCACCTGCTGAATAGCTGTCTATAGCTGATCACCAAATGGGGTCTGCACCTCTCTGGTACCTCAGCTTGGAAAGATGAACTGACAGTGCGTGATACTGGCACAGAGAAGCTACAGACCATGCCATTGTGCAGGTTCTGTGTTCACCTTGAGGGATAGGATGGGTGCCCAGCACTAGGTCCACAGTACATGTGGTGCTAGAGATAGGTCCTGCTGTATGTCCCTGTCACTACCAGTGTGTGACAGGTGTTCTTTGCAGTACATCTGAAGGTAATTTGGTGTCCATCTGTATTCTGCAGTCACAGGTGGCCATCTGGGATCAGACACCACCCAGATTAGTGCATACCCAGTATTAGGATCTGGCTGACATGGGCACCTGTTATCAGGGCAGAGGGGTTTCTAGACTTGCATGAGGTTTGTGTAGCAGTGCCTCTACTGGTCAAAGTAGTATACACTATATACCCCAAAGGGCCTACAAGCACCCCTGCTTGTAGGTAAGGGACAGGTGCCTGAGCCCCAGTGAAACAACCTCCATCCTGCTGGTATAAGACAGCCCGCCAGAATTGGTGGGCCAGAGCCATACCTGTGACTGGGGCAGGGGCAGACCAGCAGTAATGATGGGGTTAAGTCTGGAAAACCCCAACTGTCTCACACCACCATCTGCCACTCACCAGCAGACAGCACAGTCAGACTACACCTGCAGCACCCTACAAGGTGTTCCAACCATTCACAGTCTAACTGCAGATAGTCTACTAGCCAGTCCATACTCACAAAAAAACTATGTGCACCAAGCAGGCATCTCATTGATTAGGTCCAAGCACTGAGAACATACAGACATCACTAGAGGCAGATAGTGTAGAGTGCTATGTGGGAACCCAGACATGCCATGGTCACTGTCAGTCAGAGTGAGTGTCCTCCCAGCATGACATGCTGTGGCCACCCTGTCCATGCAGGTGGTGGTCAGGCACTACATTGTCCCAGCCATTGCCCCACACCCTGTGAAGATGCATCCTGGCCAATTCGCCCTGTCCGGGCCATACCCACAATACCTTGCTCCTCATTATGCACATATTCAGGCTAACGCTGGTAACAGTGGGACATTGTGGGCCTAGTGAGGTGTGGGCAGGCCCACCACACTGGTCCTGATCACAGTGCTGACATTGATAAACTGTACAGGAGGTAGTAGTAGTGCACGGGTGATAACTGCAGCTCTGTGCTGGGGCCAACCCTGACTCTTCATGCAGCATTGGATTGTGGAGCCTGTGTGAGTGGGTGTTTGTATCCCTGTTCACCGCTGCTTTAGGCTTTGCACATGTTGTTGCATCTGCATTGTAGGGTAGAATGTAGGGACATGCTCTGCAGGATCCACAGCTGGGACTTGAACTTGTGACCCTCTGCTTCTGCAAACACTGGCTGTGTGTACTGCACTACATATGTACAGTAGTCCCTGGAGCTACCTGTATTTTTCCTCAGCCATACCTTTTATGTTGCACTGCACACCACGTACTGCTACAGGGCATGGCCTTGGTCCACTGCAGGCAGGTGCCACTGCCCCCTCCAGCACAGTCACACACACCCCTGCCATGCTGACATGACCATATGCTGTTGGTGCTGGTAGTGCGCAGTCCCAGGCCATCCACGGTGTGGGTAGGCGGTTGCCTAGGGAGCGGGGTCTGGGGTGGGGAAGAATACATGGACATCCTCACATCCGCACCATCACCACCTGCCAATATTATGTCCCTTCCCCTTGGGGGAGGGTTGGCTGAGGGGATGTCCCCCTATGCCCCATTTGCACCATAACCATAGTGGCCTTTCATACTTGGGCACTATGCTGTTGCTGCAAATGGAACAATACTATCACTTTTCTTGGGCTCCCTGCCTATGCTGTGTATTGCTGACACTGAAATGGTTTCTTTCTCTTGCAAATGTGTGCTAACGCCAGTTTTTTAGTCGCGGTAAGATTCAGCCCTTCAGTTCCCCGCATTAGTGTGGACGGGGCCTCTCCCCACGCTCTCCCTGCCCATTGACCCCTTCTCTCTGCCCTCTCTCCACCCTCTGCGGGACTTACCACGGCTGGGAACGCTAACGTGCATTATGTAACGTTTACGCACATTAACGTTACCTATCACGTGTTAATGTAGCATCTGCTACGTTAACGTGGTTTAGTAAACATACCCCTATATGAACCAACTCATCTTTACCCACCTGTCTATTCATACGTTAAAAAAAATATAACAGATTAGTAAGACAAGAGTTTCCTTGGCTAAATCCATGTTGTCTTTCTTCCATTAAGCCATGACTATCTACATGTTCAGTAATTTGTTTCTTTATAATGGTTTCTACTATTTTGCTCGGTACTGATGTCAGACACATTTGCCTGTTGTTTCACGGATCACCCTTGGAACCCCGTTTTAAAAATTTGGCATTACTCAGAAAGGAAATAAAATCCCAGAGGTCTATTACGATCCCCCATGAGAGGTTCAGTTCATTTCAGATATGACCACTATGAATACGCCCTAGCAAGAAGATAGCCCTGAATGCTCGATGCATCTGTAAAATGGATCAACTTCATAATCTTTTAACTGAAGAACTTGCTGACATTCTGTGACTTATAGAGACATGGGGGCTTGTTTACAAAGCTGCGGAGCGGTTTCCGATCGTTATCGGATCCGTGGCTCCGATAACGATCGGAAACAGCTACCGCGGCTTTGTAAACAAGCCCCATGGATGCATAATGCTGATACTGCCCAGTATCTCCATTCTTTTCCTTAGAGCTTCACTTTTTCCCATGTGCCAAAAGGAAAATAAATATCATGGAAGACTGGAAGTAATCTTTAGAGAAATATTATGCTTTATCCATTTCTCCCATATGGGAACTTAAGGAAATCGGATCTATTGTATTTTAAAAATGCCCATCCCAAAATGAAGGATTTTCTTACTGTATCGCCCAACATTTGACATAGATGAAGCTCTCCAGGAACTCCTGGATGTACTACTGGAACAGCCTAGAACCATAATTTTAGAAGGATAAGCACCCATGTTGATGGGCCAGACTTAGGGGTATGTTTATTAAACAGCGCTAACATCGCAGCGACAATGTTATCACGCGATAAGTGACATTATCGTGCGATAATGGTGCATTACTTTGCGATAACGCCACGTATCATGTGATAACGTCTCCAGCGGCGTTAAGGTGAGAAGAAGGTGGAGTAAGGCTCCCCAGAGGGCGGAGATAAGGGGTCAATGGGCGTAGAGTGTGCGTAGAGAGGCTCCAGGCATACTAATGCCATGAAATGAAGGTCTGAAAACGCTAGAGGCACATTTGCAGGGGAGAGAGACCATTTCAGTCAGCAATGTACAGCAAAGACAGGGAAACCAAGAAAAGTGATAGTAGTGATACATTTGCAGCAACATCATAGTGCCCAAGTACGAGAGGGCACTACGGTAAGGCTGCAAATGGGGTACAGGGGGCTGAAGGCGGGAAATGCAGTGGGGCAGCTGGGGCACAGGGTGGACTAGGCAGATGCCTAGGTGACACATAGGAATTTAGAAGCAGAAAACCAGCAAGACAGCAACTGACCAAGGGCAAACATGTCCACGAGTGTGTGTCCCACTGTGTCCCAGAGGACAGTACCCAGCAAGTACCCCAAAGGGCACATGACATTGGCAGGCGGTGCCGGAGGGAAGCCTGTATGTCTATGCAGGCACCCCTAGCCCATATCACACACCATAGGCAGCCGCCTACCGGCACACTGGATGGATTGGGACTGCGCACCACCAGCACCACCGGCACAAGGGCATATCAGCATGGTGGCAGAGGGGTGCTAGTGGCAGAGGGGGCAGTGGCATCTGCCTACAGCAGACCACGGCCAAGCCCTGTTTAGGTGGGTTCCGTGCACTTTAACAGACAAGGTCTGTCTGGCGAACAGTCATGGTATCCCCAGGGAATGAACTGCCTCTGTGGCAACAGTTTGGTGCAGTACACACAGCCAGTGTGTTCAGGGACAGCAAGTCACAAGTTCAAGCCCCAGCAGTGGCTCCTGCAAACCATGTCCCTATATTTTACCCAGTACTAAACCATGGTAATAAAGACAGAACCTTTATTGCAGATAAAATAAACATGCATAAACACCTATATTTTACCCTACAGAGCACAGACACCAAAAACATGTGCAATCCCTAGAGCAGAGTTTCCCAACTGCAGTCCTGGAGGGCCAAATACCATTCAGGTTTCATGCCGTCCCTAATGAATATGCCTGTGCTGCATTTTTATGCACCGCCCCCATTGTATGCAAATGTTTCCTAGACCATGGGATGCTGTTCCAAGGGTTGCAGAGCAGAGATGGCATCCATCTGTCCAAGAAAGGTCAACGCATCTTCGGTAGTAGACTGGCTAATCTACTGAAGAGGGCTTTAAACTAGATTTGTTGGGGATGGGTGAAGATAGCCCCCAGGTAGGTGATACATTAAATACCTTTATGAAAATGGGTAACAGGGGTAACATATGGAAAGCAGTGTGTATAAATGCCCATAGCATGGGAAATAAGATCCCTGATGTTGAAGCTTTGGTGGGAGTGGCTGACTTGGATTTAGTAGCAGTTACAGAAACATGGTTCACAGAAAACCATGATTGGGATGTAACTATACCTGGCTATACTTTATTTAGAAAGGACAGGGTAGGAAGAAGGGGAGGAGGAGTGGCACTATATGTAAAAACTACTATTAAAGCTTTGGAATTACAGAGCTTAAAAGGGAGAGAGGAGTCATTGTGGGTTAAACTAGAAAGAGGGAAAGAGAAATCTATTTGCATTGGTGTGATATACAGATCTCCCTCACAAGAGGAAGAGGTGGACAGAGAATTAATTGAAGACATACGCAGCATTGCTAGGAAAGGGGAAGTGCTACTGATAGGAGATTTCAATATGCCAGATGTTGACTGGCACATTCCTGCTGCAGTATCATCTAGAAGTAAGGAGATCCTGGATTCTCTACAGGGAGAACTATTCAGGCAATCGGTAACAGAACCCACACGTGAAGGGGCCATACTGGATTTGGTGCTTACCAATGGTGAAAGTGTTTCTGATGTTGTAGTGGGAGATCATTTTGCATTCAGTGATCACCCGATGGTGTGGTTCAGTATTAGGACTAGGGCTGTTAGAATCCATTCAAAGGTTAGGATCTTAGACTTTAGGAAGACTAACTTTGCGAAGATGGGCCAATACCTCAGGGAGTCGTTAGTGGGATGGGAACAGCTGGGGGATGTAGAAAAACAGTGGGCAAAACTGAAAGGGGATATTTTAAGGGCAACCAACCTTTTTGTTAAAATGGTTAATAAAGGTAAAAGGAAAAGGAGACCGCTATGGTTTTCGAAACAAATAGCTGAAAAAGTGAAGAAAAACAGGGAGGCCTTCATGAAATACAAGAGATTAAACAGAGAGGCAGACAGGCATCTGTATTTGGAAAAACTTAGAGAAGCTAGCAAAGTAGTCAAGAAGGCAAAGATTCAAAAGGAGGAGGAAATAGCCAATGCAATAAAATGGGGGGGGGGGGGAGGGGGATAAGACATTTTTCAGATATATTAGTGAGAAGAGGAAGGGCAAAAGTTGTATTGTCAGACTCAAGAGTGCAGGGGAGGAATATGTAGAAGCTGATAAGGATAAAGCGGAATTGCTTAACAAATATTTTTGTTCTATGTTCACAGATGAAGAACCAGGAGCAGGACCTCAGAAAACACCCACAAATAGGAATAGAAGCGAGGGACATCTTGAACAATTTTCAGAAGACTGTGTTCATGAGAAACTAGCTCAACTTAAAGTAGACAAAGCGATGGGACCGGATGGGATACACCCTAGAATACTGAGGGAACTTGGGGACGTTCTAGCAACTCCACTGACTGACCTTTTCAATGCCTCGTTGGAGTTGGGAGTGGTGCCAAAGGACTGGAGAGAGGCTCATGTGGTGCCTTTACACAAAAGCGGAAGTGAGGATATAGTTGAAAACTACAGACCGGTTAGTTTAACTTCGGTGGTGAGTAAATTATTGGAGACGCTGCTGAAAGAGAAAATAGTGAGGTTTCTGGAGTCCAGCGGATTACAGGATCCGAGGCAGCATGGATTCACCAGAGGCAGGTCTTGTAAGACAAATCTGATTGATTTCTTTGACTGGGTGACCAGGGAGTTGGACTGAGGGATAGCTCTAGATGTGGTGTATTTAGATTTCAGTAAAGCCTTTGACACTGTTCCTCACAGGCGACTTATAAACAAACTGAGCACCCTAGGGATGGACCCTAAAGTTACTGCTTGGGTTAGAAATTGGTTGGGTGGGAGGCGACAAAGAGTACAATTAAATGGAGCTCACTCTGAGGAGAAGGATGTTACCAGTGGTGTGCCCTAGGGATCTGTCCTTGGTCCGATTCTTTTTAACATCTTTGTTAGTGATATAGCGGAAGGGCTGTCGGGTAAGGTTTGCCTCTTTGTGGATGATACCAAAATCTGCAATAGAGTAGACACCCAGGAAGGTGTAGATAACATGAGGAGGGATCTAGCTAAGCTTGAAGAATGGTCTAGAATTTGGCAGCTGGGATTTAATGTTAAAAAATGTAAGGTCAGTCATTTGGGCTGCAGCAATCCAAGGTAGCAATATAGTATAGGGGGTGAAGTACTTTTGTTCACTAAAGAAGAGCGGGACCTAGGCGTGGTTGTGTCTGATGATCTTAAAGTAGCTAAATAGGTAGAAAAGGCGATGGCAAAAGCTAGAAGGATGCTTGGGTGCATACGGAGAGGAATGGCTAGCAGAAAAAAGGAGGTGATAATGCCTCTGTATAAGTCTTTGGTGTGACCTCATTTGGTGGTCTTAATTATAAAGCATATGAGGACAGACTGAAGGATCTTAATATGTACACCTTAGAGGAAAGACGGGATAGAGATGATATGATTGAGATGTTTAAATACCTCTGTGGCATAAATGTTCAGGGAGAGAGCCTCTTTCAATTGAAAGCAAGTTCTGCTACGAGGGGACATGGGATGGGGGTGAAGGGAGATAGATTCAGGAGTGATATGCAGAAATATTTCTTTACGGAAAGAGTAGTGGATCCATGGAATAGTCTCCCAGTGGAGGTGGTAGAGATGAGGACAGTGACTGAATTCAAAAAAGCATGGGACAAACACAGAGGATCTCTAAAGGTAATAAGGGGACTGTTGTAGTTGTTGATATGGAAGGACAGACTAGTTAGGCCATGTGATCTTTTTCTGTCATCATATTTCTATGTTTCTATGTATCTCATGCAAATTCATTAGGGACAGCATGAAAACTGGAACCGTGTTTGGCCCACCAGGACTGGAGTTGAGAACCTCTGCCCTAGAGCAGCGGCCAACAGGGGCACGAACACCCACACCCAAAGGCTCCACTATCCGAAGCCTCATGGAGAGTCAGGCTGTTGGGCCCTGTGCGGAGCAGCATCTCCCAATACTAGCACCTGCATACCTTAGCAATGCCGTCCTAAACTTGGGAACACGTTACACATATATCAAAAAGTTGCTATAATTAATGTCAGATAACAAATCCTAAGTCAGTGCTACTCAAATACAGTCCGGGAGGGCCAAGAACTAGTCAGGTTTTCGGGATATCCCTAATGAATATGCATGAGATAGAGTCAAATACAATGGAGGCAGTGCATGCAAATATATCTCATGCATATTCATTAGGGATATCTCGAAAACCTGACTGGTTCATGGCCCTCCAGGACTGGATTTGAGTAGCTCTGTCCTAAGTTAAACACAATTTGTTGACAGAGATTCATCATAGCAACCTTTCTGATATCTGCGGAGTGTGTTTCAGTTTTTGCTTCTGACAGTGTTTACCACCCGGGGGAGTGACCCCAACAGTATTGCGTACCATAGCAATGCCTGAACTGTGCCCAGGACTGGTGTGGCGGCCAGGGCTGCCAAAAACCTCTATATTTTCACAATGCTGGCATAGGTGTGGGAGTGTGTATATGTCTATCCAGTGTTTTGTGGCTGCCTACACCTTACTGAGCCCACACTGCTTGAACTGTTTCCAGCGTTAGCCTGAATATGTGCATAATGAGGAGCAATGTACTGTGGGTATGGCCCAGACAAGGTGGCTTGGGCAGGATGCATCTGCACAAGGCATAGGGCAATGGCTGGGACATTGTAGTGCCCGACCACCACCTGTACGGACAGGGTGGCCACAGCATGTCATGCTGGGGGGGGGGAGGGGTGTCACTCTCACCCTGACTGAGCATTGACCATGGCATGGCTAGGTTCCCCCATAGTGCTGTTTAGTATTTTTCTCATGATATCTATTAAGTTTTTTTTTCTGGGGCCCAATCACTGACCTATCTGCTTGGTGTGTGTGCTCACATCCCATTTTTGGGGGCACACAGTTTCTCCAGGAACATACACTATGTACTAGCTAGCAGACAGCCTGCAGTTAGCATGTGTATGGCTGGAACACCTTGCAGGGTGCAGGGGGTGGAGACTGACTGTGCCTTCTGCTGGTGAATGTCAGATAGTGGTGGGGGGCAGTTGAGCTTTTCCAGGCCTACTGCCTGTCTGCCAGTGCCCTATGTGATGCATACAGATCTACATTGACTGCCCTGTAGGGTGCCTATTCCCCATCAGCACTGGGGATGATTGTCCCTTCTACTGGCACCATTGCAGAGATGTAGAAAGTGGATCTGTTGGTGGGACATCCTGTCCCCCACCCTGACCCACAGAGGGCAGGTTGGGTGGTGCTACATAATCTGCTTTTGGGTCCAACCACCACCCTTCTCTTACAACATGTGACCATGGCAGCCACACAGGATATACACTATTCTTGGTACATCATAGTCCACAAGGACTAGACATGACTAGGAAATACAGATGGACACAAGTGTATTCTAGGTGTGTCTGTAAGGGCTACCTATCATACACTGGCACTGATGGGGAACTGCAGTACAGCCTATCTCAGCCAAGCCAGGTGCTGCAGACCTGATGCTGGGTGCCCCACCTCACCCTCAGGGTGAGCACAGGAACCGCACAATGTCATGGTCTGTAGCTACTCTGTGCCTATAACACACATGGTCAGTTCCCCCTACCAGGTGGGGGGTACTCTAGAGGCGCATACCCCATCTTATGGGTAGATGTAGGCTGCTGATCTGCATGTGCAGTGCATCATGGGTACGGGTAGTTTTACCCTATCCTGATAACCACAGCAGACAGTTTGTGTGGTGACCTGCAGTCTTTCTGTAGCCAGCCAGAAGTGTGTTAGATGCTATAGAGATGTAGCCAACTGGTTACTTTAATGATTGTGAAGGCAGAAATCATGGGTTTGATCCCACAGTGGTGTTATTTAATAAGGCTATCTGAGGCTTTTCCTTTTATTTTAACTCAGTGCTGCCAGCAAAAACACCCTCACAGTGCCCTAGCCTAAGGTGCCTCATAAGGCACCCTATAAGGCGCCCTATAGAGCGCCCTATAGGACACATTTTAAGGTGCCTTAGCGGACAGTGCACTTTATAATGTGCTCTATGGAGTGCCTTATAGGGCGCCTTATGCGGCACCTTAGGCTACGGCACTGATTTAAATTAAAAAAGGAAATGCCTCAGACAGCACTGATTTAAATTAAAACAAGGAACTGCCTAAGGCAGCCTTCTTACATAACACCACTGCAGGATTGAACCCATGACCTCTGCCTCCACAATCATTGCAGTAACCAGTGGGCTACATCTTTATAGCTTTTAACACTGTGCTCACACAAGAAATTTAATTGGTCTCTAATATTAAGAATGATTTCCAATGACACCAAACAAAGTAGTATCGTTCACTTTAACCACTATGAAGGATCAGAAGCAACCCAAGAGGTCTCAGTAAAAAAGAGCACTGCTGCTAAGGCATACGCCAAATCACAGCAATAGTGCTTTATCACATCAGCGACCTCAGGGAAAAACACTTTCAAACTGAGCACTAGTCCATATTATGCTTCCACATAAAAAATAATTGTAAATTAGCCAATGCAATATATGCTATGTACTCAACTTCCAAAGAGGACTAGGCACTCTGTGTCACACTATGATCCCAACGTACAGCCCCGGTACCAGCAAGACGTTTCACAACGATTTCTTCAGGGGACCGCTAAAATACTGCAAAAAACGAACAAAACAAAACAAAACAAACCATTTTGTTTTGTTCGTTTTTTGCAGTATTTTAGCGGTCCCCTGAAGAAATCGTTGTGAAACGTCTTGCTGGTACCGGGGCTGTACGTTGGGTTCACAGTGTGACACAGAGTGCCTAGTCTTATCTGGTGTAGGACGTCTCTTCCCCATTACATATCCCCCCCCCCCCCTTAAGATATTACGAGCTGCAGATTTCTTAGTCTGCCAGCACGTAATCCTAGATAACGCATCAGCGTTGCCATGTAACTTCCCTGGTCTATGCTGTACCTCAAAGTTAAAAGCTTGTAGCGCTAAATGCCATCTTGTTAAACGAGCATTATTATTTTTCATGTGACTGAGCCATTTCAACGGAGTGTGGTCAGTGATCAGGAGAAATCTGTGCCCCGTGAGGTAGAACCTCAATGCCTCCACAGCCCATTTAATGGCAAGGCATTCCCGTTCCACTGTAGAATACTTTCTTTCGGCACCAGATAATTTCCTACTAAGGTAGGTGACAGGGTGCTCTACCCCTTCAAACTTCTGCGACATGACTGCCCCCAACCCGGTTTCCGAGGCATCAGTCTGCACTATAAAGGGTAACCTAAAATCAACTCCTCTCAGGACTGGAGCTCTACAAAGCTTCTCCTTAAGGGATATAAAAGCTTCCTCCGCCTCTGGAGTCCATTTTACCGTGTTAGGCGCATTCTTCTTAAGCATTTCTGTAAAGATTGCGCTTTCTTCGGCAAACCTGGGAATAAATCTGCGGTAATATCCTATGAGGCCTAAAAAGCTGCGCACATGCTTTTTATCAGATGGTCTGGGAAAATTCCGGACACTGTCAATTTTACTCGCACCACAACTGCTTCTTATTGAAAGGGAAAATACTACAACTCCCAGGAAGCAATGCATGCCTAAAGCATTGCTCAACTCATTCAATAAGGGTCCCCAGGCAGTCCAACCCATACGCCCAGGCTGTGGGCCGACTACTGGTGACAAACCCCATCTACCAGGTGCTACCAAAACAGACTCTAAGACCTCTAAAGCTAGCACAGAACACCGCTGCATGCATCATAACAGACTGCACAGGGAACGACCACATTACTCCCATACTGTACCACCTGCACTGGCTCCCAATCAGCTCTCAAATCCGCTTCAAAGTACTTATAAACATTTTCAAAATAATACACAACCTCTCAGCTAACAGCCTACAACCAATCATTAAAACCGACCACAGCACAAGACTAAGAAGAAAAGGAACCTCAGACACCATCAGCACACCAAAGGAATTCACCAAAACAAATTAGGCCACATCAAGAAGGACACTTTCTCTGGCAGCTCCCGCACTATGGAACTCTCTCCCCGACCACCTAAGATCAACCAAAGACCTAAAGGACTTCAGAAAGCTACTTAAAACAACTCTATTTACAGTATACTACAAGGACATCACCTGAACTGACTCCTATGTGCAGTAAATACAACGCAATACAGGCCCGGATCTAAGATCACCTTTACACATGGCTCTAATCTTGTATATATGTATATTGCTCACTTTGTATATGGCTCACCGATAAAATCTAGCACTCTGCAACCCATATCACTCTTCTTGATCTCCCACTGCATGTTACTGACCACACAATTACCTCGATTGTTTGATGTGCTAAACCGCTTTGATTTAATGATAAAGCAGTATACTAAATCTGTCTAAATAAATAAATAAAATAAATGTTGCCTGACTGCCATCCCCTCACATGTGTCACCATGGCCACATACAGGAGGACACACAGGATCTTCCTCCAGATCCTCATTAATTTCGACTGGGACATTGTGCTTGAGAACAATGTTGTGCAGGATGCAACAGGCCAGAATGATATGTGCCACAGTCATGGGTCTGTATTGTAAGGCACCGCCGGTCCTATCCAGACACCTGAAGTGACTCTTCAGAACGCCAAAGGTGTGCTCAATGACTGAGTGGCTGGAGGAATGGGCCTCATTGGGGTGCTCCCAGTCACATGCACATGCAGGCACCGGTGACCTGCTGCATTCACCTGGGACATGGACATGGGACAGTACCACACACATCCCTGCACCGGTAACGTCCATGGCCACATGTATGCAGCCTGGGTACCCGCACACTGACCAGGGTGCCCTGCGTCCCATATGGTCTGTAGATATAGGGTGTGAAAAGGGCAGACAGGCAGCCACGTGCCACCTGAGCTGTGTACCCTGTTCCCCCACAGGTGACATACATGCCATAGAGGACATGGAGGAGGGGGTGGAGCACCCAGACCCTGGGCCGTGGCCCCTTGATGATGTGGGGCCAGAGGCAGGGCCGACAGGAGGGGCAGCTGTGGCACATGTGGAGGTGGGGGGGGTCCAGCACCACCTCTGGAGGGCAACAGTGGGTCGAGCCAGGGGCCGGCCAAAGACAGTATGCCACCTGCCGCTACAGCCACCGGGGTGGCGGAGCCTGCTGCACCACAACACGCCACGTGGGACGCACGGTCTGCCCTGGCGGAGGTGATCAGGGAGATGTGGGCGCACTCTGAAGCGGTGCATGGCGATGCACAGGGTGAGTGTCCTACCATGTGTATATGATGTTGCATGTGTACAGGTGGCAGGTGCAAACCATGTCTCATGGCACACAACTTGTCTTCCCCACAGGTGTACAGCAGGTATTGCGTGCGGTCCTTCAAGAGCAGCGCCAGCAGTGGCATGAGGTGTGTCACATGTGCCATGCAGTGGAGTGCCAGGGGCTGGCGGTGGAGGGTATCCTGGCCAAGATGAAGGGCCTGGCTGCATCAGCGTGGGGCATAGCTGCCAGTGCGGGGTATATGGCGGCTGGCCGGGGGACCCCCTCGGAACAACATGGTCAGCCAGCAGCAGCAGCAGCAGTGGCAGCTGTGGCACCTGCACCACGGGGTGTGAGGAGGCACACAAAGCACGGCAGACCACACATGAAATAAATGGCCACACATGCGGCACTGCCTGAAGTCATGTGTCCTGTGGTTATTGTGACAGCCCCATGTACACCCTGCCCTATCCATGGCCACCCTGGACACTGACCCCATGCCACCCCCTCGGGCAATCTGTGTCCCCCCCCTAGCTGGGATTACCATGGATCGCGGCAGCAGCCATGCCTCTCCTACCCACCCACCAGCCCCCCAATACACCTACCGCCCCTTTGCCCCGCCAGTGTCTGGACCCCCGCCCCCTGTCCCTCTGCTCCCCCCGCCACCTGTCCCCACTAGTACCTGCTTACAGCATGTGGTGTGGTGCCAGATACAACTCCATGCAGTGCCGTCCACATCTCATCAGTTGGACATCGTACCCTGTACGCCCAGTGACATATCCACGCTGTCTGTCCTGTCCACACATCCACCTCTGTTAGCACACTGCTGGTGTCCCATTCTCTGCCCTGTCCTGGTCAGTGTGATGTGTGCCGTGGAGGTGCCCCCCCCAGCGGGCCCATCTCCTGAGACGTGTAAACACTACTGCTGTACATAGTCAGATGCATGCTGCACAGCCTGGCCACATCTCCCCCTCCTCATGGGGCCTGCAATGATTCCCAGCTGTTTGCTGGGTACACAGTGGATCTCCCATAGTTGTCCACAGGGCACATTGGTCCGGTGCCCCGAACCAACACAATGCCCAGGTAATTCCCCACCCCCTCCCTGTACCCATGTGTCCCTGCCACAGTGGTGCGGGTTAGACACCGTACCCCAGGCCCCCTGACCGCCACCCATCCCTCGGCATCCTGTGTCCCTGGTCCTGGTCTCTGGGCCCCCCCTGCCCTCTGCCTGGATGCACTATGACCCCCCCATGCCTGCCCTGTGGCACACCACATCTGCTCTTCGTATGTGCACCCCCGCCCATCCACACCCCTGCCCCTCGCACACCGTGATTGGAGCACCTCTCCACCCCTCCCAACCCACCATCCTGCTCGCCCCTTGTCCGCCATCCCCATGTCCACGTGCATTGCACTGTCCACCCTGTGTCATCACCCTCACGACTACTGGCTGTACCCTTGCACGTCCCACCACTACTGCTCCATGCCGTCCCTGTCCTGTGCGTGATGGTGTTTGTGTTGACCCCTTATGCCATCATACACTACACCATGGCTGTGGCTGTTGTTACCACACCAGCCAGTTGCAACTAGGTATGGCCGGTAGGTGCAGTTAGGATAGGACATGGACAGACATATAGACATGGCACACAGACCCACTGGTACGCCATCCACTGTCCACAACATGCAACACAGGGGGTGTGTGCACTGTCCTGGCTCAATCCCATGAATGTGGGTACTGTGTGCCACCCATGCCAGACGCTGTGCCATGTGTGCACTGGTGTAGGTCACAGGGCCCATTGGAGGGATACTGGTAGGGTGACTCCCTGGAAACACCCCTCATACCCACCCCCTCATATAGGGGCTCCCCACTATTCAGTGTTGGATGTGTCACCATGGGGGGATCCCCCTCCCGCGGTGTGGCATACCCTTGTGCATGCTTTAGACAAGCTAGATCTACCAGCTCAACAGGCCTACCTATCAGTATTGCGCCTACCTCAGGGGATATGCATCAGCGGGCCACCCTTCCGACTACATATCTTGAGGTGTGGTGGCCATCAACACAGTTTGGTGGGCCACTGCACCTATATGCCTGATCCGTCTCCCACCTACAGCATCCTATGTCCTCCATTTGTAGTCACAGTGATGTGCCCCCACCTCTGCTCCCATCGTAGGGACTGTACAGGGCTCAACCACTCTACGGCCGGTCTACATATGCAACATGGCGCCATGTTGGCGGTGTGCTATCTGTCATGGCCCGCCATTGGGGCCGAGCCTGACTGCATCCAGTGCTGGGTATGGTTGAGTCGGGAACTGGCCTGAGAGGTGTGATTCTGGACACATGGCGTTATGTTGCATATGTGGTCTGGCAGGGTGGTGGTGGAGCTGTTGAGTGCCCCTAAAATGTGAGCACTGTTGGGGCCTCCTCATGTGGGTGTTGCTGGTACACGGTGAACGATGTTTGGGGCAGATGGTTTGGTCATGTAGGTTGTTTGTCTCCTACAGGTGGTGCCGTTCCCCGTACCTGCAGGTATCAGGTATGCTGGGGGTGGGGGGGGGGGGTCTGCATATGCCTACGGCATGGGGTGCATGCTGTACCTTTTGTGCCATGTTGAGCTTGTGCCTCTGGCTCGTATCACAGGTGCATGTCGGGTACCTTCCATGCGAGGGGGGTGGCCCCTCATGGTGGCACATCCAATGCAATATGGTTTCAGATGTAAGTATTGGGGATGGGGCCTGGGGATGGTGTGCATGACACCATGCCTCTCAACATGGTGGTGGTCCTTGGCAACCCACTGGTACATGTGTTCGTCTGTGGTGCTACATCGGGCGCCGCCCATGCCCGTCCCCTGCCCTTGCCACAGGTACGGTACCATGTATGGTACCATTGTCATGCACACAGACGCACATGTATATGCTCACACCTATCATTTGCAACCCAATGACATGTTGCAATAAGGGACAACTGACTATCGTGAGTATGTCAAAGATATGTACAGTATTTATTGGGGGGGACAAAGCTGTGGGACCCTGTGCGGGTATGGGCCCTACCTTCCCTAGTCACTGGTGGTGGTGGCAGTCCCAGGGCACGGGCCGGCACAGGGCAGGGGTTGCATGCGTGGTGTCCACACTCACACCCCCTGGGAGCCCTCATCGCCGGGTGGCTGGCCAGCTGCGGCTGCTGCACATCTGTCATTCAGCATGTGCAGCCAGTAAGCCACCACGGCCATGGTCTCCAGCACCCGCTCCAGAATATAGGTTTGCTGCCGCTGAGCATGTGCCTGGGCATGCACAGCCGCAGCCAGGCGGAGGCCGCACATGCACCCGCACAGACACACATCCCCCCTTGTCTGTGTGGCTGCATGTATGGCGCACCTGTCTGCGGCTATGTGTGGCAGGCCTGCAGCCAGATAGGGGCCATCACTGGCACTGTGGGGCAGATGGCTGGAGCCCCCAGTGACCTGTGGTGGCCTGTGCTGCTCGGGACTGGCCATGCCCTCACCCCCACCCCCACCCCTCCCCATCCCCATCCCCTACCACCCCTGCCCCCTCCCAGACCTCCTGCCACCTCACCTACCACCCCCTCCCCCTCCCCAGCCTCCCCCGCACCTCCCCCCTCCTTTCCCTCTGCCCCATACATCCCCCCCTTGCCCTGGCACCTCCCCCTCTGCCCCGGCACCTCCCACCTCTCTCCCTCCTCCCCCCATACCTCCCCCCTCCTCTCCCCATCCTCCCTCCTCCCCCTCCCCAGGCTCCCAGCCACCATCCCCTCCACCCCACTCCCCTATCCTCCCTTTCCCCCTCCCCCTCTCTGATTCTGGCGTCCCCCTCCTCCTCAGCCTCCCCGCCATCAGCCGCCTACATGCCCTCTGGGTTGTCTTCAGCCGGCACTGGCTGCCCGGCTCCAGTGTCTAGCCCTGCTGGGCCCTCGTCTGCACGTGCTGCCGCTGTGGGGGAGAGGTACGTACATTACCACCACGGTCACACGTCTGGCACATCATTCAACCATGTCCTGTGGCCCTGCAGGCTGTTGGCCCACAGGGATGTGCCGCATCACTCACCATCACGTTGGGCCTGCTGTTCCCGCTGCACCCGCACCATGGAGTGGGGGTACCTGGCTCGCAGCTCACGGGCCTTCTTGCACAGGTCCTCGACATTTGGGGGAAGCAACGTGTGGGGACATTAGGGAACAGACCTCCATTGCCAGCCGGTGCTGCACCACACACATACCTGGATGCTGCAGGTGGCTGCCCCTGTTGTGTGCTGTGTGTCGACTACTAGCTGTTTCCCCTGCCACACACATGTCTGCATTGTGGCTGCGCATGTCCAGGTTGGTCCCTACATGCCCTGTGTGCAAACCCCCTGGCACCCATTGCCGCCCCGGCAGCCTATCCGCATTTGGGCCTACAACACCGCACCATATGTACCTTTGCCATGCTGTGGGTCATGGGTGCCATGCATGGGGGGCTGCATGGTGTCAGCATACATGCACAGTGTGCCGGGGGCAGGGCATGTGCCACTTCCCGCACATATGCACCACTATGTCAGCATGTCTGCTACACCCATAAACCTGTTTGCAACCCTTGTCCAACATATGCACAGACTGCACAGCCATGTGCCAATGTATGCACTGGCGTGGGCGATGATCTTGTGTCTCACCAGTGGCCCTTGCACACAGCAACAGCCACACCTGAATGTGCCCTCGGGATGTGCCACTATATGCCCTGCAGGCTCCAGCCACAACATGGCAATATGTGTGGCCTTCACACATCAGCCAGTGCACCTACCATAACACCAGGATGGATCATAGACCTCTGTAATGAGGCCTGGGGCATCCTGGGGGTCTGGCAGACCTGTGAGACTTAAACAAGAGCAGGTACCATAACACCAGGAGGGATAATAGACCTCTGTAATGAGGCCTGCAGCATCCTGGGGATTTGGCAGACCTGTGAAACGTAAACAAAAGCAGGTACCATAACACCAGGATGGATAATAGACCTCTGTAACGAGGTCTGGAGCATCCTGTGGGTCTGGCAGACCTGTGAAATGTAAACAAGAGCAGGTACCATAACACCAGGATGGATAATAGACCTCTGTAATGAGGTTCTGACGCATCCTGGGGGGTCTTGCAGTCATGTGAAACCTAAACAAGAGCAGGTGATATACCACCAGGATGGATCATAGACCTCTGTGATACTGCCTGGAGCATCCTGGGGATTTTTCAGACCTGGGAAACGTAAACAGGAGCAGATACCATAACACTAGGATGAATAGTGGGCCTCTGTAGTGAGGCCTGGGGCATCCTGGGGATATGGCAGACCAGGGAAATGTAAACAAGAGCAGGTACCATAACACCAGGAGGGACAATAGACCTCTGTAACGAGGCCTGGAGCATCCTGTGGGTCTGGCAGACCTGTGAAACGTAAACAAGAGCAGGTACCATAACACCAGGATTGATAATAGACCTCTGTAATGAGGCCTGATGCATCCTGGGGGTCTGGCAGACCTGTGAAACCTAAACAAGAACAGGTGACATACCACCAGGATGGATCATAGACCTCTGTGATGCAGCCTGGAGCATCCTGGGGATTTGCCAGACCTGAAAAACGTAAACAGGAGCAGGTACCATAACACCAGGATGGATAATAGACCTCTCTAATGAGGCCTGGAGCATCCTGTGGGTCTGGCAGACCTGTGAAACCTAAACAAGAGCAGGTACTATAACACCAGGATGAATAGTGGGCCTCTGTAGTGAGACCTGGGGCATCCTGGGGATATGGCAGACCTGGGTAACGTAAACAGGAGCAGGTACCATAACACCAGGATGGATAATAGCCCTCTGTATTGAGGCCTGGTGCATCCTGGGGAATTGGCACATCTATGCAACTTAAACAGGAGCAGCTGACATAACACCAGCATGGATCATAGACCTCTGTGATGTGGCCTGGAGCATCCTGCGGATTTGCCAGACCTGGGAAACGTAAACAGGAGCAGGTACCATAACACCAAGATGAATAGTGGACTTCTGTAATGAGGCCTGGGGCATCCCGGGAATATGGAAGACCTGAGAAACGTAAACAAGAGCAGGTACCATAACACCAGGATGGATAATAGACCTCTGTAATGAGGTCTGGGGCATCCTGGGGATTTGGCACATCTGTGCAACTTAAACAGGAGCAGGTACCATAACACCAGAAGGGATAATAGACCTCTGTAATGAGGCCTGATGCATCCTGGGGGTCTGGCAGACCTGTGAAACTTAAACAAGAGCAGGTGACATATCACCAGGATGGATCATAGACCTCTGTGATGCAACCTGCAGCATCCTGGGGATTTGGCAGAGTTGTGAAAGTTCTTGTGGGCATTGAGGCCTGACGTTACAGCGTGTCAGGCTTTCAGCCATCTGGGCCTCAGGCGCGTGTTAGGCTAACATTGATTACGGTGCCTTGGAGCGTTCCTTACGCAACGATATGCTAAGGAGCGTGTCCTGGGTCTCCCCAGCCCTAATAGCACATTATATGTCTCCCAATACTGCCCTTCAGAACATGGCGCGTTCGTGGGTTCTTTCTATGGTATATTGTGCTACTGTGCCTTAGTAGGCATGTTACTGGGTGCCATATTGTGCGGTGCCATATAGGATGCTCATCAGGTGCCTTCTGAGGCACGTTCTACGGCACTTTATCGGGGTCCCTAGGCAGCGCACCGTACTGGGCACACCTGGACAGGTCATCCTCGTGGGCTCCCTGGGATATTTTGCCGTTGTTCACAGTGGCATAACAATGTCACGGTTCCCTAGGTTAGTTTGCCCTGCGGCCTGCAAGGTGCCTCAGGTTGACATGCATTTCGTATGTCCAGAGATACTAATGTCACCCTAACACTAGATTGGCCATGGGTTACTGCCACTGCACAGGTGATTGAGGGTGAGGGCTGGAGGCTCCTGGACGTGCCATATCTGCGGCCAGATCATGTGGCTGCTAGTACTGTTGACAAACATGTTGTGGACAACTGTACCACAGCACTGGGTGTGGGCAATGTAAAGTACTGGGAGGACAGTGGGTGGCAGATGGTGGGCATACGTATCCCCCAGGGGCGGCGGGGGTGCCAGGATATTGTGTGCAATTCTGGTCGCCGTATCTTAAAAAGGATATAGCATTATTAGAAAAGGTTCAGAGAAGAGCCACCAAAATGGTAAAGGGGATGGAAGGATACTCCTATGAAGAAAGGCTAAAAAGGTTAGGGCTCTTTAACCTGGAAAAGAGACGGCTGAGGGGAGATATGATAGAAGTCTATAAATTAATGAATGGAGTGGAACGGGTAAACGTAGATTGATTGTTTATGTTATCAGAATATAGAAAGACTAGGGGACATGCAATGAAGCTACTGGGTAAACTATTTAAGACTAATAAAAGAAAATATTTTTTCACTCAACGTGTAATCAAACTTGGGAATTTGTTACTGGAGGATGTAGTAAAGGCTGTTAGTGTAGCTGGGTTTAAAAAAGGTTTGGACAAGTTCCTGGAGGAAAGGTCCATAAACCATTATTAAGAAGGGACCCAGGATATCAATGCTTGACCCAGTACAAGCATTGTGGAACCTGTGTCTTTTGGGGAAAGTGGATCAATAAATGGGGTCTGCTAGGTACGTATGACCTAGATTGGCCACTATTGGAAACAGGATACTGGGCTTGATGGACCTTGGTCTGACCCAGTATGGCATATCTTATGTTCTTATGTTCAGGATGGTTGCGATGAGTGGTGGACAGAGGTGTGGTGGTACCATGCAGCCGAGGTACAGGCGAGACAGGCAACATAGTGGCACAATGCAGGACAGGGTCACAGTGCATGACCTGTTGTGGCAGCCTGCACAGGCAGTCTGGACTCTACACAACTGACAGACGCAGATAACCGGACCAGAGGAATGTCGCCCACTGTGGCGAGTCTCTTATGGGCTGGTAGCATATATATGCAAAAATATGAGTGTTAGAAGCATGCAAAATATCTGAGTTTGGCATGCATGGGAGGGGGGAACAGTAGGGGATTGAACCCATGGACACAGTTTGGAATGTCATTGTATGAACCAGTAGGCTATACCTCTATGGCCTGCTGTATAGCAATGCCTGGGTACAGAGGGACTGCAGGACCGCATGGACTGTCTGCTCTGTGCGCCAGGTTAGGGTAACCGCACCAGCACCCATGATGCATTGCATTTGCTGAACAGTGGTCCACAGTGGATCAATAAATGGGGTCTTCACCTCTCTGTTACCGTAGCCTGGTAAGATGGACTGCTGTGCGTGATCCTGGCACAGAGTAGCTACAGACCCTGCCATTGTGCAGGTTCTGTATTCACCCTGAGGGTATGGATGGCTGCCCAGCACTAGGTCCACAGTACATGTGGTGCTACATATAAGTCCTGATTCTCATCCCCATCACTGGTAGTGTGTGGCAGGTGTCCCAGACCACAGGACACCTGCCACACACTACCAGAAACCACCCAGATCAGTGTGTATTCAGTGTTAAGGTCTGGCTGCCATGGCCACCTGTTAGCAGGGCAGAGGGGTGTCCAGTGTCTTATGAGGGTTATGTACCATGGCCCCCAACTGTTCGGAGTAGTATACACTATGTGCCCCCAAGGGCCCCATAACACCCATCTTGTAGGTGGGGGCATGGAGGAACAGGTGCCTGAGATCACAGGACTGGCTGCAGGACCAGCAAGCCCGTTCTGGATTGCAAAGTATATCCCTCTAGGGCTAGTGCGCATGAGAAATACCTGTGACTAGAGCATTGGCAGACCAGCATTAATGTGGGGTTGCCATGTGAATCCTCAGTTGCCACATACCACAGTCTGCCATGCATCATCAGACAACACTGTCAGACTGCACCAGCATACACACTGTTCTCACCATGCACAGACTAACTGCAGACATGCCACTGGCCAGTCTGTGGTATATGGTCAGTGAGAAAACACATGCACCCAGACATAGGATGGGCAGCAAGCACGCACAGCAGATATGTCAGTGATTGGGCCCCATAACTGGGACCACCCAGGTATCACTGGATACAAATAGTATAGAACACTAGGGGGGAACCTTGACATGCCATGGTCACTGCTGAGTCAGGGTGAGACTGCCCTCCCAACACGACATGCTGTGGCCACCCTGTCCATGCAGGTGGTATTTGGACACTACAGTGTACCAGCCATTGCAATACTCCATGTGCAGATGCAGCCTGCCCAATTCGCCTTATCTGGCCCATACCCACACTACCTTGCTCCTCATTATGCACATTCGCAGGCTAATGCTGGTAACAGTTGGACAATGTGGGCCGAGAGCAGGGTGGGCAGCCAGAAAACTATGGATAGACATATACACACACACTCCTACTGCAGCACTGTGCAATGATAGGGATGTTTGGCAACCCTGCCTGACACACTGCCGACATTTCTGAACTGAGCAGGAGGTAGCAGTGGTGCTGTGATGTTACCTGCAACTCCATGCCTGAGGCCAGCAGCGTGCCTGTACAGCTTGATTTGGATGGTGGAGCCTGTGTGAGTGGGTGTTTCTACCCCTGTTGGCCGCTGCTGTGGGGATTGCACGGTTTGATGTGTATGCTTCGTAGGGTAAAATGTTGGGATGTATTCTGCAGGTTCCAGCAGGTTCCAGCAGCTGTATCTGTGAACCTCTGCTCCTGGACACACTGGCTGTGTGTACTGCACCACGGTGTTGCCATGGAGGCCCAGCAGTCCCTGGAACTACCTTTACCTCTTCTCAGCCAGACATTTCCTGTTTTTTTTTTCTGTTTTTCTGTTGTATTTACATAGTTGGGCAAAAGTTTGTAATGTGTTCTGCAAGATCTGCAGCTGGGACCTGAACCTGTGACCATCTGCTCTGAGTCACACTGGCTGTGTGTACTGTACCACAGTGAGGCCACAGAGGCACAGCAGTCCCTGGGACATACCTTTATGTCTCCTCAGCCAGACCTTTTCTGTTGCACTGCACACCACGTACTGGTACAGGGCATGGCCTTGGTCCACTGCTCCATCCAACATGGACACATCCCCCCATGCTATGCTGACATAACCATATGCTGTTGGTTCTTGTTGTGCGCTGTCCCAGGCCATCCACTGTTCAGGTAGACAGGTGCCTACAGTGCGGCGTCTGGGGTGGGAAGGCATACATGGACATCCCCACCCCCACCCCCTATCACCGCCTAACAACATTCTGTCCCTTCAACATGGTGGTGGGATGGATGCGGGGAAGTCCTGTCTCTGCCCTGGCAACTATTGGCTAGTGTGGGCAATGTATTTGTATATTGTGTTTGGCCTTTGTCAGATGCTGTCTTTCAGACTTCCAGTTTCTATGTTCCTATGAGCCACCTGGGCGACACCCAGGTCCGCCCTATGCCCCGGCTGCCCCCACTACATGTGCTGCCTGCAGCCCCCTATGCCCCATTTACACCATTGCCATAGTGGCCTCTCATACTTGGGCACTATGGTGTTGCTGCAAATGGAGCACTACTATCACGTTTCTTGTGCTCCCTGCCTATGCTGTACATTGCCGACACTGAAATGGTTTCTCTCTCCTGCAAATGTGCATCTAACGGCAGGTTTTCATTCGCGGTAGGATTCAGCTCTTCAGTTCAGCGCATTAGTGTGCAGGGAGCCTCGCCCCATCCACTCCCCGCCCATTGAACCTTGCTCTTCGCCCTCTCTCCTCCCTCTGCAGTGTGTACCGCGCCGCGGAACGCTTCCGCACGGTTTGTAACGTTACTGTGCGTTAACGTTACATACCACGCGTTAACGTTACCTAATGAGCGTTAACTTTACCTAACGCGCGGTCTGTAACGTTACCGCAGTTTAGTAAACATACCCCTTTGTCAACTCCCACTCAACCATTTTCTAACACAGCCATCAGTTTAGGGCCCATTCTAATGATGCACTGTTTATTTATATGCTGCCTATGCAGAACTGTGTCAACTGCTTTTTTTTTTTTTTAATTCTTTATTTTCGTTTTGCAACAACAAAGGAAAGGAAGACATACAACTAAGAGACAAATACATACATGTAATGTGATACATACACCAAAGCAAACCCCCACCACCCCCTCCCCCCTGCTTCTTCTCTAGAAAACTAAAACATTCTCGAAGCGGGCGTGTACTGACATTATTGTGTTACAAAACCTTACAGCGATCTGAAACATTATTATGTTACAAAACCTTACAGCGATCTGAAACATGATGAGTGTACATTAAACAGACATGTCGAAGCAATGAGCAGATGGTACATGATCATTGAGCATCTGCCATTTAGACAAGCAAGAATGAAATGGGGTATGGAAAATAGCTCTCCGAGATATCTGCTCATATTTACTATATAAGCAGACAAGGTTCCACTATTCATTGACAGCAAGTCGAGAGCTATCCCTCCAAGTCCCCGTAATCAAACATATGGCTATACCCAGCATGAAATCAGGAGAAAGCGACCCTTCTTAGGAAGAGAGGGGACCCCCGCCACTGAGCGGAGTCCCACAGTCGTCCAAGAAAGAGCTCATTGGGGTGTAGTAGCCTCCGTAGATCGACTAGAACAATATCTTTGATCATAGAGGTAAGCGCGATATGACTCTTGGGGGGACCACTTATCCTGGGCGACTATTTGTCAATCAGAGGATCAAGAACTGAATTGAAATCCCCCCCACTATCAATGAAGAATTAGCAGAGGCCTGCGCAGCCTGAGCAGTAATAGCTACAGGGCAGGGTCATCCAGATTAGGAGCATAAAGGCATATACATGTAATTTTAAAGTTACCCATCTTGAGGTGAACTCTGGGCCATCTACCCGCTGTGTCTAAGCAAGTCGCAGCAATAGTAGCATGCAGAGATTTCCTATCCAATATAGCAACCCCACATTTCCTAGAAACAGCTAGTAGGCGGCCACCATGTAAGGTTTAATATTGAGGTGGAAAGTTTCCTTCGAATTGAAATGTGTTTCTTGGAGGAAAATCAGGTCCGCAGCCTCATGACTTAGATAGCTTAGGAGTTTCCTCCGTTTTATCGGATTATTGATTCCTTGTACGTTCAATGAAAAAATCTTACATGGTGCCATCAGTCGATACTAGACATTTTAGGTAAGAGCGCTTGAAAACTTACAACATAATCAGAATCTGTACAATAATGACATAAGCACCAAGTATGCTGGCCAATACACCATATTGAAAAGTATGTACCAAAGTAACTTAGAGAAGAAGCAAACCCCCAATGAATATGGCGACCAGATGTCTGCGGGAGGAGGCCCTAGAGAGGAAGGTAAAGACATAATAAAAGAAAAGAAACACCAGAGTCCATAAGAAACACTGTCTCTGATACTCGTCGAGGCTACTATGGGTAGATGGAGTCGGGTCCCAGATATCTTCAAAATAAGGCGACAGACCTCCCTCGACAGACTCTTTGCTGAGCCGCGGTAAATCCAATATGGCAGGCACAGCGGATATGAGAGTACTGGCGGGAATATTCTGGAAATCAGCGCATCAAGTCGGCTTCTTTAGAGTCCAAAAACTCCGCTAGTAGATCAGGGTCCTCAAATGTTCTTGTCTGATTGTGAAGCGTGACTCGGAGCTTGGCCGGGTACATCAGGCCATAGCGTGCTTGTAATTGTTGAAGCCTCGGCCGAAATTCCAGAAAGCGCTTTCGGCGGTCGACCGTGGGTTTAGCCAAGTCAGGATAGAAGGAGACCTTGTGGCTCTCAAACTCCATATGGCCCTTTGCCCGGGAGGCACTGAGAATTTGTTCCACATGTTGATATCTCAAAAGTCGAAAGATGATAGGCCGCGGGGTCTTCCTGTTGAGCGTTATGTTTGTGGGTACACGATGAGCGCGATCGATCTCCAATTCTTTGGTAAAGGTGATTTGGAGCAGGGAAGGGAGGATTTTACTTAAAAAACTCCTTCATGTCACCCAATTCCGCTCCCTCCGGTATGCCCACGAGTCATAGGTTGTTGCGGCGCGCTCTATTGTTGCCGTCTTCCACTTCTTTCTGCAAGGCCCGCACCTGACGTTCAACTTTGTCAAGTTTGGACAGCCGGACCGCATGGGAGTCTAATATACTCTCCATTTTGTCCTGACGCGAAGAGAGCCCCTCTAGCCTGCCTTGCAGTACACCAAGATCTTCCCTCAGCGCTCGAAGTGCTTCACCGTTTGACTGCACGAGGTCCTTAACCCCTCTAATTTCTGCGAGGATTTCCTGCTGCATTTCGGGGCCCTCGCGCAAAGCCAGCCCCTTCTGCGGGGACGGGGGTTCAGTTTTGGAGCGTTTACCGTGAGAAGCCGCTGGAGAGCCAAATTCCAGGCGCGTGGGTTTGGTCCCCGCCATCTCACCAATGTGCCCCGGCAAGATCAGAGCAGAAATTCAAGTTTGTCCGGTGTTAATTCGGGAGCCTCAGCGTTATGCGACCATCCCGCTGGACATCGGGCTCCGCCCCCCGTGTCAACTGCTTTTTTGAAATCTAAGTAACACTCATCTAGGGGGTAATTTTATAAGGGCCATGTAAAGGTATGTGCCATTTACACGTGTAAATCATGTATTTTCAAGGACTTACATATGTTAATGGCCACTTATGCAAGTACTTTAGCCACTTGCCAGTTTGCCTAATGATTGCGGCAGCTCTTCTTGTCAGCATCAGGTAGTTTTAAGTACAGTTGCTTCAAAACTAGGTTAGGGAACTCACATCCACATCAACAACTTAGAACAATTTTTCTTGATCTTCTCCAGAATTCTTCTGTTTTGATTCAAACAACCAGGCAGCAATGTTTTATGTCAACAGGCAAGCAAGAGATGGGATCTCTTCAGCTCTGTTGAAATGCAAGAAGGATTAATAGCAATTGTAAAGCCCCAGGTAAGTAAAACATTAAATATGTCTGTAGAAATGGGTAAAAGGAGCAACATCTGGAAAGCGGTGTACATAAATGCCCATAGCATAGCAAATAAGATCCCAGATGCTGATGCTTTAATGGAAGAGGCTTATATTTAGTGGCAGTTGCGGAGACATAGTTCACAGACAACTATGACTGAGATGCAATTATATCAGGCTATACTTTATTCAGTAAGGACAAGGTAGGAAGAAGGAGAGGAGGAGTGACACTATATCCTATTAGCATATGTTTGTAAACCGCTCTGATACACAGGGTAAAGAGCGGTATATCAAGTGCCTTAACCATAAACCATATGTAAAAAATAATATTAAAGCTATAGAATAACAAGGCATAAAAGGGAGCGAGGAGGCACTGTGGGTTCAATTAAAAGAGGGAATGGGAAAACCATTGGCATTGGTGTGATATACAGATCTCCTTCACAGGGAGAAGTGGATAGAGAGCTAAATGTGTAGGCCTGAAGAATAATAGTATGAGAAAGATTTAAAAATTAATGGTTGTGTCCAACAGCAAGGAAAAATCAGCGAATTTTTAGTGTATCAGATTCCTGTAGCTTTCTTGATTGTGTTTATTGTTTTTAAAATATTGTAAATTTATATAGTTGAATATACACCTTCCTGTTTTCTCTATTTCTGAAATATTATTTCACTGTCAATTCTGGTAGGTCAGAAAGAGCTTCACCAACTGGATGAGTCAAAGTCATTGCAACAGTATTAGGTGCTTTAGCTGCATCTGCAGTCTTATGCCCCTCTCATTGAACTTTCAGGCCTCTTGCAGCCTCGCATATGCCTATTCAAATTAAGTATTGCCACGCAGTTTCCAAATACATACTATTTGATTCTACTGTATGTTTAAGATGCAGATCCAAAATTGCCCAGGATAATTTTAAATGGATTCCTGTTCACCTCCATGCCAGTTTTCTCAAATATGATTACTAACTTTCCATTTTAATTAAGAACAGTGTCCCAATTTTGGAGTATGATCATTTTCAGATGTAAACTGACTCTTGTGTTCAGTCAAATTTTAAATGTACACTTCATCCTTCCCACATGTATCAATGAGCAGGGGCATACGATTATATATGCCATCCACTCTGTCTAAATAGTGTCAAACCTAGCATTAAATTTCCATTCATAGGTCAGATGTATAAGAGAAGTGAGTTGATTCATGACTATGCTGTGTTACTAGAACTGACAACACATACTTGACAATCTTCTCTCTAATATTAGGGCCCCTGGTGAACAACATTAATGATCTGTTAGAAAAAAAGGGGTGTAAAAAACTACTTATTTCCCCATGGATGTCCACCGTTATAACAGAGCACTGAGGTGGATTGAACGGAATGATACCTATTTTGGCTCTATAGGGCCCTATATAACTTTATGAAATACTAGCACAAATCGAGCAGCAATAGCACCTATATTGAAGGTGTGGACATTATACCTGCTTGAGAGCAGGTGCAACAGTTAGTGCATACTTTACTCACATACATGCGAACTTTATAAAGTATACACATAAATCATGACTCCACTCTTGGTGTGCCCAAACTCCGCCCCTGTGCACGCCTAATGTGCAAGTACATGCTGGCTTGCAGTGCACATACTTTTAAGCATGATCTACCTTTACTGCATGCAAAATTCTGTTTTATGTGTGAAAATGGTTTATTAAATTACCCTTTATAATATCACTGACTTATTATTTATTTATTTATTTATATTCTCTTATATACCGCGCTATTCTGCATCAGTGCGGTTTACATTGAACAAACTGAAATTACATTGAACAGGGCATTATAACTTGGAGATAACTATTTTACAGGGAACATGTTAAAGCCACCTTAAATTGATTTCAATGTTTTTTTGGTATGCTGATTTTTAAGCAATGAAAATTAGGATTATGGACCTGTGATTATAAATACATTGGGAATGAGAGTTTGCTGAGGTTAAAACATTATATATGATGGTCCAATATGGTCTAATATTGAGAAAAGTAGGTGTTCTCATAAAATAAAGAACATTTAATAGACTGGTACAATTAGTTGGCATCAGCATAAACATAAGTTCAACAGTGTTTGGAGCAGAATGGAAATATATGGAACCACACAAATGAGGGTGGGAAAGAGAGGAGCAGGAGCAATGTGACAGAAAGGACTGAAACCCTTTTAAGATGAACCCTCTGGAATCTAAGGGGTATGTTTACTAAAGGGCGCTATTTGCGCTGCTATCACGTTATCGGGTGATAAGATACCTTATCGCTCGATAATGGCACTTTACTGGGTGATAAAGTACATTATCGCATGATAATGCGCTCAGCGGCGCAAACGAGCGCTGAAGGCAGAGAAAGGCTCCCGGAGGGCGGAGGAAGGCTCCCCAGGGGCGGAGGAAGGCTCCCCAGGGGCGGGGAGAGAGGATCAATGGGTGGATAGTGGGAGGGGAGAGGCTCCATGCATACTAAAGCTGTGGAATCCGGGGCTGAAGACTAACGCCAGTGAAACCCTGGCGTTAGAGCAGATTTAAAGGGAAAAGAAACTATTTCCGTCAGCAATGTACAGCAAAACCAGGGAAACCTACAAAAAGTGATAAGTGTGATACCTGTGCATGGAACAAAAGGGCAAATAAACATTGAAAATGACCAAAAGAAAATGTAAAAAAAACATAACCAAGCTGGCCAATAGTGATATTAATGGGAAACATAAAAAAACACTACCAAAAAAGCTCCAAAATAAAGATATTAATTTTGGAAGGGTCTATGCTCTGTCCCCATTCTAGGTGAATGATCCTACAGTGAAATAGCGCTGATCAGGGTTTTCCCTTTCCATTGGACAGGTTTCCTATGGCATGCACATGTTCCGCAACAGCAGGACGGGCATGTTGGAATGGGTAACTGGACAGATGCTGGAAAAGGGGACACAGAGGGCTGCAGGTGGCACATGCTGTGGTGCAGCTGGGCCACAGTGCAGATGCCTAGGTGGCCCATAGAAATGCTGAAACAGTAGAGCAGCCAGACAGCAACTGATGAGGCCCAACATGGGCACGAGTGTGTTTACCACAGTTTCACAGGGATAGTACCCAGCAGATACCCCCAAGGGCACAGAACATTGGCAGGCGGTGCTGGGGGAAGCGTGGACAGCTATGCAGGCAACCCTACCCCAGAACACACACCATAGGCAGCCGCCTACCTGCACACTGGATGGCCTGAGACTGCGCACCACGAGCACCACCAGCAGAAGGGCATGTCAGCATGGTGGCAGAGGGGTACAGGTGGTGGAGGGGGCAGTGGCAGCTGCCCATAGCAGACCATGGCCTAGCCCTGTGTAGGTGGGTGCCATGCACTGCAACAGACAGGCCCTGTCTAACGAACAGTCATGGTATCCCAAGGGAATAAACTGTCCCTGTGGTGACAGTGTGGTGCAGTACGCACAGCCAGTGTATTCAGGAGCAGAAAGTCACAAGTTCAAGTCCCAGCTGTGGTTCCTGCCAACCCAGTCCCCATATTTTACCCACTACTAAAATGTGGTAATACAGATAAAACCTTTATTGCAGATAACGTAAACGCCTACATTTTACCCTACAGAGCACAGACACCATAAACATGTGCATTACCTAGAGCAGAGTCTCCCAAATGCAGTCCTGGAGGGCCAAACACCATTCAGGTTCCATGCTGCCTCTAATAAATATGGCTGTGCTGCATGTTTATGTACCACCCCCATGGTATGCAGATGTATCTCATGCATATTCATTAGGGACAGCATGAAAATCCAAACAGTGTTTGGCCCACCAGGACTGGAGTTGGGCACCTCTGCCCTACAGCAGCGGCCAACAGGGGCAGACACACTCACACCCACAGGCTCCATTATCCAAAACCTCCTGGAGAGGCAGGATGTTGGGCCTTGCGTGCATCTCCCAATACTAGCACTTGCATACCTTAGCAATGCCACCCTAAACCTGGGAATACGGTACACATCTATCGAAATGTGTCTCTTGGGAAAAACTCCTAGGTAAATATGACCAAGATTGGCCACTGTTGGAAACAGATTACTGGGCTTGATGGACCTTGGTCTGACCCAATATGGCATATCTTATGTTCTTGTTCTATGCTATGATTACTGGCAGATAGCAATTCCTAAGTTAAGCACAATGTGCTGATTGAGCTGCATCATAGCAACCTTTCTGATGTCTGTGGAGTGTGCTTCAGGTCTGGTGTCTGACAGTGTTTACCACCCTGGGGAGTGACCTCAACAGTATTGGTTACCATAGCCATGCCTGCACTGTGCCCAGGACTGGTGCTGTGGCCAGGGCTGCCAAACACCTCTATAGTTGCACAATGCTGGCATAGGTGTGGGGAGTGTCTGTCTGTCTATCCAGTGTGTGGTGGCTGCTAACACCTTCCTCAGCCCACACTGCTAGCACTATTGCCAGTATTGGCCTGGCAATGTGCATAATGAGGAGCAAGGTACTGTGGGTATAGCCTGGACAGGGTGGCCTGGCCTGGATGCATCTGCACAGGGCATAGGGCAATGGCTCGGACATTGTAGTACCCGGCCACAACCTGCACCGACAGGGTGGCCACAGCATGTCCTGCTGGGAGGTCACTCTCACCCTTACTGAGCAGTGACCATGGCATGGCTAGGTTCCCCCATAGTGCTATATTGTATTTTTTTCAAGTGATATATATGGGTTCTCTTTTCTGGGGCCGAATCACTGACTTATCTGCTTGGTGGGTGTGCTCATATCCCAGTTTTGGGTGCACGCATCTCCAGGAACATGTACTATGGACTAGCTAGTAGACTGTTTGCATTTAGTATGTGTATGGCTGGAACACCTTAACTTCACATTCTTAAATATAAACTCCATGCTAGCAGAATCCTCAGTCCCTGACATATATATACATTGCAAAAACAGACATATTCCAATCACTTAATAGAAAATAAATGTATTTTTCTACCTTTGTTGTCTGACTATTTTATTTCTTTTTATTATGTTGGTCCCAGACTCCGTCTTCTCCTTTCTTCTGTCTTCTCTTACGTAACTCTTTCCAGGATCTGCTGTCCATTTCTCATTCTCTCTCTTCCTGTCTTCACTTCTTCCCCTTTATTCATCTCTGATATTGATCTCATACTTTAAGCTTTCTTCCATTCATTTTCCTGCTTCGCTATCCAGGTTTCACTCCTCCTTCCTGCAAACCAGCTCTCAATCTTCATTTTTACTGCAGCTACCTACAACGTTCCCTGACCCCAGCCCTCACATTACTCATTGCTCACTCTCTAACATCTTACTAACCCCCCTTTCTCCCTCTCACCCCTCCTCCTGTCCAGAATATCCTCTTTCCTCTTCCCCAGTGACTCGCTTTCTCATAGCCCACCCCAGCTATCACCCAGTGTCTCTCTCATAACCTCCCTAACCATCACCCAATGTCTCTCTCAAAGCCCCTACTATTATTCTGTGTGTGTGTCTTTCTCTCATTGCCCCCCCCAGTCATCATCCAGTGTGTGTGTGTGTCTCTCTCTCTTGTAGACCACCCCAACTATCACCCAGTATCTCTCTCTTAGCCTGTCCCAGCCATTACCCAGTGTCTCTCTCGTAGTCCACCCCCAGCCATCACCCAATGTCTCTCTCTCATAACCCCATACAGCCATCACCCAATGTCTCTCTCAAAGTCCCCCACCATTACTCTGTGTGCATCTCTTTCATTGCCCCCCCAGCCATCACTCATTGTCTCTCTCTCAACCTCCCTGCCCCCCCCCCTCCGCAGCCATCACCCAATGTCTCTCTCTCCTTGCCCTGTAACTGCAGAGCTCTTTGGGTTGGGGAAATGCCCCAACAACATAAGGTACTGTTTCTTTCTGGGGCAATCATACCCCACCATTCACAGCCCCTATTGCTCACTCTCACGCCTGGCTGATTCTTCTGCATAATGTGTGGCTTCAAGGGGTACGTTTATTAAGCTGGACTAATGGTTAACCTGGGCTATCTTCAACTAGGTCCCATGTTATTCAGTGGGACCTAGTTGCAGATAGCCCGGCTTAGTAAACGTACCCCTAAGAGTCACATAGAACTGAGAGCTCTCTCTTTTCTGCCAAAAATGACACACATCTTCAGTAGTAACAGTTAGAGTCTATGCTGGTGCTGCAGTCAGATCGTGACTTTTAAAAGACAGCCACTGTAGATAATAAAGTTAGCTGTGAACACCATTTACAACAAAATTCACCTTTCAAAAATCTAGGAATTTATGGGTCACAATTTATTTAAAACACTAAACAAAGGACACCCGCAGGTGGTATGAAATTGGGTGGCAACAAAACTAGGAGAATTAAAGCTACAATGGAAAATAAATAAATACTACTCAGCAGTGGCATTAGATCTGCAAAGAATAAAGCACATAAACCTTTCAAACCTTCATTAATGCCTTTTGAAAACCTTGGACAATTTTTAAATGTTATTCTTAGTGCAGAGACCGAGAAGTAAAACCATTGTCAATGGGACGTGAAAGCAGCAATCTCCCCTGGGCAAATGACAAGTGCACTGTACACCTGCCACCAAGATACAGCATCTCACTGCCAACTTTGGTGACAAAACAAAGCTGATGTGTTGCTCTCCTGTAAGAGCTTCAGGGGAGGGGGAATAAATGTAACTTGTTAACATATGCAAATGTGTTTGGCCAAAGCACTGGGCCCCTCCCCGGAGGAGTAGCCTAATAGAGTACTGGCTTGGAAACCAAGAGACCAGGGTTCAATTCCCATTAGCATTCCTTGTGGCCTTGGGCAAGTCCTTTAACCCCCCACCCCCCCATTGTCTCAGAAAAATCAAAGTTATCAATGTTCCTGTTTAATGTACATTACCAAGTTTAAGTTGTAATGTAAACCACTTTGACTGAAGGATAAAGCAGTATAAAAAACCTCTTAAATAAATAAATTTCAGAGAGCAATAGCTCAATGGTCAAGAAGGTAAAGAAACTGACTGCAAGGGATTCGTTCATGCTTAGTCTTCACTCGCAGCACTCTTTGACAAATGCAGCCAAGAGGATGCATGGCATAAACTCAGCCGCTATCTGTTACACATGGACATTTTATACTCATGCTGCTGAGAAAGCCACATGTGCCAAGGCGAACAAACCAAGTCCGACTAGCCCTTTCCAGACTGAAGACGGCATGACTGGCAACACCTCCCCTTCTACATTGGCAGCCAGTATACCTCTATGATGTCATAAAAAGTAGCTGAGGAGGCGGGTCTTTCGAGAGATTGCAAGTGCATGGGCACGTGTCTGTCCTAACCACGTGTGTCGTGTCTACCATGAAAGAAATCGAATAAGACATTGAGAGAAAAATATCCGTGTGATGACTGCGTCAAGAGGGGTCATGGAGAGCGAGAGAGAGACATCAGCTGATAATTGCAGGGTAGGGGCAAGGAGAGAGAGATTGGATGATGGCTGTAGAAAAACTGTCTTTTCCATTGCCATTTTTAAGAGTCTGCTGGCAGTTGGCCTGGCCATATAAAAACCGACCAGTTGGCAACCCTAAGTGAGATGTAAGGTTGAGTCTTTAACTAATTTCACTGTGACTGGATCACCTGGGGAGGTGGAAGAGTTCATAGAACACAAGATTTTTTCACTCTCAACAAAGGAACTTGGCAAGTTGATGTGGATAAATGGAGCCATCACAGATCACTTTGGATGAGAATAATGTTTCTTTTTTTTGTTAGGATAACTACTGCCTCGTAGTTATGGCTATGCTACTTACAGGTTGAGGTATTTATGGTGGACTTATCTTTATGCCACTGCTTGAAATCAGGGAGTTTCCCAATGGGCAGTTTCTTAAGATTTTGCTTAGAGGATCAACTGTGTCTAGAGTGTTCCAACAAACAACTTATTCACACTGCAAAAGTGATTCAAAGGCATCTAGGGCAGGATTGTTTCATAAACCTAATGCAGATGACTCTACCATATGGAAGGACCTGGAGAATATAGAGTTTTTATCTTGTCAAACAGCTGAATTTAGTAGCAGTAAATGGAAAAGTAATAAATAATGATCATCCCAGAAGAATGATGTGTATGCAGTTTTATTTTGCATTGGGGCTAGAAGATCAAATAAAAAAAATTAAGTCCAAACCATGGCATAGACCAGTGATGGCTAACCTTTTTGAGCCCGAGTGCCCAAACTGCCGCACAAAACCAAAGAATTTCCTCAAAGTGCCAGCACGTCAATTAAAGCCTCATTTGCATAAGGTGCCTCATTTGCATAAATATTTGCATAATGTTACCATACACTAACTTTTAGTAAACATGCCTCTTAATGAGTATATGGATAAAGAAAGACTAAAAGGTTTCTACATTACTATAATCCAGTACCAACCGCCAGGCACATTAGGAACTACTACAAACGCTGCCCATTTAGAACCCATAGCAAACCCGCCGTATCCTAACAGCACTACCAGGACTCACAAAGCACCATACCCTAACTATCAAAAGGCAACACTGCAAATATTAAACCAATACATTTCAGAGAACAACAATACATGACCTACTGGGGAAAGAACAAGTGGCAATGTCAAATAGGAATTATATAAACAAAATACCTCAGCTCAGTTACACATGCAGAACAGACCATCACCAAACAAGGAATCACAATTTAGAAACAGGAAGACAATAATTAAACTGGGAACCCCAAAAGCCAAACTTGGAATATACAACAACACTGTAGAAATAAAACTATAAATTAATTTCCTCTTGTACTAAACAAAGCGCAAAAATTAATGATGCACATTTACCAGAGCTGACATATTCCAGTTAATAAATTCAAAATAAAGAGATATTTTTCTACCTTTTGTGCATTTTTTTCAGTTGCAATTGTTCCAGCCACTTTCTTCTGGTTTCTTCGTGTCTTCTGCTAACTCTCCATCTGCTGTCCATTTGTCCTTTCTTCTGTCTTGTTTTTTTTTTTCCATTCTCTCTCTACATCTGCTTTAACATACTAATCTTTCTCCTTTTGCTCTTTCCTCATTCCTATTTCATCTACTCAAAATTTACCCCTCCATCCTCAATCCCCACTTATTCTCCCAATACCCGGCCAATTGTAGATTTTTTATCCCTCCCACACAAAATATTTTTCCCCTCTCCATTTTACTCTCCCAGCCCCATCCCATTCTAATCCTCCCCCAACACCAGCTCCCTTCTAGTTCCAGCCTCACCCAGCATCCATTCCCTTCTAGTCCCTGCATCAGCCCATTTCCAGTCCTAGCAGCCCCCCAACCCATTTCCAGTCCTAGCAACCCCCCAACCCAATACCAGTCCTAGCCCCCCCTCATCAACCCACTTCCAGTCCTAACCCCCATCACCCCATTTTCAGTTTAAGCCCCCC
Source organism: Ichthyophis bannanicus (assembly GCA_033557465.1). NCBI lineage: Eukaryota > Metazoa > Chordata > Amphibia > Gymnophiona > Ichthyophiidae > Ichthyophis > Ichthyophis bannanicus. Next base: position 586,819,232 of record CM066033.1, on the reverse strand, counting down.
CTATAACCCATTACCAGTCCTAACCCCCATCAGCCCACTTCCAGTCCTAACCCCTCATCAGCCCACTTCCAGTCCTAACCCCCATCAACCCATTTCCAGTCAGCCCCCCATAGCCCATTGCCAGTCCTAACCCCCCCATCAGCCCACAGTCCATTACCAGTCCTAACCACATCAGCCCACCTCAAGTCCTAACCCCTCCCCATCAGCCCATTTCCTGTCCTAGCCCCCCCATAGTCCATTATCAGTCCTAACCCCCCATAGCCCATTACCAGACAGCCCCCATCAGCCAACAGCCCATTACCAGTCTTAACCCCCCCATAGCCCATTGCCAGTCTTAACCCCCCCATCAGCCCACAGCCCATTACCAGTCCTAACCCCATCAGCCCACCTCAAGTCCTAACGCCTCCCCATCAGCCCATTTCTTGTCCCAGCCCCCCCATAGCCCATTATCAGTCCTAAACCCCCCATAGCCCATTACCAGTCCTAACCCCATCAGACCACCTCCAGTGTTAACCCCCCATCAGCCCATTTCCAGTCCTAACCCCACCCAACAGCCCACCTCAAGTCCTAACCCCTCCCCATCAGCCCATTTCCTGTCCTAGCCCCCCATAGCCCATTACCAGTCCTAACCCCACCCAACAACCCACCTCAAGTCCTAACCCCTCCCCATCAGCCCATTTCCTGTCCTAGCCCCCCATAGCCCATTACCAGTCCTAAGCCCCCATCAACCCACTTCGTCCTAATCCCATCAGCCCATATAGACTTAGCTCCCCCATAGCCCATAGCCCCCCCATAGCCCATCACCACTCCTAACCTCCCCCAGCCCATCACCACTCCTAACCCCCCATCAGCCCATTTCCTGTCCTAGCCCCCCATAGCCCAGTACCAGTCCTAGCCCCAACAGCCCACAGCCATTACCACTCCTAACCCCCCCAGCCCATTACCACTCCTAACCCCCCCAGCCCATCACCACTCCTAACCCCCCCATCAACCCATTTCCTGTCATAGCCCCCCCCAGCCCATCACCAGTCCTAACCCCCCAACAGCCCACAGCTATTACCACTCCTAACCCCCCCAGCCCATCACCAGTCCTAACCCCCCAGCCATTACCACTCCTAACCCCCCCAGCCATTACCACTCCTAACCCCCCCAGCCCATCACCACTCCTAACCCCCCCATCAGCCCATTTCCTGTCCTAGCCCCCCCAGCCCATCACCAGTCCTAACCCCCAACAGCCCACAGCCATTACCACCCCTAACCCCCCCAGCCCCACACCAGTCCTAACCCCCCCCCGCCATTACCACTCCTAACCCCCCCCAGCCATTACCACTCCTAACCCCCCCAGCCCATCACCACTCCTAACCCCCCCCAGCGAAATTTTTTTTACAAAGAAAGCTGTCGCTGCCGGGGCCGGGGCTGGGGCCGCCGCGGCAGAATCGAGTGTGCCGCGGGGCCCCCCCGCCCAGCAGAGCCTGCCCTCCGTCCCCGGTATCACCTCTCTCAGCTGCCTCCAGTCACACGCGCTGGCTTTCAGAGCACGAGAAACTCCCCTCGCGCTCTGAAAGCTGGCGCGTGTGACTGGAAGCAGCTGAGAGAGGTGATACCGGGGACGGAGGGCAGGCTCTGCTGGGCGGGGGGGCCCCGCGGCACACTCGATTCTGCCGCGGCGGCCCCGGCCCCGGCCCCGGCAGCGGCAGCTTTTTTTTTTTTTTTTTAATGCCGTATATCTTGATTGCGGACCTTCCCGCGTGCCAGCTGCAAGGCCTTCGCGTGCCACAGCTGGCACGCGTGCCATAGGTTCGCCATCGCTGGCATAGACTATGGATAGGGAAGTTAACCTGCTGAGAAAAGCAAAGTTGTTTATTAAAGGAAGTTCTTGTTTATAGATCTATTAGAAATGTCGGCATGGGTGTTAAAGTCTCCCAGAATCAGTAAATTAGGGCAGTGAGCTGTGGCCTCAACCACCTGTCCTGACAGTTATGTGGATAATCTAGCCCCTGCTGCTGGAGGATAAATCAGGAAGAGGGATAAGGAAGGGACTGGAGATATGTGAGTGAGAAGATCCTCTAATGAAGAAAGGTGCTAATGCTAACTTATGAAGAGATAAGGTGTTGAGTAGATGATTGTCTTGTTTATGTCGTCTGCACTTGAACAGAAATGAGAAACTAAGGATAGGCAGACATTCCCCAGTGCTAAGGATTCACCATTCTTTAGTCAAATTTCTGCAGTACAGAATAGCTGCAAGTTATGTTCATGGATCATACCAGGAACAAGGGAGGAGTTTCATTTTAGGGAGTGGATATTGAGAAGTCCAGTATGAAATGAGATGTGATTAGGGGTGTGACAGTTTATTTATTTTATTTATTTATTTATTTATTTATTTAACGTTCTTATATACCGCACTTTTATCATCAGCGCGGTTTACAGTAAACATAAAATACTCACCGATAGCAACAGGCTGTCGTGAGTTTACATATAACAGGAAATCTAATTGGATACAACATAGGGGAGAACTTTGTACATATAAGTTATATAACTATATACAATTGTATTCTTCTTGTTGTACAGGGCTAGAGGAACTAGTGAACAGGAGGATAGGCCTCAGACATCTAGGACGAGGACGATGTCTGTAATCCTCAATGGCATCAGTCTTGATGATGGACAGAGAGTGGGACCCAAGAGGGTTAGATCTTTGGCCTCAGTAGATGGGAATTGACTGCTGTATGGAGAAAAGCTATAATGCAGACCACAAACAGAAGACGGAAAGGACAAATTTGAAAGGGCACATGAAGGAGGGCACTAATGAGCATGACACAGATTATGTTTTCTTTTCTGTGCTACTTCCTCATTTTTAATTTAAAGGGCTCCCTTTTGTCTACTCCAAAAATATTGTTTTGCCACATTCCTCTTTAAATTAACCCTTCACACTTTAAGGCTTATCAGCAGACATCTGCCTAATTATTGTCTTCTGATATGAAGAATATGAATGTACACAAAATAAGCTTCCTGAAATCAGGGACAGCGGGTACCTCTGCGGTTGGCGAAGCCAAGCTTCCCCCCCCCCCCCCCCCCCGCTGCACCCTGCAGCTCTCATTTCTTATTTTCCATTTTACACTGAGAAGGCAATTTTATAAGGAGGCACCTGGTTTTAGGTACCAACAACATGCATAATTATCAATATTTTAGTCATTTACATGTGTTAGTGGCCACTTAAACATGCCAATAACCTCTTATGAAATACTAACAAACGGAAAAGAAAGTGGGTTGCTTGCATAGTGCATACAGGACTTTCACTGTGTGCATGCGCCTGGGTGGAGTTTGGACACAGCATGGATGGTGTAAGTGAGTACATGCATTGCTTAAAAAATACAGTAATTTACAGAGAGGGTGTAAGTCATCACATTTTAACTTAAGACGTGTTCTCTGCCAGTTACGCTAGCATTTCATTGAAAAAGCCACTACTAAACCTTTGAGTGAGCTCTAAGGACTTGATCTTCTCCTTGAGATCTGCCAGGTACTTCCTATTGACCCGTTTTGGACTCAGTAGACCTTTGGTCAGATTCACACGGCAATCTTATGTTCATATGTCATAGTGTTCTGCCCACCCGGCACATCTTATGTTCATATGTTATGATGTTCTGTTGGGAAACTTCTCCTTACTACTAATCATACAAAAAAGAATATTCAAATTCTGATGTCATTTCAGTTCATTGCCAAAAACCTCTTACTGTGAAGTAACACAAAAATACTAAACAAACAAACAATGTGGTAACTCTTCCATTCCAAAACAACACTAACTCCCAGGACTCTGAAGGAACCTACCTATACAGATTAGGGATATGCATTCATTTAAAACAACAGGGGGTATGTCAAGTAGATTTCTCAAGTTGTTTTTAACCTGAAACAACAGGAAAAACACAGACATTTTGAGGTTTACCCTGTGTCAATAGTGCACACTTTAGCTTAGTAGGGTGCGGTATTGCTCACTAGTATGCCGTATGTATCAATAGTGTGCACTATTCTATCATTAGGGCTCACTTTTGAGCAATAGGGTGCACTATTCGAGCAATAGGGTGCACTATAGTAGTACTATTGATGACATTGCCCCCAAAATGGAAACAATTGCTAAAAAGCCTGAATAAAATGAAAAATCCCCTATATGGCATAGGAAACTGAACAAAACCAAACATTTTGTCCTGCACATCCCTAATAAAGAGTCAGCGACAGAAATATTACATCAGGCTCTGAACATCAATATACCTTCTATTGGGAAAGCAGAAGAACATGCCATAGTGGGTCAGATCTAGGGTCCATCAAGTCCAGTATCCTGTTTCCAATAGTGGCCAATCCAGGTCACAAGTACCTGTCAGGTTCCCCAAAAGATATGCAGATTCCATGTATCTTAGCTCAGGTGTAAGTAGTGGATTTCCTTGGTCCTCTTTAATAATGGTTTATGGACTTTTCCTCCAGGAACTTGTCCAAACCTCTTTTAAACCCAGCTACACTAACAGCTTTTACTAAATTCTCTGGTAATGAATTCCAGACTGCAACTGTTCCCCATAAACAACAAGCAATATCTTATCTCGGTCAGATATATAGAACATGGACATACTTTCACCAATACAGAATACAGGTAGACAAAAACGGAACTGGAAGCCTCAAAGAACCAGACAGCATACCAGAGGATGGGAGAAACAGAAATGCATTTCCTCCTATGCTGTAAAAATACAAATAAAAAAATATATCAGAAATATACATTTCCAAGGCCAAAACTGAGAAAGAAAACCAAAACTTCCCATACAAGAACAATAGGGCTCAGCAGCAAGGATATCCAATCCCCTCCAATGAAAATTATGGAAGCTCAAACATCCTGCTCCTTGTTCAACATCTCTCCCACCATCTTCTGTCCAGCCATCATATCCCCTTCTGTCTCTAGCTCTTGCCTTATGTTCTCTGCTGCCTCCAGCCCCTCCCTCATTCTCTCTCCTCCTGCCCCAAGCCCTTTTGTCATACTCTTTTCTTCTGCCTCTTCCTCCTTCCCCCATGCACTCTATTTCTACCCTGAATGCTTTCTCTTCCTGATGACCTATTGATCCTAGTCGTTGTGACAGCCACAGTGGAGGACCAGCATTGTCAGCAGCAGATAAAGGCAGCAGTAGCAGCAGGCACCAACTTGAAACCCATCGATGGAGGGGCGACAGCTCTGCATCTATTGGGCAGTAATGGGTCTCGTGATGGTTACAGACTTGGCAGTAGTCATGACAGGTATAATCAGTTGTGCTGGAGATGAAAGCATCTCTGTAAGCAGCACATGGCAAGCAGATAGTGGTGGAAGTTATTGGTCTCCTAATTTCTGCCACCTACTGCACGCTTACGATGGCGATGGTGCAGGCACACTTTCAGTGATGCGAGAGTTAGGCTGATAGGTCTAAGGACTGTGCTCAACCTCATACAGCTCCAGGCCATGGTCCTTGTGGTCTATACCATTCTGACATCTATGCCATAAAGATTTCTCTGTCATTACAGCAAAACATTGTAGGAGTGGACCTAAGAAGCCAAGCAAACTAGTCTATGCATAATTTTCAATTTGCTGGCCCATTAGAATATACTTTAATATCTAAACTAGGAGTCTTCAATCATTTTTAACTTGGAGCACTTTGAATCCAGTAAGCACATTTTCCCATGCAGGGCTGCAACACTGCTGATCAAATGCTAATAAAGATTATTTAATACCTCTAAATCTGAAGCAATCTGGTTGTCCAGGAATAATTCCCCTCCTGATTTTCAGCCTGTTGTATCCAGTATATTTTCTTACCAGTCAGAAATTGTATTTGGTCACTGGGCATTATGTCAGATTCATCTTGAACTAACTAACTAACTTGTACTGCAGCCTTCATTTTTATAGCATCTACCTTTTGGGATGTGTTACCTCGAGTCCTTAAGGAATTATAAAATAGGCTTATAGCACTCGCTTCTCTGCAGAGCATTTGGAGAAGTCTAGGAATTCCAGGGCGCTGCCCCGCCCCCCCCCCCTTTCCCTCTACCTGCCCTTGTGTGTTACCTGCTTCATGGAAATTGTGTTTTACGAATTTTATTATTGTGCTATTGATCTCTTCACTTATCATATCTTGCTTATTGTTCATGATGTCTTTTATTTTTCCTCTGGGGCTTTTAGTTATTGTAAACCACTGTGATGGTTGTATGTAAACCGAATGACGGTATATCAAGTCTTACGAATAAATAAAAATAAATAAATCCCCACTAGTCTTTTTCTCTCAAGCCCCCACCTTTGGACATCTGTCTCTCTCTCAAGTCTTCCTTTTGGCATGTCTCTTTCTCTCTCTCTCTCTCTCTCTTTTACAACCCCCTCCCCCACCATTAGCACCAGTAACCCCCTCTCTGCTCTCCTTACTATCACCATAAACATCCCTCTTTCTGCCAGCAGGCTAATTCCAAGCAGGCTAATTTAATAATTTCTCTGTTTCCTTCCAGGACAGGTGCTTCATGCTGTTCTCTCCCCACCCTTCCTGCGACAGTCACAAATCTCCCCTAGTCTCAGCTGTAATAGCCAGTCTTCCATGGTCAGGCATCTCTCTCTCTCTTTCTTCTCTTAGCAGTGGCAACAAACAGGGCAAAGCTAGCCCATGGCCACCCCGTGTCTGCCTCTTGTTCGTTGCCATTGCTTCAGTGCTGTCTCTTGTTCCCGGGCCAGGCTGCGATGGGAAGAACATAAGGCACTCGTGTTCTGCCCACACTCAATACATTTCTGAGAGGGAAGGGGGCTGCTGTGGCACCAAAATAAAATAGAGCTCTCTGCCCCATGACTAGGCTTTCCTCTTCTCATTGGCTCAAAAGAGTAAAAAAATCCCTAGGACAGCCATAGGCTTATGGGCCTTGCAGTGAAGATCACTGCTTTAAATGATCCAATAATTTCTGGGGTTAATATGGGGCAGCAAATAGTATAATCCATAAGAATTCCCAGATTTTAAAACAGATCGTATTTCTGTTGTCTTCCGCCAGCCTGCCACATTTCAGCTGCTTTAAACAATGAAACATCTTGTCTGGCGACTGAAGCATGTGTCAACAAGATGGAATTCTGCTCTCTAAAGGCTAGAGTACCCACTCAAAGAATGAAGGCAACGCATGCTGATTGCCTGGAGCTTTTCCCAAATGCTGGCAGCTCAGCATTTAGCAATAATGGAAAATGTTTCACGTCTAGTATCTCTGAAAACAATCACCTAATGTATGTCTTGAAATATTACCTTATCTGTGCTAACATTACAAAGTACATACATATATCTATCTATAGCTATCTATTCATGCATTTAGTCGTTTCTTTTCTTTGAAACATTAGGGTAATTGAATGTAACATAAGAGAGAGCAGAAAGACAGCGGCATACCAGCAGTTCAGACATTATATGTTGGCTGCAGCATAGTTGTCCTTGACCTTTATCATTCACTGAGTCACATTAGTAATGAGCTCTGCAGCTACATACCAATACTTTTTATTCCTGTGTAGGCACATTCCAATGTGTGCATCCAGGCCCCTGTGCATCTGATCGGAATCGGGATGCCCAGAAGTAGACCTGATTCTGATCCCGTGGGCGTTTGACGTGCCCCACGGGATCAGAATCAGGTCTAGGGCCTGTATGTGCATGCCGGGATCTCATTCCGATTGGCCTGCACACACAGCCACCTGCCCGGCTACCTCAGTGAGGCTCCTGAATGGAGCCGCGGTGCCATGGCATCCCACATCTAGGTCAGGACGTGGAGAATTCCCATAGGATTGCACAAGAGGCTCTGCCATACAACCCGTCTTTTGATATTTAGGTGTCCTGATCAACTCTCACCTTTCATTTACAGACCAAAGAAGATAAGGTGTGAAAACCTCCTTTGGTACCCTGCGTTATTTTCAGGCCAACTGCCCTTTCCTCGACTCCCAGCCCATACCTCAGTTGTCCTCAGTACAGTCATCGCCAGGCTTGATTACTGTAACATTGTCTATGCAGGGATCCCTTCATATGAGTTAAAAAAGCTATAAGCCATTCAAAACACAGCGATCCGAATACTATCACATGCAAAGAAGTTCAACCACGTTACCCCCTCCTTATGATTCAACATCACTGGCTTCCAGTATCTGTCCAAATCCGACTCAAAGTTTTAACCTTAACACACAAAGTCTTTCACAGCAACTTTCCTGAGTACCTTTTGGATCTGGTAACTCTATGCTCCTCCGTATTGCCTACGCTCTCTTCATGGTAACAGATTCATCATTCTCCCCCCCTTCCAAGGCCTGTCACGCATGCACTAGACATTCAACCTCCTGATTCATTGCCCTCTCTCTCTCTGGAAGTGCTTCTCCCTCCTGGTCCGCTTTGAAGACAACTTTAAGAAATTCAAAGTCCTTCTTAAGACTATACTTTTCAGGGAGATCTCCGGTGTGGAGGGAGACCCGAGGAATTAGCCGCTCAGGCCACTGCCACTATTTCGCCCTCTACCCACTCCTGCTGCTGCTACTGTCCTCCACTCTCCTATCAGTTTCATAGTTCTTTCCTTTCTACTGTAGCTATTGTTTTATTTTGTAAACCGCCTTGATGAGTTGCTAAAGGCGGTATATCTAAATAAACTATAAACTATAATTATATAAAATAGGTGTAGGACTGCAACCTGTTTTTTTCCCCTTATCCAGCAGGGGCAGCAATTTAAAAAAGAACCGCATGTGCAGGGAAAACATACAAATAGCCCCCGATCCCATATACATATGCATGGAAGCAGCTTTTTAAATTACTGCTCCCATGGTGCATGCATGCTCCGAGTCAGCCGCACCATTATCCTAATCACCCTCGATCTCTCCGATCCCCTCTAATTACCACCCGATCTCATTCCCTCCCTAATCATCTTGAGATTGCTGCTAGGGTTCATCAGTATCAGTTTGGAACCGTAAGAGCAGGAATGAAAGGGTATCGCTCCTGCTCTCACTAAACACTAGTGACTCCCAGTCAGAGAGGGGATAGGGATCGGGGTGGAGAGAGAGTCTGCTGGGGGGGGGGAGGGGACCTGGGGAGTTTGTTGTAACCAGGGGTCTCAGGTGGGGAGGGTCTTTGTGCTGGGAGGTTTGTTTAGGGGGGATTGGATGCCTTTGGGCATAGGGGAATCAAATGCATTAGGTGTATCACCTGTTTGGGGGGGGGGCAGGATCTGGGAGAGGACCAAATGTTTAGCTGGTCATTGGGAGGGATTGAGATCAGGGGAGATGATTGGGGGGGGGGGAACAAAACCAGACCTCTTCATTGACATCTGTCCCTTCCCTAGGTACTTATTTGTGCCTCAAGACAGTTGTAAATGTTGACATCTAAAATTTTTTTAAACAAGCCTAGATATCCCTTGTAAAATAGGGAATCCATGTCTATACGTATTGCAGGCCTATCCAAACTACTCCCTTTCCTCACCCTCATCGTACAATTGGGAAATTCAAAAAAGCAAGCATCTCCACTTTTAAAAAGCCCTGGCTCTAAAATGGCCTTTACACTCGTGTACCAAATCTGTTCATGTAGATGCTGCTGTTTGGTCGTGGGGATGCTTCTAACATAGCCCCTATTATCCAGGCTAGGGAGAATCACAAAATACATTCCATTTATAGTTCTAACAATTACCAAAAGATTATTAGTCCATAACAGAAATTACTCCTTGATTTCTTTTTAGGAGTTCTTAGGAGGACTTTTCTCTATTTGCTTGTTTCCAGAAAAAGTTTTATGTATTTCTCTACCTAAAAGGAAAGAGCTGAATTTGAAATGACAAATCAAACTCTCATCCCTAAAGAGCTGAATTATTGCTATATGATTTGAATGGGGTTGCAAATTATTCAGATGTAGCTAATTTTAACGTCAACTTGATCAAATTTACCAAAGTGAAGCCACAGATGATTCTGGTTTGCTTTGGTTATCCAGACCTTTCAATATTCACATGAATAATCTCATATTAAAATGAATTAAATATTTTCAGTCTATGGGGGTTATTTGAGGAGTTCTATTCATTTTGACATGCAGATGTGGAAACCAAGCCCATGTCTAAAATGCCATTTTAGAAAGGCTGCACCTCGATCTCTACACATTTAAGGGCATTTCAGGGGTGTTTCTGGGTGGGCCTGGGTTGTATGTGTGCCTGCAGGTCCATGACATATTTGCATAGGCCAGAGACAAGCAGTGCAGATTCTTTAAATGTGCCACGCTACAGTGCCATAAATCACGAATAAGGACGGGGCTTTGCTGTCTTTTGGGACTGCTTGTGGCAGCAGTGACCGGAGCAGCAGCTTGGCTTGCGAATTAATGGCTTGACTGTTGTCTGTGTCCACATAGGTGTCTTTTGAGATACTATTTGTTTTTCTGCGTCTTTCTCAAGCCTATCAACATCCTCCTTTCCGAAGATTCCCTTAGATTCCCACACCCTCATCCCCCAGCTGTGCTAATCCTAAACCTCCAGCGACATACTTCCTGGCCCTCGGAGCATCTGTCTTCCTTCTGCCCAGTTCCTGCTGCCTATTTATGTGTGCCCCAGCGTTCCCTCCAGCCTTTGCGTCTCTGTGTGGTTCCCTGTTGCCTGTGTGTGTGTGTAGGTGTTCATGTGCAGTGCAGTGGATGCTGATGGTGCTTTTTTTTTGTGCCATCACGTCACTGAAAAACCTGAGGCAGCTGACTCATGGCAACCCAGCAGCCCATGGGCATTCTTTGCAAGGTATGACGGAAGTATATTGCTAGGCCTTTTCTTCTGAGGCAATGGAGGGTAAAATGACTTGCCCAAGGAGTGCCAGTAGGAACTGAACCCTTAATCTTCTGGGTATTAGGCTGTTGCTGAAACTGCTAGACTACTCCTCCAAGGCGGGTGGTTATTTAACTATATATCTTACACAATAGGCAATTAAACCCGGAATTATCAACTGTGAACAGAACACAATTGGGTCAGTATTTAGATGTGGCAGAGTTTTTTTACACGCCAGCTGTCACAGCTAAATAAAAACTGGATATTCAATACTGATATCCATATAGTGGCAGGCACTGAATATTTGCTCATTGCAATCAGGGCCAGCACTATCCATATAGCGGCAGACGTCAGTGATGCTAGACATTTTGCTAGCCAGTCATTTAGGACAGCTTTTTGCTGCCCTAAGCTATCCAGCTAGCTATCCATATAGCAGTGCTGAAAATCACCATAAAGAGGGTCATTTTGTAAGAATAGCTTGGTACAATGCACGTACTCACACACATATTTGGTACTTATTCTATAAAGGAAAGGACATGTGTATATTACTTTATAGAATAGGAGTGTAAGTGGGAAGATATGTGCACCAAATCTAGGCACTACCACTTATACCAATGGTTCTCAACCCAGTCCTCTAGGACCCCCAGGCCAATCAAGTTTTCAGGATATCCCCAATTAATATGCATGAGATAGATCTGCATGCACTGTTTCCATTGTATGCAGATGTATCTCATGCATATTCAAAGTGGATATCCTGAAAACCTGACTAGGCTGGGGATCCCAGAGGACTGGGTTGAGAACCACTGACTTACACCATACCTAGACTTGGAGCAATTGCCCGCAGCTAGATCTGTAGGAAACATGCGTAAGTTATAGTTTTCTATAACTCCTGCATATAAATTTGCACTCTTCTTACGCTCCACCCCTGTGTTTACCCTCTCCAAAACTGCGTGCTGTCACCTCGACATGCATACTTTTGGAATAGCAACTGACTAAATTCCACACATAAACGGTCATTTACACACATCCATCACTAGACTACATAGTCTTCCATGTGTAAGCTTGCATGAAAATCTATTCTGTAAAGGAGGCCAGATTTCTATGTGTGCTCACATGTGGAAGGCTTAGGTACGCTAGTGATGGATGTGTGTAAATGGCCATTTATGTGTGGAATTTCATTGGTTGAAAGTATGCAGCTCTGCTCTTGCTCTGCACCCAGACTGCCCCAACATTATTCGGATAGTGCCAAGATGGTCGGACAGAATATTCGGAGGCACTCTGAGCGGCACTTATCTGGTTAACAATTGCTCAAACTAGGTACGTGCTTTTGAATGTCGGTTCCGATAATTGGACATGATGAAGAGATCTGGATGCTATAGCTTCATTTTAAGAGCTCAGGGCACAAATGACTATGATAATTTCGAAATGGAATAAAAACCCACCAGTATTTGCAAATCACCTTTACCCCAGCATAAAATTAATTAGAGCTTTGTTTGAGGTGGAGAAGACGCCTGTATTTCTTTATAAATTCTGCTTTAAGACATATTTCTAATACATTCCACTTACTCTTCCTCTCACCGACCCCTGCTCCTTTACTCTAGGGCGATCTACCAGTGAAGAGTCAAGGGAATGCTGTCTTCATGCACCATTGCATGGATGGATAAGAAGTTTCAGCAAGGCTGACAGATGCTAACTTACCTACAGAAACCTTATTTTTCTTGCGCTGCCAACAGTCATTTTAATGCCATTTATCTTGCAAACATGACAGTGTGTTTCTCATGTTGTTATTCTAGCAAAAATGTTAAGTAGTTTTCTTCTTGCTTGTCATGCTATTTTGCTTATAAAAAGTTTAGTGCTTTTAGAAGCTCGAGTCAGCAGCAAAGGGATTATTTGAAGTCCTGTGTTACAAAGAAAAAAACATTGTGCTACTTATAACTTAATAGGCCTGCAATAAAGCATTATTATTACTATTAGCAATTTATATGGATGGGCAGACTGCATAGGCCATATGGTCCTCATCTGCTGCCATTTTTCTATTATATATATATATATATCCTTTTTTGCATGTTTAAAATTGAAGGAGTGATTTGGAAAGAGATTCTCCATGTTTAAACAGATGTTTAAGAATGGAGAAAGCCCTTTCAAAATTTTTCATAACACTTCCTGCTGGCTATGGGGTCTATTCTGTAACGCGAATAGCGGGGATTGATGTCCCTTTGTGATGTTCATCCCTGCTATTTACCCCCTTCCGTCCCCGGCAGAAGCCTCCCTGTATGAACAAGGAATTTGTACAGGGAGGCCTAGTCAGGGGCAGGAGGGGTGTTTCGGAAGTGGAGCGAGGGCAGAGCATGGGCGGTTTGCAACCCAGGACGTTCAGAGCCAATTTTGAAGTCAGCTCTGTGCATCCGGGTCGGCAGACTGGACAGGGGATGGGAGGCCCGGGCAGTGCCAGTGAGGTGAGGGGGTAAAGGGGGTTCCCCATAACCCAGCCCTGGCCATGGAAGGCAGATCGGGGGTCAGGCTGCGGGGAAAGGAAAGTTTGGCAGCTGCTGGGTATCGCGGCACAGTGCCATGGCAACGGGATGCCATGGCACTGCAGCTCCATTCAGGAGCCTGACTGAGCTAGCTGGGCATGGGTCTGTACATGCAGGCCAATCGGAATCAGGTCCTGGCCTGCATGTACAGACACTAGACCCAATTCTTATCTCACAGGGTACATCTAGGCTACCTCTGTGCGTCCTGATTCCGATCAGGTGCACAGGAGCCTGGGTGCACATATTAGAATGTGCCTCCATGCGTCTCTGTATTCAGCCTAGTATCCATCTGACTTTGGCTACCACCTTGTCGCATTGCTTTGCTATTGAGATCCTTAGTCACCATTGCCCTGATGTCCCTCTCCTAGTCCATATACACGAGCCTCACACCCCCTACTGCATACAGCTCCTTTAGATTTCTGTATCCCATGTGCATCACTCTGCACATCTTAGCATTAAATCTTAACTGCCACACATTTGACCATTCTCGTTTTTGTAGTGTCTGTGGTGATCTCTGGATTTTCAATGCTGGGACCCCGGCATTGAATATCTGAGGTTAAGGGTCGGCAGGCAGGGCTATGTGCCATAGGGACGCATAGCCTGCCCAACTCTATTGGGCCCTTTGTCCCTTCTTTGATAGATGGATGTCATCCCTGCTCAACAACCCATAGTCCAAGATGCTGACACACTTTCATGCACCCATGCAGTCATCCATGCAGCCACACATCATTCATTCAATCAAAATGCAAACTTCTCTGCCTTGGCCTTTAATCTCAACAGGGAAGTCTGAGTAGAAGACCAGATATGCACCTATTTGCTTCATCCTCTCTCCCAAAGCCATGAAGTCACTCTATAAGCTTGAAGGGATACCTAGCAGTATCATTTGTGCCAACATGGATGAGCATCATCAGACAATAGTCAGTAGGCTTGATGAGTCTAGGCAAAACCTCTATGATGTCTGAGATTGTGGCCTTTGGCAGACAGCACACCTTGCTAGACATCATGTCTGTACCCCACAGAAGGGAGTCTCTAATCACTAACACCCTTCACATTCTGGGATGTTCTCACCTCCTCCACTTCCAGGGCTGGATACCAGTTCTTCAATTCAAGGAAAAGTGGAGTCAGGGTGTTGATTTTCAGGCCATGTCCAGCTGTCTTCTTTCAGTACCATATCATCTTCCCCTCTTTGAGGCCTCAAGATGAATTTCATGAATGTAGCTCTCAGTATCCCAAATGCTTCTCAACCTCACCACCTCCTTCCTCCATTCTCCACTTGTTTCATGAAGGATTCAATCTGCAGGACTCTTGCACATTTAACCAGTCCCTTGCCTGGGATCAGACCATCCATCTGGATGAAGGTAGAAGCTGTAATGGGGACAACAGCTTTGGTGATATGTTGTTTCCTGGCCATACTTCAGTTGAAGGAGCTTTGGTACCTCTTTAAAAAATTTAGAAAAACAACCCCCTCCCTACCAGAGTCCCTACTTTTTCTGAGCTTTCCTGTAAATCAAAAAGCAGCTAGACTCTTTTACATGAGATCTAACAGCTCCATTCTGATTCTTTTCAGGGGCAATTTTTCCAAAATGGGTTAGTTTTGTGCATCAATTACCACAAGCTACTGCAACAAGGGAAAACAAATGAATATTCCTACCCCCCAAAAAATCCCGTGAACCTACCTAAAACCTTCCCATAAAACATAAACACAATTATCAAAAAATGACTAACTAACACACTCCTCTAATAGCTCCAAAAACTCAAATTTCTAAAAGGGAGAAAATGACCTCAGGTTTTACTCTTCAGTCCCACCATATGGCGAAATTCATCACCATAGGGGATCTCCAAGGTGTAACATCACGGGTCCAATAACGTCATTGTATCAAATAAACAAAAAATATCTATCAATATTTTAAAAAGTACTTTTCCAATATGTTCAATAAATTTTAATATATTCTCAATTAATGTTCAAACAACACCACTAACATGCTTTTATCCTTTTTTCTTATTTCTTTTTTATACACAAGTATAGTGGCCTCCAACACTTCTGCAAAACAAAGCCAAATGGCTCTATTAGTTAATAAACTTTATCACAATCCAAAAGAGTACACAAATATTTATCTGCAAAGGTTCACTTCTAGACTCCTGCAAATCCAACCATCATCGCCTGCCCAGATTTGATACAATTCTTTACACCCAACAAAGATCTTTGTTTTTCCTTCACAAAGGCTCCATCAGGGTCCTGAGACCATCATCTGTGAGAGGCCCCTGATGGAGCCTTTGTGAAGGAGAAACAAACTTCTTTGCATTCCTGTCACCCATAACTATCAGGATATCCTGTTTGCATATTCTGTCAATTTCAGCTTGTACGTGTTCATAGAACTCTTCAGTTTCAGCATCTTCTGAAGCTGTTGTTGGGGCATACAGTATACTTGAATTATAGTTTGTTGATAGGCATTCCTCGTAGACGAATAGAGATTAAGCGTTTCTCTGACTGCATTGTATTTCATTACAGTTCTTGCAAGCTTCTTCTTTATTATAAATGCAACACCATTTCTTCTTTGTCTTTCATTTCCAGCATAGTAGACCATGTGATCATCTGATGCAAAGTGCCCGATGCCAGTTCATTTCAGTTTGCTGACATCTAACAGATCAAGTTGAACACGTTCCATTTCATTCAGTCAGTTTCTGTTTAGTGTTGTTGGTATTGTCAAAGAAATGTGATCCTCCGCCACTAACAGTGTTCCATTCTGCTGCTGCCCAGATGGGTGGTTTGTCTTGGTCTGGCACCTCAACTGAAACCTGTCCATCTTGGAGACCCTGCCAGTAGTTAAACTACCAATAGTTTAGCCCTTAGCATCACTGATGCACACAAGCCCTCACAGTGGGACAAGCTGCAAACCAAGTTAGGGTCTTGGTCTGGCAGCTCAGCTGAGACCTATCCATCTTTTGAGACCCTGCAAATAGTTAAACTACCGATAGCTTAGCACTCAGCATCACTGATGCACACAAGCCCTCACAGCACAATAAGCTGCAAACCAAGTGAGGGCATAGTAGACCATGTGATCATCTGATGAAAAGTGCCCGATGCCAGTCCATTTTAGTTCGCTGACACCTAACAAATCAAGTTGAGCACGTTCCATTTCATTCTTGACCACCTCCAATTTCCCTTGGTTCATGCTTCGTATGTTCCATGTCCCAATATATAAGACATCTTTGCAGCTTCTGACTCTCATTTCACGCGCAGCCACATCAGCAGTCAGATGTCCCGAGAGTTTTGATCCAACCACATCATAAATGCTGGTTTTACTCTGAAAAGTCTTCAGCTCCTCTCCAGTAGCTAGTTGAGTGCGTTCCGACCTGGGGGTCTCATCTTCCAGCACTACAGTGCAATTTGTTTTGTTGTTACTATCCATTGGGTTTTCATGGCAAGATACAGAAGTAGATTGCCAGGCCTTTCCTCTGTGCAGTTTAAGTTTAGTGTTGTTGCCGTTGTCACAGAAATGTGTTCCTCTGCTGCCAACACTGTCCCATTCTGCTGCTTCCCAGATGGGTGGTTTGTCTTGGTCTGGCACTTCAGCTGAGACCTGTCCATCTTGGGAAACCCTGCCACTACCGATAGCTTATCCCTCAGCATCACTGATGCACACAAGCTCTCACAAGGGGATAATGGGGCTGAATCTTACCTGTGGAAGATGTCATCCTGCTTCTGCTGGTGACTCTGGATGGCATTAGCGAACATCTTTTTGCACAGGGAGCACATCTCTGGGTAATGGTTGGCACCTAAACAGAGGAGGTAACATTTGCGTGCATCAGTAAGTGATATGGTCTTCGAGCACCAATCACACTTTTTGAACACACTGGCCATTGGGGCAAAAAGGACCCTTAGCGAGGTCAAAGACCCTCAATGCAGCCAGCGGTTAGAAAAGGTGCGAAACCGCACTGGAGAAAAAAACCCTAAAACTAAAATGGTTCCAAACCTCGAAGTCGAGGCTAAGTGGCTCGGAGGCGGGAAAGGGACCTGTGCAAACCGGAGAAATAAATGCACTTTAATTCACAAGCAAATCAACCTTTTTTCCAGGGTAAGAAGATGAACGTCTGAGGGCTCCACGGAAAAAGGGAGACTGGATAAGATGGCACCCTTGGGCGGGAAGGGGACCATACATGCATGGTGACTCGCGTCAAAAGTCTAGTACTGTTACTTTCTGTTTAGATCATCAATGTTGGCCCCCCTGGTGTCAGCCCCCCCCTTCTCTGTTGAGCTGATTATTGTACCCCCCTTTCTATTAAACCGCTTTGACCCAGTGAAAAGCGGGATATAAATGCAGCTAAATAAATAAATGGTGGCATCTCCCAAAGGCTTTCTTTGAAAGCTGGGGAGATGCTTCCGTGGGGCTCCATCGGCGCTGACGTCATCCATATGTGAGGACTGACTTCCTGCTTGTTCCTGGAGAACAAGGATAATTGGGGATTCCTGTTCTTAAAGGTTATTATTTGGCAGCCCAAATGCGTCAAGTGATGGATTGGAGAGAGAGTTGTAAACGGCTAAAAGATTTCTCTAGTTAGAACAGAATTGTCTACTTCGTACTTAAAAGAACTCTTATAAAATGACCTCATATTTATAAGAATACATGGTGCAAGGAGGCTTGTACTTGCATGTGGTAAGGGCTTGGACAGAGCACAAGTGAAGTGTCATCTATGCACAGATTTTATAAAATACTCATAAACTCCACCTGCTAAGATTTACACCTATTCCTGAGCAAACGTAAATGCCAGTGGCTTCAATCTAGCTGCTATTTAGGTTGGATTTGTTATGTTTTCTAAAGTCACATATAAAATAGGATAAAAATAGGCACCTATGTGGTCATCACACACTGGCAATTTGTTACAAAATTACCCTCATAGAAAGTAATTTTATATAGGTTTGGAACACAACTCACTAAGTCGGTCTTTGTGTCACAGAGTGCTTTAAACCAAAAATATGCAATAAACTCTGTATGGCAACCAGAAAGTAAATTTAGTCAAATTCTAGACTGATAGTATTTGTATTATATTAACTTAAATTTTCTTTTCGGGTGGCCGCGTGGTCTCAGTATCATCGGGCTATCGTCAATGGACTGACTTGTCACCCAAGCCGTAACATCAAGGACCACCACAATGCAGCCACCGTATTTTTGAACCAATATTGAACTATAAAAAATGCTCCATTGTAAACACCTTTCTCAATATTGAGCAATAAACAAAATGCTTAGCTTTAAATGTCTTTGTCTTTTTCAATGCTTAGCTTGAAGTGTCGTTCCCAATGCTGTCAGGCACTAAGCGTTTCACCAGTCGTGGCTTCATCAGGGGAGATAGCTAAGCTCTCTTATACACGCTGGCGTTCTATTCGCAAAAAATTGCTGAACTGCTAAGCAGTGCCTGACAGCGTTGGGAACGACACTTCAAGCTAAGCATTGAAAAAGACAAAGACATTTAAAGCTAAGCATTTTGTTTATTGCTCAATATTGAGAAAGGTGTTTACAATGGAGCATTTTTTTTTTTTTTGAGCACAATAGTTTTATTTAACTGTAAACTGAATTATCTAAAAACAAATACATTAGCTGCTACTGCTTTGCTGCATAAATCTATTTGCATTGTGCAGACTGTCAACCAGTGATTAAGGGTCCCCTTCTTCACAAAACAGACACAGCTCAACTCCTCCAGGAACCACAGTTCTGACATTTCACGCCACTTAGTTTCGATTTAGCCATAAAAAGTAATTTCTCAGATTGCAGGGTCCCCACAAATTTTAAGCTGGGTGGGAAGGCGTCTTCCTGGAGTTCTGTAACAAAGGATTAAAAGTTCTCCTCATGTTGCTTTTAGCACATTTTGGTCAGTAGTGGAGATGGTCCCACACCCATCCCCTGCAGCTCTTCTTTAGATCGTTTCTACACCCTGCTCCTCGTCGTCATCTAGCAAGTCTCCCTCCTCACCGGAGTCTACACCCTCCTCAGCCTGCATCTTCACGTGTGTCTCTTCCTTTTTTCCCGAGCTGCCACACTGCTCCTCATCTGTTTTCACCTCTGATTGCTTGTTCTGCTCCCTGTCAATCCTCTCCAGGCTCTCCAGCAGAGAATCCACTTTCTGCTTGATTTGGCTTAACTCTTTTTTGATGGTCTGCAGGTCATCACCTTTCAACTTCCCAGATTTGGAGGAGGATCCTCTCTGGCTGCTCTTTGAGTTGAAACCGCTCTTCCCCCGACGGGAGGTGTTCCCTGATACTCGCTGGCGCTTTGAGGGCACCACAGCTCGGGCAATGGGTGGAGGCGGGGGCACACGTGCTGCTGGGTAGCTTTCATAATAATCCCGTTGAAAATCATAGTCCAGGTCAAAAGAAGAACCGTACATGTCTGCAGCAGACCTCTTCACTCCTGCCTTGCCGCGGTTCACTTTGGGCTCAGCTGCCAGGTTAATGTCCAGAACTTGACCAGCAATCATGCGGCCATCTTCACCAGCCACGGCAGTGCGGGCATTGCGCTCATTGGAGTACTGCACAAAAGCAAAGCCTTTATGCACCGAGCATCCCACAATCTTGCCGTACTTAGAAAAGATGGTCTCCACGTCACTCTTCTTTACCACCAGTGTGTTCAGGTTGCCAATGAAAACCCGTGAGTTCAATGAGCGCGGGTCTGTCTTGTTCGTTACATTGCTGGCCATGTTGGCAGTAGATGGATGGGCAGCAGCACTGTAGTCGACGGTCAAAAAACCTGGCGCCTTTATGTACTCAATCATAGCTGTGCAGCATAGATGCAGAGAAGTGCACAGAAGACCAAAAGGCTCAGTTGAACACCGGTGTTTTAACACAAGGTCTCTCGCTCGCTTCTGCCCGCAGCGGCGATGCTTTATCCCGCGTTCTCCTCTCTCTCACAGTCTCCGTCACAAAATGGCGTCGACAGCGGCAGCTCCTCACAATGGAGCATTTTTTATAGTTCAATATTGGTTCAAAAATATGGTGGCTGCATTGTGGTGGTCCTTGATGTTACGGCTTGGGTGACAAGTCAGTCCATTGACGATAGCCCGATGATACTGAGACCACGCGGCCACCCGAAAAGAAAATTTAAGTTAATATAATACAAATACTATCAGTCTAGAATTTGACTAAATTTACTTTCTGGTTGCCATACAGAGTTTATTGCATATTTTTGATTTTATATAGGTTGCCAAATGTATGGGTGTGCCAAAAAAAGGGGTCGGCTAGATGTGCACTGGTATTTTATAAAGTGTGTGTAGTTGGGCTCACTCTTTATAAAATAGATGTATACTCAGGCCTTTATGGTGACAAAGACAAGCCTGCAAGCCCAATTTTGGCTGCAGAACACGCTTCACTTAGCCAGGTTAATGCTAGGGTTGAAGAACCAACTCTGCCTATTGCCTGGCCAGAGGAGGGACATGGGCATATTGTGCTGGGCTTTGGAATGGCTGGCCAGGTACTTCAACTGGCAAGCTTCCTACCCCAAAGAGGTAAGTGCAAACAGGGGATTGACATGGGAAACAAGAAGTGTCCATAAGAGTGAGAATTTCTATGCTAAACAGTGAGATGTTTCAGGTAGTGTCTTCATGGTTTAAAAAGTACATGTGAGTGATGTATAGTTGTCCTATGCAAAAAAGGCTACCATTTAACTCTCATGCTGGTGAAAGGAAATAGATTGTAGAGCTAATATGAGAGCACATTTCTGGATATTTTGCCACACTAGTTAAGGAGTAATCCATCTTAAATTCTTCACCTGAAAAGTCCTTTCACATACCGAGAACAAATATGTGCATAGTTCTGAAAGCCGAATAACTAGAGTGATTCCCAACAGTCCTGAATGAAATTTTTTTGTCGGAGCTTTCATTTCATTCAGGACTGTTGGGAATCACTCTAGTTATTCAGATTTACTATTCCTTGTTGTGTTTGTTTGATCCGATTGGGTTCTTTTTTGTTCACATAGTTCTGAAAGCACATATACCCATTAATGAAGGGGAAGGCCAAGTACCCAGGCAGGGGTAACTGCAAGTCACTAATCAGGCAGCATACAATATCTCTGCTGCCCGGTTATCGATCATCTTTGCCTCTGCTCCTCCCCGGCTTCCCTGGTGCCTGAATTTGGACGTCCCTGATATTTTTTTCAGAAGTTCTGGCTTGGACGTCACAGATTGCACTTGGGTGTCATTTGTAAAATGTACCTTTAAGTATTCCATGCTGTCCTACGTACACAAGACAGCCTTTTGCTTTATTGGATAGTAAGATTACTAACCCAACCCTCCAGTCATTCAACTGGTGATTGGCCAGAGGACAGAGCTTGAGCCACACAGGTTGGACATGTGCCACAGCACTGGCATTGACCCAGGAGATATACACTCTCCATCACTTTGTCCCTCCAAAGGAAGAGACCACTCATCTCTTTACCCATTTTCAGTCAGGCTCTGCATAGCCCTGTCTTTGCAGCCCGGGGTGCAGTCTCGACTTTACTGATCTTCCTTTTGCTCAAGGCTGGTAAGACCACTGTGTGCAAGGAGACTCGTACCTGATCCTGCCCCTTCCAGTTGCAGTGATAGGACAGAAGGGGGCGTTTGATCCTATCTCTCTTCCTGTTTTGCTGTCTTAGGCTGGAGAATGAAAATCTCTAGCAGGGCCATCCCTACACATGTGTGAGCATGATGTTGGCTCAGGGCCCCACTGAACAGGAAGTCCCGTGTCAACCTCATGCTCCATCTATGTAGTGATTTTGCCCAGTTCTGACACTCACTGTTACTGCTGGCCCAGCCAGAGCTCCAGTCTCCATTGTGGCTTCAGTATGTGCCTGCTCCTCCCTGTGCATGGCTCGGTATTGCTCCATGGTGCGAATGCACCTTGAATACTGTGCACTGTTCTTTTCCCCATATCTAAAAAAGGATATATCAGAATTTGAAAAGGTACAGAGAAGAACAAGCAGAATGATAAAGGGGATTGAAGGATACCCCTACGAGGAAATGATTAAAAAGTCAGGACTCGTTGGCTTGAAAAAGAGACAACTGAGGGGAGATATGATTGGGGTCTATAAAATAATGAGTGGAGTGGAATGAATAAATGTAGATCAGTTGTTTACTCCTTCAAAAAGTAGAAAGACTACAGGACACACAGTGAAGCTACATGTTGAACATTCAAGACTAATCAGAAAAAATATTTTTTTACTCAACGTGTAATCAAACTGGAATTTGTTGCCGTAGAATGCAGTAAAAGCTGTTAGTGGTCTGGGTTTAAAAGAGGTTTGGAAAAGTTCCTAGAGGAAAAGTCCATAAACCGTTATTAAAGTGGACTGGAGAAATCCACTGCTTACCTCTGGGATAAGCAGCATTGAATCTATCTTTCGGGAACCTGACAGGTACTAGTGATGTGAATTGGCCACTGTTGAAAACAGGATAGTGGGCTTAATGGACCTTTGGTCTGACCTAGTATGGCATATCTTAGATTCTTAGGCTCATGTCGTTGCAGCAGAGCGAGGAAAACTAGAAGATCGACCTACCTCTCATTTGCACCCATGGCTCCATCAACCTAAGCATAATGAACGTGCCAACTGACTAGAAGCTGAGGCAAGGGCCCAGAATAACTGTGTTTTTGCACAATTGCACTAGTAGCCAGGCAGACCACAGGTCCAGGAGGCTCCTCTCTCATACCATCAAGAAGATGGTGTCTCAGTCTGACTGCCGCTGCCTGATGGCCTAGCTGCCACTTCTTTCACAGGCAATCTCAGTCAACTGTGCCAGCTTACTGGGTCCCCACTGCATACTTTAGTGCTGCCATGGCTGCTTCTTGGTCAGCTCGAACTTGACTTCTGATGCCTCGCTGACAGCCAGACCCTCTGCCGAGATGTTGTTGGACTAGGGGAAGGGGAGGAAGAGAAGCAAGGCACAGACGGAAGGGAAGATGTGCAAAGACTCAGAGAGACAAGGTGACTATTCTGTATATGATGGGGGGGGGAGCAAAGACTTAGAGAGAAACAAAGGAGATATTCTGCGTACAATGTGGGGCAAAGAGAGAGAGATAGAGAACATATGTTGGGCATGATAAGAGCAGAGAGACAAAGGGGTTATTCTGCACATAATGGGGGGGGGAGGCAAAGAGTCAGAGAGAAACAAAGGAGATATTCTGCGCATGATGCGGGGCAAAGAGTGAGAGACAGACAACATATGTTGGCTTGGGCATGAGAAGAACAGAGAGAGACAGACATGATATTCTGGACATGAGGGCAAAGAGAGATAGGATATTCTGGGCATGATGGAGGAAGAGGGGATATTTTCAGCACAGTGAGGACAGAGAGACTAAGGGGATATTCTAGGCAGAGAGAGATGTAGTCAAGACATGCTAGGGATGATGGGGCAGAGAGAAGGGGAATATGCTGAATACGATGCAGGTGGCGGGGGGGGGGGTGGAATATGCTGGGCATGATGGGGGCAGAGAGAGAGAGGGGATATCTTGGTATGATGCTGATATTTATTTTTTTTATCAATCTTTGGACTGCTTCACTGGAAGAAAACAATGATGCTGCCAGTGTGGTCTTTGTGGAGTTTTAATTGCTGCCACGTTTATTTCCTGTGTTCTTGGGAGGCTCAGATGTTGCATTTATCTAGAAACATTTTGTAATTCTTTGAATTACTTGAAGGTGGTTTTGCATATTTTGTTCTATTTCACCTTATTTATACTTCCTTTTGAACCCGCAAACTAAGGGGCCCTTTCACTAAAGTGTGGCAATGTTTTGCACTTACCGCTTGTTAAGAACAAAAATTAACACATAGTAAGGACAGCAAAGTGAAGTGGAAGTGCAGCCAGAACGGCAAACAGAGCAACACACAGTGAGATGATTGAGCCAAGCACAAGCTCCACACTTGAGAAGTGCTACCCATGAAAGCGCTGCTCAAGTAGTGATTATGATGATTTAGGATGTTGGCCCAATCTATTGATTCAACAGTATGAGACTTTCTTGAGGTAAGAGGTATCACTCATATCAAGAATTATTCCTTTCCAAAGGACCAGTATAATCGTAGTTTCAAGGCAACATTTTATGTTTGTATGATGCTGAATGGTGAATCTGTCAACTGCCATTTGACTTGTATATTTTAAAAAAATATGACAGCATCTTTAACTTCTGTTGTATATGATTCCATTTCAATGATTCTAACCAACTCTCCCCCCCCCCCCCCCAGTGCATGTTCCGATTGAACCCATGTAGCTTCATGTTTGAAACACATTTTGACTGCTTGCCACAGTAGACTGAACTGGAAGTGAAACTAATATGTGATGCATTTGTTTTTAAAGCTAAGCAGGTCTGGGTCTGGCTAGGACTTGGATGGGAGATCACCTTGGAATACCAGGTGTTGTAGGCTTACTGTGTGGAAGACAGGCCTGGCAATTTACTTCTAGTCACACCTTGCCAAGAAAACTCTAGGGGATGTGTTTAAGAGTTGATCCTGACTTGACAACACACAACAGCAGCTGTTGACAGTATTAATCAATCTGCCCTCAACTCTGAAATCCAAAGATGGTGGAATGTTCTTGAGCATCTGTTCGCTATTACTTATCACCTTGCTTCTCAAAATAATGTTTTTCCTGCCCATAATGATACACTGTACGTTCCAAACAATGGGAATGTTATGAGTTTGGTAGAGATTTTGGCATGTTTTGATCCTGTGATGCAGGACCATGTTAACAAATTAAAGACAACCCAAAACCATTACTTGGGCCACAGAATTCAGAATAAAATCATAGGTATAATGTCTCAAAAAGTTAAAGATGTTTTCATTCAAGATGTGAAACAAGTTAAATACTTTTCAGTGATTTTGGACTGCACTTCTGATATGAATCATCAAGAAGAGTTATCAGATAACTGTTAAGGCTGTGCCAACTGATCACGGTATTGAGATCAAAGAATACTTTTCTGACTTTATTGTAGTTGATGATAGCTCTGGAGAAGGATTGGCAGATGTTTTGACAAAAGAACTTGAGTCACTAGGACTGAATTTGCAGGACTGTTGTGGCCAGGGTTATGATAATGGGTTCAGTATGAAAGAGCATAAACAAGTAAGTAGTCCAGGACCATACCTAAAAAAAGCATTTTTTTCATCATGTGGCAATCATAAGTTGAGCTGCTTGGAAATACTGCTGCAGTGGATTTATGCAATGTTTAGTGCCTCTCCAACCTTATGGAATATTTTGAAGGATAATATCACAACACTGACTGTTAAACCTCAATCAGAAACCTATGGGGAATGCTGAATTGATAGTGTAAAAGCAATTCGGTTTCAAGCATTTGATATCAGAGAAGCCTTGGTGGAGGGTGCAGATACAACAAATGATTCTGTAGTTCAAAGTGAAATCCAGTCTCTAGCCAAGATAGAGCTTAACTCTTGAATTCTTGGTCACTTTAGTTCTATGGTATGATCTGTTAGTTGAGGTGAATGTGTATTTATGTACATTTGTTAAGAAATATAGGGAAAGTGGCTTTCTTTCAGCAATTATTAGAGCTAAAGAAATTGCAGCAGAGATGGATGTAGAGCCCATATTTAGATAGAAGCATGCACATCGGGGACGCCACAGTGGCACTTGCAGCAGGGCAAGAGCAGGCAGCGCTGGATGGAGGTATGGGTGAGGGGGGGGGGGGAGCGCGCACGATGTGCAAGTCACCGGCAGCAGCAAAGCAGACTTAGCTTTAAGCAGATATGATTCCTCCCTGCTCTGATGTCGCATCAGAAAAGGGAGAGACCAGACCTGCAGAAAGACCCACATGGTTTATGTTTTTTAAAATCTAGTCAGGTCGCTTTGCTGTTGCCGGTGTCACCATCGTCGATGAGAGAACAAAAAGTGGCGGTGGCAGGGCAACAGCAGGCAGCTGAAATACACACCCTAAGCCTTTGCGCCCTGTGCGGCTGCACTGCTTGCACAGGGCTAGGTACGGTACTGGAAGTGTGCAATAAGGAGGAAGAGAGCTTTTGATTATTAGGCATCTGAAGAAACTAATCAGGATGCAGAACAATCTTTCAAACAGAGTACAGTATATTATGATAATGCTCTTGTTTGGCTTGAAGAAAGATTTGAACTGTACAGACAGCACAGTATAAATTTTGGCTTTGGGGGTCATTCACAACCACGAATAATGGGGATGTACATTCAGCCTGGACGTAAATCCCCACTATCTGTGGAAATGGCTGTGCTGCTCCAAAGGCCCCCTATACGTATAGCTGTGTTGTATGGGAAGCCTTAGAAGGGGGTGGGCAGAGGGCTGAGCAGGGGTGGAGTGAGGGCAGGTCATCACTCCAGACATACAGGGCCGATTCTGAGGTCATCCCGGTACGTCCGGGGAATGCACATTAGACAGGGGACTTATTCCACCTCAGAGATGGAATAAGTCCCTCTGGATGTGGCATTTTGGTGGTGGCCAATGGGGAAAAAGGTAGGTAGGTGGCCGATGGGGAAAAAAGTAGGCAGGAAGTACCCCACAGCCTGCCCCTAGCCGTGGGAGGCTGGATCGGGGGTCTGGCTGCGGGGAAAGAAATGTTTTGGCAGCGGCTGGGGATCATGGCTCCTGAATGGATCCATGGTGCCATGGTGACAGGACGTCATGGCACAACAGCTCCATTCTGGAGCCTGGCTGAGTTAGCTGGGTAAATGGCTGTATGTCCGGGGTGTCTAAATTGGGGCACGTCCCGGATGTCCAGCCACTATGCTGCGAATCAGTTCCTACGGGGACATCAAGCCCCCATGGGAGCAGAATCGGGTGCATCTCCAGGCCGTCAGATATCTGAATGCCTGACAGCCCGGCGACACACATCTCAGAATGTGCCTTTTTCTATATAACACTGGCCGACTAAAGGAAAAAAGTCACAGAAGAACTCCTACAATGCTGCGTTCTTGCACAGTGCCTTCTGAGTGATTCTAGGGAACAGAATTCTGCCCAACCATTAAGTAAATAGGCGGTTACCTAGGGTGGCATCTTTTTTGGTGGGGGGGGGGAGGGGGAGGCAGCAAAGAGCAGGGCATAAAAGCTAAACAATAGATTTTTACAGGCTGGGAGAATGTAAAGCTTAAAATTTTCCTAGGGCACCAACACCTTGAACCAACTTTGGGGCCAGTCCTGTAGATGGAGAAGATTTGTTTTTGGAGCTATAGCAATTATCAGCCTTTATTCGGGGAAACAACTCAGCTCTAGAAGTCCTCGAATACCTTCATAAAAGCCATTTAACACATTCATTGTAGTGAGGATTTAATTAACTATCCCAATCACAGTGGCATCAACAGAGTGCAGTTTTTCCAAATTAAAAGTGACCAAGACCTATCTGAGATCTACAATGAGTCAACAGCAACTTGTGGGTCTTGCACACATTTCAATTGAGAGCAGTGATAAGAACATAAGAAATGCCACACAGGGTCAGACCAAGGACCATCAAGCCCAGTATCCTGTTTCCAGTAATGGCCAATCCAGGTCACAAGTACCTCTCAGGTTCCCAAAAAAATACACAGATTCTACAATGCTTATCCTGGGGTAAGCATTGGATTTCCCTGGTCCTCTTTAATAATGGTCTATGGACTTGGTCTGACTCAATATGGCATATCTTATATTCTTATGTTCTTACATTAAGTGAAAAAAACTCTTCTCTGATTAGTCTTAATTGTGCTACATTGTAATTTAATTGCGTGTCTCCTAGACTTTCAACTTTTTTGAAGGGGTAAACAACCGATCTACGTTTACTCAGCTTACAAAATTTACCATAAGCAGTGTTATTCCTGTGGCACAATAATGAACTACCTTGCATGTATTTGCATGAAACTAGCTCAATTTTTATGTGTATTGAGACCTGATTATTTGGTGTCAGGCTACATTATCTGATGGTACTTGCAGTCAGTCTGCATTTCTTCTGAATTCTCACTTCCTAAGGACGATGCATGATAGGATAGTTTTCTATGATTCTGTCTTTTCGGCAAGATATTCATCCATTTGCCAAGATTGGCTTTTTTTGTGATTCAGGCTGTAGTCCAATGACTTCAGGCATTCAGCTCTACTGCATTCTGTAGCATCTTATTCACAAGTATTCAGATGTGTTCCCCTGGTATCCTGTCTTTTTTCTTCCATACAATGTTCTTTTCGACCGCAGGAACAATCACAGTGTTCTGCTGGCCGCCCAAGTTCTCTTCAAAAACATTTGTTAATACAGCAGCAGTCCAAAATCAATTTCTCTTATTTTGATTTTGATCTTGATAAGTTAGCTAACAAATCTCTTCACTGGGTTGGATTGCATTTCATACCATTGGCAGGCTACAGTTTTTGTGAAGCTGTGTTTTCCAAGAGAATTGATTTGATTGTGATTCTCTGACTATTTGCTAAAATCTTCAATATGTTTAGCTCAGCTTCTATTTGAAACTTTTACCAACTTGGTGGCCTCATTTTACCCTTTGTCCTTCCTTATAAAAGAACTTTAGCAGCAAACAAGCGGCTCTAGTTTCCCACACTTCCCTTGGTAGCATGGCCTATGTTCCTTCTATGAGGCATCTTGATCCTGAAATAACTCTCATCTCTTCCTCTGAATACAAGGCACAATCGAAAAGTATCGAGAATTGTACAATAACACAAGAAGTATAACATTGACAGTTATTGCACTCGGTCTCCTTCAAAGTAGTTCCCTTTTGATAAAACACACTTCCTCCAGTGTTCCTGCCACTGCTGGAAACAATTTTGAAATGCCTCTTTTGTTATGCTGTGAAGTGGTCTCCAAGTCATCAAATCTCCTTCCTTTCAGTGGTAATTTCAGTTTTCGAAACAGGAAAAGTCACAGGGTGCGAGGTCAGGTAAGTACGGAGACTGATGGACTTGCTCGATTTGGTGTTTAGCCAAGAACTGCTAGACAAGATGCGATGAGTGAGCTGGGGCATTATCATGATGAAGCAACCTTTGACTATTCCTGTGCAACTCTGGCCTCTTACAATGAACTGTATCTCTCAAACGAGTCAGAACTTGGATGTAGAACTCCGTATTGATGGTTTGGATTTTGAAGCATACTCATGACGAACAATACCCTGGTAATCAAAGAAAACTGAGCATGACCTTGACATTGCTCCTTACCTGACGGGCTTTCTTGGGTCTGGGAGAGTCTGGAGTCTTCCATTGTAAGGACTGAGTCTTAGGTGTATGTTTACTAAAGAACAATAAGGATGCACTGGTTAGCAAGTGTTAACAGCAGTGGTAAGGGTGTTATCATGCATTAAAGGCTAGGGCAGGGAATAAGCATTCCGGCACTAAGGGTGCTTGGCTCCACTTATTGGGCACTAACAGGACAATGGTCATTAAGGTGCCTGGCATGCACCTTAATGCCTGAAAATGGCAGTATCCTTAATGCAGGATAAGGGAACCCTGTGAAAGTCACATTTTAGGTGATGGATGGAAGGAAAAGTAATGGCTGATGGACATGTCAGATCCATATGTAACATATATACTAGTAAGTGGGATGAGCATGTGGAGGCATCTGTACTGTATCAGTGAGGGATACCCACGTAATCTGCTGTAATGTCAGTGAGTGGCATAGGATTGGGATGCATGCATCAAAAGGATGACTGAGCAGGGGTGGAGACGTGCAGATCATTCACAGGAGAGGTGTGGGTGATACATACGAATGTTGAAAATGTTCCTCTGTGGGCCATGGTGTAGCAGCTGGCAGGAGAATACATGACTGTACATAATGGATGAGCTGGAGGATGGATTGCAGTAGATGAGAATGTGGTATGGACTTGCTGCCCTGACATACCTGATGTGTCTGCCCAAATGCAGATGTAGTGAGTGTGAAACATTAGTAGTTGTGCCACAGGGAAGTTCCAATACCAGCTATATGGGTAAGACAGCTGTCTCAACTGTTCTAACCACCATACAATCTCCCTGACACATGTGCATATAACAACTGGACAAGTGTCTCTCATATTGGCCATATGGAGCAAGTAAGGATGTGTGATGATCGCTGCAGGTGGCCATTTCAGGAGTGGGATGTGCCTGCATGTACTGCATATATGTGATGTAGCCAAAGATGTGCAGTCACAGTCATGATGAAATATTCCAATCATGTACAGCTCATGTGTCATACATCTGCAGGATAAACATATCAAACCCTTTGCAATGCGTCACAGCAGTGCCAATAAAGTCATGCTGTCAGATGGGCATGATTGCAATATGCATGCCTGCAGAGTCAATTTGCTATCGCAACACATAAAAAAGTATAAGAACATGTATCCCTCAGACAATGCAGAACATTAATAGTTTGTATACAAATATTCCTCAAGATTGCGCACTTCAAATCATTGATGGAATACTGCATACTCATCCTCCTCCTGATCGCATCCCTGTGGAATTTATCCTTGACTTGGTTCATCTGATGCTTTTTAAGAATTATTTCTGGTACAAAGATGGTTATTACTTGCAGCATCATAGGGTGGCCATGGTTGCTACGTTAGCCCTCTCAGTGGCATCGCTGTATGTAGCTGAGTTTGAAAATCACTATTTGGATGGTGCCCCTTGGTATAGACCTCTTAAATTATGGCGCCGGTATCTGGATGACATTTTTGTGTTATGGTCTGGCTCTGAGGCTCAGTTCTTATAATTTTTTAATTGGCTTAATGGTAATTGGCTTATTTGGCAGATGTGCACTACGACCTCATTAGAGCCTTATCGAATAGTATGGCTTCATTGGTAGCGGCGCGGAGATCCCTTTGGCTAAAGTATTGGGCGGCTGATGGGTCTTCTAAGTTGCGGCTCGGCAAGCTCCCGTTTAAGGGGAAGCTGATTGGCGAAGATCTCGATAAATTAGTTAAGGATTTAGGGGACTCCAAGTGGGGCAGACTTCCGAAGGATAAGTCCAGGCAAGGAAAATCTTCATCGGCCTTTCGAGGTCAGTTTAGAGACTTTCGGAGATTTCGTTCGCCCCGTTTTGCGGGGTCCCAAAGAGGTAGATTTGCGTCTCGAGCCCGTGGGTTTCGCGGTGCAAGTAGAGGATTTTCAGCGGCGTCCTCTGGGGCCGCTCGGAAGCCACAATGAATGGCGATGGGTCCCGGCAGAAAGTCAGCCGATCGGAGGTCGCCTTCGGGGTTTTCTTTCTGCCTGGACCCACATAACATCCGATCGGTGGGTTCTAGAGATCATCCGCGACGGATATGCTTTAGATCTGGCAAAGCCGGTGTTGGACTCGTTCGTGAGTTCCCCCTGCAGAGGTCCACAGAAGGTGTTGCAGGTGTGTCAGACTTTGGACTGTCTCTTGAAGCTCAGAGTGGTTGTTCCGGTCACGTCGGCAGAATACAGCATGGGTTGTTATTCTATTTATTTTGTGGTGCCAAAGAAGGACGGCTCGCTTCGTCCGATTCTAGATCTCAAGGGAATGAATCTTCTTGGAGCAGCTGGTTCATGAACCGACCAGAGGGGAAGCCATACTGGACCTAGTCCTTAGTGGAACGCCAGATCTGGTGCAAGAAATAAGGGTGTTGGGACCACTTGGCAATAGTGATCATAGTATGATCATGTTTGATTTACTCAGTGGAGGACAGATAGTAAAGGAATCCACAGTACTACCTTTTAACTTTCAAAAGGGTGACTATGATAGAATGAGGAATATAGTTCGGAAAAAACTAAAAGGAGCGGTTCCAAAGGTTAAAGACTTACAGCAAGCTTGGGTGTTATTTAAAAATACTATCCTCGAAGCCCAGACCAGCTGTATTCCACGCATTAAGAAAAGTGGAAGAAAGTCCAAAAAACTGACAGCATGGTTTAAAGGTGAGGTCAGAGAGGCTGTTGCTGCCAAAAGAGCAACCTTCAGAAAATGGAAAAAAAGAGCCAAATGATGAAAACTGGAAACAGCACAAGCACTGGCAAGTTAAATGCAAAGCATTGATAAGGCAGGCAAAGCGGGAATTTGAGAAGAAACTTGCTACGGAAGCAAAAACACGAAATAAAGACTTTTTCAAGTACATTCGTAGCAAAAGGCCTGTGAGAGAGTCAATTGGACCATTAGATGATATAGGGGTAAAAGGGGCAGTAAGAGGAGACAAGGCTATAGCAGAGAGACTGAATGAATTCTTTGCTTCGGTCTTTACTGAGGAAGATGTAGGGGTGTTACCCAAGACTGAAGTGGTATTTAAAGGTGATACTGCAGAGGAATTGAGAGAAATATCGCTACACCGGGAAGATATATTACAACTATTTGATAAACTGAATAGTAGCAAATCACCTGGACCGGATGGTATACATCCCAGAGTGTTGAAAGAACTGAAATATGAGATTGCAGACCTGTTATTGGTAATCTGTGAATTTTCATTAAAATCATCTGTAATACCTGAAGATTGGAGGGTCGCCAACGTAACACCAATTTTTAAAAAGGGTTCCAGGGGTGACCCGGGAAATTACAGACCGGTGAGCCTGACGTCAGTACCAGGGAAAATGGTAGAAGCCATCATAAAGAACAAAATTACACAGCATGTAGATAGTCATGGCCTAATGGGAGACAGCCAACATGGCTTTAGACAAGGAAGATCTTGTCTTACTAATCTGATCTGTTTTTTGAAGGTGTGCATAAACAGGTAGACAAAGGTGAGTCGGTTGATATAGTGTATCTGGACTTTCAGAAAGCTTTTGACAAGGTCCCCCATCAGAGACTTTTGGCGAAGCTAAAAAGTCATGGGATAGGAGGCAGTGTACTATTGTGGATCGGGAACTGGTTAAAAGATAGAAAGCAGAGGGTAGGGCTAAATGGCCAATATTCCCAATGGAAAAAGGTGAATAGTGGAGTACCCCAGGGATCTGTACTGGGTCCGCTACTTTTTGACATATTCATAAATGACCTGGAAAAGGGAATAACTAGTGAGGTAATCAAATTTGCAGATGACACAAAACTGTTTAAAGTTGTTAAAACCCAAGAGGATTGTGGAAAACTGCAGGAGGATCTGGATAAATTGGAAGACTGGGCATCCAAATGGCAGATGAAATTTAATGTGGACAAGTGCAAAGTTATGCACCTAGGAAAGAACAACCCACACTATAGTTACAAGATGCAAGGCTCCACATTAGAAACCACCACCCAGGAAAAAGATTTAGGAGTCATCGTGGATAACATGTTAAAACCCTCCGCCCAGTGTGCAGCGGCGGCCAAGAAAGCAAATAGAATGCTAGGTATCATAAGGAAAGGGATGGAGAATAAAACAAAGGATATTATAATGCCTCTGTATCGCTCCATGGTACGACCGCACCTTGAATATTGTGTGCAATTCTGGTCACCGTATCTTAAAAAGGACATAGAGTTATTAGAAAAAGTACAGAGAAGAGCCACCAAATTGGTGAAGGGGATGGAAGGCTACTCCTATGAAGAGAGGCTAAAAAGGTTAGGGCTCTTTAACCTAGAAAAGAGGCGGCTGAGGGGAGATATGATAGAGGTGTATAAATTAATGAATGGAGTGGAACGGATAAACGTGGATAAATTGTTTACGCTATCAGAATATAGAAGGACTAGGGGGCATGTAATGAAGCTACAGGGTAAACTATTTAAGACAAATAGGAGAAAATATTTCTTCTCTCAACGTGTAATCAAACTCTGGAATCTGTTACCGGAGGATGTAGTAAGGGCTGTTAGTATAGCTGGGTTTAAAAAAGGTTTGGACAAGTTCCTGGAGGAAAGGTCCATAAACCACTATTAAAAAGGGACCCAGGATATCAATGCTTGGCCTAGTACAAGCACTGCAGAACCTGTGTCTTTTGGGGAAACTGCTAGGTACGTATGACCTAGATTGGCCACTGTTGGAAACAGGATACTGGGCTTGATGGACCTCGGTCTGACCCAGTATGGCATTTCTTATGTTCTTATGTTCTTAATGTTGATAATCTTAAATTTTCTGCTTGTTATCATTCTGTGAAAATTAATTTTTTGGATGTACATATTTCTCGTATGCAAGAGGAGATTCAGACTACTGTTTTTCGTAAGGAGGTGGATCATAATGCTTATCTACATTTTTCCAGCTGACATCCATTATCTCTTCGCAAGAATTTATCTGTTAGCCAATACCTCAGAGCTAGATGAATTTATTCAATAGAAGGAGCCTTTTTACAAGAAACTGGACTACTTGATGCCCGCTTTAAAGCACGAGCTTATCCTCGATCTGATGTGAAGCGGGCCTTTTTGAGAACATGCTTTGCTCATTATCCTCTGTTGTTGCAATATCAGTCTAAGGACTCTGAGGAATGTCTTACCTGTGTGTTACCATATGTGATGGGTGTCAATAGGATTACTAGGATTCTCTGTAAACAATGGTCTGTATTGCAGTTACATCCTTATTTATAGGTTCCATTAAGGATAGCCTTCACCAGAGGTAGATATATGGGTGAGCTTCTTACTAATTTTCATGGATCTGTACCATCAAGTGTGAGTGTCAAATTAAGAGTCATTACCCTTGTTCTAAATGTAATTGGTGTACATTGGCATTGCTAGGATCCAGCTGGACACACAATGATGGTAAAGTGCATCATTTGGCATGCTATATCTCCTGCGATACTATAGGGGTTGTTTACTTAAGAGTCTGCCCTTGTTCTATGCTATATGTCGGTTGCACCTCTACTCTAGGAAAATTTGCCAGCGTCAATTTGAGCATAAAAGTCAGATTAGTAACAATGTTGCTTCTGCTCCTTTGGTATTACATTTGCAAGAATGTCAGCATTCTGTTGATGATATCCGGTGGCGAGTATTAGAGTATGTGCCTCAATCATGGAAAGGAGGTGACTATAGGAGAAGACTGATTCATTGCAAACATGTGTGGATGTTTAGACTTAAATCTATTGAGCCTGTAGGACTTAACCAATTGATAAACTGATTCTCTTTGCTCTGACCATGTGATCATGAGGTGATGACGTATTTATGAAGGAGCGTTTGTGATGCGAGTAAGCCTGGTAATGTTTTTTCCCCTGATGCAAATAAGTGGAGTAATGTGTATGTTTTATTACTATGGCTGTAAGCCTGACAAGTTCAATGATGATATGAGAGCAATTCAGTACAAGCTTCTTGGGGCTGTTATGCTGGAAGGTCAGTTTTGACCGGTTTAAGCTGTGCCATTTTGAGAACTTGTTTTGGGGTTTTTAGTAGTAAATAACTGCTCCTCTTGTTTAGACATTACTTATAATGTGGAGGTTAGGTTTGCTTGTGTATGAGTTTTTACCAGGGCACCTTCTGTGGACTTGCTTGCATTCAGCACTTGCCCCGCCCCTCTTGTTCAGCTCTGCCTCTTTTTTCAGCTGTGTGTCTGTCTCTCATCTCTTCTTTATTATCCCACTCGCCCTCCCCACTCCCCACCTACCCCATGGCTTATAGTCTCTTATAGCTGCCCTGTGCTCATTACCACAATCACTCACAAGTGCACCTTAGCCCCTGTAATCTCTACCACCTATCCTTTTATGTCCTCTGGCTTCTCTGTTCCTCTCCATCTCTCTCTTTATGGCTCCTCATCACTTTCTCTTCCTATTGCTCATACTCCCTAATTATTTCCCCTCCTACCAACACCGTCAAGCCCCACCTCCTTATCTCCCCTTTACCATCCTCACTTCCCACACAATCTTGTCATCTACCCTATCATCAGCTCTTGAGCTTCACCATTTTCTCCTTCTCAGTCATCTCCTCTCTCTCTGAAACAGCTTCACCCTCGTTACTGCACTCCTCTCTGCCTTGCACTCTTCTACTCCTTCTCCTTCTCTCTTCCAGAGATATCAACCCCAACCTCGGCCCTCCCTAGACTTCTGTCACACTCCCAGAATAGCTCCTCATGCAACAGCTCAAATCTTAATTCATATCCCTTTCCTCTCCCCTTCCTCTCACCCTTTCTCAAGTGCCTTGTGGAATGCACACTCCATGCCAAATAAACTTGCCTTTACTCATTGCTCTAACTGAGACCTGGTTCCTCCCTGATGACTCAGCTTCAGTCGCTGCTTTCTTTCATGGCAGTTATCAATTCTCCCACATGCATAGTCCCACTAGCCGTGGTGGAGGTGGTGGCCTTCTACTCTCTCCTTCCTGTCAGTTTCAACCCCTCCTTCTGCCTCAGTCTCACTCCTTTCCCTCCTTTGAAATCCATTCCATCTGGCTTTTTACCTCCCTACCTCTCTGACTAGCTGTTATTTATCAACACCCTGATGAATCCACCTCTACCTTTCTCTCTGGCTTTGACTCATGGCTTTCCTTCTTTCTGGATTCATCTTCTCCCTCCCTTATTCTTGGAGATTTTGACATTCATATTGATAACCTCTCCAACCCTTCTGCTTTAAAGCTCATCTCTCTTACCTCATCAGTCAACCTCCAGCTTTGCTCTACTGCCCCTACTTACCAGCAAAGCTATTGTCATGACCTTGTATTCTTCTCTAATTGCCTACCTTCAAACTTCTGTACCTCACTTCCCTTCACTCTTCATCACTCGCTGCCTCAACCTTGCCCTGTCTCCTCCAACCTCTTTAGAAATCTTCATGCTATTGACACATTGACTCTCTCCTCCACTGTCTCATCACCTCTTTCCTCCTCTATTGTTATCTGTTGATGAGGTAGTAGTTTCCTATAATGCTGCATGCTCCTCTGCTCTGGATGTTCTTGCTCCAGCCATGCCATGTCCTATGAGGCATACTGTACCTCAACCCTGGCTATCTTCCACTACCCGCTATCTATGTTCCTATGCCAGCCCAGCTGAGCATGCTTGGCTCAAATCCCAAACCCTTGTGGACTTTCTACACTTCAAATTTCATGCTCGTCTCTTTCCAGTCAGCCATAGCACTTGCCAAACAAGACTATTATGTCCATCTGACTAACTCTCTTGCCTCTGACCCTCACCGTCTCTTTACAATTCTCAATTCTCTCCTCAAGGTGCCTCTACTTCCAATCCCTCCCTCCCTTTCTGCCCAAACCCTGGCTTTCCATGACAAAATCCACAAGATCCACAAGATCCGATGAGGTCAGCTACGCCCCATCCTCCCCATCCTCCCCCTCTTCACTCCCAGACAGGAGGTGACTAAGGAGTGGATAAGTGTCTTAGTAGCATGTTCAGAAGGAATGGGCGAATTTTGCTGATGTTGTAGAGAAAGAAATGGCAGGTTTTAGCTATCAGTTGGATGTGTGTGGAGAAGAGCCAAAGACGACCCCAAGATTGTGAGCTGAGGAGAAAGGAAAGAGTTGAGAGTTATCCACAGAGACTGAGAAAGGAGAAAGGGGAGAGGAGGGTTTAGAGGGAAAAATAAGAAGCTCAGTTTTAGCCATGTTCAATTTTAAGTGGCGGTGAGACATCCAAGCAGCAATGTCAGAAAGGCAGGCAAAGATCCTGGCCTGGGTTGCCAGAGAGATTTCAGGTGTAGAGAGGTAGATCTGGGAGTCACCAGTGTAGGGATGGTGCTAAAAGCCAAACAAGCAGTTTTGCCAAAAGACACAGGTTCCACAATGCTTGTATTGGGTCAAGCATTGATATCCTGGGTCCCCAGTCTATGCCTTCTCTGACCCTTTTCAAATCCAGGCTGAAAACTCACCTCTTCGCTGCCACTTTTGGATCTTGACTCACATGATCTCCTTTGTGTGTCCTTACCATTCCCCCTAGCTGTATACCAGATCTACAATACTGTGTTGTCTGTCTCAACTATATTGTAAGTTCCAATGAGCAGGGACTGTCTTTTACATGTGTCTGTGCAGCGCTATGAATGCCTTGTGGTGCTATACAAATGTTCAGTAGTAGTAGTTGTAGTAGAACAGCTGCTAGCCTCATTTTCTGGGAATTACAATCAGCTAGATCAATCACAGACAGTCTGCATGTTGGGCAATATTGGGCTGGGTCAGCCACTCACATACCATCTGTGCCCAGTCTGCTAGTCACCACAAACCACATGTTCACATAGCCACCATAAACACATTGGCTTTGTACAAACTGCATGGACAACCAACAGCCTGTCTAGTGACTGGACTGCCATAAAAGAAACAGCTCACATATCATTATATCTTGACCCTTGTCACACTTCACCACCCTCCGATATATATAGGCGGTTGCCTAGGAGGGGTTGGCAGGCGAGACAGGAGAAGAATACATATTTTTAACCTTATAAGTGCTGCAGCCTGGTATCCGTTGTAGTTGTGGACCAAGTAAGTACAGCGAAGGCTTGAATGGGATAACAATAACTTTTATTGTTGCACAGGAGTTTTTACTGAACTATTTCCCCAAACACAGACATAAGATGTGGCTACTAGATTGTGTCAAATAAAAGTCCAAGGATCTCCTGATACTTCTCAGGTACTAGATTAAAGCAAAACTTACAGCTTTTCAAACTTCTTCCAGCTTCAAATACCACTGCAGTTTTCCATACATAAGCCTTACTTTCAGGTACAAGCTTCAATAAAGGGAAACTTCCCTGCGTTGCATTTTTACTCTTCCAGCTTTCAATTACAACAGCTGTTTCCCCACATAGGCATTACTTTCAGGTACATGCTCTAAATAAAGGAAAACTTCACAGCATTGTACTCCTCTTCACAGCTGCTTAATTAGGCTTGAGTTTCCACACAGGCAGAACGCTGCCTTTCTCCGTGCAAAACTCAGGTTAGAACAGTTAGGCTTTCTCAGCACTTCTACAGGATACATTTATACAGCTTTCACTCCCTTTGACAAAACCCACAGTCCATATCTGAATCACTGCTATCACTTAGAGGTGCTTCAGTTTGCATTTCCTCCAGCTCAGGATCTGATACGTCCTTATGACCAGGTTTAATGGAGTATACAGATTGCCACTGCTTAATCAGTGCTCTAAGCTGCTTCCGTTTGTTATCCTTAAAACTCCTAGGCACTTGCAAGGATTCCAAATCACCAGCACCTTTTAAAACATCATAAAAAGGGCTCACCTTCCTTCGGGTCTGCCTAGTATATGCTTTCTGGTTGAGAGGCAAATATTTCTCTTGATACTGCTTTACCAGCTCCCTTAAAACAGTGTGCTCTTCAGGGTCTGACTCTAGCCCTTGGCTGTGATGCCTGCAATTAGTAATTTGCTTAGTGGCACCTGGGCTATACTCTGACCTAGAACTCCTGTCACGTTCTCTGTAGTGGGAAAACTTTTGCAGTCTTTTGACTGGGACTTTCTCTCTGCCCAACCTCTCCTCTGTAATTATGGCTTCAAGAGAAGGTTCCAGAGAACTACTCCTGTCTCTTCTAGGCAAGGTATCTAACCTTTTCCCCTGAGGTTTGAAATAGTTTCTGACCTGTTTCTGTTTGCTGTGCGGCTCAAGGTAGTTCCTTCCTGGAAGCTTTTTCAGACACCTCTCCTGAGACCTGGCTGTCTCTCTGCAGTCTGGCCAGCAACTCCCCAAGCACCTTGTGCTAACCGGGTACCGGTTGCTCTTGGCTTTGCTTCTCCTGGTCCCCAGATCTCTCCCTGGATCTGACTCTATTGGACCTTCCTGGAACTGCTCTCCATCCAAGGCTGAATCCAACTCCAATGCTGAGTCTCTTCCGGATTCTCCTCCACCCTTGGATGACAGCTCTCCCTTGGCTGCTTGCTCTCTCTTGGCTGCTTTTTCTCCCTTGAGGGCTCCTTCCCCTCCTTCCCCTCGACTAACAGTTGCTTCCTGGTTATGTGAACAGGGCTGCCCTATCAGGTGTGACTCCGCCCCTTTTCCTCCCACGTCAGCTCCCTGAGTTTGTCTGGAGCTCGGGTGTGGCTCTCTTTCTGCTTTCTTGTGCAGAGAAGCTTTCAGGGCTGGATCCTTAACCCTTTCCTGACCTATTTTACTGACAGCTTCTGAGGACAAAAAGTGTTTTAAACCCCTATTTTTAGGTTCTGCAGTCTCTGCCTTGTCAAACCCTACAGAGCACCATGTGCATACATAGCTGTGACATGGTCACAGCTCGGTCAGCGTGAGAGTGGTCTCTCAGCATTAACAGATGTGTACAACCAGGCCATGCCCATGGCAGACCCATGTTAAGATGGCTCAGACATTGACCTAACTTCCAACACATACACATCCTGTGCAAACTGCTCTGTTTTAGGCAGTATACAGAATCCTCTGCTCCTCATAATGTACCCTTTTATCTTGGACTTGAGTATAGCTTATACAATGCAAGGCACAGTGGAAAGTGGGCCAGAGACAGGCTGAGAGTGCATGCTGGCTCACAGTGGGCTACGTCTGTCACATACACATATACGTTGTACCCCTACACAGCTCTTGGTAGTGAGCATTGAACCAAGTTCCATGTCTGTACTCGCATATAATGTCATGTCCCTAGCCATGGACACTCAAAACCTAGCCAGTGTGGCACATGCATACTCCCATGTTGCAGATGCATTGCCCCCCCTCCCCTAAGAGTGCATGGCAGCATGGCAGCTTGGACATGGGGTTGGATGTTGGAACAGTTCCTGGCGACACATATGCCACCATACCCTGCCTCTTTGTACTCTAACAGCATCCTTGTTACTGCCACATTAGGTGCCCATGGGAAGTCAGTGAGGCTGTCATGCAGGCTCTCTGATGTAACACATGCAGACACTGAGTAGGTTCTGGCCATGTGACATGCAGACACTGCATAGGTTCTGGCCATGTGAACATAGGCTTTGGCCAGCAATGCCACCTATGAAAGGCACATTCTAAACATGTATGGTACTGTTCCCTGCACCCCTACCCCCAACCCAACATTCACCTCCAGGCACTGCCTTTCCATATGATGGCGGACAATGCCAAGACCAACATGGCATCCTGTGCCACATTTCAACAGCTGGAAGTGTGCACACACCATTCAAAGGTCAGTGTCCCACTGTCACAATCAGGCACACAGCTGCATTTGGACTCTCATTTGGTGTAGAGGTAATATACTGCTGGATGCTTTGGCTATTGATTAGTAGACAGTGTTGAGGTGGTGTTTGTGTGTGAATTTGTCTGATACATACCTCCCTGTATGTGAATGCAGCTTGCGATAAGAGCAACGTGCATGCAGGTAAATCACAGATTCCTGCCAGTGTCACCAACTAAGTGAATGGATTAGACATTCACAGAGGCTAGCCTTCTCCCTAGCTCCTTATAGGCTGCGGCTGTGTCAGGTGGGCTGATGCTGTTGTCATGGATACAGCTGTTATGGCAGTTGCCATTAATCTGGCCTCTCGCCTGTGCAAATTGGTGTGTCCTGAGGCCTGGAGGTTCAGTAGAGGTGAGGGTTGCAACACACTGTGTGTCCCCCCTGCTCACTCCAGTCAAACCAGCAGATGATTTGGGAGCTGCACAACAGTGTCATGTTGGGAGGTAAGTGTAGGGGAATGCTTTGGGGATGGGCTTTGATGATGGTGCAACTGGGAATGTATTACAGTGTCACAGACACAGGTTGCACCTACTTATTGAAAACTAGCTTCCTGCTGTAAATGGGGTCTCACACAGTATGTGGGATTGCTGTATAGCTGACCTGCAGCATGTTGTATGCACAGCCATAAAGCCTGTGCATCACATGCATGCACAGTGCATTGCTGATACTCACACTACTCTGGAGACACACACACACACACACCACCCTCCTGTTCAAAAGTGGTGCAGGTTGGCATTCTTACCTGTCCCTTAGGCCTCCTTTGATGCTCCACCATTGTCAATGCCAGCTCAGTGTGCAGGTGCTATTAACACACTCTACAATGCTGAGGTACTCTCAATCCCCACTCAGTGACTCTTGCTGGACAAAACATTGAAGGTTGCAAATGCTGATACGATTCTGAAAACATAGGATAAAGTTAACACACCTGGGCATAGAATTATTGATCTACTGGCTGGTCTTGAACCTGTGACTTTTATCTCTTACACATACTGGCCATGTATTTGGAATCACAGAGCAGCCTTGTGGGCCCATTTTTCCATGGGTAGATATGTACAATATTGTCAGGATGCATGTGGACTTAAGTTGGGTTATGCCTATGTCTGCTTAGATCTCTGCAGGCTCTCTGTCATATCTGCTGACAAGATAAGTTTGGCAGTTGTGAGAGAAGGACATCTTGTTAGGTCTGTATTTTGCATTGCCTTGCTATGCTGCTGGTTCAACTAACATTAATTTCTTACATATGAGATCTGTCCAGTCCAAGGGTCAGGGCATGATACATGAACACACACGTTGCAAACCATGGGTGTACTAGCAGAATGACCAACTTAGCCATTTCTTGGTGTGTGCTTGTGGGGCAGTCATGGAATAATTTCATATCTTGCAGACAAACATAGCTTATGTGGATTCACATGTAGCTCAGATGGTTGTAACTAACTGAGTACTTACTTAAGGAGGGGTCACTGGTTCACACACAGATTATGGTCATCATTTGGCAGGTGATGGCGCAGGGTGCTCATTTTTCCTCTAACATGGGCTGTCCTCATATTGTATACTATTCCTGCCTTGGTGACATATCTTTCCTCCCACATGCACATATCCATTTAATATGTGTGGGTGGGGGGCATCCCGATCACAAGGCCAGCCCATCTACTCAGGTGTCAGGGTTCAATGATCATGGTGGACAGCATGCCGGAAGATCCCTCCCTCCCTGCTATCGTGGCACAGCCACCACTTCAGTGTTACAGGCAGCCTTATTGAAGTTACACACATGCAGCTAGGCACACCTCGCCACTCCTGCCCCTTCTACCAGGAGATGTGGACATGAGTGCTGCTGCCTTAGACTTTGATAGGGAGGGATCCCCATGTGCTCCACTGTAC
The DNA here is from genome assembly GCA_033557465.1 of Ichthyophis bannanicus. Classification (NCBI taxonomy): domain Eukaryota; kingdom Metazoa; phylum Chordata; class Amphibia; order Gymnophiona; family Ichthyophiidae; genus Ichthyophis; species Ichthyophis bannanicus. Next base: position 586,776,221 of record CM066033.1, on the reverse strand, counting down.
CTGCTGCTAACATGCTTGCCATTCCACTGACAGTCTAGCTCAAACTGCAACTATTGGAATCTTATACTGAAACATAGTATCAGGCTACCAAGGTCTCAGTTTAAAACAACGCAGCGATACTTCAGTTCGAGAAAAAAGTTTTATATAAAACTCCTGCTGCTGTTCACATCAATGACCTTTTATCGGTGCCGTCTACTTGCTTCACTATATGTTTTTAATGTGTTATGTTTTTCTGATTTTCTTTTCTTCGTTTTTAATATTTTAATATCCACTTTTTTTTGTAATTATAAAAAATGGTGCTGTCTTCTTTTTCAATATTTTAATGTCCACTTTTTTTTTTTATTATTCTAAAAAATGGTGCTTATTGCCCAACTGTAAAGATCAGTTACTACACTTCACGATCATGCTGCAGTATCGTTTCTATTTTCTATTATCCTCTTATATTCAATCTCAAAAATGCATGCTGAATCGTGCTGATGATACTTCATTGAATAGAAAAGTCCAATTTGTTCAAAGCAAAATTCACACTTAACTTCTATAACCGGACTCCAAACTCCACGTTTCTTCTGATAGGATCATTCTCCACCGTGGCTGCTATTGTTAGACCTCTAGTGGCTATATCGGAAGTATCATACTGCTTGAAATCCCTCCCTGCTTGAAATCACACTAGAGGTCTAACAATAGCAGCCACGGTGGAGAATGATCCTATCAGAAGAAACGTGGAGTTTGGAGTCCGGTTATAGAAGTTAAGTGTGAATTTTGCTTTGAACAAATTGGACTTTTCTATTCAATGAAGTATCATCAGCACGATTCAGCATGCATTTTTGAGATTGAATATAAGAGGATAATAGAAAATAGAAACGATACTGCAGCATGGTCGTGAAGTGTAGTAACTGATCTTTACAGTTGGGCAATAAGCACCATTTTTTAGAATAAAAAAAAAAAAAAGTGGACATTAAAATATTGAAAAAGAAGACAGCACCATTTTTTATAATTACAAAAAAAAGTGGATATTAAAATATTAAAAACGAAGAAAAGAAAATCAGAAAAACATAACACATTAAAAACATATAGTGAAGCAAGTAGACGGCACCGATAAAAGGTCATTGATGTGAACAGCAGCAGGAGTTTTATATAAAACTTTTTTCTCGAACTGAAGTATCGCTGCGTTGTTTTAAACTGAGACCTTGGTAGCCTGATACTATGTTTCAGTATAAGATTCCAATAGTTGCAGTTTGAGCTAGATTGACCCATTATATTCTTTATAGGAGCAAGCTCGACGGAATTAGCCCACGATTAGTAGTTATTCCACTGACAGTGGCAACTGCAGCATTGCACTGGCCACACGGGGCCGGGACAAAGATCTTTTCTGCAGCATGACATTGCTACTGTGACTGCCACTCCCACTCTCACACAGTGCTGACATGGCAGCATGGTGGCAGTGGGGGTGGCGTGACTTCTTTTTGACTGCAGCAGCATGCTCGTATGTATGCTGCCTCTGTCACAGTGGAATCATGCCAGATATCACAGATGTACACTTTAGGCAGTGGCCTTGTTAGCTTGATGGACCAGCCAAACCCTCTGCATCACTCATGTGACACCTCCTTTGCCAGTTTGGCACCAACAACATAGTGTCCTTTCTTTATAGGGACCATGCTTTTGCTGCCAATGGAGCACTACTATCACTACTTTGTGAACTCCGGTGGGTGGAGCACATTACTGACATTGAAAGAGGCTTTCTTCTCTCAGAAACAGCCCTTATGCAAGCTTTCAGATGGTATTAGGGTTCCCAGCACGGGGAGCTCTAGCGCACGGTAACACAATCCGGCGTTAAAGGAGCACAAGCTATCCCCGCCCAATCCCCACCCCATTAATGCCCATTCTCCACCACCTTTTGCCTTAATCTATGGGCCCAGTTTCCACATGTTAATCTAGCATTATCATAGTAACATAGTAACATAGTAAATGACGGCAGATAAAGACCAGCATGGTCCATCCGGTCTGCCCAGCAATACGGCAAGAGTAGGTGCACCTGACACTCTGTGCGGGTCACCCCTCCCCATGTCTTTGTTTAGTGGTAGACCCACCACTCCATGTAGGACACTCCTATTTGTTGAGAAGCTAGATGGTTCAGTTTATTTTGTTTTTATCCTGTTGCTGTAAAGGGATCCGCTGTGCTTGTCCCATGCTGTTTTGAATTCCGTCACCGTGTTTGCCCCCACCACTTCCATTGGGAGAGCATTCCAAGCATCCACCACTCTTTCAGTGAAAAAATATTTCCTGACATTGCCTTTCAATTTTCCACCTTTCAGCTTCATGTTATACCCTCTAGTTTTGCAGCTTCCCTGTCTTTGGAAGAGGTTTGTTTATTCATTGTTCCTCTTTAAGTATTTAAAGGTCTGAATCATATCTCCCCTATCCCTCCTCTCCTCCAAAGTGTACATATTTAGGTCTTCAAGTCTCTTCTCATAAGGTTTCTTATGCAGGCTCCAAATCATTTTGGTCACCTTCCTCTGAACACTTTCCAGTCTTTTTACATCTTTTGCAAGATATGGTCTCCAAAACTGAACACAGTATTCCAGGTGAGGCCTCACCAGTGACCTGTACAGTGTCATAAGTACCTCTTCCTTTCTGCTGGTAATCCCTCTTTGTATGCAGCCCAACATCCTCCTGGCTTTTGCCACCGCCTTGTCGCACTGTTTTGACACCTTGAGATCATCAGAGATAATCACATCAAGGTCTTTTTCCTGAACCATGCACACCAATCTCTCGCCCCCTATTGCGTACATTTCCCTTGGATTTCTGCTACCTAAGTGCATGACACTGCACTTTTTCGCATTAAAATGTAATTGCCAAGCGTTAGACCATTCTTCCAGCTTTTGTAGATCTTTCCTCATGTTATCCACTCCCTCGGGGGAGTCCACTCTGTTGCAAATTTTTGTATCATCTGCAAAAAGACAGACTTTTCCATTCAGTCCTTCAGCAATATCACTCACAAATACATTGAATAGTGCCGGGCCCAGGACCAAACCCTGGGGCACCCCGCTAATCACCTTCCCCTCATCCGAGTGAGCTCCATGTACCATCACCCTCTGTCGTCTGTCAGTCAACCAATTTATAATCCAGTTTACTATCTTGGTACCCATCCCCAAACTACTGAGTTTATTGACAAGCCTCCTATGAGGAACAGTATCAAAGGCTTTGCTGAAATCCAGGTAGATGACATCCATCGCATGCCCCTGATCTAGTTCCTCGGTCACCCAGTCAAAGAACTCAATCAGATTAGTTTGGCAAGACCGTCCTTCAGTAAAACCATGTTGCCTCGGATCTTGCAACTTGTTGACTTTGAGAAAGTTCACTATTCTCTCTTTCAGGAGTGCCTCCATTACTTTTCCCGCCACCGAGGTAAGGCTCACGGGTCTGTAGTTTGACACTTCTTCCCTGTCACCACTTTTGTGTAGAGGTATGACATCAGCCATTTTCCAGTCCTGAGGAACCTCTCCTGTTTCCAAGGATCTGTTGAATACATCCTTTAACGGTCCTAATAGAACTTCTCTGAGCTCTTTCAGTATCCTGGGATGTATCCCATCCGGTCCCATGGCTTTGCCCACTTTCAGTTTAGCAAGTTGTTTCAACACCTCATCTTCTGTGAATGGTGTGGTATCTACTTCATTCCCATTTTTATATTTGGGAGTCCCAGCTGGTCCATCTCCAGGATTTTCTTTAGTAAAAACAGAGCAGAAGTATTTGCTTAGCAATTTCGCTTTTTCTATGTCACTTTCTACGAGTCCTTTCCCAGCACTTCTGAGTCCTTCAATTCCAACTCTGATCTTCTTCCTTTCCCGAATATACCTGAAGAAAGTTTTGTCGCCACCCTTAACATCTTTAGCCATCTTTTCCTCTGCCTTTGATTTTGCTATCTTTATTTCTCTTTTTGACTCTTTGAGTTTGATCCTGTATTCATTTCTGTGTTCTTCTGTTTGCAAGCTTTTGAATTTGCGAAAGCTGTGTTTTTTGCCTTTATTTGAGCAGCCACTTCTTTGGAAAACCAAATAGGTTTCCTTCTCCTCTTGTTTTTGTTTACTTTAACATATTTGTCCGTTGCCTCTTTATTGCCACCTTTAGTTTATCCCATTGCAATTCCACTTCCTTTATCTCCTTCCACCCTGTCATCTCCTCCTTTAGGTACTTGGCCATTTTATTGAAGTCAGTGTTTTTGAAGTTTAGGACTTTAAGCTTGCTATGTTTGGCCTGTACCCTGCCTTTTATCTCAAACCACACTGTGTAATGATCGCTGTTGCTCACAGGGGTACTCACGCAGACATTTGACACGCTATCACCGTTGGTGAGCACTAAATCCAGCGTTGAGCTTTCCCTGGTTGGTTCCATGACCATTTGTCTAAGTGATGCATCCTGGAGAGCATCTACAATTTTTTTGCTTCTTTCCAGATGTGCAGAAGGAGTAATCCAATCCACATCAGGTAGATTAAAGTCACCCAAAATGATTACTTCCCCCTTTGTGGCTATCTTGGCAATATCTTTAATCAAAACATTATCTATCTCTTCAATTTGAGTCGGAGGTCTGTAGACTACAGCAGTATGGATGACAGTGCCATCTCCTCTTTCCAACGCAATACAGAGCGCTTCTTCTTTTCCCCATGCCCCCTGCATTTCATTAGCTTTAATATTGCTTTTGACATACATGGCCACTCCTCCTCCTTTTCTATTTTCTCTGTCTCTTCTGAATAGATTATAGCCAATTATTGCTACATCCCAATCATGCGATTCATTGAACCATGTAATGGCCACAATGTCCAAATCCATTTCCACCATTAGGGCTTCCAGGTCCAGAACTTTGATGGCTAAGCTTCAAGCATTTGTGCTCATTGCTTTCCAGCATTTACCTGGCTTGTGTGTATTTTGCATTGACTTTGTTCTGCCCACATCTTCCCACTTGTTTGTGATGTGTGTTTTAAAAGTGTGGCTGTTTCTGATATTATTCTGCTTTTGCAGGGGGTGGCGTGCCGGTCTTGACCTTCCACATCCGCCACCCCCTTTTCTTAGTTTTAATGCATATCCACATAGTGCCTGAATTTTTCACTTAAGATTCTTTTCCCTGCGACAGAGAGATGTATTCCATCAGCACCGTATAGTCTCTTGTTGGTCCACCTGTTTCCCCAGTCGCCAATAAATCTGAATCCTTCTTGTTTGCACCAGGTCTGGAGCCATGTATTAAAGCTGTTAATGCGATGCAGCCTTTTTGTCCCCTTACCAAGAACAGGTAGAACCTCTGAGAATGCAACAATGTTCACAATGGGCTTGAGTTTCTCTCCCAGAGATTGGAAGTCCTTTTGGACTGTAGAGGCACTGTTTCTAGCCAGGTCATTTGTGCCCAAGTGGATAACAACATCAAGTTTGGAGTGTTCACTTTTTGTGCTAAGTACTTCGGCAATTTGGTTTGTATTCCTGCTGGCTGTCGAGCCTGTTAGGCACATGACTATTTTCTCTCCTTTGAACTGTGTTCCCAAGTTGGTGCTTCTGATGATGGAATCTCCAAGTAGTAGTAGTTTTCTGCTTGGTGAGGTTTTCTTCATATTTGGTGCTTTAGCAGGAAATTGGGCATTGTCTGACTCATTTAAGGGCCCTTCAGTTTCTTTGGATTGGGCATCCTCATTAGCCAAGGCAGTGAAGGCATTATGCAGGGCGCAATCTTCCAGAACCCACTGTGATCCATTTGTTCCTGGAGTGTTTGATTCTTTGTGGGAGCGGTGGTGGACTTTGTTCAGTTTGTATCCTAGAAGAAGTGTGCTTCATTGCAGCTATTTCCTCTCTCAGTAGAGTCACTTCTTTATGCATGGCAGCTAGGTTTTTCCTTAGTAGAGTCAGTTCATCATGCATGACAGCTGACCTGAGGCACATAGGACAAGCTTTTAGGCTCCAAATGATTCATCTTGAAATGAAAGTACCGCAGTTATTGCACTGAATACACGACATGTTGGTTAAGTAGTCCCAGAAGAGGAAGAAGAAAAAGAAAGGATGAAGAAGATGTGGACTTTTAACCCAAGTAAGAAAGGGTAGATGACACTTATGTGACTACTATAAAGGCAATATAGCCCCTGGGGTGGGTGGGGCGAGAGGTAGGGTGGACGGGAACCTAAGTGTCTCTGGCCAGTAGGCTGTTCCTGAACCGTGGGCACACACTGCTATCTGATGTAAGTCTATACAAAGAAAGCAGTCCAGATGCCCCCAAGCTTAGTCTAAAACTACAGTTAACAGCTATAATAGTGATCCCCCCAAAAACCAACAGTTACAATTGATAGGTTTAAGCCAGCAGAGAAAATAGAAAAATGTGCTCTTAGCGTAATGGAGGCTCCTCAGCTTCTGCAAAACTGGCTCAGGTCAGGTGTGCAATGCTCCAAATCAGCACCTCCCTGGGAATAGGGTTTCCCCAAACAGTTCAGCAGGGGTAGAAGCCCAGTTAACTCTCTATCTGCCACACACACTGCTATCTGATGTAAGCGCTTTCCGCGATGTTAAACGCTCACAGGAGCTCATAATGCCCATTAACAGCACCTTTGCTCCCTTACCGCTTTTAGTAAACATACCCCTTAGTTTCTGGGTCGTAACCATAAACCCATGATTCATCACCAGTAATAATATTTTTATGAAATCTGAGTCATTTTAAATGCATTCCAACAACTCCCTGGCTGCAGACAGTTGATCTTCTTTTTGGTCACTGGACAGGAGTTTTGGCATGAATTTTGCAGACACACATCTCATCCCCAAATCGACAGTAAGAATGGACTGTACTGAGCCAAAACTGATGTCCATGTTCTCAAGCTTCCTGATAGTCAATCGATGATTTGAGCGTATTACGGCATGCACTGCTTCAACTTTGTGCTCATTCCTGCTCATGGATGGCCTTCCAGAATGTTCGTCACTGTTAATATTTTGGTGGCCCTCTTGGAAACATTTGTACCAGTCATAAACTTGAGCATGACTCATACATTCATCGCCATACATTTGCTATAAGTTGTCATAAGTCTCTTTGCATGAATCTCCAAGTTTCTAGCAGAATTTAATGCCAATTTGATGTTCAATTTTTTCACTCACCATAAATCTGACGAACTGCTTTTAAACGATACCAAACATCACGTGATTAAAAAAAGTACAGGTGTGCTGCAGCCACGCTATACTCTGCACATGCAGAGCATATAACTAGGTCACTGCATGCTTAATAGCATCGTGGTGCAAATGTATTGTTATATAGCTACACAACAAGTCTCAAAACGTTTTGATCACATCTCATACATACACTTTTCAGAATGGGGCAGGATTATTTTGTAAATTCTCCCTCAATTGTCCTCTTATCACCTTCTTGAGATTGTTTCTGCGTTTCATATGAGGCTTTCCAGTGTAAACAACCTTGATTGGCAGATTTGGCATTAAATCCTCACTATTTTTGCTTTGGGTTTTGCTAGTTCAGTTAAGCATAGCATATCCTTAACACCATAATGATGAATAGTCTTCCCAGATTAATTTATTTCTTCTCTATGATTCCATGCTGTCTCCCAGAAACTGAACAAAATTGGCCTTCAAATTTATATGGAATTGGAAGGACCTACGTGTTAGGCTGGCAATTCTTCATGACTTCAAAGTCAGAGGGAGGATAGCAGTCCTCAGTTATAGCAGCCTTTCCATGTTACACAATTAGACCATATCAAACTTTGGACCTCACATTCACATAAACACAGCTAGAAGTTAATTGAAGGACAGTAAATCCCCTAGGTTGGGTATCCATTCCATTCATCCCTTCTCCTAGTTTACCTAAACATATTACCTGCCATCCACTTATAAACCTTTCACTTAAGGTATGGCACTGTGCTCTGAGAGTCTGCAGTTTGAAAAAAAGAAATCGATAAACCTGATTTCTCTATATCCATGATAAATTACACCTTTCAAATTTAGCAGAAGGCTAAAATAGTAACATGGCACTGAGGGTAGGTTTTTAATAACTCCACTGCAAACACACATTTGTTTTTTGAATATTGCCAGATCTTACACATATGCATATCTTTTTACTTTAATAATTCCTCTATATTCCCTAACTACATTAATGGATGATAATGCAGAAAAAAGGCATAGCATAAGACCATGTTGGGGGAGATATATCAAACTACGTACAAATCATTTTTCCAGTCTTATAATAACAGTTTAATCCTACCCATAGCAACATAAAGAAAAACTAAATTATCAGAAATTTATGAGATTCTCTCTACTCCCATTATGGGTAAAAGTAACTTCTTATTAGACAATTGGAAAAGCAACTTGCAGGTAGATCTTTTTCCTCGTGCATGGTTTGACTTTTGGACATAATTAAAAATGAAGCATTGAGTTAGTTTTCTATATTTGGAAAACCTTAGAGAAGCTAGCATAGTAACCTGGAAAGCAAAGATACAAAATGAATAAGAAATACCCAATGCAATAAAATGGGAGGGATAAGACATTTTTCAGATATGTTAGTGAGAGGAGGAAGGGCAAAAGTGATATTGTCAAAATCAGGGTAGAGGCTGAGGATAAAACAAAATTACTTAACAAGTATTTCTATTCTGTGTTCATAGATGAAGGGCCAGGAGCAGGACCTCAGAAAACACACACAAATAGGAATAGAAATGATGGGGATCTCAACGATTTTCAGAAGACTGTGTTTGTGAAGAACTAGCTAAACTAAAAGTAGACAATGTGATGGGACCGGATGGGAAACATCCAAGAATACTGAAGGAACTTAGGGACGTTCTAGCAGCTCCACTGACTGACCTTTTCAATGCCTCTTTGGAGTTGGGAGTGGTGCCAGAGGACTGGAGAGAGGCACATGTGGTCCTTTTACACAAAAGCGGAAATAAGGATGCGGTTGAAAACTACAGGCTGGTTAGTCTAACCTCTGTGGTGAGTAAATTATTGGAAATGCTGCTGAAGAGAAAATAGTGAGGTTTCTGGAGTCCAGTGGATTACAGGATCAGTGACAGCATGGATTCACTAGAGGCAGGTCTTGTTAGACAAATCTGATTGATTTCCTTGGGTGACCAGAGAATTGGACCGAGGGAGAGCCCTAGATGTGGTGTACTCAGATTTCAGTAAAGCCTTTGACACCGTTCCACACAGGAGACTTATAAACAAACTGAGCACCCTAGGGATGGACCTAAAGTTATTGATTGGGTTAGAAATTATTTGGGTGGGAGGTGACAAAAGGTACAGGCAAATAGAGCTCACTCTGAGGAAAAGGAGGTTGCCAGTGTTGTGCCACAGGGATCTGTCCTTCGTCTGATTCTTTTTAACATCTTTGTTTGTGATATTGCAGAAGGGCTGTTGGGTAAGGTTTGCCTCTTTTCAGATGATACCAAAAGCTGCAATAGAGTAGATACCCAGGAAGGAATAGATAACATAAGGAGGGATCTAGCTAAGCTTGAAGAATGATCAAGAATTTGGCAGCTGAGATTTAATGCATTTGGGCTGCAATAATCCAAGAGAGTGGTACAGTGTAGGGGGTGAAGTACTTCTGTCTACAAAAGAAGAGCAGGGCCATGTCTGACGATCTTAAAGTACCTAAACAGAAAGAAAAGATGACTGCAAAAGCTAGGATGCTTGGCTGCATAGGAAGAGGAATGGCTAGCAGAAAAAAAGAGGTGATAGTGCTTCTGTATAAGTCTTTGGTGTGACCTCATTTGGCTATTGTGTGCTATTCTGGAGATCACACCTTCAAAAGGATAGAAACAGGTTGGAGTCGATGCAGAGGGTGGCTACTAAAATGGTTAGTGGTCTTCATTATAAACCATATGAGGATAGACTTAAAGATCTTAATATGTATACGTTAGAGGAAAGACAGGATAGAGGAGGTATGATAGAGACATTTAAACACCTACATGGCATAAATGCGCAGGAGGAGAGCCTCTTTCAATTGAAAGCAAGCTCTGCTATGAGGAGACATAGGATGAGGGTAAAAGGGGATAGACTCAGGAGTAATATGCAGAAATACTTTATGGAAAGAATGATAAATGCATGGAATAGTCTCCCAGTGGAGGTGGTAGAGATGAGGGCAGTATCTGAATTCAAAAAGGCATGGGAGAAAAAGAGAGTATCTCAAAAGGAAAAAAGGAGACTATTGTAGTAGTTGATATGGAAGGGCAGACTAGAAAGGCCATGTGGTCTTTTTCTGCTGTCATGTTTTTAGGAACCAAACCATTTGAGTATTTGTCCCATTCACCCCCATTAAAGTTTATGGGAAAGCTATTGTGCAGTGAAACCAGCAGTGGCCCAAGAGGGATGTAAGACCATATGCAGAGACTCATTTTGGGCAGGGCCGGATTTACGTATACGCCATGTACGCCATGGCGTAGGGCCCACAGCCGGCAGGGGCCCACAAAAAAAGAACCAGTTTTTTTTTTAAACTCAATTTAAAAAAAAAACCTGGTGGCTGCCGCCGCGGGGCCCCCTCTGCTGCCGCGGGGGCCCCGTCTACAAGCTGGTCGGGTCGGGTCGGGTCGAGTCGGGTCGGGTCGGGTCGGGTCTCTCTCCCTCCCTCCCTCGCTGCAGGCTGCAGGCTGCGAGAGACGCGAAGATAGAGCGTCTCCTCGCGTCTGTGTTAAGCCCGCAGGGGCTGATGGGATTTCCCATCAGCCCCTGCCGGCTTAACACAGACGCGAGGAGACGCTCTCCCTTCGCGTCTCTCGCAGCCTGCAGCCTGCAGCGAGGGAGGGAGAGAGACCCGGACCGGACCGGACCCGACCAGCGTGTAGACGGGGCCCCCGCGGCAGCAGAGGGGGCCCCGCGGCGGCAGCCACCCGGTTTTTTTTTAAAATTAAATTTTACTTTAGGCCGGGGGGGGGGGGGGGTTGGACGGGTGATGGGCGATGGGGGGGGGTAGGACTGGTAATGGGCTGGGGGGGGTGTAGGACTGGTAATGGGCTATGGGGGGGGGGTGTAGGACTGGTAATGGGCTATGGGGGGGGGGTTAGGACTGGTAAGGGGCTATGGGGGGGGTTAGGACTGGTAATGGGCTATGGGGGGGGGGTAGGACTGGTAAGGGGCTATGGGGGGGGTTAGGACTGGTAAGGGGCTATGGGGGGGTAGGACTGGTAATGGGCTATGGGGGGGTAGGACTTGTAATGGGCTATTGGGGGGGCTGGGGCTGGAAATGGACTGGGGGGGGTAGGGCTGGTAATGGGTTATTGGGGGGCTGGGGCTGGAAATGGGCTGGGCTGGGCTGGGCTGGGGGGGTTAAGGCTAGAGTTGGGCTGATGGGGTTAGGACTGGTAATTGACTGTGGGCTGTTGGGGGGGCTTAGAACTGGCAATGGGCTTTGGGGGGGGTTAAGACTGGTAATGGGCTGTGGGCTGATGGGGGCTGTCTGGTAATGGGCTATGGGGGGGGCTAGGACTGGAAATGGGCTGGGGGGTTAAGACTGGAGGTGGTCTGATGGGGTTAGGACTGGTAATGGGCTGTTGGGGGGGGTTAGAACTGGTAATGGGTTTTGGGTGGGTTAAGAATGGTAATGTGCTGTGGGCTGATGGTGGATGTCTGGTAATTGGCTATGGGGGGCTAGGACTGGAAATGGGCTGGGGGGTTAAAACTGGAGGTGGGATGATGGGGTTAGGACTGGTAATGGGCTGTGGGCTGATGGGGGGGGGGGGTAGGACTGGCAATGGGCTATGGGGGGCTGACTGGAAATGGGTTGATGGGGTTAGGACTGGAAGTGGGCTGATGGGGGGTTAGGACTGGTAATGGGTTATAGGGGGGGCTTAAACTGACAATGGGGTGATGGGGGTTAAGGACTGAAATGGGGTGATGGGGGGTTAAGGACTGTAAGTGGGGTGATGGGGGGGCTAGGACTGGTATTGGGTTGGGGGGTTGCTAGGACTGGAAATGGGCTGATGGATGGCTAGGACTGGAAATGGGCTGATGCAGGGACTAGAAGGGAATGGATGCTGGGTGAGGCTGGAACTAGAAGGGAGCTGATGTTGGGGGAGGATTAGAATGGGATGGGGCTGGAAGAGTAAAATGGAGAAGGGAAAAATATTTTGTGTGGGAGGGATAAAAAATCTACAATTGGCCGGGTATTGGGAGAGTAAGTGGGGATTGAGGATGGAGGGGTAAAATTTGAGTGGATGAAATAGGAATGAGGAAAGAGCAAAAGGAGAAAGATTAGTATGTTAAAGCAGATGTAGAGAGAGAATGGAAAAAAATCTAGAAGAGAGAAGAAAGGACAAATGGACAGCAGACGATGGAGAGTTAGCAGAAGACACGAAGAAACCAGAAGAAAGTGGCTGGAGCAATTGCAGCTGAAAAAAATGCACAAAAGGTAGAAAAATATCTCTTTATTTTGAATTTATTAATTGGAATATGTCAGCTCTGGTAAATGTGCATCATTAACATCTGTGCTTTGTTTAGTACAAGAGCAAATTAATGTATAGTTTTATTTCTACAGTGTTGTACATTCCAAGTTTGGCTTTTGGGATTCCCAGTTTAATTATTGTCTTCCTATTTCTAAATTGTGATTACTTGTTTGGTGATGGTCTATGTTCTGCATGTGTAACTGAGCTGAGGTGTTCTGTTTATATAATTCCTATTTGACATTGCCACTTGTTCTCTTTCCCCAGTAGGTCATGTATTGTTGTTCTCTGAAATGTATTGGTTTAATATTTGCAGTGTTGCCTTTTGATTGGTAGAGTATGGTGCTTTGTGAGTCCTGGTAGTGCTGTTATGATACGGCGGGTTTACTATGGGCAGTGTTTGTAGTAGTTCCTAATGTGTCTGGCAGTTGGCACTGGATTATAGTAATGTAGAAATCTTTTAGTCTTTCTTTATCCATACACTCATTAAGAGGCACGTTTACTAAAAGTTAGTATATGGTAACATTATGCAAATGAGGCCCCTTATGCAAATGAAGTCCGCACCCCCCTTGGGCCGCCCCTGCTGGGGGCCCACAATTTTTGTTGGCGTAGGGCCTCACTCAAGGTAAATCCGGCCCTGATTTTGGGGCTTGATTTGCATAAGTATTGGTATAACCATGAGACCTTATACCTATACTCCTATTCAGTCTGTTCTCTCAAATATATTTGTGTGCCTAATAGTTTAAGACTAAAGGAGATTTGTGCTCTTAAAGTTACATTTAAAAAAGGAGAGCTTTGCATTTTGCAAGGCAAGGAAAACTAGAGAGTAGTCTCGAAGAACAATCAGTTTCACTTTTATTATTTATACTGCTTTTTATTTTATTAAACCATGGCACTATAATGCTTTCAATAGCATGATATAATAGAAAATATTTTTTTTCAATGTTGAACAGATACATATTGATGCAACCAACCATGACAGCCAAAACACATTTAAGAGAAATGGTAGCACTCAGGGCTAGCAATTGAATGTTTTAATGTAGTATGAACTTTCGTGTACAGATGTGTCCTTGAATGTTCTAGTCCATTATACATTTCTCAAGAGACAAGAAACAATCACCCACCCTGAAACATTGCAAACTACTATATGCACGTGCACTATCAACTACTACTAAGAAATACCCTGTTTTGAAAAACTAAGGGGTATGTTTACTAAAGTTTCTTAACGTGCGCGCCGCGTTAGTGCGCAGGATGCCATATAAGGAGTGGGCGGTCTGGTCAAAAATAGCAAAACGGGATTAGCGTGCGCGCTCTTGTGTGCGCTCTTGTGCGCCGCGCACATTAGCGAAGAGTAACGCGCGCGGGAAGCATAAGCAGGCGCGCTGATGTGCAAACAGAGGAACAGGGCTGCAGTACAATGGTGAAGACACTGACAGATGGTGCAGGGATCATGGGTTCAATCCCCCACTGTGCCCAATGAATAAGGCTGGCTGAGGCACTACCATTTATGTGTAATGAGGCATTTTAATTTTATTTTAATTACTGCTGCTAGCAAATGCACTCTCTCAAAGCGCTGTAACATAAGGTGCTGCATAAGGCACCCCATAAGGTACCCCAGAGGGCACATTTTAAAGTGCACTGTCCGCCACGGCACCCTACAATGTTGCTTAAAGGGTGGCCTATAGGGCACCATATAGGGTGCCCTATGAGGCATGGCAAGGTCATAGCACTGTTTTTGATGGCAGCACTGTGCATTTAAACACATGGAAATCTTAAGTAGGTGCGCTGACATGCAAAAGGAACAGCAGTGTAGCACAATGGTTAAGGCAATGACTGATGATACAGGGGTCATGAGTTTGATCCCCAGTGTGCCTAATGCTTAAGGCTGGCTGAGCCATCAGCTTTGACATGTAAGTATTGTGTCCTGCTGCATTTTATTAATTGCTGCCAGCAAACACACCCTCACGTGCCATAACCTAAGGTGCCGCATAAGGCACCCTATAAGGCACTCCATAGGGCACATTATAAAGTGCACTGTCCACCACGGCACCCTATAATGTCTCCTATAGGGCACCCTATCAGTCGCTCCATAGGATACTGTATAGTGCACCCTATATGGATGGTAACCATAAGGTGCCCTATAGGGTGCCCTATAAAGCGGCCTCTGAGGCACCTTATGGGTACAGTACGCTGAGGGTGTTTTTGTTGGCAGCACTAATGTACATTAAAAATAGATAATGCTTTGGACAGCCCTATCAAATAACCCCACTGTGGGTGTGAACCCATGACCTCTGGCTCCACTGGTAGTGAAGTAACCAGTGGGCTACAGCTCTATAGCTGCTAACAAACCCCTGGCTGGCTGCAGAAGGACTGCAAGTCACCACACAAACAGTCTGCTGTGGTCACCAGGATAGGGTTAACCCACCCATACCCATGATGAACTGCACATGCAAATCAGCAGTCTACAGATGATCACAAGATGGGGTATGCACCCACACAGCACCTCGGCCTGGTAGGGGGAACTGACCGTGTGTGGTACTGGCACAGAGTAGCTACACACCGTCACATTGTGCAGGTACTGCACTCACCCTGAGGGTGAGGTGGGGCGCCCAGCACCAGGTCCACAGCAGAGATAGGCCATGCTGCAGGTCCAATGTGTACGATAGGTAGTTTCTGCAGATACACCTTGGATATATCTGTATGTCTCAGTCAGGTGTAGCCCCTATGGACCACTAGGAGGATTATGTACCACCACCCTCCTCCAGGGCTGAAGGTGGTAAACAGGGTCTCAAACCAACAGATCCACATTCTACCTCCCTGCAATGGTGGCAGTAAAGGGGACCATCAACCCCAGTCCTGCTGTGGAACAGACACCCTACAGGGCAGTCAATGCAGCTCTATACACCTCCATAACACAATAGCAGACAGACATTAGGCCTGGATATACTAAGCTGCACCCCACCACTATCTGATATTCTCCTGCAGCAAGACTTCAGCCGCTGCACCCTGCAAGGCGCTCCATCAAGACACATACCAGCTGCAGACAGTCTGCTAGCTAGTCCATAGTGCAGGTTCCTGGTGGAAATGTGTGCACCCAGAACTGGGATGTCAACATACACAACAAGCAGATAAGTCAGTGACTGGGCCCCAAAAGGAAACCCTTAAATATCACATGAGAGTAATACTATACAGCACTATGGGGGTGCCTAGCCATGCTGTGGTCACTGCACAGTCAGGGTGAGAGTGATCTCCCAGCAGGACATGCTGTGGCCACCCTGTCTGTGCAGGTGGTGGCCGGGCACTACAATGTCCAAGCCAGTGCCCTATGCCCTGTGCAGATGCATTCTGGCCAGGCCACCCTGTCCGGGCTATACCCATGGTACCTTGCTCCTCATTATGCACATTGGCAGGCCAATACTGGCAACAGTGCTGGCAGTGTGGGCTGTGGAGGGTGTTTGCAGCCACCACACACTGGATAGACAGACACACACTCCCACACCTATGCCAGCATTGTGCTACTATAGAGCCCTGGCCACCACACCAGTCCTGGGCACAGTGCAGGCATGGATATGGTACGCAATACTGTTGGGGGTCACTCCCCAGGGTGGTAAACACTGTCAGAGACCAGACCTGAAGCACACTCCACAGACATCAGAAAGGTTGCTATGATCGAGCTCAATCAGCAAACTGTGCTTAACGTAGGAATTGCTATCTGCCAGTAATCATAGCAAACTTTTGATAGCTGTGTACCGTATTCCCAGGTGTAGGGTGGCATTGCTAAGGTATGCAAGTGCTAGTATTGGGAGATGCACCCAGGGCCCAATGTCCTGCCTCTCCAGGAGTCATTGGCTAATGGAGCCTGTGGGTGTGTCTGCCCCTGTTGGCTGCTGCTTTACGGCAGAGGTTCCCAACTCCAGTCCTGGTGTGTCAAACACTGTTCGGGTTTTCATGCTGTCCCTCATGAATATGCATGAGATACATCTGCATACCATGGGGGTGGTGCATAGATATGTAGCACAGGCATCTTTATTAGAGGCAGCATGGAACCTGAATGGTATTTGGCCCTCCAGGACTGCATTTGGGAAACTCTGCTCTAGGTAATGCACCTGTTTATGGTGTCTTTGCTCTGTAGGGTAAAATGTAGATGTTTTGGGCATGTTTACATCATCTGCACTAAACGTTCTGTCTGTATTAGCATGTTGTAGTAGTGGGTAAAATATGGGGACTGGGTTGGCAGGCACCATAGCTGGGGCTTGAACCTGTGACCGTCTGCCTCTAAACACACTGGTTGTGTGCACTGCACCACCGTGTTGCCACAGAGACAGTGCATTCCCTGATGATACCATGACTGTTTGTCCGGCAGGGCCTGTCTGTTTCAGTGCATGGCACCCACCTACACAAGGCTAGGCCATGGTCTGCTTTGGGCAGCTGCCACTGCCCCCTCCACCACCAGTACCCCTCCGCCACCATGCTGACATGGCCTTCTATTCGAGACAGCATAAAACCTGAATGATTTGTGGCCCTCCAGGACTGCATTTGGGGGACTATGCTCTAGGTAATGTGCATGTTTCTGGTGTCTGTGCTCGGTGGGGTAAAATATAGGTGTTTGAACCATGCGTATGTTCTCTGCAATAAAGGTTTGTCCTTACTATGACGGTTTAGTAGCGGGTAATACATGGGGACTGGATTGGCAGTAGCCCCAGCTGGGACTTGAACTTGTGACCTTCTGCTCCTGAACACACTGGCTGTGTTCACCACACCACACTGTGCTCACAGAGACAGTGCAGTCCCTGGAGATACCATGGTTGTTTGTCAGACAGAGCCTGCCTGTTGCAGTGCATGGCACCCACCTACACAGGGCTAAGCCATGGTCGGCTCTGGGCAGATGCCACTGCCCCCCTCCACCACCAGTACCCCTCTGCCACCATGCTGACATGCCCTTCTGCTGGTGGTGCTGGTGGTGTGCAGTCTCAAGCCATCCAGTGTGCAGGTAGGTGGCTGCCTATGGTGCGTGTTCTGGGGTAGGGGTGCCTGCATAGGTGTCCATGCTTCCCCCCAACACCACCTGCCAATGTTCTGTGCCCTTGGGGGTACCTGCTGGGTACTATCCCCTGTGACACTGTGATAGACACTCTCGTGCCCATGTTGGGCGCTCATCAGTTGCTGTCTGGCTGCTGTTCAGTTTAAGCATTCTTAAGTGTCATCTAGGCATCTGCCTAGTCCGCACTGTGCCCCAGCTGCACCACAGCATGTGCCGCCTGCAGCCCTCTGTATCCCCTTTCCCAGCATCTGTCCAGTTGCCAATTCCGACATGCCCACCCTGCTGTTGTGGAACATGTGCATGCCATAGGTAACATGTCCAATGCAGAGGGAAACCCTGATCAGTGCTATTTCACTGTGGGATCATTCACCTTGTATGGGGACAGAGTGTAGACCCTTCCAAAATTCATATTTATTTTTTGGGGCTTTCTTGGGAGTGTGTTTTGATGTTTCCCATTACTATCACTATTGCCCAGCTTTATTATGATTTTTTTAAATTTTGTTGGGGTCCTTTTCAATGTTTATTTGTACTTTTGTTCTGTGCACATGTATCACACTTATCACTTTTTTGTAGGTTTCCTGGTTTTGCTGTACATTGCTGACAGAAATGGTTTCTCTTCCCTTTAAATCGGCTCAAACGCAAGGTTTTCACTTGCGTTATTTTTGGCCTCGAATTTCACCTCGTTAGTGTGCGGGGAGCCTCTCCCCTCCAACTCTCCACCCATTGACCCCTTCTCTCCGCCCCTGGGGAGCCTTCCTCCGCCCTCCGGGAGCCTTTCCCCGCCTTCAGCGCTTGTTTGTGCTGCTGTGCGCGTGAGCGCGCACCAGAGCACATTTTTGCCCCGTAAAGCATCATTAGCGTGCGCTAAGGTACCTTAGCGCATGCTAATGTACCTTAGCATGCACTAATTGCGCGGCGCGCACTTTAAGAAACTTTAGTAAACATACCCCTAAATTATATGTTTTGAAAAACTAGAATATCTGTAGCCTTCATACATCTTGATCTTGCTTAAGATAGAACCTTTTAAGCCTTTTTTTTTTGCTGCAAAAGCATCAATTAGATCAGTATAATCCAGTGCACTGGATCTAGTGCAAGAAATAAGGGTGTTAGGGCCACTTGGCAATAGTGATCATAGCATGAATGGATTTGGTTTAATAAATGGAGGGAAGAGGGCAAAGAAATCCACAGTACTACCTTTTAACTTTCAAAAGGGACATTTTACTAAAATGAGGAAAATAGGAAAAAACTAAAAGGAGCAGCTGCAAAGGTTAGAGATTTACATCAAGCATGGGCGCTGTTTAAAAATACTATTTTGGGAGCCCAGACCAAATGTATTCCACTCTTTAGGAAAATGGAAGGAAAGCCATAAAACTGCCAGCATGATTTAAAGTTGAGTTCAGAGAGGTTGTTGTTGCCAAAAAAGCATGTTTCAGGAAATGGAAAAAGGAGCCAAATGATGAAAATGGGAAAAAACATAAGCACTGGCAAATTAGATACAAGGCATTGATAAGGCAGGCAAAGAAGGAATTTGAAAAAAAGCTTGCTATGGAAGCAAAAATGTATAATAAAACCTTTTTCAAGTACATTCGTAGCAGAAAGCCTGTGAGAGTCAGTTGGACCATTAGATGATAGAGGGGTAAAAGGGATACTAAAGGAGGGCAAGGCCATAGAGGAGAGATTGAATGAATTCTTTGCTTCAGTCTTTACTGAAGAACATACAGGGAAGTTACCCATGCCTGAAAAAGTATATAAAGGTGATTTATCAGAAGAATTTAAAGAAATATTAATAAACCGGGAAGATGTATTTCAACTATTTGATAAATTGAAGAGTAGCAAATCACCTGGACTGGATGGTATACATCTGAGGGTGTTGAAAGAACTGAAATATAAGATTGCAAAACTACTATTAATAATCTATGAATTAACATTAAAATCATCTGTAGTTTCTGAAGCTTGGAGAGTGACCAGTGTAATGCCAATTAAAAAAAAGGGTTCCAGGGGTGATCCAGGAAACTACAAACCAGTGAGCCTGGCATCACTACCGGGCAAAATGGTAGAAACCATTATAAAGAATAAAATTACTGAACATGGCTTAATGGGAGAAAGCCTAAAAGGATTTAGCTAAGGAAAGTCTTGTCTTACTAATGTGTTATATTTTTTTGACGGTGTGAATAAACATGTAGACAAAGGTGAGTCGGTCGATATTGTATCTGGATTTTCAGAAAGCCTTTGACAAGGTCCCTCATGAGAGACTCTTGGCGAAATTAAAAAGTCATGGGATAGGAGGCAGTGTACTATTGTGGATCAGGAACTGATTAAAAGATAGAAAGCAGAGAGTAGGGCTAAATGGCCAATTTGTTGCCAGAGGATGTAGTAAAAGCTGTTAGTGTAGCTGGGTTTAAAAGAGGTTTAGATAGGTTCCTGGAGGAAAAGTCCATAAACCATTATTAAAGATGACTGGGGAAATCCACTGCTTACTCCTGAAATAAGCAGCATGGAATCTACCTTTTAGAAACCTGACAGGTACTTGTGATCTGGTCTGGCCACTGTTGGAAATGGCACTAGGCTCGATGGACCTTGGGTCTGACCCAGTATGGTGCATCGTATATTCTTATGAGTTATTCCTAGAGAGTTAACAACACTGCCAGAGGTGGTCTTAACATTCTTCCAGGAGCATCAGCCGACTAAGATACAAACTGATGTTCCTGGGAATTGATTTAAAGGGACTAGTATAATTTGAGCAAAATCTCTGCTGCCCCCCTCTCTCCCCCTTCCTTAGCAGTAATCCCAAGTGGTCTAATATGAGAGCCATGTTCACTTGGGGGAACTCTTACTCATTGCATAAATGTTCTAAAAATAATTGCCCTTCCTGTACCTAAAATTCTCCAGCCCTCTTTGGGCTTCCCATCTTTGTCCCTTTTCAGTCAAAATCTGTACCTTCTCTGACCCCCTTGTCACCAGCATTTATCAGGGCATCCCTGGTGTCCAGTGGGGGCAGAAACAATCCTTAGCCACTCCTTTCTCAGTGGCACCTGATTCCTAATGGTAGTACTAGCGCTAGGATGCCAAATAAGGCAGCATTTATTTACTTGGAAGCCTGACCCTAGAGGTAGTATTGCAAGACTACTGCTAAGCAGCAAGAGGTGCCTTTTTAAATGGATAAAAGCAACTGGAGATTGCTCCTACCCTCCTAGATATCAGGAATGATCCAGTAAATTGAAAGGGGAGGGGTTGTGAGGAGGAGCCCAGAAGGGGCACATATTTGAATGAAAGGGAGAAGAGGATAGGGAGTTTAGAGAGACCACCAATTTTGTATTTTTACAAGTTTGTGAGCCTTTAGTAGTGCAGTAATTTTTTTCTTTTTACAAATATTTAGGTAACAGGTAGAAGAGTGAGGAAGAGGAGACACTAGACCACCAGGGAATTGACAGTGCTAAGGGATGGGCAGGAAGGTTTTATTATTTAACACGAGCACCTTTAAAAGGTAGAAGGGCTGAGTTGTCTACCTGCTATCACAAGTTGTGACAATGGAGAATTCCTAATGTTTCCAGTCACAGCAACATAAAGCAAATTACCATGGGATTCATTAACATGCAGTATTTATTTAACACATTTTTTATAGTGCTTTATTATTTCAGTCAAAGCAGTTTACATTGTAACTTAAACTTGGTAGTACATTAAACAGGGACATTGAGAACCTGGATTTTTCTGAGGCAATGCAGGGTTAAGTGACTTACCCAAGCAGGGGTGGCTCAAGGCAATCTGCTGCCTGAGGCGAAGAATGAGATGGCGTGCCCTCCACCCCCCCCCCCACCTTAGAAGGGGCAGGGCTTTTTCAGAAATCCAATCAGAGACTGAAGCAAACCAAAAAGTCAATTAGATTATATGGAGGAAATGCAAGATGTTTGCACACAGGGCCGTAATCAGCTGCAATCATGCCCTGTGCGACTTGCCTCTCGGGCGCACGCCCCCCTCTTCCCATACCTCCATCGAGCGCTGCCTGCTCTTTCCCTGCTGCTGCCACCCTCTGTTTTTTTCAAGGCGGCGCCGGCAGCAGGGAAAGAGCAGGCAGTGCTGAACGGAGGTATGGGGAGGAGGAGGGGGGGGGGGGGCATGCGCCCAATCTGAAAGGCGCCGGCACTTTAAGCAGATCTGTCCCTCCCTGCTCTGACATCATGTCGGAGGAGGGAGGGACCAGACCTGCTTAAAGTGCTGCGAAAAGGCTTGGGAGGCACATTTTGGCTGCACTGCTTGCACAGGGCTAGGTACAGTCTTATTTGCACACCAAGGAACTAAAATACAGCAAGAACCAACAGCACAGTTTATAAAACTTAGGGGTATGTTTACTAAACCGTCTTAATGTGTGCCCGGCGATAGTGTGCAGGCTGCCATAAAAGGAGTGGGCGTTTCAGTCTTAAAGCAACAAAACGCGAGTATCGCGCGATAACGCGCGCTGCTGCGCACATTATCGTGCGAGGCGCCGCTAAGCGCGTTAACGCGCGGTAATCCTAAGTAGGTGCCCAGACATGCAAACAGTGAAACAGAGGTGTAGCACAATTGTTGATACACTGACTGATGATACAGGGGTCATGAGTTTGATCCCCCAGTGTGCCTAATACTTAAGGCTGGCTGAGGCATCAGCTTTGACATGTAAGTATTGTTTACTGTGGCACTTTATTTGTATTTTATTAATTGCTGCCAGCAAACACACCCTCACATGCCGTAACCTAAGGTGCCGCATAAGGCACCCTATAAGGCACTCCATAGGGCACATTATAAAGTGCACTGTCCGCCACGGCACCCTATAATGTCCCCTATAGGGCACCCTATAAGTCGCTCCATAGGATACCGTATAGTGCACTTTATATGGACGGTAACCACAAGGTGCCCTATAGGGCGCCCTATAAAGCGCCCTCTGAGGCACCTTATCGGTACAGTACGCTGAGGGTGTTTTTGCTGGCAGCACTAATGTACATTAAAAATAGATAATGCTTTGGACAGCCCTATCAAATAACCCCACTGTGAGTTTGAACCCATGACCTCTAGCTCCACAGGCAGTGAAGTAACCAGTTTGCTACAGCTCTACAGCAGCTAACAAGGCCCTGGCTGGCTGCAGAAGGACTACACGTCACCACACAAACAGTCTGCTGTGGTCACCAGGATAGGGTTAGCCCACCCGTCCCATGATGCACTGCACATTTATTTATTTAGACAGTTTTGTATACCGCCTTATCCTTCAATCAAAGCGGTCACAACACAATTGGGGGATACATTTAACACACGGGGATATGAGACACATACACTAATACTTACAGGGAACATGGGCAATGGAGGGTTAAGTGGCTTGCCCAAGACCACAAGGAGCATCTGTGGGACTAGAAACCCCAGTCCTTCTGGCCCAAGGTTGCTGTCCTTAGTGGGATTTGAACCCCCGACCTTCCGGCCTGAAGTACCTTGCCCCAACCACTAGGCTACTCCTCCCTATACATGCACATGCAAATCAGCCGTCTACAGATGAACACAAGATGGGGTATGCACCCCCACAGCACCTCGGCCTGGTAGGGGGAAGTGACCATGTGCACCCCCACAGCACCTCGGCCTGGTAGGGGGTACTGGCCGTGTGTTTTACTGGCACAGAGTAGCTACACACCGTTACATTGTGCGGATACTGTGCTCACCCTGAGGGTGCGGTGGGGCACCCAGCAGCAGGTCCACAGAACCTTCCATGGCAGAAATAGGCAATGCTGTAGGTCCCCAGCAGTGCTAGTGTGTGAGATAGGTAGTTCCTGCAGACACACTTTGGATACATCTGTATTTCTCAGTCAGGTTTGACCCTTATGAACCCATAGGCAGAGTATGTACCACCACCCAACCCACCCTCTGGGGCTGTGGGTGGGAAACAGGGTCTCCCACCAACAGATCCACATTTTACATCCCAGCAATGGCAGCAGTAGAGGGGACCACCAACCGCAGTCCTGCTGGGGAACAGACACCCTACAGGGCAGTCAATGCATCTCCGTACACATCTATAAAGCAATAGCAGACAGACATTAGGCCCGGAAAGACTCAGCTGCACCTCACCACAATCTGATATTCTCCTGCAGCCACTGCACCCTGCAAGGTGTTCCAGCAAGACACATGCTAGCTGCAGACAGTCTGATAGCTAGTCCATAGGGCATGGTCCTGGAGAAGATGCATACACACCCAGCAGATAAGTCAGTGATTAGGCCCCAAAAGGAAACCCATAAATATCACAAGAGAGAAATACTATATAGCACTATGGGGGAGCCTAGCCATGCTATGGTCACTGCTCAGTCAGGGTGAGAGTGATCTCCCAGCAGAACATGCTGTGGCCACCCTGTCTGTGCAGGTGGTGGCCGGGCACTACAATATCCCAGCCAGTGCCCTATGCCCTGTGCAGATGCATCCTGGCCAGGCCACCCTGTCCGGGCTATACCCATGGTACCTTGCTCCTCATTATACACATTGGCAGGCCAATACTGGCAACAGTGCTGGCAGTGTGGGCTGTGGAGGGTGTTTGCAGCCACCACACACTGGATAGACAGACACACACTCCCACACCTATGCCAGCATTGTGCTACTATAGAGGTGTTTAGCAGCCCTGGACACCACACCAGTCCTGGGCACAATACAGGCATGGATATGGTTCACAATACTGGTGGGGGTCACTCCCCAGGGTGGTAAACACTGTCAGAGACCAGACCTGAAGCACACTCCACAGACATCAGAAAGGTTGCTATGATCGAGCTCAATCAGCAAACTGTGCTTAACGTAGGAATTGCTATCTGCCAGTAATCATAGCAACCTTTTGATAGCTGTGTAGCGTATTTCCCAGGTGTAGGGTGGCATTGCTAAGGTATGCAAGTGGTAGTATTGGGAGATGCACGCAGAGCCCAATGTCCTGCCTCTCCAGGGGGCATTGGCTAATGGAGCCTGTGGGTGTGGGTGTGTCTGCCCCTGTTGGCTGCTGCTTTACGGCAGAGGTTCCCAACTCCAGTCCTGGTGTGCCAAACACTGTTCGGGTTTTTATGCTGTCCCTCATAAATATGCATGAGATACATCTGCATACTATGGGGGTGGTGCATAGATATGCAGCACAGGTATCTTTATTAGAGGCAGCACGGAACCTGAATGGTGTTTGGCCCTCCAGGACTGCATTTGGGAGACTCTGCTCTAGGTAATGCGCCTGTTTATGGAGTCTGTGCTCTGTAGGGTAAAATGTAGGTGTTTTGGGCATGTTTACGTCATCTGCAATAAAGGTTCTGTCTGTATTAGCATGTTGTAGTAGTGGGTAAAATATGCAGACTGGGACTTGAACCTGTGAGCTTCTGTCTCCAAACACACTAGTTGTGTGCACTGCACCACGGTGTTGCCACAGAGACAGTGCATTCCCTGGTGATACCATGACTGTTTGTCCGGCAGGGTCTGTCTGTTGCAGTGCATGGCACCCACCTACACAGGGCTAGGCCATGGTCTGCTCTTGGCAGCTGCCACTGCCCCCCTCCACCACCAGTACCCCTCTGCCACCATGCTGACATGCCCTTCTGCTGGTGGTGCTGGTGGTATGCAGTCTCAAGCCATCCAGTGTGCAGGTAGGCGGCTGCCTATGGTGCGGGTTCTGGGGTAGGGGTGCCTGCATAGGCATCCATGCTTCCCCCCAACACCACCTGCCAATGTTCTGTGCCCTTGGAGGTACCTGCTGGGTACTATCCCCTGTGACACTGTGATAAACACTCTCGTGCCCATGTTGGGCCCTCATCAGTTGCTGTATGGCTGCTGTTCAGTTTCAGCATTCCTAAGTGCCACCTAGGCATCTGCCTAGTCCGCACTGTGCCCCAGCTGCTGTTCAGTTTAAGCATTCTTAAGTGTCATCTAGGCATCTGCCTAGTCCGCACTGTGCCCCAGCTGCACCACAGCATGTGCCGCCTGCAGCCCTCTATCCCCTTTCCCAGCATCTGTCCAGTTGCCCATTCCGACATGCCCACCCTGCTGTTGTGGAACATGTGCATGCCATAGGTAACATGTCCAATGCAGAGGGAAACCCTGATCAGTGCTATTTCACTGTGGGATCATTCACCTTGTATGGGGACGGAGCGTAGACCCTTCCAAACTTCATATCTTTGTTTTGGGGCTTTCTTGGGAGTGTTTTTTGATGTTTCCCATTGCTATCACTATTGCCCAGCTTGGTTATGGTTTTTTTACATTTACTTCTGTTCATTTTCAATGTTTATTTGCCCTTTTGTTCTGTGCACATGTATCACACGTATCACTTTTTGTAGGTTTCCCTGGTTTTGCTGTACATTGCTGACGGAAATGGTTTCTTTTCCCTTTAAATCAGCTCTAACACCAGGGTTTCACTGGCGTTAGTTTTGAGCCTCGGATTTCACAGCGTTGGTGTGCAGGGAGCCTCTCCCCTTCCACTCTCCACCCATTGACCCCTTCTCTCAGCCCCTGGGGAGCCTTCCTCCGCCCTCCGGGAACCTTTCCCCGCCTTCAGCGCTCGTTTGCGCCGCAGCGCACGTTATCGCGCGATATGGTACCTGTGCACCTTAAAAAGCGCCATCATCGCGCAATAAGGTACCTTATCGCGCGATAACATCGCAGAGCGCACTTTAAGACGGTTTAGTAAACATACCCCTTAGTTATAACATTTTTATTTTGTTGTTATAAACTGTTATGGTTTTTGCCTTTTCTTTTTCATCATATATTTTGCATTCACAATAGGTG
The DNA here is from genome assembly GCA_033557465.1 of Ichthyophis bannanicus. NCBI lineage: Eukaryota > Metazoa > Chordata > Amphibia > Gymnophiona > Ichthyophiidae > Ichthyophis > Ichthyophis bannanicus. The sequence goes on along the minus strand of CM066033.1, from coordinate 586,750,046 downwards.
CAGAGCAGAACCAGGACATTCACCCACAGAACTCAATATTTTAAAAAAAAATTGGATTCTGATCATCTCACTAACAACAACAACCACTATTCTCCAGTACCAGGCATATTGTGAACTAATACAAAACCCTACAACAAAGAGCAAACCTACCATACCATATCAGCACAAACTTCCAAAATTCACATAAGGAGCCCATCCAAAAATGCATCACTGTAAATACTACAGTGGGCCCTGTAACATCCATACACCTATTTGAAAAGCTGAACAAGTCAAATTACTACAATGCAGTATAGATATTTATGTACAAACTCCATGTTAACAGAACACCTGACCTTAGTCACACACTCGCAACATCGACCCTCATCAAGTACAGAAGAAGTAACCACAATCTAAAGTAAAAATAAAAATATGTAGACAAAATTTAAACTGAAACCCCAAGAAGTCAGAGTCCACATGCAGTGCTACATCAGATAAATAAGAGATGCAGTTCCTCAATACAGTGTAAAATATAAAGATAGCACAAAGTCCAATCACTAAAATTAAATAAAATTATTTTTTCTACCTTTTTTGTCTGACCATTTTATTCTTTGATCATGCTGGTCCCGGTCTGAGGCTTCTGCTTTCCTGTCTTTTCTTAGCTCTCTTTCTGTGGTCTATGGTCCATGGTCCATCTGCCATTTCTTATCTCTTCTTTTGTTTTCTTCACTTCCTTCCATCAGCCCATTTCCAGTTCCAGTAAACCTCCCCAGTATCAGCCCCCTTTTCAGTCCTCCCCTTCCAGTACCTTCCAATGTCAACTGCCTTGCATTCCCACGACTGCCACTGGTGTCCATTCCCTTCCAGTCCCCCTCCTTCCCCACTGTCCAGCCCCTTCTAGTCCAAATACCATCCCAGATATCAGCTCACATCCACTCTCAGTGCCACCCTCCCAGTCAGCTTCCTTCCAGTCGCCCTATCCTCTGTCCATCCCCCTTCCAATGCCATTCGCATGTCAGCTCCCTTCCAGCCTCCTCCCCATTACCCAGTCACCTACTACTCCCATCCCCAAGTGTCAGCTCCTTTCCATTCCCCCTTCAGTACATCCCAGGTATCAGCTCCTTTTCAGCCCCCTCCTTCCCCGTGTCAGTTCTCTTCCTGCCCCCTCCTTCCCCTGGCAGACCCTCTCAGTATCTGTTCCCTTCCAGGCCTATTCTACCATCCCCCCGATTCAGCACATTTGTAGCCCTAGCCCCTAGTTTTCTTCCAGGGCCAGCAGCACCCTCCTCCCTTCCCCCATTAGCCCATTTCCAGTCCCAGCCCATTTCTAGTCCTATCCCCCTTATCTGCCCACTCCAGTCCTAGTCCCCCAATCAGCCCATTACCAGTCCTAGCTCATTTCCAGTGCTAGCCCCCTATCAGCCCATTACCAGTCCTAACCCCCTCCCCAATACGTCCATTTCCAGTCCTAGCACCCAAATCAGCCCATTTCCAGGCCTAACCCCACCAATCAGCACATTAGCAGTCCTAGCCCCCTCCTGATCAGCCTATTTCCATTCTTAACCTCCCATCAGCCCATTTCCAGTCCAAGCCCCCCATCAACCCATTTCCAATCCTAGTCCCCCCATAGCCCATTAGCAGTCCTAGCCCCCCTCCTGATCAGCCCATTTCCAGTTCTAACGCCCCCATCAACCCATTTCCAGTCCTAGCACTCCCATAGCCCCCCTCCCGATCAGCCCATTTCCAGTTCTAACCCCCTCATCAGCCAAAGTGCTAACCCCCCCACCAGCCCATCTCCAGATCTTTAGGGAACTGGGGAAAAAAACCCCGGCTGCAAACACTGCTGCAAAGGCTGCCACTTTAATAGAACCACGCAAAAGGGAAACATTCTCCCTTTGCGCGGCTCTGCAGAGCTGAGCTGGCGTGGGGGGGGGGGGGTTGTGAGTGCTCTGCCGGGTAGGCTGCCAGGCTGCCACTGCTGCCACTTCAACAGCAGTGGCAGCAGTGTTTGAAGCTGTTTTTTTTTTAAAATTATTTTGAAGGCCGAGTGAGGCGGTCTTTTAGGGGCAATTTCTGCTGCCCCCAAAAAGATGCCGCCTGAAGCTACTGCCTCACTTGGCCTCATTATAGAGTCGCCCCTGTGCCCAAGGCCACAAGGAGTGCTAGTGGGAATCAAACCCTGGTCTCTTGGGTCCCGATTTTTGAAGGCATTTAAACAATTAACAGCCCATGTTAACTGTGTAAATGCCTTATTTGGGGATTTTTAAAGCACCTACACGGCGAGTGCCTTTGAAAATCCCTGATTAAGTCCCCCACGTTCCTGATGCTATCCGGTTAGCATCAGGGCGTGTTGGGGCATTCTGAGGTGGAGCAGAGATGGGAAATGGTTTTAACTGAGTAGCAGTAATTTTGGAGGCTGCCCAATTAGCGCTCTGTGCCTTATAGACGAGGAAAACTCTTGCCTGTCTTTAAGGCGCCGGGGCTAACTGGGCAGCCTCCAAAATTACTGCTACCCTGTTAGGCTTGGCAGCTTTCTGGCTGTGCAGCAAACCATGGATTTTCACTTTCATTGCCGTGGAAGTGAAAATCCAGGGTTAAGGGGTTGCAGGCAGGGCTATGCGGCTATGGCGCTTAGCCCTGCCCAACTGAAAATTGGGCCCTTGGTTCCTAAACCAGTGCTCTAGCCATTATGCTACTCCTCCACCCCTCTACCCCCCCCCCCCCCGCTGTACTGTGGGTTAGTGAATCCTGCAGCAATTTTTTTGTGGTAAAACAACATGCACACATATTATTTTGCCACAGCTCAGTGTTCTGTGGGATATTCAGCATTGAATATCCCCAGGTGCTGCCACTGAATGCCCCAACGCTAGTTGACTAGTGTTGGGGAATTCTGGGAGTGGACTGAAGGCATACCCGGGAATAACTGGCTAGTAGCGATATTCATCTGTTAGCCGATCATACCAAAGCAACGAAAGTTAGGCACCTGAAAAGCTCGCCTAACTTTCACGGCTGAAGCTAACCAGGCACTGGCTGAATATCACTGTTGCTTGGTTAGTGGTGGCGCTATCTGGCCAAACCAAATATTCAGTATTGGTGGCCGGATATAGTCCAGCACTGAATATCCAGGTGCAAAGTTCAATGGTGATGGCTAGCCACTGAATATTCCCCTGTTAGTTTTAAGTATGTTCAGGTATCAGTAAGATAAGTGAGAAGTTCAGAAGCAATAATTAGGGCTCTCTTAATAAAGTATATTTAGCAGTTAACATGTGAATTAGTGCATGCAGTTAGCGCATGGTTACAGTTAACATGGTGGCTTGACAAATGGATGATAATTTTATAAACCTGTTTTACACATTAAGGTGTGTGTGTGTGGGGGGGGGGGGGGATTTTAGAAGGTCCATCCAAAGGCAATTTGAGACATCTAAGCCAGAATGTCTAAAAAAAAATGCAGTCATATCCAGATGCCAATGTGATTTCACAAAGCTGGCTGTACCCGATAGAAACGTCTGCAGGGGCGTCTACTTAAACATCCCTAGAACTGTTCTCTAGATCTCAGATGTCTAAGATAGCATAGGGATGAGAGTAGGGTGGTTAGGCATAGGGCATACTGGGTTCTAATCCTGCTGCTGCTGCTGCTATAGTTGAACTTCTACTGAGGTTAGTACAGTGTTTTCCTCTCTACACGCTCTGGATGTTTTCAGCCTAAACAAGCACTTTAGATGCTTCTTCATCACTCTGAATGCCTCGGAGCTGCTTTAAAGTTAGACATGATGTCCGTGACGTTTCTTTAATCAGATTAATCCTGGTCCATGAGAATGCCCTAACCACACCTCCATGGTCCTGGGAATGCCCCAGCCATTCCTCCATTCAGATTTGTGCATCCTCACGCTAAGAACATCCCCAGAGATGACTTCTAAAATGGCTCTGGAGATGTCTCTGTACTTTGGATATCTCTATGCCCATTTTCAGATGTCTGAAGCACAAATAGGGCTTCTACAATTTAACCCATAAAAGACCTAAAAGTAGGCGTACTTCCAGAATAAGTGTGCTCAGAGGAGGAGTTTGGGCAGAGCCTGGGAAGCGTTATAATTTACGTGTATAGGAGTGTAAAGTACATGCTGACATGTATTTACTTAACCTGTTTTTTTATACTGCCTTATCCTGAAATCAAAGCGGTTTGCATTAAACTCAGTACACGAACAGGGTACATTATATTGATTTGGGATAATTAACAGGGGAGTAACTATATACAACTTATTCAACATATTTACATATCAACATGGGTTCTGTCTGTTTGGATCTGATTAGGTTATTGTGTCCGCTTGAGTGCATCATGGAGCCTTTGGACTGCTCTCAAATAGGTGTAATATCAGTTCCTTCAGTTTAGGTGCACTTTCTGCTGGATTTGTGCTAGTATTTTATAACGATACAGAGACACTGATGGGGTTATTTAGAAGCCTTCTTAGCAATTTCCACATTCAGATTCTGGGATTTACATGAGGAAATGGTATGCACGTTATATTGCAAGGGGAGAGTTTGGGGGCATGTTTATGTTTATGTTTATTAAAATTTGATTGACCGCTCTTCACAATAAAATCAGAGCAGTTTACAAATACATAAAAAACAATAAAAGTAAGGCACAAGGCCGGGAAAGGAAAAGAAATTACACTTTATAAAAACAGAATGGGCTGGGGGATAGTAGAGGGAAGAGAATAGAGCTATAGTGGGGACGGGGAGGTGGGGAGGTTAAAGGCTAGGGAAAAAAGGTGGGTTTTTAGCTGCTGTTTGAATGCTGAATGGGAGGGTTCTAGGCGGAGAGAGGTGGGCAGGGAGTTCCAAAGTGCAGGGCCTATAAAGAAAAAAGCTGAAGAGCGGGTGGATTGCAAATGGGCGGCAGAAGGGGGGGGGGGAAGGATGAGCCGGTTTAAATGGAATGAGCGGGGGGTATGTCTGGGAGTGTGAAAGTGAATAAGATCGGCCAGATATTGTGGGGTACTGGTGTGGAGGGCCTTGTGAACCAGAGTAAGTAGTTTGTATTGGGAGCGAAAGGGAACAGGTAACCAGTGTAAGTGCATGAGAAGAGGGGTTACATGGTGAGAATGAGATGAGTGAGAGAGAAGGCGAGCTGCGGTGTTTTGAATTCTTTGAAGACGGTGTAGATGGGAGGAGGCCAGGCCGATTAGGATAGAATTAGAAAAATCAACCCTGGACATGACTAGAGAGAGAAGTAGAGTAGAGAGAGCGGAGGGGGAAAGAAAAGGGCGGATAGCACGGATTTGACGCAAGAAGAAAAAGGAAGTTTTAGTAATGTACGAGATGTGAGCATGAAAGGAGAGATCTGAATCAAAGAGAACCCCAAGATAGCGGAAAGTGGTGACTAAGGATATGGGAGTGTTGGAAAGGGACGGAGCTAGAGAGGGGAGGGGATGACCGTAGGGGAACCAAATGGCAGTGGTTTTAGCCAGATTAAGGTGAAGGCAGTTCTGAGTTAACCAGTGGGTGACGGCAGTGAGGCAGTTGTTTAGAGGAGTAAGATCAGGAAGGAGTGGGGACGTGTGATGAAGGAGAAGACTGTCATCCGCATAATAGAAGGCAGAAATCCCGAATTGTTGGATGACAAGTGTGAGGGGTACCAGGAAAAGATTGAAGAGAAGGGGGGCCAAGACAGAACCCTGGGGAACCCCGCAAGGTAAAGGGAAGGGAGCAGAAGGTGGAGAAGAGGGCGAAGCGGAAAGAACAGAGGCAGACCGGGCGTGGAGAAAAGAGTGAAACCACCTGAAGACAGTTCCATGAATACCAGCTTCACGGAGACGGGCTAGAAGAAGGGAGTGATCGACCAGGTCAAAAGCTGCAGAAAGATCAAGTGCTACCGCAACTGGTTCGGGTGTGACCAGAGTGGGTCAAAGTCCCCATTTAATAAAAGGAATGCATGGGTAGGGCCATCAGGATTTACAGCTAATTTCTGGCAAATATAGGTTTTTAAGAGTATGGATTTTGGCCAATCCTTTATAGACAGAATTAAGGGAGTTGTTTACAGTTGCGGTCAACATTATTGGCACCCTTGCATTTTAGGTATGTTGTGTATAATATCTTGAGAAATAATTGGAAATATTCCAACTATATGTCATCATGATATTTTAATGTCTGTGCAACTTAGATGAGGTAAATTCTGAGAAAAAGACACAATATGACCTGGACAGGATTAATGGCACCATTTACTAATAATTGGTTGCGCAATCCTTGGCAGTGATGACAGCCTCCAAACGTTTCTTGTAGCCATCTATACATTTCATACATCTGTCTGCTGGTTGTTTCTTCCACTATTCAACTGTGAAAATGGAACAGGGAGTGAATGTGTCCATTTAAAACATTAAAACCATCATTCATTGGTTGATTCAAGTCATATGAGTACTGACAATTGATCACAGGTGTGTCTAATTTTACTGCAATGGGAATATGGTTCTTCTGTTCAAACTGATTTGAATTATTTATAAGGGTACCAATAATCATGTCCTGGCAATGTCACAGTTTTTATACTATTTCCTACTATTTCCTTTTTTTTAATTGGTCTTGTTTTATTTGATTCTTATGTGTCAAATATGTGTGCATATATAGTCCAAAGTCATTTCACTGGCCACATTTTTTTTGGGGGGAGATATTGGAATTAAGGGATGGAACTGCAAGGGTGCCAATAAGGTTGACTACAACTATAAATTCCTCACCAAGCTGAAAGAAAAGATTGTAGCTTATATTCATGTTTGAATATTAACCCCATTCATTGCTGCTGCGTTAACTGCATGGGCAGAGGCTGGTCACACCCCGCAGCAGTAAATGCAGAAGCTTTACAATTACCATGCAGTCATTTTTAACAATTACCACATAGTAGCTGCAAATTTTTACCAGATTTTACGAGCAATAGGTATATAGCCTACTTCAGGCATCATGTCCCACTGTAGTAGGTAGAAACATCAATGGTGCTTCTAAAGGTCTGAAAGATGTACAATAATCATGGGTGGATTAAATTAAAGCAATGAAAAGCAAAATTTCAGGCCTATGTTAATAAAAAAATAATCACTTCAAAGATGATGTACCCTGGCCCCAAAGGTAGCCACTTTATTTTGAAAACCAAATAAAATTAAAACTGATTTCTCTTCTTCATATTAAGTAAATAAGCTATAAAGCATTTCTGTTGTTCACAGCTCCCTTAAAGATGATATCATAGCTCTGCCTGACCTAGGGCAATCTCCATTATGAAACACAAGAAGTAATTATCTCTTTTTCCCTCAAATACTTAACAAACCTGGAATCTGCTACAGAAAATTCAGCTGTCTCCTCATCCTCTGAAGGATTCAGTCTATCCCTCTCATGTAGACATGGAAGCATCTGCACATGGCTCTGCCCCCCCCCCTCCCCCCGAAAGAGCCTGATCTTAGCTGATCCAAGTACGAGCCAGGGTCAGGCTTGGCTAGTTCTTGGATGGGAGACCACCTTGGAATACCAGCATGGAAGAAAGGCCTGGCAGTCTACTTCCGACTGCACCTTGCCAAGAAAACCCAAAGGCTGGCTTGTGAGACGTCAGCATTGACTTGAACACACACAGGTAGATTGCATCCATGTATAAATGGCAGTTTCAGAAAGATATTATTTCCATATGTAAATGGCTGGGATTCAGAAATTGATGAAGGGAGTATAGTTTGTGTGGGCTGAAAAAGAATGCATGCAATTTGATTTTACAAAGGGAAGACACGGGCCTTTTTTATTAGAGGGTACTTGGTGGTACTGAGTACTGGCACCTTTTTTGCTGCCTGCTAAAACTGACCTGTGGCCTTCATGTATTAATGAGACACCCTACATATGAGTACCAGCCAGGAAAAGTGCACCCATAAAACACACTTGAAGAAATTACCATGCTGACTTTTGCACCTGCTCTGAGACCCACACAAATGCCAGCTACCTGATTGTTTGAACCTGGGGTCTCCAGCAGGGGCAATTGTGCTAACCTCTGTGGTGTCTACCACCACCTCAAAAAATCAGAACAAAGACTTATTTCCCTCGTCTTTTTGATTGGCTCCTTTTGTGCATGCAGCTTTTTAAAATGTAACATATACACATGTAAGCACAGACAATTATGCATCTATGTTGCAAAATAGTCAAATACATATGTAGATACCAGTATTTAAATGTGTAAAGCTTTAAGCAATGCCTCTCTTTTACTGCATATGCAGGCTTATAAAATGAAAGCTGTCTAATCTTTATAGATAGAAATTCCAAATGAAATAAAGTGAAATAGAATAATAGTGGGGATATATTACCACCCACCAGGCCAGAATGAACAAACTATGAAATGCTAACAGAAATTAGGGACACTAAGAAATTTGGCAACACAAAAGTAATGGGTGATTTCAATTATCCCTGAATTGGCTAGGTCACCTCAAGACATGCTAGATAAAAGGAACACCTGCTTCATGCAGCAGCTTCTCTGGGAATTGACTAGTGGAAGGATTATTTTATACCTAGTCCTTTTTTTTTTGTCCATCAAGTCAGTGCTGACACCTGGTGACCCAGCTGCTTCTGGGCTTTCTTAGTAAAGTACCACTGGAAGTAGATTACTAGGCCTTTTCTTCTTAGTCAATGGAGAGTAAAGTGACTTGCCCAGGGTCACAAGGAGTGTCAGTGGGAATTAAACACTTGACCTTCTGGGTATTAGGTAGCTACTCTAACCACTAGGCTACTCCTCCACTCTACACTGACATCTACTCCTTAGTGACACACAAGATTAGGTACGTGAGGTAATGGTGTTGGTGGACCACTTGTCAATTTGAATAAATTTGACTGAACTGTAGAGTGGGCACTAAAGAAAACTACTGTGCTAGATGTTTAAAAATACTAGGGCCATATCCGAATGAGAGCGATGCTTCTGTGAATATTCCACTTAGGAGCTGATTTTATAAAGAGCTGCATAAAGATATGTGCCATTTAACACGTGTAAGTCACCTTTTTTCAAGGACATACATGCATGAATGGACACTTGCACATGTACGTCAGGTGGTTCTATTCTGTAAGTGTGCACATAAGTCCAATTGTGTGTACTTTCAGTGTGGGTGCGCAGAGGGGTGGAGTTTCAGCAGTGCATAGGTGGAGCACAAATTTATACCTGTATTTTATAAAATACTATAACTTACATGTGTGTTTGAGAAATCTAGGGGTGAGCATTTACATCTGCCATAGTGCAGGCAAAAGTACCTGTATCTGGTTACGCTTCTATGTTCTAAAGTATGTGCGTACATCATTTTATAAAATAGGTCTCAAGCACATGTGTTAATATACGTTAACTCTGTGGGAGTTTATGAAATTACCCTCCACACGCCACCAGAAATGTACTTAATGGTAGGGGACGTATATTTCGGGGCTTGGCTTGAGAGTACATACGATCACCACCCCATTACCTGCAAGCAACTCTGCTTTGGACTTGCTACCCACTGCCTGCATAGAACTGCTACCCATTGTTTGCATTGAACTGCTACCCACTGTTTGCATAGAACTGCTACCCATTGTTTGCATAGAACTGCTACCCACTATGTGCTTTGAACTGCTACCCATTGTTTGCATAGAACTGCTACCCACTGCCTGCATAGAACTGCTACCTACTGTTTGCACTGAACTGCTACCCATGGTTTTCAGTAACCGCTACCCATTGTTTGCAGAGAACTTGCCGTTTTGCATAGACCTTGCTACCCACTGCCTGCATAAAAATTGTTACCCATTGCCATGGCCCCACACTACATTGTCCTTCTCTTCCTCATCCTCCCCAACTGCCTCCCCTCCTACCAACACCCTCCCTCTTCCTCCCCTACAGCCCCTACCTTCCTTATTTCTCCCTCCATTATGTCCTCTAGCCTAGCATCTTCTCTTGAGCTTCAGCACACCATCCCTCGTATTCAACGAGCCCCTCTATCTTTAAGGCAACCCCACCCTCGCTTCCGCTGTACTATCTCCACTTTACCACGCTCTCTACTACTCCTCCTCCTCTCATCAGGTAATGTCAACCCCAACCCTGGCCCCCCTCGATTTCTTTCTCACTCCAAGAAGAGTTCCTCACGTACCTTATCCAATCTCATCCAGATCCCGTTCCGCCCCCCTTCCGCCCTCCCTCACTCATCCAGAGATATCATCCCCAACCTTATCTCCAAAAAGATATCCTCACATAACCTATCTGATACCATCAATATCACCCCTCACTCACCCCTCACTTCCCCTCCCTCAAATCCCTCTTGGAGGGCACACACACACAGACTTATCCACCCACACCTTGCTCCCTCTAAATCTCTGCACTACTCTAGAAATAAAGCCTCACGTTACTCTGATAAGAAATTCTCATGTAACTTATCAAACCTTATCCATATCACTCTCCTTCCCCCCTCCTCTCTCCCATTTTCATGTGCCCTATGGAACACATCCTCAGACACTAACAAACTTCCTTTTACTCATGATCTCTCTATCTCTAATGCCCTACACCTTCTTGCTCTGACTGAGACCTGGCTCCCCCCAGACGACACCACATCAATTGCTTCTCTCTGCTATGGGAGTTACCAGTGCTCCCATACACCTCGAACCACTGGTCGTGGTGGCGGTGTTGGTCTCCTACTTTCTCCCTCCTGCCAATTCCAACCCCTCCTGCTACCTCAGTCACCCTCCCCCCTCTCTTTCGAAGTCCACTCTATTCACCTCCTCACACCACTTCCCCTCTGAGTAGCTGTTATCTATCGCCCACTCGATAAATCCAAATCAACCTTCCTCACCGACTTCGACTCCTGGCTCTCCACCTTTCTGGATCCCTCTTCCCCTACTATTATTCTTGGCGACTTTAAAATTCACGTCGACAACCTGTCCGACCTCCATGCATTAAAGTTCCTTGCCCTCACTTCCTCATACAACCTCCAACTCTGCTCCACCGCCCCCACCCACCTCCACGGCCACTGCCTTGACCTAATACTCTTCTCTAATTCCTCTCCCTCAAACTTCCAAAACTCAATCCTTCCCTCATCTGACCATCACCTTTTAACCTTCACTCTTCAGCTTCCGCCCTCTCAACCTCGTCCTGTCTCCTCCGACCTATTTAGAATCCACCATAATATTAATCCCCTGACTCTCTCCTCCACCATTTCTCCATCTTTTTCTTCCATTATATCCTCCAAATCCATCGATGAGGCATTATCTTCTTACAATGCTACACTATCCTCAGCTCTTGACACTCTTGCCCCACTCACCCCACGTCCAGTCAGACGAGCTACTCCCCAGCCCTGGTTTCGCCCACAACCCGCTATCTACGCACCTGCACCCGTGTTGCCGAACGTGCCTGGTCCAAATCCCGCTCCCCGGAGGACCTTCTGCACTTCAAATTCATGCTTGGCTCCTTTCAGTCAGCCATAGCACTTGCCAAACAAGACTACTACATCCATCTGACCAACTCCCTTGCCTCTGACCCCCGCCGTCTCTTTAATACCCTTAATTCTCTCCTCAAGGTCCCCCCCGCCCCCAGTCCCGCCCTCCCTTTCTGCCAAAACCCTAGCAGCCTACTTCCATGACAAAATCCACAAGATTACCATCCAATTCCACACCCCCTCAGCTACCTCCCCCCTCCCCTCTCCCCAATTCTCCCCCATCCATATTTCCTCTGCCATCCTCTCCTCCTTCCCTCCAATCTCTGAAGAAGTAACTGCACTCCTTCTTACCTCCTCCAAACCCACCACCTGTACAGCCGACCCTATCTCTACCCACCTACTACACCCCATCTCCCCCACCATGTCCCCCCCATCTCTCATATCCTCAACCTTTCACTCTCCACTGCTACTGTCCCCGCTGACTTCAAACATGCTGTTGTCACACCCCTCCTCAAGAAACCCTCACTCAATCCCACATGCCCTTCCAACTATTGACCCATCTCCCTCCTTCCCTTCATATCTAAACTACTAGAACGAGCCATCCACCACCGCTGCCTCGACTTCCTCACCTCCCAGACCCTCCTTGACCCACTACAATCCAGCTTCCGTCCCCTACACTCCACTGAAACGGCTCTCACAAGAGTCTCCAACGACCTGTTCCTGGCTATATCTAAGGGCCTCTACTCTATCCTCATCCTTCTTGATCTCTCCACTGCCTTTGACACCATTGACCACAATCTTCTCCTCACCACCCTCTCCTCCCTTGGCTTCAAGGACTCAGTATTAGCCTGGTTCTCCTCCTACCTCTCCCATCACTCATTCAGTGTATGCTCTGGCAGCTCCTCCTCCTCCCCTACCCCGCTCCACGTAGGTGTACCCCAGGGATCCGTCCTGGGCCCCCTTCTTTTCTCTCTCTACACCCAAGCCCTTGGTGCACTTATCTCCTCCCATGGCTTTCAGTACCATCTCTATGCCAATGACTCCCAAATCTACCTCTCTACACCTAATATCACTCTAGCAACCCAGTCCACGATCTCTGTCTGCCTTTCCGACATCACTGCCTGGATGTCTCATCGCCGATTGAAATTGAACATGGCCAAGACTGAACTCCTTGTCTTTCCCCCCAACTCCTCCCCTCCTCTTCCCCCTTTCTCAATCTATGTGGACGGAGCTACTATCCTTCCTGTACACTCGGCCCATAACCTAGGGGTTATCTTTGATACCTCTCTCTCCTTCTCTGCACATATCCAGCACGTAGCTAAGACCTGCCGTTTCTTCCTCTACAACATTGGCAAAATCCGCCCCTTCCTCTCTGAACACACTACCAAAACGCTTATCCGCTCCTTAGTCTCCTCTCGCCTTGATTATTGCAACCTGCTCCTTGCTGGTCTCCCCGTCAGCCACCTACTTCCCCTTCAATCTATACAAAATCACACTGCTCGACTAATTTTCCGCCAGTCCCGCCACACCCACATTACTCCTCAGGTCGCTTCACTGGCTCCCTGTCCAATTCCGCATCCAATTCAAGCTTCTCTTACTGACCTATAAATTCATTCACTCTATGGCCCCTCATTACCTCTCATCTCTTATCTCTCCCTACGTCCCCTCTCGGAACCTGTGCTCCGCTAACAAATTACTTCTATCTATGCCTTTCATCCACATCGCTAACTCCTGACTTTGCTCCTTTCTCCTTGCTGCACTCTACACCTGAAATAGCCTACCTGTGTCTATACGCCAGGCACCCTCCCTGGCCCTCTTGGTTGAAGACCCACCTCTTCACAGTTGCTTTCAGATCCTGACTTCCATCCTCTTCTTATCTTAACCCTCGTCATTTCTCATGACCAATTGTATAGACCATACCGTGCCTTGCACTAAACCGACCACTCCTCTCTATTACTCTGACTAGATTGTAAGCTCCGATGAGCATGACTCTGGCGAGCAGGGACTGTCTCTGTATTGTGGCTGCCTCTTGTAGGTTAGCTGTACAGCGCCTCTTGTAGGCTAGCTGTACAGCGCCTCTTGTAGGTTAGCTGTACAGTGCTGCGTGTGTGGCGCTATACAAGTGCTAAATAGTAGTAGTAGTAGTAATAATTGCAGTATTCAGTACCATAAAAGCAGTCAGTTAGTGAACCTATATGGCTATAATTATGACTGTTTTTTTCTGTTTTTCCTGCCATTGAATTGAATATTAAGAGACAGCTTCAATGGTAACCAGCAGAATTCTCCTATTCTGAATTGATTATATATGTATTTATTTAATTAGTTAGTTAAAAATTTATACTGCTAATCTGCCGTTCTTAGAAGTTAACATCCAAATATTGACAACTTAAATCACATACATAAAATCACATAATCAGTGCTGCACTTGCTATAGCCAGCATGAAGGTCTGGTTGTGGTACTACAGTAAGTAACCTAGACACCCACCTGGGGAGATACAATTCTATGGGTGTTGCCCAATCGCTGCTGACAAAACTGTCAGGCACCAGAGCTTCACAGAGGCAATCCCTCCTCCTCTACTCCAGCCTCCAACAAATAGCTCAGATGAAGTGGCGTGGCCGCATATCATTGGCACAGGCAGCACTGCCTATCCTCTCTAATTCCTCCCTCACCAGTCACCTTCTTACCCACATCTTAGGAAAGAGAAAATAATATCATATGCAGCCACTATGCCAGTAGAGGGATTATTAGTAATACTAACAATAAACTGACACGCTCAATATTATCAATATGGAACCTTGATCACATTCTGGTTATCTCTTATAGTCACTACAAACAATTAACGTTTTTTATATCTATATCGTTGGAGGTCTCAGACTCGTTTGGCACTCGTTTATGGACACGCACTGTGTTCACAGGTAGTGCCTAATAGCATCAACGACCTCCAGCGAAAATAACTAGTGTGTGAAAATGGATGGGGCTGTAATCACATTCTTCACTCTTCGAAAATAATACTGTTGTTTTCACCATATGATCTCTCAAATAATTTTCGATTCCCATAGGGTACTTAACTTCTATCGTGATTTTCTTCATGCTCCCGTCTCACTTTCAGATCCCTTCAGGGGATCAACATTCACTATTTTTTCTATGAAATAAAACCCATTTCAATATCTTGTTCAAGTTCCAAATAATTTTTCTCATTCACCATATGATTGATATAAAAATGACTCCTACCAAAACTACTGATGATGCTGCACTCATTTACCAACAATTTTTCTTAAGCTGTTCCAATGAACTGGAACACCGTTCATGTCGCTCTTGAAAGAACACCGTGCATGCGGACTACAGATTTCTTGTACACTTTTGAAGTCATAACCCTGTGCTGTTATTGGTGGTTTCTACCTCCACCCCCAATGATGTCATTATCGTCATGGATGTTTAAATAATTCCTCATTCTATCCTCTGGTGATATTATCTGTTACCACTATCAAATATCTAAATCTAATTTATCTATAGTGAGGAACTTGTGACTTACTTCTAAAGCTGCTTCACATCATCTCCCTCTATTGTTGCTATCATAATCACTCTTCTTTTCTAATACATGTTAGTGAATTCTATTTTTCCTTATTATAGACAAGATGACCAATCTATAGTAGCGTTAAGGCCTGTAGGCATTACTGATTTTAATTCAAAAATCCATTTTTGCTCTTTAATCAAAAGGACCTGATCTTGCGTTTTTCCTGCCATACCCAATTCTAATTTATCGATGCAAAAGCATCTCAATTGTTCAAAAACATGCCCCTCTGTTATACAATGTTGAATCAATGGTGCTTCCTTAATTCTACATTTCATCCGACTTCTATGTTCTCCCATTCTTATCTTGAACGGGCGAATCGTTTTGCCCACATAAATCAATTCACATGGGCATACAATGATGTACACTACATTGGAGGAATCACAAGTTGTATGACTTTTTAATCGATAGTTCCTTTATGTGTAAATACTTCAAGTTCCATAGTGATGTCGCATATACTGCAACTTCCACATTTCTTATGGCCCGTCTTCACTTCAGATGTCTTTGTTAGTGGAACTCTAGATTTTAATACTGCTGGACTCAACTGTTCCTTTAAATTCTGGTTTCGTTGCCATACACAATGTATTTTTTTACATTTTAACCCAGGAATAACTTCTATAACGTTCCCATATGTTTTCAAAATTTTTTGAATCCCTGAGCTCAAAGGAGAGTAACTAGTAATCAAATTAACATTGTCAGAATCCATTGTTTCCTCTCTGTTAGCTTTCTTAGCTTCAAGCAACAGATTGCGGTTATTATAAGGAGCCCTAAAGTATGCTCGTTTCACTACCTTTGTAGGATAACCTCTATCTCTAAGATTAATTGATAATTGTCTTGATAAATTTTTAAGCTCATTTATATCGGAACAGTTCCGCCTATATCGCAGGAACTGAGAGAAAGGAAGGCTCTCTTTTAACTGCAAAGGGTGTGCACTCGTAAAATGTAGAAAGGTATTTTGGTCTGTACTTTTTCGGTGAACTGATGTCAACCATTCTTCCTTCCCTCTAATAATTACTACATCCAAATATGCCAATTTTTCTTTGTGATACATGTAGGTTGTGATAAGGAAGCTTATCATAGCTCAGGTAGGAGCTATAGAAAAGATGATGTGACTCTGAACAAGCAACCTGTCAGTTCTGGTAGAAGCAAGAAAACAGAGTTTTCACATAAAAGACTACCAGTCCCAGAATGCACCAGGTTTCCAGCAGCCATGAGAGGGGCTGAAGTGAGAGAATGTGTGTGCAATCAAGAGAGCTATGAGGTAATCCCTAAGCACTCATCTCAAAGGGCAGGGCCTGATTCAACACAGCTGCGCTGTGTTAGGGAGCAGCACACATTAGGACAGAATAAGAATAGAGCTTATTCTTCAGATAACAGTTACTACAAGCTCCAGCCCAGCTTCAGGAAAGGAGACAACAACAGTTTCAAGAACAGCTTCAGGAAGAGATACAGAGGGGAGAGCTTCAGCAACGGCTACAAGCACCAGTATCACCTGGAGAAACAGAAGCCAAGCCAAGCAGATAGAGAGAGAAGGAAACTCTCTGGAAGGAAGAGAAGAAAGGCCATTGGAAGGTCTGGGAGATTCCAAGGCAGTACTCATACTGGGAGGTATTCCAAAAGCCAGCAGAGTCCATTGGACTGGATTCAGCCAGAGGAATGGAGCGGCAGAGATAGGAATCACCAGTGGCTACCTGGAAGAGAGAAGACTGCATGTGGAAGGGACTTTCAGACCAAGGCCAGAAGGTATGTGAGAGAAGATCCAGTGTCCAGGGATCAAGATTGGAAGGCTGGACATCAGAATTGGATTACATATTGGCCAGGCTATACAGAGAGGAATAATGATAGCAGGAGAGGCTCAGGTATGAACACTGATCCAGACCCTATCTATAATAGAGAATGGCAGCAAGGGAATAAGCATTCTCATGATAGTGCCTTAATGAAAGACTCATCTGTGCCAATGTATGATATTGAACCCTATGATTGTTGATGCAGGGGGAAATACAGCAGATGAAACTATTTACATGGACTGTTCTTTATCTAAATGCTATTGCTAGTTTTCTATGAGCAAACACATCAGCCATCACAAAGAAACCTAACTTTGTTCTTTATTTCCACTGCAAACAGCTCTTAAAGCAGGATTTGGACTCACACAGTTGCAGCAAGCCAGCTAAAGGCTTTCAGCTGGTCCATTGATAGTAATTAGGGCTGCACCTGATTGTGTGTGTGAGCAAGGGAGAATCACTGCTGAGATCTGCGTGGAAAATAAGCAGAAGTTAACCTAACCAGCAAAGTTTATTGTTTTCCTTGTGCCTTTGTATTTGGTAATTATTTGCTAAGAAAACATTAGCTAATTGCCTGACAAGCTGAAGGTTGTTTCTGGTTTACTTTGTGACTTTTGTTATCCATTTAAACACTGCAAGCAAGTAACCTCATTTATAGTGCTATCAAGCATACATGTGCTGGGTGAATTAAACCCCATCAATAAAAGAAGTATTTTATTGATCTTACCACTTGGTTTCACAACTCAAATTATTGTCATCAGCTGTGTTTGGGAGTGAATGAACTACAATACCCACAATACCTTGCAAGAATCATATGAATATATGCATCGTCAAGATTGTGTAAGTTCTCACCCTAGGCAGCCGTCTGACAAATGGCGTAGTTTTTCGGATTGCTCTTGCACCAAGAGGATTTACTTGTTGTGGATTACAAATAAAAGTCAAGTTTAAAGCTGTAAGAAGATTTCTTTCCCTCATCTGCACTTTGGAGGAAAAGTGGTTGTTCCAGGAAGCTGTCCCAGAGGAAAAGACCCTGTGCAAAGCTGGATTCATCACTGAGACAAGGTAATATGTACCTGGGCATGTCTAGTGGTGGATGTGTGTAAGCACAGGGGGTAATTGAAAAAAAAAAAAAGTTGAAAAAAAAAAAACCACACCTGGTTGGAAGGTGCTGCTCTTTGGTTTTTTTTTTTTTCTCTTTTCTTGCAGGGGTCAAGATGGATCCGAGGGAGATGGCTCAGTGGATGGCAGCCCAATTTTGCAAGCAGCAGGAGCTATCACAGCAGGCCCAGGACACTGCTATGAAGGCCTTAATGGAACAGCAGAAACCAGTGCTTGATCTGGTGCAAGCTCTAGTTCAGCTGCAGAGCCAAAGTGGAACAGATGCAAGACCAGCAGTTAGTACTGGTGCACCACATGTGGACACTGTGGGACTCAATCAAGGGATTGGGGCATTTAATTTTGGGAAATTAACTCCAGAAGATAATGTTGATGATTTTCTAGAGTCTTTTGTAAGAGTGGCACAGGCTTTAGCATGGCCAGAGACCCAGTGGGCAGTAAGGCTGGCAGCCTCATTAACTGGTGAGGCACTAGCAGCTTACAGAGAAATGCCAGCAGCCCAGGCTTTGATTTATAAGGATGTAAAGGCAGCTATTAGAGATCGCCTAGGGTTGTCTATTTCAGAGTATAGGCGAATGTTTAGAGCTGTTACATTGAAAGTGGGTGAGACACCCAGGGCTCTGAGTCAGAGAATTAGAAGTCTAGCTGTAAAATGGTTAGAGCCTGAGCAAAAGACAGTAGAAATGTTATTAGATAGTATAATGCTGGAACAATTTATGCTTGGGGTACCTAAAGATTTGAATGTTTTTCTTATACAGCAAAATTGCCAAAATCTTGGAGAGGCAACCATGCTAGCAGAGAGATTCTTGGAAGCCACGCGGGCTTGCCATAGAATGGGTGGCCCTCTAAAGATGGATGCTGAGGCTAGATGTGCTGTATCAGAAAAAGGAATAATTAAGAATGTTTTCTGAAAATGAATGTACTGTATCAAACCAGATGACACAGTGGAATAGAAAGAAATGTTTCAAGTGTGGAAAAGTGGGACACTTAGAGAAGAGATGCCAGACACACACTAGTTTAATGGGTCTGGATTTAAAACAGCCCAAGGAAGGATTTCTTTTGATGGTTGATGTGCAAGGAATTACCACAAATGCATTATTAGACTCTGGGGCAGACCAGAGTATGATGTCAAAAAGGCTTTGGAAGAGGATAGAGGCCCAAGAAAGATTTGTGCCTAGAACCCCTGAAAGCCAAGTTCACATCAGATGCATTCATGGTGCTGCATCATCATATCCCACCTATAGGCTAAAGGTTAAGTGCCTAGGGAAACAAGAGGAAGTCCTATTAGCAGTGGTGCCTAGGCTACCCTTGATTTGGTTCTAGGAAGAGACTGGCCAAGATTTAAGCAGGGTCTAGTGGAAGGACTAGGAAAAAAGGAGGGAGAAGGTTTAATGGTAGTAGCTCCCGGGCCTTTATTTGGAAGTCCTCAGACCCCAGCTAAAAAGATGGTTAAGCGTCCAGAAGACCAAGCTACCCCAAAGCAGATATTCGTCCTAAAGTACCATAAGGTCTCTGAGAAGGCCCAAGCTCCTAGGCGGGCAACCCCTCAGTCTGCTGGGTTTGACCTGTGCAGCATAGAAAATGTGATTGTACCTAGCCAAGGGAGAGCCCTGGTTGACACCGGTCTCCAAGTGGAAATACCAATTGGATGTTATGGGAGAGTAGCCCCAAGGTCCGGATTAGCCCTTAAATATTTCATCGATGTGGGTGCGGGAGTAATTGATCCCGATTACAGGGGCAATATTAAAGTTCTGTTGTTTAACTTTGGACAGAATGAGTATCATGTGAAGACAGGAGACAAAATTGCCCAATTGATTTGTGAGAGGCTGGGTTTTCCACCTGTGGAGGAGGTCACATCCCTAGAGAATTCTGAACGTGGAGCCAAAGGCTTTGGTTCTACTGATGTCAAAGGGGTTAAAAGCTTAGCTGCCACCTGGGCCCGAGAGCAGGAGGTGAGTGAAGAGGAAGATTTGGGACCCCAGGTATCTGATTGTAAAGAAAAATCAGAGCCCCAAATAGGTGAGGACCTGACAATGGTACAACAGGAAGAAATTAGGAAGTTGCTTAAGGAATTCCCAGATGTGTTGACACCCATACCTGGGGAGACCCATTTGGTGGCCCATGAAATAATAACTCCACCTGGGAAGTTGGTTCGTCAAAGGCCATACCGCTTGCCTGAAGCCAAAAGACAGGTGTTAGTGGCACAAGTCCAGGAGATGTTGGACATGGGGGTAATAGAGGAGTCAAAGAGTCCCTGGAATAGCCCCATAGTCCTGGTGCCGAAGCCTGATGGATCCTTAAGATTTTGTATTGACTTCCGGCAGGTAAACGCCATATCAGTTTTTGATGCATATCCAATGCCAAGAATTGAGGAGCTGCTAGACCAGCTGGGACAGGCTCAATACTTAACCACCCTTGATATGACAAAAGGATATTGGCAAATCCCGCTCACCAGGGAGTCGAAGCCGAAAACTGCGTTCAGCACCCCCGTTGGCCTTTTCCAGTTCAAGAGGATGCCTTTCGGACTGCATGGAGCAGCGGCTACCTGCCAAAGGTTAGTGGATCAGGTACTTCGACCCCACCAAAGTTATGCTTTTGCATACATGGATGATGTCATAATCCATAGTAACACCTGGGCGGAGCATTTGAAGAGGATCAGGGCAGTCTTGTGCTCTATGAAGCAAGCGGGAATCACTTTAAACCCGAAGAAGTGTGCCTTTGCAAATAGGGAGGTAAAATACCTAGGCCACCTAGTGGGAAGAGGAAAAATTAAACCTCTATTAAGCAAAATAGATAGCATCAGGAATTTTCCTCCTCCAACAACCAAGAAACAACTAAGAAGTTTCTTAGGACTTATTGGATACTACCGCCGGTTTATACCGCAATTCGCAGAGAAAAGTGCCATTTTCACGGATATGCTGCGAAAGAATTGTCCAAACCAGATAAAGTGGACACCAGAAGCTGAAAAAGCGTTTTCAGTATTAAAAGAAAAATTGTGTACAGGACCGGTACTGAAAGGAGTAGACTTCAAGAAACCCTTTCTGGTTCAAACCGATGCATCGGATGTAGGGCTAGGAGCAGTCCTATCCCAGTGCCATGATGGGGAGGAGCATCCTGTGATGTACCTGAGCAGGAAGTTGTCACTGGCTGAACAAAAGTATTCCACGATAGAAAAAGAGTGTTTGGCTATCAAGTGGTCAGTGGAGGCGTTAAGGTTTTACCTTACAGGGAGAAAGTTCCAGTTGGTCACGGACCATGCCCCACTTAAGTGGTTGCAGCAAATGAAGAACCACAATGCCAGGTTGACACGCTGGTACATGGCCTTACAGGCGTTTGATTTTCAGGTTGAACATCGTGCCGGGAAGTTACACAAGAATGCGGATGCACTTTCCCATATTACGGACTGTAGAGAAGAAGTTTTACCAGTAAAACCAGTCCGTAATAACTTAAGCAGGGGGGTATGTGATAAGGAAGCTTATCATAGCTCAGGTAGGAGCTATAGAAAAGATGATGTGACTCTGAACAAGCAACCTGTCAGTTCTGGTAGAAGCAAGAAAACAGAGTTTTCACATAAAAGACTACCAGTCCCAGAATGCACCAGGTTTCCAGCAGCCATGAGAGGGGCTGAAGTGAGAGAATTGTGTGCAATCAAGAGAGCTATGAGGTAATCCCTAAGCACTCATCTCAAAGGGCAGGGCCTGATTCAACACAGCTGCGCTGTGTTAGGGAGCAGCACACATTAGGACAGAATAAGAATAGAGCTTATTCTTCAGATAACAGTTACTACAAGCTCCAGCCCAGCTTCAGGAAAGGAGACAACAACAGTTTCAAGAACAGCTTCAGGAAGAGATACAGAGGGGAGAGCTTCAGCAACGGCTACAAGCACCAGTATCACCTGGAGAAACAGAAGCCAAGCCAAGCAGATAGAGAGAGAAGGAAACTCTCTGGAAGGAAGAGAAGAAAGGCCATTGGAAGGTCTGGGAGATTCCAAGGCAGTACTCATACTGGGAGGTATTCCAAAAGCCAGCAGAGTCCATTGGACTGGATTCAGCCAGAGGAATGGAGCGGCAGAGATAGGAATCACCAGTGGCTACCTGGAAGAGAGAAGACTGCATGTGGAAGGGACTTTCAGACCAAGGCCAGAAGGTATGTGAGAGAAGATCCAGTGTCCAGGGATCAAGATTGGAAGGCTGGACATCAGAATTGGATTACATATTGGCCAGGCTATACAGAGAGGAATAATGATAGCAGGAGAGGCTCAGGTATGAACACTGATCCAGACCCTATCTATAATAGAGAATGGCAGCAAGGGAATAAGCATTCTCATGATAGTGCCTTAATGAAAGACTCATCTGTGCCAATGTATGATATTGACCCTATGATTGTTGATGCAGGGGGAAATACAGCAGATGAAACTATTTACATGGACTGTTCTTTATCTAAATGCTTTTGCTAGTTTTCTATGAGCAAACACATCAGCCATCACAAAGAAACCTAACTTTGTTCTTTATTTCCACTGCAAACAGCTCTTAAAGCAGGATTTGGGCTCACACAGTTGCAGCCAGCCAGCTAAAGGCTTTCAGCTGGTCCATTGATAGTAATTAGGGCTGCACCTGATTGTGTGTGTGAGCAAGGGAGAATCACTGCTGAGATCTGCGTGGAAAATAAGCAGAAGTTAACCTAACCAGCAAAGTTTATTGTTTTCCTTGTGCCTTTGTATTTGGTAATTATTTGCTAAGAAAACATTAGCTAATTGCCTGACAAGCTGAAGGTTGTTTCTGGTTTACTTTGTGACTTTTTGTTATCCATTTAAACACTGCAAGCAAGTAACCTCATTTATAGTGCTATCAAGCATACATGTGCTGGGTGAATTAAACCCCATCAATAAAAGAAGTATTTTATTGATCTTACCACTTGGTTTCACAACTCAAATTATTGTCATCAGCTGTGTTTGGGAGTGAATGAACTACAATACCCACAATACCTTGCAAGAATCATATGAATATATGCATCGTCAAGATTGTGTAAGTTCTCACCCTAGGCAGCCGTCTGACAAGGTGAATTTTATGTTTGAATCACATTGGTTTATCCATTGTACAAATGTTGTTAACATTTCCTCTGTTCCTTTCCATAACATAAATACATCATCTATATACCGACTCCATCCTATCACATTAGAAGCATATAGAGATTGTGACATCCAACGTTGTTCAAAAGCACCCATGTACAAATTTGCTATTGAGGGTGCACATGAGGCACCCATTGCCACTCCAGATATTTGTTGATACAACACTCCTTCAAATACAAAATTATTTTGAAAAATAGCTAAATTTGCTAATTGTAACAAAAATGTGATCTGCATCTCTGAGAGGTCCTCTCGTTGGCGTAACACTTGTTCTACCACTTGATATGCTGTTGCCTGAGGAATATTTGTATATAAAGATGTTACGTCCATAGTGACCAATAATACATCTGTATGAACTGCCCATTGTGCTAAACTGTTGAGAATATTTAAAAAGTGTGCTGTATCTTTTACATATGATGGAATATCCGGCAATAGCGGGCGCAAATAAGAATCCAAAAATGTGGATAGAGGTTCTAATATAGAGCCTCTAGTGGAAACTATTGGTCTTCCTGGAGGTTTCTGCATATTTTTATGTATTTTTGGAACTGTGTAGAATTTGGCTATCTCCGGTACTTTAATATTGAGAAATTGGTATTCTTTCCAAGAAATTAACTTATTCTGTAAAGCCTCTTGTGTAATCGTTTTTATTTCCATTTGCAAAGCAGATTTTGGATCTTCTGTCAAAACTCTATATGTTAGTTGGTCTTGTAACTGTTGAAATGCTTCAGATATATAATATTCCCTGCTCAGAACTACCACAGCTCCTCCCTTATCTGCCCGTCTTATCACTATATCTGTCCTTTGTTGCAATTCTTTTAATGCTTTTTGTTCCATTTTCGTTAGTGTAGTACGTTTCTTCCTACAAGACATTTCTAGTTTGTGTACTTCTTTCAAGACTAGTTCTTTAAAGGTCACTAACACTGGATATAGTGGACCTGGAGGAGACCAGGTAGATTTCAATGGCAATTTTATAAGACGTGTCGCTCGATCATTCAATGAGGCTGTTTATTGCTGACTTCCATCGGTTATTTACGATGCAAAAAAGCTTTTTAAATTTAATTTCCTTATCAAGCCCTCAAAATCTATCTGAAACTGAAATGAATCAAAATTCATAGTAGGAACAAAAGATCTGAAAGCGAGACGGGAGCATGAAGAAAATCACAATAGGAGTTAAGTACCCTATGGGAATCGAAAATTATTTGAGAGATCATATGGTGAAAACAACAGTATTATTTTTGAAGAGTGAAGAATGTGATTACAGCCCCATCCGTTTTCACACACTAGGTATTTTTGCTGGAGGTCGTTGATGCTATTAGGCACTACCTGTGAACACAGTGCGTGTCCATAAACGAGTGCCAAACGAGTCTGAGACCTCCAACGATATAGATATAAAAAACGTTAACTGTTTGTAGTGACTATAAGAGATAACCAGAATGTGATCAAGGTTCCATATTGATAATATTGAGCATGTCAGTTTATTGTTAGTATTACTAATAAGTAATCGCTCAGAGCGAGACCATAATTAATTGTTTCATCACAACAGTAGAGGGGATTATAGCTGGCACGTGGCTATATGGGCTGTGAGTTTTCTTACCCAAAGAAAAGGTGCTTTGCCACTTGAATTTGTGGGCATAGTCTACTTGGCTCTGGGGCATTGCAGAGCAGAGAAGCAGCTAAGCATGAGTGCCCCGACCCTTTCTCATATCCAGTTTCACGGGCCACTTGCCTGTGGGAAAGTTTAACCAACTCACAACAAATTTCTTCTGCTAGTTTTGATTGGACTGGCTGGGAAGGGGAGGTGAGGATTTAAAGAGATAGGTAGTGATATAGGGGATATGAGAGAATGAGGCCCTGAGCCTGGGTGTGAGGGGTGAAGGGGAAGAGTCTGGGGAGGATGAGCCTGGGGGGATGAAATAATGGATGAGTGAGTGAGGAGGGAGCATGGGTGTAGGGAGGATGAGCTAGGGAGGTGTAAGCACAAATGGGAGAAAATAGATGAGCGCTTCTTCAATCTGGGGAGGTGATCCTGGAAATATAGAAAAATGATTGCAAGATAAAGACCATATAGACTATCCAGTCTGCCCTTACATACCAACTACTAAGTTCTACAGTTCCTTTTTTATCTTTAGAGATCTTCTGTGTTTGACCCATGCTGTCTTGGATTCAGATACAATCTTTGTCTCTGCTGCCACTAGGAGAATATTCCACGTATCTACTACTCTTTCTGTAAAGAAATATTTCTGCAAATTATTCCTGAGTCCGTCCCTTTCAGCTTCATCCTGTGCTCTTTCAATGCAGAGCTTTCTTTAAACTGAAAGAGGCTCTCCTCCTGTGCATTTATGTCACAGAGGCATTTAAATGTGTCTATCATATCTCCACTCTCCTGTCTTTTTTCCAAAGTATATATATTGAGATAATTAAATCTGTCCCCATATGCTTTATGATGAAGCCCACTGACCATTTTGGTAGTCATCCTCTGTACTGACTCCACCTTGTTTATATCTCTTTGAAGGTGTGATCTCTAGAATTACACACAATACTCCAAATGAGGTCTCACCAAAGACTTGTATAGAGGCACTATCACCTCCCTCTTCCTGCTGACCATTCTTCTCCCTAGCATTCTTTTGCTTTTGCCATCACCTTTTCTACCTGTTTAGCCACTTTAAGATTGTCAGAAATAGTTACCCCTAGGACAGATTCCTGCGACACACCATTGGTAATACCCTTCTCCTTACAGCGAGCTCCACTTACCTGCACCCTTTGTCGCCTTCCACTCAACCAATTTCTAACCCATTCATTCACTTTAGGATCTAACCCTAGGATATTCAATTTATTTTTAAATTATCTATGTGGAACAGTGTCAAAGGCTTTACTGAAATCTAAGTACACCACATCTAGAGCTCTGACTTGGTCCAATTCTCTAGTTACCCAGTCAAAGAAATGAATGAGATTTGTTTGACAAGACCTGCCTCTAATAAAACCATGCTGCCTCAGATCTTGCAATCCATTGTATTCCAGAGACCTCACTATCCTCTGTTTTAGCAGTGTTTCCATTAGTTTACTCACCACAGATGTCAAACTAACTAGCCTATAGTTCCCAACCTCATCCTTACTTCTGCTTTTTTATAAAGTAAACACATACACCCTTCTCCAGTCCTCTAGGACCACACCCAACTCCAAAAAAGCATTAAAAAGGCCAGAAAGTGGAGTCGCTAGAACTTCCCTAAGTTCCTTCAGTACACAGTCTTCTGAAAATCGTTCAAGATGTGCCTGAGTGTTTTCTGAGGTCCTGCTCCTGTCCCTTTATTTGTGAACACAGAACAGAAATATTTGCTAAGCAATTCTGCTTTGTCCTCATCAGCTACTACATTTCCAATTTGAGGCTGGAATTTTCTTTTTAACTCTTGTAGCTTTAGGAAAGCTGATTTTGTTCTTCCTCTAATAGTTTCTGATTCTATTTCCTTGCATGTGTCAGTTTAGTACTTCTCCTTGTCTCATTTTGCTGCACGTTGGAAATCTCTGTTAAGTTCTGTGAATACTTCTCTTTCTCCTCTGGCTTTAACTTCTCTGCATTTCTGGGCAATTTTCGGAGTTTCTTTAGTCATCCATTTCAGCTGTTTTTGTTTTTTCACCTTTTGTAGAGACTTATCATTTTCTTCGATCACAACGTTCTTGATGCCATCCATAACTCTTCTCTTGCTCTGTCATTTATCTCCAAAGAGGCAAATCGATTTTATAGGCAGTCTTTAAATTCTAGTGGCATATTTTCAAGATGTACGTCAAGCATGGTCGTTGTTGAACAATAATATCTTGGAAGCCCAGACCAGATATATTCCATGCTTTAAAAAAAATGAAGGAAGGCAAAAAACTACCAGCATGGTTTAAAGATGAGTTTAGAGAGGATGCTGTAGCCAAAAAAGCATGGAAATGGAAAAAGGAGCCAAATGACAAAAATGGGAACCAACAACATTAGCACTGGCAAGTTAGATACAAGGTATTGATAAGGCAGGCAAAGAGAGAATTTGAAAAAAAAACCTTGCTTTGGAAGAAAAAATACATAATAAAAACTTTTTCAAGTACATTTGTAGCAAATAACATGTGAATGAATCAGTTGGACAATTAAATGATAGAGGAGTAAAAGGGGTGCCAGGAGAGGACAAGCCCATAGTAGAGAGACTGAATGAATTTGTTGCTTTGCTCTTTACTAAAGAAGATGTAGAGTATTTACCTATGCCTGAAATTGTATTTAAAGGTTATGTATCAGAATAACTGAAAGAAATATCGATAAACCAGGAAGATGCATTACAACTATTTGATAAACTGAAAAGTAGCAAATTACCTAGACCAAATGGTATACATCCAAAGGTGTTGAAAGAACTGAAATATGAAAATGCAGAGCTACTATTAGTAATCTGTGAACCATCATTAAATCATTTCTAGTACCTGAAAATGTGAGACATGCCATTGCAATGCCAGTTTTTAAAAAGAGTTCTGGGGTGACCTGGGAAACTATAGACCAGTGAGCCTGATGTCACTGCCAGGAAAAATGGTAGAAACCATTATAAAGAATAAAATTACTGAACATGTAGGTAGTCATGGTTTAATGGTGGAAAGCCAAATATGGATTTATGAAATTAAGAAGTCATGGGATTGGAGGCAGTGTAGTATTTATTTAACAAGTTTTATATACCGCTTTATCATAAAATCAAAGCAGTTTACATTATAACTCAAACAATTACAGAGAATTTATTTTGTAAACTTGGGTCCACCATCCAAGTTTTGTGGATCAGAAACAGGTTAAAAGATGGAAAGCAGAGAGTAAGGTTAAATGGCCAATTTTCTCAATGGAGAAAGGTGAATAGTGGAGTACCCCAGGTATCTGTGCTGGGCCCGCTGCTGTTTAACATATTTATAAATGACCTGGAAATGGGAATAACGAGTGAGGTGATCAGATTTGCAGATGACACAAAATTATTCAAAGTTGTCAAAACCCAAGAGGATTGTGGAAAATTGCAAGAGGACCTTGATAAACTGGAAGGCTGGACATCAAAATAGCAGATGAAATGTAATATGGACAACTACAAAGTTATGCACCTAGGAAAGAACAACCCAAACTACAGCTACATGATACAAGCTTCCACATTAGGAACCACCACTCAGGAAAAAGATTTAAGCATCATCATGGACAATACATTGAAACCCTCTGTCCAGTGTGCAGTGGCTGCCAAGATAAACGGAATGCTAGGAGTCATAAGGAAAGGAATGGAGAATGAAACCAAGGATATTATAATGCCTCTATATCATTCCATGGTGCGACCACACCTTTAATATTGTGTGAAATTCTGGTCGCCATATCTTAAAGATATAGCACTCCAAGATCTAATAATAAGACATCTGGAAAGCTGCCCATTCAGAACAAATGACATAAACACATTAGCTACTCAAACAGAATTCTCCAAAACTAAGAAGACCACCTCCAACAGGGCTTTATCACTCTATGCACTGATATTATGGAACTCCCTCCCTGAGGATATCAGAAACACAACAGACACCAAGGACTTCAGGAAAAAGTTGAAGACACTCCTGTTTATTGAATTCTTTGACAGTATAACATAGACTAATACGGACAACCCTCCACTCAGGCACCAAACAATGAATAAGGAACAATACTGTATGAACACAACTCATGACCCCAAACTGTAGCTAAGTTATGCTTGTAAATAAGTTATGAAACATGCATGTATGAAGCCCCCTTATGTACATCCTTACCCTTACTAAAATGTTATAATGCATACAAATTACAGAGTTGAATGTAAACCACATTGTTCAATGTAAACAGATTGTAGTGCAATGTAAATCACCTTGATTTAAGGAAAAGGTGGTATACAAATACTGTTAAATAAATAGCAGAATTAGAAAAAGTACAGAGAGGAGCCACCAAAATGTTAAAAGGGATGAAAGGATACCCCTATGAGAAGAGGCTTAAAAGATTAGAGATCATCTTGGAAAAGAGACGGCTGAGGGGAGATACCATAGAGGTCTATAAATTAATGAATGGAGTAGAATGGATAAACGTAATTATTAGTCCATCAAAAAGAAGTAAGACTAGGGGTCATGCAGTGAAGCTACAATGTAACCCATTCAAGAGTAATAAGAGAAAATATTTTTCCTGTGACCTGGACTGACCACTGTTGGAAACAGGATACTGGGCTTGATGGACCTTGGTCTGTCCCAATATAGCATTTCTTATGTTCTTATGTATTGTCCTGACCTGAGGAAGAAGGTTTTAATCTTTGAAAACTAGTAAAAAAATGCATCACCTTATTTTCTTTTCTTGCTTTCTTTTTATTTATTATCCAGCAGTATAGAGAGTGGGTGGGATGCAAACTACAGGTGGTTTAATGTGCAGAACAGTTATTGTTGCCCTTAAACACTTGCATTTATTGCTTTTCAACTGAGTGAAACAAACAATTTTTGGACTGAATAAAGCTGTCAGTTTAAAGCATTTTTTAAAATGATAATTATATATCTTTTAACCTTTAGTATATTCCTTGAAGAGTTAGCCAAGAAAATGCGATCAGAAATGCACATTTGTACTACTTAATTCTCTGGCCAGACCTTCCATCTATTTTGTCTGGGCAATGCCACTAACATGATAATAAATAGTCTTTCAGGATCTTGCACAGCTTTGCTGAGTGCTCTAGTGTATAAAAAAAGGAGCTAAATCTCCCAGCCTGCCAGTTTCTCTATTCAGCTTCTAGCTGCATCCGTACAGATCGTTGGAAGAAATTCTGACGCAGTCATGATGACAGAAAGCACAGTTCCACGGAGCACATAATATTAAACCAAGACATTCCTACCCTGCAGCCCAGGCTGTTGCCGGGTTCACAGATATTTTTTCTCACTTCCAGATCAGGAAATGGGCCATGGACACACACACACACACACACACACACACACACACACACACTGCTGCTGATTTACTATCTGCTCATTTGAGTCTCAGAGCTTTTGCATAGTACTGCCAGGGCCACTTGAGCCTCTTATTGGGGCCCTTGCAAATATTTACAAATGGGACCCCCCCCATTTGTAGGAGCACCCCATTTGTGGGCTGCCACCTCCCTCCCTGTTTGTGGGTCTCCCTCCCTCCCGCTGCCTCTGTTACACTTCTCTAGGAAGTGCCAAGTTGGCAACACATTTAACTCTTCTGGTGCCACCATGCCATTCGTGCTGCCATGTGAATACTGGAGAGGGGCGGCAGTGGAGGCAATGGGCACAAGAACCCCTTTTACTTATGGGCAGCAGGACAGCTGGGCCTCCGTTGTGCAAGGGCCCGGGGCAGCTGCCCCTTTTGCTCATTAGTAAAAACAACCCTGAGTACTGCCAGGTCTTGCTGAACACTTCCTCTTTTGATCCAATCCCCGCCTACCTCCTTAACTCCATCTCCTCCACTGTCATCCCTTCCATCTCTCATATTCTCAACCTCTTGCTCTCCACTGCTACTGTCCCTGCAGCCTTCAAGCATGTTGTGGTCACACCTCTCTTCAAGAAACCTCCACTTGAAACTAGTTGTCCTTCTAATTAGCGATCCATCTTCCCTTCATTTCCAAACTTCTTGAGCATGCTGTCCTCTGCCATTGTCTTGAATTTCTTTCAGCTGGCTTCCATCCTTTACATTCTACTGAGATGGCACTCACCAAAGTCTCCAGTAACTTGTTACTGGCTAAATCCAAGGGCTTTTACTCTATCCTCATCCTTCTTGACCTTTCTGCTGCTTTTGACATTGATGACCACCACCTTCTCCTTGACACGTAGTCCTCGCTTGGTTTTAGGTGCTCTGTGCTGATCTGGTTCTTTTCTTATCTCTCCCATCGCTCTTTCAGTGTTTGTTCTGGTGGTTCCTCCTCCACTTCTATCCCATTCTCAGTAGGTGTACCCCGAGGGTCTGTTCTGGGCCCTCTCCTTTTCTCTCTCTACACCCAGTCCCTTGGAACTCTCATCTCCTCCCATGGACTTCAGTATCATTTTTATGCAAACAATTCTCAGATCTTTCTTTCTACACCTGATATTTCACAGACACTCCAGACTCGCATCTCTGCCTGTCTGTCTCACATCACCTCCTGGATGTCTCACTGCCATTTGAAATTAAACATGGCCAAAAACAAACTTCTTATTTTTCCCCCTAAAACTTCCTCCCCCCTTCCTCCTTTCTCAATCTCTGTAGATAACACTCTTCTACTTCCTGTTTCTTTAGCTCGTAACTTTGGTGTCATCTTTGACTCCTCCCTCTCCTTCTCCTCACATATCCTACAGATGGCAAAAACCTGTCATTTCTTTCTCTATAATATTAACAAAATTCTCCCCTTCTTGTCTGAACACACTACTAAAACACTTGTCTAATCTCTAATTACTTCCTGTCTCAACTATTGCAATCTCCTTCTTGCTGGTATCCCTCTGAGTCCCCTCTCTCCCCTTCAATCTGTACAGAACTCTGCTGCGCGACTAATCTTTCGGCAGACTCCATATACTCATATATCCCTTGAAGATCTCTAAAGGATAAAGGGGACTATTATAGTTGATATGGAAGGGCAGTCTAGATAGGTCATGTGGTCTTTTCCTGCCACCATTTTCTCTGCTTCTATGTTTGTTTCTATGTTCTCAGATCACTTCATTGGCTTCTCTTCCATTTCCATATCCAGTTCTGATCTATAAATGCATTCATTCTTCTGCTCCTCATTACCTTTCCTCTTTCCTTTCTCCCTGCACCCCTCCTCATGAACTCCACTCTTCTACTGGCTTGCTTTTCTCTTTGCCCTTTTCTTCCACTGCTAACTCCAGAATTTGATCCTTTCACCTTGCTGTTCCTTAAACCTGGATCTAACTACCTGAGTGTGTGTGTCAGGCTTCATCTCCTTTCCTTTTCAAATCCATTCTAATGACTCACCTCTCTGGACTGCTTTTAGATCCTGATCCCTCTTTCCTTGTGTCTTCTTACCCTTTCCTATTCTGCCCTTATTCTTCTCTTGTCTTGTCTGTCTTAATTATATTGTAAGCTCTGATGAGCAGGGACTATCTTTATATGTGTCTGGACAGTGCTGCATATGCCTTGTAGCACTATATAAATGATTAGTACTAGTAGTAGTAGTAACACCAATCTTCTTTTTATGCCTTCTTCTATGCCTTTCTCTTTATCTCTTTTTCTTAGTTGCCTTCCTCTATCTATTCTGTCAGTCTCTTCCCTCCATTTCTCTTTATGTCAGAAACCATAAAATGGGATTCCATCTCCCACACTACTGTTTCTGTATCAAGGGTCTTGGGGACCAATGCACCCAGCCCTGCATCATAGAAACATAGAAACACGATGACAGAAAAAGACCACATGGCCTATCTAGTCTGTCCTTCCATATCAACAACTACAACAATCCCCTTTTAACCTTTAGATATCCTCTATGTTTGTCCCATGCTTCTTTGAATTCAGATACTGGCCTCATCTCTACCACCTACACTGGGAGACTATTCCACGGATCCACTACTCTTTCCGTAAAGAAATATTTCCGCATATCATTTCGGAATCTATCCCCTTTCACCCTCATCCCATGTCCCATTGTAACAGAGCTTGCTTTGAATTGAAAGAGGCTCCCCTTCTGTACATTTATGCAAAATATACCACGGAGATATTTAAACATCTCAATCATATCACCTCTATCCCGCCTTTCCTCTAAGGTATACATATTAAGATCCTTAAGTCTGTCCTCATATGCTTTATAATGAAGACCACTAACCATTTAAGTAGCCACTCTCTGTACTGACTCCAGCCTGTTTAAATCAGAACTGTACACTATACTCCAAATGAGGACACACCAAAGACTTATACAGAGGCACTATCACCTCCTTTTTTCTGCTGACCATTCCTCTCCCTATGAACTCAAGCATCCTTCTAGCTTTTGCCATTGCCTTTTCTACCTGTTTAGCTACTTTAAGATCATCAGACACAATCACGCCTAGGTCCCGTTTTTTTTAAGTGGACAAAAGTACTTCACCCCCTATACTATATTGCTCCCTTGGATTGATGTAGCCCAAATGCATGACCTTGCATTTTTTAACATTAAATCTCAGCTGCCAAATTCTAGACCATTCTTCAAGCTTAGCTAGATCCCTTCTCATGTTATCTACACCTTCCTGGGTGTCTACTCTATTGCAGATTTTGGCATCATCTGCAAAGAGGCAACCTTACCTGACAGCCCTTCTACTATATTACTAACAAAGATGTTAGAAAGAATCAGACCAAGGACAGATCCCTGAGGCACACCACTGGTAACCGCCTTCTCCTCAGAGTGAGCTCCATTTACCTGTACCCTTTGTCGCCTCCCACTCAACCAATTTGTAACCCAAGCAGTAAATTTAGGGTCCATCCCTAGGGTGCTCAGTTTGTATATAAGTTGCCTGTGAGGAACGGTGTCAAAGGCTTTGCTGAAATCTAAATATACCACATCTAGGGCTCTCCCTCGTTCCAACTCCCTGGCTATCCAGTCAAAGAAATCAATTAGATTTATCTGACAAAACCTGTCTTTGGTGAATCCATGCTGCCTCGAATCTTGTAACCCTCTGGACTCCAGAAACTTCACTATTTTCTCTTTCAGCAGTGCTTCCAATAATTTACTCACTACCGAAGTTTAACTGGTCTGTAGTTTTCAACTACATCTTTACCTCCGCTTTTGTGCTCTCTCCAGTCCTCTGGGACCACTCCCGACTCCAATGAGGCATTGAAAAGGTCAGTCAGTGGAGCTGCTTGAACGTCCCCAAGTTCCCTCAGAATTCTAGGTGTATCCCATCTGGTCCTATTGCTTTGTCTACTTTAAGTTTAAGCTAGTTTCTCATGAACACAGTCCTCTGAAAATTGTTCAAGATATCCCTTACTTCTGTTTCTGTTTGTAGGTGTTTTCTGAGGTCCTGCTCCTGGTTCTTCATCTATGAACACAAAACAGAATATTTGTTAAGCAATTCCGCTTTATCCTCATCATCTTCTACATATTCCTCCCCTTCCTCCTTGAGTTCTGAAAATACCACTTTTGCCCTTCCTCTTCTCACTAACATATCTGAAAAATGGCTTATCCCCCCATTTTATTGCATTGACTATTTCCTCCTCTTTTTGAATCTTTGCTTTCCTGACTACTTTGCTAGCTTCTCTAAGTTTTTCCAAATATAGATGCCTGTCTTCCTCTCTCTGTGATCTCTTGTATTTTATGAAGGCCTTCCTCTTTTTCTTCATCTTTTCAACTACTTCTTTCGAAAACCATCACTGATATCCCTTTGGGGAGTGAGAAAGGGATTCCCTGTCTGTGCATCTGCTTTCTTTCTTTACCTGATGATTTTCTGACAACACTGAGTGAGGCAAGTTCTACATCCATGAGTGTGTCCCTTGAACAGTACAGGTGGAGAGTGTTTATGTTGCTTGTGCAAATAAGTGAAAACCTATATAAAAGTTTCAATATATGACATAGAAGGGTCTTATAAAGAGGTTTCACTGCACTGAAATCCTGAAGAGTAGAGAAGGAAACTTAAGAGCATAAGATATACCATACTGGGTCAGACCAAGGTCCATCAAGCACAGTATCCTGTTTCCAACAGTGGCCATTCCTGGTCTCAAGGAACTGCCAGGTTCCCAAAGATATACATATTCCATGCTGCTTGTCCCAGGAGTAAGCAGTGCATTTTCCTAGTACTCTTTAATAGTGATTTATGGACCTTTCCTTCAGGACCTTGTCCAAACCTGTTTTGAACCCAGCTACACCATGCATGCTTCCCTAATTTCTTTTAACATTTCATAATCTGTCTGTTCATTTTGGCCAGGCGAGCAGCAGTACACCCCCACTGCCATCCCCTTCCTCTTTTAACAAGGAATTTTTATCTACAGATGTTCTACAGTGCATTTCCTACAAAACCTTTATCCTATTTGACTCAGTGCCCTCTTTAACATATAATGCCACCACTCCACCAATTTAATCTACCCTATCATTGCGATATAATTTGTGCCTGCCATCACAGTATCCCATTGGTTATCCTTCTTCCACCAGGTCTCTGAGATGCCAATTATATGTAACCTTTCATTCAGTACTATATATTCTAAGGGTTATGTTTACTAAACCGCTCAAAGTTACCAGCGGTAAGGGCAGCGTTAAGGTACCTGAAGCCATATAAGGCAGTGGGCAGGTAGGGGGTGTTCCAGTAAAAGGGAGCAATGGGCTGTTTAATGCACGTTAGCAGGGTGCCTTGGCCATTTAATGCACATGGGGTAGCAGCCTGCACAAGAAGACAAGACTGTACACAGCTGACAGAGGCAGATAGATGGACTGAAGGATGGTTGGCAACTGAGGTGAGGGTGTTATGGGCTGGCAGCACAGATCTGCAGAGACGTGACTGTTACAGGCATGAAAATGATTTGAGTAGGACAGGCATAAAAAAAAGAGAACAAAGAGGAATTGAACCCATGACCCCTGTCTAGGGAGTCATTGTACTAAACACTCCCTTCCCCTTAACTGATTTAGGAGACTATAAATCAAGGATTATGTCTGGGGTGGGTGGGTGGGAGAGAAAGAAACACTAACAGACAGCTGTCTCATAATAATAAGCCCTAACTGCCTTTAATGTTAATGAAAGCTGGCTTGTTTTAGTATGCCCTAACTGACCTAACAAAAGCAATGAGGACCCGATATTCAAAAGGCAGTTACACGGGTTGCAGCCCAGTAAACCATGTAAATGCCTTAAATCGGGATATTCAATAGCACTTACATGGTTACTGCAATTGAATATCCCCTTCTAAACCCGCTACTTACCCTGATGCTATGTGGTTAGCATCGGGGCATGTTGGAGGCATTCCGGTGTGGAACAGAGGTGAAGACTTCGCTAACCGGGTAGCAGTGATATTGCACTGCTACTCGGTTAGCTATCGGCAGGTAAAACTAGGTGTGGCAAAACAGTTGTAACCCTAACACTGGATAGAGCACCAAGGAACAAGTGATGGAAGGAAGGAGAGCTGGGAGATGATGGACCTGCCATATCTGCGGGCACCCTATGTGGCAGCCGGTAAAGTGGACAAACATGTTGGAGGCAGCTGTACTGATGCACAGGGTGTTGCCAATGTAAAGTGCTGCAATGACAGTGGGAGGCAGAGGATGGGAATAATTTTACCTGTGGAAGCTAACTGGGTAGTGGTGCAATATCGCCACCATCTGGTTACCTTTGGCAGCTCCGGAGCATGTGCTGCGACCCTGGATATTCAATGACATCATCGCGGAATTGAATATCTAGGCTTAAGGGTCGGCAGGCAGGGCTATGCGACATAGAGGCACATAGCCTGTCCAATTCAATATTGGGCCCTGAATTTTTAAAAAACACAGATTCTATTAATTTTAACCCAAATAATTCCCTTTTCCCCAAGATTTAGAGAATTTCCCAGCAAGTAAATACTTACAAGTGTAGATTACTTCCTAGCAGTAGCAGTCCCTCTTGGTAGTCCTTCAAGACTGAAAATCATGGAGCTCTGGCTTATCTATTTATACCCGTGCTTCTAAGGCAATCTCTCTTAACAATTTTCTGGGTGATTCACACTGTCCTTGGTTTGATAGAGGGAGCCTTTCAAATTGCCTCTTTGATCTGTCACTTGGCTTTAACACCTATTTAAAACAATTCCACAGTTTCCTTGCCTCCTCACTGGAAGGTTTCTTTGCAAAGGTCTCTAGAAACAATTTAATTCTGTATATGCAAATAATATTTACCTTATTCTTGTTTCTCTACTAAGCTATACTGTGACTTTAATTTAAAAGAAAGCTGTCTTGTTATAGTAAGACCTAACTGCCTTTAAGTTTAATGAAACCTGACTGGTTTTAGTATGCCCAGACCTAACAAAACACTGATTTTTTTAAATACACAGATTCTATCAGCTTTAACCCAAAGAATTCCTCTTTCTATAAGATTTAGAGAATTTCCCAGCAGGTAAATACTTACAAGTGTAGATTTCTTCCCAGCAGTAGCAGTCCCTCTTGGTGTTTGTTTTAAGTAACACTTTCAAACTATTTTCTCATTTGTTTTTTTTTTAGCTTGGAGTTGTTTGCACATATGTGATATTTACTTCCATTCTTCAAACTGCCATCTGTTCCCCCTCCCCCGCTATGTACGGTGAGAGGATTGCTCTCACAGCAAATAGCAATGGGGCTCAGCAGTACTCTCAGGTTGAAAGACAGTGAAGGAAGTCAGCTCCTCTTGTAAAAGTTGATTGCTGTACCTCCCCTTCTAGTGTATTTTTCTTTTCTTAGAAAGATGCATACCAGAGCATTAGCTTCAGATGTGACATCAGCCTTCCAAAGAATCTCTTTTTTGGTTCTAGAAGCAAACATGGCTAGATTTAAGTTGTGGACACCTGTAGGCAGGACCAGAGATCAGTGGGTAGGAGACGTTTCTCCACCAGAGATCATAGAGTATGACCCAAAAAGCAAGCCAAATCAGGCTTCTCTTTAGTCCTTGTATTTGGGTCCTTCAATATTTGGCACCCCAGGCAGTTGTCTGTATTGCCTATACCTAGATCCAGGCCTGGAAATAAATCCTTAATATTGAACCTAAATGTTCAGCTAGGCTTGGGACTAGGAGAAAGCTGATTAAAGCAGAACCTCTCAAACTGCTCATTTGCAGGAGGAAGATTTTAAGCCACTCCTGGACTTCTGATATCCACATTGTATTGCAACTTGTGGCTATACTGCTGACTTCAAATAGTAGAATCCAGGGATCACAAATACCATCAGGCATCAGGATGCAAGTTCAAAGCCAGAACTCACCAAAATCTCTCCTTCCTGATGCTGAATAACTTGGAAGCTTTGTTATATCAGAAAGATTGCTGTACAGTTTAAGATTTTCTCTCATAGGGTGTTGACTTGAATGGTAAATTTATATTAATGAATGCAATAGTCCCAGAAGGGAAAACACATTTCTGTGTGCTGAATATATCACTGAGACTAGTACTGGATCAGCTGAAAACATTTGAGTTTTCTAGTACATAAACAGTGTAGAAAGCTTTAATTATCTTTCCTTCAGGCAGAAGCCATCCTTGCATTTTCTTGTTTGCCTATCTGCCAGTATACAGTGGCTGTTAACGCTGAAATCCTGAGTTAAAAAGCTATGGCATGTAGCAGATGTACTAATTAATATCTTGTCAAGGCTGACGGATAGAACAAAACATATTTTCACATGATGCCTTTCTGTTTCTTTTCTCTTCCTCATTTCAGGGCAATGGGGTCAGGCGTCATCCCTGGAGAGAGCTGAAGGCATCTCATTAGCATATCTCTTGCATGGCACGCTGATGGTGCCTTTGAAATGTTAACTCACCTGTTCTGCGCCCAAAAGTCTGAAGCGATGAAGCTCTTTAATCAAGGAACCTTGACAGCCAGCTGTTGGAAAGAAAAATCAAAAGAATAGAGCTAAGACCAAAATAGATCCTGTGCAAATGGAGCGAAGAGAAAGTGAAAAAGAAAATTTTCTTCATGTCAATCTATATAATTTAGCAATTTTCCATTTTTATCTGAGTTTGTGAATCAGACCTTCCCTTGAGACCCACTGATAAAGTGTTAAGGCATAATATTTAAAAAAGTGCCGCACCTAAGTTAGGATCCTAAATTAGGAGCCTAAATTTGTACCCTATTTTCAACTGAACATAGCAGCCTAGGTCTTCTACTGAAAATTCACCAAAATTTGTGAGCTAAAAAATTATGCTCCTAAATTTAGACCTGATGGAGCTGATTAAAGAAGCCAATATTCAAAGGAACTATGGGGGGATATTCAGCGGCAGCAGCTAGCTCTGCTAAAACAGCTAGCCATCACCACTGAAAACTAACCCCCGTTATTCAATGCAGGGGCCATATTCGGCCACCAGCATTAAATATCCAGGTTGACACAGAAGCCGGATGTTAACTGGGCAGCGGTGAAATTGAGCTGCTGTCTGGTTAGCTTACATGGTTAAAGTGAGGTCAGTCTTTACCCACAGGACGTTAACTGGTCAGTGGCTCAATATCTTCGCTGCCTCGTTAGTGATGGGTGTAGCCTCCGCTCCACCCCAGAATGCAAACCATGTAAATGCTTTTTAATATCCCCCCTATGTTCCTGACTTTGAGAGTTAGGATCCTAAACTGGCCTCTCTGAAAATTTACTAGAATTAAGATCATAATTTAAATTCAATATTTCACTAAACTCAGTTTAGGAGCCTAAAACATGGGTGGCAACAGGATCAGATTTATGGGTCTAGTTACTAAGGTGCGCTAATATTAATGTGCATTAATTTACCATTAGCCTGCATTATTAGCAACTAGGTCCCATTGAATGACATGGGACCTCTGTTGAAATAACACACATTAAAGCTGAATTAATGTACATTAACGTTAGTGGACCTTAGTAACTAGAGCCCTTAGGATGGGGAAAAAGTTAAGAGCTTAGCATTGTTTTTCAGCATTTGACACCCAAATTAGGATCATGCATTTAGGAAAATGAATGACAGGCCTAACTTTCTAAGCAGAGGGCCTGATAGTCATAAAGGGCTTATTAGCTAACCGGATAAACTCTGCTGAGAGGAATATTCAACAGCATTATCCGGATGGTGTTGCTGAATATCTCCTCTAACTGCTGTGGCACTATCCAGGTGGAGACCAATTGTGATTGGGGCCCGTTCGGCCCGTCTGGACCTCCAAAATCTGGACGGACTTGATCTGCACCCGTTTCTGATCCCGTGGGGGCTATATGTCCCCGTGGGATCAGAATTGAGTGTAACCGGCCTAGATGGGCAGGCTGTGCCCCGATTCCGCCCTGCTGGATGTCCTGGATCCTGCCTGGCTAGCCCACCCTGGGATCCTGCATGGAGCCGTGGTGCCATGCCATCCCGTCTCCATGGCACTGCAGCTCCATGGAGGAGCCCCGATTGCCTGCACTGCAGCAAATGTCCTGTTCCCCGCTGCCTGACCCCCAGTCGAGCCTTCCAAGGCCGGGATTGGGCTGTAGGGAACCCCCTGCCCTGCTCACCTGTGTCTTAGATCCTGGCTGACCTGGATTGCTGACCCTAGACGTACAAGGCCGACACCGGAATTGGCCCTGTATGTCCGGGGTCAGGGTCCTGCCTACTCCCCCATCCTCGCTCCTCCTCCGACCCACCCCCTCCTACTCCTGTCCAGAGCTCCCCGCACAACTCTGCAGTATGTGTGGGGAGCAACTTGTTTGGAATCAGCACCCTGCTGTTTAGTGGGGATATACATCTAACCTGGACATATATCCCTGCTAAACGCGATTCGGAATGACCCCCATAATGTCTGGAGGTCTGTGGGTGGGGCGAGGATGGTGCACCAACTTATCCAGTTAGCAGCGAAATTCAGAATACTAACCAGATAACAAACCACATAAAGTTACCCTATGAAAAGAACTGCCCTAACTGTGCAGTTTTGCTATCTGAATAGCTGCCGGATTTTGCAGCTATCTGGAGAATGTCAGTGGTCAGTAGTGAAACCAGATATTCAACGCTGGAGAATATTCAGATTCTAGCACTGAATATCTGGTTTCATTTTTAGGCCTAAATATCAATTACTTGTTTGTGTGATAGGCCCCCTTGTGTTGTGGACTTGGGTGGATTGACACATTGTTTGGTTTTTTTTGCTTCATGAGATTGTTTATCCTTTCTGACTTGTTTTTTGTTCTCATGTGTCATCCTGTTTCTTCAAGAGAGTGTATTGTTAACTTTCTTGACTTAATTGTAAAAATTTTCATAAATAAAAAAAAAAAAATCAATTACAAAAAACACAAAGTCTTAATAATTACTAGGAATCAAACCTATATCTCACCATAGTCCATACCAATTGATGATGTTTTGCTTGACGTTAAAGATGAGGTCAAATATTTAGGGGTTACTTTAGAAAAACACTTATCTTTCCATACCCACATCAAGAATACTACTGAAGCAATATTCAACAAAATCTGTCTACTGTAACATATAAAACCCTTAATACAGCCATCAGACTTCAGAATGATAATACAGGCGATGATAACCCCACACATAGACTATTGTAATAGTCTACTGCATGGTCTATTGAAGATATACCTGCATCCACTTATGATGGCACAACACACTGCTGCTGGAATCATTCACAATACACGTCGAATTGACCATATTACACCGATCTTGTATGACCTACACTGATTACCCATTAATAGCCGTATAAAATACAAATTACTTATGATCACTTTCAAAGTCATTAGAAAACTATCGCCCCTAGCCCTCTCGCAATTAGTCAAAGTCGTACCTAACAACCGACAAAGATAAGAGCAATTGAATAACACCCTGGTTACTCCATCTGAAATCCGTAAAACTAAAAAATGCACAAGCAATAGAGCTTTTAAATATATCTCCCCATGCTCTGGAATGCTTTACCCACTAGCCTTCGAAACATCACAGACCTTGCCACCTTTCGTTCCCACCTCAAAACTCACCTCTTTACTGAACATTTTGGTCAAAACTCACCACAATTCAACACGGATCCTACATAAATAACTACTCTCCCCCTACTATTCAAACTATACAAACCCATAATATAACAATCTCCCAGGCCAGTACCCCCTGAACTTATCTTTTTGCATCATAACATTTCTTGTATATTAATTGTAAATAAGTTATTTTCTCCTGAATCATGTAAATTATTGATTGCAGCACCAGTTATTCTGTTAACATGTTCTATGTACTTGTTCAATTGTAAATCACTATGGGGTATGTTTACTAAAGCGTCTTAATGTTACTGGCTCTAGTTGCAGCGTTAATGTGAAGAATGCCATATAAGGTAGTGGGCGTTCCAGAGGGAAGTTTGCAAGGAATCGGTATCTCACGATAGTAGGCGCCGTTGCAGGTTAACACACATTAACACTAACTTCATGCCAGCACAGTGTTAGAAGCTGTAAAGATGTAACCCACTGGTTACTGCAATGACTGCGGAGGCAGCGGTCATCTGTTTGATCCTGCAGTGGTGTTATGTAAGAAGGCTGTCTGAGGCATTTCCTTTTAATTTAAATCAGTGCTGCCAGCAAAAACACCCTCACAGTGCCGTAACCTAAGGTGCCGCATAAGGCACCCTATAAGGCACTCCATAGGGCACATTATAAAGTGCCCTGTCTGCCAGGGCACCTTATAATGTGCCCTATAGGGCGCTTTATAGGGCGCCCTATGAGGCACCTTAGGTTAAGGCACTGTGAGGGTGTTTTTGCTGGCAGCACTGATCAAAATTAAAAGGAAAAGCCTCAGACAGCCTTATAAAATAACACCACTGTGGGATCAAACCCATGACCTCTGCTTTCACAGTCATTGAAGTAACCAGTGGGCTACCTTTCCATAGCATCTAATACACCGCTGGCTGGCTACAGAAAGACTGCAGGTCACCACACAAAATGCTATGGTTACCAGGATAGGGTAAACCCACCCGTACCCATGATACACTGCACATGCAGATCAGCAGCCTACATCTGATCACAAGATGGGGTATGCGCCTCTATAGCACCCTGGCCTGGTAGGGGGAACTGACCATGTGTGTTACTGGCACAGAGTAGCTACAGATCGTGACATTGTGCGGTTCCTGTGCTCACCCTGAGGATGAGGTGGGGCGCCCAGCACCAGGTCCGCAGCACAAGGCATGGCTGAGATAGGCTGTGCTGCAGGTCCCCATCAGTGCCAGTGTGTGATAGGTAGTCCTTGTCGACACACCTAGGATACACCTGTGTCCAT
Organism: Ichthyophis bannanicus; assembly: GCA_033557465.1. Classification (NCBI taxonomy): domain Eukaryota; kingdom Metazoa; phylum Chordata; class Amphibia; order Gymnophiona; family Ichthyophiidae; genus Ichthyophis; species Ichthyophis bannanicus. The sequence goes on along the minus strand of CM066033.1, from coordinate 586,707,306 downwards.
CTGTATTTCCCAGTCACGTCTAGCCCTTGTGGACTATGATGCATCCAGAATAGTGCATATCCTGTGTGGTTGCCATGGTCACATGTTATAAGAGAAGGGGGGTGGTTGGACTCAAAAGTGGATTATGTAGTACCACCCAACCCGCCCTCTGTGGGTCAGGGTGGGGGACAGGATCTCCCACCAACAGATCCACATTCTATATCTCTGCAATGGTGGCAGCAGAGGGGACCATCAACCCCAGTCCTGTTGGGGAATAGGCACCCTACAGGGCAGTCAATGCAGATCTGTACACATCACATAAGGGTACTGGCAGACAGGCAGTAGGCCTGGAAAAACACAGCTGCCCCCCACCATTATCTGACATTCACCAGCAGAGAGCATAGTCAGTCTCCACCCTGCAAGGTGTTCCAGCCATACACATGCTAACTGCAGACAGTCTGCAGGCTTGTACATAGTGCATGTTTCTGGAAGAACTGTGTGCACCCAAAAACAGGATGTGAGCACACGTACCAAGCAAGCATGTCAGCGATTGAGCCCCAGAAAAAGGAACTCATAGACATCAATTGAGAGAAATGCTGTATAGCACTATGGGGGAACCTATGCATGCCATGGTCACTGCTCAGAGTGACCTCCCAGCATGACATGCTGTGGTCACCCTGTCCGTGCAGGTGGTGGTCGGGCACTACAATGTCCCAGCCATTGCCCTATGCCCTGTGCAGATGCATCCTGCCCAAACCGCTGTGTCCAGGCCATACCCACAATACCTTGCTCTTCATTATGCACATTGGCAGGTTAACACTGGAGACAGTGCGAGCATTGGGGGCTCAGTAAGGTGTAGGCAGCCACAAAACACTGGGTAGACATACACACACTCCCACACCTATGTCAGCATTGTGCAAAGAGAGAGGTGGTTGGCAGCCTTGGCAACCACACCAGTCCTGGGCACAATGCAGGCATTACTATGGTACTCAATACTGTTAGGGTCACTCTCCGGGGTGGTAAACACTGTCAGTAACAAAATATGAAACACACTCCACATATATCTAAAGGTTGCTTTGATAAATCTCTTTTAAAACATTTGTTTAAGTTAGGATTTGTGATCTCACATTACGCATAGCAACCTTTTGATAGATATATGGAACATGTTTCCATGGTTCTGATGGCATTGCTAAGGTATACAGGTGCAAGTAGTGGTAGCTACAGCTCCGCGCAGGGCCCAACAGCCTGACTCTCCATGAGGCTTTGGGTAGTGGAGGGCGTGGGTTTTTGTGCCTCTGTTGACCGATGCTCTGGGGCAGAGGGTCCAGACTCCGTTCCTGGTGGGCCAGATACGATTCCGGTTTCCTGGCTGCCCCTAATGAATATGTATGGATACATTTGCATATTATGGGGCAGTGCATGTAAATGCATCTCAGGCATATTTATTAGGGACATCCTGACAACCTGAATAGTGTTTGGCCCTCCAGGACTGGATTTGGGAACCTCTGCTCTAGGAAGTGGACATGTTTATGGTGTATGTGCTCTGTAGGGTAAAATATTGGATATGGTCTGCAGGAGCACCAGCTGGGACTTGAACCTGTGACCTTCTGCCTACTGGCTGTGTGTACTGCACCAAACTGTTGCCAGAGAGGCAGATTGTTCCCTGGGGATCCCATGACTGTTCCTCAGACAGACTTTATCTGTTGCATTGCACACCACCCACCTATACAGGGCTTGGCCTTGCTCTGCTGTGGGCCGCTGCCACTGCCCTCTCTGCCACAGGCACCCCTCCACCACCATGATGACATGCCCTTATGCGGTGGTGCACAATCCCACGCCATTCAGTGTGCCGCTATGTGGCTGCCTATGGTGTGGTATCTTTGGTAGGGGTGCTGAAATGGACATCAGCACTTCCCCTGGCACCGCCTGCCAATGTTCTGTGCCCTTGTGGGTACCTGCTGGGTACTGTCCCCTGGGACACTGTGGGACGCACACTCGTGGCCATGTTGGACCCTGCTCAGTTGCTGTCTTGCTGCTTTTCAGTTTCTGCATTCCTATGTGCCGGGTAGGCATCTGCCTAGTCCACACTGTGCCCCAGCTAGCCCACTGCATGTGCCGCCTTCAGCCCCCTGTACCCCATTTACACCATCACCATAGTGCCCTTTTCTACGTGGCCACTCTGCTGTTGCTGCACATGTGAAAGCCACATAAGCAAGCTGCCCAATATACACCACAGCAAACCCTCATCAACACTATCAATGTTGGAACATTCACTTTGTAGGGGGAATCAGAATTGACCCTTCCAAAAGTGACATCTTCCTTTTTATTCTTCATGGGTAGTGTTGATTACCATTTATCATTGTTTTTTCTATTGGCCAGCTCGGTGTTTTGTATTTCTATTTTGGTTGTGGTTATTATCTCTAGTTTTTGCATGTTTTGTTACTGCACAGTGTAACCACGCCTTTATTGCCCCCAGCAAGAGCGTGTAGGGCTTAAGCGACCTGTTTTCCTTCCTGAACAGCTACTTGACTTTTCCTGAAGCAAAGCCTCTTGGGAAATGTAGTTTCTTTCACTGTCCAATGAAGAGTAGTGTGAACTCAAAGTGGTTTTAAGCAAACAGGATTTATTTCCCCTTCGGGCGGATTTCAGCATGGAAATAAAGGTAACAAAGCCATATACTTCTGGCAAAGGACAAAATAAAAGTTTCCAACAGAAATAGCTTAACTTCAGCACCATCATCCGATATTGTAATCGTACAGTCCATCAATTCTTCAGATATATTTCCTAACCCTGGCTCTGTTCCATTAACTCCTCATGGGAGGCAGGTAGGAATGTTTGTACCGTTGTTTCTTGGGCCACGCCCTTCCTCTCTGTTTTAGGCTTTATACCATATTCTTGAATCAAGTATTGCTTTAAACAGTCATCCTCATTACAGGTATTATAACCACAGTCCCAACACTCTGGATAAGTAAAATCACATTGATTATCAACAGCCTTATTTAAAACCCAGTCTTTGGGCTTACCTCTGTGCCTGCCTGCAAACGGCTTTCTTTGGGCTTTTGAAACAGCTGTGGATTCAACACCTGATTTGTGAAATGAGTGTTAAAACTGCCTTCCTGGCTTTTTCTTCTCTTGGTAATTCCTAGAATACTGCAGACAACCTGGCCTGCTTCTGCTGTATTCTTCTCTTGGATAAAACTTTGTAAATTGTTCTTCTTCTACCTTTAAGCTTGCTACGGTCTCTCTCCCACGGTTCTGGGCTGGAACTCTGCCTGTAGCTCTGCCTTGGCTTGGAACTCGGACTCCACCCTGGTCCTCCTCTTGGTCTGTTAGCTGGTCTGCTAACTGCCCTCTTTGCTGGCCCTGTAGCTGAATTCCCAGCTGAGCTTGTGGTGACGCTCCTAGTCGAGGCTCTAGTCCAGCCCCTAGTCGAGACTCTAGTCCAGCTTCCAGTCGAGACCCTTTTCTCTCTACTGAGGCCTCTTTATGTGTCTGAGCTCTAGGGCAGTGCCTGACTCCTCCCCCTAGCAGGTGCTCTGATTCAGCTCGTGACTCCTGAGCTAACTGGCAGCAAGGGCGTGTTTCTTTTCCCTGTGTCTGGTTTCCGTGGCAACTACTAGCCATGTGCTTTTGTTTACCATCCAGCTCTGCTTCTATTTCCTCCTTTTTGGCTCTTTCTAAAGGGCTGGAGGAACCCACTATGTCACAGATCCCCCCCCTTAAAATATTACGTGCTGCCGGAACCTGTGACGGACAGCACCTAATCTCCTCTACTGGGTTCCTGTGGTTTTCCTTAATGGCTAACCTTACTGTTGCTACCCTTTCTTGCCAGGGTTTTAAAACATTAATATGGTAGACTTGGCGACGGCCCTTATTATTTTCTACGAGGTACGAGACGGGACCTACCCTCTCCACTATAGTGCAGGGCCCCTTCCATCTTGACTCAAACTTGGGTCCTACCTCGGCTACCATAATCAGCACTCTATCTCCCACCGCCAATTGGCGGGGTTTCGTTCCCCGGTCGTAATATTTTTTCTGCCTCCTCTGGCTAGCTTGTAAGTTTGCCAAAGAGATTTGAGACGTTCTTTTTAAACGGCTCCTCAGGTCTCTAAGGAACTGGGGTACTTACGTCTCCTCCTTGTCTGGTTCTACCCATTGTTCTCGCAGTATATCAAGAACTCCTCTGGGGGCTCTACTGAACAGCAACTCATATGGGGACGCCCCTAGGGACGCTTGTACATGTTCCCTACACGCGTATAATACGAAGGGCAACAACGTATCCCATTCGGACATCTGTCCATCTAGTCCCCGCCTAAGCATTTGCTTAATGGTCTGATTCATTCTTTCGACCATCCCATTGGACTGAGGGTGATAGGCCACAGTACGAACATGGTGTATGCCAAAGGCATCCCACACGGTAGCTAAATATTTGGACATAAAGTTGCTCCCTTGGTCGGTGAGCATCTCCTGTGGGAAGCCGATCTCACAGAACAATTTAATAAGTTCCAGGGCTATAGTTCTGGCGGAGGTACTCCTAAGAGGTATGGCCCATGGGAAGCGTGTAGCCTGATCAACAATCACCAACACATATTGAAAACCCCGGGGAGTCCTAACGAGGGGCCCTATAATATCCATTGCCATCCGACGGATCGGTGTGGATATGGCAGGTGTGGGTATCATAGGCACTGCCCTCGGCTTTGAGGCAGTAACCCGTTGGCAAGTGGGACACGCTTCACAGTAGCGGGAAGTTTCCTTGAAGACCCCTGGCCAGTAAAAACAGGCCAGGACCTGGTCCAGTGTCCCTTGAATTCCCTTGTGGGCTCCTATTGGGTGATCATGGGCCAACCGCATAACTATGGCCTTGAACGTGGTCAGCACCACCAGTTGCTTTCTTACTTCACCTGTAAGCGGGTTATTACTCTCCCTATACAAAATATCTTTATCTAAAAGATATCGAGGCAGAGTATTCCTTTCTTCTTGTGCATACGTGAAGGCCTGCTTTAAAGCGGGATCCCCTTTCTGTTCCCCTGGGAAGGAAGGAAATTTTTTCACTAGTTCTGAGGGAACCCAGGGTAACCCATCCCCGGCTTCCAATCCAGCCCTCCCTTGGGTTCTGTGTTGCCTTTCCTGTCTTCTCTTCGCCTTTCCTTTCCTAACCTTCTTGGATGGGGCACCAAAAAGGTCAGTCTGTGCGGGCAATGGGCCTGTTACTTCCTCTTCACTTTCCCTTTCCGACTCAGGGAAATCCTCCCTATCTCGGGATGGACCTGCTACTTCTTTCACAGGGTCCTCATTACCAGGAGAGGTTCTTGCCTGGGACCGGGTAGAGACATAGCCTGTCCTTTCTTCTATACCTCTCTCTATCCCCTGGCAAAATGGGGGCCAATTGTTTCCTAGAATAATATCATATAAAAGCTGCGGAACTATTGCCACCTTCACTTTCTTTTCTGTTCCTAACCCTTTTATTGTAAGGCCATACACAGGGTAATAGGAGGCCGTCCCGTGTACACACTGTACCTTAACTTACCCTACTGCTTGACTCGGTGCTGATTGGGCTTGTATGGCCCCCCAGAGCTGTTGGGATACCATACTCTGGTCAGCACCAGAGTCAAGCAGCGCCTGGGCCTCTATGCCCTCTACTTGTACCGGAAGTAAAAAGCCTGCCTGGATTTTCTTTCCATTGCCAGACATCAATGCAGTACGTAAGACACAATCCTTTTGAAAATGCCCTAAGTTCCCACATTTGAAACATTTCCCTTTAACATGGGAAAAACCCGCATTTTCATAAGGTGGTTTACTTTGTGTGTTCCTATCTAAACCAGCAGCTCTTGTCGCCCCCAGAACGCCTGATTTTGAGGTTTTTGCAAACTCGGCCTCAAAATATCGTTCCGACATGATGGACGCTTCCTCTGTGGTTTTACAATTCTGCAGCATGAGAAAAGTTTTTACCTCTGCTGGTACAGCTTCCATATATTGTTCTAAAACCACATTATCCAGTATAGACTCTACAGTCTTCTGTCCTGGGTTAAGCCATTTACAGGCTAAGCCTTTTATTCTGTAGTACAGTGCTTTAGGGGTTTCTCCAGGCCTTAATTTGGCCTCCCTAAATCTGCGCCTGTAGAATAGAGGGGTTAGCCCTAACCTATCTCTTACAGCATTTTTGACTGCATTATAATCTACCGCCAAGGTAGCAGGCATAGATTTATACGCAGACAAAGCTTCACCTGAGAGGGACATTGCGAACCTTATGGCCCACTGCTCTTTAGGCAGCCTTATGGCTTCAGCAATGCGCTCGAACGCATCTATATAATCATCCAGGTTATCTGTAGGAGATAATTGTCCCAGCGTGAATGCGCCACTACTAGGTAGTCCTACCCCTTGGGTATACATAGGTATGTCTCTCGCTGGCTCCTGCTGCTGCTTCACTAGCTTCTCCATGAGCTCTATGACCGGCTTTTGCTGTTCATGGATAGCAGCCACCATTTGCTCCTGCACCTGTCGAGTCATCTCGAGCTGCTTGTCCCATTGTAGGGACATCCACCTCAGCATCTCCTGAGAATCCATCTTGGATGTCCAGGTGCCTGTAAAAACACACAAAAAACACCAAGTGTGGCCCAAAAAAGAAATTCTCTCTTCTCTCTTTTTTTTTTTTTTTCAATACTGTGCACTCTATTTCTGTGTACTACCCCTTTCTCCGGCTTATCCCTCCACACCCGTGCCTAGCCACCATTACCTGGGCACAGTGCAGAGTCAGGCACTGAGCAAGGTAGCTCCCTTCCTGACCGATTGTCAGCCGAATACTGGATCCTTCTGCTCCTGGATGTCAGCTTCTCCTCACTGCTGGAATCTTGTCCTTCCAGTGTCCTTTAATCCGGGCAAAAATCCGTACTACTACGCCATTTGTAACCGCGCCTTTATTGCCCCCAGCAAGAGCGTGTAGGGCTTAAGCGACCTGTTTTCCTTCCTGAACAGCTACTTGACTTTTCCTGAAGCAAAGCCTCTTGGGAAATGTAGTTTCTTTCACTGTCCAATGAAGAGTAGTGTGAACTCAAAGTGGTTTTAAGCAAACAGGATTTATTTCCCCTCCGGGCAGATTTCAGCATGGAAATAAAGGTAACAAAGCCATATACTTCTGGCAAAGGACAAAATAAAAGTTTCCAACAGAAATAGCTTAACTTCAGCACCAAACATTTGCTTCCCAGCAATTAAAGTAAACCAGTTCTGTTTCCCACAGCTCTGTACTTTTTATCTCAACACTTCTGCACTCCTCTGCAATGCATAAACTCAGCGCAGGGACAATATTTCATCCGATATTGTAATCGTACAGTCCTTCAATTCTTCAGATATATTTCCTAACCCTGGCTCTGTTTCCATTAACTCCTCATGGGAGGCAGGTAGGAATGTTTGTACCGTTGTTTCTTGGGCCACGTCCTTCTTCTCTGTTTTAGGCTTTATACCATATTCTTGAATCAAGTATTGCTTTAAACAGTCATCCTCATTACAGGTATTATAACCACAGTCCCAACACTCTGGATAAGTAAAATCACATTGGTTATCAACAGCCTTATTTAAAACCCAGTCTTTGGGCTTACCTCTGTGCCTGCCTGCAAACGGCTTTCTTTGGGCTTTTGAAACAGCTGTGGATTCAACACCTGATTTGTGAAATGAGTGTTGAAACTGCCTTCCTGGCTTTTTCTTCTCCTGGTAATTCCTAGAATACTGCAGACAGCCCGGCCTGCTTCTGCTGTATTCTTCTCTTGGATAAAACTTTGTAAATGGTTCTTCTTCTACTTTTAAGCTTGCTACAGTCTCTCTCCCACGGTTCTGGGCTGGAACTCTGCCTGTAGCCCTGCCTTGGCTTGGAACTCGGACTCCACCCTGGTCCTCCTCTTGGTCTGTTAGCTGGTCTGCTAACTGCCCTCTTTGCTGGCCCTGTAGCTGAATTCCCAGCTGAGCTTGTGGTGACGCTCCTAGTCGAGGCTCTAGTCCAGCCCCTAGTCGAGACTCTAGTCCAGCTTCCAGTCGAGACCCTTTTCTCTCTACTGAGGCCTCTTTATGTGTCTGAACTCTAGGGCAGTGCCTGACTCCTCCCCCTAGCAGGTGCTCTGATTCAGCTCGTGACTCCTGAGCTAACTGGCAGCAAGGGCATGTTTCTTTCCCCTGTGTCTGGTTTCCGTGGCAACTACTAGCCATGTGCTTTTTTTTACCATCCAGCACTGCTTCTATTTCCTCCTTTTTGGCTCTTTCTAAAGGGCTGGAGGAACCCACTATGTCACAACATGTATCACTACTATCATTTATCTGGGTCTCCCTGCCTTTGCTGTACATTGCTGACTGAACTGGTTTCTCTCTCCTGCAAATGTGCCTCTAACGCAAGGTTTTCAGTGGCGTTAATTTTCAGACCCTGATTTCACAGCGTTAGTGTGCCAGGGGCCTCTCCCCACCCACTCTCCACCCATTGACCCTTTATCTCCGCCCTCTGGGGAGCCTTACTCCACCCTCTGTGCACCTTAACGCCGCCGGAGACGTTATCACCCGATACGTGATGTTATCGCATGCTAATGCACCATTATCACGCGATAACATCACTTATTGCGCGATAATGTCGCCGCTGCAATGTTAGCGCTGTTTAGTAAACATACCCCTATGATTACCTGATATAGCGGTATAGAAAACAAATAAATAAATAAATGTTGTGGCTGGCACTTAAAAAAATGCTAACTGCAGAGTTTAATTATTACTCTGATACCATAAGCTCCTAAATTTAGGTGAATTTTCAGCAGAATTCTTAAAGCCCTATGTTTGACTGAAAATAGAAGACAAATTTGAGATCCTAACTTAGGAGCTCAGACTTTTTTGAATATCAGATCCTATTTGTCTAGATTTAGGAACTTAATTTAGGTACCTAGTACTAAAAATTGGTGCTAAACTCCTAACATTTTCCCCACCTTAAGTCTGCCCCTGTTGCCACTCACTTTTTAGGCTCCTAAATTTAGGAGTTTAGTGAAATTTTGAGCATAAATTTAGGCACTCGGGGTCAGTGAATTTCCAGAGGATGATTTAGGAGCCCAGCTTTCAAGAATAAGAGCATAAACTACAAAAGTACAAAAAAACTGAAGCTCTGTTCACTACAAGGAATGCCTCATTCACCCCTCCAACCCACAATAATACTAAACAGCATTCAGATAAATGTTCAACCAGAGCTGGAATACGTCGGGATCACTCTCGACCAACACTTTTCCTTCAAATTTCAAATAATGTAGATAGCCAAAACAATCTACTTCAAAACGAAGACCCTACAATGACTGTCCCCTCCTCGAACCAGAAGACTTCCAATCAGACCATATCTTGCAAAAGATGTAAAAAGACTGGAAACTGTTCAGAGGAAGGCGACCAAAATGATTTGGAGCCTGCGTAAGAAACCTTATGAGAAGAGACTTGAAGACCTAAATATGTACACTTTGGAGGAGAGGAGGGATAGGGGAGATATGATTCAGACCTCTAAATACTTAAAGAGGAACGATGAACAAACAAACCTCTTCCAAAGACGGGGAAGCTGCAAAACTAGAAGGCATAACATGAAGCTACAAGGTGGTAAATTGAAAGGCAAAGTCAGGAAATATTTTTTCACTGAAAGGGTAGGTGGATGCTTAGAATGCTCTCCCGATGGAAGTGGTGGGGAAAAACACGGCGATGGAATTCAAAACAGCATGGGGCAAGCACAGTGGATCCCTTTACAGCAACAGGATAAAAACAAAATAAACTGAACCATCTAACTTCTCAACAAATAGGGGTGTCCTACATGGAGTGGTGGGTCCACCCCTAAACAAAGACATGGGGAGGGGTGGCCTGCACAGAGCGACAGGTGCACCTACTCTTGACGTATTGCTGGGCAGACTGGATGGACCATCTGGTCTTTATCTGCCGTCATTTACTAGGTTACTATGTAAGCTCTCACGCTCCCCTATGCAGACTATTGCAATATCATCTATCAAGGCCTGCCACAAGCCACCCTCCTTCCCTCCAAACTGCTCTATACACTGCAGCACATACAGTCCAGGGAGCTGCTAAACATGACCACATTACCCCCATTCTAAAACAACTCCACTGGCTGCTCCTTCACAAAAGAATCAAATATAAATCATTGCTCCTTGCACACAAAGCTTTATACTCTCACGCAACCATGCACCTCCAATCCCTTTTTCAGGAACTCACTACAAACAGACCATGAATAACTGCTACAAACTCACTATACCACACTCTAAAAACAATTTTGCCAAAGAGCATTTCAACTCTATGCACCATCCCTTTGGTACTCCTTGCCAGACACAATAATTAATATCACCAACCTCTCCTCCCTCCGCAGACACCTGAAAACCCTCTTATTCTGTGAACACTTTGGACCCTCCACCTAAACTTCCCCCTCTCCGATATGACACCATCAAGACAGATTCTGCACGTGTAAATAGTTAAAGAATATACCATTTGTACATTTGCCCTCTTATTGTAAATAGTTTAATGATTGTAAATAGTTAGCTGTTATACATACTATATAACTGTTATTGGTGCCATGTAACTATGTTAACTCTATTAATTGTTATCTAAAGTGGTATCTGTTTTATGTAAGTGTTGTTCTGTTCACTGTAAACTGCTTTGACCTGATGAAAAGCAGTATATAAGCCTAGCTAAATAAATAAAAATAAATAAATAAATTTGAAAATTAACTTAGCTGCTGAGTGAAGATGCTTAGGAAGAATATTTTAGGAGTGTCATGCAGTTTCATGATAGTTCCAACAATTATTTCAGAGGCCGAATGTATGGAATAGGATACAACCTTATGTAGACCACATAGTACATATAAAGGCACATTCCGAGATGTGTGTGTAGGATGTGCGGGGATGTGTAAATCGCACACATACAAACACAGAGCCACATTCCATGTGCCAGTATGTGTACACACAAGCGGGACTGGAATACCACATTGGACGTGGCTCCATATGGATGCACAGCGAGGCCCATTGTACGTGCATGCCTTGTGCATCCAAGGGGCATAAACGTCCAAAGACGCAAAATGTTTGCGTGGGACCACAGCCCATTCTATCTGTACATCTATGCCCATCCCGATTCCGTGGCACCCGTGCACATGCAGCACCTATGCCGTGGTCCATGTGCAACAGGGAACAGGATGGAGTGTGCCACCCCCTCCTAAAGCCTGAGAGAAAGAGTGCATGATGGCCACCCGGCAGTCCAACTTCTCTGAAGCCAAGAACCGCCTGCTATGTAGGCTCATGCTGCAGGAGGAGGAGGTGCTTCTCCCAAGGGGCCGCTGACGGCCAGCCCATGCTGTCTCATGCAGGGGATGGGAGAGGATATGATCAACCCTTGCCCAGTAAGTACACATAGCGCACCAGAGCATGGAAAAAATTACTGAGTAAGTGAGGTGAGAAATGTGCTGGGTCACATGAATGGAAGAAATGTGTGTCCCACAGGATGAGCAGGTTACATGTATATGTATTAACCTGGTCATAGCAAGAGTGAGAAGGAAGCCTTGGTATCCCTCCCCACCCCCCCCCCCCCCGGGAAAGACAGGATGAGACAGTTAGTGGTGTGAGTGGCTCCCTGACCTTGACAGTATGCACACAGGGAGATCACTCCACTCAAAGGATGAACACACAACACAGGGAAGAGCATGATGAACTAGAAATCCTGTGTGCAGATATAGTGAGGAGTACTGAGCAGTGATGGATGGCCATGGTCCACAGAAGGCCACCAAGAGCCACAAACACCAGCAACAGACAAAACATGCACACATCCCTCCCCTCACATACACCAACTGTCCCACAGCCCAACCCCCATGCACCCCATGGCCAGCCTGTGGCCAGATACCACCCAGATGTCTGAGACAGCAGAACACCACTAAAAGACATGCAATGTGAGACAGGGACATGGTCACAGACAACCAGTATCTACAAAATGTATGTGACTGCAGCCCTGTACAGGGAGGGGTCAGTGATATGACTGAGGTCGCAGGGAGTGTCACAGGAAAGGGAACCACAGCCCCACTGCTATCACCACCAAAGGAGCCTAGCACACATGGCAAGCCCATGTCCCAGGCCTGAAAAACTGGCAAACACAGCAAGAACAAGTGGATCCCAGAAACAGAGTGAACGAAAAAAAAATGTGGGGGTGGTGGGGATTGAACCCTTATCCTCATATTCCCAGGCAAGCACAGAAACCTCTAGGACACACTGTCACTGTGATGTTACGAGACAAGGGGCAGTAGGAGTGTTACTAGCTGCCCCAATGGAGCAGAGATGGACCTGTACAAAGGTGGGAATGGGCAGAGAAACAGCATCAGCCTGTCAACTGCCTGGTGGAAGCAGAAAGGCCTCCCGCCTGGTGGCAGGGGACAAAAACTCTGTTTGTAGAGACAGTGAGAGATAAGAACAAGCCATCGAGCACCAAACCCAAACAAGCGTAAAAATGTGGAGGAGGTGGGAGTTGAACGCTGCCCCCTGTATCTCCAAACAAGCACAGAAACCTCTAGGCTGCACTGCCACTGCCATATTGGGAGATAAGGGGCAGTAGGAGTGTCACCAGCTGCCCCAATGGAGCAAAGGTGGACCTGTCCAAAGGTGGAAAGGGGCATAGAAACAGCATCAGCCTGTCAACCGCCTGGTTGAAGCAGAAAGGCTCCCATCATGGGGTACAGCACATGTGTCCATACATACAGGCCCAAAGAAACCCAGGACATTGACTGCAGAAACAGAGTGTGTAGGTCAGGCAGCCCAGCAGGGAGACAGATCACACCTGTCTGATTAGACTGCCTGGCAACTGTTGGCCCAGGCTATACACCAGCTTGGAGGTCAGGCAGCCACACATGTGCCTTATGACTGGTTGTTGCATAGCATGGTGCTCTTCAAGAAAATGCTGTCTGGGAGATGTGTTTGCTCACTGGGGCAGTGACCTGTTAGCCACAGAAGTATGAATATGAGTGTGCAGCTACAAGGGCACATTAGGGTGGGGTTCACATGAGCATGCATTGATAGAGTGCACAACTCTGTCCACAGACAATTTCATATCATGAGGAACACAGAGGCCTACTGTGTCCGCTACAGGGCCATCGGGCGCACCAGGTCAAGGCTTCTCCTAAGACTGAGGCAGCAGCTGGAGCAAGAGCAAGGTGAGTGTTCATGTGCACTGCTGTCCTGCAAGCCATGTCCCCACACAAACCTGGGACATACCAAAACATGTGAAGGTCTGGCCCAGAGAACACCCAGCCACATACCACCTGATGCACATTGCCTGTATGACATACCCATGAAGGTGTATAAAGCAGCTGTGTGCCTTAGGAGAAAATTGGTGACACATGAGCATATCTGCAAAGCAGGTTTATGGCCCCACTGACGGGCCTGTGGCCAGAGCTGTGCATGGGGCAACCACAGGGTCCTGAGAGGGGGTGGATGGGAGCATCCCACAACGGGTGCATGTGGGGGACACCAATGGCAGCTTTACACATGTCACATGGCATATATGTTGCAACACCCTCCTGAGACATGTGACATAGGACGTGTGACATAGGAACACATAAACATCATACATCAGCAATCAACACAGTCTGGAGATAAAAACAGGGTCTCACATGGTAGCAACTACTGGCAATGCAAATGGTGTATGTGAGGCAGATGGCGTGGGTGCTCGTATGCCTGCAAAACACCAATTGGCCAGCACCCATCCCCAGTACATCAGCGATGCAGCAAAGGACAGGCATGTAACCTCCCTTAGACAACATTATACTGTTGTAAGATAAGTGTCATCAACACAGCCCCAAAGCAGGAGCTGCAAACAACACAACATCTCCCACAGAGCATGCCTGAAGAGTCACAAATCACATTGTTACACATGGTGGATGGCACAGCACATCAGCAGAAACACTACACAATGTACCACGCAGCACTCCAACCCATCCCTTAAAGCAACACCATTCACACATCACCCTGCCCACATGGCATGCAGCACCCTCATTGGGCATATGGATAACAAATGAACATGAGAGGTAGTCCAACATGCTGTGAGTTGACAGAGGATATCTCATATGACTACCTGCTGTCACCCAGAAAGGCACATGCTCCCAATCAAAGAGGCAGTGGCCAGAACTCAAATTCAAAACCCATGAACTCACACTTGGGACACTGACAGCATAGACAGCATCGGTATGCATCAGAGGCTGTCAGTGTGACTGTGGATGGTCTGCTGAAAAGAGGGTGATGTACCCAGAATGTGATGCTGGTGTGCACAGATGCATAATTAGGCAACCCCTGTCCATGAACCCTGGCCTGAAAGAATATGTAATATCCTGTGTTCCCTCACAGCATGTGGGAGGTGGAAAGCCATGACCCTGTGTAACTGATCTGTGAAATGACATTCTAGCCTGTGTGTATACCTTGTGGGGACCCAGATGTGAGTGCCAGTGTAAACCACGTAGTCTCAGGCACTCATTGTAGAGGTGACAGTATCTGCATGCATATGCCATGGGAGCACAGGTACTGTCACCATGACAGCATTTTAGGCATATGTGTAGCACAGGTTACAACTAAAACACCATGTCCCCCCATGCAGGTACGGCAGAGACAACCACCGTGGTTTCCTGAGCCCCTTGTGAGAATGGCCCTAAAAGTCAGTCGCAAGTACAATACTGAATCAGGTCATGCACCACCTGTGGCAGTAACTGTAGATGATTGAACAGGTCCATGGGGGTTGTCCAACCATACCTGAAATGGACAGGGTTGGATCCTGAGTACCACTATACAGATGTTGGTATGGGCAGTGCCAGGTTTTGAGGGTCAACCATGGTAGGGCAAACCCCAGAAGAAGGAGGACAGGTAGCCAGTACCAGGCATGGGGCCAGTATGTGTAGACAAGTGGCATATACAGGGAGTATGCAGCTGATGCTGTGTGCCACATATGGACCATGTTGGGTCATCTCTGGGGGGGGGGGGTGGGAACATGACACATGTGGGCCCACATCCCAAGCAATACATGGGACAACATGCATCACTGCGGCAGACAACAGATGGTGTAAGGGTAGACACAGCGATGGTGCTGTGAGAAGAAGCCTACTGAAGGCTGTGTGTGTGTGTAGCAAACAGTAGCATGCACTGGTGAGCCACAGACATCTGGGAGAGGCATAGTGCAGGCACGAGGGATGTGTTGGATGCACACTAGATGGCACCTCTATGGGCCACTGTGACAGCACCAGATGAAGCAGTGCCCCTCTGGCATGAGCCCTGTTCAGCCACACAGTGGCAGTGGTGTGAGCCAGGACTGGTAGTGCCAAGCATCCCCTGTCTCACTGTCAGTTGGACAACATGTGCGTCAGGCCCACCATGGGGATGGGTACTTGCCTATGTGCAGGGGGTGCTTACACTGGCAGAGGTGTGTGTGGCCCAGATAGCCATGGAGCTGTGGCTCAACGGCTGTGCAGGCAATACCAGACACGTTTGTGGATGACCCCTGTGCTAACACATGAACAGGTCACATGGTAAGCAGACATTTATTTGATCATCACCACCCTCTCCTCTAGGGGGCTCCACACTCAATGGCACAGGCATCTCTGCACAGCATGGTAATAGGGCATCCTGGACATGGTTCATGTGGGGGCTGACACGGGAGAGTGAGCTGCTAGGGCCAAGGTGCATGTGGTTGACTGTGGGATACACAAAATACAAAGAAATCAATCAGATTTGTCTGACATGACCTGCCTCTGGTGAATTCATGCTTCCTCTGATCCGGCAATCCTTTGGACTCCAGAAACCTCACTATTTTCTCTTTCAGCAGTGCTTCCAATGATTTACTCATCACCGAGGTTAAACTAACCAGCCTGTAGTTTTCAACCACATCCTTATTTCCACTTTTGTGTAAAGGGACCACATGTGCCTCTCTCCAGTCCTCTGGCACCCCTCCTGATGAGGCATTGAAAAGGTCAGTCAGTGGAACTGCTAGAATGTCCCTCAGTATTCTCGGGGTGCATCCCATCTGCTCCCATCATTTTGTCTACTTTAAGTTTAGCTAGCTTCTCACAAGCACAGTCTTCTGAAAATTGTTCAAGATGTCCCTCACTTCTGTTCCTGTTTGTGGGTGTTTTCTGAGGTCCTGCTCCCAGATCTTCATCTGTGAACACAGAACAAAAATATTTGTTAAGCAATTTTGTTTTATCCTCATCAGCTTCTACACATTCCCCCCCCCCCTTCACCCTTGAGTCTAACAATACCACTTTTGCCCTTCCTCTTCTCACTAACATATCTGAAAAATATCTTATCTCCCCATTTTATTGCATTGGCTATTTCCTCCTCTTTTTGAATCTTTGCTTTCCTGACTACTTTGCTAGCTTCTCTAAGTTTTTCCAAATATAGATTCCTGTGTTCCTCTCTCTGTGATTTCTTGTATTTCATGAAGGCCTCCCTCTTTTTCTTCACCTTTTCAGATACTTCTTTCAAAAACCATAGCAGTCTTCTTTTCCTTTTACCTTTATTTACCATTTTAGCAAAAAAGGTTGGTTGCCCTTAAAAAAAACCATTCAGTTTTGCCCACTGTTTTTCTACATCCCCCAGCTGTTTCCATCCCATTAATGACTCCCTGAGGTATTGTCCCATCTTTGCAAAGTTAATTTTCCTAAAGTCTAAGACCCTCACTTTTGAATGGATTTTAGCAGCCCTAGTCCTAATACAGTAATCATTTGGTGATCACTGGATGTGAAATGATCTCCCATTATAACATCAGAAACCTTTACCATTGGTAAGCACCAAGTCCAGTATGGCCCCTTCATGTGTGGGTTCTGTTACCAGTTGCCTGAATAGTTCTCCCTGTAGAGAATCCAGGATCTCCTAGATGACACTGCAGCAGGGATGTACCTGTCAACATTTTACATATTGAAATCCCCTATCAGTAGCACTTCCCCTTTCCTGGCAATGCTGCGTATGTCTCCAATTAACTCTCCATCCACTTCTTCTCCCTGTGAGGGAGGTCTGTATATCATGCCAATACAAATAGATTTCTCTTTCCCTCTTTCTAGTTTAACTCACAGTGCGTCCTCTCTCCCTTTTAAGCCCTGCATTTCCATAGCTTTAATATAATTTTTTTACATATAGTGCCACTCCTCCTCCCCTTCTTCCTACCCTGTCCTTTCTGAATAAAGTATAGCCTGGTATAGTTACATCCCAGTCATGGTTGTCCGTGAGCCATGTCTCTGTTACTACCATTAAATCCAAGTCAGCCTCTCCCATTAAAGCCTCAATATCTGGGATCTTATTTCCCATCTACAGGCATTTATACACACAGCTTTCCAAATGTTGTCCATTTTACCCATTTCCATAAAGATATTTAACGTTTCACATACATGGGAGCTTTCTTCACCCATCCCCAAAGAATTTAGTTCAAAGCCCTCTTCAGTAGGTTAGCCAGTCTGCTACTGAAGACATGTTGACTCTTCTTGGACAGATGGATGCCATCTCTGCTCTTCAACCCTTGGAATAGCATCCCATGCTCCAGGAAACCAAAATGTTCTCGATGACACCAACCACGCAGCCATGCATTCATCTCCAGGATGCGAGCTTCTCTGTCTTGGCCTTTACCCTCAACAGGGAGGATTGAAGAGAACACCACCTGTGCCCCTATCTGCTTCACACTCTGTCCCAGAGCCATGAAGTCACTTTTGATATGCTCAGAGGGATACCTGGCAGTATCATTTGTGCCAACATGGATGAACAGCATTGGGTAATAGTCAGTGGGCTTGATGAGTCTCGAAAACCTCTCCATAACATCTCAGATTTTGGCACCTGGCAGACAGCATACCTCTCTGGACATCAAGTCTGGTCAGCAGATGGATGCCTCAGTACCCCTCAGAAGAGATTCACCAACCACCATTATCCTTTGCTTCCTTGTGGTCACTGATTCTGCAACTTTGGGGTGCTCGAGCTCTGATTCTTCCCTTTCCAGAGATGCTTTCACTTCCTCCACTTCCTGGACTGCATAATGGTTCTTCAGTTCAAGGGCTGGAGGAGTTGGACTGGTGATTCTGCAGGCCCTGGTGACTCGTTTCCAACCTTTGTCATTCTGTAGGCTCTCATCTTCTCCTCTGCTGGAGAACTTGGATGTTTCAAGAAGCATCTCATCAATGTACTTCTCACTGTCTTGAATGCTTCTCTGCCTCACCATCTCTTCTGAGTTCTTCCACTTGTTTCCTGAGAGATTCAGCATTCAGGCATTCTGCACATTGAACCAGTCCTTCAATTGGCATTGGGACCTCTGTCTGGATAGAGGCAGAAGCTGTAATGGGGGCAACAGCTTTGGTGATACGATTTTTCACAGCCATTTTTCAGTTGGTGGAACTAAGATACCTGTTGAAGCAAAAGAGAGTGACCTACCAAAGCACCAGCCAGTTTCCAGCTGTCCTTTCGGAGAAAAAGCAGTTAACCTCTTTTAAGTATATTTTAAATAGGCTGTTCCAAGTCCCTGTGTGTAGCTAACTGGGGAGGTGCCCTATAAAGCAAGACTGCTGACATGGGGTGGGTGGGGGTTGGGTGGGGTAGAGAGGGATCTAACACCTGGTGAGGTGTCAGTAGCTTCAAAGAGCTGAGAAAGATACTAAAATCAGTGTTTTAAGCCTACACCACTAAAGAAAATATTTCCCCTTTTGAACTAAAGCACCAAAAGAATTTAACTTTGTTTTAAAAATGAACCAAAATCCTTTTAAGAGTTCTCAGACAGAGAGCTAGTAATTAAAAAGCCACACATTCTTACCTTTGCTTGGAATGCAGAGCCCCTGTAAGGAATGCCTCAACGGTCCAAGGCTCTGAAGACTTTTATGCAGCCTTCTGCTTCTCTCAATTCTTTCACAGGCTAATCAGAGCCCCTGTTAGGAATGCCTTTATTGTTCCATTGTATCCCAAAGTTCTGTTAATTTTCAATTGCTTTGACCTTGTGAAAAGTGGTATGAAACAACACTAATACATACATAAATAATGCAGAGGTTTTGCAGTTCCCATGTGGTAATTTTGGCATTTAACACACGGTAACAACAAAAACCTACTGCACATCAGTACATAGACACCATAATGATCTGAAGATCTTACTCCAGTTTCCAGATACCACAGAATCCCTCATTGATTGGGGGGTCAAGGTTCTGCCTTGACTCCACTCCAAGCTCCACCTTAACTCTGGCCCTGCCTCCCCACGGTCTTCCCCTCCTGTTTTGCCTACGGATAGCCTATCTCCCGCATGCAGAAGAGAAGGGAATGGCTGTGATTGTGGCAGACTCGTGCTATCCCTGTGAGCAAGAGGGAAAGGCATAGCAAAGACTCCTGTCTGTTCTCAGGGATTCAATCTCCCACGGGCAGACAGCAGGAGTCTGCTGTGATTGCTCCCTTCTCTCTGCAGCTGGTGGGAAACCTTTGGTAGGGCCAGGGTCAGTGTGGCCCACCCTGTTCTGATGCCTCTGCCAGTTTCTAATGAAGTAGAATTCATACTGCAAATAGTGACCATCATATTAAGCTTAACAGAATATCCATATTAACTAAACTATCATGAAACCAAAGTCATGATACTTTAAGTCAAAGACATACAGGAGGACTTAGCAAAATGTCCAAATCATATCAGGTTATTAATTCTTTATAGGGTGTTGTTGTCTCTTTCAAATGATGTCCCTGGCAAGGAGGTGGGTTTGGAGATTTCCTCTATTTCTGAACAAATTAAAATGAATAACACTCTATCTAAACGATGTGGCAGTAACAATTTTGAAAATATACAGGATACACATCAGTTCAATATTCAGTAAAGTGTCTGGGGAAAAATGTTAAAAATCTAATCTAGATGTTTTAAGGTATTCCTCTTTTCAGTGGCACTATATCTGTGGAGACCCAAAAATGGACTGTCTCAATGTGTACCCGATTCTGCAACCGTAGGAGCTAGATGTTCCCATGGTTGCAGAATCAGGCACTTAGATGGCCTGGCATAGCTCCGATTCAGCGGCACATGTCATCATCCCTTCAGCCCGCCCTATTATTCTGCTGGTGTGCCGGTGCCATGGTGTTCCATCACCATGGCACCGGGACACCCAGCAGGAGTGCAGAAATGCTGCAATGGAAAAAAAAACCCTCTTCCACACCACCTGATTCTCGGTGCAGGCAGCCAGAGCTGGTATCGGGTGGCGGGGACACCCCTGCATCTGCCTGGACTGTTTTGTGGGGCTACCTGGCCTGATCCCCTTCGAGGTGGAATAAGTCCCACGTCTATCTCTCCCCCACTGGATGCACAGGACCATGACCAGAATAGACCCTGTACATCTGGGTGCTTCAGCCCGCCCACTCTCCACCTCCAGCCCTGCCTCTCCCACCCCATCCAGTGCTCCCTGCACAAAGCCGCTGTACATGTGGGGATCCGGCAGTTCTGGATACGGTCCCTGCGAATAGCGGGGGTTGTATGTCCAACCAGGATGTACATCCCTGCTATTTACAGGGCAGAATTTACCCTGTAGCTAATGCCATTGAATACACTTCTATAAGTTACACGCTGGAATATTGGGAAGAGCTGAATAGCAGGGCTTCTACATATAAAGCTATACACATATGGCCTTGAATATTGGTGCTATTCATATAGATATGAGGGTCATTTTAGAAGCCCTATTTGAAAAGACCACTTAGACATCGCAATAACATCCATGTCCCAAGAGCCATTTTAGAATGACACATTTACATATATCTGGTGCAATCACACCTACGTCACATAGGAGTGAACTGGAGGCCATGTCTGGGGCATTCTGAAAAAGATACACATGTGTGGTCAATTTTAGATTACCATCACAGGTTTAAATCTGCTGGCAGACATGTCTATGTCTATACCTGCCCTAGGGCAAGAATAGACATTTGAAAAGTGCTTGTTTCAGTCAGCTAACAGTACAGAGAATGAGAGAATAGTTTTTCCCAATAGTTTTTGCAAACTCAAAAAATCAAAGTGGTTGAATATTGAGGCCTTTTTGCCTACTGCTGTGCTGTTGCTCCCATCCTGGTGCTCCCCACCTGTGCACTGCCATCCTTCTTTTCTGCCCCTTGCTCACACACACCCCACCTCCCTCTGCTCACATGCATCCTCCACCTCCCCCTGCTTACACACATCCTCCTCCACCTCCCCTGCCCACAACCACTCACTCCTGCTGTATCCTGCCCACTCCCAGCCATACACACATCCACTGACAGCTCCACTCTGGCCCCTGCTTCCTTCTGCCACCAACCAGTACTAGGTGGTGTATCATGCAGTTCACCCACCTCAAGGAAGTCCATCTCCATGGCACACTCTGACTCCTCAGGGGAAACCACCCAGGTGGCCCACAGCTCACTGCCCTAAGCCCATGCTGTCTCGCTAGCATGGCACAGGGCTTGCCACAGTGTGGGGCCCTCCACTTCCCCCAGTGTGCTAAACCGCCCCTCCACCTCAGAGGAGCTGGGTACCACTGTGAGGGTCAGGGTGACCCCCTCTCCTCTCCACTCTCCCTTGAAGTGGGGAGCTGGATTACACAATGGGGCTGTCTGTGGTTGTGGTTATGGTGGCCTCAGTGGATTCTGTGCCTGGGCTTCTTGGAGTGTGGCCATGGTGCCTGCCTGCCCATGCCCACAGCTGCCCCTGCACCTCTCTTGCCATCTCCTCTGAACCCTCTTTGCCATCATCCTCCCCCTCCTCTTCCTCGGCCTCTGGTGCAGAATTGGGGGGGTCCTCCACCGGGATGGCTATAGGGGATAGAAAGTGCATACATCAGTGGCAGTACTTGGGGGTGCATGATGGACAAGTCAAAGCCACGTTATGGGATCTCTTCTGACATGCAGATAGCAGGGATAGACATCCCATTGGGACATCCATCCCTGCTATTTCCCCCTCTTGCCATTCCTGATGAATGCTTCCCCATACAGACAAGGAGTTTGTATGGGGAGGCATTGATGGGGGTGGAATAGGGCAGTGCAGAGGTGGAGTGGGGCAGCTGATGGGCTGTCCATGGACCAAGACATATGGGGCCACCTCTGTGGCTGGCCCTGTATGTTTGCGGCCAGCAGACTGGACAGGGGGTGTATCCTGTCCTGGATGTGGTCTACATCCCCCTGGACATCAGAGGTTGGGAGGGCCAGCCGGCACCAGATGGGTGGGGGTACAGGGGATTACCACCAGACTGCCCTGGCCATGGGGGCCTGATTGGGAATCAGGCTGCAGGGGCTGGGCACTCTAGTTGGCAGCCAGGCATCATGGCCCTTGACTGGGGCCACTGTGCCATGTTCCCGGCCACCATGGCATCATGGCTCCACCCAGGGGCCTGGCTGGCCTAGCCGGGCAGGGGCCAGTATGTGTGGGTCAATGGGACTCTGGGACATACAGGCCTGGACAAGCTTCTGATCCCTCAGGGGCTAGGCATGCCCTGCACAATCAGATTTGCATCTACCTCTGTGCATCCAGTTCCTGCCATATGCACAGTGGCCAGGTCACACAAAACAGAGTGTGGCTCTGTGTGTCTGCAGTCTCCCCTGCAGAGAGTGGTCTGGGTTACGCTGGGGCAGGTAGGGTATCATGACACCTATGCTCTCATGGTTCCTGCATACTCACCTTGCTTCCGCTTCAGCTGCCAGTGGATGTGGTTCTGCAGGTGGGGTCAGGTGCACTGGATTGCCCTGTAGTGCACATGGTATGCTTCTGTGTTCCTCATGATGCGAAAACATCTGTGGACACAAGCTGTGGTGTACTGCATGAATGTCTATGTTTCCTCCCTCGCAGGTGTCTCCCTGCCCCTGCCTGTGTGCTCTCCCTCCACCTGTGGATGCTAGAGCTGTATCCATTGTACTGCTACATTCAATGTGCTACCTCTCCCTGGACTGCAGCTGTCCCTGCACCCCCTAGCCTACTGTTTCACATGTGCCTGATGTGCATACTGGCGAAGACATAGAGTGGGGGCCACGGGAACAGTGGTACACTGCCCAGATGTGCTGCCTGACCTGTTTTTGTGTGACCTGCGCTTTCTGTGGTCCAGCTGGTGATGCCCATTGTGGCCTTTGGATGCTGTTCTCGGGCCTGTTGTTGCTACCTGTCACCTGCGCATGGTGCCATGGCTTCTGATGCATTGGGAACATTGTTGCATTGCACTACACCTTTCCTGTGCATGTATGTCTCTGCCTCCCTGTGCTGGGCCCATCAACACTGACAGTATGCATGTACACTTCCTGCCTCCTGCTGGGGTGTTACTCTGGCCCACTGGCCTGGCCACTGTCCTAGGTGATGGTATGTGGTCCCCGTCTGCTTGGCTTGCTTTGGGTGTGTTGCTACTGTGCCATCCTCATTTTCTCTTTTCTGGGTTTTCAAGGGTCCCTGTGGCTTTCTCAGGCCACTATCTACACATGGTTTAGGTGTGCTGCACTCATGACAGATGTGACCATCACTTCTGCACAGGAGTGTGTTGTGTTTGCACCTCCCATCTCTGCTTTACTGCTGCTGCTGTGCCGTTTTCCACAGGTCTGCATGCACCTGTCTTTGGTCACAGTAGGGTGTCAGGGCAATTGGGGGTTTGCAGCTGCTTTCTGGTCTGTGCTCTGTGCTCTTTCTGCCTTTTGCGCTGTGCCTGTGACTGGCCACTGCAGCCTGTCTGTTGGGGCTCTGGCATGCTGCTTTGGTCAGTGGCCTGGGTGCTGGGGGCTATGGGCTCCATTCCCACCTGCTCTGCTTGTTTTGTGCTGTCCCTTCACCTTGCCCTCCCTTGCCTGTGGCACTGTCCTGTTGCCATTCCAGCCTGTGCTGTACCATCTTCCATTTGCTCAATATGGCATGGCATGTTCTGGGGGTATTGCTACACTGTCACATCTCTCTGGGTTGGTTTCTGTGCTTCACAGTGTTCTTTCCTTGTGGTTTTTCCCATTCTCTGCCTCATGGTGGTATTTCCTCCTCAGCACTCCACATTCCATGGGGATATTGGTGTGTGTGTGTGTTTCTATGTTTCTCTATGGGGTCATCTCTCCCTGGTACCTGCTTCACCTACATATTCCTCTCTGAGGCACATTGTCTGTGTGCACTGTCTGGGTCCTCCTCACCGTCCCTTACTTTGCTTTGGTTCTGTTTCCCTAAATCTGTGCACTGTTCATGTTCCTCCCTACTGTTTGCATGTCTGCCAGCTTTCCCTACTTACTGCACTAGGGTGGTCCTGATGCGGTCTCAGCCCCTGCGTGCTGCAGCAAGGGCTGGCCTTCTCTGCCACATGGGGAGCAGGACTGCCTCCTGTTCCAGGACTAGTCTGCAGAGCAGGCGTGTCTCTGCCTCCGAAAAGTTTGGATGCAGTGTAGCCATTTTCCAACTTCTATTAGTGATCGCCTGAGGGGGGCATCATTCCATCCTGTTTTCTGTTGCACGTGGACCACAGTGCAGATCTGGACATTTTTGGCCATCCATGTGGACCTCAGTCCAAACGTATGGTACACGTCTTGTTTATATGTGTCTGCTGCCTGGATGCACATCACGTTTTGCATGTTTTTTCACATATATGTTCTGCCACGTACTCCGTGTTTGCGTTTATGTCTATTCTTGCACACCCGGCATACTGTCTTAGTTGTGCATGTTCACATCTTTTATATTTTTCCCGGATCTCGACATCCTCATTGGAATAGGCCTCTATTACTATGTTAATAGGCAGCTTCATGGCATGTCCCCAAGTCCTTATACTTTCTGAAAGAATAAATAATCGATTTGCATTTACCCATTCCACTCCACTCAGAATTTTATGTTTTATTTCTGTTTATTAACAACTTAAAGTCCACACTTTTAAATGAAATGCAAAGTTGTTTCCAACTCTGTGAGATGCTACTGACACGACAAAAGAGAGAAATCTGCACTTTGCAGATTTTTTGCTGCTCTGTGTTGCATAAAGTGCTTTCGGGATTAGTTTCTAGGCATTTTGCCTTAGCAGACTTGATAATGGAGTCTTGATGACTGCAGAAGTGGCTTTCTAAGTCCACTTATGATTTTAAAAACCTCGATCGTGAGCAGAGATAGAATGTCTAAAAATATAGCATCTACTGTGATCAAAAGCAATAAGGCAACTGCACTGAATAACTTTCTTTCTTCAGAAAACAAAGATCCTGAATTGTGCACAGCTGCAAAGCAGAAAAACAGTAGCAATGTTTATCTGCCTCCTCAGCAATTAGGTTATGATGGTAAATCTGTGTATTGGGGTGGGATTAATATACACGTTTTTGCTCTTACATTCCTCTGCTGTGGTTTGTTTCATGATCCACCAGTGAGGTATTTTTCCCATTCTGGCTCCTGTTTAGCAAAGGGTGCAAAGGTTTTACGGTTACTGCATGGTAGCTGCAAAACCTCTGTGTTGAGGCTGCTCCCAGCTTTTTGGGACGGGCTGTTGTGCAGTTAATACAGTTCAGATTTTATTATCGTTTGTTACCTGCACATGCAGTTCAGTTGGCTATACCTTTCGAGATGGTGTTAACTGCCCTGCATTTTCTGCAATGACCTCTCCCTTACCTTCAAAGCACAGTCCCTGCTCATTACGTGCCCCATTGCCAATTTCCATGTTGGCTATTTATTTATTTATTTATTTGAGGGTTTTTTTTTTATACCGCGCTCTTTAAAATCAGCTTGGTTTACAGTTAAAACAGATTTGTACAGTGGGGTGCGGCGGCGTCCGCACTGTATTTACAAAGAACAGGGATTATAACTTGGCTAACTGGGGAAACCATGTACAGGCTACTCAGTAACAGGTTACTCAGTTAAGTAACTATATACAGGTGCCACAGTCGGGCCAGTGGGGGGTGGGGGGGTGACATGGCTGCTTGGTGACTATTTACAACAAATTGTGTGCTATATACAAGATTGTGACTTATTTACAAATTGTGTGCCATATACAGTTGTATATTTAACTTAGGAATTAGCATACATTATAATGTATAATATTATAATGATAATTATCAGTCCATGGGCTGCATTAATTAAGGGTATGTATACTTAACTGCGTTAGGCTTTTGCAGCTAAAGATGGCTGTGAAAAACCGGTGTCAGCTGCAAAAGACGCACAGTAGGTACAGGGGGCTTTCTCAGCATCACCTCGGTAGATACAATGAAGGAAATGCTAGAATTGCAGGGCCCAAGCTCCGCAAAGCCTGCAGAAAGAGCAGCTACTGTGAGATGTGAACATCCGTGATAACTGCTCAAACTCAAAACACCCACTCTCCACCCACATCCTGTCTATTCGAGCAGCCAACACGCAAAATACAGACATCAGGGCAGTTTTCCACAATGTCTGTTTTTTTCCGCACTAGCTGTTTTCGTGGTGTGATGATCTCAGCACCACAAACTCAGCTCTCACCCTTTAGTAAACATACCTCTCAATATGCACCTAGTGTGTAGCAATTCTCTTGTTAAATAGCTAAAGCAGGTTAGTAAATAGGGCTTTCATGTTTAGTGAATCAGGCTCTGCGTTAATAAGCTGAAAATTGACACATTTTTCAGACATTTAGCCACATTATTCTTTTAGATAGGGGTGTGCGAATCTTTCTGAAATCGGCCCCACAAAATCTCTGAAATGTTTGACGAATTTCAGCAAATTTGGTCCGATAATTTGCACAACTGCCAGATTTGATGAATGTGTGCAGGAGAATGTGTCTGTGTGGGATGGATAAGTGTGAGGGGTGGATGTGCGCAATGAATGGGTATCTTTATGTGTCTGGGTATACCCAGGAGGGTGTGGTGCTGGGGGAATAGCTGAATGTAGGGGGATTTGAGCACACATGGCCACCTGCCAATGGTGGCCTCACCATATAGGATTAAGAGGGTTAGAAGCTTACCTAAAGCATCAAGGAACATCAATGGGATTTGAATGGCCTGGTTCCGTCTCACTGTTCTGACCACTAGGCTACTCTTCCACTCTGTATTGATCATAGATACCGGGGCGTAGCCAGCGAGTTCTCTTAGACTTCTACAGCTAGTACCATGATCTTTGCAGTTTACCGGGTCATGCCACGTCTTGGTAAATGGAACCAACATTTCAGCCATCATTCCCTGAAGAAAGCAACAGAATGATGGTTGAAACATTGGTTCCACTTACCAAGATGAGCAATCACCAGAAAATGTTTGAGAGTGTTTTTTGAGACGTAAGACATAGGAGAGAAAGGGGTCAATTTTCAGAGACCTGCTAAGTAGATCAGATAACTGGTTAAATTGATTATCTTTAGAATCATTTTCAAATGAATCTATTCAGTTAGATTTTCAGCTAGAAATGTATCTACATCTAGCTGATCAAATGTTGATCAGTTAGATTTAAAGCAAATATTTGTTCAGCTGGGATAATCCTTTTACAATTAGTTGATCAGTTGGTAAAAATTTAAAAAGAAGTTATACCCGTTGGAAACTGATCTCAGAGAGAAAGCCGAAATAATGAACAACTGATTTTTAAAATATTTTTAAATAAAGTAGTGTGGCTGTAAGTCAACTTTAAAGGTTAATAAATAAAAACACAAAATATATAAGGTGATAACTTATTATGGACTAACCTAATATATTTTGACTATATTTCAGGAGTTAAAAAACCTCATATTGTATTAAGTTAGTCCAATAAATTTTTTTCATCTCTATGATTGACCTTTGTATATTTTGCAATTTGGGTATTTTGTTTAGTGTCTTTTTAGGCATGTTTTGCAAAATCAAGAGTTCTTGATCTTGAGAATCAGTTCATCTGTCTCTTTCCCCATCCCTCTGTATGCACAGTATATGTGGATGTATGCATATGCATAAGGAAACAAACTGGAAACAAGCCTAGGGACAGAATCTGTCAGTCAACTAATTCATGATCCAGACTACGGAGGTTAGTGGTGAATGGAACTCACTTTGAAGAAAGGAGGGTGAGTACAGTAGTGGAGGGTCTCAGAGATCGGTCCTGGGATCACTACTGTTTAATATCTTTGAGGGTGATATTCTTGAAGGGTTAAAAGGGAATGTTTGCTTTTTTGCAGATGATACAACGATTTGCAATAGAGTGGACACTTCAGAGGGAGTAGACAACATGAGAAAAGATCTACAAAAATTAGAAGAATGGTCACTTGCTTGACAATTGAGTTTTAATGCAAAGGAGTGCACAGTGATGCAGTTGGGATTCAGAAGCCCAAAGGAGCTGTACACCATAGGGGATGAAAGACTGAGGTTTATGGACCAAGAGAGGGACCTTGCAGTGATAGTATCTGAGGATCTCAAGGTGGTGAAGCAGTGCGACGAGGCAGTGGCCATGTATGCTCAAATATCCCCTCTGCATTCAGCTATTCTCCCAAGAACACCACCACTACACCCTCCTGGGTATATCCAAACACATACAGATACCTATTTGCTCACAGACACATACCCATTCTCCTGCACACAGGGTTGGCCCCAGATTTGGCTGAAGGTGCTGGTGCCCTAGGCAAATCTTAATCCTTACACCCCCTTGGTTGTCAAAATCTATTGTTTAGCTTTGAATGCCCTACTCTTTTCCACTCCCCAGAAGTTGCTACCTAGGTGACCGCCTAATGGTTGGGCCGGCGCTGCCTGCACACATACATGTCCTTGCACACAACTATACTTTTGCATAGATATACCCAGACATACAACACATTCCTTTCCCCATAAACATCTACATCCTCCCCGTTAACACCAATGCTGTATACAGATCCTATCAGACACAGATGCATTGCAGGGTACAATTCAAAAGCACTTATCTGGATAACATCACCTGGTAAGTGCTGTTGGTTGGGGCTATCCAGTGTTATTCAGCAGCACTATCCAGATAAGCAGTGCTGAGTTCCTGGCAGACTGCCTTGGTGCTATCCAATTAGCGATGGGATGGTCCATGGGCGGAGCAAGAGTAGAGCGGTGAAGTATTTGGATACTGGCATGATTCAGTCCATTATGTGGATGTATGGATAATTTAGGACAGCAAAAAGGCGGAACTACCTTTATCTTGAGAGCATTGATCACTCTATCAGGATATTTAGCTCCTGCTGCTATCCTGATATTGGCTTTGAATATCTGGATTATTTTTGGCTACTTCAGCATTTCAAGAAAAAGTCAATGGTGGGCTTTTATTGGGGATGAAACTACACGGTTTTGGTGTTCTAGGTCAGTGATTACCAACCTGAGGTATGCATACCCCCAGGGGACGAACCAGGACATTTAGGGGTAAGTGAATAAAATTGAATAATGGAGGAAAAAGGCACATATGTCAACAGTGTAAGACAAGATACAAGTCAAAAGTTGTGAAATTACTTGAACGTTAACGAGTGGCGGAGCGAGTTTTCTTCATTATTTAACCTCAAGAAAAGACCTGTTCTCTCGCTTTATTGTTTTGGCAAATGGTGGGGATTCTCTCCCTAAACAATTGGCTCAGCTTTCACTCTTTTCTGCTTCATGAGCATTCAAGTGCTGTTGTGCCAGTACCGGTGTATATATAAGCAGGTACCTCAGTGAGTCCTGTGAACAGTGTTCAATGAATGAGTTCTTCTGGGTCTTCTCTACGTCTCTTCTATTTGTCATCATTTTAAGTTTAAAATTAATTTTTCAATTTGTGTATTATCAGATATGGATCAGTGGTTGAAAACTGGCACAGTAAAAAAAACTGAAACATAATGGACCCGATTCAGTCCTGGACGTCCCAGCCCTCTGTGCATCCGGTCGGAACCGGACACCTAGAGTTAGTCGGGATTCTGATCCCACGGGGCACGTCTAGCCCCATGGGATCAGAATCACGTCCTGTACATGCAGACTGGAACCCTGATTCAGGTCAGCCTGCACTTACAGGCCTTGTCCGGATAATTCAGTCAAGGCTTTACAATGGAACCGCGGTGTCATGGAGTCCAGTTGTCATGGCACCATGGCTCCATTCAAAAGCTGTGATCCCTGGCCGCCGGACCAAAAAGGTTCATTCCCCGCAGCCCGACCTCCAATCTGTCCTCAGAAGGCCAGGGTCGGGCTGAGGGTAATTTCCTCTGCCCTCTCCCACTGTTTTGGAGCCCCCGGCCTGCCCGATCCACCTGACTAGGGGAACTTATTTCACCTCAGAGGAGGAATAAGTTCCTCGTTTAGCCGCCGGCCCTGGATGTACAGGGCCGACATTGGAATCGGCCCTGTACGTCTGGGACCTCTGCCCGCCCACTGCCCGTCCTAACTCCTCCCCCGCAATCCCTCTTTCTTGCCCCTGTCTAACCTCCCCATATAACGGGGTCGTGCCTCAGAATGACCCTGAATGTGAATATTGACCAATTGCCAAATATTTCTCAGGATGAGTCTAACATTTTAGTCCAAAACAGTGAGAAGGCACAGTCTTCAGTTCTTTGAACAGGTACAAAGGGAAAATTCTGTGATTAATACATAGCAACATAGCAACATAGTATATGACGGCAGATAAAGACCAGTATGGTCCATCTACTCTGCCCAGCAAGGCGACAAGAGTAGGTGTACTTGCCGCTCTGTGCATGTCACCTCTCCCCATGCCTTTGTTTAGGGGTGTACTCACCGCCCATTGTAGATCACCCCTATTTGTTCAGATATAAGAGATAGTTATGCTTATTTTGATTTTATCCTGTTGCTATAAAGGGATCCACTATGTCTGTCCCATGTCATTTTGAATTCTGTCACTGTGTTTGCTCACACCACTTCTATCGGAAGGTCATTCCAAGCATCCACCACCCTTTATAGAGGGAGGGGGGGGGCCCATGCCCAACCTAACACCCCTCAAGGGCCCCATGGGGTCCTCCTATTCCTCTTTGGCCCACCAGTGCTATAATCTATGGGAAAGAGCTCTGGGAACATGGCAAATGCTGACTCCAGGAGACAAGGGTTTACCCACACTCTGAGCACTATTGGGCCTTATTTAAACTTAGTCACAATGACCACAGCACTGTAGTGTGGATCCGAAGAGTAAGGCTTATCTGCACTGTTGTACCAGTCCACACTCTGCCACATGAAGTATGGATTTTCATATATAGGAGATGAGGACTGTCCTAAGCCCCAGTGAATAGTGTGTGGGGAAGTATTCCAATGGTAGCATGAAGCCTTCTTTACTCTTCTGGCATTTACAAACAAAACATGACAGCTATACAAACAAGGAATGCAGTTTATTTCACTGCCTAGCGAAACATCAGAATATGACATTATTCATGTCATCAGCTAACAAAGATAACGAAAATGCGCTTGAAGCCTCTTATTGTATTAGTTATCGTATTGCCAGATGTGCTAAGAATCATGCTATAGCTGAGATTTCATTTCTCCTTGTGTAAAAGATGATTTTCTTCAACTTCATTGCCTTTCAAATACCTCGCAATAACAAGCAAAACATCAAAATAAACAACATCTGTGCTTTTGTCAACTTGAAAAGCAAAGAATTTACTATTTTTAATTCTACTTATTACCGTCTCCTCAACATTGTCAGACATATCCTGAATACTTCAAGATATTGTATTGTTCGAAAGAGGGATAGTGTTCATTTTCCTCACATGTTCTTCTCCAATCATACACAGAACGACTTTTGCTTTGTCATCCTCTGTCAGAGCGCACAAGAGGTGAGGATATATTTAATACTATTGATTGTTATTTCAAAGAAAAGGACATTAATTGGTCTAATTGTTGTGGGCTATGCGCTGAAGGGGGCAAATCTATGACAGGTTTTTACTCCAGTCTTCACGGTCATGTCATGACGGTAGCCCCCCAATTTAACCTGGAGTCACTGCTGCATCCACAGGCAAAGCCTAGCATCTAAGCACCTCCCTGGTGAATTACAAATCATTCTTGATGAAGCTGCTAAGCTGGTTAATTTTAAAACGTCAAAGTCCACAAACTCGAGGATTTTCAAAGCACTATGTGAAGAAATAATGAGTCTTCATTCTGCTCCTTCATACAGAAGTAAGGTGGCTCTCTTGTGGTAAAGTCCTTACCCGGCTGTTCGAACTTAGATATGAGATCCAGATTTTTATTTGAAGGCCATCCTTTCCAACTTGCTTCCAAGTTATACAACTGTTTCATTGGCTTCAGACTCTTGCATACTTATCAGATATTTTTCTACAAATAAACAATCTAAAATTGGCACTTCAGAATAGTTCAATAACGATCTTCAAAGTTTCAGACAAAATTGAATCTATGATTAAAAAATTAGATGTTTGGAGGTCATGTATTGAAAAAGGCCAACCTGAGTTATTTGAAAATTTACACAATTTCCTATCTGAGAACAAGCTACAACTCTCCAAAGAAATGAGTGAGAAAATAACTGAACACTTCGCTTGAAAGGGCTAAAATCATCTTTCGAGAAGTATTTCTCAAAACCCGGAGAAGAGAACAATTGGATTGCAAATCCCTTTGAAGAAGAATACTTTCAAGCTACCAGATTATCAATCAAGGAAAAAGAGAAGTTGATTGAACGTTCAACAGATATTACCTTAAAAGCTGAATTCAAAGAAAAATTCCTTATTAACTTTTGGGTAGACCTCAGCAGAAAATATGAACAGCTTTCTGACAAGGCGCTTAACTTTCTGTTGCCATTTACAAATACGGAGCTGGTGGAGAGGGCTTTCTCTTCCTATAATTTTATAAAAAATAAATACTGTAGTAAGCTGAATACAGTTCCAGATTTAAGACTGTACCTTACAACAGCTGAACCTGATTTCAAAAAACTATGTGCCTCAAAACAAGCTCAAGGATCACACTGAACATTTGTTCTGTTTAAGATATTTGTTATGTGTTTTATAAATATGATTTAAAAACATTTTGCTAATATGAGGGGTACAATTTATGGATATGGGCTGCCATGGAACTCCTCTAGGAGATCATCTAATCTACTAAATAGAATAACCAACTCTGATTGTTCTAGTCTCTAGCCTTGAAGCACTAATTTAATAGTCTGTAATATATTTAAACAGTAAATGCATAAACGAGACGTGGTTATCAAGTGAAGAAGAAGGAAATATCACATCCAAAGGCTAGGGCAGACCAAATGTCAAGGTCATTTCAAATTAAGACATGAACTGGTCTACTATATTTCTCTTGTAGAAGCTTTAAGAGCAGCAAAGTACCACTTTATCAGAAACTTTGTGGAGAGATACAGGACTGGAACTGTGATCACATCAAAATAGTGGGATGGCATTTTCTTCTACAACGAGTAGGTTTTTTTGTTTGCAGCACTGAGCAAACTGGACAAATGGTTGGAGCAGAGGGCTGAGGAAATCTTTGGCTAATGGTAACAATATAAAAAGAAAAATTGAGT
The DNA here is from genome assembly GCA_033557465.1 of Ichthyophis bannanicus. Taxonomy (NCBI): domain Eukaryota; kingdom Metazoa; phylum Chordata; class Amphibia; order Gymnophiona; family Ichthyophiidae; genus Ichthyophis; species Ichthyophis bannanicus. The sequence goes on along the minus strand of CM066033.1, from coordinate 586,674,027 downwards.
GACAATGGCAGAGCAAGAAACCTTCAAGAGAATGGGTCTCTCTTTATCAATAGGATTATGTTTGAAAAGATCCAGGGGAGAAAAAGAATTACTGTACCTACCTGAAATGTTCCATTCCATAGAGTCTTTGTATTTTTGATTTGCTTTTACCACTGATCGCATGAGTAGGTTGGACAGTATAAGTGGATTGACCTTGTCAATGATCATATGATGCTGCCTTTGTGGTTCTTTTGTCACCACTTTGAAGCTGTCATAGCTAATCATTAAAATATAACTTACTCTAACAAAACTTTTGCTTCTTTATAAAGTGCACAGTTAGGAGAAAAACTGTAAGAAATGAAAATTCTTCAGTGCACTATGATAGGAATGAACATGATAAAGCCTAAAAACAAGAGTGTTTCTAAGGCATATCAAACTGAACTGCAAATATAGTTTCCGTATATGGCTCGCATCAGTTTCTTCTAGGCCCTCATTCACAAGGTTAGCCAACCTTGTGGAAGCCAAAATGAAGAGGCATAGGAACAAAGGCACGTGGAGTATAATTTTATAAAGGGGCACCTAGCTTAAACTTGTTTTCAGACACCAGCTGCTTGTCTTTATAAAATACTATCCCAAAGATGACCATATACCCAATTTTCTAAAATGACTCCTGGGACATCTTCAGGATTTACATGTCTACATACCGATTTTTAGATGTTGAACTCATGAATAGGGCTTTTAAAAAGACCCCCATAGATACTTCAGATACACAGATAAGTACTAGTCTGGTTAAGTATTATTAACTCTTCTCCTGTCCACTTTGAGCAGGGTTAAAATTCACTAATGCCATAGGTGCTAATTTTTAAAAATAATTGGGAATACTAAACCCATCACAAATTGCTCCTCCCTGGATATAGTTAAGAAATTTGCTCAATATTTGGGATGTAGAAGCGTCATACTTGTTTAATTTGCTTGCCTTCAAAAAACTCACTTGTTTGGGTAGGCTTTTGACCTTTGGCTGGCCCTGAAGGGCTATAAGTAAGTAATTAACTAACTAACCAATAATGAGCTTGGCACAGACACTACTACTGCTTGGCCATGTCCTGCTGCCATTGCAACATGTTACATTTTCCGTGACATTGTTTGTGTCCTCTCCTCTCCTCTCCTCAACCTTTCTGTGTGTTTTCTCCTTTCCTGTACTATGATGGCATTCTTCTCTATATCTGCTTTTAAAATGGGTCTGTGAACCACTCTGTATGTCCCCACAAAGGGTGCTATATCAAGAATGAATATACGATAAGCAATCACGAGAGAAGCTGGATTGCAAGACAATGAACATGGATTCAAAATCAGAGAAAGAAATATCAACAACCTCTGATATGTCAATGACACCACACTTATAGCGAACAGTGAGGACCATTTAGTGGCCCTCCTAAACAAAATCAAAAAAGAAAGTAGAAGAATGATATTGCAACTAAATCTAAAGAAGACAGACGTGCTAACAACAGATCTAACAACCAGTTTCAGAACTGATAATGAAGACATCAAAGTGGTGGACAGTTTCTGTCTCCTGGGAACAATGATCAACGAGCAGGGCTCTAGAAGTTGAGAAACATGACACAGACTAGCATTTGGCAGAGCTGCAATGAAAGGATTGGCAAAAGATAAAGATTCAAATTATTCTGAGCATGTTTTTTTCTGTAGCACTATATGGATGTGAAAGCTGGACTTTGAAGAATCAGGATAGGAGAAACATCAATGCATTTGAATAGCAGTGTTGGCAGCATCTTTTATGTATATCATGGATAGCAAAGAAGTCAAACAAATGGATTCTAAACCAAATTAAACCTGTGCTTTCACTTGAAGCTCAGATGACCAGATTGAAATTATTATATTTCGGACACATTATGAGATGATGAGACTCACTGGAGAAATCAGTTGTGTTTGGAAAGGTTGAAGGCAGATGCTAAGCATAGTTTACAGCAAGATGGATCAACAATATCACAGCAATTATGACAGCAACTATGAATGCATTTGTGAGCAGCCTTCAGATGCAACAGAAGATAGAAAGTTTTTAGACAGTCTAACCATATGGTTGACAGGGGTCAACAGCAATTAATTATCATCATGACACGCACTCCGGGCTGGCACCTAAGACTGCTACAATCTCCTTTGGGTTGTAGGTAAAGGCCTTGTTGGAGGCAGGAGAGAGGGAGATGGACCTACCCTTCACATTGACCTGGTGCGTCAGGGATCCTGATTGAATGACCATTGAAACGTTTCCCCTTTCATTACCATCAATGAGCCAGGGAGGGGAGGGAATTATGGAGAAAATGAACAACAATTAGAAATACTGTATGCACTATACTCATGACAATCCTTAAAAGACACAGTGGAGGAACTTGCTCCTTGTTTCCTAATCTGAAATGTATTTATTTAAAAATATTTACATTAATCATTATCCTAGGTGGAGTACAATAAACATAGGAAAAAAAACATAAGGACATAAAATAAACAAAAAACCCTAGAAAAATATAAAACACAAACAATTCAAGTTAAAAGACAGACAAACAGCATCGACCCTGAAATTCTTAGCTAATATAAAGCCCCTTCAATCTCTTTTTAAAAGTAAGAATATCATTCAATAACCTCAACTCAGTGGGTAATGAATTCCACAATAAGGGCCTGTGATGGGGTATATAGGAAGGGGATTATCAGCAGAACACCTTAAAAGAATCTAAACTCACAGCTCAGGGCTAGCATGGTCTGACTTAGGTAGAGGGATTAAGAAGTCAGCTGTGAGGACAAGAGAGGAGAGAAGCCCGTGGAGACAGAAAACTCTTTACAAGTAGAGCTGGGAAAGGAGTTCAGCTGTAAGATAGGCGGTTTAGGAACTGAGAACCATATTCTTAACTACCGAAGCCCAAGTAACTGCCTGGACTTTGAACTGAACTAAATTCTGCCTGATTTGTGGGCCGGGGGAAGGGCACCGAGAACCCAGTCTATGAAGGCAACAGGCTGGGGAGTGAATGCAATGTAAGCTGAAGGACAATAAAAGTAGTTTTGTTTGGCCCTGCACAGTTGTTGGTGTGATATTTTATGAGCCCTTTCCACTGCACACCTTGCCATATCACATGTGGTGGCAGTTTGGGGATTTCCTCTAACCACTTGACAGAGGGAAAATCCACATCCCTCCAAGGCTGTGTCTCTCTGCAGCAGGGCAGGATTTTTTTTTTGTATGGGTTAAGAGGGTTAGCCTTACCCTAGCTAGGGAGCTAGAAGAAAAGTCTAGTCAGTGCAAGACAGGCAGTGTTTTGTTTGGCCACTAGAGGCCACTAAAAGTTTGTTGGAACTGGAATACTGCAGAGCTAGCTCAGCTGCAGAAGAGTGAGCTGTGGTTGTGTTTTGCAAGAGAGCAGCGACAAGCCAGAATGGAGGGACTCCTCCAGATGCTGTTAGAAGGGCAAAAGTAACAACAATGTTATCAGCAGTTACATAACCTTGTTGAGGTGCAGGGGGAGCTACAGAGGACTTCCCTGGTTCAGTTGACCCAGGCCCTACAGATACCACAACTCCACCTTACAGTGCAAGCGCTAATTAAAATAACGCATGAACCTGATCGCTTTTTTGTGAACTTTGAGTGAACCATCCGCATGCCAGGTGGCTGGAGGCAACATGGACTACTTATTTGGGGAATCTGCTAATGGGTAGCAGTCAGGCTGCATTCCAGGATGACAACCCAGATGGGTGAGCTACAACGCAGCTGTTAAAGCTGCCACATTGGAATGGGTCAGCTATACACCAGAGGCCCACCGCTAGCACTTCAGAAAGGGAGGATTCCAGATAGAAGAGAGCCCAATATCAACAGATACTAGCAACCCCCCCCCCCCAAAAAAAAAGGCACACAAATATCAAAAATCAAAAAGACAAAAACAAAAGACGTGAGATACCCCAATGAAAGACAGGCCAATCTGGGAAAAAGAATATAAGTATAGTAGAGGAAAAAAGACCTCAGCAGCCCCCAACCTACAAATGGGAGGACTCGAGTCTCACACAGGACAACAATGCCACAATAGTGTAAAGACTCAGCTTACATCAACGGTCAAAGAAAAAACCTCTACAAAAATTCCAGACTGATGCTGCCTAACACAGGTATAGATTATGCACAGCGTTGTGCCCAGCATGGTGTAACACTCCAATGCAGTGTAAAACAACTGAAACTGGAACTTATCTGCTGCTCCAATCTGCTGCTCCAATCAACACAAGATGAATCGAAAAGCTCAGTTGTCAAACGGCAGGAACAAACAATGAAGTAGGAGCCCCGACATCAGATATTTTGCCTCACGGCTTCCTCAGGGAGCTCCAAAGCTTATGCCGAGCCTGCAAGCAGATCCGGACAACGCTGACAGTGATAGCTTTCCACTGGTGCTCTTCTTTACCCTGAAGTAGGGACAGATGTGCTTAGCATGCCGCGAGAAGGCTTAAGGGGCGCATTTCAGATGTTTGCCATTGCCTGCCACCACTGAGAGAAGAAAAAGTGGTGACGGCAGGCAACGGCAGACAGCTGAAATGTGCCCCTTAAGCCTTTGCGCCCTGTGCGGCCGCATCGCTCGCACAGGGCTAGGTAAGGTCCTGCCTCCACTTAACTCTATCAAAGGCCTTCTCAAAGTCTAAAGCAAGGACAGCTGACTCTTCAGGGTGATTGGCTAGGTAATTAACAATATTCAAGACCTTCCTAATACTATAAGATGTGGGCCTGAACTTTATGAATTAGCATTGGAATATACCGATTTAGGGGCCCTTTTACTAAAGGGTTGCCCTTACTGAGTGATTGGAGGGAAGAGTGGCCTAGTGGTTGGGGCAAGTTACCCCAGACCAGAAGGTCAGGGGTTCAAATCCCACTAGAAGACAGCGACCTTGGGCCAGAAGGACTCAGGTTTCTAGTCCCACAGGTGCTCCTTGTGGTCTTGGGCAAGCCACTTAACCCTCCTTTGCCCATGTTCCCTGTAAGCATTAGTGTATGTGTCTCATATCCCCTCGTGTTAAATGTATCCCCAATTGTGTTGTGACCACTTTGATTGAAGGATAAGGTGGTATGCAAAGCTGTCTAAATAAATAAATTACCAGCAAATCTAATGTGCAGTATGTACAGCTGTCATGTGCTACCTGTCAAGGGCATTCCCAGCAGTTAGCATGCAATCTAGCACTGGAATGAGAACTCAAGCTAACTGCCACTGAGCAATCAGCAATTGCTCTTACACTAGCAGCAATGTGCTCTCTGTGCTCACACTCTGCCCCAACCTGACCATTTTCTCCTCTAATGCACAATGGCCACTTATCATGCATTTCACTGTGTAATACAATTTTTGTTCCTGGGTAGTAACTGAAAAATGATTCTTATTCTCATTAAACTTTGCTTTTGTGAACAGGAGATTGATATTTGTGAAACTGACATATTCCCATTGTTGAAACAGGCTTACTTGTGCCTTTTTGTTCACATAAAATAAAAAAACACAACATATAATATATTTAAGTTATTCAGGAAAGACCATAAAACATTTAGAAGTGAGTAGATTTTCAACATTTACGATTATATTGTAAATCACTTTCATGAATAAGCCCCCAGATGTAGTCTTCTATCATGCTCTTCTTGGTAGCGGTGTTCAGATTCCAGTATATCCTGGTGGAAACACTCGCCTTGCTCCTCTGAGTACGCTCACATGTTCTCCTTGAATTTATCAAGATGAGCATCAATGATATGGACTTTGAGAGACATCCTGCAGCCCATTTTGCTGTAATTCTTAACAAGAGTCTCAACCAGCTCTACATAGTTTTGGGCCTTGTGATTTCCCAAAAAGCCACAAACCACTGCAAAAAAGCTGTTCCAAGCTGCTTTCTCCTTCCTAGTAAGCAGCTTGGGAGATTCCATGCACTCAAGAATCTTTTTTATTTGTGGTTCAACAAAGGCACCATCTTTGACCTTTGCCTTAGACAGTTTAGAGAAGAAATCTTGAAGGTACTTGAAGGACTCTTTCTCTAGAGTTGTGACAAATTGTTTCATAAGTCCCAATTTGATGTGCAGTGGTGGCATCAGCACCTTCTGTGGTTCCACCAGTGGCTCCCACTTCACGTTCTGTGTCCCAACAGAAAATTCAGTTCACTGTGGCCAGTCCCGCCTGTGGTAGTGCACCACAGTATTCCTACTATCCCAAAGACAAAGATAGCAGGGAAACTTGGTAAAACCACTTTGGAGACCCATCAGAAATGCCACAATTTTAAAGTTTCCGATAACCTCCCAGCCATACTCAGCATACTTCAAGGCTTCTAACAAGGTCTTGATGCTGCTGTAATCTTCTTTGAGGCTCACTGAGTGAGCTAGGGGAAGAGACGGGTAGTTGTTCCCGTTATTTAGCAGCATGGCTTTGAGGCTCCTAGAAGAGCTGTCAATGAACAGGCGCCACTCCTTTGGGTTACATGAAATTCTGATAGTTTTGAACAGACTGGTCACATTGTGGCAAAAGCAGAGCCCAACTTGACTAGTGAAGAAACTAGAAAAAGTGTGGTGATGCTTCATCTGACCTGTGACTTGCACACTTTCATCCAACAAGTTCCACTTCTTGAACCTGGACTTCAAAAACTCTGCATTGGACTTGGTGAAACCAAGATCACTGACCAAGTCATTGATGTCGTTTTGGTTCTGGTAGTAAGGGTTTCTTTCCTTAGGATCACCTCTGATATTGTAATCTAGATCTGCAACATCTTCTTTGTTTTGTGAATTGCTGCTTTCTTCTGAAGACAGCTGCTTTCTCTGTGGAGGAGTGGGTATAGGGAGCTCTGGGCAGTGTGGCACCAGGACAATGGATGAAAGAATGCTCAGATACATGACAGAAGGAACATTCTCGCCAGTCTGATGTTTGGAAAGATCCACCATGCAGAAGTAGCAATTGCTCAAGTGACCAGTGGGTTCCCGCCAAATTCTTGGGATAGCGAATTTCATGACTCTCTTTCCCCTCTGTACCATCCTGCCAAAGAAAAAATAAAAATGTGAAAATAAAAAATGATGTTATATATATATATATATATATATAAAATTGCATCATTATGATGATAAAATTAATTTGAATTAATGACGCTCAGCAACAATAAAGATTTTTTAACAAAATGACACATCTTATTTTCCAGAATTTTTTTGCAGTGCTTGTGAGGGAAATGAAGCTCCCAGGGTTTGTCCTGATCCCCAGCAGGCACACCAAACATGCCTTGTAAGCTTCATACATCTTGGCAGATGCTTCCACGGAGTACTTTTTTGCTCTTGTCTTGATAAAATCACCACAGACATAGCAAAATGCATCTGCCGATGCTTACAGCCTCTTGATGCCATGTCAGTCCACTTAATGTTTATGTTTATGTTTATTTACTTGATTAACCACCCTTCTAAATTAATCAGAGCAGTGTACAATATACAAATTAACAGAGTGAGGCACTAGGCCAGAAAATTGAAAGGAAATTACAATATTTCAAAGGACAGAAGAGAGAGACTGGGAAAGAGAAAAGGTATAGACCAGGAGAAGGAGTTCACACAAAGGGGGTGGGAAGGTTGAAGGCAAGGGAGAAGAGATGAGTCTTTAAGTCACGTTTGAAAGAAGGATGATGGGGTTCCAAACGGAGGTAGGTAGGAAGGGAATTCCAGAGGGCAGGGCCAATAAAGAAGAAAGCAGAGGAACGAGTGGACTGGAGATGGGCATGGGTGGGAGGGGGAAGTGTGAGGCGGTTAAGATGAAAGGAGCGGGGAGTGTGCCTGGGCATGTGGAAGTGGATGAGGTCTGCCAGGTATTGCGGGGTGTTGGTGTGAAGGGCTCTATGAACGAGAGTGAGTAGTTTGTACTGGGCACGAAAAGCAACGGGTAACCAGTGAAGATGAAGAAGGAGAGGAGTGATATGGTCATGTGGGGAAGAGTGAGTGACTAGATGAGCAGCGGTGTTTTGGATCCTCTGGAGGCGGTGGAGTTGGGATTTAGAAAGACCAACAAGGACAGAGTTAGAGAAGTCAACGCGAGACATAACAAGTGATAAGAGTAAAGTTGTAAGGGCGAATGGGGAGAGGAAAGGGCGAATTGAACGGATCTGACGGAGGAAGAAGAAGGAAGTCTTAGTGATATGAGAGACATGAGCATGGAAGGAAAGATCAGAGTCAAAGAGCACACCTAAGTAACGGAAGGTGGACACAAGAGATATAGGAGTACCAGAGAGAGATGGAGCCAGAGAAGGGGAGGGATTGCCATGCGGAAACCAGATTGCGGCAGTTTTGGTGAGGTTGAGGTGAAGACAGTTTAGGGTCAGCCAGTCAGCAACAATAGATAGGCATGAGTTGAGTGGAGTAAGATCAGGGCAGGAGGGGGATGTATGATGAAGAAGAAGAATATCGTCCGCGTAGTAGAAAGCAGAAATCCCAGATTGCTGAATTAACAGAGTGAGTGGAGCTAGGAAAATATTGAAGAGGAGAGGGGCCAGGACAGAGCCTTGGGGGACCCCACAGGAGAGAGGGAATGGGTCAGAAGGGGGAATAGAGTGGGAGGAAGAAAGGACTGCACAAGAACGGGAAGAGAGAAAGGAGTGGAACCACCGATGAACCGTGCTGCAAAGACCGGCTTCACGTAGACGAAGTAGAAGAAGGGAGTGATCAACCAGGTTAAGAAGCTAGAATGAAAATAAACTGGTGAGTTTAAGACATGTGTTGTTGTTGCTCACTCCTAGGTTTCCAGTCGATAAGGAGGCTGCTGAATGACTGCTCACTCCGTGCAAATCCATTGTTTATATAGGCGCAAGGCGGAAGTGATGTTATAACGGTCACCAAAAGGCTTTTATTAAAAGTTCTCAAAAGTTATACAAAGTTCCAAAAGTTTTGCAAAGTTCTGGAAAGCTCTAGAAAGTTCTAGAATTTTCCAAAAGGCACTCCAAGATTACTTTGAACTAAATCTATCTAGAATGTCCCACAAAATAGGTAATTTTCAAAAGTATCACTCTCCTGGTTCCAAAAGCAATTTTTGTGGGCCTTAATTGCCATTTCCTATGGTTTTGAGAATAAGATATCAGAAAATAACACTTATTACACAGGAATAAGGAAAAAGTAAAAATTTGTTACACAGTGTTAGTGGTAGTAGCTGGCATGCATTTGCATTAGCATTCTTGGCTGCCAGTTACTGCACATTAAAACATGCATTAACTGGCTAGCAGTTTTAGTAAAAGAGCCCCTTAATCTTCTAGCATAATTTTTAAGACTCTAGCATTGGTGTTTAAGAGGGTTATAGGTCTATATGAATTAGATAATTATGGTGTTTTCCCACTTCTTATATAAGATGGTTATATTAGCTTACTGGAATAAGGGAGGCATAATCTCCTTCCTCTAATACACTATTTAGCACTTTCATCAATATTGGTGCAATTCTATTAGTTAATATTTTGTAAAATTCTAGATGCCTTTCCCTGAGGCATCAAACAGATAGCCTCCTGAATTTCTAAACTGTAATGGGAACTTCCAAGTTTCACGCTCAACCTCTTATGCAATGTTTTATCAAAAAAACAAACCCCACTTATCTGTTTGTCTAGGCAATTTAATTCCAACGAATAGAATTTTTGATAATACATCACAAGGTGATGTGCTAGTTCTTTGGTTTTACAGTAGATCTCCTCCTTCTTCCTTGAGTTTCTGTTATCATATCCTGCTTAACCCTTTGCTTAAGTTGGTAAGCCAACAGCTTCTGTATCCCCCCAAGTGTAATTTCTTTAGATGGCTTTTTCATAAATATATTTGACTTCCTGTCATTTGGGCATTAATTGCTCTCCTTTAAAGCAAGGGCTTGTGAGTTGTCTCCTCCAATGAGAACTCGTATGTGTTGCTTCCATTCTTTTTAATTTTGCTTTAACCTGGTCAGTTTCTCATCTTCTTTGTTTTTGCTCCAAACTCTAAACTTCTCTCACATCATAGCTTTTAATGCATCCCAAGTATATTCTAACCCCATTATCATTTATCATCATATATTACTTCAATAGCTCCTTCACCCCTTTTTGCAAAGTGAGAGCCTATAAAAACTAGGTTGTTTGTTTTATAGGTCCTCTTCCATCATTCACCTACTGCATCCCCTGTAATAGTGATACATAAGGGGAAGTGATTATAATTGGTTATCTGGCCTATGGAACAATCTCTGATCTTCCGGAGCATTTCTGCACTTATTAAAAACAAAAATCAAATCAATTCTGGAGTAACTGTTGTGCACTACTGAATAACAGGTGCTTCCTAATTCTCCAGATATCCAGTTGAGAAAAATCTTCTATTCTGCTACATTTTCTCCAGTTGGGGAAACTGCTAGGTACGTATGACCTAGATTGGCCACAGTTGGAAACAGGATACTGGGCTTGATGGACCTTGGTCTGACCCAGTATGGCATATCTTATGTTCTTATGTTCTCCTCTCCTTTTCCATGTCCCTTCCCCTTCCTGTCCTATCAAGTTCGTCATTTATCATCAAATTCAAATTCCACCCAAGCAGCCCCTGCAATGTGGGAGGGGGCGGTCAGGAAATGGGTTCACAAAGCATCGCAGCAACTTGCTTTGATTTGTTTGCCCTGCTGCCTGCATTCAAGGCCCAGTGGCTGAAGTCTTGCGATGACAATCGCTCCATGAGACTTTGGCCTGGGAGGAACACCCAGCGGGCCTGGAGCAGAGGTAATGTGGCAAACAAATTAAAGTAAGTCTGCCATGCTGTGTGGGGGAGGGGGTGCTACAATTGAGGGGGCCTCAGCAAAATTTTGCTTGGGGGCCTCTCATTAGGACTTTTGCCACTATGAAACACCCCGCAATTATCAAAGGCAGTTGAGTCCACCCCACAATTATTTGCAGTGCTGATCAAATGAAACTAATTTGTCCTGTATTTGCACTTTAGAAGCAACCACTCTCGCCTTCTTGCCTTGCCAGGTTTTCAGCACTTTGCACAGCATATTCACTCAATATAATTGCCCTCCTGCACTGTTTGGTTTTCCAAAAGAATAATACCTCTCCCTCATCCATGCCACTCATAGCCCCCCGTAACATTTACACTCAAAGGCATCTAATCCCATTTTCCCAAACGTGATCAAAATCTTCCTCTTTTTATGTGTTTGCATTGCCCAAACATTGTAAGAAGTAATCCTTGGCTTTCCACACTTATCCATCTTCCTTTCTTCACTCATACTATCCCCCATTTTTCTGTTTCATACTGCTCCCTCCCCCCACTCTCCCTTTCCCACCCCATGAATCCGAACACATTGCATATGCACTAAACTCCACAAACTTAAAACATGCCTATAAACATTTACAGTAAGCACAAGGAGACAACAGTTCCAGGGAGATAGGTGCAATCAGCCTTCACTGTCCTCCTATGGGCATGCACCATCTCTGGCTTATGTAGAGCTCCTCCATCCATTTTGACAAATGCTGCTAACAGCCTTAATTCTTGACTTACTTGCTCAACTCTTCACCTTGTGCTCACCAAGAAGCTTCCCAGGTCTGAGTCTTCCACTGAAAGGTACCGGTCATAAGTTCCATATTACTTTGATCCAAAAGGTCTTATGGAGATAATGATTAAAAGCAGTTTCACCCACATCTTCACCAGTCCTTTGCTCTGTTTTGGATTTCAGCCCAATTCAAAGTTGTTTTCAATTCCCTTTTCCATAGAACACACAATTTTGCGGGGTAAGTCATTTGCAGCCACTTTTTAACATCTCTGAATATCATCCTTTGTTGGTATACTCCTGGACTAAAATTTGGCAGTATCAAGATTTGATTCCCTTTGTGGTCTAGCTTGCCAGCCTCTCTCCCATGTTATAAGCAATCTTTTATAGGGTATGTTTAGAATCTTTGCTAGACTTGGTCTCTGACTAGGCCTGTCTTCTCGCCGCTGCATCCAAGTTGGGACTTTGTGCTCTTTCTACTACTGCTATTGCTGAAATGTCCTCAGTATGACAAACTTCTCTTAGCAGTTTCTAAGTGAACTCTGTCATAGGCCCCGAATGAACACTTTCTAGCAGGCAAAATTCTTGTTAACTATCCATGACTGTCATCTAAGTTGTTCATGAATTTACGTATCTCGTCATTATGGAGCACATATTCTTATTTTAACATCAATAAATCATTCTCTGTGTCTGAAATGCACTTTTCAGCTTTTTCCATTCTACCCACCATTTCCTGCAATTCCAACCTACTACAGCTAAGTCAATTTCGATTTTACAGAGCTGTATGCTAAGCCCTGCATTACCTTCTTTGATTGTATTTAAAACCACTCCCAGGCTCACCAAACCTCACCATCAGCAAAAGATTGCACATGGAGATAGGTGAGGCCCAACTCACAGATGTCTAGGTGCCATCTTGAAATGGCGCGCATTCCTGGATTGCTTGCTGTTTTGCCGTTTTTGCTGTTTTAGAGTTTTGCATGGGAGTTTTAAGCTGTTTTCTCTGATTCAGTGAGGGTTGGATCTTTTCCCCTTAAGGCATTAGCTTAATCAGAAACAGTAAAATTAAAAGTTATACTAGGACTGGGTCTTCTTAGTGAGAACTCAGTGGTTCATGTCCTCATTCTCAGCCAGGCATGATGTACCTCCTGTTTGGGCATTTTGCCCCAGGGGCATTGTCTCTAATGAAAAACATTCAGTTACAGAGCATTCATCTTTGAAACACTTTGAATAAGTGGCCTGACATACTACAAGCCAAGCTGAATTTTATTATTGGAGGTGTTACACATCATGAGGGTAATTTCATAAACTTCCACGGATGCAATGCACGCATTTCATGCCTATTTTATAAATTATCTGCATACTTTACTTTATAAAATAGAAGCATAAGTGGTGAGATACATGTGGAAAATCTGGACACAATCACCTTAGGACTGGTATAAATGCCTAGATTTGTAAGGAATGTGCGTAAGTTATAATATTTTATAAATTAGGTGTGTAAATTAGCACTCCACTCCTGTGCGCACACCCACACTATAAGTACATGTAATCGGCTTGACATGCCTACTTACAGAATTGTGACCGCCTAGGAGATGCAGAGAAAGGTACATCCAGGTGTATAAGTCATGGGAAAACGTATGACCTACACCAGTGATGGTGCGTACTTTACGCGTCTTCTTATAAAATTAACTCCTACATGTGCTGAATTCATGTATGCACAAAATGCTTGTTACTGCTAAAACTAAAACCTACAAGTCTGCAAGTCTTTATAGACTGCATTTTGTACCTATTTGCTATAATGCTACACTACAGCAGAAAGTAAAAAAAAAAATCCACTAACTTGCTGTGTATGTTCTGTGCTAATGTTTTGCATTTTACAATCTTTTGCCTTAAACTTTCAATGCCTTATTTCACCAGAAAAACATCAATAAAGAGTGCCCCTGTATGAGATAAACTGGCACCATTCCACCTATTGTGAAATGAGTATGATTTTGCATTTCACCTCAATCACATCAAATTAGGACAGGTGGCAACCCAGCAGGCAGTATAATTACAAAAAAAATTACTATGCTAATTGTATATATTGAGTACAAAGTGTCCTTTCGGTAGCCAGGTGGTGCAGGACATCATAGTACAACTTTTGAAGGGGCCATTTTAAATCGCTTGTGATGTTTGCAGTGCATGTATCCAGTGTAGCTGTATAGTGTGGCCAACCAATCAGAGGGCAAGACAACGCTTGTGTATTTGAACTGAGGACATGCAAAATGTTTTCTTCCTGTAACTTGTCCGTGGGGCTGCTTCTTTTTAATGCAGTAAGGAGCAGGCACACTGTACTTCTAGTAGGGCAGAGGAGGGCAAGTTTCAGCCGAGCCATTTTACCTGGGCAAATTGATATTTATCTAAGCAAATGGCTTTGAAAACTGTCCTCTGCATATATATATATATATATAGTTACTAGTTTCTTAAAGAATGCTGTGCATGTCCAGTTTACTATACTCTCCATAAAGTAGTTGTATATAGGCTGAGTAAGTCTTGCTGTATGCTAGAAAATGGGGCCCCTACAGAGTGTGCCTGTGTATTCACAAAATGCACAGGTATAGAAATGCTCTCTTCATCCTTCCTGTCCCCCTCCTCACTGGTGTCCTTCTCATCTTTTCTCTTCCCCTCCTGGGTATGACCTGACTTTGCTGGAGCTGCAAGGCATGCCTCAGAAGGGTAAAGCTTGGAAAATGATTGAGTTTGCTGAACTCTGGAACTCAACACAAATTACACCTACCCCACCCTCCAAACAAAGTAAAAAAACCCTATAGAGCCCGATCCCCAAAGGGGCAAATCCAGGCTGTCGGGGTATCCCTGAACAGGACAGGTCCATTAGGTGCAGGTCCCCAGTGCTGCACTACGGTAGCTCCTGGCTTTGGTTTCACTTGGTTACAGAGATGTTGTCTCAGTTCTTTCCTTGCACCTTTGGAAATGCAGCTCCCAGATGTTCAGCGGCTTTCTTCCTTCTCCTCTCTACTGGTATAAATGTTCCTGTCCTACTGAGCTTGGGGGTACACTGGTACTATTTACACAAGCACAGTGGATACTAGGTATAAAACCTAAGCAACCTGGATCATCTGTACACCTGGTCAGATACTCCTGATGCAGCATCTAACTAGACAGATCTTGGTGCAATGGCTAGATCAGACAAAGACCTCTGCCCCTTTAGGGCAACTCCTTTTCCAGCACTATCAGGGTTCTGACTTTAGGTGGGATTTAAATAGTGGCTGAATTTTTCCTTCCAGAAGAGCCTCCTCCCAATATTATGTCACTGTGGAAAGAGCAATCTCCCTTGTTCTGGAAAATTACCAAAACAAATACAGGTCACATTGCAATAATTTCATAGAATCACTAGAGGACTCTGATGCTTAGAGAAGCAGAAACTAAGGGGTCTGTTTACTAAACAGTGATAGCAACGATCTTGTGAAATTGGAGATGTGGCACCATTTTATTTAATAGGGCCATGGTACCGATTTTGCTTGATCGCTGCTATCTCTGTTTAATAAACAGACCCCTAAGGTTCTCCAGATGGACCTGAGGAAAAATTTATATCATGCCAAGAAAGTTATCTGAACTTCTTCAAAAGTACTTATGCTGTTAGTGTCAGAGCCTACCATATTACTTGCCTTTGATAAAAATAACGGTGTTAACTGGATAATTTTGGATGTATATATCATTATATGGACAAGATTATCTGCCCAAAAAGAGAGCAAGCTTTGCGGTGGCACAGGGTAACTGCCACTTAGACTTCTAACTTATACATGTAAGTAGTGATATCCAGCTACTAAACATATCAAATAGATAGCCAAGTGGATCTCACAAATAGCTGGTATAAAATGAAAAGTCTAATTTGGATGGTTCAAATTATATGTGGATTTTCAGCAGCACCACAAATAGCACTGCTGAAAATAGGTATAACCTCTGCAAGACTATATGACTCTTTTGGTGGTGTGCAGTCTTTCATGACAGTCTAGGGGCACAATCGTCCAGGAACCTTACTTCTCCTGACTCTCAGGGTTTGATAGGGTTTTTGGGGTGGGACCAGGAAATGCTGGGAGGCCTATAGCATTCTTAGTTTACTCTCTCCATTTCTCTCACCATAAGGAACCCAGCCCAGGCCAAAGATTAGTTCGGAACCTGGTAAAGTTTACTTGAAGGAAATCAAAGTTACTCACAAAAATCTCCAAATACAAGTTGTCAATTTCAGCGTATTCCAAAATAGCAAAAATCAATAGGCCTCATGACTGCTTCAGTCCAAGTCCTTGAGCTCTCTCCACCTGGAGCTCAAACTCCAAACTCCGTTCCTCTGTTAGTTAGGGAGTGGGCAACTAGGGACAGAAGAACTGCAGACACTGTTCCCCTTCAGTGTGCAGCTTCTCTGTGGCTCAGAGTCACAAAGTCTCTGTGTCTCCTTGAAATCCTCTTACCTCCTCAGTGGGTACTGTCTCTGACTATTCCTCCCAGTAGCTTCCGATGGGGCCTCTGCAGTGTCTTGGCTTAAGCAGCCTTGAACATCCCTCCTCAGAAGTCCTTGGACATTCACAGAGCAGCTCCCTCCTTCTCCTCCAGTAGCTCCCGAGAAGACTCCTGCTGGTGCCTTGGCTTAAGCAGCATAATCACCTTTCCTCAGAAACCTCTTGGCAGAGACACAGGGCTGCTCCCCTTCTCCTTCTCTTAGCTGCTTGGCCAGAGGCACCAGCCTTTTTTTATGCAATGGCTGTGGAAAGACCCAGATTTGAATTAAAATTGGGATTTTATACCTCCTATATTTTCCCTCCAAATTTACACTTCTCCTTACAACCCACATCATCACATCAAGGATTCTCCCAGCATTACCTCACTGGGTTCTGTGGGATAGGTTAGAGGCCAGAAAATTCCCTCCCATTCTAGAAACAGGCAGGTAACTGCAAGATTAAATGGGATTTCACTGGTAGAGCCACTAGAAGTCCTAGTGAAACAAACAGTAGAACCTTAGTCCGGGCTGGCCCAAGGATTTCTGCTGCACTAGGCAGAAACTCCGGCCTTGCCGCCCCCCCCCCCCCCCAGCTGCTGCCCATTCTGTCTCAGGAGGGGGAGATGGGCAGGAGCAGTGGTAGTATTTCAAAAAGCAGTTGCTTTTTGCTACCGCTTTCTTTCCCGTGGCAGACCATGTCCTTCAGCACACATGGACTGCCACTTCTGATCCCCGTGTGGCGCAACTTACTGTCAGAGGGGGTAAGAAGCGGCACATACTCACATACTATCTGTGCCTGGACTGCTAGTTACCACACACTGCATGTTCACATAGCCACCATGAACACGTTGGCTTTGTGCAAACAACATGAACATCTGGCAGCCTGTCTAGTGACTGGCCTACCATAAAAGCAACAGCCCACATATTACTACAGCTTCACCCTATATAACACCATATGCATACATAGTCGTGACATGGTCACAGATCGTTCAGAGTGAGAGTATCCTCTCAGCGGGAACAGAGGAGTGCACCCAGGCCATGCTCATGGCAGAGTGATGTTAGGATGGTTCAGCCATTGACCCAACCTCCAACACATCTATATCCTGTGCAAACTGTCCAAGTTTGGAGTGTCCATGGCTAGGGACATGACATTACATGAGCGTACAGGCATGAAACGAGGTTCAATGCTCACTGTCATAAGCTGTGTTGGGGAACAGCTTGTCTCTGGCTCACTTTGCACTGTGCCTTGCACTGCTTGAGCTGTCCCCAGGTCCAAGATAAAAGGGTACATACCGAGGAGCATAAAATTCTGGGTAACAGCTCACTGGCGCCGATAACACATGTTAATGGCACCCTTATTTTCTTACCGACTTTTAGTAAATATTCCCCCTAGTCTCAACAGAATTGCATTTAAATATTTGAATGAGAAATTGAATACTCATTAGCCCTGCTAGGTGGAATGTGCCTTTCTATCTTTAGCTATCTTAATGCATGTTCTTTAGCAGATACAGTAGTTGAGAATATATGCCCCATGCCCAGGGCACCTGGCATTTTAAAAACAGATTTATATTTAAATCATTCAAGCTTGGAAAGACACTTTTTGTATCTCTTTCTTATGATTCCATTGCATCTCTGATCCTAGTTATTTTCCATGATTTTCTTGAGTAAAGTTGTGTGGTTGTCTGAATGCAACTGCTGGAATATGTCACTTTTTGCTATTAACATGCACATCTTTCTGTTTATCCGTTGCTGCACTTCATGCAGAGGCTGGCTTCATGGGGTTTCAGTTTAATTTTTGTCTGCAATCTCTATTATCCGTTTGTGGTCACAGTCTGTACTTGCTAAGAGCCTATCTATGTGTGTATCGAGGCCAGGTGTACTGTTAGCATGGAGTTTCTAGGTAGGAATCTGCTTTCCTAGTAGATGTATGGATTTTCTAGGACCCACACTACTATTTATGGTGCAGTCTTTTTCTAGGTAGGATCCTTGCTGTGTGAGTTTTTTTTTTTTTTCTATTTATAGAATTTACAATAATAATCATGCAACCGCTTGTACAGAAAACAACTACTTGCATAGTAAATATAATACAAATACATACAATAGGAAAAATACTTATTACAAGAGTTTAGGTAGCCCACAATAATGGGGGAAGTGCCTCGGAAAAAACACAAGGAAAGTGAAGCCTTGATCCACTAACAGGAAAAAAAAAAATCTAGAATGGCATCAGGGGCGCGGGACAGAGAAAACCTAAATATGACGATCATTATGATGACAGGGCAATCTGGGCACTAATAAGTGATGAAAGATCTTCAGGCTAAAAAACACATATTTCTTACCCTGAAAGAAAACCATACATTTACAAGGAAATCTTAAAATAAAGGAAGCCCCAAACTGAACCAACCCAGATCTTAACAACAAAAAGGCTTTACGCCTTTTCTGAGTCTCCCTGGAGACGTCTGGGAACATCCCAACCCTCTTCCCCATGAACAACATAGAACGTTTTTTAAAATATAATTTCAAAAGCCACTCTCTGTCAGAAGGTAGAGCAAAAATGACTAACAATGTGGAGACCGGTATATCATCTTCCCGAGGAGATTGTAACAGAGCAGAAACATCTAAAGTATCCATAGTTAAGGCACCCTCTGATACCACCCCTACTTTCTTACCCGTAGGTAAAAAGTAAGCTCTCACAATTGGGGGAGTTAAATCAGTTGGTACTCCCAAATTTTCATGCATATATTTTTTAAATAAATCTATTGGCAACATATTTGCTACAACTGGAAAATTTAATAACCTTATATTGGCAGCTCTAACCACATTTTCTAAATTCTCTAAGGGAGGAGTGGCCTAGTGGTTAGGATAAGGTACTTCAGGCCAGAGGGCCAGGGGTTCAAGTCCCACCTGGGGACAGCAATCTCAGGCCAGAGGGACTGGGATTTCTAGTCCTATAGGCCCTCCTTGTGGTCTTGGGCAAGCCACTTAACCCTCCATTGCCCATGTTCCCTGTAAGTATTAGCATATGTGTGTCATATCCCCTCGTGTTAAATGTATCTCCCAATTGACCGCTTTGACCCAGTGAAAAGCGGGATATAAATACAGCTAAATAAATAAATAACTTCATTTTCATAGATACATTATCTTTCACAATAGAGTCATTCAACATTGAAACCTGAGTCATTTTCTGTTCACCCTCTTCAATTTTCAAACGAAGATTCACCACGTCTCCCTGGACTCCAGACGACAAACTTTCCAGTTTTTCCAACCGAGTTGTTGTTAACTCAATATGCTGACTAACCATAGAGGAGAGCTGTAGAATAGCTCCCCAAATCGCCTCCAGGGATATCTCCTTAGGGGATTGCAGCAAGGAACCTTTTATAGTAACAGCCTTCGGTGTAGAAGTCTTAAGCCCAGCACCTGCACCTACATCTCGACTAGGTGGAATAGCCGCCTCCAAGATGGTATCAAAGGCCGTTTCCTGGACCCTCACCTCTGAGGGTTGCACTCCAGCGCTGTCCTCCAGCAAGACCCGTTCAGCAGAAACCGCTCCACCACCTTCGGGCGGGGAAGCCTCTCCTCCCGCGAGAAGAAGCGCCGGAGAGGTCAAACGCCCAGGCGGTAATCGATCGTCTGGAGAGAGAGAAACCTCCAGGGCATGCACTACCGGAGCCACCACATCCGACAGCACCGCGCCCGCTTGAATCTCCCCTTTCTGCCTCTCTGTCAACTGAACGAACTTGTCCATCGGTCCCGAGGAATTGGCAGGTACAGGCTTTGCGGGAGGGGCCTTTGCTTTGCCCTTTCGCTTAGGCATACTCAGCCCAAAAAAACGCTCACGCCGCCATCTTGCCACACACCACTCCCCCCTGCTGTGTGAGTTTTGAAGTTAGTGTTGTTGTGGAATGGTAGATTTAGGGCAATTTCTCCAGTTTCTTCATTGCGTGGCTCCTAATTTTTCTACTTTTTGAAGGAGTAAACAACTGATCTACATTTACCCATTCATTCATTATTTTATAGACCTCTATCATATCTCTCTTCAGATGTCTTTTTTCCAAGTTCAAGAACACTACCCTCTTAAGCCTTTCTTCATAGAAGTATCCTGCCATCCCCCTTATCGTTTTGGTGGCTCTTCTATGAACCTTCTCTAATTCTGTTCATACAATGTTAAATATTTCATCCTCAATACTGATTTTTATTCCAGCGATGCATTTGCCCCTTCACTGCAATTTTCTTTTTACAATATTTGATTTGAAAGATAGGTACTAGCATCTTGTGAAAAAAGTTCCCAAAGGAGTTTTGGGAAAGGGAGGAAGTGCAGACTACAATTAATAGTCATGAGGAAGGAGGGGTGATGACCTGTAGGTTGCAGGGGGGCACCGGAGACCATGGCAAGGCCCTTTTTAAAATTACCCTGATATGTTTCAAAAAATGTCCCTGTCGGCCAATCCACCTGCTCAAAGGCGTGTGGCACTGTCCGCTTGCTGCTTGTTTGAGTCTGGAGTTTGGAGGAACAATTGAAGGGAAAATTATGCTCATCTATCTGTTGTTGAAAACCACTCCAAATAACAAAAAAACAGAGTTTTGCAACATTCTCCCTTAATTGCATGTCATCAGAAACATACATTTTCTGTATGGCTGTATATGTATTTTGCATAAGACTCTATGCTTAGGAATACTTTTATAAAATATATAGCAAATTGTGAAAGTCCCGATTTAGACATTTGTTTTTCTGATCTAAATGACTTATAGAAAATTGGGTGTCAGAGCTTTTCTGCCATTCTTTGTCTATGGGAAAAAAGGCTTGGTGAATCAGACCATAAATCTTTGAAGCATTACCACGTAATGATTTTTCCCAGGAATGAGACTGAACTCCAGGGCCTGATGGCTTGTTCCTGCCATCTCCCTGCAACTCCAGGAGTAGCACTTCTCAAGCTGAGTCCACCTGTTTGCATTCTCAAAGTTTTGTTCTTTTTTTGTAATAAAAGCCTGAAGGAGAAATATTAAGAAAAATATAGTCTTGACTTTGAGTAGTATTTCGAAATATAAGCTACGCAAGTCAATTTTTCTCAGAAATGTTTTCACACAGGGAAAACAGAGACAAATTCATACAAATGACATGTAAATCCATAAAAATATAAAGAAAATGTAGACTGGCAGCAGTCCTTCCACAGCTTAGACATGCAAGATTTTTTTCAGCAACACTTTAACTGGGCTGTAATAAGCATTTCATTGATGTTTCACAAAATAGTTATTGCAGTAATCAATTAAAGAGAAATAAAAGTCTGAATTATATTTGCCATTCTATTGATAGCCTATTGCTATCATTAATCTGCAATAACTAGCTTCACAAATGCGAACTGAATGCTTAATAAAGGCATCAAATTGGAGTTATTACAAATTAAACAGCAACATACTATAAAATATTAATTGATCAATTAACTAACACTTCACTTAAGCTGTAGTAACGGATTTTGTGTAATAGCACTCAAATGCATATTGCAAGCAGTTAAAAGTGCTACAGCACTATCACACTCTACATTAATTCTCTAGCATAATCTATTGCTGTTGATCAAGGCCATTGCTGCAATAGCTAACAAAATACATTTTGCCACAAACGAAAAAAAAAGGTATAGACAGAAAATCTATTTTATAAGAAGGAAATAATGTAGCCAGCTGCCCTCTGCAAAAGAAAACACAACCACTGCAGAAAAACTAAACAAACCTAAAACATTTGACCAAAGAGACAGCGTGCAGCACACGTTTTAATGACGCCCCTTTTCGGCATGTCAGATATTTAATATCATTTTATAGAAACAAATCAAGCAGCAGAAGCTTCACTGCAAGGATCACTTTATTAACAGACTATGTTTACTTCAAATCTATGAGCCTCTAAAATGGCTTATGTGTTTTATGAAGCCTACATTTCCTATCTACTTGAAGAATAACCCTAAGATATCAGCGTTCGGTTGCCATTCTATGAATTTAGAATATCAATCTAAGTTTAGAATCTGCATTCTCAATCTATAATCTCTCCAGGGGTGTAGTTATGCACAGATCTGGAATGCCCCCCCTCCCCACTCCCCACTTTACAGTCAGGTCCTCCAAGTCAGCAGCAGCAGCAGCAGCAAAGACCACTGAGAAAACTCAAGGTGGTGTCAACATCTGCACTGTCTTGTGCCTATCTCTATTTATATCAACCTAAGGTCCCACCAAACAATCCATCCTGGCCACTGAATCTATACTAAAACCCAAACAAGCTGATATTCAGAAAATGCTGAGCTCCACAATTTAGGACCCAAAGAGTCTAACTCTTTTTGTGGGCCAAGTGGGAACCACATAAGGGTAATATTTTACTTAAGATAGTTTTGACTGAAGATTATTTAATTTCATAATTTTTAATTTGGGAGGATATTTGAATGTTTGGTGGGGGTAGATGTATTTGAGTATTGTTTTGGGGTTGGAAGTTAGGGAAGACTATTTTAAGGGATAGAGATTATTGTGAAGATTGTTTTAATTCTTTGATTTTTTTAAAATTTTTATATTATGTGAGGATATGGGGAATCCCATCACAGGTGTGAAAAGTTTGAGGAGGTGGGAGAGGGAATTTGGGAGATTGTTTAGGCCCAAGGGATGTTAGTCTTTGACAGAGGTCAAGGGGATTGATACTAAAACTGTGATAGGGAGGAGATATTCAGATAATAATATTAGGCAGAATGGGTTTTCTGATAAGAAATGTTTAAGGACAATTCCCAGGTCAAGAGAAGGGGTTTTTAAGTCAGGGAATGTTAGATGTGGGTATGGGTATTTTAATGCCCATTTGGTGATTTTAAAGGTTGTTTTGAAAGGTAGCTAGAAATGACTTTTTAATAGAAACATGATTGGCAGTCCAATTTTGGAAATTATGGGGGTCATTCCAGAACATGAATAAGGGGTTTGTATGTGTGGCAGGAACATTTATGTGCTGAAAACATCCCTGACCATATCCTGAAACACTGCTGGTCAGGAATCTCAGAACGTGGGCAGGAAAGGACGGAATGGTGGCATGGTCAGCCATGGAGATGTATAAACCGTATTCAGGAAAGGCCTGTGTATGTATTAAGTGTCACCAGATTGCTGGAGCAGAGTTCAGAGGGAAGGGTGTGGGGAGAGGTAAGAGAGGAATGGTAGTGAGGAGCAGCAGATTGAGTGCACTTCTAGGCCATAGGCACGAAACGGTCATACATGTGTTGCTCAGCAATATTATGCATCCTTTGGGGACCTGTAATATTAGTTCAGGGTTTGCATTTGGTGAGGGTCCATCCCTAGCAGGGACCATCCTTAGCAGTTTAAGGTGTGTTTGTAGAGATTCCACCCATGTGGACCTCTCAGATTCTGACGAGACTATCTCCACATACTTTTCAGCAGGGAATACAGCATGCCTGCTGTGAGGCTGATTTGTTTTCATATACTTTTTCTCTATTGTCTCTCTACCATACCCTGTGTCAATTTTCCTTTGCCTCTCTGTTGAAATGATATCAGACACCTGCTCTTCTACAGTTGCACTGGAAATTATATTCCTTCTACTGTCCTTGTAACAACATTTCTCTTTAGCTTGGGCAGCAGACCAGAAAAGTCCATAATTATATGCTGGGAATGCCAGCCTCTTTCTCCGCAGCTGTGCCAGTACTGTTCTTGCCTTCCCTCCCTTCTTTCTATAACAATTTAATTTTCCAGACGTATCTTTACCATGAGTTACAATATGCCTTGGCTAATCCCTGCAGTGCCCAATAAGGATGGGTGCCTCTTCTGACACTCTTGAAAGGACCAGAGTAAAAGGAATGTGTTTCCCACTACCCAAATGTGCAGCTATAATTCTCCAAAGGCACTGGATTCCCAAGGACTGAACCCTTATTGCAGCTTTCTATTTTAAAATGTGCATTTACCCTATACTAATCTATGGAAAATGGAATGAAGTAGTGCCCTGTCCCCTCCCAACTTCATAGCTGCTCTGCTTTATATACCATGGTCAGGGTCTAATACCCAGTCTTGGCTCAGTCTTGTAGTGCCAGGTAAGGCTAGATGCTTCTGCTGACACTCTTGAAAGGACCAAGGAAAGGGGGAATGTGTTTGCTCATTGCCCAGCTGTTGTTGTTAAGTGCCGCCGAGTTGGAGTCGACTCATGGCGACCCTCTGGATAGCTATCCTAAATTGTGTTTGGTCTTCAGTCAGGCGGATCATTGTTGACAGACTGGTACCTGTAGCTGCTGTTATTGTATCGATCCATCTCATTGCTGGCCTTCCTCTTTTGCATTGACCTTCTATCTTGCCAAGCATGATGTCTTTCTCTAATGATCTCTCTTCGCATGATGTGTCCAAAGTATGAAAGTCAAAGTCTTGTCATCTGAACTTCTAAAGAAAGCTTAGGTTTGATCTCCTCTAGTACCGACTGGTTTGTTCTTCGAGCAGTCCATGGGATACACAGTATTCGCTGCCAGCACCATAATTCAAAGGCATCAATTTTCTTCCTGTCTATCTTTTTCACTGTTCAGCTTTCACATCCATATGATGCTATTGAAAATACCATGGCTTGAACAAGTCAAATCTTTGTATGGAGAGAGACATCTCTGCTCTTGAGAATCTTATCTAGGTCTTTCATAGCCATTCTGCCAAAAGCAATGCGTCGTCTGATTTCTTGATTGCTTCTTGCTTCTTTATTGATAGTTGATCCAAGTAGGTTAAAGTTGTTCACGATTTCAATTTCTTCTCCTTCAGTGATGAACCTGTTGATTATGCCAGTTGTCATGATCTTTGTCTTCTTTACATTAAGGTGCAGGCCCATTTTGAGACTATGTTCTTTGATTGTGAGAAACAAATGTTTCAGATCATCTTCACTTTCAGCCAGTAATGTTATATCATCAGCATAGCGAAGGTTGTTGATGAGTCTTCCACCAATCTTCACAGCTCTGTTGTCTTCATACAATCCTGCTTCTCTGATGATTTGTTCTGCATATGAATTAAACAGGTAGGGGGAAAGTATGCAGCCTTGTCTTACACCTTTGCTTATTTTAAACCATTCTGTTTCTCCTTGTTCCATTCGAACTGTTGCTTCTTGATCAATGTACAGATTGTACAAGACTATGATCAGGTGTTCTGGTATACCCATGCTTCTTATTGTGGCCCAGAGTTTCTCATGGTTTACACAGTCAAAAGCCTTGCTATAGTCGATAAAGCACAAATAGATATCCTTTTGGTATTCTTTAGTCTTTTCAAGGATCCATCTCACATCCGCAATGATGTCTCTCGTTCCTCGCCCTTTCATGAACCCTGCTTGCACTTTAGGTAGTTCTTGTTCCAGGTATGGTTGTAGTCTCTTTTGAATAATCTTCAGTAGAATCTTGCTGGCATGTGGGATCAAAGCGATTCTGCGATAATTTCCACAGTCAGTTGGATCACCTTTCTTTAGTATTGGTATAAACACAGATCTTTTCTACTCTGTTGGCCATAAGACCATAAAAACATAAGATATGCCATACTGGGTCAGACCAAGGTCCATCAAGCCCAGTATCCTGTTTCCAACAGTAGCCAATCTAGGTCATACGTACCTAGCAGTTTCCCCAAAAGACACACGTTCCACAATGCTTATACTGGGTCAAGCATTGATATCCTGGGTCCCTTCTTAATAATGGTTTCCTCCAGGAACTTGTCCAAACCTTTTTTAAACCCAGCTACACTAACAGCCTTTACTACATCCTGTTGTCTTCCATATTTCTTGGCAGAGCCTTGTAAGTACGGTAACAGCTGCATCAGATTGCTGTAATACTTCTTTGGTAATGCTATCAATGCCTGGTGTTTTGTTCTTTGATAAGGCTTTCAATGCTGCTTCAACTTCTTCTTTCATCACCAATGGTTCCCGATCATAAGGTACAGGTTGAAACGGCTGTTGGTCCACTTGATCTTTATCATATAAAAACTCTGCATATTCCTTCCACCTTTTCTTGATCTTCTCAGCATCATTCAACATAGAACCTTGAGCATCTTGTAACATTCCAATTCGAGGATGGAACATTTTCTTTAACTCTCGTAGCTTTAGGAAAGCCGATCTTGTTCTTCCTCTGTTTCTGCTTCTATTTCCTTGCATGCATCGTTGTAATACTTTTCCTTGTCTTGTCTTGCTGCATGTTGGAAATCTCTGTTGAGTTCTGTGATTGTCTTTCTTTCTCCTCTGGCTTTAGCTTCTCTGCGTTTCTGGGCAATTTTCAGAGTTTCTTCTGTCATCCATTTTGGCCGTTTTTGCTTTTTCACCTTTTGTAGAATCTTCTCGCTTTCTTTCAACACAACCTTCTTGATGTCATTCCATAACTCTTCTGGAGCTCTGTCATTTGTATCTAAAGCAGCAAATCGATTTTGCAGGCAGTCTTTAAATTCCAGTGGTATATTCGCAAGGTCATATTTTGCTGCGTTCATGAGTGGTTTGCTCTTTTTCAACTTTAGCTTGAGTTTGCATACTAGTAGTTGATGATCTGTACCACAGTCAGTTCCAGGTTTTGTCTTTGTTTATGTTATTGAGCTTTTCCATCGTTGACTTCCACTGATGTAGTCAATTTGATTTTTATACAATCCATTGGGTGAAGTCCTTGTGTACAGTCGCCGCTTGTGTTGCTGGAAGAAGGTGTTTGAGATGAATAGATAATTGGCCTAGCAGAATTCTATCAGTCTTTCTCCAGCTTCATTTCTGTTGCCAAGTCCATATTTTCCAAATACTTTGCCTTCTTCTTTGTTGACAACTTTTGCGTTCCAGTCACCCATGACTATCAGGATATCCTTTTTGCACATTCTGTCAATTTCAGCTTGTACTTGTTCATAGAACCCTTCAATTTTATTCTCTTCTGCAGCTGTTGTTGGGGCATATACTTGAATTATAGTTGTGTTGATAGGTATTCCTCGTAGATGAATAGAGATTAAGCATTCGCTGACTGCATTGTACTTCATTACAGTTCTTGTAAGTTTCTTCTTTATTATAAATGCAACACCATTTCTTCTTTGTCTTTCATTTCCAGCATAGTAGACCATGTGATCATCTGATGCAAAGTGCCCGATGCCAGTCCATTTCAGTTCGCTGACACCCAACAGTTCAAGTTGTACACTTTCCATTTCATTCTTGACCACCTCCAACTTCCCTTGGTTCATGCTTTGTACGTTCCATGTTCCAATGTGTAAGACATCTTTACAGCTTCTGACTCTCATTTCATGCGCAGCTACATCAGCAGTCAGTCGTCCCAAGGGCTTTGATCCAACCACATCATAAATGCTGGCTTTACTCTGAAAAGTGTTAAGCTCTTCCCCAGTAGCTAGTTGAGTGCCTTCCGACCTGGGGGTCTCATCTTCCAGCACTATAGCACAATTTGTTTTCTTGTAACTATCCATTGGGTTTTCATGGCAAGATACAGAAGTAGATTTCTGGGCCTTTCTTCTGCGCAGTTTAAATTTGGCGTTGTTGCGTTGTTACAGAAATGTGATCCTCCACCGTCAGCACTATCCCATTCTGCTGCTACCCAGATGGGTGGTTTGTCTTGGTCTGGCACCTCAGCTGAGACCTGTCCATCTTGGGAGACCCTGCCAGTAGTTAAACTACCGATAGTTTATCTCTCAGCATCACTGATGCACACAAGCCCTCACAGCATGACAAGCTGCAAACCAAGTGAGGGTCATTGCCCAGCTATGCCCTTGTATTTGCAGCTTTACTTATCTGTTACTATTCCATAAACAACGGGAGGTGCCTTATCCCCTTTCAACTTTAAAATTGCTGTCACAAGCAATACATGAAAGAGATTGTTGCAAGAAATATAATTGTACTGTCTCTTATGGTTCTGCAATGGAATACATGGAATTTGAAACAATAATTTCTGCCACTGATTCTCTGTTATCTCAAAATGTAAAAGCAATCCCCTTTGAAACCTTAGTGTAGCAAGCTCTGTATAGAGGAAGGAAGGCAAAAACACTTTCTAGAAAACAAAATCCCAGCTTGGAGCTCTTCATTTTGTTCTTTGCATGCTAAAGGCCATGGTAACCATTAGCACACTTTAGTAAACATGGCCCTTAATGAGGTAATCTCTTTTTAATGATTAAAATTGTCAATTGTCAATATCTCTACTAGCTATGTTTTTGATAGTTTGCACTGCAGTCTCTCCAGGATGGTGCATATTGCCAGTGGCTATCTTTCAGCCCATCATGACAAAAGTTAAAAGAAAAAAAAGGAAAAGGAAACTGCAAAAAGAACTGAAAAAATTATCCCTCTGCTGCTGGTGCCAGTCTCACTGTCATGGCTTTTCTCTTATGCCCTGCCCCTTTATTGACAAACAACCCTGCTCTTGAGAGCTGAACCACAGCCATATTGCAGCAGTCACAAATCCCACACTTGCCTGCATAGCTGCTCTGCAGCCTGCTGTCACACTTCTAGCATGGCAAATCTAAAAAAAAAAGAAAAAAAAAAAAAGAAATAAACTAAAAAGAAAGACTTCCTTTCCCCTGTCTCTAGTGGCACTGCTCTCCTGACTTGCCTTGCTGCTGCCCTTCACCCCTCCCCTGCTGATTTGGGTGCTTCATGCTACCCTTCCTGCTGCATGGCTTTGTGAATAGTGTACTTTGGCTTTTCATGGGCCACTCCTCTTTGGTTTCCTGCTTTGCATCTTTCTGGATGTATGACTTGTATGACTTTAACCCTCCTGAAATGCCATGCCGGTTTGTCGGTTTGTTGCCACCCTTCTAGCTGTTTGGCTCAGTAACCAGTGTGCTTTGACTTTTTCTGGGCCACTCCTCCTGCTTTGCTTCTTTGTGGGTTCTTTTGGCTTGTTAAAATATGCCTCTGTTTTGTGACCCACTTTGACATACTCAAGACCAGGAGAAACTGAACCCAGTTCTGTGGAAGGGCACCAGCTATTTACCACCATCGATGAGCTTTGAGCTCTCTCTCTTTAATGTCTTTTCAAATTTCCATTACTGTACTTGTCTTGAGGTTCCAGCAAAGGAACATTGCTACTGTTATATCCTTGACTGAAGAATGATATTTCTTTTAGGAGGTATGAGGAAGTGGGGCACCTGCTTAGACCGCCTGATAGCCAGGTCAACCCTAACTATCATGGAGTTCTCACATCCATATACTCTATTACTGTAATTGTCATCTATTGGTCTTCCGCCATAACTATTACCCTTTCAGAAAAGAGACTTCCAGTCTATCTTGCTGCTCCATTGGTCTTCAGCTCATCTGGACTGTCACAGCCAGTGCTGCAATATCACTCCTTCTGCTTTTAGGGACTTCAAGATGGTGCATTCTCTGATTCTTCTTGACATCCCTCAACATGCCATCTAGGGGGATCTTTCTCTGTACTTAAAATTCCTCACCCTCAGTGCCAGGAATCTAACTTGCATACACACAGCTGAGCCTAACTCAACCTACTCCTACAGCCTGGCTTCAGTCACCACTTCTGCTGTTGCATTGGCTCTCCTATGCTGTTTTAGGACCTTCCAGCAAATCTGGGGGCTGAGTTGGTCCTCCTAACATAATTTAAGGCCTCTCAGGTAATCTGGGTGCTTTGCTGTGCTGGTCCTCCTGACATAATTTAGGGCCTTGCAGCCGATCTGGGTGCTGTGCTGACCACCTTGCCATTTTATTCCTCTTAAAGTGTCTTAGTGTGCTTGCACCAATTTTGCTGCTTCATCCTATTCCACCATCTTGAGGTGTTTGTTGCACTCTGTGCTGCTTTGTCCTTCTGATAGTTGTTTCTGGTACTCATTCCGCCACTATATTTACCCTCTGTCCCTCTTGCAGTACCCATGGGCGATTTGTGACACTCTTGATGGCTTGTGATGTTAGAGAAGTTTGTCATCAAGTTTCAAGTGGGTTTAATTGACAATAAATGGCAAACGTGACTGTTGCTTTGGAAAACAGCTACCCCCATAAACCTTAATAGGGACAAATCAGATGAACAAATGAATGTTTTGGTTTCCAAAGACTAACAGGTATATTCTGATGAACTGAAACAAGCCCAAAAATCTTTGGTGCGCACATGCCTAGACAATGTTTGACCTATCTTAAAATGTAAATCCTGCTTATAGAAAATTGCTACCCACTCTTGCCTTCTCTTTCCATCTTTAGAAGAGCAGCCAATCTGATAATGATCCAGACAAATAGAGCATGATTTCATAATGTGCAAGTTTAGCCCACGGACACGTCTAAATCAAAAACAGGTCCCCATTGAACCCAATTCCACATTTGCGGGTCTGGACATGTACATGGGTCCAGAACCAGAGTAATAGGCATGTTTGGTGGGCACGTGCAAGGGCTATTCAGGGCTATCCCCATTCCTTCGATGCAGGTAAATGTTTCGGACATTCCTGCACCCACCATATTCTGAAATGTTACATGTTTCGGATCCTGCCTGTCCCCACAATGTACCCCGGACACCATGCCCCTTGGGAAAAATGTGCATCTCCTAAGCTGCTCATCACAGACAGTAGTTTGCTGATGCACACTAGACATAAATATCAATGAAAAATTACAGCTGCTACAACGCAGACCATATGCCAGTCCCCCTAATGCCCTGAAAAGTGATAGATAAGCCCAGTGCACCCCAATATAGTATACCAGAATGTACATGTGAACATGTATGTCAGGACATACTTTGCATCAAATAGTATGTGGCATTAGGAACTGGCCCCAGTGATGCCTGCCTCGGTAATGTCTTAGGCGCATGCCTAAGGAGCATTCACAAGGAGTAGGCTATTACACAGTGTGTTGCCTTGCACACCTCCCTAGGACACTATATGGGACAGACTAGATGGGCCTTGTGGTCTTTTTCTGTCGTCATGTTTCTATGTTTCTATATTGATTCCATGCTTTTTATTTGATAGTCTTTTATAGTTATTCTCTTGCTATGTGCCACCTCATTTGGAGCAGATGGCCTTTGACTCACAGCCATGCCTGTGGAACATGTCAGCTTTTATCTGCATCCCTGTCTTCCAAGAGGAGCACCAGTTTGCTAAAACTTCCATCTGACCTCTGCATTCTAAATGCCAATTAATTCTACATTTTATGCAACAGTTAGTTCAAGATATCTTTTGCCTCACCAAGATGTGGCTTACAGATGGGGATGCTTTTTATCTCAATCAAAAATGTCCGCTTGGTTATTCATCTCTATAAACCATGAGGGAAAGTGAAAAGGAGGTGGTTTTACAAATAAATTTCATATAAGCAATCACACCTTTCAAATGGTAAAGTTTCTAGAGGCTTTAGCCTTTTGTCTTTCTTTTATTGCTTCCTCAGTTGCATTTCTCTTGATCTATCAGTCATTGCAGGAACTAAGTGACTTGTTTACCCTTTTCTACACCCAGTTTTCTTTCCCTCTCCTGATTGGAAATATTAGTTTTCATGCTGAAGGCCCACCTATTACCTTTGAGTGAGAATTCTTCAACTTTACCTGGATCTGGGGTTTACCCAACACCTTCTCACTCCTAGTCATAATGTTGGTCACACACTGGATCTATTCTTCACTTATGACTTCTCATCTTCACACCATACAAGGAATATAGCCTGCCTATCTTCTCATTTCCTGTATCCTAGCTCTCCCTTCTTCAAGTTGCCCCCTCTGTTATCTTGAAGTACTACACAAGGAAGCTGAACCAATTTAACACAGATTTTCACCATTAACTGCTTGGTTTATATTGAGAACTTTACATCTCTTCACTCAAGATGTGTCACTATTCCTAAAAGGAACAAACCATAGTACCATTCTGATCTACGCTCCTAAAAAAGGCAGGCTTGGGATGCAGAATGGCTATGACAAGACTAAGGGGCCCTTTTACTAAAGGGCACTGTAGTGTTGCACCAAACACATTGATAACATGCAACTTCATGGTGTGTTAGGGTAACACTTCCGCATTAACTGCTGGGAGCATGGAAAGCATGTTCTCAGCAGTTACTACACTTGTAGCAATTACAGCAATGGTCACATTTGTGGTATTTTACCATCAGTTTTAAAATTAATGCACATCCACATTTTGTATGGGAGAGAATTCCAGCTATCACTTAACAGCAATACCAAATGGCTGACTCAAGAGCTGATTTGTACTAGTATCCACGGCTAGTATTAGGGAGTGGCAGACAGGGCAACTACCTTGGGCTCCCATGCCTCAGAGGGCCCCAAGTGTGCTTCAAAGTGAAGGAAACATAACCTGCAGATGGGCTTTAGGACCCCTTACCATTTTCTGGCATGAGCCTCTGCATGTCTAACACTGGCTGGCTGGTACCAAAGGGAGCCCTTGATCTATTCATCTCACTAGTATGATGGTTTACTATTTTAATGGCAAGTGATAATGGAGAAGAGGGGATAAAAAATTGAAAGAACACCCAGAAATGCACAGTTAAAAGGCATATGGCATTGTAGCCCATTTAGGAGAAGCCTCAATTGAGCTAGAAGCCCATAGAAGCCTTCAGAAAGTACTGAGACAAAAAAAGTCACCATTAGGATAAGATATACCATACTGGATAAGTCCAAATGTCTCTCAAGCCCAATATCTTATTTCCAAAAATGGCTCAACCAGGCTACAATTACCTGCCAGAATCCTAAAAATTAGATTCAATTTGGCTTACCTCCAGGGATAAAAAAAACTTTCCCGAAGTCCATGTCTATTTCCATATGTCTGACGCCATCAATAGTGCTTCTGAAATAATCCCCTTAATCTCTTTAGCCTTTCCTCATAGAAAAACTGTTCCAACCCTGTTATCACGTTGGGTTATTTTTCTCTGTACTTTGAAGGGATACACAGGCTTTAGTGACATCTAATCTATTTCCTATGTGATGACTCTTAAGGTGGAATCTAGCATCCTGTAACTTGTCCACATTAAATTTCATCTGCCATCTGGATGCCCAGTATCCCCGTTTCTAAAGTTCCCTTTGGAATTCCTCACAATCTGCTCATTATCTAACAACTTTGAACAATTTATCTCATCTGTAGATTTGATGACCTCGCTTGTTTTGTTTTCTAGATAATTTATAAATATGTTAAAAAGCAGTGGTCCCAGTACAGATCCCTATTTACCTTTTTTCCATTGAGAATATTGTCCATTTAGCCCTTCTTTCTGTTTTATATCTTTTAATCAGTTATTAATAAACAATAAGACACTGCCTGCTATCCCACGACTCTGTAGTTTCCTCTGTAGCCTCTCATGATGAACTTTATAAAATGCCTTTTGAAAGTTCAAATACACTATGGGAGTCATTTTAGAATCCCGATTTATGAGTTGAACATCTAAAGATGGGCACGTAGATGTGCAGATCTCGAAGAACTCTCTGGATGCATTTTAGAACACTGCCTATATGGATGTCTCCAGGATGAACATGTCCATGTGTCATGAGGGCATAGTGAAGGCATTCCAGAAAGATACACACGTATGTCCGATTTCAGAAATGACAAGCACATCTAAGCCTACCGGCGGTATCATCCATGTCTATTTCTGCTCCAGGGTACTGACAGGCATCAAAAAGACCTCTCATTTTGCTATCAAAATACCTAGAGGGAGTAGAGAAGGTACAATGATATCAACAATACTTTTCATGACCAAAAAAAAAAATGGAACGCTTGTTTTATGGTTGACATGCCAATGCATGTCTCCACTTGCAAAATAGCAGGCGATGACGTGTATGCAGCATAGAATAGATTTCCCTGTTCTAAAATGTTGTCATGGGGACATCTATGTGGCTGTGACTGCTGATGTCTATTTTTGGCACGTGCAAGTTTATGAAATTGGGCAAAAACTTGCACATGGATGGCCTTTTTACACATGTTTTGATTTGCACATCCCAGATTGCACCTAGATGTCATTTCTAAAATGTGCCTTCACATCAACTGGCTCATCCTTATAAACATGTTTATTCATGTTTAAAAAAACATGTTTATTCATTTAAAAAAATCTAACAGATTGGAAGGACAAAACTTCCCTCTGTTTATTCATGTTAGCTTTAACCCATCAAGCCAGATTTTTTCCATACAGTATGTTCAGTAATTTTATTTTTCAGCATGGCCTCTACCATTTTGCCTTAATTTCACTGGTCTATTGTTGTTTTGGATCCTCCTGGATCTCTTTTTAAAAATTGGTGTTACTTTGGCAATTCCTTGGGTACCATGGTAGATTTTAATGATAATAGCAATCTAATATGAAATAGAGCGGTAATTAAAGTCAATTAAATAAATAAATATGCTTGCAATTTCATTTCTGAATTTTTTCAGAAGCCTAGGATGTATGTTATCCACTCTAGGGGGTATGTTTACTAAACAGCAATAGCGGACTCAATGGGGCTGCGGCTCCGATATCGCACAGAGTCTGCTACCGCCGTTTAGTAAACATACCCCTAGGTGTTTTGCTACTCAGTTTGCCCTATTACATCTTCCATGCTCATTGTGATTTGCTTCAGTTCCTCTAAATCACCACCATCAGACTATTTCCAGTGATGGTATCTTGCCAATATCATATTCAGTAAAGACAAACGCAAAGACTTAATTTAGTAATTAAGTATAGCCCTGTCTTCCCTGAGCGCCCCTTTTATCCATTTGTCATCTGATGGTCCAGCCGACTTCCTCACGGACTTTCTGCTTCTAATGCATTTGAAAAAGTTTTTATTGTGAGTTTTTGCCTCTTTGGCAAGCTTCATTTCAAATTCTCTCTTGGCCTCCGTTACTAGCACTTTACATCTAACTTGCCAGTGCTTATGATCTTTCCATTTGCATTATTTGGATCCATTTTCCATTTGTTGAAAGTCATCCTTTTAGCAGTAATAGCCTTTTCCACTTCACCCTTTAAGCATGCTGGCATCCATTTGGTGTTTTCTAACGCAAGGAATATATCTAGACTGTGCTTTCAGGACAGCATTTTTAAACACTGTCCATGCCCCCGTCAAACCTTTGCCTTTCCCTGCCGTGTCTAAGAGATGCCTAGAGTCTGAGGGCATCCCTCAGAATTCACAGATTTCAATAGCACTACATTTCTATTGAACTGACTTTAGTGGAGGGTGAAAAAGGAGGTTGCCATAGCAACCTATCGAAAGCTGCAGGACAGGGCAGGTTGCTGGTAGCTTCTAGCTGTCAATGTCGACTCTACGTTAATAATTGGGTAGAAAGAAAGAAAAAAAATAACTGAAAATCGTTAAAACTTACATGCTTCTTTTGCAGAGGTAAGTTTGGGGTACTTAGAGACTACCTCAGTAAGGATTAGCCTGGACAAGGACAGAAACTAATGAGCAGTTCAAGGAGATGAAAGTAAAAGGATTTAAAGTTGAACAATGGTGGACCATATATCTTCTGCAGCATCTAGAACAGAAAATGAATGTGGACAGATCATAAATCAGCTATTTTTG
Organism: Ichthyophis bannanicus; assembly: GCA_033557465.1. Classification (NCBI taxonomy): domain Eukaryota; kingdom Metazoa; phylum Chordata; class Amphibia; order Gymnophiona; family Ichthyophiidae; genus Ichthyophis; species Ichthyophis bannanicus. Next base: position 586,638,691 of record CM066033.1, on the reverse strand, counting down.
AGAATTATATTTAAACAGAATTTTTATGCAACCTTTTCCTGCAAAAGAGAGTTATATTTTAAGGAAGATTGAATGGACCTATTTAAATCACGTGTAAAGATGCACAATAAAGTGAATTGAAATATCATATTAGCAAACAAGGCACTTTCTCCCTCCCTCAGTTATTGTGGGGGTTGATTTTTCCAATCTGAGGCTGAGGTGAATAAAACAAACATCTATGTATGTAATGGAACAGTGGCTGAATGAATAACTGAATAGCTGTGAATTTGGAAATAATGAGCATACAAAGAGGCATTTAGCAACCACCTGGATCCAAGCTGAAGAATGGACTTGTTGGTTCATTACAATATTCATTACTCTGTTCCAGCATGCAAAGTCACTATGAAGAGATCCATCCTTTCCAGAGAAAGGTGGGAAAGCCACATAGAGCATGTAGAGGCTAAAATATCAGTGCAAACTAAGGGCATGGGGCCAAAAAAATGCCTGCCCCTACATCAATCTCTACACAGCCTCAGTTATTTACTACCTGCAACACTGGCTCCAAAGAGAAATCAATGAGAAAAACCATAGCACATGTATACAGATAAAGGGGCATGTTTACTAAGCAAATATAATATTGTAAACCGCTATGATGCTTTGGCCTGAGCGGTATATCAAATGTAATAAACATAAACATAAACATAAACATTAGCTGTTAATGTGCTAGATAGCAATTTTTGGCGCTATCTGAATTCCGTACGTTAAATATGGGAAGAAGTGGGATCAGGGCGGGGATAAGGCATGGCAACTGGCGGCAGCCAGTGTGCTAACAACTGCCACATGCTTGCTGTCAAAACTGCCGATAGCCTGGATACAGATAACGCTGCCCCAAGAGATGGGGGTAAGTGCAACTGAGCTATCAGGATGGCAGTTGTGCAGCAGAAGCGGCAATGCCGGGAGTCCCGCTTAGCCCCTTCCTGGCCACCCCTCATGTACAGAAAAAGTCCCCCCATGAAGCCCCTTGACCCCCTCCAAAGCCCTCTGACCACTCCCCCGGTCCTTACTGGGCTTCCCTGGTGGTCCAGTGGTGATCAAGGCAGGAGCAGTCCCCCTCCACTCCTGCCCCATCTCCATCATCCTTTGAAATGTTGCCAGCCTCACAGTGCTGATTGGAAGTGGGGGGGGGGGGGGGTGGCTTCAAGGAGACTGGCTGTCGGGTGAAATCCTGGGTGGGTTGGGGAAGGGGATGTTAGGGAAACGGGGTGGTTTGGGGGTATAGTAGAGGGCCATTTAGGGGTGCTGTGAATTGTACCAGTTCGTGTCACCCGGTAAAAGTTGATTTTTTTCTGTGATTTTTCGCGTTTCTTTGTCTGGTTCAACACTGGTTCCCCATCCCGCCTCAGCTTGGTACACCGGTATCGAGTCCAGAACTTCTTTTTCATTTTTTGTCCTTTGTGACTAGCGTTTGCGCTTTTTCTGTTATTTTCACTGGCAGCCCGGTCTTTTGACCTTGCAGGGGCCCTTTTTCCCCCGATGGCTGCCAGCTGGTTAAAAGAATGTGATCGGTGTAAGAAACTTATGCCTCTCACCGATACATATGACTGCTGCCTCCAATGCCTCGGGCCCGACCATGACCTGCTGGTCTGTGGCCCATGCGGCAAGATGTCATTGAAGGCGCTTTGGAGCCGTCAGCATCAACGTGAAACAATTTTTTTAGAGTCCGCATCCAGCCGGGCCCGGACTTCATCAGAGATCGCGACATCTTGAGAGTCCGACCCTGAGCGCCGTCGTGGGTCCTCTGAGAGGGTGTCTCCCACCCGGGAGCACAAAAGGAAGAAGAAGCTCATGAGGGTAGCGTCAGTGGAGGCACCTGAGTCCTCGAGGGCCAGGTCGCGTAGCCCTGACTGCTGTCCCAGGCTCTTGGAGTCGGAGAGGCCGTCCAAACTAGAAGTAGAATAAAGTAATAAAAGTTTTTTATATTTTACACGTCCTTTTGTTGTATTCCACGGTATGTGACTGGGTTTTTCGGTGCACGTGGATTCGTGCTTGGTTTGGTGGACCCCAGACTTTTGCTGTACATGGAGGTAGGGGGTGATTGAGGACGGCTACGGGGAGATCTCGGTGCTGCTGTGAACAGGAAGGGGGAGGACATAATGGCTATTGCCACTTGTTCTTTCCCTTCTCCTTTGCTCCAATCCATGTTCCCTGCATTGGCAGGTACTATTACTATCACTACTTAACATCTGTATAGTGCTACAAGGTGTACTCAGTGCTATGTATATAGATGAAAGACACCATCCCTGCTTATAAGTGCTTGCAATCTAACCAACACAAAGAACATCACAAAAACCCAGTATGCAATATTTTCCAGGGCCACGACATCAACTACCATATCTACGCAGATGACCTAATGCTCTATACACAACTAGATGTAAATAACCCAAACCTCAACAAGCTAGAAAATTGCCTACACGAACTTCAAGTCTGGCTCCAACGCAACAATATGTCCATAAACCACAAGAAAACAGAAGCAATGTGTATCTCCAGGAAACCTGGATTCGAGCCCCCCACAATGATCACCATGAACAGTAATAACTACAACATCAAAACAGAGATAAAATATTTGGGAGTGATGCTTGACAGCAACCTGCATATGGACAAGCACCTTCGAATTACCAATCGGGCTATTTTCCACAAATTAAGAGTCTTGCAGCCCCTACGTAGCATCCTCGATCATACTGACTTTAGATCTGTCGCTCAAGCCCTCATCATCCCACACTTGGACTATTGCAATGCCTTACTGCAAGGCCTGCCAAGAAAAACTATAAATATTCTACAAATGGCACAAAATGTAGCGGCCCGAATCATTATGCAAAAAGGACTCTCTGACCACATTACGCCCGCACTAATTGAGCTTCACTGGCTCCCAATCACGGCCCGCATTCAATACAAAATCATAGTCACGACTTTCAAACTCATCCATGACATAGTGCCCTCACACCTCAACAGCTTAATATCCAATCTACCCAACAACAGAAGTAGACGAACACCGAACCTAAATACCTTCAGTATCCCGAAGTGCTTCACAAAGGTTAATGCATGCACCAGCAACAGAGCTTTCTCATTTATAGCTCCGGCACTCTGGAACCGGTTGCCAAGTGATCTGCGTGAAGTCTGCGATCTGAAAGACTTTCGAAAACAACTTAAGACGCACCTCTTCCAATCACATTTCAACTTAACCTCATGAAATGCACTAATTTCATGAAATGCACCCAGCCGTATGCAAATATGTATATAAGGATCCTTCGTATAAATTGTAAATATGTTTTTAAGTACCCTGTATGTAGCTGCGATATTCAATCAACTGTAAATCCTGTAACCCCATGCTTGCTGTGCACTATCTCCCCTCCCTAATTGAAATGTACATACTCTAATTACCGGCCGGTACAGCCAACTCTCCCATGTAGAGCAACCGCTGCTGATCACTGGAAGCAGCGGGATACAAATGTACGTTAAATAAATACAAAAATAAATAAAACTGGGGACTAGAGTATGGTAAGATACACATAAATAGAGAACAAGAGAGTGAGGAGTATCAGGATCCAAAATCAGCCTTAAAGAGGTGCTTTTTAGCCTGCATTTGAATAGGGCTAGAGAAGGAGCCTGAAGTACTGACTCAGGTAGTTTGTTCCAGGGAGGTGGAATGAACAAAATCTGGAGTTGGCAATGGCAGAAAAGGGCACAGATTTGAGATGGGCTGATAAATTCTCTGGCCTTATAGCGAAACAGAAAACTACAGGCACACTTCAGTTCCAAAGGTCTGAATGATCTCTCTGCAATTTTGTTTTATTTGCCCCAAAACATCTCTTATGAAAGTGAAAATAAACTTTACCAGAGCCTTAGTGAAGCTGTAGTTCCTGAGAATGTAATGTAATGAGAAGCTAACATATAAAATGTCAGGAATTATCTGCTACTCTACACATATTCTGTAGTTTCTATCTACCACTCACAGCTGTCCTGTTTAGAGTTTAAAAGGTAACTGAGGTCCTTTTAATTAAATTTAATTTAATTTAATGACAGGTTTTTATATCTCGCTTTATCCACTTTGGTCCAGAGCGATTTACATCAGCTAATAGAATTACAATATAAAATTATAAAATACCAATTACAAATGCTTCATCTAGAATTCTTTCAAGCCAGCCAAGAAATGATAACCAATATTCTCCAGGACCAAGCAGGAAGTCAGTCCTCAAATATGGGTGATGTCGGCACCGACGGAGCCCTCGTGTGGAGCATTTCCCCAGCTTTCAAAGAAAGCCTTTGGGAATGCAGCGCGCATGCACGGTCCCCTTCCCGCCCAAGGGTGCCATCTTGCTCAGTCTTTCTTTTTCCGCTGAGCCCAATGGACGTAGTTCGTGTCACCCGGTAAAAGTTGATTTTTTTCTGTGATTTTTCGCGTTTCTTTGTCTGGTTCAACACTGGTTCCCCATCCCGCCTCAGCTTGGTACACCGGTATCGAGTCCAGAACCTCTTTTTCGTTTTTTGTCCTTTGTGACTAGCGTTTGCGCTTTTTCTGTTATTTTCACTGGCAGCCCGGTCTTTTGACCTTGCAGGGGCCCTTTTTCCCCCGATGGCTGCCAGCGGGTTAAAAAAATGAGATCGGTGTAAGAAACTTATGCCTCTCACTGATACATATGACTGCTGCCTCCAATGCCTCGGGCCCGACCATGACCCGCTGGTCTGTGGCCCATGCGGCAAGATGTCATCGAAGGCACTTTGGAGCCGTCAGCATCAATGTGAAACAATTTTTTTAGAGTCTGCATCCAGCCAGGCCCGGACTTCATCAGAGATCTCAACATCTTGGGAGTCCGACCCTGAGAGCCATCGTGGGTCCTCTGAGAGGGGGTCTCCCACCCGGGAGCACAAAAGGAAGAAGAAGCTCGTGAGGGTAGCGTCAGTGGAGGCACCTGGGTCCTCGAGGGCCAGGTCGCGTAGCCCTGACTGCTGTCCCAGGCTCTTGGAGTCGGAGAGGCCGTCCAAACTACCTCGTCTGGAGTCAGAGTCCCCAAGTCATGTAAGCTCTGTTGTACTCGTTGACTCTCCTCCGGGAGAACCGACATCAGGCCCGACACCGTTGGGGCCTGAGTCGGGGGCTGCTGAGTCTCCTGAGCTCGGACTCAGGCTGACGGCCCTGGAAAGCAGCCTGGCTGCCTTCATGGAGCAGCAGCGGGTACTGATCGCTGGTCTGACCAGTGCATCTGCCCTGACCACCAGGACCTCGATGTCCAAGTCGACCCCGGAAGCCGAGCCGATTCTTGAGTCCATCAAGTCTCGAGTCGATCCTCGGCCAAGGTCTCCCTCGACCTCCCATGTGGGGCCGAGGTCATCGACGCCGGTGCCCTCAGTGTTGGGGTGGGTGGCATTGAGGCCCACATGGCCGGACCTGCTCGATTCCTCCTCAGAGGGGTCGGCGTGGGAGACGGAGGACGAGGAGTCTCCTAACACCTTCCAGACCCGGTGCGTCCCATAGGACTCCCCGGAGTCCAAGTCTCGGAGACATTCCCCCCTAGAGGATACACGGTTCTCAGATTTCATCAGGGACATGGCCAAGGCTTTGGCATTCCCTGTGGACGCCGAGGAGGAGCCTCGAGCCGAGGAGCTCGATGCCCTCCAGTATGATTTTCCTCTGAAGGAAGCCTTTAGTGTACCAGTTCCTCCGATGCTGGAACAGCTGCTCTTCCGTATGTGGGAGGCACCGGCCTCAGCGCCAGTTCTTAGCAAGTGGGTCGATTCCATTTATCAAGTCCGTAAGAGCCCTGGTTTCCAAAAGGCGCAGCTACCGCACAACTCCATGGTTGTGGAATTGGCCATGCACAGACTGAAAAGTCAAAAGATGCACTCCTTGGTGCCTCCCGGCCGGGAGGCCCAGAACCTGGATGCCCTCGGTAGAAAGTGCTTCCAGGGCTCTATGCTGTCTTGCCGTGTCCAGACTTACGAGCTGTACATGGGCATGTACTTACAGAAACTGGCAAAGGAGATTTCCGGGTTCTCATCTGGCCTCTCTGAGGAACCCTTGCAGAGATTCAAAGCCTTGTCTTCAGGGATCCGAGAGTGCTCAAAGTTTATATCTCGAGCAGCCTATGATGGCTTCGAGGCTTTGGCCCGGGTAGCAGCGGCCGGCATCGGTGCATGCCGTCAGGCCTGGCTACAGTCGTCAGACCTGGACTCATGGGTACAGGATAAGTTGGTCGATGTCCCGTGCCAAGGTGACAACCTATTCAGCAAGCCCAATACTGAAAAGGCTGCAGAAATCGAGACAGAGATTCTCACCAGGACAAGACTGTCCAGAAAGACTTCTGCCCCTTCTCAAAAAAAGAAGGGCTAGAGAAAGAAGCCCTTTTTCCCGAGGAAGGTTGCTGCCTACAAAACCGACCCTCAATATCAGGCCTCTCCAGCTCCCCAACAGGGCCAGCAGGCCAAAGGGCAAGGGCATGGGCCCCGTAGGCAGAAAACCCCCAAGCCTCCAGCTCTGGCTCCTGCTCAGCAGGGAGGGGTTTTTTGACTCCCACAGCATAGCCTCTCCTCCGCCGGTGGCTCCACTCAGCACAGGAGGTCGGCTGACCCTGTATGCAAACAGGTGGCCAGTCATCACAGGGGATACCTGGGTACTGAGCATAGTCCAAAAGGGCTATATGCTCCATTTCCACCAGCTATCCCTTCCTACTATCCAGGGAAGCCTCCAAGACTCCCTCTACACATAAACCTCCTCCTTCAGGAGTTGGCAAGTCTTCTAAAGGAACAGGCAGTGGAACCGGTGCCCCACCACCTGAAAGGGCAAGGTTTCTACTCCAGGTACTTCTTAGTACCAAAGAGATCAGGAGGCCTGTGATAAGGAAGCTTATCATAGCTCAGGAAGGAGCTATAGAAAAGGTGAAGTGACTCTGAACAAGCAACCTGTCAGTTCTGGTAGAAATAAGAAAACAGAATTTTTCCATAAAAGACTACCAGTCCCAGAATGCACCAGGTTTCCAACAGCCATTAGAGGAGCTGAAGTGGGGAAATGTGTGTCCAATCAGGAGGGCTATGAGGTAATCCCCAAGCACTCATCTCAAAGGGCAGGGCCTGATTCAGCACAGCTGCGCTGTGCTAGGGTGGAGCACTCATCTAAGCTGAATAAAGGTAGAGTTTATTCTACAGAGAATTATCCTCAGAATCATCCTCAGCTTGGAGATCTTCATGATCTTGGACAGCTTCATCATCTGGAGGATCATCAGAAGCAGAAGCCAGAGCGGACGGACAGAGAGGGCAAGAAACCCTTTGGAAGAAAGAAGAGAAAAGCATTTGGGAGGTCTAAAGGAGTCCAGAGCAGTACGTATACTGGGAGACATTCAAAAGGCCAGCATACACCATTGGACTGGGGAAAACCAGAGGAGTGGTGCTGCAGAGCTAGGAATCTCCAGACGGTACCTGTGAGGGAGACGGCTGCACTTGGAAGGGACCCTAGGACCCATGCCAGAAGGTATGTGAAGAGAGATCCAGTGTCCAGGGATCTGGATTGGAAGGCTGGACATAAGAACTGGATTACATACTGGCCAGGCTATTTAGAGAGGAACACTAACAGCAATGGAAGCTCAGGTATGAACACTGATCTATGCCCTAGCTATACCCTTGAAAGACAGCAGGGAAACAAGTATTCTCCTGAGAGTGCTCCATTGAGAAATTCCTCTGTGCCAATCCATGATATTGAACCCATGATTGTTGAAGAAGGGGGAGCGGTTATAGATACAGGCTGTGAATACATGGATTGCTCTCTGTCTAAACTCCTTTGGTAATTTACTGTTACAAAGTACAACAACCATCACAAACAAATACAAACTTGTTCTTTAAATCTACTCAGAAAAGCTCCTGAGTAGGATTTGAGCCAGGCAGTAGAAAGTAAGCCAGCTAAGGGGTTTCAGCTGGATAACTGCTAGCAATTGAGCCTTACCTAATTGCTTGTGAGCTCCGAGGGAATCACTTCTGAATCTATTTGTGAAGATATAAGAAGTTAACCTGAAAAGAACAGTTTTTCCCTTCTTTGTGGGTTTTGCTTGTTGTTTGAAGCATTGCTAAGGAAATATTAGCTAGAGCCTACAGAAAAGACCATTCTGTTACCATCCTGGTCTTTATTCTTTTGCTTTGATTGCCTGACAAGTTCAGCTGTTGTTTTCCTGATTTTGTTTTTCTAAGTTTAACACTGAAAGCAAGTGTCCTGTTTTATGTGCTACCAAGCATATCTGTGTTGGGAGAAATAACCCCATAAATAAATATCTTATTGGCTTTACACTCAAGCACAACTAATTATTGTGAACGGCTGTGTCTGGTGTGAATGGACTACATTTCCCACAATCCCTTGCAAATCATATTGATATATGCTTTTGCCAAGACTGTGAACATTCTCACCCAGGCACCCGTCTGACAGGCCTCAGGCCTATCCTAGACTTGCGAAATCTGAAAAGTTTCTGGAAAGGGATAAGTTCAAGATGCTTACCCTTGGGATACTGCTGCCCTACCTCCAGCAGGGAGACTGGCTATGCTCCTTAGACCTCAAGGATGCTTATACTCACATCCTCATTCATCCAGACCACAGACAATACCTCAGATTTGTGGTGGGAGGAAACCATTTTCAGTACAGGGTATTTCCCTTTGGCCTAACCTCTGTCCCCAGAGTTTTCACCAAATGCCTGGCGGTGGTGGCGGCTTTTCTCAGGAATCAGGGGATTTTTGTCTTCCCATTAGGGGCCAGTTTCTCCAGGAGGCCCGACAGGCCGCTCTTCACACTGTCTCTCTTCTTCAGCATCTGAGCTTTGTCATAAACTATGCAAAGTCCACTTTTCTCCCCTCTCAGCACCTAGAGATTATAGGGGCAAGATTAGACACCCTTCAGGCAAGAGCTTACTTGCCCGAGGACAGGGCCCACAGACTGATGGACTTGGCCAACCAGTTCCAAAGAAATTCTCATGTTTCCGCCAGGCACTACCAGCGGCTCCTGGGCCACATGGCATCAACTGTGCATGTGACACCGAATGCCCGTATGCATATGCGGGCTGCTCAATGGTGCCTCAGAGATCAGTGGACACAGGCCACATGTGACTCTGAGACAGAGTAAAGGTGTCCAGACAACATTTGAACTCCTTACAGTGGTGGCTACATCTGCTAAACCTTCTCAGGGGTGTACCTTTTCAGGCTCCAGCACACACAAGGGTGCTGACGACAGATGCTTCCTTAAAGGGCTGGGGTGCACATTTCCAGGGCATGTGCACTCAAGGCCTGTGGTCCCCTCGGGAGGCCACACAGCAGATCAACCTTTTAGAGCTGCTAGCAATCTGCTTAGCTCTGCAAACCTTCTGCCATGCTCTCTCTCAACAGTCTGTCCTAGTTCAGATGGACAATCAGGTGGCAATGTTCTACATGAATAAACAAGGGGGCACAGGGTCCAGGCCCCTATGTCAAGAGGCACTGGACCTTTGCTCCTTTGCAGTCCGACAAGGCATGTTTCTCAAAGCAGTTTATCTACCTGGTCAGGAGAACTTCCTAGCAGACAAGCTAAGCAGGATTCTCCAGCCTCACGAATGGCAGTTCAATCCATTGGTGGCCAACAGATCTTCCTCCGCTGGGGACTTCCATCCATCGATCTCTTTGCAAATCCACTAAACCGTCAGCTGCCCAGGTTTTGCTCCAGACAGCCGCATCCCCTGAGGATGGCAGCAGATGCTTTACTAATCTCTTGGTCTACGGGCCTCCTGTATGCATTTCCTCCCACGCTCCTGGTGGCCCAAGCTCTGTTCAAGATCCTCCTAGACAAGGCCTCGGTGATTCTGGTAGCCCCCAGATGGCTGAGGCAGCCGTGGTTTCCACTTCTTCTACAATTGGCGGTGGAAGCTCCGTTCCCTCTGGGGCTGCAACACGATCTCCTGTCTCAAGAGCATGGTTCCCTTCTGCACCCCAACCTCAGGTCCCTCAATATGATGGCCTGGCTGCTGAAAGGATAGAGCTAGCTCCCTTACTTCTACCTAAGGAGGTTGAGGAAGTGGTCTTGGCCTCTAGGAGGCAGTCCACCAGAAAGTCCTATGCCCTCAAGTGACGTAGGTTTACGGTATGGTGTGCTCAGCGCAATGAAGATCCTTTCTCGTGCCTTGTGCCAGTAGTACTGCAGTATCTACTTCACCTTTCAGACCTAAGCCTTAAGTCTAACTCTGTTTGGGTCCACCTCAGTGCTTTGTCAGCACACCACTCACCTGTGGAAGGACAGTCTCTGTCGGTTCACCCCTTGGAGTCCAGATTTATCAGAGGTCTGCTTCTACTCAAGCCTCCAGTTCATCCACCGGTGACTGAGTGGGATTTGAACGTGGTCTTGCAGCAACTTTCTCGCCCACCGTTTGAGCCAATGGCTACTTGCCATTTGTGCTTCCTCTCTTGGAAAGTGCTCTTCCTGGTGGCTCTTACCTCGGCCAGACATGTGAGTGAACTACAAGCTCTGGTTTCTGATAGACCATAAATGCTGTTCTATAGGAACAGGGTGGTCCTGAGGACCCATCCCAAGTTCCTCCCCAAAGTCCTCTTTCCACCTCAATTAGGAGGTGGTTCTTCCGACCTTTTTTCCCAGGCCGCATGCCAGCCGGGCTGCAACAGTCTTGCATACCCTGGACTGTAAAAGGGCGTTGTCATTTTACATAGAACGTACGCAGGAGCATCGAAGGGCTACTCAGCTCTTCGTCTCATTTGACTCTAATAGGATGGGGTTACCTGTCTCCAAGCATACGTTGTCCACTTGGGTAGCAGATTGTATCGCCTGGGCGTACAGGGCAGCCGACCTCCCCTTGCAGGGTCGGGTCACGGCCCACCGTGTTAGGGCGAAAGCCACGACAGTAGCTCATCTCTACTCTGTTCCGTTGGCAGACATCTGCCGGGCCGCAACTTGGTCTTCAAGCCAGACTTTTGCAGCCTATTACTGCCTGGAGAGAGAGTCCCGGCGAGACAGTGTTTTTGGCCAGGCGATACTCCGTAATCTCTTTGAGGTTTAGGCAACTCCTACCCTCCAGCCCTTTGTGTTGGGCTACCGTATGGGGTGCGTTCTCAGAGAAAATTCTTATCACGGATACTGAGGCTCTTGAGAGGGAGCCATTTTTTCAGCTCTGGGCTCACGGTAGCCTAGAGCTGGGGAGTCCCATATGTGAGGACTGACTTCCTGCTTGGTCCTGGAGAAAGCGTAGTTACTCACCTGTAACAGGTGTTCTCGAGGAGCAGCAGGAATCAGTCCTCATGACCCTCCCTCCTCCCCTGGAGTTGCAGTCCTATCCTTCATTTTGATTTTTGCTGTCTTTTAGCTATGTCATCAGACTGAGCAAGATGGCACCCTTGGGCGGGAAGGGGACCACGCAAGCGCGCTGCATTCCCAAAGGCTTTCTTTGAAAGCTGGAGAAATGCTCCGCACGAGGGCTCCGTTGGTGCCAACGTCACCCATATGTGAGGATTGATTCCTGCTGCTCCTGGAGAACACCTGTTACAGGTGAGTAACTACGCTTTATAGTCAATGATAACATACCTCTCATATAAAATTACTCATATGAGAACATTAACCGTAAGAAGAGCAAAGAACGAGTCAGCCCTACCAATAATTCTGATCTCATCTATTGCCTAACTAAATATTCTTCAAAAAGGAGTAGGATGACAAAGCATATAATTATTAATGTTCCTTATTTCTTTAGGAAGACCATTCCATTCTAAGGCTGCTTGATATAAAAACAATTTCACAAATATCCTTTTAAAACAAATGTTTTTTGGTAGGGGGATGCTAAAGTAAGGGGTTCTCCTGAGCACAGTCTTCTTTTATGGTTAACACAGCACAAAATCACAGCCCCAGGATATGCATCAAATATCCTGGGGCTAGTCCATTCAACGTTTTAAAAACCAAACATAATCATTTGAAAATTGTCCTTGCCTAAATGGGTAACTGATGTAGCTGACACAATAGATGAGTGACTATCATTTTTGCGAGCTTTTAACATGAGTTTTGTAGCTGTAGTTTGTAACAGTAGTAACCTTGATCTAAGGATCATGTTTGCTAAACTATATGTTAGCATGGGGTTTACCATGCGCTAAGCACGCCATGCTAACTGGAAATGTGGGGCACTGCAGTCAAATCCTGCACTAGCCAGTTAGTGTGTGATAGGGAGGACCATAGGTGATGACGGCACATTATGGTTAGCTGAGACAACTTAGTGCATGCTGAGTACAAATGTAGCCGCTGGTGCAGGCACACCTATCGCTCCTCAAGGGGTGCGACTTAGCACAGTCAGTCACAGCTCCAACATGCTAATGGAAGGAGTCTATGCGGACATGGCTTCAAAAGGTTAGCATAGGCCTCTGTGCTGATTCCTGGGGTCGAAACTGTGAGAACGTTACATGTTTTAGTAATCATAGCCTAAATTGTACTGAAAGGCACAAGTACAAAACATTAGGGCAGTGCAGGCAAAAATATTTTGTTTTCTTTTGTTTTATGTTTACTCTGCATAATTTTCATTGAGCTCTGTTCAGATAGGGGGACGTCTGGGCCATCCATATGTCCCTGAGGAAGACAGGCCCATTTGGATCCAATTCTGGACTATGGCAACAAAACGTTCCCATGTTGCACAGAATCGGGCCCATGGATGGCCCGGCATGCTCCTGCCACCTGTGGGGACGTCCTCCCCGCAGTCACCCCCGACTCCCACGGCTTTGGCCCCCTTTTCCTTGCCACCTGACTCATGGCTGGCTTGCTGGGGCCTGGATTGGGTGGCAGGGACTCCCCTGCAGCCAGCACCGGCCCCAGGGGGGTCCCCAGGCTCGATCGCTGGATTTGTGCTGCTTATTCCATCTTTGAGGTGGAATAAGCAGCACGTCCCCTTTGACCCGGCAGGACGTACAGGGCTGTGACCTGAACTGGCCCTGTATGTCCTGCCATTTTATCATTGAGTCAAAACAGTTTACAGATAACATATGAACTGGAGAAATTACACTGAACAGGATTAGGGATGCGTTAACCAATTATACATTTTGAATAACTAAGAACAAAAAGAGAAACATAGCTACAAGATGTTTATCATGGATTACTGATTGGATTGTGTTCTTTAGGTTTTTTATTCCCAAGTATTCTGAAAAAAGATAAGTCTTAATTTTTTTCTGGAAATCAGAGATTGTGGTAGTGGATCTTAAGTTGTTACAAATGGAGGGAGTTACACATGGAGGGAGTTACACATGGAGAGTGCATATATTTTGCTTGCTTTTCATCTTGGGGTTGGGATGATGAGAAGGTTTTAGCTGGTGAGCCTTCTCAATCTGTTGTCTGGTGTTTTGGTTATTAACGGCTGTAGGCACATTGCAGTGAGGTCATGGAGTATCTTGAATGTGGTATTGTTTTGTATTTCATTCTGAGTGTGATTAGTAGCCAATGGAGTTGTTTTAGGATAGGTAAATCCTGGGGATATGTGGTAAGCTGTATACCTAAGTATCTGAAGGATCAAGTTGCCCAAAGAAGGGAGAATGACCCTCTACCCAACGTCTTCAAAGCTGTAGAGGTGAGAAGGACCTCCGTTTTGTTTAATTTCATTCCTGAAAATAAATGTGGAATTCTCACAACAAAAGCAGCAATGACTCTGCTGGCTGTACCACATGGACAAAAATATCATCAAAGGCCACAAATTTAAACGCCATACTATGGATGCGAGCTCCTGGTATTTGGGGGTTCTCTTGTATCACATGCAACAACAAGTTAAATGGCAGTATATATAACAATGGGGCAGCAGACACTCCTGCTGCATCCCCAACTACTAAACAATGCTTCTGTAAAGGTCCCATTCACAAACACTGCTGCCTTAGGCTCCTGGTACATCTCCTGAAAGCCCTCAGAAAAAGACCCATGGATCTTGAATCTGTCCAAGGCTGCAAACATATATGTCCAGCCCACCCTACCAAAGGCTTTTTCCATGTCATAGCTAATCAACAAGGGTGGTTGTCCACTAGCTCGAGCCAATTTAATTACGGTTTGATTCCCAGTAGTACTCCTTATGGCCTTGGGCAAGACACAGTGGTATAAAAAAACCTGTTAAATAAATAAATAAATAAAGGCCACAATGGATCTTATATTTTTGGTCAAGTAGTGCTCATGAACAAACTCCAATTGAGGCGCGGCTACCAAATCTGACACCCCCGGAGCAAGCCAGTCTGCCAGGATCTTGGCCATTAACTTCAAACCAGAATTCAACAGTGAGATTTGCCTATATGATTCTGGCCTCTGGTTTAGGAATCACCATAAAATGGGCTGGAATTATAGACAGTGGAAATCAGGTACCCTTAGATACAAGGTAGCTAGTGGGAGGGGTGCAACCTTGTCCTCCCAGATTTTGTAAAACATTTCCCTCAAATCTGTCTGGTCCTGGAGCTTTTAAATAGGTAGCTCCCTGAATGACCCACATTACCTCTTCCTCTGTTATTGGTACATTTAACAAATCTCAGGCCTCTCAAGGAACTGAGCACTAGTATTCTCATCTGCCTATTCTCTGACATATAAAGCATTAAAAAATGTTCATAAGAGCTTGTAAACACTTTTGTCCGAGATGATCAACATTTTCTGAGCATTGGTTTTTTGGGTCATTCTGCTTTTTCCTTAAAGATGCTATCAGCTTCCCTAGTTTATCGCTGAAAAGGAACAATTTATATTTGTAGTCAAAGAGGGACTTCTTAGTCCATTGATATACTAATATATTTAAAGTTATCTCATCTTTATATTACTGTAATATTATTTATTCTGGGTTATCCCACTATCAATGGAAATGGTTAAAATCGATCCAGAAGACAGCAGGATGTATTCTCTCTCATACTAAGAAATTTGATCATATCACTCTTCTTCTCATCGATCATCATTGCCTCCCAGTCTCCTCTTATATCAGGTACAAGACTCTTCTTCTGACTTTTAAGGCTCTTCATGATGCTGCTCCAGAATATCTATCTGCTTTGATTTGTCTCTATGCTGCTACTCATTGTTTTCACTCATACTATGCCAATTGACTTCATATTCCTCCGCCTTCTAAAGCAAAGTATGAGTCGATGTGCCATTCTGAATTTTTCTTTACAACACCTCCTCTCTGGAACAGCCTGACTATACATGTGTGTTGTGATAAGGAAGCTTATCATAGCTCAGGAAGGAGATATAGAAAAGGTGAAGTGACTCTGAACAAGCAACCTGTCAGTTCTGGTAGAAATAAGAAAACAGAATTTTCCCATAAAAGACTACCAGTCCCAGAATGCACCAGGTTTCCAACAGCCATTAGAGGAGCTGACAGTGGGGAAACGTGTGTTCAATCAGGAGGCTATGAGGTAATCCCTAAGCACTCATCTCAAAGGCAGGGCCTGATTCAGCACAGCTGCGCTATGTTAGGGAGGAGCACTCATCTAAGCAGAATAAGAGTAGAGTTTATTCTAACAGATGACCATCTTCATGATCACCTTGGATATCCAGAGAATTATCCTCAGTTTCATTCTGAAGGATCATCAGAAGCAGAAGCCAAACCGGACGGACAGAGAGAAAAAAGAAACCCTCTGGAAGAAAGAGGAGAAAAAGCCTTTGAGAGGTCTAGAAGAGTCCAAAGCAGTACGTATACTGGGAGGTATCCCAAGGGACAGCATACACCATTGGACTGGGAAAGCCAGAGGAATGGTGCTGCAGAGCTAGGAATCTCCAGACGCTACCTGTGAGGGAGACGGCTGCACGTGGAAGGGACCCTAAGACCCGTGCCAGAAGGCGATGTGAAGAGAGATCCAGTGTCCAGGGATCTGGATTGGAAGGCTGGACATAAGAACTGGACTACATACTGGCCAGGCTATATAGAGAGAGGAACTCTAAACAGCAATGGAAGCTCAGGTATGAACACTGATCTATGCCCTAGCTATAACGTTGAAAGACAGCAGGGAAACAAGTATTCTCCTGAAAGTGCTCCATTGAGAGATTCATCTGTACCAATCTATGATATTGAACCCATGCTTGTTGAAGAAGGGGGAATTATTGCAGATGAAGAATGTGTTTATATGGACTGCTCTCTATCTAAACTCCGTTGGTAACTTTCTGTTTACAAGTACAGCAACCATCACAAAGAAATACAAATTGTTCTTTAATCTACTCAGAAAAGCTCCTGAAACAGGATTTGACCCACACAGTAGAAAGCAAGCCAGCTAAGGGGTTTCAGCTGATAACTGCTAGCAATTAAGCCTTACCTAATTGCTTGTGAGCTAGGAGAGAATCACTTCTGAATCTATGTGGGAAGTAATCAAGTTAACCTGAAAAGAAACGTTTGTTTCTTGCTTTGTGGCTTTTCATTTGTTGTTTTCCTGATTTTGACTTTGTTTTTCCAAGTTAACACTGAAAGCAAGTTACCTGATTATGTGCTACCAAGCATCTCGTGTTGGAGAAATAACCCCATAAATAAATATCTTATGGCTTTACCCAAGAGCACAACTAAATTATTGTCAGCAGCTGTGTCTGGTGTGAATGAACTACATTGCCCACAATACCTTGCAAATCATATAGATATATGCACTTGCCAAGACTGTGAAGATTCTCACCCAGGCAGCCGTCTGACAAATGGCGTAGCTGGAAGGATTGCTTTTGCACAAAGGGGATTTACTTGCTGAGGATTACAACTAAAGTTCAAGATTAAAGCTGGAAAAAAAGATTTTCCCTCAACTACACTTTGGAGGAAAAGGGGTTGTTCCAGGAAGCTGTCCCAGGAGGAAAAGACCCTGTGCAGAGCTGGATTCATCACTAGCACAAGGTAATAAGTACCTGGGCATGTCTAGTGGTGGATGGGAGTAAGGCACAGGGGTTAATTGAAAAAAAAAAAAAAGTAGAAAAAAAAACCACACCCTGTTTGGAAGGTGGTGCACTGTTTTTTTTTTTTGTTTCTTGCAGGGATCAAGATGGATCTGAGGGAGATGGCTAGCTGGATGGCAGCCCAGTTTAGCAGGCAACAGGAGCTAGCACAGCAGGCTCAGGACACTGCTATGAAAGCCTTAATGGAGCAGCAGAGGCCAGTGCTTGATCTGGTGCAAGCCCTAGTTCAGCTGCAGAACCAAAGTGGAACAGATGCAAGACCAGCAGTAAAATACTGGTACACCAACATGTGGACAGTGTGGGACTCAATCAAGGGATTGGGGCATTTAGTTTGGGAAGTTAACTCCAGATGATAATGTTGATGATTTTCTAGAGTCTTCTGAAAGAGTGGCACAAGCATTAGCATGGCCAGAGACCCAGTGGGCAGTAAGGCTGGCCGCCTCATTAACTGGAGAGGCGCTTGCAGCTTATAGAGCAATGCCAGCAGCCCAGGCTTTGAATTATAAGGATGTAAAGGCTGCTATTAGAGATCGCCTAGGGTTGTCTATCAGAGTATAGGCGAATGTTTAGAGCTACTACATTGAGAGTGGGTGAAACACCAGGGCTCTGATGTCAGAGAATCCGAGGTTAGCTTTAAAAATGGTTTGGAGCCTGAGCAAAGACGGTAGAAAATGTTATTAGACCATATAATGCTTGAACAATTTATGTCTGCGGTCTCTAAAGATTTGCACCTTCCCTTATACAGCAAAATTGCCAAAATCTTGGAGAGGCAACCATGCTAGCAGAGAGATTCTTGGAAGCCACGCAGGCTTGCCATAGAATGGGTGGCCCTCTGAAGATTGGTGCTGAGGCAAGATGTGCTGTATCAGAAAAGAAAAATAATTAAAAATGTTTCTGAAAATGAATGTACTGTATCAAAACCAGATGACACAGTGGGAGTAGAAAGAAATGTTTCAAGTGTGGAAAATGGGGACATTTAGAAAAGGGATGCCAGTCACACACTAGCTTAATGGGTGTGGGATTTAAAAACAGCCCAAAGAAGGATTTCTTTTGATGGTTGATGTGCAAGGAATTACCACAAATGCTTTGTTAGACTCTGGGGGCAGACCAGAGTATGATGTCAAAAAAGGCTTTGGAAGAGGATAGAGGCCCAAGAAGGATTTGTGCCTAGAACCCCTGAAAGCCAAGTTCACATCAGATGCATTCATGGTGCTGCAACATCATATCCCACCTATAGGCTAAAGGTTAAGTGCCTGGGGAAGCAAGAGGAAGTCCTGTTAGCAGTGATGCCTAGGCTACCCTTTGATTTGGTTCTAGGAAAGGACTGGCCAAGATTTAAGCAGGGGCTAGTGAAAGGGCTAGGAAAGAAGGAGGGAGAAGGAATAATGGAAATAGCTCCCGGGCCTTTCTTTGGAAGTCCTCAGTCCCTAGCTAAAAAGATGGTTAAGCTTCCAGAAGGCCAAACCATAGGTAATAAGAGGGGCCTTGTATCCACCCGCTCGCAGGCTAAGGTAGAGAGCCAGCAGAAGGAGGAGGGGGAGCAGGCAGAGTTATTAGGAGACTTACCCTCTCATGACAATTTAATAACCCCATCATCTGGTAAAGTAAGAAAGTTGAAAGCACAAAAGCGGCGTGAGAGACTTTGCAGAGCATAGGGTAGGGCTGAGATGTTAGCTGGTCAAAGTTTACCCTGGGTGCCAGCTGAGTTAGTGGCAAAGTTTCCTAACTTTCCACAAGAGCAGCGAGCTGATCAAGCTCTCACCCGAGCTTTTAGTATGCTCAGGAGGTCAGGGAGGAGTTGCCCAGATTCAGACTAGATAAGAAATATTATATAGAGAGAGTCAGGACCCCAGGAATGGGACCATACGTAAACAATTGGTGGTACCCACAACTTTCAAAGGGCTAGTACTTAGATTAGCACATGATCATCCAGTTGGAGGTCATAAAGGGATGCAAGGAATGCTGGATCAAATACTTATGCGTTTTTACTGGCCAGGTTTCTTCAAAGAAACTGCCCAGTTTTGTACTGCATGTCCAGCGTGTCAGCGAGTTACAGCGGCTCACCCACCGGTGGTGCCATTGATTCCCATGCCAATTATCAGAGACCCAATTGGTCGCATTGCCATGGATATTGTAGGCCCATTAGTCAAAACGCCCCGAGGTTTCCAATACATCCTAGTTATGGTAGAGCAGGCAACAAGCTTCCCTGGGCCATACCCATTGAGGAATGTTTCTGCAAAAACAATAGCTTTAGAGTTAGTAAAAATTGTTTTGTTGAAGTGGGATTCCCAAGAGAGTTTTTGACTGACCGAGTGTCCAATTTTGTATCCAAATATTTGGCCCAGGTCTGGGATGCCTTTGGCATTCATCACGTGAAAACCTCAGCCTACCATCCACAATCAAACGGTTTGGTGGAGAGATTCAACCAAACTCTCAAACAAATGTTGAGAAGGGGGTTAGCAGGAGAGGTAAAAGAATGGGATATGTATTGCCCTTTGCCTTATATGCCTGCCAGGGAAAGAATTCAGGTATCCATAGGTGTAACTCCATATGAATTGAGGTATGGTAGGGCTCCACGGGGTTGTTAGATATTTGAGGGAACAGTGGATTGATCCTGAACCAGGAAGTCAGGAAGTGCCACAGTTTCTACGTGACTTGAGAGCACGTTTGAAAAGGACCTCGCAGGTTGCTGAGAGGATCCTGCAGGACAGTCAAGTGCGCCAGAAAGGGCGGTATGATAGGAAGGCCAAAAGCCGCCAATTAAGTATTGGTGAAAAGGTTTTGGTTCAAGTAGCAGGAACTGCCCCAAAATTTGAAGTACAGTGGAAAGTGCCATGGAAGGTTGTTAAACAAGTGAGCCCAGTATCTTATGTGGTAGAAAATGCAAGAGGGCGTAGTCAGACCTACCATATTAATGTACTTAAGTCTTGGAAGGAGAGGCCTGTAAATAATAATGACCCTGAAGCCAGTCAGGAAGTAAGTGAGCTTCAGAAAGAGAACACTCTCGTAGGTATTACGGACTGTAGTAAAGAAGTTTCACCAGTTACACCAGTCCGTAATAACTTAAGCAGGGGGGTATGTGATAAGGAAGCTTATCATAGCTCAGGAAGGAGCTATAGAAAAGGTGAAGTGACTCTGAACAAGCAACCTGTCAGTTCTGGTAGAAATAAGAAAACAGAATTTTCCCATAAAGACTACCAGTCCAGAATGCACCAGGTTTTCAACAGCCATTAGAGGAGCTGAAGTGGGGAAACGTGTGTTCAATCAGGAGGGCTATGAGGTAATCCCTAAGCCACTCATCTCAAAGGGCAGGGCCTGATTCAGCACAGCTGCGCTGTGTTAGGGAGGAGCACTCATCTAAGCAGAATAAGAGTAGAGTTTATTCTACAGATGACCATCTTCATGATCACCTTGGATATCCAGAGGAATTATCCTCAGTTCATCTGAAGGATCATTAGAAGCAGAAGCCAAACCGGACGGACAGAGAGAAAAAGAAACCCTATGGAAGAAAGAGGAGAAAAGCCTTTGAGAGGTCTAGAAGAGTCCAAAAGCAGTACGTATATCTGGGAGGTATCCCAAGGGCCAGCATACACCATGGGACGGGGAAAAGCCAGAGGAATGGTGCTGCAGAGCTAGGAATCTCCAGACACTACCTGTGAGGGAGACGGCTGCACGTGGAAGGGACCCTAAGACCCGTGCCAGAAGGTATGTGAAGAGAGATCCAGTGTCCAGGGATCTGGATTGGAAGGCTGGACATAAGAACTGGACTACATATGGCCAGGCTATATAGAGAGGAACTCTAACAGCAATGGAAGCTCAGGTATGAACACTGATCTATGCCCTAGCTATAACGTTGAAAGACAGCAGGGAAACAAGTATTCTCCTGAAAGTGCTCCATTGAGAGATTCATCTGTGCCAGTCTATGATATTGAACCCATGCTTGTTGAAGAAGGGGGAATTATTGCAGATGAAGAATGTGTTTATATGGACTGCTCTCTATCTAAACTCCGTTGGTAACTTTCTGTTACAAAGTACAGCAACCATCACAAAGAAATACAAATTTGTTCTTTAATCTACTCAGAAAAGCTCCTGAAGCAGGATTTGACCCACACAGTAGAAAGCAAGCCAGCTAAGGGGTTTCAGCTGGATAACTGCTAGCAATTAAGCCTTGCTTGTGAGCTAGGAGAGAATCACTTCTGAATCTATGTGGGAAGTAATCAGAAGTTAACCTGAAAAGAACAGTTTGTTTCTTGCTTTGTGACTTTTCATTTGTTGTTTTCCTGATTTTGACTTTGTTTTTCCAAGTTAACACTGAAAAGCAAGTACCTGATTTATGTGCTACCAAGCATATCTGTGTTGGGAGAAATAACCCCCATAAATAAATATCTTATGGCTTTACCCAAGAGCACAACTAAATTATTGTCAGCAGCTGTGTCTGGTGTGAATGAACTACATTGCCCACAATACCTTGCAAATCATATAGATATATGCACTTGCCAAGACTGTGAAGATTCTCACCCAGGCAGCCGTCTGACAGTGTTTGGAACCCGTATTCCAGAAGTTCAAAATCGCTCTAAAGCCCACTTCCAAGTCATACTGCTAGACCAGTCCAGACAAACGGGTTGTGTCCCCCTGCCAGCAGATTTTGGAGACAGAGAATTCTACCAGAGCTCTGATAGGCTGGACTCTGGTGATATGGTTCTACCCCTAGGGGTCTCCCTCAGTATTTCTCTGTCTCCAGCAGATCTGGTTGCTTTTGTTGTTTTTCCCTCAAAATCTTTAAAATTATTTAGAATCCCTTTGGGGACTAATATTTCCACTTGCCTGTTGCTGCCAGTATAGTTTCACTGTGCACCAGGGTGTTTGCAGCTGAGCTCCTGTTTCTGACACAGTAGAGCTCGCTGACAGGAAGAATGCCCAGCATCTGGCCATGAGGGCTTGTTATCTGGATGAAGGACTCCCCTCAAATCAGGTTTCTCTGTATCTTGAGGCTCCTGGATGGATCCAGAGTACACAAGAGGTGTTACTATGGGTTTCCCAGCAACTTGAGTCCCCAGATAAACTTGTGAAGCTCCTGAGCCTGGCTTCAGTAGAGCTCCCAATTTTCTTTAAGCAGCGCTGAGCCTTTGCCACGAGGGCTTAGTAGACATCAGCAGGAGGATCAGGTATCAATTTCTGAGAGAAATTGTAAGTAAACTGTTTTCTTACTTGCCTCAGCTGCCCTGGGTTTATTTCAACTGCATCGGGACCGGCTGTCTCTGACCTGATTCCTTCACTTCCGGTTTCATCAGGATCTGTTAAACTGGGTTTTGAAGTTCCTATTTTCTTTTCTTCATTTTTATTTCCTGGATGCACCCAGAGCACACAAGAGGTGTTTCTCTGGGTTTCCCAGGCTTCCCTCCTTAATAGCTGTATTTTCTGTAATCAGCAATACAGCAGGGTTTGAGCTCCTGATTTCACTGTCTGTGCAGCTCCCCTTCTCTCCAGAAACACCTTCCAGCCCCTGCCATGAGGGTCTAAGTGGCTGCAGAGGGATCAAACAGTAATTTCCCTACCTTTCAGTCGCTGTAATTACCTTACACTGACTTTGAAAGTTTTCTCTTCTCCTCCATGGGAACTCTGCTCCTCTGTACCAGCACAGTGAATAACTGACAGTTTCCTTCTCCCCTCAATTTCTGGTGATTCAGGATTCATCAGGATTTGAATTTTTAAGTTGCTAGCAGCACTCCTTGCCTCTTCCCCAGCGATTTTGCTGCATTTTTAAGGATTTTAGAGCTTAGGGAACTTTTATTTTGCAGTTTTTCTGTGCCGGCGGCCATTTTGACAATCAGGAGGGATTTCTCTTCAGTGTTTTTTTTTGGAGGGAGCAGCTCTGGGCAGCCATTTCAAAACATTTAAACATGCTGTAAAGGCTCAGGGAGTTTCAAAATCCCTTTTCTTTGAAGAGTCTTCTGTTTCCCTAAGCTTACCTTGTTTTTTTTTTACAAAAAAAAAAAAAAGGTTTAAGCCTCTGCAATGCCTGTTTCTCTGCACAGCTGTATTATATGTAATAATAAGAAAAAGGAGTTAATAGATTGCTTGTGTTCCACCTGCATGCTGCATCCAGGAGAATCTTCTTCCTCCATTCCCACTGCGCTGACAGCTGGGGACATCAGCGCCTTAACTCCTCCCTCCTTAGAGCCCCTGCAGCAGGATCTTCCTGCAGAAAGGACTCAGTCAGCTCCCATTTTGCTTCCACAGCTGCTGGAAGCCACGGCAGCCTTGGCTGACAGTGAGTTCCTGATGCTCTTCCACCAGGCATGGCACCTGTGGCGTTCTGAGTCTTTTGGTATCCCTCCATCACCCGCCCGGTAGCAGACAAGGATATGGTGGGGTCTCGCAAGTGCTCCCAAAAGTCCTCAGACCTTAAAGCAGTACATCCTTCCAGGAACGTTGCATGTGGCTTGAGGGACACTATGGATATTCAAGAAGACTTTAAATCGTCGGAGGTGAGCCTGACTCATTGGAGAAAGAAGATGGTGAATATTCTCCGTCTGATTCTTCGCTGACAGTTCACGAGGGCTCTCAAGATATCAGACTTTTTCGGAAAGAGGAGTTGCCGGCCCTAATCACACAGGTGATGGAGTCGCTACGCCTAGCCGACACGCCTGATCCTCAGAGTTCTCAAACCCTGTTGCAGCCGGATCCCATTTTACAGGGCATTCGTAAGCCTTCCAAAGCTTTTTCCTTTCCAGCCGAGTTACAGCATATAGTATCTCGAGAGTGGGACTCTCCAGAGTCCTCTCTACGTACGGCATGCAGTATTGGTCAGTTATACCCTTGGTCTCCCTCTGACTTGGACCGTTGGCTGACATACCCGAAAGTTGATGCGTTAGTGACCGGGGTCACCAAGCATACCACAATTCCGGTTGAGGGCAGAGCGGCACTCCGCGACCAGCAAGACCTAAAAAGTTGAGAGTCTGCTAAAGATGGGTTTTTCGTCGTCCGCTCTTTCCCTTCAAGCAGGGCTGTGCGGAGGTCTTGCAGCACGGGCCTCCCTTAGATGGATTCAGCAGCTTCCAGGTGATCCCAATTTAGCTCGTTTAGAATCCATCGCTGCATTCCTGGCAGAGGCCTTCTCTGATCTCTTGCGGCTGTCAGCTCGCTCCGTAGCTCTGGTGACAGTAGCTCAGAGATGGCTCTGGCTGCGTCAATGGGCAGCGGATGTTGATTCGTTCAAAGACTCCAGCGTTTAGATGCCATTCGTCCAGTTCCAACGTTGAAAAGAGGACTAGGCCGTTACTCTGTCTATTTCGTGGAGCCCAAAAAAAAAGACGGCTCCTTTCGTCCTATCTTGGATCTCAAAGGTGTCAATCGCAGTCTGCGGGTACCACACTTTCGAATGGAGACGATCCGTTATTCAAGCGGTACGCAAGGGGGAATTCTAGCTTCCCTCAATCTTGCGGAAGCATTCTTTCACATTCCCATTCGAGAGGGGCATCAGCAACTCGTTCGATTTTGCGGTACTCGGTCAACATTTCCAATTTCATGCAATGCCCTTCGGTCTAGCTTCGGCGCCTCAAACCTTCTCCAAGGTAATGGTGGTAGTAGCTGTGGCCTTACGCAGCCGCGGCATCAGAGTTTATCCTTATTTGGACGACTGGCTCATTCGCGCAGAGTCTCTCCCCGAGGCTTGCAGCACAGTCTCGGTGGTTGTTGCCTTTCTCGAAAGCCTTGGCTGGGTAATCAACCACGACAAGAGTTGTCTTCAGCCGTCCCAGGAGATCGAAATTTTGGGGGCTCGATTCGATACAGCCTTAGGTCGGGCCTTTTTGTCAATGCCTTGATTCCTCAAGTTAACTTCTCAAGTTCGCAGTCTCCTAGCACAAGTCTCGCCTAGAGCATGGTGTCAGAGGATTATCAAGTTTGGTTGCCTCTACTACTGGCGGTGATACTTTGCCTCCGTTGATGGCTCTGGCCCCACAATCTCCTTCGAGGGGTTCCCTTGGAGACTCCGCGCTGGGTGTTGGTAAAACGACAGACGCCAGTCTCTCCGATTGGGGAGCGCATTGCGGCTCGCACTCAGTGCAGGGGATTTGGTCTTCTCGGGAGGCCCGGTGGTCCATCAATCGCCTCGAGACACGAGCGGTGCGCTTAGCCTTGTGAAAGTTTCAGCCTCTTCTGTGGCGTCAGGCGGTTCGAATTCTGTCTGACAACGCTACGACAGTGGCATACCTCAACCGCCAAGGGGGCACGAAATGTCCAGGTGTATTGAAGGAAATGAGTCTTCCCCTTCTGTGGGTGGAGAGGCATCTGCAGGCGATCTTGGCGCAACACATCGCGGGTAGACAATGTAAAAGCCAATTTCCTCAGCTGACATGCTCTGGATCCGGGGGAGTGGGCTCTGGCGCCAGAGTCCTTTCAGTCCATTGTTCGACGATGGGGTCTACCGGCAATGGATCTCATGGCTACAGCGCAGAATACCAAGGCACCGATCTACTTCAGCCGTTGGAGAGACAACGGGTCGCACGGGATAGATGCACTCTCTCAAGTGTGGCCAACCCATCTCCTTCTGTATGTCTTTCCTCCCTGGTCTATGATCGGCCAGATTCTCCAAAGAATCAGGGAGCATCGCGGCCCAGTGATCCTGGTGGCACCGGATTGGCCTCGCAGACCATGGTATGCGGATCTCGTCCGGCTGTCTCGGGCGTCTCCTCTATGCCTGGGGGGCATTCCCAGGGCTCCTGCTCCAAGGGCCGGGGGAAATGGAAAACCCGGCTCCTTACTCACTTACGGCCTGGCTCTTGAACGCCGCAGGTTAGTTCAGAAGGGATATTCGTCGAGTGTGGTGGCGACAATGCTTAAGGCATGGCGGTCTTCAACGTCGCTGGCTTACGCTCGTGTGTGGCGTCTCTTTGACACTTGGTGTTCGCTACGTCACATCTTGCCCTGGCGTTGCAACATCCCGGATATTCTTTCCTTTCTGCAGGCCGGTCTAGATAAGGGTCTGGTGCTTGGGACCTTGCACGTGCAGGTTGCCGCGCTAACTTGTTTTCGAGGGCCGATAGCGGGGCGTTCTCTCGCCTCGCATGTGGACGTTTCGCGTTTTCTTAAAGGGGTTCAGACATTATGGCCCCCGATATGTCCTTTAGTTCCTTCTTGGGATCTCGCTCTCATTCTCCGTGCCCTTGTTGCTCCTCCCTTTGAGCTCCTGAAGGCATGTTCCCTTAAGGATTTAACGCTAAAGACAGTTTTCCTAGTGGCCATAACCTCAGCACGTCGGATTTCCGAACTTCAGGCTCTCTCTTGTTGGGACCCCTATCTCTCGTTTTCTTCGGTGGGAGTTTTTCTTTGAATTGTTCCATCCTTTTTACCTAAGGTGCTTACCCCGTTTCATGTCAACCAGCCTCTTTTCTTGCCTACCTTTGAGAAAGAGCAGTGTTCCGGTCACCTTCGTCAATTGCGTGCGGTGGACCTGAAGAGAGTGCTTTATCAGTATCTTAAGATCACGAACGCCTTCCGTAAGACCGATCATCTTTTTGTCCTGTTTGCGGGCCCTCGACGGGGGTCCGCAGCCTCCAAATCCACCATTTCTAGATGGTTGCGAGGAGCTATTGAAGCAGCTTATATACTGCAAGGCAAGCAGGTTCCAGCAGGGCTCCGAACTCACTCCACTAGGGCTCGGGCTTCGTCTTGGGCCGAGAGGTCTCAAGTAGCCCCTCTCGACATTTGCCGGGCGGCGACTTGGTCATCGTTGTCCACGTTTGTCCGTCACTATAGATTGCACGTTCACGCTCGGCAGGAGGGTCAGTTTGGAGCTGCAGTGCTGTCATCGGCATTGACCCCCCTTGAAAGCAGGTAGCTTGGGTACTGCCCGTTTGTCTGGACTGGTCTAGCAGTATGACTTGGAAGGTGAAATTTCACTTACCGTTAATTTCCTTTCCTGGAATACTTCTAGACCAGTCCAGGATCCACCCTGCTGTCAGTTGCGGTGCTGCTAGTGCGGTGAAGCCGCCGGCCTCTGTTCCTTCCTTGTCAGTATGCCTCACCATGGGGGGCCGATGGCTGCGTTATCGGTCTTAGCAGTCTTGAGTTCTGGGGATACTTTCAGCTCCCTTGTACATAGTTGAATTAAACGTCCATTATGTGTGGTCTTATGGTTAAGTTGCGTTACATGTTTGGGTTCGCTTTACAGACAAAACTGAGGGAGACCCCTAGGGGTAGGACCATATCACCAGAGTCCAGCCTATCAGAGCTCTTGTAGAATTCTCTGTCTCCAAGATCTGCTGGCAGGGGGACACAACCCATTTGTCTGGACTGGTCTAGCAGTATTCCAGGAAAGGAAATTAACGGTAAGTGAAATTTCACCTTCTTTGAGCAGGTTCTTGGAATTGTGGGTTATGCTGGTATAGGTTGTATTTATTCTCCGTTTACCCTCCCCACCTTCCCTACCTAACCTGCTAGTTTCCAGATAAAAGTTCCTTATGTGTGTATTTCCTTCTCTTTTTCCTATGCCTAATTGCATTCCTATCTAATTACAAAATTTAAAAGGGATGAAATTGACTATAAATTTGGATATGTCTACCTATGGAGTAAGAAAAAAGTGCTCTCAGATGAAGGTTATCGTAGACATAGGTATTATCCGCAGAGGAAATCATCCACCTCTAGAGAGGATGCCCCAGATGGTGATATGGTTCCTGCTAAGAAACGTATCCGTAGTGCCTCTGGGGAGCCATTTAATGCCTCCGCCCCACTTTTTGAGACAGACAAACTGAAGTCTCAGGATTTCTCTATGGAAAGGCTGTGTAAGGGAGGGTGGAAGGACTGATAGGACAGTCGATTTCAACCAGTAGATCTACCATGTGAACGGGAATGGGAGAACAAGAGGAAGGCCCAATATCCCCATTGGGGCCAAGAAAGAGGGAGAAGGTGGCCTTCAGTGGGACACAGGGAATTCCACAGAAACTGAATCCTTCTGTGATTAATTTGTCCGATATAACTCTTACCGAACACCAGCTAGACGTCCTTGATAGAGGTAATTCCTTCATACCAATGACACCCTATAATTCCTTTGATATGAGGATTGACTTTTATAAATTTGTTAGGAAACTTAAAATTAAAGACTTCTTCTCTACTTTCTTCTGTTGGGTGTGTTGATACATCTATTATTCACAGAAAATCTTCTTGGATTCCCCCTGGGGCGACCAACCCAGCAATTGATATTTTTGAAAAGGCTGTTCTTAAAGAGATAGGCACATTAGAAAAATCTAAGAGACACATTTTTCACAATGTTTCGGCTAAGCATAAACAGGCACTTGAGGAACTTAGAACTGATCCCAAGATAGTTATTAAGCCGTCTGATAAAGATGGGGCCATTGTCATTATGAATAAGAGTGATTATATTTCGTAGATTTGATGACATTTAGTTGAAATATCCTTCTATAGGAGATTAGACAAGGATCCCACCTTGAGCCTCAAGAAGGAATTAGACAGTATTCTAGACATTAGCCTTGCAGCCGGCTTTTTAACACAGAAAGAGAAGAACTTCCTCTCTGTATCTCACCCCAGGGTTCCCACTATATATATTCTTCCAAAAATTCACAAGACGCTTATTAATTCCCCTGGTCGACCTATCATTTCTGCCATTGGGTCTCTTTTTGAAACCACTTCACAATTTTTAGATGTCATTCTCTGATCCTTTGTCTGTAAAGTACCATCATACACTAAGGATCTGAGCCATATCATACAACTTTTGGAATCATTTGAACACTATCATTCCACAGATATGCAGTTTTGCAGAAGCTTTTGCAGAAGCTTTTATTGGTGACTCTTGACATTGTTTCCCTCTACACTAACATACCACAGATGGAGGCCATTGAGGTTCTTGAGATCACTTTATTGAAGAGAGAAGACAGGTTCAAACGGTTCTCTTTGTTTTTTTCTCATGCAAATGGTCAGGCTAGCACTTACCAATAACTTTTTTTGGTTTGATGGTCTTTTTTATCACCAGATCAAGGGAGTAGCCATGGGGTCCTCTATGGCCCCTGATGTAGCCAATCTGTATGTTTCCAATTTTGAGTTGAAGCTTTTATCTAGGCATCCATATAAAGATAATATTAAAAAGTGGTGCAGATATATTGATGGCATATTTTTCATTTGGGATGGTGAACAACAGATTTTGGATCAGTTTCTCATCTGGCTTAATACACTTGACGACAACCTAAGGTTTGAGGCCTCTGTAAGTGACCACCAATTACCTTATTTGGACATTTTAATCATGAAAGGTGATACTGGTTTCAAGACCACTTTATATCATAAACCTACAGACCGCAATCATTTTCTTCATTACCACAGTTTTCACAATCTATCTTTAAAGAAGAATCTTCCTGTTAGTCAGTTTCTAAGGGCTAGGTGCATCTGCACAGATGATGCTGACTTCGAAGATAATGCTATATTGTTACATGGCAGATTTGCAGAAAGAGAATATCCTTCCAAACACATAGAGGCTGCATATCACAGAGCAAAGAACTCCAGACGGAGTGATTTATTGCAGAAGCAAGCACAACTGGACATAGATAAGATGGTTTGCCCTATGTGGTTTTCAAGTCTTTCCAAAGAAATTGCAAATATCATTCGCCATGAGTGGCATATTATCCAGACGATCCCTGCTTTTTCTGAACAAAAATTACTTTTTTCATATAAAAGGGATCCCAATCTTTCTGATATTTTGGTCCTGTCTGCCTTGCCTGTCCCCTAACACAACGCACCCACCAAGGGCCATTTTTGTTGTGGGTCCGGCTCAGCCTGTGACCACATTCTCACTTGTAGAAATGCCTTCCAACATCCAGTGACAGCAAACAGGTATGCGTTGGACAGATTCATGAATTGCAATATGGATAATGTCATTTATATCATTATATGTCCCTGTAACCTCCTGTATGTGGGGAAGACAACAAGGTGTGTTAAGATGCACATTATGGAACACAGAAGTTGTTTGAGATGTCATGTGATGCAGAAACCCCTTGTTGAACATTGGACTAAGGCGCAACACAAGATTTCGGACCTAAGGTTTCTGGTCCGAAAGTCTGGTCTGGAGTTTTGCAGAAGCTGAGAAGCCTCCATTACGCTAAGAACAAACCTTTCTATTTTCTCTGCTGGTTTAAACCTATAAATTCTGTTGATTTTTGGAGAGATTACTATTATAGCTTTTAACTGTGGTTTTAGATTAAGCTTGGGGGCATTTGGACGGCTTTCCTTATATAGACTTACATCAGATATCTGTGTGTGTGGCAGATAGAGAGTTAACTAGGTTTTTACCCCTGCTGAACTGGTTGGTGAAACCCTATTCCCAGTGAGGAGCTGATTTGGAGCATTGCACACCTGGCCTGACACTGGACTGAGCCAGTTTTGCAGAAGCTGAGAAGCCTCCATTACGCTAAGAACAAACCTTTCTATTTTCTCTGCTGGCTTAAACTTATAAATTCTAACTGTTGATTTTTTGGGGATTACTATAAATTCTAACTGTTGATTTTTGGGGGGATTACTATTATAGCTTTTAACTGTGGTTTTAGACTAAGCTTGGGGGCATTTGGACTGCTTTCCTTGTATAGACTTACATCAGATATCTGTGTGTGTGGCAGATAGAGAGTTAACTAGGTTTTTACCCCTGCTGAACTGGTTGGTGAAACCCTATTCCCAGGGAGGAGCTGATTTGGAGCATTGCACACCTGGCCTGACACTGGTCTGAGCCAGTTTTGCAGAAGCTGAGAAGCCTCCATTACGCTAAGAACAAACCTTTCTATTTTCTCTGCTGGCTTAAACCTATAAATTCTAACTATTGATTTTTGGGGGGATTACTATTATAGCTTTTAACTGTGGTTTTAGACTACGTTTGGGGGCATTTGGACTGCTTTCCTTGTATAGACTTACGTCAGATATCGGTGTGTGCCCACGGTTCAGGAACCGCCTACTCGCCAGAAACACTTAGGTTCCCGCCCACCCTACCCCTCACCCCACCCACACCAGGGGCTACTTTGCCTTTATAGTGGTCACATAAGTGCCATCTATCCTTTCTTACTTGGGTTAAAAGTCCACATCTCCTTCATCCTTTCTTCTTCTTCTTCCTCTTCTGGGACTGCTTAACCAACATGTCGAGTATTCAGTGCAATAACTGCGGTACTTTCATTTCAAGATGAATCATTTGGAGCCTAAGAGCTTGTCCTACGTGCCTCATGTCAGCTGCCATGCATGACAAACTGACTCTACTAAGGAAAGACCTAGCTGCCATGCATAAAGAAGTGACTCTACTGAGGGAGGAAACAGCTGCAATGAAACACACCTCTTCTAGGATACAAACTGAACAAAGTCCACCACCGCTCCCACAAAGAATCAAACACCCCAGGAACAAATGGATCACAGTGGGTTCTGGAAGACTGCGACCTGTAACGCAGAGACATCCTATACATCAAGAGATATCCCTGCATAATGCCTTCTCTGCCTTGGCTAATGAGGATGCTCAATCCAATGAAACTGAAGGGCCCTTAAATGAGTCAGACAATGCCCAATCTCCTGCTAAAGCACCAAATATGAAGAAAACCTCACCAAACAGAAAACTACTACTACTTGGAGATTCCATCATCAGAGGCACCAACTTGGGGACACAGTTCAAAGGAGAGAAGATAGTCATGTGCCTATCAGGCTCGACAGCCAGCAGGAATACAAACCAAATTGTTGAAATACTTAGCGCAAAAAGTGAGCACTTCAAACTTGATGTTGTTATCCACTTGGGCACAAATAACCTGGCTAGAAACAGTGCCTCTACAGTCCAAAAGGACTTCCAATCTCTGGGAGAGAAACTCAAGCCCATTGTTAGCACTGTTGCATTCTCAGAGGTCCTGCCTGTTCTTGGTAAGGGGACAAAAAGGCTGCATCGCATTAACAGCTTTAATACATGGCTCCAGACCTGGTGCAAACAAGAAGGATTCAGATTTATTGGTGACTGGGGAAACAGATGGACCAACAAGAGACTATACTGTGCTGATGGACTGCATCTTTCTGTCGCAGGGAAAATAATCTTAAGTGAAAAATTCAGGCACTATGTGGATATGCATTTAAACTAGGAAAAGGGGGTGACAGATGTGGAAGATCAAGACCTGCCCGCCACCTCCTGCAAAAGCAGATTAACATCAGAAACAGCCACACTTTTAAACCACACATCAAAAACAAGTGGGAAGATGTAGGCAGAACAAAATCAATGCAAAATACACACAAGTCAGTTAAATGCTGGAAAGCAATGAGCACAAATGCTCGAAGCTTAGCCAACAAAGTTCCGGACCTGGAAGTCCTAATGGTGGAAATGGATTTGGACATTGTGGCTATTACAGAAACATGGTTTAATGAATCGCATGATTGGGATATAGCCATAGCTGGCTATAATCTATTCAGAAGAGACAGAGAAAATGGAAAAGGAGGGGGAGTAGCCTTGTATGTCAAAAGCAATATTAAAGCTACTGAAATGCAGGGGACATGGGGAAAAGAAGAAGCACTCTGGCTTGCATTGGAAAGAGGAGATGCACTGTCATCCATACTGCTGTAGTCTACAGACCTCTGACTCAAATTGAAGAGGTAGACAACGATTTGATTATAGATATTGCCAAGATAGCCACAAAGGGGGAAGCAATCATTTTAGGTGACTTTACCTGATGTGGATTGGATTACTCCTTCTGCACATCTGGAAAGAAGCAAAAAAATTATAGATGTTCTCCAAGATGCATCACTTAGACAAATGGTCATGGAGCCAACCAGGGAAAGCTCAATGCTGAATTTAGTGCTCACCAACTGTGATAGCATGTCGAATGTCTGCGTGAGTGGCCCTGTGAGCAACAGCGATCATCACACGGTGTGGTTTGAGATAAAAGCCAAGGTACAGGCCAAACATAGCAAGTTCAAAGTCCTAAACTTCAAAAACACTGACTTCAATAAAATGGCCGAGTACCTATAGGGTGGAAGGAGATAAGGGAAGTGGAATTGCAATGGGCTAAACTAAAGGTGGCAATAAAAGGGGCAACAGACAAATATGTAGAAAAGGTAAACAAAAACAAGAGGAGAAGGAAACCTACTTGGGTTTTCCAAAGAAGTGGCTGCTCAAATAAAGGCAAAAAACACAACTTTCACAAAATTCAAAAGCTTGCAAATAGAAGAACACAGAAATGAATACAGGATCAAACTCAAAGAGTCAAAAAGAGAAATAAGGATAGCAAAATCAAAGGCAGAGGAAAAGATGGCTAAAGATGTTAAGGGTGGCGACAAAACTTTCTTCAGGTATATTCGGGAAAGGAAGAAGATCAAAGTTGGAATTTCAGGACTCTGAAGTGCTGGGAAAGGACTCGTGGAAAGTGACATAGAAAAAGCGAAATTGCTAAACAAATACTTCTGCTCTGTTTTTACTAAAGAAAATCCTGGAGATGGACCAGCTGGGACTCCCAAATATAAAAATGGGAATGAAGTAGATACCACACCATTCACAGAAGATGAGGTGTTGGAACAACTTGCTAAACTGAAAGTGGACAAAGAAATGGGACCGGATGGGATACATCGCAGGATACTGAAAGACCTAAGAGAGGTTCTTGCAGGGCCGTTAAAGGATGTATTCAACAGATCCTTGGAAACAGGAGAGGTTCCTCAGGACTGGAGAATGGCTGATGTCGTACGTATACACAAAAGTGGTGACAGGGAAGAAGTGTCAAACTACAGACCCGTGAGCCTTACCTCGGTGGCGGGAAAAGTAATGGAGACGCTCCTGAAAGAGCGAATAGTGAACTTTCTCAAAACCAACAGGTTGCAAGATCCGAGGCAGCATGGTTTTACTGAAGGACAGTCTTGCCAAACAAATCTGATTGAGTTCTTTGACTGGGTGACCAAGGAACTAGATCATGGGCATGCGATGGATGTCATCTACCTGGATCTCAGCAAAGCCTTTGATACTGTTCCTCATAGGAGGCTTGTCAATAAACTCAGTAGCTTGGGGATGGGTCCCAAGATGGTAAACTGGATTAGAAATTGGTTGACTGACAGATGACAGAAGGTGATGGTACATGGAGCTCACTCGGATGAAGGGAATGTGATTAGCGGGGTGCCCCAAGGTTCGGTCCTGGGCCTGGCACTGTTCAATGTATTTGTGAGTGATATTGCTGAAGGACTGAATGGAAAAGTCTGTCTTTTTGCAGATGACACAAAAATTTGCAACAGAGTGGACTCCCCCGAGGGAGTGGGTAACATGAGGAAAGATCTACAAAAGCTGGAAGAATGGTCGAATGCTTGGAAATTACGATTTAATGCAAAAATGTGCAGTGTCACGCACTTTGGTAGCAGAAATCCAAGGAAAATGTACGCAATAGGGGGTGAGAGGTTGGTGTGCATGGTTCAGGTGATGATCTCAAGGTGGCAAAACAGTGCGACAAGGGGGTGGCAAAAGCCAGGAGGATGTTGGGCTGCATACAAAGAGGGATTACCAGCAGAAAGGAGGAGGTACTTATGCCACTGTACAGGTCACTGGTGAGGCCTCACTTGAAATACTGTGATGTAAAAAGACTGGAAACTGTTCAGAGGAAGGCGACCAAAATGATTTGGAGCCTGCGTAAGAAACCTTATGAGAAGAGACTTGAAGACCTAAATATGTACACTTTGGAGGACAGGAGGGATAGGGGAGATATGATTCAGACCTTTAAATACTTAAAGAGGAACGATGAACAAACAAACCTCTTCCAAAGATGGGGAAAACTAGAGGGCATATCATGAAGCTGCAAGGTGGAAAATTGAAAGGCAATGTCAGGAAATATTTTTTCACTCAAAGGGTGGTGGATTCTTGGAATGTTCTCCCAATGGAATTTGTGGGGGCAAACACGGTGACGGAATTCAAAACAGCATAGGACAATCACAGCGGATCCCTTTACAGAAACAGGATAAAAACAAAATAAACTGAACCATCTAACTTCTCAACAAATAGAGGTGTCCTACATGGAGTGGTGGGTCCACCCCTAGACAGAGACATGGGGAGGGGTGGCCTGCACAGAGCGACAGGTACACCTACTCTTGCCGTATTGCTGGGCAGACTGGATGGACCATGCTGATCTTTATCTGCCGTCACTTACTATGTTACTATGTTACTATGATAATGCTAGATTAACATGCGGAAACTGGGCCCATAGCATTAAGGTGAAAGGTGGTGGAGAATGGGCATTAATGGGGTGGGGATTGGGCGGGGATAGCTTGTGCTCCTTTAACGCCGGATTGTGTTTCCGTGCGCTAGAGCTCAACTGGAGAGGAGGAGACAACAATATCACCCTCCTCAGTTTGGAACAACGGACTATCTTTCAACCTCAACCAAGAGATTGATTTTTTTGCCTTTTTCTGCCTTTTTATTATTTATTATTTATTTCATATTTTTTTAATATTATTTTTAACTACCCTTACCATTTATTTATTGTTTATAAAAATAATTTATCATTTTTACCTATTGTGTTTTCCAAACGGTGTTTGATACATCAGGGTCCTGGCTCCCCATTGCTATCCCTTCTTTGCTGACTGCATATGCTTTTAACCTTCTACAATTTTACCAATTTTTAATCTTATTATTTTTTTAAAATTAGCTATATTTTTAATTTACTTTTAATTATTTATATTTTTTTATTTTTTTGATTCCTATTTTTATTATCTATAGCTTCTCATGTGTATATGCCCCTGTGGGATTGATTGCTCTTTGTCTTCTCTCCTGATAGATTGTGATATATCGTTGCCTCCTTTGTTTCACTTCACCCAGCCAGTATGTTGGATCATTATATACTCCTTTATAAGAATATATTTTTATTTATGGTGAAAATTTTTTGTCAGGTCTGGCCATCTATATGGCCCTTCTCCTTCTTATTTGTATACACTATTGTTTTTAATGGTTTTTACTCTCCCATCTCTTCTTTTGCTTTAAATTTATGGTGTTTTTGCACTGTGGTGAATTGTTTGCATGCATAATTAAGAACATAAGAACATAACATAAGATAAGAACATAAGATATGCCATACTGGGTCAGACCAAGGTCCATCAAGCCCAGTATCCTGTTTCCAACAGTGGCCAATCTAGGTCATACATACCTAGCAGTTTCCCCAAAAGACACAGGTTCGACAATGCTTGTATTGGGTCAAGCATTGATATCCTGGGTCCCTTCTTAATAATGGTTTATGGACCTTTCCTCCAGGAACTTGTCCAAACCTTTTTTAAACCCAGCTACACTAACAGCCTTTACTACATCCTCCGGCAACAAATTCCAGAGTATGATTACACGTTGAGTGAAAAAATATTTTCTTTTATTAGTCTTAAATAGTTTACCTTGTAGCTTCATTGCATGTCCCCTAGTCTTTCTATATTCTGATAACGTAAACGATCGATCTACGTTTACCCGTTCCACTCCGTTCATTAATTTATAGACCTCTATCATATCTCCCCTCAGTCGTCTCTTTTCCTGTTAAAGAGCCCCAACCTTTTTAGCCTTTCTTCATAGGGGTATCCTTCCATCCCCTTTACCATTTTGGTGGCTCTTCTCTGAACCTTTTCTAATAACGCTATATCCTTTTTAAGAATTTCACACAATATTCAAGGTATGGTCTCACCATGGAACGATATAGAGACATTATAATATCCTTTGTTTTATTTTCCATTCCTTTCCTTATCATACCTAGCATTCTATTTGCTCTCTTGGCCGCCGCTGCACACTGGGCCAAGGGTTTTAGCATGTTATCCACAATGATGCCTAAATCTTTTTCCTGGGTGGTGGTTCCTAATGTGGAACCTTGCATCATGTAACCATAGTTTGACTTGTTCTTCCCTAGGTGCATAACTTTGCACTTGTCCGCATTAAATTTCATCTGCCATTTTGATGCCCAGTCTTCCAATTTATCAAGATCTTCTTGCAATTTTCCACAATCCTCTTGGGTTTTAACAACTTTGAATAGTTTTGTGTCATCTGCAAATTTGATAACCTCACTCATTATTCCCTTTTCCAGGTCATTTATGAATATGTCAAAAAGCAGCGGACCCAGCACAGATTCCTAGGGTACACCACTATTCGCTTTTGTCCATTGGGATAATTGGCCATTTAGCCCTACCCTCTGCTTTCTATCTTTTAACCAGTTCCTGATCTCAATAGTACATTGCCTCCTATCCCAAGACTTTTTAGTTTTGCCAAAAATCTCTTATGAGGGACCTTGTCAAAAGCTTTCTGAAAGTCCAAATGCACTATATAAACTGGCTCACCTTTGTCTACCTGTTTATTCACACCTTCAAAAAAACATAACAGATTAGTAAGACAAGATCTTCCCTCGTCTAAAGCCATGTTGGCTGTCTCCCATTAAGCCATGACTATCTACATGTTCAGCAATTTTGTTCTTTATTATGGTTTCTGCCATTTTTCCCAGTACTAACATCAGGCTCACTGGTCTGTAGTTTCCCGGATCACCCCTGGAACCCTTTTTAAAAATTGGTGTTACTTTTGCCATCCTCCAATCTTCAGGCATTACAGATGATTTTAATGATAGTTCACAGATTACTAATAGCAGGTCTGCAATCTCATATTTCAGTTCTTTCAACACCCTTGGATGTATATCATCAGGCCCAAGTGATTTGCTACTCTTCAGTTTATCTAATTTTTGTAATACATCTTCCCGATGTATCGATATTTCCTTTAATTCTTCCGCTCCTTTAAATACCACTTCAGTCATGGGTTACATCCCTACATCTTCCTCAGTAGAGACTGAAGCAAAGAATTCATTCAGTCTCTCCGCTATCACCTTGTCGCCTCTTAGTGCCCCTTTAACCCCTCTATCATCTAATGGACAAACTGACTCTCTCACAGGTTTTTTGCTACGAATGTACTTGAAGAAGTCTTTATTACGCGTTTTTGCTTCCGTAACAAGCTTCTTCTCAAATTCTCCCTTTGCCTGCCTTATCAATGCTTTGCATTTAACTTGCCAATGCTTGTGCTGTTTCCAGGTTCCGTCATTTGGCTCTTTTTTTCCATTTCCTGAAAGATGCTTTTTTGGCAACAACAGCCTCTCTGACCTTACCTTTAAACCATGCTGTCAGTTTTTTGAACTTCCTTCCACTTTTCTTAAAGCGTGGCATACAGCTGGTCTGGGCTTCCAAGATAGTATTTTTCAACAACACCCAAGCTTGATGTAAGTCTTTAATGAATCTTTTTGTCCCTCAAACATCACATCCTAACAAGTATTTAATGGTCTCCTTTCCCTTATGGCTTCCTTAGACAAAATTGCAGTGGTGTGAAAGGTATTGTGTTTTATATATTACTCTTTTGTTTTCTTTTGGAGTCCTTTATGCCTGATAGTTTTTTAACTTCCTAAACTAGAATGCATTATGGTTCCCTGTTTGTTCCCATCAAACCTTTTATTTATAGCTGTCAGGAAGCAGTTGTATTTGTTTTTGAAGCAGCAGAATCACCATGATTTCTAGACTTGATTTTCTCCTTTTTCCTCTTTTTTCTTTATCACAATTTAACCACCTATACTTGGGTTTGTTTTTGCTGTTAATTTTTTTATGAATGAATTATTTTCTAATGGTCTTTCATAGTTTTTCACCAATGAAGAGATTTGATATTCCTTGTAAATATAGTTTTCTCTCTCCCCAGGCCATTTACTACATGAAGAGTATTGCACAACTATCCTTTGGTTACAATTACTATGTAGTTTTTTCATTGTGTCTTATTTGCATTTGACCCCCCTGCTAGAATTTGCAGTCTCTAAGTAGATTACTATTATATTCTCTCTCATTATGGTTTTAGTGATGTATCTATTCATTTTTTTCACAGTACTCCACTTGGATGTTCCCTACATATATTAGTTAGTTACACTCTACCAGTGTCTCACTAGTGGTGAGTGGTTGTCTACATTGCTCAGTATTCACTATGTATATATGTGTCTGATTACATAACCCTCCTGTAGCATATTTTATATATGTTTTTAGTTACTATACATATACATAGAAACATAAAAAAATGATGACAGAAAAAGACCACATGGCCTATCTAGTCTGTCCTTCCAAAGAAACAACATAAGATTTTTATAATTACTTATTAATTTTAGTCTTTCTTATATGTATATGTATGGTTTTAGATGAGAGAACTATTTTATCATTTGGTTCTTTTGGATTAAGCGATTGTCATATATATATATATATATATCATTTTTACTATTTATCATTTTTCATTGTTTTATTTGTAATATATTTTTAATGTAACTTTTAATTTATATAATGATTTATGTATGTTTTGTACAAGGTCTTAGTCCCCTGAAGAAGGCTTCGGCCGAAACATGTGTTGGGCAGACCCTGGTTGT
Source organism: Ichthyophis bannanicus (assembly GCA_033557465.1). Lineage (NCBI taxonomy): Eukaryota > Metazoa > Chordata > Amphibia > Gymnophiona > Ichthyophiidae > Ichthyophis > Ichthyophis bannanicus. Next base: position 586,599,436 of record CM066033.1, on the reverse strand, counting down.
TAATAAAAGCACTTCCTCCAGTGGCGTGGATCTCCTGCTTCCTTGTTCTCAAATGCTGTCTATTGTCCCAAACTTGGTGCTTCAACAACAATTGTCTGCTTGGCACTTCAACAATAATTGTCTGCTTAAACATGGGCGTTGTTTAAAAATACTATCTTGGAAGCCCAGACCAGCTGTATTCCATGTTTTAAGAAAGGTGGAAGGAAGTCCAAAAAACTGCAAGCATGGTTTAAAGGTGAGATCAGAGAGGCTATTGTAGCCAAAAAAGGATCTTTTATGAAATGGAAAAGGGAGCCAAATTATGAAAACTGGAAATGCCATAGGCACTGGAAAGTTGGATGCAAGGCATTGATAAGGCAGTCAAAGAGAGAATTTGAGAAGAAACTTGCTGTGGAAGCAAAAACACATAATAAACACTTTTTCAAGTTCATTTGTAGTAAAAATAACCTGTGCATCATTTGGACCATTAGATGATAGATGGGTAAAAGGGGCACTAAGAGGGGACAAGACCATAGCAGAGAGATTGAATGAATTCTTTGCTTTTCTCTTTTACTGAAGAAGATGTAGGGAAGTTACTCATGACTGACATGGTATTTAAAGGTGATGCATCGGAAGAATTGAAAGAAATATCGATAAACCGGGAAGATATATTACAACTATTTGATAAATTAAACAGTAACAAATCACCTAGACCAGAGGGTATATATCTGAGGGTGTTAAAAGAACTGAAATATGAGATTACAGACCTACTATTAGTAATGAACTGTCATTAAAATCCTCTGTAGTACCTGAAAATTGGCAAATGGCCAATGTAACACCAATTTTTAGAAAAGGTTCCGGGGTGATCTAGAAAATTACAGGCTAATGAGCCTGACATCAGTACCATTCAAAATGGTAGAAATCATTATAGTAATATAGTAACATAGTATATGATGGCAGATAAAGACCAGTATGGTCCATCTAGTCTGCCCAGCAAAGTGGCAAGAGTAGGTGCACCTGCCACCCTGTGCAGGTCACCCCTCCCCATGCCTTTGTTTAAGGTGTACTCACTGCTCCATGCAGGTCACTCCTATCCTATTGCTATAAAGGGATCCACTGTGTCTGTCCCATGTCATTCTTCTTTTAGCACAATATGAAATTATATATCTCTGGAGAACTGCTTCAGTCGTTTCCCAGAAAAACTCCATTTGTGACATATGCTCCCAGTTAGACTCTTGGAACTCTTCCTATATACAATGCAGATAGAGCCTTTATCGTCATACACAGATGAAATCTCCAGGGCCTGTACCCACCTGCACCCTGACCTACTGCACCTAGCTCTATATCCACTTAAATCTGTGCATGGTCTGGGATTTCCAATGGCCCTATAGTGGCTTCTGTGACTTTGGAGATTAGAAATTGAGATAGGAAATGTAGCCTATCCTAGACTTCATGTTTGCAACAGATATGTATAGTCCCGCTTCTGTAGATGGAAGAGGTTCCACACATCTAAGAAGTCCAGCAGCTCACATATTGAAGGTACTCCCCTACTGGGATTGCAAATCTCATGATGAGGATTATGAAATTTGTCCAATTCTGGATCATATATCATATAAAAATCACCTCCTAAAATATTCTCATCATTTTCAGACTTAAAGAATCTTTGGCCATGGTGGTTATGTGCATAAACACTCCCAAAGACCAAACATTTACTCTTCCATGTACCTTCCTTCCTTTCAGATCCACCACCACCTGTATGACTTGAAAACCTCTTAAATTTAGCATGCTCATGAGATGTAATGCTACTTCAATGCTGGCATGACCTTGGAATGCTTAACAGGGGAAGACAACTCCGCCACATATATAGCATAGTGTTATATTAATGTAACACCCACCAGCCAAGCTAACAAGCTCTTAAGTGTATTGCCAGCTGTCTTGGAGGTCGTCCCAACCCACTGACCTCCCTGCCCAACCATATCCGCCTAGAACCTAATACCTCCTTTTTATGCCCTTCCACCCTTCCCCATTGTCTACTACTCCCACTTCCTCCTATCATACTGACCCCTCTATATCAGATCATACTTACGATATTCCACTAATTTGCCAGTCCTCTCAAGGACAAATAATAACGTTCCATTCACCCTCGGCCATTGCTCCACCCTCAGAGCCTTTCAAGAACCCACACCTCTGGTCCAGTCACACTGATAGAATCCAAAAACATGTATTCCCCCCACACCCATATCTCTCCCTTATCTACCACACAAAAAAACCCTATTAATCCCTCCTTCCTTCCTGTCATCCTTCTCACAGAGGAGAAGCTGGTCCATATGTCAAGAGGTGGGTAGTTCTGTCAGTCTGTCAGTACCAGCAGGACCGGCTTGTCCATTGAGCGAGAATGTTGTTTACACAGGACCCTGCGCTTCAGGGGCGTCGTGTGAACTTCATTCCACAGGGCTTGCAAGGCCAGCTTCAGAGGGAGCTGTGGATGCCAGAGGTACCGGCTCGCCTCTGCACAGCACTGGAGGAAGAACGGCATGCTCCTTTACTTGCACTGTGTTCACATGAGGCCTGCAGAGTGCCAGGAAATAGGAAACAACCTTTAACCTTTCGCGACATTCAGCAGGCTTCACGTGAACACACCACAAGCAAAGGAGCATGCTGCTTTTCACGCTAGTGCTATGCAGATGTGAGCCGGGGCTTCTGGCATCCTCTGCTCCTTTGTAAGTCACTCAGACAGGTGCAGGGCTCTTTGTGGTGGGGGACTAAGATAGGACTGGAAATGGCTGATGGGGGGCTAGGAATGGAAATGGGCTGATGGGGGGGTAGGATAGGACTGGGAATGGGCTGATGGGGATATGGGATAGGATTGGAAATGGCTGATGGGGGGGCTAAGAAGGAAAATGGACTGGTAGGGGGCTGGGATAGGACTGGAAAAGGGCTGATGGGGGACTTGGACTGTATATGGGCTGATGGGGGGGGCTGCGATAGGACTGCAAATGGCTAATGGGGGAAGCTAGTATTGGAAATGGGCTGATGGGGAGAGGTTTGACTGGAAATGGGCTGATGGGGAGCCAGGATAGGACTGGAAATGGGCTGATGCAGGGCTTGGACTGGAGATGGACTGATGGGGTGCTAGAATAGGACTGGAAATGGCTGATGGGAGGCTAGTAATGGAAATGGACTGATGAGGGGGATAGGGATAGGACTGGAAATGGCTGATGGGAGCTTGGACTGGACATGGGCTGATGCGGGGGGATGGGAGAATAGGACAAGAAGTGAGTGGATTTTGAGTGAGGCTGGAACTAGAAGGGAGCTGATATTGGGGGAGGACTAGAAGGGGTTGGCACTGGGGGAATGAGGATAGAGTGGGGAAATGTTATTTTGTGTGTGAGGGAAGAAAAATCTACAATTGGCCTGGTATAGGGAAAGTAAGTGGGATTGAGGATAGGGGGTGAAATTGGAGTGGATGAAAAAGAAATAAAGAAAGAAATGGAGGAAAGAGCAAAAGGGGAAAGATCAATATGTTAAAACAGATGTAGAGAGAGAATGGAAAAAGCTTGGAGAGAATAAAGGACAAATGGACCGAAGACAATGGAGAGTTAGCAGAAGAAAACATAAGAAAGCGACTGGGGCAGTTGCGATGGAAAAATAAAATGCCCAGACAGCTAAAGATAGAAAAATAATTTTTTATTTTGAATTTATTAACTGGAATATGTCAGCTCTGGGAAATGTGCATTGCTAATGTCTTTGCGTTTCTGTTTAGTACAAGAGGAAATTAATGTATAATTTTATTTCTTCGGTGTTGTTGTACATTCCATGTTTGGCTTTTGGGGTTCCCAGTGTAATTATTGTCTTTCTATTTCTAAATTGTGATCCCTTGTTCTTTGTTGGTGACCATCTACGTATGTTCTGCATGTGTAACCAAGTTGAGGTATTCTGTTCATGCAGTTTCTATTTGACAGTGCCACTTGTTCTTTTTCTCCAGTAGAAGATGTATATTTGCAATGTTGCCTTTTTATAGGTAGGGTTTGGTGCTTTGTGAGTCCTGGTAGTGCTGTTATGATATAGTGGGTTTGCTATGGGTTCTCAATGGGCAGAGTTTATAGTACTTCCTAATGTGCTGGTGGTTGGCACTGGAGTATAGTAATGTAGAAATCTGGTAGTCTTTCTTTATCCAGACACTCATTAAGAGGCATATTTACTAAAAGCGCATGTTAACATTATGCAAATATTTATGCAAACGAGGCCCCTTCAAACAAACTAAAGCATGGCAGCCAATTATCACTGGATAAAGTCCACACTGTCCTTCAAAATCCAATGAATATCCTAGGGGCCCAAAAGTGAGTCAACATTTAGAAAAGGCAATCCTTTGGCTAAGTAAAAACCAACTGGCCATAGAAAATATTGATCAGGCGGATGCTCCAGTAACTGCGGCCACTCTTTAGGGTGACCCAGATCACATTGGTTCCTGCCCATCTTGCTAGCTTGTACAACCAACCTTTGGCCACCTGCGAATCCACAAACTACATATTTCACCATTATAAGAACCTTGAAGGCATGCTGGATATTGTAGAACAAAACATATCTGGAATAGGGGATGAAAACTCTCTTTGCAGCATGGAGACATTTATGGAGTAGTTTTGGAAACATAAGATACATTTGCCCTCATACTTCAAGGTATTGCTTTTGCAGAGGATCTTCAAAATCTCCTGTTTGTGGACATAGTCGAGAAGCTGCCGAATGAAAACATGTGGCTTTATGCTTTAATCTCGATTTCCACCCAGGCAACATGTTTGCTTAAGGTGAAAGCCCCTCCCCCCAGCTGTACTGTTCAATTGCAACTCAAGTGGGATCCATGTCACCAGGAGCCCCCCAAAGTTCTTGATCTGTAATGGTTTATGGCCCTTCCATTAAACAAAGGATGTTTTGCAAGGGCTGATTTTAGGGATCTTCTATACAGTCCTCATAGCGAGCCAAAAGTCCCCAGAAATGGGCCCGCCTCCCCAGAAATGGGCCCGCCCTCCCCTACCACACAGGCAGCATCCTCCATATTGGAGACAAGAAATCAGAGCTTTTTGCAAGATGAGTCTCAGGGTCTTCACTCAGTTCTAGTCTCATATGCTGAAGTGCAGGCATCCTTGATGTTCTTCTAGTCTAAGGGCCTTATCGGCCTCTTCTGATAATGTGATCCCAATGAGGAGTCATGGCCGAGGACACAAGCTACAGGAGCCAAAGAATAAGCAGGAAACTAGAGCTTTTGCAAGGTAACTTTTTAGAAGCCATGTCCAAGGTTAAAACATTGATTTACTCACAGAAATTGACTTTTACAAAACTGGCCTCTCTCTATTCATCTATATATAGACACAGTTTAACCAGCATGAGAGGAGTTGTTCATGAGGCTGGGGTCTGAGAGTGTTTTGTACCAACATACATATTTTTGTATTTTCAAAAGCTTGTATTTTTTGCTAGTTTTAAAGTGTATGCTAGTACCTTTCTTTTCAAAGAGAAGTGCAGGCAAACAGGTCTCAGTTTTAAGGTTTTTCTAAAGCGGAAACTGAGCGAATCCCTGTACCATCTTTTGGAGGACAAGTGATCTGAAGGAGATGGTCTAGAGAAGCAGGATGTTTATGTTTATGTCTGTTACAATCCTGACTATACCACCTTGTGGTAGACATGAATGAACAGGGAACAAAAATATATGACAAGATAATAGAGAATAGATGAAAAAAAGATTAAAGGAAGCATAGGTTAAGCAAAAGTGCCCATCCTTGTTTGCCCACGACTTGCTCGTACCAATATTTTATTATCCATCAAATGCCAGTATAGAATCTTAAGACTCACCTTAAACTCATGTAATGATCGGAGAATACCAGAGGGGGTGAGTGGAATGAGCACAGAGGGAAGATAATATGGGATCTCTGTGTTTAAAGCTCTATGAGTCGAGTCGAGAAGAATCTTGAACTTGATAGATCACTGGGAGCCAGTGATTTTTTAGTAACAGAAGAGTTAGATGATCAAATGAAACAGCTGTATTGTGGATTGTTTGAAGATATTTGACATCAGTTGACCTGATTCCAGAATAAATAAAATAACAATAGTCAATGTATGATGTTGCTAAAGCATAAATTAAGATATGGCAAACAGTAACATGTAGGTAAGCTTTTAGAGAATGAAAGTGTTGTAATGAGTGAAATGTAGACTAATAGTGGCCAAGATTTGAGCTTCAAATGACAATTATTAATAAAGATACTTAAAAACTTATAAGACTTGAGCAGAGGAATTGGTGAGCATAGCAGAAAGGGAGAATTTTCCAAGCAAAGGGACCTGCTGGTAATCCAGGAGGCTACGATCTTACTGTGGTTCAAGTTGAGTCAATTACTCTCTAATCATGAGGCCACAAAACCAAAGTGAAGATTCAGTGAGGATAAATCTAGGGCATAGGGATCAGTATATGATACCAGAAGAATATCATCTGAGTAATATAACCTGCTTAAATCTGAATCCTGAGTTATGAGCAAGTTGGCTAGAGCTGGTCCCCATGGAGACCAGAGGGATATTTGGCAAGAGGCTTGCTTTCCAACCCAAGGGTTACTAGTTTGAGGCCAGCTTGTGACAAAAGGAAAACCAAATTTGGGATTTTTCAGTGTTCAGATTAAAAATGAAAAATATGTTATCTCCCATGAAGTTTCCAATGAATTCTCATACCTAAGGCATATTAGCTGCATGGACAGGAGTGAACAATTAAAGGAAATATAGCAATGGCTCCATAAGACTGGAGTGAGTATCTCAGAGGATATAGTAAGAGCACAAGGAAAAGATAGCTGTGTATCTATTAAACAGGATTGAGGGCTCTGTAAGCAAAACTAGTCACAAACAACAGAAGAAGTGTCACCATTAAGGTCAATGAAGTTGCCCCCAGGAGACAACTCAAAGAGCTCATCCAAAGAACAGGTCTGCTCCTTTGGTATGTGCCTGTGAAACATGTTACCACAGTTCAAAAGGCTGTCTGATGTCACCTCTGCTCTGGCAGAATATGTTCACATGTCCAGCGGTGGTCCTAACAGGGTTGCAGGTAGCAAAGAAAGGAAAACTGGTAGACCAATAAAGCAGAAAACAACAATTTACAATGGCACAGCAACAAAGCAATGACAGGGAGATACTAGGTACTAAAATGCCACTCTCTGATTATTAGGAGAAGTAGTGTCTTAGGGGTAAGAAAAAGGACGGGGAATCACCATAATTGCCTTGATTGAATCCTTTGGAGTTAAAGTGTTTCATGAAGTATGAACTGCAGTAGCATGGACATAGAAGTACGAAAATGAATTTTTGGATTCTTGATCTTAATTTAATTTTATTTATTTAGCAACTTTTTTTATATCACTGAATCTACCAGTCACAGCGGTATACAGGGAATAAATAGAACGTTACATAGAATGTAGGTAACAATAAATGACACATAAGGTGAGGACAACTATTTACAAAGTGCAGAGTAGGGGTAGAATTTGATCATGGTCATGATGGGATGGCTGGACAGTTAAGAGTCAGGTCCAAAGTGCTCCAGGAAGAGAAGGGTTTTTAGCTTACAATGGAAGTCTGTTAGGTCTGTGAATGCTCATATTTCAGGGGTGAGGGAGTTCCAGATAGTGGGCACATAGAAGGAGAAGGCTCTGCTAGTAGTGGTAGAGTTGGAGTGGATGAAAGCACTTGGAATTGACAGGAGGTTGTGATTGGTTAACCTTCTCGCTCTCTTGTTGGGAGGTTGTTGCAAGAGAGGGCAGAGCATGTCCAATGAGAGGTGATGGATGGTTTTAAATATGGTTATGTAGATTTTGTATTTAATTCTCATGTGTATGGGGAGCCAGTGTAGCTGGTTCAGAGTAGGGGTAATATGTTCTCATGGTCCAGTGCCTGTTATTATTCTGCCTGCTGTGTTTTTGGCAAACTACAGAGGAAGCCCCTGGTATACTAAGTTTGCATAGTCCAGGATGGGGTTGATGATGGCCTGGCAGACGCTTCTGAAGTCATGATGATCCAGTAGAGGGTGGAGGTGTCATACTGTTCTCATTTTGAAGTAAGCGGCCTTAGTAACTTGTTTAATGTGGTGGTGGAAGCTCAGGTGTTTATCTAGGATTATGCTCAGATAACATACTTGTTTTTTAACTTATAAGGTTAAGTTGGTCAAGTTGACTGTGTTTGGAGGGGTGAAGTTGGAGTGTTTGATTATTGAAGGACTTCTGTTTTGTTGGGGTTAATGTACATGTTGTGGTTGTTGAGTCATTGGATGAAAGATTCTAGGCATTGGCTGATAGTGGAATGGAATAGTCATGGTTGGTGGTGGAGTATGAAGTATAGATTAGGATGTCATCGGCATAAAGATGGTAGAGAATCTTATGATTTTGTATGGGGCTGGATGAAGATGTTAAACAGCAGTGATGATAGTGTGGAGCCTTGAGGTAATCCTTGTAGTAGTTGGAAAGGTTTGGAAGTTTAATTTCTGATTCTGATTTGTTGAGATCGGTTGGATCAGTATGATAGAAACCACTGCAATATTGAATCTCTGAGTCCAGTTGAATGGAGACGTGAGATTAGACGAGTGTGGGTGATCGAGTTGAAGACTGCTGAGATGCTGAGAAAGATGAGAAGGAATCCTTGAGTGAATTGTATCTGAGAGAAATTTTTAAACAGTTAATATGGAAATCAGGGGTAAAGATACTAGAGGGATCAGACAGCACAACTACACTGGGGCCTAAAATTAAAGGAGTCTCTGCAGGAGGCACCTGCAAAAAAGAAGAGGAGCTATGACAGACTGCTATGGCATGGGCTAAGTAGGAATGTGATTGGGCTTCCTTCCTCTTTACTTCTCCAACTTCCTCCTCTCTAGCTTACTCTAGTTCAGGCAGATGATAGAAGGAAGAGGGGAGAGCCTGTTGACTAGCTAATGCTGTCCTGTTTCCTGCAAATGATTGATTCTTGTGAGCATAAAGAGCCAATAAGCTGCAAGAGGTGGGAAAAGGAGCTTCATTCTTGGGAGGGCTTCTTCTAACTCCTAGTTTATAGGTATGTGGCATGGTAATAAAGGGAGAGCAGAGAGGGTAAAAGCATGACAAGGAGAAGGGTGGGAGAACTGGGAGGGGAATAGAATGAGAGCACTCAGAAGGAATGTGGGGTGAACCCATTAGGGAAAGAGTGTGGGGTGAAAGCATGATTAAGGGAGAGAAGAGTAAAACCACTGGGTAAATGGAAGTGGGATTAGATCACTAGGAAGAAAAAAAATGAGAGCAATAGGGAATGATGGGGGAGAATAGCATCTAGGCGGACAGTGAGAAAAGTGAGGGGACTTGGTAGAGTGAAGGAATGAGCAATGGAGGAAGGAGAAGAGTAAGGGGGAGAGAACGGTGAATGAGAAGGCTAAGAACATTGGAGGGAGAGAAGTGAGAGGATAGTTGGGGAAAAGAATGAGTGTATTGGGTAGGGAAGAATATGATAGGAGTGTCTGCATGTTTGTGTTGGGAGGCACAATATAGAAACATCCACCTGAGTGATCACTGTTTAATCACTGATTGTACAAACACTATGCACACTTTTTACCTGTGGGTTTTGCACCAATTTCCAAAGCAGAATTGCACAAATAGAGATGGTTGGTTTTACCTGCTTTTTCTGTGGGAAGAGTTTGATATAAAAAGAACATCCTTTAATGCAGGTGAAAGATCACTTGTCCATAATGCACAGACTTTTAAGCTCACTGGGGCGGGGGGGGGAGGGGACTATTTTCAGATACCCAATTAGCCTAGATGAACCATGCTTTTTTCTACATGAATGGCTTTGAAATTTGTTCTTCTCATCTATAGGTAGGGTTGCCAGATGTCTTGATTTTATCAGGATTGTACTGAGTTTTGGAAGGTTGTCCTGATTTGAAAAATGTTCTGATTTTGTCCTTAATTTTGGCGTTTTGTCCTGACTTGTCCTGAATTTCTGTAAAATTTTGACAGATGATTAAGATGAACATTATAATACAAATGAAGCTATTTTTATTTGCTTATTGATGAAACAAATAATTTGAACATATTGCTACAGATGTCTTCAGATGAATTTAATAATTTGCCAATTGGTAAAAAAATGGTCCACTTTATTTGAAACCAAAAGGTTTGTCCATTTGAAAACACTAGCATAATTTTTTCAATTTCTATATCAAACGCCACCGTGGAATGAGTATTTCCAGTATGCAAAAAGCAATGGATAGATGATCGAAATCGATTTGATATTAAAACTTTAAAATGCTTGCTTCAAGGTAAAATAAACTATTCATTGTCTTGTGGTGATATATACAAAAAGATTTTGGCTGACGAAAAACTGCTAAATCAAATATTGTTAAACAGTAAATATATGTAAATAATGTTTTATTGTATTTGATGCCTAATAGAACTTTTTTTTTAAGTGTCATTTTTTGAAAAAAATGTCCTGATTTTGGACCAAAGGTATATGGTAACCCCTTCTATAGGGTAATGATGCAATATATTTATTTTATTGTATGATATTGTTATTGGCATACACATTTATTTTAAAAGTAATGGTAAAATGAATTGAATGACCAGAGGCTCAGAATAAATGGAATTCTCATTTGTGCCATTCATTTTAATCTATACAGCCATACACAAGTGGAGCCGCTTTGGGAGGAGGAGAGAAAAGACGCACAAGTCACTTCATCAACCATGTTAAACCTTTTGCAAACAGCCAAACAAGTCTGTCCTTGGCTCACTTCTCCATAAAACCAGGGCTGATGAAGTCTGCAGCCTAAAAGGAAAATGAAAGTGAGGGCAGTCCAGCACTTGACCTCCTGCATTCAGAGAGAGAAAACAGCAGAAAGATAGTGGCTTCAGAGAGCTTCTTTGCTGAAGTCCAAAAGATGTAAAAAACAACTACTAAGGGGTATGTTTACTAAACCGGGCTAACGGTTAACCCGGGCTATCTGCCACTAGGTTCCATATTATTCAATGGGACCTAGTTGCAGATAGCCCGGGTTAACCGTTAGCCCGGTTTAGTAAATATACCCCTAAGATGAAGACGACTCTGAAATAGAGACAGACAATATTGTTTCTGTCTGTCAAAGAAAAGTGACTTTTTAAAATCTCTCAAGCTCTGTAGCCAGAGAGACGACACAGTGTGTAGTCGAGTCAAAAGAAAAAGGAACCAAGTTGCATAGAGAGATCCAATAGGCAGAGTCTTGCAGAAAGTTATCTACTAAGGATGTTAATTCATTAATATGCTTTTAATTTATTAGTGTACCTGAAAAAGTTTAGTGAGTACAAAATTGATTTCACGGCAAATTTTAGTACTTGGAAATCAAAACTGAGATATTCAGGCAGGAATTTACACAATTTTAGCCATATTTTAGAAAGGTTTGCCACCCCCCCTCCCAATTGCCACCCTCCCTAGCTGCTGCTGATTCCGTCTCGGGGAGGGGGGGGAGAGGCAGGCAGTGATAGCGGCAGTATTTCAAAAAATGGCAGCTTTTTGCCGCCACTTGCTTGCCTGTGGCAGGCCATGTCCAACATAACTTACTGTCGGATGGGAGTCAGAAGTGGCAGACCATGTGTGCTGAAGGACATGGCCTGCCACGGGCAAGAAAGCAGCAGCAAAAAGAAGTCACTTTTGGAAATACTGCTGCTACTGCTGCCTGCCTCCCACCCAAATGGAATTGGTGGCAGCTGGGGTGGATGGCGCAGCTGGTCATGTGTTCCGCTGCTGCCATCACCCGGGCCGGCCGCCCTAGGTGGCTGCTTAGCTTGCTTAGTGGACGAGCCGGCCCTGCATATAAATGTATATAAATATAAATGCTACCATTTAATTGCAGAGGCCACTATCTTTAATTCATTTCAATTTGAAGGAGGAACTAAATGATGAGGATTATTGAGGGTAATCCCTTTAATCCCTCCTGCAAAGGGATAGCCGAAAGGTGCACTTTTTAAAAACCTGTATGTGCCAGGGAATAGCCCAATGTGGACAATATTGGTCATACACATGCATGTCCTAGATTTTGACCCATCCTGGCCATGTCCTATCCATGCCCCAAGATGCCCCTTGCAATTTCAATATATTATGGACATCCACATGTAATTTTAGCCCTTTTTAAAATCACTATTGACACATAAATGCTCACTCATATACTATTCCTACATCAACAGCCCTATTTTTCAGGATACAGGAATCATTAAGGTCCCCTAGATTAGCTCCATTAGCACAAACAGCAAATGTCAGCATGGCCAGAATAATCACTATTAATCTTCTTAATATTTCTTTCAGGGTAGTTATTAATGCCTCTTTAGCTTACAATATTCCCACTCGTCTGATTTACATTCTTTATAAATGCATCTTGTGGTGTTTTCCATGCTGCAGTCCACCAGTTTAGAACAGACTAGTCACAGCAGAATATTTTCTAAATACTGCCCTTATACCATGTCTCCGGCAGGTATAATGGGCATGTCTGCAGGGGTCTTTCCTGAATACGCTTTATACGTCTCCGTGGCAAACTATGCCACTGTTCCATCCCTCCTGGACATGTTCTGAGATCTCTGTGTTAGTGAGATAAATGTTTGCGGGTGCTATGTACCGGAATACGCTCATAGACTTTTTCAGCAGATAAACATCTCCGGTGCACATGCAAACCCTTATTCACTTTCTGGAATGACCTCCTATATCCACTGGCTCATCTTTATGTTCCTGTTTATTCACACTTTCAAAAAAATCTAGCAAATTGGTGAGGCAAGCCTTCTCTTAGCTAAATCTATGTTGGTTTGGCCCATTAAACCATGTCTATCTAAATGATGAATAATATTGTTTTTGTAATGATTTCTACCATTTTGCCTGGCACTGATGTCTGGGTTACCAGTCTGTAGTTTCCGAGACCACCCATGGAATCCTTTTTAAAAATCACATTGGCCACTCTCCAATCTTTAGGTAATATAGACAATTTTAATAGTAGCTTACAATTTCCTATTAGTAGGTCTGCTATTTAATTTGTCTGTTCTTTCAGCACCCTGGAATGTAGACCATCTGGCCAAAAAGAACAATATCGACAAAGGATAGTGGAACATCAATAGTATGAGTCTATTAGCATATAAATAATCAGATATCTAATTGGATCCAGACAATATAAATATAATTAAAAACTTTATTCATAAATACCTAAAGTTAAAACAATGGTATTCATACAATAAAACCTGACAATGGCTATGTTTTGGCAAAGGAACCCAAAGAAGAGGCAAGATTCTACATAAACCAGTGTCTAAGAGTTCGGGCATGTTTCAGCAAAACCTGCATCAGGGCTTAAAACATAATACTAAAAAGTCTAGAAAAAAAATACAATATGTAAAGAGATGTTCTAAAAAAAGTTTTATGAACAATTTTAACATGTAAACTAAAGTAAAAACACCACATACCTAAAGATTATATCAAGATGTTATACAATGGACCTTTGCCTGATTCTAAAATCATAAAGGAAGGAATAAAGAATGAAACCAAGGATTTTAAAATGCCTCTGTATAATTCCATGGTGTGACCATAAAACTTGAATATTGTGTGCAATTCTGGTTGCCATATCTTAAAAAGGATATAGCGGAATTAGAAAAGGTACAGAGACAAGCCACGAAAATGGTAAAGGGGATAGAAGGATGTTCCTATGAGGAAAGGCTTAGAAGGTTACGGCTCTTTAACTTGAAAGAGAGATGGCTGAGAGGAGATATGATAGAGGTCTATAAATTAATGAAAAGAGTAGAATGGGTAAATTTACGAGGTAGATCGATTGCACAGGTACACTAAAAAAAAATTTTTTTAAACTGCCTCTAATGTTTCGATTGATTTTTACGTTTTTTGGTGCGCTGAATCCAAATCTGCTAATCAATTTGCTCCATCACGTACAGATTTTTTGCTACATTGGGTTAGCAGTTTGAGGTGAACGTTTCAGATTGAATGCGATCGAGATAAAAGTTTCTTGGATGAATTCTTTATACTAATTGTTTAGTAGTTTTTCAAATAAGAATAAAGAAAATTGTAACAAGGCAGCACATAAGAATAGAGTAATGTCAACAAAACACACTGTGATGGTAGCAAAATTGTCTGCACTTAAAACAGCCACATACATGTGCACAAACATTGAGCATATAAGAGCGAGGTTAGACACAAAGCAAAGCAAAGAAATGTGCAAAAAATGTTGTACAGGTATGTATGTAAGAATAGAAAACGCAAACCGCACCATTGCAATACATGAAAACAAACACCCGATGGTGTGAAAATAAATTCTAATAAATGAGATCCGACACTGTGGTAATAACTAGCAAATTTTTATTTCAAAGTTTAGTAAAAACACGATATTTGTCAACACAGTTTAGATTTCAAAGTCATTCTTGGGTCAATCAATCTCCTGGTGGGCCCGTTTCTTCTTCCCCCGAATGCTTCTCTTGGTGCACTGCTTGGCGTATTTTTCATCTGGGGTTTCTCGCAGCAGCAACCAGCAGAAATCAGCCATCATAGTGGTGTTCCATCTTCCTTGGTACCTTCTCTCTGCGTCCTTGATGTCCTGGTGAAACCTTTCACCTTGTTCTTCACTGTATGCCCCCAAGTTTTTGGGAAAGTAGTTCACATGGGAGTGCAAGAAATGGACTTTCAGGCTCATGTTACAGCCTTGTTCTTTGAAGGCATTGAGCATCCTGGCAACAATATCCTTATAGTTCTCATCCCGCCTGTTCCCCAAGAATTTGAGAACAACATCCTTGAAGGAATCCCAGGCTTCTTTTTCCTTCTCAGACATCGTTTCAGTGAATGCTCCATCTGAAATGAGTTTCCTTATATCAGGGCCAACAAACACTCCTTCCTTCAGCTTTGCTTCAGAAAGTCAGGGGAACTTTGAGCAAATGTACCGAAAGCACTCACCATCTTTTGGAAGGGACTTGATGAATTGCTTAATGAGACCCAACTTAATGTGGAGAGGTGGTAATAGAATATTATCACGAGGTACCAAGCTCTCATGAAGAACATTTTTCTCACCGGGTCTCAAATACTCCCGAATTGGCCAGTCTTTTTTCCCCTAGTGTAGGTCGCGGGCCCGGCTATCCCACAAGCAAAGGAAGCAGGGATATTTGGTGAAACCGGATTGCTGCCCTAATAGCATGGATAGAATTTTAAAGTCTCCACAAATCATCCACTTATGCTCATCATAACGAATCTTCTGAAGAATCAGGGCCAAATTCTCGTATTTTTCTTGGAGAATAACAGAGTGAGCAATAGGAACTGAAACGAATGTGTTGCCATTATGAAGAACAACACCTTTTATGCTGTCTTTTGATGAATCAATGAACAGCCGCCATTCAGCAGGATCATACTTGAGTTTAAACTTTTCCATCACTCCGTATATATCGTTGCAAAATACCAAATCTTCCTCTTTGCTGAAATACTTCAAAAATTGTGTCTCGCGGTTGCGGTACCAATAAAAACTTGTTCCTGGTGACAATAGATTTTTCTGTTTAAGCCGAGAACCTAGCAGTTGGGCAGCATCTTTTGGGAGTCCTAAATCCCGGACTAAATCATTCAATTCAGCTTGAGAGAAAAGTTCAGGTTTCGGATCTGGTTCAGTTTCAAACTCGGAAGTACTGGACTCATCGGGAAAAGCCATCTGATGAGTCTCATCATGATCAGAACCGTCCACACAAATATGATCCAAAGATTTTGGTGGTTCAGGCACAGGTACTTCGTTGCTATGAGGCATAGGCTTAATTGCTGAGGGAAGGTTGGGGTAACTTATTACGTTCTTATTTTTTAAGTTGTATCCCTTCACAATGCAAGAGCAAAAATAGCAGTCACTGCTGTGGTCTCTTTGTTCATGCCACATCATAGGTATTCCGAAACGAAATGCTTGTTTTTTACCTTTCATCCATAAGCGTAGATCTTCCTCACATGTCTTGCACACTTTGTGAGGAGCCCACGGTTTGTCTTGATCGCCTAACTTCAAACCGAAATAGGCAAAATATACTTTTTTAATAAATGCAGAAATGTTCCTCTGCCGCTTTTTCACGGTATATTCCCCACAAATAAAACAAAAACTGTCCGGAGAGTTGACGCAACCTCTGGCTCTGTGAGCCATCACAAATACACAGCACTGCAAACTACAACTGTAGTGAACCACTTCGGAATAAAGCTGGATTACGACTGAGCAAACAAAAGGTAATAATGAACTTGCAAGAAACTGAAATTTGACAGGAACGTTCATGTCGCAACCACCGTGTTTGAGCGAGCGAACGAGGCGAGGTGAACAGGAAAGAACATGCGCCAGAGCGAGTACTGGATTTAGCCCCCCGTCTCCCAATTGTCCTGTTAATGTATAAAATGAATACAAAACACTCTAAAATATCATGAGGGAGTGTTTCTAGTTAGTTAACCATTACAACCTCTATTTTGGGCCAAGAAAATAAACTGCAGTCGGCTAAAAAGAAATTATGTGAACATTCCTTATATGGGTAAGAAATCTAATTTTGCAAGAAAACGTGACGTGATGGAACATTTTGGCTATTTTTCCTGGATTCAGCACCCCAAAATCTATAGGAATCAGTTGCAAAACTGGAGGCAGTTTTTTGGTAGTGTACCTGTGTTGTTTATGCCATCAAAGAGCAGAAAGACTAGGGGACATGCAATGAAATACAATGTAGCCCATTTAAGACTAACAGGAGAAAATATTTTTTCACTCAACACGTAATCAAACTCTGTAATTTGTTACCAGAGGGTGTAGTAAAAGCTGTTAATGTAGCTGAGTTTAAAAACAGATTTGGACAAGTTCCTGGAAGAAAGGTCCGTAAACCATTAAGAGAACCAGTGAAATCCACTGCTTACCCCGGGACAAGCATTGTGGTGTCTAACCCAGTATGATATTTCTTATGTTCTTATGTTAATGGCAATATCAACCCTTGGTAAGTGCACTCACTGAGTGCTGCTGGGGGCATGTCCAGCAATTTCCCAGAAGTTAGCACATGATTGTGAATCTTAAACACGTGGCACAATTAACACCGGTACATCTAATGACACTCCTAGAGGTATTGTTATGTGCACTTCTGCTAATTATCATATTGCCACTGGGCATGTGGCAATTGTCCCTGTGCTAATGACAATGTGCTCTCCACGCCCATAGTCCATCCCAACATGCCCATAACGTGTGATGGCGAATTACTGTGCATTTTAGCAGCTGGTAGTTGGCTTGCATATGCTTTAGCATTCACTACTGCCAGTTATCGCATGCTAAAATGCATGTTAACCGGTTAGTGGTATTTAGTAAAAGGGTCCCTTAGTCTTATTCACCAAAAAATTGCGTAAAGTTTTAGGCAAGACAAATGAATTAAATACTTTACTTAAATATAAAGGGGCATACCTACTAGAGTTTAATGAGCGTTCATGAATGTTAACATGCTCTACATGCTGCTGTGCCCAGAGAAACAAATGAGCGCATATCAGCATTTGTTAACACACATTAACCTTTACTGAACATGCTCCAAACTCAAGTTGCTTGAAATATTCCTACAAAGGCTAATATTCATGAAGAGGGGTAGTTACTAAAATGTGTTAAAGGGACTAGCACATGAAATTTGCTGTTTAATGGGAAGGGGCATGTTTACTAAAATGTGTGTTAAGCTCCAGCACTTCTGCTAACAAAGAGGGGCATGCTCAGCATGAAGTCAGCATGGGTCCAGTGCCACCCCCGCACTAAGCCGGGTGCAGTGATTACCACGGGTGCAGTTACTGCTGCTCCTTGAGGTTTGTGCACCTGTGCTACCCGCAAAACGTGCAACTAGTGCATACTACTGAATGCAATGAATGCCCACACCCACCCTGCCTCAGCCCAAATTCACACAAAGTGGTTAGCATTTTTAGCATGGCTACATTTTCAGCATGCAGCAATGTTTACTTAGCACACGGTAAACTCCATGCTAACCATTAACACACTTTAGCAAGCATGCAAAAGTGTGTGCTATCTTTTTCCTTTAACTTTATTAAGTTTTCATTTATTACAAGCACAGACTTGTTTCAAATTAAGTTCCATGCACAGCAAAAGGAAATCTATAGAATAACAACAAAGAAAATCATTCTGCATGCATTGCACACTTCACCACCACAAGGAAGAAGAAAAGAGAAGAAGGGACCCAATTCACAATAAAACTTCTATTACTAGACAACCACAAAACAAAGAAAGGAGATAAGAAGGGGGGCATATGAGATGACGGTTCCTTACTAATAGACCAGAATATTCACATTCCAATTTAAGTAGACTTCTTTCTATGTTAACTAGTAGTGCTCAGACCAAATTGGTTATTATATCTAGATTCCTGTGTTGTTGGTTTTTTAATTGGTTTTGTTTCTGGGCTATATTGTCAATAGCGCACCCTATTGCTCATACAGTGTAGCTTATTACTCAGTAGTGTGCACGGTAACTCACCTTGGGCTACTATTGGAAAGGCATGAGCTGGGTACAATAAAATAAATATTATAGTTCAATAGTAGGCACTATAGCACTTAGAGGGGCAAGTTTGCTAAAATGCGCAGGTTTTAACATGTGGTAAGAGCACTGAACTTAAAAGTAGCATGGGGCTATGACCTAAAACTTTCGTGCTAACTGGGCTGCATGTGATCTGGTGGGAACTGGGTGGATTAGGGTAAAAGTAAGCACTGATGGCAATTTATGGTTCATGTGGGGGTTACGTAGCAGCTTATGCTAACTGCACTTGCTGCTGTTAGTGTGAGCACACTTAATGCCACTTCAATGGGTGGCGTTAAGTGCATCTGTGCGCTAGCTTATGCGAAGTTGCATCTTTGCACTGTGCTAACTGCAGGGGGATGAAGGCATACATACCCCGAAGTAAGCGCAGGTCCCCCGTGCTGCGAATGTGGCCTACACTCACGTTACCAGTGTGGGCGTTAGTAAACGTGCCCCACTGCGCACTATTGATGACATGGAAAATAATTTCAATTTTGAGATGTTTTTGTAATTTCGGGTTAAAAACATGAAATAACATGAGAAATACTGTTTTTCCCATGTTAATGTTATTTCAAATGAATGCACATTCCTAATGTTAACTGGATTTAGGACAAACTTACAATATTATAAAATATAATAAATACAGTTCCAGTATATGATGTGACATAAAGGAAAGGTTGGGCTCTGGTGTGGAGTAGCTAGGGATGTTTGATTGGAAGTCCTAACCACACTGATTTCTTTAGGTACATATGGGGGTAGAGGAAGAACATGATTGGCTTTCCTAAAGCTATGAGAGTTAAAGAAAAATTCCATCCTCATATTGAAATGCTACAGGATGCTCAAGGATCTGCCTCCGCCTGGCGACCCCTCCCTTCCTTTCTGCCAAAACCCTGGCTGACTACTGCCATGACAAAATCCACCACACTCCAATTCCCCATGATGTCAGCTACTTCCCCTCATCCCCCCTCTTAACTCTCAACTTCCCCCCTATCTCTGCTACCCTGTCTTCCTTTTCTATGATCTCTGAGAAGGAACCACTCATCTTCTTTCCTCATCCAAACTCACTACCTGCTCCTCTGATCCTATTCCCACCCATGTCCTTAGCTCCATCTCCTCCACTGTAGTCCCTTCCATCTCACATATTCTCAACCTATCAGTCTCCACTGCAGCTTTTCCTGCAGCCTTCAAGCATGCTGTGGTCACTCTTCTCCTCAAGAAACCCTCACCAGACCCTATCTGTCCTTCTCACTATCGACCCATCTCCCTCCTCCCCTTAATTTCTAAATTACTTGAATGTGCAATTCACTGCCATTGCCTCGACTTTCTCTCCTCTCTTCTGGGTCTTCTGCAATCTAGTTTTCGTCCTTTATATTGTACTGAAACAGCACTTACCAAAGTCTCCAGTGACCTGTTCCTGGCAAAATTCAAAAGCTTTTACTCAATCCTCATCCTTCTTGATCTTTCTGCTGCTGTTGACATTGTTGCCCATAACCTTCTCCTTGATACCTTGTCCTCGTTTGGCTTTAAGAGCTCTCTGCTATTCTGGTTCTCTTCTTATCTCTCCCATCGCTCTTTCAGTGCTTGTTCTGGTGGATCCTCCTCTACTACTATCCTGCTCTGTTGGTGCGCCCCAAGGATCTGTCTTGGGTCCACTCCTTTTCTTTCTCTATACCCAGTCCCTTGGTGCACTCATCTCTTCCCATGGCTTTCAGTACCATCTTTATGCTGATGACATCTCTATACCAGAAATCTCTCCAGCAATCCAGACCCAGATCTCTGCCTGCCTTTCTGACATTGCTTCTTATTTTGACCCCCCTAAACCCTCCTCTCCCCTTACGCCTTTCTCAGTCTCTGTGTATAACTCCCTACTCCTCTCTGTCTCCTCATCTCACAACCTTGGGGTCGTCTTTGACTCCTCTCTCTCCTTCTCCACACATATCCAACAGAGCTAAAAACTGCAGTTTCTTTTTCTGCAACATCAACAAAATTTGCCCACTCCTTTCTGAACACACTACTAAGACACTTATCAACTCTCATCTAGACTATTGTAACCTAGTCCTTGCTGATCTACCTCTGAATCATCCCTGTCAATCTGTTCAACACTCTGCTGCCAGCCTCACCATGCTCGTATTACCCCTCTTCTCAAGTCACTTCATTGGCTCCCTATACGTTTCTGCATCCAGTTCAAACTTTTCCTGCCGACCTACAAGTGCATTCACCCTGCAGCTCCTCACTACCTTTCCTCTCTTATCTCTCCCTACACCCCTCCTCGGGAACTCCGCTCTTCTGGCAAATCGCTTCTATCTGTGCCCTTCTCTTCTAGTGCTAACTCCAGACTTCACTCCTTTCACCTTGCTGCTTCTTATGCCTGGAAGAAACTACCTGAGTTTGTACATCAGATGCCTTCTCTGATTCTTTTCAAATCCAGGCTAAAAACTCACCTCTTCGCTGCTGCTTTCGGATCTTGACTCACCTGATCTCCCCTGTGCTTCCTTGCCATTTGCCCTATGTATTCATGTCTAAAGCTACTGTGTTATCCTTCTTAACTAGGTTGTAAGCTCTGATGAACAGGGACTATTTTTTTTCATGTGTCTGTTCAGTGCTATACAAATGTTCAATAGTAGTAGTAGTAGTGTTGCAGGAACCAAAGCCAGGAATATGAGCAACCTACTGTATGTGACCCATATATTTGATCCTGAATGGTATTCTGTTTGAGTTAGCAGCCAGGAGTCAGAGCTGGAGTGATGTTTAGGCTGGAACTATCATACCTACCTTTAAACAATTCATCAATACAAGCCTAATTGTGCATAAAATTAAAATTTTATTGCATTGTTGTCAAATGCAAAATGCTTCAGAAAATGTTGAGTGCTGAGCTCAATCCAATAAGACCTGCCCCCAGGCAACTTGTAGCAATGCAATTATGCTTGTCATACACAACATTACTTTTATTATGCAAAATGCAGAAATCTAATTTTAGTCCACAAGACCATCTAGACAAAACAGTCCTCTTGTCTTCCTTTCACTAAGCACAATTAAAGATACTACAAATGCACACGTGATCCACTTAGAAAAATGAATTTTACTGCAGAGAAGAGGTTTACGCTAATCTCAAACACTATGCAAAGTTTAAGGAACAAACTATGTGATAATAGAAATTGTTGATGTTCAGTATTATTTGATAGCATCTCCAATTCCCTTTTTAAGACCTAAGATAGAGTGGCAGTTCAATGGAATGAAGGTCAAAATCATTACTCATGCAATGTCAGATGCAAACATTACTTGCATTAACAAACAGCTTATCATAGTAGAAAAGGTCTGTTTTAATGGGCTGAAACTAGCTATTTTAATGCCCAGGGCAAGCAGCATGTAATATGCCCTTAAATGTGAGAGCTAGTTGAGGTCGAGCAGCAATAGTGACCACAAAGACAACATTTGCTTTTGTTTCCCCACCCCTCTACTTCTCATAATAATAAGAACATAAGCATTCCCATACTGGATCAGACCAAAGCTCCATCAAATCCACTATCCTCTATGCAATAGTGGTCAATCTGGACACATGTACTTAGCAGGATCCCAAAAAGTAGCTGGATTCCCCCATACCACCCACTCTTGTCCCACCCTTAATAACAGATTAAGGAGTTTCCTTCCAGGAACTTGTCCAAGCCTTTTTTAAACCCAGCTACGCTAACTGCTTTTAAATTTTTTGGTAATGAGTTCCAGAGCTTAACTATACGTTGAATGAAAAAATATCTTCTCCTCTTTATTTTAAATGTGCTACTTTGTAACTTCATGATGTCGCCAAGTCTTTCTATTTCTCGAAAGAGTAAACAATGCATTCATATTTTCCCATTCCAGTCCACTCAGGATTTTACAGACCTCTTTCATTTTTCCCCTCAGCTCTCTCTTCTCCAAGCTGAAGAGCCCTAACTTCTTTAGTCTTTCCTCAGAGGAGAGTGGTTGAATCCCCTTTATCATTTTGCTCACCTTTGCAGTTTTTCTAATTCCACTATATCTTTTGTGAGATATGCCTACCAGAACTACATACAGTATTCAAGGTGCAGTCATATGATGGGACGATACAGAGGCTATTCTTTGTTTTAATCTGTATTCCTTTCTTAATAATTCCTACCACTCTGTTTACTTTTTTGGCTACTGCCACACACTGAGCAGAAGATTTCAGTGTTGATGCCTTAGAACCTTTTCCTGATTAGGGACTCTTAGGGGTATGTTTACTAAACTGTGGTAATGCTATAGACCGTGTGTTAAGTAACGTTACCGCGCGGTGTGTAACGTTACCGCGCGGTAACGTTACAACCCGCATGGAAGCGTTCCGCGGCTCGGTACACACCGCAGAGGGAGGAGAGAGAGTGGAGAGCAGGGGTCAATGGGCGGGGAGTGGGCGGGGAGAGGCTCCCTGCACACTGACGCTCTGAACTGAAGGGCTGAATCCTACCGCAAATTAAAACCTGCCGTTCGATGCACATTTGCAGGAGAGAGAAACCATTTAAGTGTCAGCAATGTACAGCCTAAGCAGGGAGCCCGAGAAAGGTGATAGTAGTGCTCCATCTGCAGCAACAGTATAGTGGCCAAGTATGAAAGGCCACTATGGTGATGGTGCAAATAGGGCATGGGGGACTGCAGGCGGGACATGCAGTGGGGGCAGCTGGGGCACAGGGTGAACTAGGCCGTCGCCCAAGTGGCACATAGGAGCATAGAAACTGGAAATCAGCAGGACAGCAGCTGACCAGGGCCAAACATGCCCAGTAGTCCGTGTTCCATAGTGTCTCATCCAGGGGACATTGCCCAGCAAGTACCCCAAAAGTCACACAGGAACCACTATACCTGTAATAGGGCAAGCAGTGCACATCTGGGGACCACACTAACAAGGGTCCATAGACCATACCCAGGATGGATCCCAAACAGTTCGTAGACCCAGCTAACTGAACACACTTTACGGCAGCCCCTAGTAAGGCATTGCAGGGTGTGCCCATATGTTGTCGGAAACATATATACACCCAGTAGGCCAAACTGGGTACACCGTAATTGAGGTGCATACCTTAGTCCAGGGGTGGGGAACCCTGGTCCTGGAGAGCCGCAGACCAGTCAGGTTTTCGGGATAGCCCTAATGAATATGCATGAGATATATATACATTAGAGATATCCTGCCAAACTGACTGGTTTGTGGCCCTCTAGGGCTGGATTTGGAGACCCCTGCCTTACACCTCTGTCATTTAAGATTGTGAGTGGGCAAGGTGCAGATGTCCTAGACATCAAAAGGGTAGATAGAATGTGTCACATGCCTCCTCAATTCTCACCACCACCAAAATGTTGTCTAATAGACAATATTTTGGTGGTGGTGAGAAGCAAAGAGGCATGTGACAAATTCTATCTAACCTTTTTGATGTCTTGGAGATCTGCACCTTGCCCACTCACATTCTTAAATGACAGAGATGTAAGGCAGGGGTCTCCGAATCCAGCCCTAGAGGGCCACAAACCAGTCAGGTTGGCAGGATATCTCTAATGCATATATATCTCATGCATATTCATTAGGGTTATCCCGAAAACCTGACTGGTCTGCGGCTCTCCAGGACCAGGGTTCCCCACCCCTGCCTTAGCCTGTCCACAGTTGGCAGTAACAACACCACCTACATCTACCCGGTCCACCCTAGCCAATAGTTGCTAGAGCACCAGCCTGACATCCCCCCAGCCATCACTCCCCCATGTGGAAGGGACATAAGATTGGTAGGCAGTGATGGGGGGGATGTGTGGATGTCCATGTATACCTCGCCACCCCAGACCCTGCACCCTAGGCACCCGCCTACCTGCACAGTGGATGGCCCAGGACCGCGCACGACCAGCACTGACAGCATATGGTCATGTCGGCATGGCAGGGGGTGTGTGTTTGTGCTGGAGGGAGCAGTGCCACCTAACTGCAGTGGACCTAGGCCATGCCCTGTACCAGTACATGGTATGCAGTGCAACAGAAATAGTCTGCCTGAGGAAAGTAAGGGTAGCCCCAGGGACCACTACTCCTCTGTGGCAATAGTGTGGTGCAGTACACACAGCCACTGTGTCCAGATGCAGAAGGTCACAGGTTCAAGTCCCAGCTGTGGATCCTACAGAACATCTCCCCACATTTTACCCTATAATGCAGATACAGCATCAACATGTGCAAACCCCAAAGCCACATTGAACAGGGGTCAAAACACCCACACATACGCTCCATAGCTTTGTGGAGAGTCAGGCTGTTGGCCCCAGCATGGAGCTGCAGTTATCAGCAGAGCACTACTACTACTACTAGTACCCTGCACAGTTTAGCAATGTTGGCACTGTGATCAGGACCAGTGTGGCAAGCAGGATTGCCAACCACCCCTATCATTGCACAATTTATTTACATTCTCTTATTATACTGTGCTATTCTGCATCAGTGCAGTTTACATTGAACAAACTGAAATTACATTGAACAGGGCATTATAACTTGGAGATAACTATTTTACAGGGAACATGGGCTAAGGAGGGTTAAGTGGCTTGCCCAAGACTACAAGGAGCACCTGTGGGACTAGAAACCCCAGTCCTTCCAGCCCAAGGTTGCTGTCCTCTAGTGGGATTTGAACCCCCAACCTTCTGGCCTGAAGTACCTTGCCCCAACCACTAGGCCACTCCTCCACAATGCTGCAATAGGGGTGTGTATGTCTGTCAGTTGTTTTGTGGCTGCCTACACTGCTCTGGGCCCACAATGTCCCACTGTTACCAGCGTTAGCCTGCAAATGTGCATAATGAGGAGCAAGGTATTGTGGGTATAGCCCAGACAGGGCAGGATGGCAGGATGCATTTGCACAGGTTGTAGTCCAATGGCTGGGACACTGTAGTGCCCGACCACCACCTGCATGGACAGGGTGGCCACAGCATGGCATGCTGTGAGGTCACTCTCACCTTGACCAAGCAGTGACCATGGCATGTCTATGTGCCCACATAGTGCTCCACACTATTTGTTTTTAGTTATACCTGTGTCTTCCCAGTTCTGGGGCTTGTTCACTGAGATGCCTGCTTGATGTTTGTGCTATACATCCCATTTCTGGGTATACAGGGTTCACCTGTGAGCATGCACTATGGACTGGCTAGTGGGCTGTCTGCAGTTAGTCTGTGCATGGTTGGAGCACCGTTTAGGGTGCTGGTGAGTGGCAGACTGTGGTGTGGGGGAGTTGAGGTTTCCCCAGCTTATCCCAAGTATTACTGCTGGTTTGCCACTGCCATGGGTATGGCTATGGCCCACCAGCCCTGGAGGGCTGTCTTCTGCCAGCAGAACTGTGGTTACTTGTCCTACAGCCAGGGCTCAGGCACCTGTCGCTCCACTCCCTCACCTACAAAATGGATGATTGTGGGTCCTTTGGGGTATGTAGTGTATACCACTTTGACCTGTAGAGACAGTGCTACATCCACCTCATGCGAGTCTAGCCACCCCTCTGCCCTGATAACAGGTGCCCATAGTAACCAGACCCTAACACTGGGTATGCACTAATCTGGGTGGTGTCTGGCCCCCACAGGGCCACATGTGATTGCAGGACACAGAAGTACTTTTGGTTGTACTGCTAGAAACACCTGGCACACACCATCAGTGCTGGGGATGTGCAGCAGGATCTAACTCTAGCACCACATGTACTGCGGACCTAGTGCTGAGTGTCCATCCTAACCCTCAGGGTGAACACAGAACCTGCACAATGGCAAGGTCTGTAGCTACTCTGTGCCAGTATCATGCACTGTCAGTCCGTCTTACCATGCTGCAGTACCAGAGAGGTGCAGACCCCATCTGGTGATCAGCTGTAGACCACTGTTCTGCATGTGCATTGCATCATGGGTGCTGGTGGGGTTACCCTATCCTGGCACACAGAGCAGACAGTTTGTGCCGTGACCTGTAGTCCTTCTGTACCCAGCCATTGCTGTGTAGCAAGCCATAGAGGTATAGCCTACTCATTAGTACAATGATATTCCAAACAGTGGTCATGGATTTGATTCCTCATTGTTCCTTCTTTTCATGCCTGACAAACTCAGATATTTTGCATGCCTGTTACAGTCATATCTTTGCAGATCCGTGCTGCCAGCCCATATTACCCTCACCACTGTTGCCAACAATCCTTCGGTCCATCTTTCTGCGTCTGTCAGCTGTGTAGCATCCTGTCTTCCTATGAAGGCTGCCACCCCATGTCCTGCGCTGGTACCCTTTCCTGCATTGTGCCTCTTCATGCTTGCCTCGCCTGTGCCCGATCTTCATGGCACCACCACTCCTCTGACCACCCATCATTGTAACTATCCTGTCACCTCCGCCTCCACTGGGGGACACGTATTCCCATCGTCTGCCACCAACTGTCTTTCCAGTACTTTACATTGCCAACACCCTGTGCTGTGGTACAGTTGCCCCCACCATGTTTGTCAGCAGTACTGGCAGCCACATGGGATGCCTGCAGATATGGCAGGTCCAGCAGCTCCCAGCTCTCCCTCTTTCACTCACCTGTTCATTGCCTTTCCTCAGTGCTCTATCTAGTGTTAGGGCTACATCTGTCTCTGGTCCTCACAGGTCATGCATATCATCCTGAAGCACCTTGCAGACCTTAGGGCACACTAACCTAGGGCACCGTAACCTTGTTAGGCCACCTTAACCTATGATTCCATAGCCCAGGGTGCCTTCTACGGTGCCTTGTCCAGGGGTGCCTAATACGGCGCTTAGTCTAAGCAGCCCTATAGGGCCTTACATGGCACCTTATGGGGCACCTTACAAGGCACCTTATAAGGCACCTAACAAGGCACCTTACTTATAAAGCACCTTACAAGGCACCTTACAATGCGCCTTATAAGGCACCTTACAAGGCACCTAACAAGGCACCTTACATATAAGGCACCTTACAAGGCGCCTTGTAATGTGCCTTATAAGGCATCTTGTAATGCGCATTAGTCTAAGGCGCCTTGTAACGTGCATTAGCTGATATGGCTTGCTGTAGCGATGCACCGCCCACGCCTTTATATGGGTGTTTCTACCTTTACCGTGGAACCTAACACGGTGACATTACCGCAGTTTAGTAAACATACCCCTTAATGTGGAATGTAGCATCATGTAGCTATAATGTGAGTTATTCTTCCCTACATGTATCACTTCACACTTGTCCACGCTGACCTTGCTCTTAATCTTCTTAACGCGTCTTTATATTTAGGAATCTTTCTGCACTTTTCAATTAGGCCTGCTCCTAGCCCACTTGTGCTGCATTGTCCTCTTAAATTTTTAAATCTGGCTCATGCCACTGTGTCCCTTTAAATCCTAAATTTGATTCAGCCCTTCCCTTTCTGTTGTCACTGCCCCTTTATATCTGCTTGCTCTTGAACCTGCTGTCCCATTGATATCGAGAAATCCAAGATGGTGGTAGCCAAGTCAAGGCTGTAAGTAATCATGACCCCATGCTGCTCGCTTGCAAACAGTTCATGGAACTGTACTGGCCTGAGGTCCTCTTGTTATTGGTTCCAGCACTGTGTTCAGTCATGATGCTCTCAGTTCTCTCCCACTCTACCAGCCACTAATCCTTGGTACAAGATCTTGCAGCTACCAGCCCACTGGCCTGGATTATTCCTGTGCCCTCCTTATGCTTCCAGCCAGTGGCCATGATTGCTCTGGTGCCTTGGCCACTGAGAAGCTGGGGCCATGATCTTGTTGAAGCCGTGATCCTATGCTGTTCTGATTCTGGCCTCCCTGCTTCTGTTCTTGCTATTGTTGTTGATACACAGAGGTATCCTTTGCTCCCAACGGTTTTGACACCAAAATCCCAGACAGAACTCTTACCTGGGCCCCCAGGCCATGAACCTTTTACTGGCAGTAAACTAAGTGCCTGTGGCATGGCCTTCCTTGATGCCCACTGGCCTGAAAACTACCTCTTCCCCAATCTCTCTTTTTTAACGATCTACCGCCTCTGTGCTCACGCTTATTTGCTCATTCACATCAGCGCAAGGCCCTCCCCTCCCCTTCACAGCCCTTTCCTTCCCTCCCTCTGGCCCTCGCCCCCCACCAGGGATGACCTAGACCCCAGGTAGGTTCTGGGGTGGGAGGGTAAGGGTGTGTTATGGGTGGGGGGGAGCTTGTAGATAGCAGTGCTTAATCTTAATCTCCTGAAACAACTTCTGCTTCTGAGGCAAATTTAATCCCCTGACATTAAGTATACCTACCCATATTATTAAAGCTATACCCCTTTACCCAAACTACTTCCCATGTCACCCACCTCTGCCTCCCCCCTCCCCTACCTATCCCTGTAACCAAACCTCCCAAACCACAATGGCAGACTTCCCCACTGCCATCCTCGAGAATGAGGAAGGGCACTCCAAGTGAGTACCAAATCAGATTCTTTGTGCCCATTGCCTCCCTTACGTTCTTAGCGGTCATGCAGCCCTTCTCCAGGTATTCATACCACATTCCACTCATTTTCCCTCAATCACCTCTAGTGCCAGGAGTACCATATTAGGGCCTCCCCACAACAGTCATCGACTCCCCCAGCCCCCAAAAAGGCAATCTGCAAGAGGCTTAGCCCCAGAACCAGGCTACTTCCACTTAAGCAGTCCATTGAATCTCTTCAGCCTCTGTGCCATTCCATCTTGATTATGTGGCTACTCAGTCCCCTTCAGATTCTTAGAAGAGGGTGCAGTTATTTGCCATGTACTGGGACCCCTTACCAGCTAAGAGTGTTGCCAGCTCACTTTTTAATATCTACATTGGATCCTTCCTTTTGGACAGATTTGGTGTATCCTCCTTCCGCAGCTGAGCCCCAGCTTCATCTACCATACAAACTTGCTCGGTGCGTGCTCTGATGGTAAAAAGTAATGCAGATTGGAAGAACCACTTGTAGCATATTTGATCTTTATTTTAATATCTAGTCAGCACTTTCATGTCTTGATACATTTCAGAGTGGAAGATACTGGGTCATGGTAACAATTCAAGTTCACAATTGTCCTATTTAAATTTCTTTTTTTTACTAACAGCCAGTGCCATTTCTTTCTTATCTGCAAAGCAGGAAAGATATGCTAAAATATCCCTTGGCTTATTGCCCAGTGGAGTACTTAGCGAATAATGCACCCACTCATGCCCCACCTGCCGTAGCCGTGCTCTCTCTTCTGCAACAGGCTAATACAGATGGCTTGAACTACCTTCCAGCAGTTCTGATATTTTTCAATATTGGGGATGCTGCATATGCAAATATTGCAGTGCTGTGTCCTGTTTTCAAGGTCCTCCAGTTTATCTCACATCAGTTCATTTTCTTGGGTTAGAATCCCGTGATCTTTGTGGTGCTGCGCAACTGACTCCCACTGAGGCTCCACACGTGCTTCAATTTCCTCCACTTGTCATCCAAGCTTGACCATATCTCTTCTCATTGACTCCATGACTTCTCTTTACTGATGCCAAATCCTTCTGCAAGTCATTTAAACAATTCCAAATGTAACCTAGTGTGCATGGCTCTCCAAGCTCTCAAACTCTTCCATGGATTCAGGCCCTCTCCTGCTCCGAATGAGCGTAAGGTAAGAACATAAGAACATAAGATATACCATACTGGGTCAGACCAAGGTCCATCAAGCCCAGTATCCTGTTTCAAACAGTGGCCAATCTAGGTCATACGTACCTAGCAGTTTCCCGAAAATACACAGGTTCCACAATGCTTGTACTGGGTCAAGCATTGATATCCTGGGTCCCTTCTTAATAATTTAATTTAATTTATTTATTTAACAACTTTTATATACCGCGCTATTTGTTATCAGTGCGGTTTACATATAACAAAGGTTGCACAGGCAGAAGACTGTTCTGTGCTTACATTGAACAGGAGTTTAAACTTGGAGCAACAGGGTAACTATAAACATATGTACAAAAACAAATTAGATTAGGTTGGAAAATTCAAGAAGGGCTAAGGCAAGCTCAAAATGGTTTATGGACTCATAATGGTTTATGCCTCATAATGGTTTATGGACCTTTCCTCCAGGAACTTGTCCAAACCTTCTTTAATCCCAGCTACACTAACAGCCTTTACTACATCCTCCGGTAATAAATTCCAGAGTTTGATTACACGTTGAGTGAAAAAATATTTTCTTTTATTAGTCTTAAATAGTTTACCCTGTAGCTTCATTGCATGTCCCCTAGTCTTTCTATATTCTGATAACGTAAACAATCGATCTACGTTTACCCGTTCCACTCCGTTCATTAATTTATATACGTCTATCATATCTCCCCTCAGCTGTCTCTTTTCCAGGTTAAAGAGCCCTAACCTTTTTAGCCTTTCTTCATAGGAGTATCCTTCCATCCCCTTTACCATTTTGGTGGCTCTTCTCTGAACCTTTTCTAATAACGTTATATCCTTCTTAAGATACGGTGACCAGAATTGCACACAATATTCAAGGTGCGGTCTCACCATGGAATGATATAGAGGCATTATAATAACTTTTGTTTTATTTTCCATTCCTTTCCTTATGATACCTAGCATTCTATTTGCTCTCTTGGCCGCCCCTGCACACTGGGCTGAGGGTTTTAACATGTTATCCACAATGACGCCTAAATCTTTTTCCTGGGTGGTGGTTCCTAATGTGGAACCTTGCATCGTGTAAACATAGTTTGGGTTGTTCTTCCCTAGGTGCATAACTTTGCACTTGTCCATATTAAATTTCATCTGCCATTTTGATGCCCAGTCTTCCAATTTATCAAGATCCTCATGCAATTTTCCACAATCCTCTTTAAATAGTTTTGTGTCATCTGCAAATTTGATAACCTCACTAGTTATTCCCTTTTCCAGGTCATTTACGAATATGTCAAAACGCAGCGGACCCAGCACAGATCCATGGGGTACACCACTATTCGCCTTTCTCCATTGGGAAAATTGGCCATTTAGCCCTACCCTCTGCTTTCTATCTTTTAACCAGTTCCTGATCCACAATAGTACACTGCCGCCTATCCCATGACTCTTTAGTTTTGCCCAAAGTCTCTGATGAGGGACCTTGTCAAAGGTTTTCTGAAAGTCCAGATACACTATATCAACTGACTCACCTTTGTCCACCTTTTTATTCACACCTTCAAAAAAACATAACAGATTAGTAAGACAAGATTGTCCTTGTCTAAAGCCATGTTGGCTGTCTCCCATTAGGCCATGACTATCTACATGCTGAGTAATTTTGCTCTTTATGATGGCTTCTACCATTTTTCCTGGTACTGACATCACCCCTGGAACCCTTTTTAAAAATTGGCATTACATTGGCGTTCCTCCAATCTTCAGGTATTGCAGATGATTTTAATGAAAGTTCACAGATTACTAATAGCAGGTCTTCAATCTCATATTTCAGTTCTTTCAACACCATTGGATGTATGTCATCCAGCCCAGGTGATTTGCTACTCTTCAGTTTATCTAATAGTTGTAATACATCTTCCCGATGTATCGATATTTCCTTCAATTCTTCCGCACCTTTAAATATCACTTCAGTCATGGGTAACATCCCTACATCTTCCTCAGTAAAGACCAAAGCAAAGAATTCATTCAGTCTCTCTGCTATCACCTTGTCATCTCTTAGTGCCCCTTTAACCCCTCTATCATCTAATGGACCAACTGACTCTCTCACAGGTTTTTTGCTATGAATGTACTTGAAAAGGGCTTTGTTTCGCGTTTTTGCTTCCGCAGCAAGCTTCTTCTCAAATTCTCCCTTTGCCTGCCTTATCAATGCCTTGCATTTGCCTTGCCAGTGCTTGTGCTGTTTCCAGGTTTTGTCATTTGGCTCTTTTTTCCATTTCCTGAAAGATGCTTTTTTGGCAACAACAGCTTCTCTGACCTCACCTTTAAACCATGCTGGCAGTTTTTTGGACTTCCTTCCACTTTTCTTAAAGCATGGAATACAGCTGATCTGGGCTTCCAAGATAGTATTTTTCAACAACACCCAAGCTTGATGTAAGTCTTTAACCTTTGCAACTGCTCCTTTTAATTTTCTCTTAACTATTTTCCTCATTTTATCATAGGGGTATGTTTACTAAACCGCGCTACTGTGCGGGGCGCACTTGAGCGTGCGCTAAGGAACCTTAGCGCATGCTAATAATGCGTTTTTGTGCCCCGCACACGTGCGCGCCGCACTAACGGGCCCGCTCATGTGCGCATCACGCAAATGAGCGATAGAGGCATGGAAAGGCTCCTGGAGGGCGGAGGAAGGCTCCCCAGGGGCGGAGAGACGGGGTCAATGGGTGGAGAGTGGGAGGGGAGAGGCTCCCCGCACAGGAGCGGGGCTGAAATTCGATGAAAAAAAATACCGCGAGTGAAAACCTCGCGGTAGAGCCGATTTAAAGGGAAGAGAAACCAATTCTGTCAGCAATGTACAGCAAAACCAGGGAAACCAACAAAACGTGAGCAGTGTGATACATGTGCACAGAACAAAATAGCAAATAAAAATTGAAAATGACCACAACAAAATTCTAAAAAATTATAATCCAGCTGGACAACAGTGATAGTCATGGAAAACATAAAAAATCACTCCCAAGAAAGCCCCAAAAAAGAAATATGAATTTTAGATCTGTCGACGCTCCGTCCCCATACAAGGTGAATGATTCCCACAGTGAAATTGTGCAGAGCAGGGTCATAAACCCTTCTCTGCACAATTTCACTGTGGGATCATTCACCTTATATGGGGATGGAGCATAAAAAATAATAATTATTATGTTTACGCTCCGTCCCCATACAAGGTGAATGATCCCACAGTGAAATTGTGCAGAGCAGGGTTTATGACTCCTCTGGCCAGGTTTCCTATCTCCAGGGACTGCACTGTCTCTCTGGCTACAATGTGGTACAGTGAACACAGACAGTGTGTTCAGGAGCCAAAGAACACCAGTTCAAGTCCCAGCTGGGGCTCCTGCAAACCCAATCCCCATATTTTACCCACCACTAGACCGTGATAGTAAAGACCAACCTTTTTTGCAGTTAACATAAGCATGGTCCAAACACGTCTATTTTACCCTACAGAGCACAGACACCAGAAACATGCACATTACTTAGACCACAGTCTACTCAATGCAGTCCTGGAGGGCCACATATCATTTAGCTGTGATGCTGTCACCAATATAAGGCCATGTCAGCATGGTGGCGGAGGGGTACCGTTGGTGGAGGGGGCAGTGGCTGCTGCCCACAGCAGACGGTGGCCTAGCCCGCTTCACGTGGGTGCAGTGCACTCCAACAGACAGGCCCTGTCTGACAAACAGCCATGGACTCCCCAGGGAATGCACTGTTTTTGTGCTAAGAAAGTGGTGCAGCTGACACAGACAGTGCCTTTAGGACCAGAAGGTCACAGGTTCAAATCCCAGCTGGGGCTTCTGCCAACCCAGTCCCCTTATTTTACCCATGAAGAAAACATGGTAGTAAAGACTGAACCATTATTGCTGAGAACATAAGCATGGGTCAAAAACCTCTATTTTACCCTACACAGCACAAACACCATAGAAATGTGCATTACCTACGGCAGAATCCCCCAAATGCAGTCCTGGCGGGCCACAAAGCCATCAGGGTTTATGCTGTCTCCAATCTAAGGATGGAGAGGTACTGATGGTGGAGGTGTCAGCGGCTGGTGCCCACAGCAGACCAAGGCCTAGCCCTGTCCAATTGGGTGCCGTGCACTGCAACAAACAGGCCCTGTCGGATGTACAGTCATGGACTCCCCAGGGAATACAGCATATCTGTGGCAACACGGTAGTGCAGTGCACACAGACAGTGTGTACAAGAAGAAAAGGTCACAGGTTCAAAGCCCAGCTGGGGTTACTTGCAATCCAGTCCACATATTTTCCCCACAACTAAACCGTGATAGTAAGGACAAACCTTTATTGCAGAGAATATACGCATGGTTAATACGCCTATATTTTACCACACCGAGCACAGACACCATAAACAGGGGCATTACCTAGAGCAGAGTCTCCCAAATGCAGTCCTGGAGGGCCAAACACCATTCAGGTTCCATGCTGCCTCTAATAAAGATGCCTGTGCTGCATATCTATGCACCACCCCCATGGTATGCAGATGTATCTCATGCATATTCATGAGGGACAGCATGAAAACCCGAACAGTGTTTGGCATACCAGGACTGGAGTTGGGAACCTCTGCCATAAAGCAGCAGCCAACAGGGGCAGACACACCCACACCCACACCCACAGGCCCCATTGGCTAATGCCTCCTGGAGAGGCAGGACATTGGGCCCTGCGTGCATCTCCCAATACTAGCACTTGCATACCTTAGCAATGCCACCCTACACCTGGGTATACGGTACACACCTATCAAATGTTTCCTATGATTACTGGCAGATAGCAAGGCCTACGTTAAGCACAGTTTTCTCATTGAGCTCCATCATAACAATCTTTCTGATGTCTGCGGTGTGTGCTTCAGGTCTGGTCTCTGACAGTGTTTACCACCCTGGGGAGTGACCCCCAACAGTATTGCGTAGCATATCCATGCCTGTACTGTGCCCAGGACTGGTGTGGTGAGCAGGGCTGCTAAACTCCTCTATAGTAGCACAATGCTGGCATAGGTGTGGGAGTGTGTGTCTGTCTATACAGTGTGTGGTGGCTGCAAACACCTTCCACAGCCCACACTGCCAGCACTGTTGCCAGTATTGGCCTGCCAATGTGCATAATGAGGAGCAAGGTACCATGGGTATAGCCTGGACAGGGTGACCTGGCCAGGATGCATCTGCACAGGGCATAGGGCACTGCTGGGACATTTTAGTGGCCGGCCGCCACCTACACAGACAGGGTGACCTCAGTATGTCCTGCTGGGGGATCACTCTCACCCTGATTGTGCAGTGATGACAGCATGGCTAGGCACCCCCATAGTGCTATATAGTATTTCTCTCATGTGATATTTATGGGTTTTCTTTTGGGGCCCAGTCACTGATTTATCTGCTTGTTGTGTATACTGACATCCCAGTTCTGGGTGCATGCATTTCCACCAGGAACATTCACTACGGACTAGCTAGCAGACTGTTTGCAGCTGGTATGTGTCTTGATGGAGTGGCTTGCAGGGTGCAGTGGCTGAAGGCTTGCTGCAGGAGAATATCAGATGGTGATGGGGTACAGCTTAGCATATCCAGGCCTAATATCGGTCTGCTATTGTGTTATGGATGTGTACAGAGCTGCATTGACTGTCCTGTAGGGTGTCTGTTCCCCAGCAGGACCGGGGTTGATGGTCCCCTCTACTGCCACCATTGCAGGGAGGTAGAATGTGGATCTGTTATTGGGAGACCCTGTTTGCCACCCTCAGCCCTGGAGGAGGAGGGTGGTGGTACATAATCCTCCTAGGAGTCCATAGGGGCTACACCTGACTGAGACAGACAGAGATATCCAAGGTGTTCCTGCAGAAACTACCTATCTCACAAATTAACACTGCTTTGGACCTCCAGTATGGCCTCTTTCAGCCATGGAAGGTGCTGTGGACCTGGTGCTGGGCACCTCACCGCACCCTCAGGGTGAGCACAGTACCCGCACAATGTGACGGTGTGTAGCTACTCTGTGCCAGTAAAACACACGGTCAGTACCCCCTACCAGGCCGAGGTGCTGTGGGGGTGCACATGGTCACTTCCCCCTACCAGGCCGAGGTGCTGTGGGGGTGCATACCCCATCTTGTGTTTATCTGTGGACAGCTGATTTGCATGTGCAGTACATCATGGGTACGGGTGGGCTAACCCTATCCTGGTGACCACAGCAGACTGTCTGTGTGGTGATGTGCACTGCAGCTAGCCAGGGGTTTGCTAGCAGCTATAGAGCTGTAGCACTATGGTTACTTCACTGCCTGTGGAGCCAGAGATCATGGGTTCAAACCCACAGTGGGGTTATTTGATGGGACTGCCCAAAGTATTATCTCTTTTTAATGTACATTATTGCTGCCAGCAAAAACACCCTCATCGTACTGTACCCATAAGGTGCCTCAGAGGGCGCTTTATAGGACGCCCTATAGGTTACCTTATGGTTACCGTCCATATAAGGTGCACTATACATTATCCTGTGGAGCAACTTATAGGGTGCCCTATAGGGGACATTTTAGGGTGCCGTGGCGGACAGTGCACTTTATAATGTGCCCTATGGAGTGCCTTATAGGGTGCCTTATGCGGCACCTTCAATTACGGCACGTGAGGGCCTGTTAGCTGGCAGCAATTAATAAAATACAACTAAAGTGCTGCAGTAAAAAATACATACATTACAAAGCTGATGCCACAGCCAGCCTTACATATTAGGCACACTGGGGAGCAAACTCATGACCCCTGTATCAGCAGTCAGTGCCTTACCCATTGTGCTACACTGCTGCTCCTCTTTGCATGTCAGCGCACCTACTTATGCTTTTCATTCCTTAAACTGCACAGTGCTGCCATCAAAAACATTGCTGTGACCTTGCGGTACCTCATACGGCACCCTATAAAGCGCCCTATAAGCAACATTCTAGGGTGCCTTGGCGGACAGTGCACTTTAAAATGTGCCTTATGGGGCGCTTATGTTAACATGCTTTGAGAGTGCGTTTGCTAGTAGTAGTAATTTAAATAAAAAATAAAATGCCTCCTTAAGCAAACTTACCCATAATAGGTAATGCCTCTGCCAGCCTTCTTCATTGGGCATAGTGGGGGATTGAACCCATAATCCCTGCACTATATTGGTCACTGTCTTAACCATTTGTACTGTGGCTCTATTCCTGTGCTTGTGCATCAGCGCGCCGCCTTATGCCGCCCAATATTAAAATGCCTCCTAAAGCAATAGCACACTGCCTTATGCACATCAGCGTGCCGCCTTATGCTGCCCATTATTTAAATGCTTCCTAAAGTAATGCCTCAGCCAGCTGTTTTCATTGGGCACTGTGGGGGATTGAATCCATGACCCCTGCACCATTGGTCAGTGTCTTAACCATTGTGCTGTGGCTCTGCTCCTCTGCTTGCTCATCAGCGTGCCACTTATGCCTCCCGCGCAGCTTTCTCATGCGCTAATGTGCGGGGCATTTCATCATCCATTTGTTCATTCTGGCGAGGCAGTCGATAGTACACCCCCACTGCCATCGCCTTCCCCTTTGAAATATCTTCAATTGCTTCCTCTCCAACATCCAGCAACTATCCTGATACTCCAATAATTATAGAGGCTATTTTCTTCAATTATAGGCACTCTGATGGAGCCATGACTTCACTTCCTCATTTATGGCGATTTTAAAAAAGACCAAAATTGGCACATGGATGTTCTTACTACATAAAAATTGCAAAGAGGAATGTTGGGGGTGTGGTTAGGGAATGGCCTGGGCAGGTCAATAATCTACACTTGCAATTATCTACGTTGGGATTTACACCTGATACGTTTAGGGTTTAGAAAAGTACTTAGTTCGGCAAGCCCTTTACAGAAGGGAAGAAGGGAGTTATTCTCCTTAATCCTCCATTGTTTATTTCCCTCTCAAATTTTAAAGTAGCTAGAGATATTGGTATTGGTTGTTAACTGGCAGCATTTATGTATGTAGGCTTGTAAACTAGCTACCATACATGTAGAAGTGTCGGCACTTACATGTGTAAATTGTAAAATCTGGCACTTTTGTGTGTATGTCGGCCATGTTTACCATGTGGATTTGCACAATGGCTCCTCCAGCTCCGGTTATTGGCACATACACGTGCACTCCTGCATCTCTTTATTCTGTATTTTCGAAAAGGCTCCTCATTTAGCAGAGTCGTTTCTAAAATATCATTGGACTTGTGAACACTAGGACCTTGACAACTCTATTCGGATCTCCACGTCTTTTGACAACTCTATTCGGATCTCCACGTCTTTTCTAAAACACACCATCCCGTGTACACGCTGTCATATGTAGATTTAAATTAAAGACATGATATTCACAATATACATGAAAACATCTTAAATTCAGCACTGCATTCCACATGTTTTTCCTTTTTAGACTGGTAAAGCACACGTTTTTCTACTACTTGTCATTTCTGTAAAACGAAAAATAATGTAACGTGCAATCAATGTTTCCATTAACAGATTAATGTTCTACATCTGTTCCTCTACACAACCATTTGCTAATATTGTTCAACTACATTCATGTTTATTTTGGATTTTTGTTAACTCTGTTCAAAAAATGAGTAAACATAAAATCATTTCGTTTTTATGTTCTTATATATTGTCAAAAATGCATCTGCATGGACATAAGAAAACAGGCCAGGCTCCATCGAGTTCATCATCTTGTCTCAAGAGTGGCCAGCCTGGGTCACAAGTACACAGCTTATCTCATGTACTGACAGGCAGAACATCTACAGAGTGCTCGATAAAAGCTCTGGGTCCTGATTCTAGCAAATGTTTTAATGATATAAGTTTTTTGATATAGACAAAAATGTAAAGAGAAAATTTCACAGTTTTGGGAAGTTTTTTTTTTTGCTGCTCCGAGTGTTATTGGCAGTGTGGTTTCCATAGAAACTACCAGGTCAGCATTTAATGACCTGCCGCAGTGCAAGTAGTAAAACAAAAAATGAATTATGATTTATGAACACTAGCAATAAACATGGGACACTTAGGGCAAAATGTGCTTAGCTATTTTCCCATATACACAAACAATGAAAAAGCCTTTGCAACATAATTCCTTTAGTGTGAAAATAACATGAAACTATATAAATTTCTCAAAAGACTAGTTCCCTATATAATGTGTATGAATAAATGAGACCTTCATGCTATGTGACTGTTTATGATTTACAGTTCATATCTGCACTGTTCCCTCATTTAAATAGTTCTAATTCTTTAACACAAACTCAGTTCCTACACAATATATGTAAATTTCTAATTAAAATAATTCATTTAGAAGTGGACACCTACAGTATTTATCAGTGCCTACTGTTTTCCTTTGTTTGATGGTACTGTAGAAGAGCAGCCTAGGGGCAGGTTAAGAACCAGGGAAGTCAGAATTCAGATCCTGCTTCTCCCATGGGTACTCTTTGTGACCTTGGGTTAGTTGTTTCCACCTCCGTTATCTCAGATATATACTTATGGTTTGATATTCAGAGCCAATTATCTGGCTAAACAGGTAGAAAAGGCGATGGCGAAAACCAGAAGGATGCTTGGATGCATACGTAGAGAAATGGCCAGCAGGAAAAAAAGGGATGACAGTGCCTCTGTATAAGTCCCTGGTGCAACTTCATTAGGAGTATTGTGTGCAGTTCTGGAGACTGCACCTTCAAAAGGATATAAACAGGTTGGAGTTGGTGCAGAGGGTGGCTACTAAAACGGTCAGTGGTCTTCGTTATAAACCACATGGAGACAGACTTAAAGATTTTAATATGTATACATTAGAGGAAAGGCGGGATAGAGGAGATATGATAGAGACATTTAAATACCTCTGTGGCATAAATGCACAAGAGAAGAGTCTCTTTCAATTGAAAGTAAGGTCTGCAACGAGGGGGTATAGGATGAGAGTGAAAGGGGATAGACTCAGAAGTAACATGCAGAAATATTTCTTTACAGAAAGAGTGATAGATGCATGAAATAGTCTCCCAGTGGAGGTAGTAGAGATGAGGACAGTATCTGAATTCAAGAAACATGGCACAAACATAGACAATCTCTAAAGGGAAAAAAGGTACTATAGTATTTGATATAGAAGGGCAGACTAGATGAGGCAGAGCCAACCTGGATACAACATGGCCGCATAAGAGCTTTGCTCCCTCTAACCCTGGCAAAGAATCCTGCCCTTGGAGAGCAAAAAGAATCCTAGAGTTATTAAATTCGCTGGATATCTTTGAAAGGATAGCCCTGCACACCTCCCTGGAGGGAGAGAGTGCCTCTGCTGACCCTGGGTCTGCCTCAGACATCCCACCGTGCTCCTCAGCCCAATTGGGGCTGATCGCCTCCATTTAAAAGAGAGCGCCAGCACCGACGACATCCTCTTCAGCCCTGCACACCTCCCTGGAGGGAGAGAGTGCCTCTGCTGACCCTGAGCCTGCCTCAGACGTCCCACCGCGTTCCTCAGCCCAATCAGGGCTGATCGCCGCCATTTAAAAGAGAGCGCCAGCCGGCACGACCGTGCCTAGCGGGCCCGCGCCTGAGGGCCTCGCCAGAGGGCCCTTTGGCATGGCCCTTAGGCAGTGGCCAACGCAGTGCAACCTAAGTCAGCCACCTGAAGCCCCAAACCCTGCTGCCTCCGAAGGTTTGATCCACACAGTCTTAGCCATCCCTGCAGTGGGCTCCACTGCTGTGAAGCTCGTCCACCAACGGAAGCCAAGACAAAATCACCCTACGTTGCCTCTCCAAAGCAAAGCGCAACAGTGGACTGAACTTTCAGCTATCCACCCAATTGCTCCTCCCCACTACATGCCGCAAGTATAACCATCTAGATCTAATTGTATCTATCAGTCTTCTACCTTCTCAGCAGTTGTATTCTAATATCACATACGAGCCTCTGCTACATTTGTTGCCAGTATTTGCTACTCTATACCTATACCTTACTTTGTTGCTATTATTTGCTACCCGCTTACCCATACTCTTTTTACCTTTACTGCTGCCTGTTAATTATTATCACTGATACTTTACCTAGCTATACCTGCTGCCAGTGTCCTGATACTAGTATAGCCAGTGTATTATTACCATTGTTGATATATTTTAACAACCACAAGTATATGATATACAAGGAATTATAACGATGCATACACTCTTAGCCCTAGCCAGTACCTACCTCGTTACAGCACTGCCCAGCTGCTCACATGCCCTCAACCCAGGTTCCAACTCCATACCAATACTGAGGAACACCTGGAAGGAATGGGCAAACAAGACTCATACATCTTCAGCAGACGCCAACCGTTCAAATTACCCCCACCTGCTCCACATTGTCCTCCAACACACCAAAAAGCCCCTGATCGAGAAAAAACACTACCAGCGACCACTGAAATGTGCCCTCATCAATACCAGATCAATCCGCACAAACTGGCCAGTGATTACTGACATGATAACCCACTACGATCTTTTTTTTTTTTTTTTTTTTTAAACTTTTATTTTCATTTTACAACAAACAAAGTAACAACACACCAAAAGAAACAAATACACACATACAATAAAGAAAGCAACCCCAATTACCCCCCACCCCAATGCTTCTTCTCTAAGCTGATAAGAATCATCATATAAGCGCTTACATACAACAATTATGGTACATCAAACAAACAGGAATAGAATCTATGATACCGGATGAGCATGTGACAAAGATTAATACAGAATCAAACAGTCAACTGAGAGCATTGAATAGTTTGAGCATAATCGTTGAGCGTCTTCTAGCTAGACCAATAGTGAATGGTTTGAACGGAAGAGGCTGACATACTAGGTATTTGCGCATATTTACAATAAAGACAGATATGTTTCACCATTCATTAGAACTCAAAAAAGAGCTATTTTCCCAATATTTCCTGATTAAGGAAATAGGAAATAGCAATGCCCAACATAAAGGCTAAAAGGAAATAAGCCAATTTAGGAAGAGAGGGGATCCCCGCAGCTAAGTGGAGCCACACAATCTTCCAAAAGAGGGGTTCCGGAAAATATAAAATAGAATGAAGACGACCCCAGACCCGACTCCAGTAATACTGTAATGCGGGACAATCATACTTAACAGGAGTTTAGTAGACCAAAGGCCACATGGCATGTCCAGCATCAAGCGCACTGGATGGCAGTCCAATTGGCGAACCTATCAGGAGTATATGTCCACTTGGGATAGCAGTACTGAGGAGATAAGAAAAAATCTGATCTAGATTGTGAGTGATGGGGGGGGGCTGAAAAAAGGTGAGCTCTAAGTCTGAGGGGTGAAGCAACTTCCATATATCTACTCACGCAAAATCTTTCATCAGAGCTGGCAGGGTGCAGAGACTCTTGGGCGGACCACTCGTTCTAGGCGGCAGTCTATCTATCAAAGGATCAAATACTTGATGGAAGTCACCGCCGAGTAACAATAACAGGGTCATCCACATTCGGAGCATAAATACCAATACACGTAAATTCACTATCTCCCACCTTAAAATATACACAGGTCCAGCTACCCTCCCCATCAAAGCTAGTATCCATTACAGTGGTTGGCAAAGAATTCTCAACTAAGATGGCTACCCCGCCCCGCTTAAAAACGGCGGGAGAATAGGCAGCCACCATATCAGGTGTGGCAATAAGTTTCAGTGGTTCGACAGAGGTGAAATGGATTTCCTAAAGAAACACTAAATCAGTATGGTCATGATTAAAATAACTAAGGATGGTCATTCTGTTGATTGGACTATTGATGCCTCTTACGTTCAGTAATCAAAGCATACATAAGGCCATACAACAAAGTCAAACATTCTGAGAAAGGAACATGATGGCGCACAGAGTTGCGCAATGTCCCTCATATCAACTATAAATGACTGTACACACGATATGATAGAAAATAAGCCAATGAAAAATCATAAAGCGCCCTATATAACAGTAGAAGCACCGAAGTGCCTTAGAGAAGAAGCAAAACCCCAGAAATTACTGGCGACCTGATGTCTGCGGGGTGAAACCCCAGAGAAGGCCTAAATTGAAACATATAACCGGTATAGCTGTGCGTGCTCCGAATCCAACCGAGGTGCACATCATGGAGGAAAAGGAGACCAAGAGAGGTAGATATAAAAGAAAGAAAGGTCCAGGCAGTCTCTATTCCAGGCAATGATCACCGCATCGGGCCATTCAAAATGGCGGGCAGTTCCAGCGGAGTCCATCCGAGTTGTTGACTTAGCGCATCTGGTCTGCCTCTTTGGAATCTAAAAATGTTGCTAGCAGAGCAGGATCTTCGAAGGTTCTAGTTTGGTTATGGAGAGTCACTCTGAGCTTCGCTGGGTATAAGAGGCCAAAGCGAGCCTGTAACTGTTGAAGTCTAGGTCGAAAAGCAAGGAGTCCCTTCCGCCGGTCAGCTGTGGGCTTTGCCAAGTCGGGGAAGAAAGAGACTTTATGATCGTCAAACTGCAGATGTTGCATCACCCGGGCAGCTTTGAAAATTTGCTCAACTTGCTGATACCTCAGTAAACGGAAAATAATGGGCCGGGGGGTCGTCCGATTGAGTGCGATGTTGGTAGGAGCACGATATGCTCGGTCAATTTCCAGATCTCTGCAAAAGGTAATCTTCAGCAAGGAGGGGAGAGTTTTGACCAGAAATTCTCTGATATCTCCTGCTTCCGCCCCCTCTGGAACTCCTATGAGCCTTACATTGTTGCGACGGGCTCGATTATTGCAATCCTCTAACTCTTTTTGAAGATTCTGTATCTGACGCTCAGCCTTGTCCAGGTTCACCAAGCGCACCGTGTGCGAATCGAGGACCCCCGCCATGTTGTCCAGCCGTAGTGAAAGACCTTCAAGCCGGTCCTGAAGCATATCGAAATCTTCTCGCATGGCTCGGAGCGCTTCTCCGTTGGACTGTACCAGTTCCTTCACACCACGTATTTCCTCCAAGATCACCTGTTGCATTTCGGGGCTTACCCGAAGTGGAACCATCTTTGGTGGGGAAGACAACACTGTTTTGGAACGTTTTCCATGTGAAGAAGAGGGAGACCCGAAGTCCAAGCGCACTGGTCTGTGGGCCGCCATTCCCCCCAAGGCACCCCGGTAAGTTCGGTGTAAAATATTAGGTTTATGCAGATATTAAGTCAGGATTCTGAGTAGGCCCCTCGGGAGCTTCAGCGCGAAGCGTCTAACCCGCTGGACATCAGGCTCCGCCCCCCCAACCCACTACGATCTTGACATATTGATGGTTACGGAAACCTGGCTATCAGAATGTGACAATGTCATTATCAACCAGATGATACCCCCCAACTTCTCACTCCATACCTGCGATAGATGCAACCAAAGAGGAGGTGGAGTACTCATCCTTGTGAAAAATGAACTTCAATTTCAACTGAGCACCACTACCAACACAACCTACCTCAACATGATATCCATCTCCAATGACACTTGCTCCAAAATCAATTTAGTCTACAGATCCCCTATATCTTCTGCAGAGGATCTATCAACAATAATAGATCTCGCCTGCAACACAGTCAAGCCTCGTTCATCAAGCTGGCTAATGGGCGACTTCAACCTCCCATCCCTACAAGACTCGCAAACCTCAGCATTTCTCGAAGCACTTGCTGACCTCGGACTCAGTCAGATAGTCAAAGCACCAACTCATGTGAAGGGAAATACCCTGGACCTGATATTTGCACCCCAGAACATCATGGAAGCAAACAATGACTTTGCATTAACTATAACACCAGTACCATGGTCTGACCACAGCTTGATCAGATTCCAACTACCCACCTACTCTAACAATCAGAACACCAACTCCACCCCCGCTAAACCTCCAGTGAGAAGATTTCGCTCTTTCAACAAAGAGGAGATACTAAAGAAGCTCCTTCCACCGCTAAACTCATCAGAGCCCGAACTCGACAATCTGATTAACACCTGGAATG
Source organism: Ichthyophis bannanicus (assembly GCA_033557465.1). Classification (NCBI taxonomy): domain Eukaryota; kingdom Metazoa; phylum Chordata; class Amphibia; order Gymnophiona; family Ichthyophiidae; genus Ichthyophis; species Ichthyophis bannanicus. Next base: position 586,554,501 of record CM066033.1, on the reverse strand, counting down.
ATACCCTCAGATCGTGCGCACAACTCCCCGATACAAATAGAAAAATCAAGACCCGTACACACGTAGCATGGTACTCAAATGAATTGCGATCATCACTTCTCCACCTACTCAAGCTAGAGAGACGTTGGCGCCGATCCCGCTCCACCGAAGCACACACAATATACTGTGCACACCTAGAGAAGCACCACCGGGAAATAGTGGAGAGAAGAAAGCAGTTTCACACAGACCTTCTGAAGCGATCAATAAGCAAGCACCATGATTTATTCAACATAATAAAAACGCTCGCACGAGAACCAACCCCAGAACAAAGACCCTCAATCCAGCCCCAGGATTATGCCACCTACTTAGAGTCAAAAATGATTCAGACAGCCAAAACTCTCTCTCCTGCCAGACCCTCCCAACCACCCAAGACACCACATCCATCCCCACTGACCAAATTCCACATCTTATCACCCAAGGAGATTGAGATTATCATCACTTCCATCAATGCTACTACTGTGCCCAATGACCCGTGCCCAGCATCCTGGATCAGAGAGCTCCGCAGCCAACTAAGCCCCACCCTAAATAAAATCCTAGAACAATCATTCACAACAGGAACCTTCCCACAAAGCCTAAAACATACTTCCATCAAACCATTGCTGAAGAACAATAAACTGGACCCGCAAAAGGTCGATTCATATAGACCGATATCCAGCATCCCACTATTAGCTAAAATAATTGAAAAGGCAGTGCAACACCAAATACAACAACACATTGACACCGAAGCCCCCCTCGATCCATCCCAACATGGCTTCAGGGAAGCACACGGTATAGAGACCCTACTCATCACCCTCTTCAACACCATAATCATTGGAATAGATAACACCCGACAAGGTTTTGCCCTTATATTCATGGACATCTCAGCTGCATTTGACTCCGTGAATCATCAAATTCTTATTGAACGCCTTGAAGAAAAAGGAATCCAGGAATCAGCACTGAGTTGGTGTAGGTTCTACCTTTCCGACAGATGGCAACAAGTGAGACTCAGCACCACATCATCAGACCCATTTCTACAGCATCAAGGAGTACCTCAAGGCTCCTCATTATCTGCATTACTGTTTAATATCTACATGCAACCCATCTGCGATCTAATTCGCTCCTTTAACGTATCCTGCCTAGCTTATGCTGACGACATTCTCCTTTATATGCCTTTCATGACAGACCAACCTAACTTCACTCCACTGATAAACTGCTTTAACGCAGTTGCAGAATGGCTCTTCACACAGAACTTAAGAATCAACCACAGCAAGACTGACGTAATGTTCATAACGAAGAACCAGGATTTCACACCCCCACGCACACTAAAGGTAAAGGACACAGAACTGATAGCCAAGTCTACCATCAGAGACCTAGGCATCACCCTTGACCAAAGGATGGATATGAAGGCGCATATAAAAAACACAACAAAATCAATTTACCACAAGATAAGGACACTTCGACATTTATGACTGCTACTCGAGTACACGGACTTTAGAACAATCTACCAAGCCCTGGTGATGCCACACGTTGACTTTGCAAATGCAATCCTATACGGACTCCCACAAGCAACTCTAAACCCTCTCCAACTGGCAATGAACACGACAGCCAGGGTGCTAGAAGGAATATCGAGGACTGACCACATCACACCAATCCTGAAAAGGCTACATTGGTTACCACTTCAAGCCAGAACACTATATAAGAATATAATTATGACCTTCAAAGCCCTAAACAACCAGTCCTCCATAGCCATCACCAAACTGATACACACCACACCCCCCAATAGAAGTAGAAGATCCGTAGCAGTAAACACACTGTCAGTCCCGAAAGAATCAACAAGAAGCAAGAAGGTAACAACTACTAGAGCCTTCTGTTTCTATGCCCCCAAACCTGGAACGCCCTCCCCCCTGACATCAGAGCTATCAGAGACCTAACCCAACTCAGGAAGGAACATTACTTATTCACCAGATACTTCCCGACCTAGCCCCGACAGGAGAATTACACCCACCATGTACATAATTGTAAATACTAGGTTGTATAATTGTTGTTAATTACCCTGTTATCCAAGTTCTAATCCCCTGTTCAAATGTAAATGCACCTTCAGTAACCCTGAATGCATATGTTTCTGTTTTGATGTACACCGCACTGATGTTAATAGTGCGGTACAAAAAAAATGCTAAATAAATAAAATAAATAAAAATAAATAAACAGTAAACAGACCCTCCTGGACTTTACAAATCCACAGGGAACCGGCACAAAAAGAACAATGTCGGATCCGTTATCCTCCCTTAAAATGGCATCGCAGCAAGATTCGCCAGACGGCGTCCAAGAGATCCTCAAGGAGGTGCAGGCAATCCGTTGCAGAGTGGAAGCAAACGGAGAATCCCTCAGTGAACTTCAGGCTGAGATAAAAGAAATGAAGGAACAAATGGTATTGATCACGAGCAGAGATGAAAAAATGGAGAATCGCATAACCGTTCATGAGGAGCGACATCGGCAGCATGCTCAAGCAGCACAGAGAATGGACTTTCTGGAACGCTCCCTGGAAGATATGAACAATAGGGTGAGAAGGAACAATGTTCGAGTAATTGGAGTGCCGGAAGGAGCAGAAGGAAACGATACTATTGCTTTTCTTCAAGGATTGATCCCCAAGTTGTTGAAAATTGATTTTGCCTTGCCATTTGAGCTGGAAAGAGCTCACTGTGTTCCTTCGATGTCAACTCAACAAATCTGCTGCGTATTAAGGTATCAGCAGGTATCACTAATAATGTCTGCAGCCAAAGCAGCTACTTCTCTCCAATATGAAGGACACAAAATCACTTTTTATCCAAATTTCAACAAAGTAACAGTCGACAAACGGAAACAATTTCTATCATTCAGGCCTAGGCTTATGTGGCTTCAAGCGCGCTTTGGCTTGTTTTACCCTGCGCGTTTCAAGGTAACTTTAAATAATGCCACAAAGACATTAGAAGATGACTGCACACCATCAGCACCACCAGCAGAAGGACATGTCAGCATGGCGACACAGGGGTACTGGTGGTGGAGGGGGGCAGTGGCAACTGCCCACAGCAGACCATGGCCTAGCCCTGTTTAGGTGGGTGCCATGCACTGCAACAGACAGGCCCTGTCTGACGAACAGTCATGGTATCCCCAGGGAATGAACTGTCCCTGTGGCAACAGTGTGGTGCAGTACGCACAGCCAGTGTGATCAGGAGCAGAAGGTCACAGATTCAAGTCCCAGCTGTGGCTCCCACCAACCCAGTCCCCATATTTTACCCAGTACTAAACCGTGGTAATAAAGAGGGAACCTTTATTGCAGATAACATAAACATGCCTGAAGTGCCTATATTTTACCCTACAGAGCACAGACACCATACACATGTGCAATACCTAGAGCACAGTTTCCCAAATGCAGTCCTGAAGGGACAAACTCCATTCAGGCATCATGCTGTCTCTAATAAAGATGCCTGTGCTGCATTTCTATGTGCCGCCCCCATGGTATGCACAGCATGAAAACCCGAAAAGTGTTTGGCCTACCAGGACTGGAGTTGGGAACCTCTGCCCTAGAGCAGCAGCCAACAGGGGCAGAAACACCCACACCCACAGGCGCCATTATCCAAAGCCTCCTGGAGAGGCAGGATGTTGGGCCCTGCGTACAGCACCATCTCCCAATACTAGCACTTGCATACCATAGCACTGCCACCCTAAACCTTGGAATACGGTACACATATATCAAAAGGTTGCTATGATTACTGGCAGATAACAATCCCTAGTTAAGCACAATCTTCTCATTGAGCTGTATCATAGCAACCTCTCTGATGTCTGTGGAGTGTGTTTCAGGTCTGGTGTCTGACAGTGTTTACCACCCTGGGGAGTGACTCCAACAGTATTGCGTACCATAGCCATGCCTGCACTGTGCCCAGGACTGGTGCAGTGGCCAGGGCTGCCAAAAGCCTCTATAGTTGCACAATGCTGGCATAGGTGTGGGAGTGTGTGTCTGTCTACCCAGTGTGTGGTGGCTGCCAACACCTTCCTCAGCCCACACTTGCTTGCACTGTTTCCATTATCAGCCTGCCAATGTGCATCATGAGGAGCAAGGTGCCATGGCTATAGCCGGGACAGGGTGGCCTGGCCAGGATGCATCTGCACAGGGCATAGGGTAATGGCTCGGACATTGTAGTGCCTGGCCACCACCTGCATGGACAGGGTGGCCACAGCATGTCCTGCTGGGAGGTCACTCTCACCCTGACTGAGCAGTGACCACGGCATGGCTAGGTTCCCCCATAGTGTTATATAGCATTTCTCTCATGTGATATTTATGGGCTTTCTTTTGGGGCCCAATCACTGACTTATCTGCTTGGTGTGTATGCTGACATCCCAGTTCTGGGTACATGCATCTTCTCCAGGAGCATATACTATGGACTAGCTAGCAGACTGTCTGCAGTTAGTATGTGTTTGGCTGGAACAACTTGCAGAGTGCAGCGGCTGGAGGCTTGCTGCTGGAGAATATCAGATAGTGGTGGTGGGGGGCAGCTGAGCATTTCCAGGCCTACTGTCTGCCTGCCTTGCTTTATGGATGTGTACAGCTCTGCCTTGACTGCCCTGTAGGGTGTCTTCTCTCTGGCAGGACTGGGGTTGATGTTCCCCTCTACTGCCACTGTTGCAGGGAGGTTGAATGTGGATCTGTTGGTGGGAAATCCTGTTTCCCACCCTGAGCCACAGAGGGTGGGGTGGGTTGGGTGGTGGTACATAATCTGCCTGTGGGTCCAAACACTCCCCTCCCCTCCATCATGTGACCAACACAGGATATGCATTATTCTGGCTGCATCATAGCCCATAAGGCAGGGGTGGGGAACCCTGGTCCTGGAGAGCCGCAGACCAGTCAGGTTTTTGGGATATCCCCAATGAATATGCATGAAATATATATGCATTAGAGATATCCTGCCAACCTGACTGGTTTATGGCCCTCCAGGGCTGGATTTGGAGACCCCTGCCTTACACCTCTGTCATTTAAGATTGTGAGTGGGCAAGGTGCAGATGTCCTAGACATCGAAAGGGTATATAGAATGTGTCACATTCCTCCTCGATTCTCACCACCACCAAAATGTTGTCTAATAGACAATATTTTGGTGGTGGTGAGAAGTGAGGAGGAATGTGACGCATTCTATCTAACCTTTTTGATGTCTTGGACATCTGCACCTTGCCCACTCACAATCTTAAATAACAGAGGTGCAAGGCAGGGGTCTCCAAATCCAGCCCTGGAGGGCCACAAACCAGTCAGGTTGGCAGGATATCTCTAATACATATATATATCTCATGCATATTCATTAGGGATATCCCAAAAACCTGACTGGTCTGCAGGTCTGCAGGTCTGCAGGTCTCCAGGACAAGGGTTCCCCACCCCTGCCATAAGGACTAGACATGACTGAGAAATACAGATGGACACAGAGGGGGACCTGCAGCATGGTATATTTCAGCCATGAAAGGTGCTGTGAACCTGGTGTTGGGTGCCCCACCTCACCCTCAGGGTGAGCACAGTACCCACACAATGTGACGGTCTGTAGCTACTCTGTGCCAGTAACACACACGGTCAGTACCCCCTACCAGGCTGAGGTGCTGTGGGGGTGCACACGGTCAGTTCCCCCTACCAGGCTGAGGTGCTGTGGGGGTGCATACCCCATCTTGTGATCATCTGTAGACTGCTGATTTGCATGTGCAGTGCATCATGGGTACGGGTGGGTTAACCCAGTGGTCCCCAACCCAGTCCTATGGGGCCCACCGGCCAGTCAGGTTTTCGGGATATCCCTAATGACTATGCATGAGATATATATGCATTAGAGATATCCTGCCAACCTGACTGGTTTGTGGCCCTCCAGGGCTGGATTTGGAGACCCCTGCCTTACACCTCTGTCATTTAAGATTGTGAGTGGGCAAGGTGCAGATGTCCAAGACATCAAAAAGGTTAGATAGAATTTGTCACAGTCCTCCTCACTTCTCACCACCACCAAAAAATTGTCTATTAGACATCTTTTTGGTGGTGGTGAGAATCGAGGAGGAATGTGACACATTCTATATACCCTTTCGATGTCTAGGACATCTGTACCTTGCCCACTCACAATCTTAAATGACAGAGGTGTAAGGCAGGGGTCTCCAAATCCAGCCCTGGAGGGCCACAAACCAGTCAGGTTGGCAGGATATCTCTAATGCATATATATCTCATGCATAGTCATTAGGGATATCCCGAAAACCTGACTGGCCGGTGGGCCCCATAGGACTGGGTTGGGGACCACTGGTTAACCCTATCCTGGTAACCACAGCAGACAGGTTGTGTGGTGACCTACAGTCCTTCTGTAGCCAGCCAGGGGTTTGTTAGTAGCTGTAACCCACTGGTTACTTCACTGCCTGTGGAGCCAGAGGTCATGGGTTTGATCCCACAGTGGAGTTATTTGATAGGGCTATCTGAGGCATTTTCTTTTTTAATTTAATATTAGTGCTGCCAGCAAAATCACCCTCACAGTGTTGTAGCCTTAAGGTGCCTCATAAGGCGCCCTATAAAGCGCTCTATAAGGCGCCCTATAAAGAGCTCTATAAGGCGCCCTATAAAGCGCCTTATAAGGCACCCTATAGGGAACATTATAAGGTACCTAGGTGGACAGTGCACTTTATAATGTGCCCTCTGGAGTGCCTTGTAGGGCGCCTTATGCGGCACCTTAGGTTACGGCACTGTGAGGGTGTGTTTGCTAGCAGCACTAATTTAAATTTAAAAGGAAAATGCCTCAAACATCACTGATTTAAAGTAAAGGGCAATGCCTCAGACAGCCTTACTCATCAAGCCCACTGGGGGATCAAACTCATGACTGCTGCTTCATCAGTCAATGCATTAACCATTGTGCTACACTTCTGTTGCTGTGCTTGTAGGTCAGCATGCCTAATTAAGGCTAACGCGCATTAACGTGCCACGGCTCCCTCTATCGCACGAAAACGTACCTTATCGCACGATAACCCTAAATGCTACCTTAAGACCGGAACGCCCACTACCTTATATGTCATCCTGCACACTAACGCCGGATGCACGTTAAGACTGCTTAGTAAACATACCCCTAAATCCAGCTGACTGTTGCCTGATGATAGACTGGATGTGTAATACAACCAGCGAAGAAAAGTGAAGGATAGAATTGGGTCAGAGGTGGGCCATGGAGAGATATGTTTCCTTTTGTGGTTCTTTGTAACTGACTCTCTCACCTTTCCTAGGTTGCCTTACCTGTTGAATGGGGCTCCCATGTTATTGGGGTATGGGGTTGCTCTCTGAGGGTAAATGGTATACAGATTATAACCCCCGTGTGTGTATTGCTAGCTTGTGTTAGAATTGAAGGGCATCAAAACTCCAGCTAAAAGGAAAACAATTATCTCATACTGTAAGCACCAACTTGCTGATATGATCCTCAGCAAGTTGGTGCTTACAGTATGAGATAATCGTTTTCCTTTTAGCTGGAGTTTTGATGCCCTTTATGTTTAGAGATATTATGTTTAACACATTAGCCATATGTCAATTCTAACACAAGCTAGCAATACACACACAGGGGTTATAATCTTTATACCATTTACCCTCAGAGAGCAACCCCATACCCCAATAACATGGGTTTATTACAAGAAACTCATTTGAATCTAGTTGAAACTAAAAAATTGGAAGACAAGCAATTTCACTTAATAGGGCACTCCCCTGCAAATCAGAAAAAGAATGAAGTGGCAATATTAGCGCGTAAATCCTTAGGAATCAAGGTGGAATCCAAACAGAATGATTTAGCAGGGAGGTGGGCAAAGTCTTTGATCACCATAGGAGGGTCCAAAGTCTCAATCTTAAATGTTTATGGGCCAAACATAGATGATCCTAAATTCTTTAAAGAGTTAGCTGGAGTTTTACAAGAAGACACTCTCACACCAGTAATAATGGGGGGAGATTATAATTTGGGTTTAGATTCGTTATTGGGCTGGAATCCGAGCAGGGTAGAGAGACTTATTAGGGCAAAGATATCCCTAGGGGCCCTTATGGATTCATCCGGTCTGATTGATATTTGGAGATTGCTCCATCCTATGGATAAAGATTTCTCTTTTTTCTCGCCCCCACATAACTCATCGTCACAAATAGATTTTTTTCTAATTTCCAAATCCCTGGTCTCAGCAACCTGTGAGGCAGAGATCCGAAGCATACATATATCCAACCATGCGGCTATCACTCTCAAGCTACTCCTACCGGAAATGTTAGACAAGAAGCAGAATTGGTCTTTCAACAGATCACTACTAGCTGATCCTTTATTTCAGTCAAAAGTAAAATTTACAATAAAAGATTATTTTAATATTAATAAAATAAATGATACAGCAGTATGGACTTGGTGGGGTGCGTTTAAAGCTCATTTATGAGCCACAATCACTAGTTTTAATATTAGGGAAAATAAGCAGAGAAAAGCTTGACTTATCACTCTTGAGGCCCAAATCAAAGCGGGTGAATGGCTGTGCTATAAACAGCCGGCCACAAACATATTATTGAGACTTCAAAGACTGAGATATCAGTACAACAAAATTTTAAGCTCCGAAGTAGAAGTGGTAATGACCAAACAACAATCCAGGTATCATGTTGAGCATAATAGAGCAGGTAAGCTCTTAGCCAACGTGCTGAAAGGGAAACAGGAAAGGTCCCGTATTACTTGGATGACAAATAGGGGAAACTGAGTAAGAATGAGCAAATCCTAGATGCATTTGCATGCTATTACCGGAAACTTTATTCTTCACAATCAAACACCACTCCCGAGGCTTTAGTGAGTTTTTAAAAAAATCTAACCTTACCCATGCTAGGAAGTCAACAAATTATGGACTTGGAAAAGCCTATATCGAAAACAGAAGTGTGTATGGTAATAAATGGTGCCCCGTCTGGGAAAGCTGTGGGCCCAAATGGGATACCAGTTGTATTTTATAAAACATTTAGAGATGAACTTTCATCGGATATGCTGACTTATCTGGAAAAATTACAAAATGTGAAGACCAGATAGGAGATTTTGCAGAAGCCACAATTGTGGTTCTAGGTAAGCCAGGAAAAGACTCTAATCTAGTCACAAACTATAGGCCCATATCATTACTAAACTCAGACTACAAAATCTATCCCAGGATCCTAGCAAACAGGCTGTCTAATGTTATCGGAGAATTGATCCCTCCGGATCAGTGTGGATTCATCCCAGGGAGATCTTCCTCTGATAACGCAAGGCTTCTCTGTAACTTATTTGACAGAACGTCAAGCAGTTGCCTTCCTTATGTGGGCCTGTCGCTGGATGCTGAGAAAGCATTTGACAGGCTCGAATGGTCTTTTCTGTTTAAAACTTTGGAATGCTTTGAATTCGGACCAAATTTTATAAGCATGATAAGTGTGCTATACTCTAATCCGAAGGCCCGTATCCTGGCTAATGACATCCTCTCTCACTCCTTTCAGCTATATAGAGGAACTAGACAAGGGTGCCCATTATCCCCTTTACTTTTTAATTTAGCCCTTGAACCACTGGCTGTTGCCCTTAGACAGTGTGACTCCATCTCTGGAGTAGTAATAGATACTATGAAAATCAAACTTTCAGCCTATGCAGATGATCTTTTACTGTTTACACAGCCTTCTGAGATGCCAGAGATTCTTGCATTGATAGAGGAATACTCTGAGATGTCAGGTTATAAAATAAACTGATCCAAGTCAGTGGCCTTCCCTTTGAATAACTGTGCTACCTCGGACTCAATGGCAAGGTTTCCTTTTTGTTGGGAACCAGACAGTTTCAAATATTTGGGAGTCAAATATTCGTTAGCTGCTGAGGAAACCATGCAATCCAATATTGATGAACTACTTTCCATAATTTGTAAAATGGCGTTATCCTGGTCTCCTCTTCACCTAACCTGGTGGGGAAGACTAGAAACAATAAAAATAACATTGATGACTTAAATAAATTATGTACTTGAGATGCTGCCATATATTCTCCCTGTGAGTTCATATTTAGCACTGGAAAGGAACCTAGGTAGATTCCTCTGGGGGTTGCCCAGCCTCGCATAGCCCTCAAAAAACTAAAAGCCTCCAAAGAAACTGGTGAAGTCCATTTCCCGGACTTAAGCTGGTACCATTTCACATTATTACTAAAACAGGGAGCCTTGTGGACTGAAAGTGCTTCTCTTCTGCAAAAACCAGTTTGGGTAGAGATAGAAACCAGAATTGTTAAACCCTGTCTAATAACTCTCCTTTTGGGTATGAAACATCCAGATGGGTCGTTGGTGGGTAATGCAGTCTGTAAACGGGGGTGCTTGTTGTGAAAGTTCCACAATCTTGGCAAGGACATGAATTTACTTGACTTGCAAAGGATTGTGGGCGTTGTAGTTCAATCACACAAAACTAGCCATTTAACAAGAATAAAGAATTGTAGTTGCTCGAGTGTAAAGCAGAAAACAGATTTTATTTATGGGGTGTTATTCCCTCGCACAGATATGCTTGGTAACATCAACAGGATAATTTATCCAGAAGTTTTATTCAGGAAACAAAACAAATAAGGCAACTGAATTACTTATGCAACAACTTAGTAAAGACCTTGATGGAACAGAAAAGGTCTTTCTCCTAGCCCCTGCTAATAAACTTTCTTAGCAGTGCTGGAATGAAAAATAAACCCAAAAGGAAAATTATCTTTATCAAAAAAACAGCTTTCTTCCTTTCACACAGAGAAGAAGCTTTTTCCAAAGTCCCACGTGCACTTGTGCCTTGCTCTAATCACAGGTGCTTAACCAGCTGCAAACCATTGCTGGTCCACTCTCCACGTGGCTCCAACTTTCCCCAAAGCTTTCTCTCAAAGAAACTTTTCTGGGAAGCTAAAAATCAGTACAGTTCCTTTTGGTGTTTGATCCTTATCTGAGGATTACTTTAGAACAGCAGCTTAGAAAGAGAACAATCCATGCATTCAACTTCCTCAACTGATATTTCCCCTTGCTCTTGAAATATCATTGGATCACTTTCATACACTGGCTCAGAGGATTTCTCTAACTGATCTCTACCAGGATAGAAACTGTTTCCCTGCTGTCTTCCTTGTGCAAAGCTAGGGAACAGATCAGAGTTCATACCTAAGATCACATTGTCATTAGGTTTCCTCTCTGGGTATTTTGGCCAGTAGGTAGCAAAACCTCTGTGCCCAGCTCTCCAGTCAGAATACCTCCTTAAATAGGTATTAGAGCTCCTTCTTTCTGTAGATGCAGCCGTCTCCCTTACAGGTGCTGTCCGAGGGTTCCTGGCTGTATATCTCCAAGCCTCTGGCTTCTTCCAGTTCAATGAAGAATGCTTGCCCCAGGAATCTCTCCCAGCATACTTACTGCCTTGGGCTCCTTTCTTAGACCTTCTGGACGTCTTGCTGTTCTTCCTTCTGTTCACGATCAGTCTCTCCTTCTCCAGCTCCCGTTGCTGTCCTTGCTGTCTTTGCTCTCCTTGCTCTCTTTGCTCTCCTTGCTGTCTGTATGATGAATTTCTTCTAGCTTTAAAGTGCCTAGATGGCCGCTCCACCCTAGCACACTGCAGGTGTTCTGAATTAAGCCCTGCCCTAGGAGATGTGTGATTAGGGATTACATCATTGCTTCTCTGATTAGGCACACGTTTCCCTACTTCAGCTCTCCTAGAGGCTTTCTGTAAACCAGTGCATTCTGGGTCTGGTAGTCTTTTAGGTAAACACTCTGTTTTAGTGCTTTTACCAGCCAACACAGGTTGCTTATTCAGAGCCAATTCACCTCTTGTATTATTTCTTCCTGAACTATGATAAGCTTCCTTATCACAAGTCTCTGCCACACAGATGGCTTACTTGAGCTTAGTCCAGATAGCTGGTAAAAATAATCCGCTCTCCAAATTACTTCCTCTTTGGTGGAACCCATTATTTAGCATCAACGGGAAAATGTTTGCGTGGAAAAGTTGGCAGAGTTGTGGCATTTGGACTGTGGAGCATCTCTTAATGGGTCGGCGATGGAAAGGTTTTGGGTCCTTACAAAAAGAGTTTTTACTCCCCTGCAAAACCTACCTGCAGTGACTCCATCTCAAACATTGTATAAAGGCCGTAATCCCAGACCTTAGTGAAATGACCGAGGAGGGGGCTTTGTTAGAATTTATTAAAGACCTAGCAGGAAAAGCAGGAGCTGCTTCCAAAATATATGCTTGCTTTAGAGACCTCTCTCCTCGAAATGTGAAAGGACTGGCAAAGAATTGGGAAACTGAATTACAGAATCCCCTTTCTAAAAGGGACTGGAGTATTCTGTGGGGCCCAGTTACTAGAGTATCGAGATCGGCAGCGATCACGCAGTTAATGTACTTCTTTCTACACCGTGCATATATAACCCCAGTAAAAAAGGGCAAGTGGGATAGGAAGTCTAGTGAAAAATGTTGGTCTTGCAACCAATACATATGGTTTATGAATGCCCAAATACTCAGAGCTTTTGGATTCCAGTCTGGTCTAAAGTCCAACAAATCTTAGGTCTCGCGAGTAAACTCACCTGGAATATTATATGCTTACGATCTGTTGGGACCTTAGACGGATTAACAAAATATAAATTTTTTCTTTTAAAATTTTTAATAGCAATTTTATTGAAAGTCATTTTTACATACTGGAAAGACTCACAAAAACTAAACTACGAGTTCTGGTGGAATTTAGTTTGTCAGAGCACTAACTATGAAAAATTATATTGTAAATTGTATCAGGTTAGTGGTACTGGCGCAAATTTAAAGAAGTGGCTACTGTTAGATAAGCATGTATCCATAGCAAAAATATAGGCAATCAAGTTACTAGGAGTTTAGGGTATGAAGAATGTTCCCTTATTAAGAGTTATGCCAGATGTCAATTTCTACTAATTTATTAGAAATCCCCTGAACAGGTTTTCTCATTACGACATATTTCTCCATTTTTTTAGGGGTAAAGAAACACCGGAGGTTTGTCAATAGCACTGGTTAATATAGTGTTGCCCTCAGAGAGCAGGGGTGGGTGGGTGGAAGCAAGTTGTATCGTTTCAAGATGTATCTGTTTTATTTGTATAGTTTGAGTTATTGTAAAATTTAAAAATATGTAATTAAAAAAAAAAGAAGGGCAGACTAGATAAGCCATATGGTCTTTTTCTGTTAACATGCTTCTATGTTTTCATAATGACTGCTTTTTAACATCTTTGTTAGTGATATAACGGAAGGGCTGTCGGGTAAGGTTTGCCTCTTTGCGGATGATACCAAAATCTGCAATAGAGTAGACACCCAGGAAGGTGTAGATAATATAAGGAGGGATCTAGCTAAGCTCGAAGAATGGTCTAGAATTTGGCAGCTGAGATTTAATGTTAAAAAATGCAAGGTCATGCATTTGGGCTGCAGCAATCCAAGGAAGCAATATAGTATAGGGGGTGAATACTTTTACCCACTAAAGAAGAGCGTGACCTAGGCGTGATAGTGTCTGATGATCTTAAAATAGAAAACAGGTAGAAAAGGCGACGGCAAAAGCTAGGATGCTTAGGTGCATAGGGAGAGGAATGGCCAGCAGAAGAAAGGAGGTGATAGTGTCTTTGGTGCGACCTCATTTGAAGTATTGTGTGCAGTTCTGGAGACTGCACCTTTAAAAGGATATAAACAGGCTGGAGTCAGTACAGAGGGTGGCTACTAAAATGGTTTGTGGTCTCATTATAAAGCTTATGAGGACAGACTTAAGGATCTTAATATGTACACCTTAGAGGAAAGGCGGGATAGAGATGATATGATTGAAATGTTTAAATACCTCTGTGGCATAAATGCATAGGAGGAGAGCCTCTTTTGATTGAAAGCAAGCTCTGCTACAAGGGGACATGGGATGAGGTGAAAAGGGATAGATTCAGGAGTGATATGCAGAAATATTTCTTTACGAAATAGTGGTGGATCTGTGGAATAGTCTCCCAGCGGAGGTGGTAGAGATGAGGACAGTATCTGAATTCAAAGAAGCATGGGACAAACACAGAGGATCTCTAAAGGAAAAAAGGGGAATGTTGTAGTGGTTGATACGGAAGGTCAGACTAGATAGGCCATGTAGTCTTTTTCTGTAGTCATGTTTCCATGTTTCTATGAATAATGACTCTAATTGGTCTTATCTGTTGATTTTCAGTGGTATTATCCAGATTTTTTTTTCAAGTGCCATCAAGTCAATGCTGATTCCTGGTGACCTAGAAGCCCCTGGGCTTTCTTGCCTGAGGTCACAAGGAGTGCCAGTGAGAATCAAACTTGAGTACTAGGCTGTTGCTCTATCCACTAGGCTACTCCTCTACTCCATCAGCCAGATAACACTGTTGAAAATCATTGCAGTAAGCGGTGCATAGAAGCAGCATGTTTGGAGTACCGAGTTATCAAAAGAGTGACAATATTGAGTCTGCAAAAAAGCTATCCTAGCTTTTTCTAGATAGTGGACTGAATACTCGCACACTCTGGATAATTCCAACACTGACCACACTATAGGTCCAATTCTGAGACGTGCCTTGTATGTCTGATTATACATGCATATAACAGGCAGGCATGTATAATCTGACATACACATGTGTGAATCACAACCTTGTGTAAAGGGCTATTTTAGAGAGGCTCCATTATAAATATGGATGTCCTTAGTACATGAAAGCTTCAAGGAGACGTGTTGGTGGAATTGTCTGAGCATGGACAGTTGGGACAAGAACATACACATATATTCCCTATTTCATAAAGGGAATGCCCGTGTAAACTTAAAGATCTCCACGTAGGATTTATACCTACTCCCTAGAACATTTAGGGGTATGTTTACTAAACTGCGGTAATCGTACATAACGCACGTTATGTAAGGTTAACGATCATAAGCGCATCATAATGCCGTTATGCTGCGCTTACGATTGTTAACGTTACATAACGCGCGTTATGATGTGCTAACGATCGTAATGCCCCGCGGCGCGGTAAAACACCGCAGAAGGTGGAGAGAGGGCGGAGAGAAGGGGTCAGTGGGCAGAGAGTTGGTGGGGAGAGGCTCCCTTCACACTAACGCGCTGATCTGAAGAGCTGAATTCCAATGCGAATGAAAACCTGCCGTTAAATGCACATTACAGGGGAGAGAGACCATTTCAGCGTCAGCAATGTACAGCCCAGGCAGGGAAACCAAAAAAAAGTGATAAGTGTGGTACATGTGCACAGAACAAAAGGGCACAGCAACACTGAAAATGACCCCAACAAACTGGAAAAAAACCATAACCAAGCTGGCCAATAGTGGTATCAATGAGAAACATCAACCTCTCTCCCCCCCCGAGTAATCTCCATAGAAAAGATATAAATCGTGGAAGGGTCTATACTCTGTCCCCATACAAGGTGAAGGAGCCCACAGTGAAATAGCACTGCTCAGGGTTTCCCCCACAATTGGACAAGGTTCCTATGGCGTGCACATGTCCCGCAACATCAGGGCGGGCATGTCGGAACGGCAACTGGACAGATGCCGGAGAAGGGGATACAGAGGGCCGCAGGCGGCACATGCTGTGGTGGAGCTGGGCCTCAGTGCGGACTAGGGTGATGTCTAGGTGGCCCATACGAATGCTGAAACAGCAGAGCAGCCAGACAGCAACTGCTGAAGGCCCAACATGGGCACGAGCGTGTTTCCCACAGTGTCACAGGGGATAGTACCCAACAGCTACCCCCAAGGGCACGGAACATTGGCAGGCGGGGCTGGGGGGAGCGTGGACATCTATGCAGGCACCCCTACCCCAGAACCCACACCATAGGCATCTGCCTACCTGCACACTGGATGGACTGAGACTGCGCGCCACCAGCACCACCAGCAGAAGGGCATGTCAGCATGGTGGCGGAGGGGTACTGGTGGTGGAGGGGGCAGTGGCAGCTGCCCAGAGCAGACCGTGGCCTAGCCCTGTGTAGGTGGGTGCCATGTACTGCAATAGATGGGCCCCGTCTGATGAACAGTCATGGTATCACCAAGGAATGCACTGACTCTGTGACAACAAGGTGGTGCAGTGCACAAAACCAAAATCCTCAAGCAATTACGCCCCCTTGTATTTATACAAGATTTTATCAATATAATACAGGCTACCATAACTCCACACTTCGACTTCGCCAACTTAATACTTATAGGCATATCAAAACAAAACATCAAAAGGATCCAACTTGCGCAAAATGCCACAGCTAGAATTATATTAAAGATAAATTCACTCCAACACATTACACCGATACTAGCATCCCTTCACTGGTTACCAATACAAAGCAGGATAACATACAAAACAATAATAACTACATTCAAAGCCCTAAATGACATGGCCCCGAAGACACTCTGTAACCTAATAAGCAAAGAACCACCTAAGCCCACTCATAGAAAAGGACAATCAAATAAACTTAAGATGCCAAAAGAATATATACGAACTCACAAATTAACAAATAATAGAGCCTTTTCACACATAGCCGCAACAGTCTGGAACTCTTTACCAGAGGATTTACGATCATTAACAGAGATAATAGAATTCAGAAAAAAATTGAAAACCTATCTATTCACTAAACACTATAATACCATAGAAAACCCTCCACTCAACTTAGATAAAGGCTAAACATGAACCTGCCCAAAATCAATATTATACTCCCTACTACAATCAACATGTACAAACTTAAATGAATAGTCATTCCATTCCTATGCATTGATACCCTACTTGTATATAGTTACAACTGTTTTAGGGACAATACTTCTGTTTAAATTGTAACACAAACTGTGTTAGTTGATTTACTGAATTATTCTGCTTAGTCTTTTAAACCCTTTATTGTACAAGTTAAGATGTTCTATGTAAAAAGTTATAACTGTTCTATGTAAAACAAGCTCTGCATTGTTAATTGTTGTTAATTGTACACCGCAACTGATCGCTGGAAGATGCGGTATATAAATAAGTGTTAAATAAAAATAAATAAATAAAATAAATTCAGAAGCAGAGGGTCACAGGTTCAAGTCC
Source organism: Ichthyophis bannanicus (assembly GCA_033557465.1). NCBI lineage: Eukaryota > Metazoa > Chordata > Amphibia > Gymnophiona > Ichthyophiidae > Ichthyophis > Ichthyophis bannanicus. Next base: position 586,537,491 of record CM066033.1, on the reverse strand, counting down.
CAGCTGTGGTTCCTGCCAACCCAGTCCCCATATTTTACCCACTACTACAACATGCTAATACAGACAGCACCTATATTGCAGATGACATAAACATGCCCAAGACACCTACATTTTACCCTACAGAGCACGGACACCATAAACATGCACATTACCTAGAGCAGAGTCTCCCAAATGCAGTCCTGGAGGGCCAAACACCATTCCGGTTCCATGCTGCCTCTGATAAAGATGTCTGTGCTGCATTTATGTGCGCCACCCCCATGGTATGCAGATGTATCTCATGCATATTCATGAGGGACAGCATGAAAACCCGAACAGTGTTTGGCACCGCAGGACTGGAGTTGGGAACCTCTGCCGTAAAGCAGCATCCAACAGGGGCAGACACACCCGCACCCACAGGCCCCATTATCCAAAGCCTCCTGGAGAGGCAGGACATTGGGCTCTGCGTGCATCTCCCAATACTAGCACTTGAATACCTTAGTAATGCCACCCTAAACCTGGGAATATGGTACACATCTTTAAAGAGGTTGCTATGATTACTAGCAGATAGCAATTCCTAGGTTAAGTACAATATTCTGAGTGAGCTGCATCATAGCAACCTTTCTGATGTCTGTGGAGTGTGCTACAGGTCTTGTGTCTGACAGTGTTTACCAACCTGGGGAGTGACTCCTACAGTATTGCGTACCATAGCCATGCCTGCACTGTGCCCAGGACTGGTGTGGTGGCCTGGGCTGCCCAACACCTCTATAGTTGCACAATGCTGGCATAGGTGTGGGGAGTGTGTGTCTGTCTATCCAGTGCGTGGTGGCTGCCAACACCCTCCACAGCCCACACTGCTAGCACTGTTGCAGTATTGGCCTGCCAATGTGCATAATGAGGAGCAAGGTACTGTGGGAAAAGCCTGGATAGGATGGCCTGGCCTGGCCGCATCTGCACAGGGCATAGGGCAATGGCTCGGACATTGTAGTGCCCAGTACCACCTGCACGGACAGGGTGGCCATAGCATGTCCTGCTGGGTGGTCACTCTCACCCTGACTGAGCAGTGACCATGGCATGGCTAGGTTCCCCCATAGTGCTTTATAGCATTTTTCTCATGTGATATATATGGGTTTTCTTTTGGGACTCAATCACTGACTTATCTGCTTGGTGTGTATGCTGACATCCCCGTTCTGGGTACATGCAGCTTCTCCAGGACCATGCACTATGGACTAGCTGGCGGACTGTCTGCAGCTAGTATATGTCTTGCTGGAACCCCTTGCAGGGTGCAGTGGCTGGAGGCTTGCTTCTGGAGAATGTCAGATAGTGGTGGCGGTGGTGGCAGCTGAGCATTTCCAGGTCTGCTGTCTGTCTGCTGTTGCATTATGGATGTGTTCCACTCTGTCTGCTCCCCAGTAGGACTGGGGTTGATGGTCCCCTCTACTGCTACCATTGCAGGGAGGTAGACTGTGGATCTATTGGTGGGTGATCCTGTTTCCCACCCTGAGCCTCAGAGGGTGGGTTGTGTGGTGGTACATGATCTGCGCATGGGTCCATACACCCCCCCTTCACCTATAGCAGGTAACCATGGCACCCACACAGGATATGCACTATTCTGGGTGCATCATCGCCCATAAGGACTAGACATGACCGAGACATACAGCAGGGCACAGATGTATCCTAGGTGTGTCTAATGGAGCTACCTATCACACACTGCTGGGGACCTGCAGCATGGTGTATTTCAGCTATGAAAGGTGCTGTGGACCTGGTGCTGGGCGCCCCACCTCAACCACAGGGTGAGCACAGTACCCACACAATGTGACTGTCTGTGGCTACTCTGTGGCAGTACCACACATGGTCTGTTCCCCCTACCTGGCCGAGGTGCTGTGGGGGTGCATATCCAATCTTGTGCCCATCTCTTGACTGCTGATTTGCATGTGCAGTGCATCATGGGTACGGGTGGGATAACCCTATCCTGGTAACCACAGCAGACAGTTTGTGTGGTGACGTGCAGTCCTGCAGCCAGCCAGGGCTTTGTTCACAGCCTTATAAGGTGTCCTATAGGGGACATTATAGGGTGCCTTGGCGGACAGTACACTTTATAATGTGCCCTATGGAGTGCGTTATGGGGTGCCTTATGCAGCACCTTAGGTTATGCTACTGTGAGGGTGTGTTTGCTGGCAGCACAAATTAAAATACATGTCAAATGCCTCAACAATCACTACTTAAATGTAAAGGGTGATGCCTCAGCCAGCCTTATACATTAGGCCCACTGGGGAATCAAACCCATGACCCCTGTACCATCAGTCAGTGTTGTAGCCATTGTGCTACAGCTCTGTTGCTGTGCTTGTATGCCTGCGCGCCTTCTTAAGATTAACGTGCGGTAACATGCCCTGTAGCATTCGTTCATTTATGGCGCCTTGTAGTGCGCGTTCTCGGCAATGATGTACCGCCCATGTCCTTATTTGGGGTTTCTGTCTCTACCGTGGCTCCTAACGCAAATCACACTAACGCAGTTTAGTAAACATACCCCTTAGATTTTTAAAAAGTATGTATTTCAGCTAGCCTATTGCTAGAGGGGTTAAGGGGATTATACACCTTAACCCCCTCTCCAAACTGGAATAATTTAAAGATAGTGTTCTCTGTAGTCTAAGTTCATGAAATTGATGATATACACTTAGATGCTGACATTTCAGTGTGTACTTAAATATGTAAGTTGCTAGTTTCCTCCGTTGATTTTCCCATGTGTAAATTTGGAAAACATCTCTTGCTATAGCATGCAGATATAAATACACATGTATCCTGTAGGAGATATTCTTAGGGGCTTGTTTACAAAGCTGCGGTAGCAGTTCGCGATCATTATCGGAGCTGCGACCCCATTGATTTCAATGGGGCCGTGGCTCCGATAACGACCGCGAACCGCTACCGTGGCTTTGTAAACAAGCCCCTTAGTAGCAAATAAATACACATGTATAAATACTCAGTATGTCTAGGGAAACTGCTATCCTCCTTTTTCCCAGGATTCCATAGGACTACCTGTCAAACAAACCATGTGATAAACCAAGAACCAACCCTGTGTTTGTATATAAATTAGACTTTATTTCTGATTGCTATTTGTGGTCTTTCCTGGCCTGGTCTTCTTTACCCACACGTTGTACAGGAAAGTTAAATGGGGGCAGGAAAGGGGAGGATCGGGGGTTGTGTTAGGGTGGGCAATGGGTACCAGTTCACAGCTGGACCCTTGATCCAGCCTCCCATGGCCAGGGTCTGGCTGCGGAGAACTTTCTACACCCTCCTACCTTGCTATCTGGGCCCGGCAGCTGGATCCCCCGATGTCCAGGGGGACTTATTCCACCTCTGCAGTGGAGATGTATTACAACTATTTCATAAACTGAAGAGTAGCAAATCACCTGGACTGGATGGTATACATCCAAGGGTGTTGAAAGAACTGAAATATGAGATTGCAGATCTACTATTACTAATCTGTGAACTATCATTAAAATCATCAGTAATACCTGAAGATTGGAGGATGACCAATGTAACACCAATTTTTAAAAAGGTTTCCAGGGGTGATCCAGAAAACTATAGACCAGTGAGCCTGACGTCAGTACCGGAAACAATGATAGAAACCATTATTAAGAACAAAATTTATGAACATGTAGATAGTCATGTTTAATGAGAGACAGCCAACATAGCTTTAGTCAGGGAAGGTCTTGTCTTACTATTCTGCTATATCTTTTTGAAGGTATAAATAAACAAGTAGACAAAGGTGGATTGGTCAGTGTAGTGACAGACTTTTGGAAAAATTTAAAAGTCATGGGATAAGAGGCAGTGTACTATTGTGGATCAGGAACTGGTTAAAAGATAGATAGCAGAAGGAACGGCTAAATGGTCAATTTTCCCAATGAAGAAAGGTGAATAATGGAGTACCCCAAGGATCTGTGCTGGGTCCGCTGCTTTTTAACATATTCGTAAATGATCTGGAAATGGGAATAATGAGTGAGATAATCAAATTTGCAGATGACACACATTTATTAAAAGTTGTTAAAACCCAAGAGGATTGTGGAAAATTGCAACAGGACGTTAATAATTTGGAAGATTGAACATTCAAATGGCAGATGAAATTTAATGTGGACAAGTGCAAAGTTATACAACTAGTAAAGAACAACCCAAACTATGGTTACACAATGCAAGGTTCCACATTAGGAACCACCACCCAGGAAAAAGATTTAGGTGTCATCGTGGATAACACATTGAAACCCTCTGCCTGTGTGCAGTGGTAGCCAACAAAGCAAACAGAATGCTAGGAATTATAAGGTAAGGAATGGAGAATAAAATAAAGGATCTTATAATGCCTCTGAATCGTTCTATGGTGCGACCGCACCTTGAATATTGTGTGCAATTCTGGTCACCTTATCTTAAAAAGGATATAGCAGAATTAGAAAAGATACAGAGAAGAGCCACCAAAATGGTAAAGAGGATGGAAGGATACCCCTATGAAGAGAAGCTAAAAAGGTTAGGGCTATTCAACCCAGAAAAGAGATGGCTTTGGGGAGATATGATAGAGGCCTATAAATTAATGAATGGAGTGGAACGGGTAAATGTAGATCAATTGTTTACAACACCAAAATGTAGAAAGACTAGGGGACATGCAATGAAGCTACAGTGTAACCTATTAACGACTAATAAGAGAAAATATTTTTTCACTCAACGTGTAATGAAACTCTGGAATTCGTTACCAGAGGATGTAATAAAAGCTGTTAGTGTAGCTGGGTTTAAAAAAAGTTTGGATAAGTTCCTGGAGGAAAGGCCCATAAACCATTATTAAAAGGGACCTGGGAAATCCACTTCTTTTCCCAATACAAGCATTTTGGAACCTGTGTCTTCTCGGGAAACTGCTACTGTGGGTACTTGTGACCTAGATTTGTCACTGTTGGAAACAGGATACTGGGCTTGATTGACCTTGGTCTGACCCAATATGGCATATCTTATGTTCTTATGTTCTCTCCGATGATCCGCTCTGCACATAAATTAAACAGGTAAGAGGAAAGTATGCAGTCTTGTCGTACATCTTTGCTGATTTTATGCCATTCTGTTTCTCCTAGTTCCTTTCTAACTGTTGCTTCTTGATCATTGTAAAGGTTGTGTAAGAGAACTATCAGATGTTCTGGTATACCCATGCTTCTTAATGTGGACTAGAGTTTCTCATGGTTTACACAGTCAAAAACTTTGCTGTAGTCGATAAAACACATATAGATATCTTTTTGGTAGTCTTTTGTCTTTTCAAGGATCAATCTCACATCCATGATGTCTCTCATTCCTCGCCCTTTTCTGAACCCTGCTTGCACTTCAGGCAGTTCTCCTTCCAGGTATGGTTGTAGTCTCTGCTGAATAATCTTCAGTAGAATCTTACTGGCATGTGGGATCAGAGCGATTGTGTTATAATTTCCATAGTCAGTTGAATCACCTTTCTTTAGTACAGGTATAAACACAGATCTTTTCCAGTCAGTTGGCCATGATGATGACTTCCAAATTTCCTGGCAGAGCTTAGTAAGTACAGTAACAGTTGCATCAGATTGCTGTAATACTTCAATAGTAATGCCATCAATGCCTGGTGCTTTGTTCTTTGATAAGGCATTCAGTGCTGCTTCTACTTCTTCTTTCATCACCAATAGTTCCTGATCATAAGGTACAGTTTGAAACAGCTGTTGGTCCACTTGATCTTTATGGTATAATGACTCTGTATATTCTTTCCACCTTTTCTTGAGCTTCTCAGCATCATTTAACATGCATCTTTGAGCATCTTGTAGCATTCCATTTCGAGGATGGAAGTTTTTCTTTAATTCTCATAGCTTTAGGAAAGCTGATCTTGTTCTAATAGTTTCTGATTCTATTTCCTTGCATGCATCATTGTAGTACTTCTTGTCTTATATTTCTGCACATTGGGAATCTCTATTGAGTTCTGTGATTACCTCTCTTTCTCCTCTAACTTTAGCTTTTCTGTATTTCTGGGCAAATTTTCAGAGTTTCTACGGTCATTCATTCTGACCATTTTTGCTTTTTCATCTTTTGTACAGACTTATCACTTTCTTCCAAAACAACCTTCTTGATGTCAAACCATAATGTTTCTGGATCTCTGTCATTTGTATCTAAAGCAGCAAATCAATTGTGCTGGCAGTCTTTAAATTCTAGTGGTATATTTTCAAGGTCATATTTTGCTACATTCATGAGTGGCTTGCTCTTTTTCAACTTTAGCTTGAGTTTGCATACTAGTAGTTGGTGATCTGTAGCACAGTCAGCTCCAGATTTGTCTTTGTTGATGTTAGAGAGTTTTTCCATTGTTGACTTCCACAGATATAGTCAGAGCAGGAACAGGAATGCAGGTAGCATATTTTACAGGTCAGCCAAGGCTAAGGCACAACACGTCTTACAGGGCGTGGAATGAAAGGAATAAGAGCATCCAAAATGGAGGAGAATATAGTGTTATAGGAAGAGACTGCTTCATCAACATACTCAGATGACACAGTGAAAAAGAGATGATATGAGATGAGACAGCAATGGAGAGGTTAGGGGGTCAATAGCCTGACGATTCCTAAATGTGTTGATGAAAAAAGGATAAGACTCTGGTGATGGGTGGTTAAATGTTAGCAGATGATGTTCAGGCAGGGGAAGAACTAAGGTGGAAAAAATCGAGGGCAAGCATTTGGAGAAAAAGATAAGGTCAAGGCAGTGGTCATACTGGTGAGTAGGAGCAGTAGAACATAGCTGGAAATTTAATGAGGTGGTTAAGGCAAGCAACTTTACAGCTTAAGTTACGGGATTCATCACAATGAATATTAAAATCCCCAAGAATAAGGGAAGGGGAAATGGGTCCAGAAAAAAAGCAAGTCTTGGTTAGAGCAAGAAGATGCAGAGTATAACAGAAAAGAGGTTGTAAAGTTTGTTGGAGGCAGAATGGATATTCTACAGCAGGGGTCACCAACCTGCGGCCCGCGAGACTCTCCCCCGGTGCGGCCCGCCAAGGCAAACTCACAGACTCCTTCATGTCAGCTCTCTCCCTTCTTCTGCAGCCGCGGTTCCCTGCCTCTTAGGGAACCGCGGCTGTGCTTGTAACATCATCGCGGCTCCGTGCAGCATTGTCCCGCCTCTAAAGGAAGTGGTAAACAACTTCCTTTAGAGGCGGGACAATGCTGCATGGAGCCGCGATGATGTTACAAGCACAGCCGCGGTTCCCTAAGAGGCAGGGAACCGTGGCTGCAGAAGAAGGGAGGGAGCTGGCATGAAGTATAGGTACGAGCAGTTTTCTTTTGGGGTTTTTTTTTTTTCGCGCGGGGGGGGGGGGGGGGTGCGGCCCGCGAGTCTGCCGGTAGTCGGCTGTGTGGCCCGCGGCCCTTTGGAGGTTGGTGACCCCTGTTCTACAGGGTACATGAAAAAGGAGGACAGAAGGAAGGAAGGAGAGAGATATGAATGAGATTAGAGGGGTTGCAGTTGGATTTGCATAGGGAGTGACCAAAATACCTAAGGGGGCCAGGATTACAGTAGGACTGATTTTCCCAGATGAAAAAAAGGAGGAGCTGGAGGGTACGGGGAGACAAGGGTGAAGTGCTCTCAGAGAGAGTTGAGATGGCCGAATGAAAGGAAGAAATTGTTGACGCTCCTCACACAGTGCAGTTTGAGATAAAAGTCAAGGTGGAATCCAATCACAGCAAACTCAAAGTCTTAGGGGTCTGCTTACTAAACCGCGGTAACATAGCAGCGGCTACGTTAACGTGCATTAGGTAACATTAACGCGCGTTAACGTAACATAATGTACCGTTAAAGCGCGTTTACATTACCCCAGGTGCATTAACATCACCGGCCGCAGTAAGTCCCACAGAGGGTGCAGAGAGGGCGGAGAGGATGGGTCAATGGGTGGGGGGTAGGCAGGGAGAGGTTCCCGCGACACCAACGCAGAGAACTGAAGGGCTGAAAAGTACTGCAAATGAAAACTTGGCATTAGATGCAGATTTGCAGGAGAGAGAAACCAGCTAAGTGTCAGCAATGTACAGCATAGGCAGGGAGCCCAAGAAGGGTGATAGTAGTGCTCCATTTGCAGCAACAGCATAGTGCCCAGGTATGAAAGGCCACTATGGTGATGACGCAAATGGGGCATGGGTCTTGCAGGCGGGACATGCAGTGGGGGCTACTGGGGCACAGGGTAGACTAGGCAGTTGCCGAGGTGACACATAGGAATGCAGAAAATGGAAACCAGCAAGACAGCAACTGACCAGGGTCAAACATGCCCATGAGTCTGTATCCCACAGTGCCCCATCCATGGGACATTACCCAGCAGGTACTCCAAGGGGCACATAACATTGATAGGTGGTGCCAGGGAAAGTGTGAACATCTATGTAGGCACCCCTACCCCAGAACGCATACCTTAGGCAGTCGCCTACCTGCCCCCTAGATGGCCTGTGATGGTGCACCACCGGCATAGACAGCATATGGTCATGGCGGCATGGCATAGGGGGTGTGTGATTGTGCTGGAGGGAGCAGTGGCACCCGCCTGCAGTGGACCTAGGCCATGCCCTGTGCTAGTACTTGGTGTGCAGTGCAACAGAAGAGGTCTGGCCGAGGAACGTAAGGGTAGCCCCAGGGACCACTATGCTGCTGTGGCAACAGCATGGTGAAGTACACTCAGCCAGCCTGTCCAAGAGCAGAGGGTCAGAGGTTCAGGTCTCATCTGTGGATCCTGCAGAGCATCTCCCCATAGTTTTAGCCCACAATGCAGCCACAACAACAACATGGGCAAACCCCAACGCAGCAGTTCACAGGGGTACGGACACCCACTCACACGGGCTCCACTATCCACAGCTTCATGGAGTGTCAGGCTATTGGCCCCAGCACAGAGCTGCAGTTATCACCAGAACACTACTACTACCCCCTGCACAGATTAGCAATGTCGGCACTGTGATCAGGACCAGTGCAACGGGTAGGGTTGTCAACCACCTCCATCTCTGCACAATGCTGAGATAGGTGTGGGCGTGTGCGTATGTCTCTCCATTGTTTTGTGTCTGTCAACACCTCACTGAGCCCACATTGCTCACACTGCTTCCAGGGTTAGCCTGCAAATGTGCATAATGAGGAGCATGGTATTGTGGGTATGGCCCAGACAGGGCAGATTGGCCAGGATGCATCTGCACAGGGTGGAGGGCAATGGTTGGGACACTGTAGTGCTCGACCACCACCTGCATGGACAGGGTGGCCACAGCATGTCACTCTGGGAGGTCACTCTCACTCTGACCAAGCAGTGACCATGGCATGTCTATGTTCCCACATAGTGCCATACATTATTTGTTTCCAGTGATACCTCTGTGTTCCCGGTTCTGGGGCCCAATCATGGAGATACCTGCTTGTTGTCTGTGCTGTGCATCCTGCCTCTGGATGCACAGGGTTCCCCTGTGAGCATGCACTATGGGCTAGTTAGTGGGTTGTCTGCAGTTTGTCTGTGCATGGTGGGAACACCTTGTAGGATGCTGCAGGTGCAGTCTGACTGTGCTGTCTGCTAATGAATGGCAGACAGTGGTGTGGGGCAGTTGAGCCTTCCGCTGCCTACCCCAAGCATCACTGCTGGTCTGCAATGGTCACAGATATGGCACTGGCCCAGCAGCCCTGGAGGGCTGTCATCCACCAGCAGGACTGGTTGCTGGTACTACAGCCATTCTGCAGGATGCAGGCACCTGTCCCATCACACCCTCATCTACAAAAGGGGTGATTGAGGCCCCTTGGGGTATATATAGTGCATACCACTTAGACCCATAGTGGCAGTGCTACATAACTCTCATGCGAGTCTAGACACCCCACTGCCCTGATAACAGGTACCCATAGCAGCCAAACCTTAATACGCGGTACACACTAATCTGGGTGGTGTCCGGTCCCACAGGGCCACATGTGACTGCAGAACACAGCTGGAACAGAAGTACCTTCAGTTGCAATGCTGTGAAAACCTGTCATACACTGATAGTGATGGGGATGTGCAGCAGGACCTATCTCTAGCACCACATGTACTGTGGACCTAGTGCTGGGCGCCCATCCTATTCCTCAGGGTGAACACAGAACCTGCACAATGGCATGGTCTGTAGCTACTCTGTGCCAGTATTACGCACTGTCAGTCCATCTTACCACGTTGCAGTACCAGAGAGGTGCAGACCCCATTTGGTGGTCAGCTGTAGGCCACTGTTCTGCATGTGCAATGCATCATGGGTGCTGGTGGGGTTACCCTATCCTGGCACACAGAGCAGACGGTTTGTGCGGTGACCAACAGTCCTTCTGTACCCAGCCATTGCTATGCAACCAGCCATAGAGGTATAGCCTACTGGTTAGTACACTGACGTTCTAGGCAGAGATCATGGGTTTGATTCCTCATTGTTCCCTCCTGTCCAAAGCAGATATTTTGCTTGCCTGTGACAGTCATATCTTTGCAGATCCATGCTGCCAGCCCAAAGTACCCTCAACACAGTTACCAACAATCCTTATAAGGTATTATAAGGCTCCTAATTAGGCACAGTACAAGGCACCTTATTAGGCACAGTACAAGGCACCTTAGTAGGCACAGTACAAGGCACGTTAAGGCACGTGCCTTGTACTGTGCTTAATAAGTTGCCTTGTAACGTGCCTTGTACTGTGCCTAATAAGGTGCCTTGTAACGTGCCTTGTAACGCGCGGTACCTGACACGGCTTGCCATAATGATGCCCTACCCACTCCCTTATATGGGCATCTGTATCATCACCGCGGAACATAACGCGAGTTATGTTACCGCAGTTTAGTAAACATACCTCTTAGACTTCAAAAAACGCTGACTTCAGTAAAATGGCCCAGCACCTGAAGGAGGAGCTGGTAGGGTGGGAGGGATTAAGGGAAGTGGAATTGCAATGGGCTAAACTAAAGAAAGCAATAAAAGGTGCAACAGATAGATACGTAAAGAAAGTAAATAAAAACAAGAGGAAAAGGAAATCTATTTGGTTTTCCAAAGAAGTGGCTGCACAAATAAAGGCAAAAAACACAGCTTTCACAAAATTCAGAAGCTCGCAAATAGAGGAATACAGAAAAGAATACAAGATCAAACTAAAAGAGAGAAAAAGAGAAATAAGGATAGCAAAATCAAAGGCAGAAGAAAAGATGGCTAAAGATGTGAAGTGTGGCTACAAGACTTTTTTCAGGTATATTCGGGAGAGGAGGAAAATCAGAGGTGGAATTGCAGGACTCAAAAGTGCTGGGGATGGTTTTGTGGAAAGTGACATTGAAAAAGCAACAATGGTAAACAAATACTTCTGCTCTGTTTTCACTAGAGAAAATCCTGGAGAAGGACCACCAGTGATTGACAAATATACAAATGGGAGTGGAGTAGATACCACACCATTCACAAAAGATGATGTGTTAGAACAGCTTGCAAAACTGAAAGTGGACATGTCTATGGGACCAGATGGGATACACCCCAGGATACTGAAAGAGCTCAGAGAGATTCTTGCAGGGCCTTTAAAGGATTTTTTAAATAGATCTTTGGAGACAGGAGAAGTTCCACAGGACTGAAGAAGGGCTGATGTTGTACCTCTCCACAAAAATGGTAATAGGGAAGAAGTGAAAACTACAGGCCAGTAAGCCTTACCTCCATGGCTGGAAAGGTAATGGAGGCACTCCTGAAAGAGTGAATAGTGGACTTCCTCAAAACCAACAGATTGCATGATCCAAGGCAGCATGGTTTTACCAAAGGATGATCTTGCCAAAAAAATCTGATTTTCTTTGACTGGGTGACCAGAGAACGAGATCAAGGGCATGCAATGGATGTGATCTACCTGTAGATTTCAGCAACGCCTTTGATACTGTTCCTCATAGGAGGCTGATCAATAAACTCAATAGCTTGGGGATGGATCCCAAGATGGTGAACTGGATCAGAAATTGGTTGAGTGACAGATGACAGAAGGTGACGGTAAATGGAACTCACTCGGATGAAAGGAAGGTGACTAGCGGTGTGCCCCAGGGTTCGGTCTTGGGACCGGTACTGTTCAATATATTCATGAATGATATTGCTGAAGGACTGAATGGAAACGTCTGTCTTTTTGCAGATGACATGAAAATTTGCAACAGAGTGCACTCCCCCTAAGGGAATGGGGAACATGAGGAAAGAGCTACAAAAGCTGAAAGAATGGTCTAATGCTTGACAATTAAGATTTAATGTGAAGAAGTGCAGTGTCATGTACTTGGGAAGCAGAAATCAACGGGAATCATATGCACTAGGGGGCGAGAGATTGGTATACATGGTCCTTCCCAAGAAGGACCGCGGTGTGATTGTTTCTGATGATCTCAAGGTAGCGAAACAGTGTGAGAAGGCAGTGGCAAAAGCCAGAAGGATGCTGGGTTGCATACAGAGAGGAATTACCAGCAGAAAGGAAGAGGTACTAATGCCACTGTACAAGTCGCTGGTGAGGCCTCACTTGGAATATTCTGTTCAGTTTTGGAGACCGTATCTCGCAAAGCATATAAAGAGGCCGGAAGCAGTTCAGAGGAAGGCAACCTAAATGACTTGGAGCTTGCATCAGAAGACTTATGAAAAGAGACTTGAAGACCTAAATATGTTCATTCTGGAGGAGAGGAGGGACAGGGGAGATATGATTCTAACCTTTAAATACTTAAAGGATATTAATGAACAAACAAACCTCTTCCAAAGACAGGGAAGCTGGGCATAACATGAAGCTGCAAGGGGGTACACTAAAAGGCAATGTCAGGAAATACATTTCATTAAAAGGTGGTAAATGCTTGGAATGCCCTCCCGATAGAAGTGGTGGGGCAAATACAGTGACACAATTCAAAATGGCATGGGACAGACACAGTGGATCCCTTTATAGCAACAGGATGAAATCAAAATAAGCATAACTATCTTATATCTGCACAAATAGGGGTGACCTACACAGAGCGGTGGGTACACCCCTAAACAAAGGCATGGAGAGGGGTAACCTGCATGGAGCGTCAAGTGCATCGACTCTTGTGGATGACAGGGTACAAGATAAAATGGCAGGAGAGGTGAAGAGAATAAGGAATGGGTGTTAAGAACAAGGGGGTTTGAAGTTGTTTGAATCAAGGAAAAAGATTAGGGATAGTAAATATTAAGAAGAGAAAGTGATGTGGATCCATAGGAATAATGGGGGAAGGGACTACAGATCAGAGGAGATATGATATGGTGAGGCAGAAGAGAAGCCCCACTGGGATAGGATGCACCTAAGACTGAGAGAAATATTGTAAATGAGCAACAAGAAGGCTATATAAGAAATGTAAGCTATAGAGTGGGTGAGTGAGGGAAGGGTGGGAGAAAAATAAAAAAGTCATTGTTGAGAAAGGAAGACAGCATTTAGTGCTGCAGATCAGGGTTTATTTTATACCTTAGTGAACTAGGAGAAGTATAAAACACAGAGGGCTATGTTTACTAAACGTGAATAACGCGCGTAGTATGACGTTAACGACCGTAAGTGCAGTATAACGCGCGTAAACACGCGCCAACGACCGATAACGTCATACTACGCGCGTTGACCGCGTTTAACGATCGTAAAAACCCGCGGCGCGTTAAAACAGCGCAGAAGGTGGAGAGTGGGCGGAGAGAAGGGGGTCAATGGGCGGAGAGGGGGCGGGGAGAGGCTCCCCCTCACTAACGCGCTGTAATTCTGAGCTCAATTCCAACGCGAATGAAAACCTGCCGTTGAAGGCATCTTTAAAGGTAAGAGAAACCATTTCCGTCAGCAATGTACAGAGAAACCTGGGTAACACACAAAACGTGAGCAGTGTGATACATGTGCACAGAATGAAATGTCACAGAAGACAATAAAAATGACCAGAGGAAACCCCTTTAAAAGCATAAATCAGCAGTTAAACAGTGATAGCAAAGTACAACAAGGAACAGAAACTCCCTGGAAAGCACAAAATAAAAACCTAATGATATGTGGAAGGGTCACGCTTCGCAGACCCTCGAAAAGGGAAAGTCACTGTAATGGAGCTGACCTGGGAGTGTAGTGTAATGTCTCCCAATGATATCATTGTTGCCCAGCTCGGATATGGGTGTGTGTCCCTCTGTGAGGTCCCCCTGAGGTGTATGTGCACCGTTGTCTGCATACAAGGGAAATGAGGCCACAGTAAACCTTTTGCAGAGCAGAGTCCCTGACCAGCCAGGCAGGTCATACTAACACCAGGGACAGCACCATCTCTGTGGCCCCAGTGTGGTGCAATGGACACAGCCAGTGCCTGTAAGACCAGAGGGTCACAGGTTCAAATACCAGCTGGGGCCATGCCAATCCTGCCCACATATTCTCCCCACAACTAAACTGTGATGGAATGGTCACACCCTTATTGCTGAGAACATACACATGGACAAAACTCCAATATTTTACCACACCAGATATAGGCGCATTACCCAGAGCATAGTCCCCCAAATGCAGTCCTGGAGGGCCCCACACCATTCAGTTACCATGCTGCCCCCAATAAAGATACCTGTGCTGCATAACTATGCCCCCCCACCTGTCTGCTGATGTAGCCCATGCATATTTATGAGGGACAGCATGAAAACCTGATCAGTGCCTGGAATGACAGGACGGGAGTTGTGGAACCCTGCCGTAAAGCAGCAGCTAACAGTGACACACACCCACCCACCCACCCACAGGCCCCATTGGCCAATGAAACCCGAAGAGGTAAGACAATTGGCCCTGCTGTCAACTCCCAATACTAGCAGGTGCATACCTTAGCAATGGCACCCTACACATGGGTATATGGTACACATGCACTAAAAGTTGCCAATGATAAAATGTAGAAACCCATGTCCTATGTAAAGCACATTATGCACATTGAGCTGCGCCACAACAAGCAGTCAGATGTCTGTGGTGTGTGCCGCAGGTCTGGCCCCTGACAGTGTCCAACACCCTTGGGAGTGATCCACCAGAGTATGTCGTACCACATCCATGCATGTACTGTGCCCATGACAGGTGTTGTGTGTATGGCTGCAGAACCCCCCTACAGTAGCACAATGCTGGCATAGGTGTGGGGTGGCTGTCTGTCCAGCCAGTGTGTGGTGGCTGCAAACACAGTCGACAGGCCACACTGCCAGCAATGTTGCCAGTAGTGGGCTGCCAATGTGCATAATGAGTAGCAAAGTACCATGGGTAGAGGTCGGATAAGGCGGCCTGGCCAGGGTGTATATGCACAGGGCAAAGGGCAGTGACAGGTACATTGTAGTGCCAGGAAACACCTGCCCAGACAGGGTGAACTCGGTAGATGCCGCTGCAAGCTCAGTGTCAACCTGAATGTGCAGTGACCACAGCATGTCTAGGCTCCACCATGGTGCTACATAGTAGTTCACTCATGTGATAAATATGTGTGTTCCCCTGGGGACCAGTCACAGATGTATCTGCTGGCTGTGTATGCTGGCACCCCAGGTCTGGGTGCAGGCATCTCTGCTGGTCACTAGCAGCCTGTTTGCAGCTGGTAGGTGATGTGATGGAGTGGCCTGCAGGGTGTGTTGGCCTGCACCAGGGGAATCACAGATAGTGGTTGGGATTGTCATTTTCTACCAAGTCCCAATGTCAGATTGCTCCTGTGGCATGCATGTGTCTGGATCTGCAGTGACTGACCTGTGGGGTGTCTGCACCTCAGTAGGACTAGGGTTAATGTCCCCCTCCACTGGCACCTTCCAAGGGAGGTAGAATGTGCAGATTATGATGGGTGACCCTGTTTGCCACCCAGGGGTGAGGAGGGGCGGTGGGGCATGGGTCTACACCTGCCCCAAACAGACAGAGATGTCCAAGGTGGTCATGCAGAAAATATCAATCTCACACAGTAACACTGCTGTGGACTTACGCCATGGACGGTGCTGAGGACCTAGGGCTGGATGCCCCACTGCACACTCATGGTGAGCAGAGCACCCACACAATGTGGTGTTGGGCAGGTCCTCAATGCCAGTACAACAAATGGTCAGTACCCCCTATAAGGGCAAGGGGCTGTGGGGGGTGCACATGACAATTTACCCCTACCATGTCCAGAGTCTGTGGGGATGCATTCCATATGGTGTGCCTGTGTGGAGAGCTGATTAGAATGTGCAGTGCATCATGGGGGTGACTGTATTATTCAATCCCTCTGAAACCGCAGCACGAGCTCGCAGCCATTGATAAACCATGGGACAGCACACGTACATCTGGTAGCAGAAAGCATAGGTGCACGACACCCTACAGAGTCTGTAATATATGAGATGCCCACACTGCTGAAACCCCTACGTACCCACACACATAAAAGAAAGGATCCCCGGGCTCAATGGTACGCGCGGCGCTGCACACGCAACAACGCACGTAGCTCGGCTCGCATACGCAATGTCTCGTCCAAAAGCCTCAGCAATCCCTCTCCAATATACAGGCCAATACCCCTTCCAATATACAGGCCAGTGCCCGGGACTCGAACCCATGCTGCCCGTATCAGCTGTCAGTGCAGTAACCATGTGCTACAGCTCTGTATGGGTCAGGATGTTTGCTGGCAACCCTCCGACACATAACAGACATATACATGCCCCCACACTCAGTGAATAATGTGTGGGTGTGTTTACTTACACCCATACGGACAGCAAACATAGACATGCCCCTCACTCACTATCTGATATATGGGTGTGTTTGCCTGCATCCCTCCGACACGTCCAGGAAAATAAAATATACTTGGTGCTGCCCCTCCCTCATTGTGTCATGTACAGGGTGCTACATCAGGCAGCCTTCTGCTAATGCCACCTGGGGACTCGAACCATGCTGCCCGTATCAGCTGTCAGTGCAGTAACCATTGTGCTACAGCTCTGTATGGGTCAGGGATGTTTGCTGGCAACCCTCCGACACATAACAGACATATACATGCCCCCACACTCAGTGAATAATGTGTGGGTGTGTTTACTTACACCCCATACGGACAGCAAACATAGACATGCCCCCTCACTCACTATCTGATATATGGGTGTGTTTGCCTGCATCCCTCCGACACGTCCAGGAAATAAAATATACTTCCTGCTGCCCCCTCCCTCATTGTGTCATGTACAGGGTGCTACATCAGGCAGCCTTCTGCTAATGCCACCCTGGGGACTCGAACCCATGCTGCCCGTATCAGCTGTCAGTGCAGTAACCATTGTGCTACAGCTCTGTATGGGTCAGGGATGTTTGCTGGCAACCCTCCGACACATAACAGACATATGCCCCCACACTCAGTGAATAATGTGTGGGTGTGTTTACTTACACCCCATACGGACAGCAAACATAGACATGCCCCTCACTCACTATCTGATATATGGGTGTGTTTGCCTGCATCCCTCCGACACGTCCAGGAAATAAAATATACTTGGTGCTGCCCCCTCCCTCATTGTGTCATGTACAGGGTGCTACATCAGGCAGCCTTCTGCTAATGCCACCCTGGGGACTCGAACCCATGCTGCCCGTATCAGCTGTCACTGCAGTAACCATTGTGCTATAGCTCTGTATTAGTCTTGTATGTCTGGGTGGCTACTTATGCTTTACGCGCGGTGGCCCGCTCGTTAGTTTCGTAACGCGCCAGGTAACGCTCCTTGGTTTCGTAACGCGCGCTAGGTCTTCCGCGGTCCCGCCCATCTCTTTATTTGGGGGTTTGTCTTCTTAACACGGCTCCTACCGCGAACTGCACTAACGCGATTTAGTAAACAGACACCAGAGAGATTAGCAGAAGACCAGAGTGAAGGCTACATGAGGCTGGCGAGCATAGGTCGAGGTTTGATTTCTTTAGGAGGGGTCTGATTGAAGATTGTTTGAGAGAAGAGTGCATGATTTCAGATATGAATGGTAGAAATTGCACTTTTGTAGCAACTGGGCATGGATCGAGTGCAGAGGTTGCAATATTGATGCTGCTAATAATGCTGCTGATCTCATTGAGGTATATAGAATTAAAAGTAGCCCAGTGATGATTGCAGTATCATCATTTGAGGTTGGTATGGCGAGGATACTGAAGGAGATGGAGTTGTGTTTGGTTTGTAGATAGGAGGCCATGTCCCGTGGATGCAGTGATTTATCTTGGTTTATTTGCATGGGGTCTTTGGTGAGGGATTTGACAATATCAAAGAGTTCCCTGGGTTTATTGATGGCTTGTAGTAGAAGGTTGTTGTAATATCCATTATCAATGGTTGAGTCATAGTAGATGTTGAGGTGATGTAGATAAAGAGATTGGAATTGGGAATTTTGTAACTTCCAATGCCGTTTGAGGCGACACAGGTCACACTTTTGTGCTTTTAGTGCTGCAGAGAACAAAGGCACATGGGGTCATTGTTTTTTTTTAGCGAGGGCTCTAGGTGATGCTAGAGCAGCAATAGAGATGGTGGAATTCCTTGTGTTGATCATTGTTTCTAAGTTGGTCTGAGCTGGTAAAGCTGATAGGGCTAGTATGGTTTTCTGAAGAAAGGCTTGTTCATTGAATGAAAGAAATCTTCACATTGGTGGAGAGGAGTTATGTGGCAGGGTATGCGGGCGGAAGATGGGTATATTAAATAATAAAAGGTTGTGGTCTAACCAGTAGACTGATGTTATGGTGAGTGGAGCATATCCTGAAGAGTTTAGAAGGTGGTCTGGAAAGATCAAGTCAAGGATCCCATCCTTTACATGTGATGGATCAAATATTAGTTGAGTGAACTGTAAGTCTTTCATTACTTCGAGGAATGCAGAGATGTAGTTGTTGGAGACAGAGGGAAGGTTTTGGTCCGCAAGTAACATGATGTCTTTATGGGTGGATGAATGAGAACAGATTGTTTCATACACACTTACTACGACTGCAAGAAATAGGCCTAAGCAATACCACACTAAAATGTTTTCAATCATACTTAAAGGACCGCCAACAACAAGTTACAGGAGACTCACATAAATCAAAGCCCTTCAAGAAACCCTAGGGAATACCACAAGGATCCACTTTTTCCTCACTATTATTCAATATATATATCCAGCCACTATGCACTATAATAAAAAAGTACAACATTCTGTACCACATCTATGCAGATGAAATTATGATATACACTCACTTTAACACAGCCAACTTAGACTATACAGCAATAAAAGGATGCTTTAAAGCAATTGTTCAATAGCTGTTACAACACAATCTGACCATAAACTTCAAAAATAGGAGGTGTTCCACATGACCAGAGATATCACCTTCACCCCTCCACCATCAATGTGAATATCAAACAATGACCTAGCAGTCAACTCCGAGGTCAGATACTTGGGAGTTATATTCAACCAAAATCTAAACTTACACTCAGATGTCAAGAGACCAACAAAAGCCATCAACAACAAAATGAAGGTCATACAGAAACTCCACCCGCTACTTGACCCCAACGACTTTCTCACAGTATGCCAAGTTACAATAACACCACACTTAGGGGTATGTTTACTAAACTCCGAAATTGTGCGTGGCCGCGGTAGAGTGCGGGTGCCATATAAGGAGTGGGCGTTTCGCGCTGAAGAAGGAAATCCGTGATTTGCATATGCGCTAAGGTGCGCCCCGCACCTTAGTGCATCAGATGGCTGCGCGGGAGGCATATGTGGTACGCTGCTGAGTAAACAAAAGAGCAGAGCCACAGCACAATGGTTAAGGTACCTACCAATGTTACAGGGATCAGGGGTTCAATCCCCCACAGAGCCCAATAAAGATGGCTGGCTGATGCAATAATTTAGGTGACATTGAAATAATGGGCAGCATAAGGCAGCGCGCTAATGTTTTGGAGGCAGTCGAATACTGGGCGGCATGAGGCGGCGCGCTAATGGGCATAAGGCGGCGTGTTGTTTTAGGAGACATCACAATATGGGGCGGCATAAGGCGGCGCGCTGCTGAGTAAACAGAAGACCAGAGCCACAGCACAATGGTTAAGGCATCTACCAATGGTGCAGGGATCAGGGGTTCAATCCCCCACAGTGCCCAATGAAGAAGACTGGCTGAGGCATTGTGCATTATGGGCATGAGTGCTTTAGGGGGCATGTTATTTTTATTTAATTATCATTACTAGCAAACGCACCCTTAAAGCATGTGAACATGAGGCGCCCCATAAGGCACATTTCAAAGTGCACTGTCCCCCAAGGCACCCTAGAATGTAGCTTATAGGGCGCTTTAGAGGATGCCATATGAAGTCCCGCAAGGTCAGAGCACTGTTTATGATGGCAGCACTGTGCAGTTTAAGGAATGAAAAGCATTAGTAGGTGCACTGACATGCAAGGAGGAGCAGCAGTGGAGCACAATGGTTAAGGCACTGACTGCTGATACAGGGGTCATGAGTTTGCTCCCCAGGGTGCCTAATACGTAAGGCTGGCTGTGGCATCAGCTTTGCAATGTACATATTTTTTCCTGCAGCACTGTATGTTTATTTTATTAATTGCTGCCAGCAAACACACCCTCATGTGCCGTAAGTGAAGGTGCCGTATAAGGCACCCTATAAGGCACTCCATAGGGCACATTATAGAGTGCACTGTCCGCCACGGCACCCTAATATGTCCCCTATAGGGCACCCTATAAGTTGTGTCACAGGATAATGTATAGTGCACCTTATATGGACGGGAACCATAAGGTGCTCTATAGGGTGACCTATGGAGCGCCCTCAGAGGCACCCTATGGTTACAGTATGCTGAGGGTGTTTTTGCTGGCATCAAAATATGTACATTAACGAAAAATAATGCTGTGGAAAACCCTAGCAAATAACCCCACTGTGGGTTTGAACCCATGATTGCTGGCTGCACAGGCAGTGAAGTAACCATTGCGCTACAGCTCTATAGCAAGCCCCTGGCTGGCTGCAAAGAGCCTGCACGTCACCGCACAGACAGTCTACTGTGCTCACCAGGATAGGGTTAGCCCACCAGTACCCATTATGCACTGCACATGCAAATCAGCTGTCCACAGATGAACACAAAATGGGGAATGCACCCCCACAGCACCTCGGACTGGTAGGGGGAAGTGACATGGTGCACCCCCACAGCACCTCGCCCTGGTAGGGGGTACTGACCGGGTGTTTTACTGGCACAGAGTACCTACACACCATCACATTGTGTGTTTACTGAGCTCACTCTGAGTGTGCGATGAGGCACCTAGGACCAGGTCCACAACACCTTCCATGGCTGAGGGAGGTCCAAAGCAGTGTTAATGTGTAAGGTAGGTAGTGTCTGCACAAACACTGTCTCTGTCTGTCTCAGTCAGGTGTAGCCCCCCATGGACCCTCAGGTGGGATATGCAACCCCCCCCTCCAGGGTGGCAAACATGGTCTCCCATCAATAGATCCACCTTATACCTCCCTGCAAAGGTGGCAGTAGAGGGGAACATAGACCCCTCCCCCCCCCAAAGTCCTGCTGAGGAACAAACAGCCCACAGGGCAGTCAATGCAGCTCTATACACATCCATAACACAATTGCAGACAGACATTAGACCAGGATATGGTAAGCTGTACCCCACCACTATCTGATATTCTCCTGCAGCAAGCCATCAGCCGCTGCACCCTGCAAGCTGCAAGCTGCTCCATCAGGACACATACCAGCTACAAACAGTCTGCTAGTTAATCCATAGTGCATGTTCCCAGTGGAGATGCATGCACCCAGAACTGGGATGGCAGCATACACAGATATATCAGTGACTGGGCCCCAAAAGGACACCCATATATATCACATGAGAGAAATACTATATAGCACTATGGGGTTGCCTAGCCATACTGTGGTCACTGCACAGTCAGGGTGAGAGTGATCTCTCAGCAGGACATACTGAGGTCACCCTGTCTGTGTAGGTGGTGGCCGGGCACCACAATGTCCCAGTCAGTGCCCTATGCCCTGTGCAGATGCACCCTGGCAAGGCCACCCTGTCCGGCCTACACCCATGGTACCTTGCTCCTCATTATGCACATTGGCAGCCCAATACTGGCAACATTGCTGGCAGTGTGGGCTGTGGAAGGTGTTTGCAGCCACCACACACTGGATAGACAGACAGCCACCCCCACACCTATGCCAGCATTGTGCTACTATAGAGGGGTTCAGCAGCCATACCCACCACACCAGTCCTGGACACAGTACATGCATGGATATGGCACTCATTACTGTTAGGGGTCACATTCCAGGGTGGTAAACACTGTCAGAGACCAGACCTGCAACACACACCGCAGACATCTGAATGATTGTTATGGTGGAGCTCCATGAACAAGCTGTGCTTTACGTAGGACTGGAGATCTGCCAGTTATCATAGCAAACGTTTGATAGCTGTGTACCGTATACCCAGGTGTAGGGTGGCATTGCAGAGGTATGCAACTGCTAGTATTGGGAGATACAGGCAGGGCCCAATGTCCTGCCTCTCAAGGAGGCATTGGCCAATGGGGCCTGTGGGTGTGTGTGTGGGTATGTCTGGCCCTGTTGGCTGCTGCTCTACGGCAGGGTTTCCCAACTCCAGTCCTGGTGTTCCAAACACTGTTTGGGTTTTCATGCTGTCCCTATGCAGCACAGGCATCATTATTAGAGGCCGCATGGAACCTGAATGGTGTGGGGCCCTCCAGGACTGCATTTGGGAGACTCTTCTCTAGGTAATGCGCCTGTTTATGGTGTCTGTGATTGTTGTGTTAAAATATAGGCGTATGACCAATGCATATGTTCTTAGCTATACAGTTTTGTCCTTACTATCACGCTTTAGTTGTGGGAAAAATATGTGGATTGGATTGGCAGTAGCCCCAGCTGGGATTTGAATCTGTGACCTTCTGGTTCTATACACACTATCTGTGTGCACTGCACCACCGTGTTGCCACAGATATGCTGTGTTCCCTGGGGAGTCCATGACTGTACATCCAACAGAGCCTGTCTGCTAGGTTTGCAGCCTACACCTGGGTATACGGTACACAGAGCCTAGGCCACTGTCTGCTGTGGTTTGCAGCCAACGCCCCCTCCACCACCTGTACCCTTCTGCCAACATGCAGACATGTCCCTATCTGGGAGAAACATATGACCTGAGTGAGTTGTTGCACTCCAGGACTGAGTTTGGGGGACTCGGCTGTAGGTAATGCCCATTGTTATGGTTTGTGTGCGGTGTAGGGAAAAATATAAGTGTTGGGACCATGCTTATATTCTCTGCAATAAAAGTGTGTCTGTACTCTCACTGTTTAGTGGTGGGTAAAACTATGGGGACTGGGTTGGCAGGAGCCCCAGCTGGGATGTGAACCTGTGCCTCTCTGGTCCTACAGGTACTGGCTGTGTCTGCTGCACCACACTGTGGTCACAGAGACAATGCAGTCTCTGGAGATAGGAAACTTGGCCGCAAGAGTCAGACACCCGGCTCTGCACAATTTTACTGTGGGCTCGTTTACCTTGTATGGGGACAAGGGTGCACAAAAAACTCAAATATGCCCTTCAAAAAAGGGGAGAAAGATATATCAACAAGCTGCGCAACAGTGAACATAAGAACATAAGACATGCCATACTGGGTCAGACCGAGGTCCATCAAGCCCAGTATCCTGTTTCCAACAGTGGCCAATCTAGGTCATACGTACCTAGCAATATCCCCAAAAGACACAGGTTCCACAATGCTTGTACTGGGTCAAGCATTGATATCCTGGGTCCCTTTTTAATAGTGGTTTATGGACCTTTCCTCCAGGAACTTGTCCAAACCTTTTTTAAACCCAGCTATACTAACAGCCCTTACCACATCCTCTGGTAACAGATTCCAGAGTTTGATTACACGTTGAGTGAAAAAATATTTTCTCTTATTTGTCTTAAATAGTTTACCCTGTAGCTTCATTACATGTCCCCTAGTCTTTCTATACTCTGATAGCGTAAACAATTGATCCACGTTCATCCGTTCCACTCCATTCATTAATTTATAGACCTCTATCATATCTCCCCTCAGCCGTCTCTTCTCCAGGCTAAAGAGCCCTAACCTTCTTAGCCTCTCTTCATAGGAGTAGCCTTCCATCCCCTTCACCAATTTGGTGGCTCTTCTCTGTACTTTTTCTAATAACGCTATGTCCTTTTTAAGATACGGTGCCCAGAATTGCACACAATATTCAAGGTGCGGTCGTACCATGGAGCGATACAGAGGCATTATAATATCCTTTGTTTTGTTCTCCATCCCTTTCCTTATGATACCTAGCATTCTATTTGCTTTCTTGGCCGCTGCTGCACACTGGGCGGAGGGTTTTAACATGTTATCCACGATGACTCCTAAATCTTTTTCCTGGGTGATGGTTTCTAATGTGGAGCCTTGCATCGTGTAACTATAGTGTGGGTTGTTCTTTCCTAGGTGCATAACTTTGCACTTGTCCACATTAAATTTCATCTGCCATTTGGATGCCCAGTCTTCCAATTTATCCAGATCCTCCTGCAGTTTTCCACAATCCTCTTGGGTTTTAACAACTTTAAACAGTTTTGTGTCATCTGCAAATTTGATAACCTCACTAGTTATTCCCTTTTCCAAGTCATTTATGAATATGTCAAAAAGCAGCGGACCCAGTACAGATCCCTGGGGTACTCCACTATTCACCTTTTTCCATTGGGAATATTGGCCATTTAGCCCTACCCTCTGCTTTCTATCTTTTAACCAGTTCCCGATCCACAATAGTACACTGCCTCCTATCCCATGACTTTTTAGCTTCGCCAAAAGTCTCTGATGGGGGACTTTGTCAAAAGCTTTCTGAAAGTCCAGATACACTATATCAACCGACTCACCTTTGTCTACCTGTTTATGCACACCTTCAAAAAAACATAGCAGATTAGTAAGACAAGATCTTCCTTGTCTAAAGCCATGTTGGCTGTCTCCCGTTAGGCCATGACTATCTACATGCTGTGTAATTTTGTTCTTTATGATGGTTTCTACCATTTTCCCTGGTACTGACGTCAGGCTCACCGGTCTGTAATTTCCTGGGTCACCCCTGGAACCCTTTTTAAAAATTGATGTTACGTTGGCGACCCTCCAATCTTCAGGTATTACAGATGATTTTAATGAAAGTTCACAGATTACCAATAGCAGGTCTGCAATCTCATATTTCAGTTCTTTCAACACTCTGGGATGTATACCATCCAGTCCAGGTGATTTGCTACTATTCAGTTTATCAAATAGTTGTAATATATCTTCCTGGTGTAGCGATATTTCTCTCAATTCCTATATCCCTACATGATATCAATGGGCAACCTGAAATACACTCCCAGGAAAGCTCCATTACATTGCAGTGCTTTTGAAAGAGTCTACGGAGCGTAGACTCTTCCAAAAATCATTTCTATTTTTTGGGGCTTTCCTGGGAGTGTTTGTTATTGTTGCCCATTAATAGCACTGTTGCCCAGCTGGATTATAATTTATTTGGAATTTGTTGTGGTCATTTTCAATTTATATTTGCGATTTACTTCTGTGCACATGTATCACACTGCTCACGTTTTTTAGGTTTCCCCACTTTTGCTGTACATTGCTGACGGAAATGGTTTTTCTTCCCTTTAAATGTGCTCTACCGCGAGTGTTTCACTCGCGGTAGTTTTTACATGTAACTTAGGCCCCGCTCCTGTGCGGGGAGCCTCTCCCCTCCCACTCTCCACCCATTGACCCCGTCTCACCGCCCCTCGGGGCCTTCCTCCGCCCTCCGTTAGCTTTTCCCCGCCTCTATCGCACATCAGTGCACCGCAAATGTGTGCGTTTTCATCGCACGTGTGCGGGGCCCGTTAATGTGACGCGCATGTGTGTGGGGCACTTAAGAGCACTTAAATGCATCATTTTAGAGCGCTCAAGTGCGCCCCGCACAAGTGCACAGTTTAGTAAACATACCCCTGAGATTACTACAACAGTCTACCAAGGTCTTCCAAAGTACGCAATCCACCATCTGCAAATGGCCCAAAATATGGCAGCTCCTATAATAACAGGTGCATCAAGACACAACCACATAACACCTATATTAAAACAATACTCCTCATATTAAAAATCCTACACAAGCTATCGGCAGAGTGTCTAAAAACCTTGATTCACAAAGCTCTGGACAACAGACCAAGAAGAACCAACAACCAAAACTCACAGTTGTTGTCAACATTATTGGTACCCTTGTAGTTCAACCCCTCAATGTTCAATGTCTCCTTAAAAAATGGCTTTGGACTATATATGCACACATATCTGACATATAAAAGAATCAAATAAAACAAGACCAATTAAAAAAAGAAATAATAGTAGGAAATAGTATAAAAAGAGGGACATTGCCAGGACATGATTATTGTTACCCTTATAAACAATTCAAATCAGTTTCAACAGAAGAACCACATTCCCAATGCAGTAAAATTAGACAAACCTGTGATCAATTGTCAGTACTCCTATGACTTGAATCAACCAATGAATGATGGTTTTAATGTTTTAAATGGACACATTCTCTCCCTATTCCATTCACAATAGTGACAACAAGCAAGCTGCCTGAGACCATCAGAAAAGCCATTATCACCAAACATCAAACTTTAACAGGATTCTTTTAAAGGATTCTTGAGTCTTCAATTTGCAATGCTATTAAGAAGGTTTCTGCTCATGCAGCTGTCAAGAACATCCCAGAACGTGATGGGAAGAGGAGAATTAATCAAAGAAGTCTTTGAAGGTTGGTGCGAACTGCTGGAAAACCACAATGCACAACATCCAAAGAGCTTAAGGCTGACCTGGAGCACTCTGGAATGGTGGTTTCAAAGAAGGACTTCATATGTGAAGGCGAAGGAGGACACCACTGCTCAAAGATGGACATTAAAAGGCACATCTGATCTTTTCCTAAACTCACCTTTAAGAATCACAATCCTTCTGGGAAAATGTTCTGTGGACAGATAAAACCAAACGAGCCTTTTGGCAATGCAGACCAGCGATACATTTGCAGATGAAAAAATGAAGGTTACAAGGCAAAAAACACTCTTCCTACAGTTAAATATGATGGAGGTTCCATAATGTTGTGGAGATGTTTTGCTGCCTCAGGAACTGGAGGCCTGGAATGTATTAAAGGAATCATGTAGTCAGAGGACTACTAAGGTATTTTGGAGGTAAATGTGTTACCTAGTGTCAGAAAGTTAGGTCTGGGTCAAAGGTCATGGGTCCTCCAACAGGACAGTGACTCAAAACATGCATCTAAAAGTAAAAAAGAATGGTTAAAAAGTAAAATATGGCCAACAATGAGTCCAGTTGAGAACCTTTGGAAAACCCTGAAATCTGCCATTGGTGAAAGGAACCCTGGAAACATTCATGAGCTGGAACAAATTACACTTTAAGAGTGGTAACAATTATCAGCAGACAGATGTATGAAACTTATAGATGACTACAAGAAATGTTTGGAGGCTGTCATCACAGCCAAGGGTTGCGCAAATAAATATTAGTGAAAGGTGCCATTAACCCTGTCCAGGTCATATTTTTTTTCTCAGACATCTTCTTTTTTGTTGTATACCTTTGAGCATGCTATTAAAATGTTTTGATGACATACAGTTGGAATATTTCCAATTATTTCCCAAGATATTGTACACAATATACCTGAAATGCAAGAGTGCCAATAATGTTGACCACAACTGTATTATCTCCACCCTTAAGGTAAAAAGTAAACAAACAGCCTGCAGCAGGGCATTCTCCTTATTCACACCTTCATTATGGAACTCATTTCTGGATGAACTAAAATCTATTTACGATACTCTCAAATTCCGAAAAAGGCTGAAAATATTCCTTTTTATATAATGCTTTGAAACAAATATTTAGCCTAACATCAAGACAGAAGGAAACAGAAAGACAAAAGGATAATTCACAACCAGAACACCCTAACCCACACCATGACTACACTCCTCGATAAACATAAATCATTCAACATCAACCTCCCTAATATCCCAATATGTTCACTTAATTTTGAAATGAACAAGTCATTACCCATGTCTGTACAATGTTACTACACCATTTATACATAGGTATTCCATTGTCCACACTCCAATTGCTTCATTGTTACATTGTGCACACTGTTACTTGTTAACTGTATCCCATTCTTTTCACTGTATATCCCCCCAGTTCAAGTTAAATGTAAATCACTTTTACTGAAAGTGGTGTTAAAAATGAGTTAACTAAATAAAATAAATAAATACATATGGATATCATTCCACTCCCTTATAAAACAGATATAAGTAAATAAATAAGCCACACACAAGCACAAACAACAAATACATACTCGTAAGCTAAAGATTCTAAAAATGTTAAAGACAAGCAGAGTCAGAAGTCTGAAAAAAGAAAAGCTAATGCAGAGGCTTGCTATGAAGGTCCTCTCACCAAGCTGAGAGAACCCAAGAGGATAAGTCATTGAATTTTCCCTGTTGATTTTTCTTACATGTAGATTTGCAACATAGGTCCCCTTGCTCCATGTATCAGCCAGTACATGTGCACTGCTGAACTATTTTAGAACGGGCTCCATATTTAGCAAAGTCTTTTCTAAAATTCAAACTC
Organism: Ichthyophis bannanicus; assembly: GCA_033557465.1. NCBI lineage: Eukaryota > Metazoa > Chordata > Amphibia > Gymnophiona > Ichthyophiidae > Ichthyophis > Ichthyophis bannanicus. The sequence continues at coordinate 586,509,050 of CM066033.1, read as the reverse complement.
CACATCCTATCTAAGATATGCTTTTGCAGCTAACATGGCGTTAGTGCCACATTAGCTGCAAAAGCCTTGAGGTACCTATTGGGTGCATGCACAGCGTTTCCCAGCAGATACTGCATCAAAAATGCAGAGCTCGATCGGACAGCAGCCGGGATGCAGCTATTGCCTCCCATTGAGCCAACGTTAGTTGCACTCACGCTGTCTGCAAATCTGACAATTATCAAATGCAATGTCGATGCGCATAGTAATTGTGCAGTGCAGACATGCCCACTTGCCGCCCTCACCCCACCCACACATGCAGCTAATGCGCATTCTGCAAATAGTGCAGAAAATTGCTGCACTATCTGCATTTGCCCCAGATTAGCTGTTAGCTCAATGCGCTTACTAAGCACTATATGACACATTAACAGCTAACACAGTTTAAGAAAGATGCTCCTAAGAGTTTCTCTCTTTTAAAAAGGGTGGAGAACCACAAACAAGAAATTCAGTAGAATTAGAAATTCAAATCTCGCTACGATCCTTCATTGATTTTGGAAAGAGACAGATATTGTATTGTAAATACTTTCACTTCAAGAATTTTTTTATGGGTCATGGGGTCTGGAGTTTTCCAGATTTATTTAAAGCTACGTAGAGCTGGAGGAAAAAAATTCCTCAAATGCATCAAGCGGCCATCATCCTTATCAGGAAGGGTTTCTATGAAATCCCTGCAGGTGTCTTTTAAAATATTGATCTAATGAGGAAGATATTCAATAGAGCATTGACTGTATAATACTTTGTGGGTCATTTTAGAAAGCTTTTCCAAGAGCAAAGCATTTTTTACAGCTGGGAACAGGCTCTTACAAATCGTTGCACGTGTGTACACAGGTTCATAGCAATCTGGAAATGCGCCTTATGTGACTCGTGAACCTGGCACCTTCCCCCCCCCCCCATCTTCATAGCTATATGCAGGAACTTCCTCATATTGGGCTTCCTGGAAGCCCAGTGATGATGTCAGGAACCCTTCTGTACTTGTGAGCTGTGCGGCTGAACTGCTTGCGCAGCCTTGGTATGCTCCTGTGTGCACATGCATAAGAGGTAGACAAACCGCGAGAGTGTGCCTTGTTTTATACAATCTGTGTGTAGGTGTTCCTGGGCATAGTTGGGACAGAGTTTCAACGTTTGCACATATTTTGTAAAATACCCATGCATACACTAAGGGGGTAGTTTTTTGAAGCCTTTTATGGATGTAAAGCATGCTTTAAATGTGAAAAAAAGGACAGTTCTCTAACTTCATGGATATACACATATAAAAAGAAGGCATTGCTTCCATCCCATCTGTTCGTAGGCATTGCCAGAGAAGCAGTTTGGGAGGATCTGGGACAGAATTGTGATGTACACTCAGATTTGATAAACAGATGTGCATGCATAAGGGGCAATTTTATATAGGCCACCTAGGTTGAAAGGGCAAGTAGGCCTAGTGGTTGGGACATGTTACAGAGGGCCAGAGGTTCAATTCCCCCTCAGGCCAGAGAGACTGGGGACTCTAGTCCTATAAGCACTCCTTGTGGCCTTGGGCAAGCACTTAACCCTCCATTGCCTCAGGTACGCATTTAGATTGTGTGTCCTTCGAGGACGAAAGAATGTATACAATACCTGCTTGTAAACCACCTAGAATGTGTTTGTGGGCGGTACATAAATGCCTGAATAGAATAATAGGCCCTTATTTGTAGCCTGTTTTATAAGGACACATACAAATTCTAGCACAAGTCCTGTAGAAATCATTGCTGAAATGCACCCTTGTATAGTTCCATCTGCTTGGTAGCAGGACAAAATATACCTGGGTGAAATGTGCATGTAGGTATTTATTTTATGACCTGAGTATGTGCTTTGCAGCTCTTCCAATGCATTTATTGCAATAATAATGATATCACTGAAGGTCCGGTTCTAGTCTGAGGGGCAGATCCGGCATTTTGTTTAAACAGTGCTAGCCCAAAGGTAGTTCAGTTTGCTCTTCACCAGAGCATAATGAGACGGAGAGCCATCATTGCAGTGGGTAAGCACAGTTTGATAGACCGCAGTATTATGAAGTATCACACCATTGTTGTAGTGAGCCATGTAAACCGTGATAGAATGAGATGGTGAGTAACGTGCAAGGGTAGATGAGTTTATCAACAAATTAAATGTGGCACTCTAGCCCATACCACATGATTTGAAGATATCTTAAAGGGAAGTTATCACTTAGATAATAATTATATTGGCACATCAGGGAAGGTATAAACCTATTCATTTAGTAGTATTTAGCTCATGTCTTTCCAGTAGTTCTAGGCAAGTTTCAGTCAAACACAGTGGGTATGTCTCCATTCCCAGAGGGCTTATAATCTAAGTATGTATTGTACCTAAAGCTATAGAGGGTTACATGACTTGCCCAAGGCCTGCTAGTGGGATTTTAACCCTGGTTTCTTTGGTCATAGGCCACTGTGCTAACCACTAGGCGACTCCTTCACTCCACTAGCTTAGGAAATATAATTTTTTGAATGTAATTATCATCTGTGAAGCCAATTAATGGCATTATTTAAAGGATTTTAAGAAATTCCTGAATTATTTGGCATCCCAATTGTTAATAACTAGCTTTAATAAGAATTATCATATTGATGGTTTCTGCTTTAGATTGTAGCATATATCAGGCCACCATGGACCACACTTCTGATGCAGCAAAGTTAGTGAAACACAGGCCTCATTGGATGTGCTGGACGTGCCAAGTAATGGTGCTTTAAAGGAAATGAGGGGTTTTTTTGTGACCAACGCCGAATGGTCTTAATTGCTAGTTGAAGACTATGATTGGAGCTTGTTTTGGCATAAAAAGAGTAAAGCACAATATCCGAGGTCGTTCCCCCTGAAGAGTATATGATACAATGTGAGCAATATTTGCACGGTGTATTTATTATTTGGATGTTAATTCTGCAAGTCACCAAATTCTACCTTGTGGTTTATGGTTGATGTCACATTCTTCCAGAGAGACCATGCGTTAACATACTTCAGAGCTGGGGCTGCTTTCATGTAGGCTTGTTCTTTCCCTATTACTTGTTCTTATTTGCTATAGTGGAATATGAGTCCACATGGTAGGAAACTATCCCCCAGATTTTTATTGTCAGTTTATTATAGACAAAATTTCTTTTTCTGTTAATACTAAGGCCAAGGATTCAGGGGTCTAATTAGAGAAGTCATTGTCTGTAGAATATTAAATTTCTACAGTGGCTAAAAAATCTTTTGACCAATTATACTTCCTATGGAATCAGTTTAATTTAAAGGCCTAACACATTGGTATACACACTGTTAATTTTGCCTATTGCTTATTGTAAGATATTCTATGCTGGTCTTCTTTGTAAAATCAAAAAGAAATGCCAGTGTGCTCAGAATGCTGTGACTAGGCTGGTGCCAGTGCGGGTTATTCAGCCTGTAATACTCTTATTGTGAACACCTTGCATTGGTTAACAATTAAATTGACAGACCAGTATAAATTGTTTTTACAGATTTTGAAAATCAAACAAGGCCTTGTCCCAAATTACCTGTAGGTCAGAAGTTTATTATACATTCCATCTCATTAGCCAAAATCTTTTCAAGAATATGTCTTTTCAATTCTTGCATTGTCACAGGCTTATATAACAAGAATTAGGAACCAGGACTGTTCATTTGGTGCCTCTCAATGTGGAACAGTTTGCTATGGCAACTTAGGGGCATGTTTACTAAAAACCGCTAATTTGCGCGCCGCAAAATAGCGCACTAAAAGCGGTACTTAAGAGCGCTTAAACGCCCCGCAATCGTGCGTGTCACCCCCACACAGGTGCGCGGCACAATAACGGGCCCCGCACAAGTACGGGCCCGCAAATGTCCGATAGAGGCGTGGAACAGCTAACGGAGGGCGGAGGAAGGTTCCTGAGGGGCGGAGAGACGGGTTTAATGGGCGGGGAAGGGGAGGGGAGAGGCTCCCCACACATTATCGGGGCCGAATCCCAAAGCAAAACTACCGCGAGTGAAACACTCGCGGTAGAGGGCATTTAAAGGGAAGAGAAACCATTTCCGTCATCAATGTACAGCAAAACTGGGGAATCCTGCAAAACGTGAGCAGTGTGATACATGTGCACAGCACAAAAGTGAAAATAAAAATAGAAAGTGACCACAACAAAAATATCACAAATAGTAATGCAGCTGGGGAACAGTTATAGTAATGGGCAAATATAGAAAACACACCCAGGAAAGCTCCAGAAAGAAGAAATGAATATTGGAAGGGTCTACGGAGCGGAGACTCATCCAAAACAAATGTCCTTTTTGGAGCTTTCCTGGGAGTGTTTGCTATGGTTGCCCATTAATATCACTTTTGCCCAGCATGGTGATATATTGTCCCCCAGTGTCTGTGGTCATTTCCGGGGTTTATGTGCACGTTTGTCACCAGACAGAGTGCATGTGCCCACAGTAAAAATGCGTAGAGCAGGGTTTGTGACTCCATCCTGCCAGGTATACTACCTCCAGGGGCTGCATTGTCTCTGTGGCCATAGTGGCCAGAGGGTCAGAGGTTCAAATCCCAGCTGGGGCACATGCCAGCCCAGCCCAGCCCAGCCCAGCCCCCATATTTTACCCACCACTAAACAAAGATAGCGCAGACACCCCTGTATTGCAGGGAACATAAGCATGGGGAAAACACCCATATTTTACACAACACTGCAAAAACACAACAACAATGGGCATTACCTACAGCCAAATCCCCCAAATGCAGTCCCATACTGCCACATTGCAATCTGGTCATCTGCTGTTTCTGAGAGAAGCTCATGCCAGCATGTTGGCGGACGAGTACATGTGGTGTAGGGGGCAGTGGCTGCTAGCCACAGAAGACAGAGGCCTAGCCATTTGCAGGCTGGCACAGTCCACTGCAACAGACAGGCCCTGCCGGATACACAGTCATGGATGTTCCAGGGAAACCAGCCAATCTGTGGCTACAAGGTGGTGCAGTGCACACAGACAGTGCATGCAAGAACAGAAGGTCACAGGTTCAAAGCCCAGCTGGTGCTTCTACCAATCCTAGCCACATATTTTTCCCACACCTACACAGTGATAGTAAGGACACACCTTTCGTGTCGAGGACATATGCAATGGTAATACGTCTATCTTTTACCCCACTGAGCACAGACACCATGAACAGACTCTCCCAAATGCATTCCTGGTGTGCCACACACCAGTCAGGTTCCATGCTGCCACTCATACAAATGCCTGTGCTGTATATCTATGCACCACCCCCATGGCATGTAGATGTAGCTCATACATATTCATGAGGGACAGCAGGAAAACACGAACAGTGTGATGCAGACCTGGATTGGGGTTGGGAATCTCTGCCGTAAAGCAGCAGCCAACAGGGGCAGACACCCACACCCACACCCACAGGCCCCATTGGCCAATGTCTCCTGGAGAGGCAGAACAGTGGACCCTGCGTGCATCTCCCAATACTAGCACCTGCATACCTTAGCAATGTCACCCTACACCTGAGGTATATGGTACACAGCTCTGAGACGTTTGCTAGGAGTACTGGCAGATAGATATCCATACGTTACGCACATACTGCTAGTTGACCCCATCAGAACAATCTGTTAGGTGTTTGCGGGGCGTGCTCCAGGACTGGCCTCTGACGGTGTTTACCACCCTGGGGAGTGATCCCCAGCAGTACTGCGTACCATATCCATGCCTTGCCGTGCCTAGGACAGGTTTGGTGGCCAAGGCTAATTACCTCCTCAATAGTAGCACCATGCTGGCATAGGTGTGGAAGTGTGTGTCTGTCTATACCAGGGGTCTCCAACTCCAGTCCTGGAGGGCCGCAAACCAGTCAGGTTTTCAGGGTATCCCTAATGAATATGCATGAGATATATATGCATTAGAAATAGCCTGTCAAACTTACTGGTTTGTGGCCCTCCAGTGCTGGATTTGGGGACCCCCACCTTACACCTCTGTCATTTAAGATTGTGAGTGGGCAAGGTACAGATGTCCTCGACATCAAAAGAGTAGATAGAATGTGTCACATACCTCCTCGCTTCTCACCACCACCAAAATATTGTCTACTAGACAACTTTTTGGTGGTGGTGAGAAACGAGGAGGGATGTGACACATTCTATCTACCCTTTTGATGTTGAGGACATCTGTACCTTGCCCACTCACAATCATACATGACAGAGGTGTACGGCAGGGGTCCCCAAATCCAGCACTGGAGGGCCACAAACCAGTCAGTATGGCAGGCTATTTCTAATGCATATATATCTCATGCATATTCATTAGGGATACCCTGAAAACCTGACTGGTTTGCGGCCCTCCAGGACTGGAGTTGGAGACCCCTGGTCTATACAGTGGGTGCTGGCTGCAAGACCCTTCCACAGCCCACACTGCCAGCACTGTTGCCAGTATTGGCCTGCTAATGTGCATAATGAGTAGCAAGGGACCATGGGTATATCTCAGACAGGGTGGGCTGACCAGGATGCAGCTGCACAGGGCATAGGGCACTGGCAGGGACATGGTAGTGCCCGGCCACCACCTACAGAGACAGGGGGACCTCTGTATGTGCTGCTGGGGGATCACTCTCACCCTGAGTGTGCAGTGATGGCAGCATGGCTAGGCACACCCATAGTGCTGTACTGTGTTTCTCTTGTGTGATATATATGGGTTTCCTGTTGGGGCCTTTTCATTGACTTATCTGCTTCTGTGTGCTGCCACCCCAGTTGTGGGTGCATGCATTTCCATCAGGACCAACCAGCAGACTGAGCACAGATGGTATGTGTCTTGATGGAGTGCCTTGCAGGGTGTAGTGGCTGATGACTTGCTGCAGGAGAATATCAGATAGTGGTGGTGGGGTGCATCTATGAATATCCAGGCCTAATGTCTGTCTGATATTGTGTTATGGATGTGTGTGGAGCTGCTTGGACTGCCCTGTGGGGGGGGGGGGGGTGGTGGTGGTGTCTACTTCCCCAGCAGGACTGGGGTTGATGGTTGGCTCTACTGCCATGGGGGGGGGGGGGGAAGAAAGAGGATAGTATGGGGATCTGTTGGTGGGAGACCCTGTTTTATCCACCTGGGGGTGTGTTCCACTAACTGTGGCAGACAGTGATCTCCAAGATGTTTATGCAGCACCTACCTATTTCACAGGTTATTGCTGCTTTGGAGCTCTGGCATGGCCGCATTCAGCCATGTGAGGTGTTGTGCACCTTGTCCTGGGCGCATCATCACACACTCAGGGTGGGCATAGTAACCGCACAATGTGATGGTGTTTAACTACTCTTTGCCGTTTGTCCACCCACTCAGGACACCCTACCAGGCCGAGGTGCTGTGTGGGTGCACAAGGACACCTCCCCCTACCAGGCCGGGTAGCTTTAGGAGTGCAGTTCCCATCTTGTGTGCATCTGTGGACAGCTGATTTGCATGTGCAGTGCATCATGGGTACGGGTAGCCTAACCCTATCCTGTTTACACAAGCAGACTGTCTCTGATGTGACGTGCAGGCTATCTGCAGCCAGGCAGGAGCTTGCTTACAGGTGTAGCCCAATGGTTACGCCACTGCCTGTGCAGCCAGAGGTCATGGGTTCATACCCACAGTGGGGTTCTGTGATAGGGTTTTCCAAAGCATTTTTTACATTTACTGTACATATGTTGATGCCTGCAATAACACCCTCAGCATACTGTACCCATAAGGTGCCTCTGAGGGTGCTTTATTGGGCGCCCTATAGGGCACTTTATGGTTGGCATCCATATAGGGTGCACTATACATTATCCTGTGTCGCAACATACATGCTGCCCTATAGGGGACATTCTAGGGTGCCTTGGCGGACGGTGCACTGTAACATGTGCCTTATGGTCCGCCTTATGTTAACATGCTGTGAGAGTGCGTTTGCTAGTAGTTATCACAAAATAGAATTAAAAAGCCTCCTAAAGCACTCCACAACATAAAATATACTGCTTCAGCTAGCCTTTTTCAATGGGCATTGTGAGGGATTGAACTGCTGATCCCTGCACCATTGGTCAGTGTCTTAACCATTGTGCTGTGGCTGTGTTCCTTTGCTTTAGCATCAGCGTGCCGACTTGTGGCCATCAGCGCGCCGCATCCTGCTGCCCACAATGAACAGTGCGCCACCTTATGCCGCCCCACAATGAACAGTGCGCCGCCATATGCCGCCCCAATATGAACAGTGCGCCGCCTTATGCCGCCCCACAATGAACAGTGCGCCGCCTTATGCCGCCACAAAATGAAGAGTGCGCCACCTCAAAATTATTTTGCCTCCTGACACACATTTCCACATTCAAGGTGGTGCCTCAGCCAGCCTTTTTGGGCTGTACACACTGGAGGATTGAACCCGTGGCCCCTGCACCATTGGTTATTGTCTTCACTGTTGTGCTACGGCTCTATTCCTATATGTGCACAGCTGCGCCCCGCTTAGCCTTCCCACGCACTAATGTGGGCCCCGCACATTAACGCGACGCGCACACATACGGTCTTTTTTTTTCCTTTTTCGGCCTGAACCGCCCACTCCTTATATGGCACAGGCACACTACCACGGCCCCGCACGTTAGGAATGTTTAGTAAACATGCCCCTTAGACTTATATTTTAGAAAACATCTGAAATGGTGGTTATTTTGATCCACCTAATCTACCCCTGCTGTTTTGTGATGTTTTACTAGATTTGTTGTCATCCCCCTTAGTCTGCCATTATGGTTCTTTTCTATCTATCCCATTTACCCTTGAACTCTGCTATTTTGGAGCTTATAAACTTAGCTAAAAGTCTATCCAAGTGACTGCCACCTTCTCACTGAAAAAGTATTTTCTCATATTTCTTTTCTGTTGCCCCTCCTACAGTTTCATATGACAGCCCCTTGTTCTTGAACTTTCCATTCATTTAATTTAATACATTTGTAGTCCTCTTATCATTGCATTTCTAGGCAAGTTCCAACAATATGTACATATTGTAACAAAAAGTACAGTAATACAAATCATAAGTACAAATATCAAAATCCTTAATGTATTAAAATTAATTCAATGCTAAATAAAACAAATACATCTTAAATTTTTCCAAAAAAAAAGTCAGTTCTTTTTCACAACATAATTCAATCAATAGGGCATTACAATACCGGGGACATGCTCTCACAGAAATGTTATGAGTTCTGGGACTTTCCTGGTTCTGTTTCTGTCAAATCCAGGAAGCAAAGAAACAAAATGGAGGAAAATCAAGGCCGTGGACACACAAATGATCTTCAGTAGACATTGACCCAACTCAGCTGAGTTTCAACAAACACACCTGCGAAAGAGGTCTGGTTATTGTACACACAAATATACTATTAACGTGGTGAAATAAGAATACCTGATCCCTGTTAATATCAACGTCAATCTATCAGAAACATATAAAACATCAGCTACACTGACATTATCAGGGATCAGTTATTCCTCTGTCACCATGTCAATAGTATATATATATTTATTTTTTTTAGTGTCATCAAGTCAGTGTTGACTCATAGTGAACCAGTTACCTCTGGGTTTTCTTGGCAGTGTATCACTGGAAGCAGGGGCGGCCCAAGGGGGGTGCGGGGCCATGTGCAGAGACTCGGTGCGGGGCCTCATTTGCATAAGGGGCCTCATTTGCGTACATATTTGCATAATGTTACCATACACTAACTTTTAGTAAACATGCCTCTTAATGAGTGTATGGATAAAGAAAGACTAAAAGATTTCTACATTACTATAATCCAGTGCCAACCGTCAGGCACATTAGGAACTACAGTCAAACCTCGGTTTTCATTTGCCCCGGTTTTCATACGCTTCGGTTTTCAACGTCTTTTTTGACTGAGATTTTGTCCCGGTTCTCGTACATCGCCTCGGTTTTCGTAAAGTACAGTACTGTAAATACATACACTCTCGCGCTGCACACCATTCTGTATACACTGCCAGAACGCCTGCCCGGTCCCGGCAGCACTGCCCCCCCGGACTCACCGATCACCAGCGTGATGAGAAGCAAAAGCCAGCTGAGCACGTAAATGAAACACATCATCGAGCCTGGTCAGAGTCAGAGAGGCAAGGATTGCGCAGAGAGGAAGGTCCCGATCTCGTCCACCGCCTGCCCGTTCTCTGGAGCGCCCCCTCAGGCTCGGAGGTAGCAGGGAAGAAACGCTGTCAACGTAAGCAGGAGATGTTGCATGAATGTGGGAGGCAGTTCTTTCTCTTGCATGGTACGTCTGAAGCTATATCATTAAGATTTTCTGCCATTCTGAAGCATTGAGCAGATAAATAAACAACTCCAAGCAAAATTATTATTCTAATATAATATCAAGAGCCACTAATCGACCAAGAGAACTATTCTGTATAGTACAGAAATTAACAAACAAAACTCTAAATAATGATGAAATATCAATAGATATCTCCCCACAAGAATTAGCTCAATACTATAGCAACAAAACAAACCTACAAATAACACCATCAAATATTACTCAACCACAAATTAAAACACAATTAAAGCAAACTACAGTTGATAACTGGACCAACTTCAACTTAATATCAAAAACTACTCTCAAAACTACAATAACTAACATTAATACAACAACTTCATACCTTGATCCATGCCCAGTTGATTGGATAAAGAAGACTTTCCCAATACTCTCTTCTTTCATTCTACCTTTAGTGAATCTATCCTTGCAAAAAGGCTATTTACCACCATCCCTCAAACATGTTCAAATACGTCCTATACTTAAAAATAACACATTAGATAAACTATCCCCAAAATCTTACAGACCTATATCAAGTATTCCTTTTATGGCTAAACTTATTGAAAAAATTGTACAAATTCAACTACAAGATTTTATTGACACATTAAACATTCTTGATGAACATCAATATGGCTTTAGACCCTTCCATGGAGTAGAAACCTTACTAACGATCCTTTATGACACATATTAAGAGGTATTGATAATACTAAACAAGCCTTTATTCTTGTTTTCCTTGACATATCAGCTGCCTTTGACAGTGTTGATCACTTAACAATGTTAAACAGACTTCAAAAAATTGGTATAACATCTACTGTTTATAATTGGTTCAAATCCTATCTATCAAACAGAACCCAAAATGTAAGAATCCACACCCAAATATCTAACACCTTCAAACAAACTCAAGGTCTTCCGCAGGGATCTGCTTTATCTGCACTATTATTTAACATTTACTTACAACCAGTTTGTAACATCTTTAAACGCCACAATGTCTTTTATCATATTTACGCCGATGATATAATGTTCTACCTCCCATTTGAAATCCCACACCCACCTCTCCAAAAAATAACAGAATGTTTTAATGAACTAACTGAGTGGCTCAAAGAACAAAATCTACTTATCAACTTTACTAAAACAGATATTTTATTTATCACTAAAAATCAAACATATATACCCCCAAACACGATTACACTAGATACTCATGAAATTAATATAAAAAGAAGTAAATATTTTAGGTGTGATACTTGACAATAATCTAATATGGATTCACATATAAAATATTTAACTAAAATATACATTACAAACTCAAAACACTAAAACAACTAAGACCTTTGATTCTTCTACAAGATTTTATTAACATAATTCATGCTATTATTACCCCACATTTCGATTTTGCAAATACAATACTTAATGGTATTTCGAAACAAAATATTAAAAAGATACAAATAACTCAGAACTTAGCTGCTAGAACGATTATGAATATAAGCCCACTTGAACATATTACACCAATTTTAGCTGAACTTCATTGGCTACCAATTTACTCCCGAATCAAATATAAAATTCTTGTCACTACATTTAAACTTATAAATAAACTTGCACCATCTGCACTAAATACACTGATTAACATTGACATTGATAAACGATCTCAAAGGAGCAGAAACATAAATACTTTAACAATACCAAAAGATTTTACAAAAGCCAGAAAACAAACCAATAAGAGAGCTTTCTCACACTCTGCTCCAATACTCTGGAACAATTTACCTGACAACATTCGCCTACTGTCTGACATAAAAGAATTTAAAAAAAAATTAAAAACTCACTTATTTACATTACACTATAATACACTCCCAAAACAGAATTCTCAAAGGGATACAGGCTAACATTTATTTTTAATATTATATACCCTATTTTCAAAAATAAACGACACTAATACACTAATTTAACCATACTACACACTCATTTACATGATGATTAATAATTTAACTAGCAATGTATATATGTTCTAATATGTTATACTTGTAATGTTACAATTTTCCTTGTAATTTATAATTATCTGTTCTATGTAAAATGTCCTGGTATATCTCATACCAATTAACCTACTGTTACATGTAAACCGCACTTGAAACATGGGAAAGAGCGGTATATAAATAACTGTTAAATAAATAAATAAATAAATAATGTAAAGGTATTTTAATGGGCTGAATCCAATGTGATTCCGAAGAGAGCAGGGCACAGCAGCTTGTCAGGGGTGGCTAAGGCCAGATGTTAACATACTGTACTGTACAGTACTGAACTTAGCTTGCTTTCAGTGATGTTAAATGTTCATTTATCCATTTCATTAGTCATTTATATTTATTTCTCATTGTTTTCTGTATGTAAAAATATAGTTATTCTCTATAAAATGTATTTTTGTGAATATTTTTGGGTGTCTGGAACGGATTAATTGGATTTACATTATTTCTTATGGGAAATATTGCTTCAGTTTTCATACGTTTCGGTATTAGTCAAACTTTTTCGAACGGATTAATCATGAAAACCGAGGTTTGACTGTACTACAAACACTGCCCATTTAGAACCCATTCTAAATCCTGAATCTCGTATGTCTCCCACATATATAACCAACAGACTTAGAGAAACATTCACACATACATATTTTTGTTGGAACTCACACTTTGAAGGACAATCCTTCTCGTGGCGTGCTGTTCCCTTTTATTCTTTATATAAGGACGCAACCCTAACATGCGTTTCAAAGGGGATATCTATCCCTCAACATCAACCAGTTAACATTCTTTCATTCAGGAAAAACCCTCTTAGAAGCCACTTATCTGAACGGAGACTTTCCACAGTTCATAGGCAACTCGGCGTCTTCCCCAGCTCATAGATAGACTCTATTCAAGTAGCAACCATACGAGAGTCTGAAAATGACAGAAAATGAGGGGAGACTCTCGTATGGTTGCTACTTGAATAAGTCTCAGAAGTCATAACGGATGACCTTCCCTGTTGGTTACATTGATTTGGAGGTGTTGGGTTTTACCCGGTATTGGCTGATAAAGGGACTTCTCCATTTACCATCAGGAGTGGACGTTGAGTCTATCTATGAGCTGGGGAAGACGCCAAGTTGCCTATGAACTGTGGAAAGTCTCCGTTCAGATAAATGGCTTCTAAGAGGGTTTTTCCTGAATGAAAGAATGTTAACTGGTTGATGTTGAGGGGTAGATATCCCCTTTGAACGCATGCTAGGGTTGCGTCCCTATATAAAGAATAAAAGGGAACAGCACGCCACGAGAAAGATTGTCCTTCAAGGTGTGAGTTCCAATAAAAATATGTATGTGTGAATGTTTCTCTAAGTCTGTTGGTCATTTAGAACCCATAGCAAACCCGCCTTATCATAACAGCACTACCAGGACTCACAAAGCACCAGACCCTACCTATCAAAAGGCAACACTGCAAATATTAAACCAATACATTTCAGAGAATAACAATACATGACCTACTGGGGAAAGAGAACAAGTGGCAATGTCAAATAGGAATTACATAAACAGAATACCTCAGCTCAGTTACACATGCAGAATATAGACCATCACCAAACAAGAAATCACAATTTAGAAACAGGAAGATAATAATTAAAATGGGAACCCCAAAAGCCAACTTAGAATGTACAGCAACACTGTAGAAATACAACTCTAAATTAATTTCCTCTTGTACTAAACAAAGCACCGACGTTAATGATGCACATTTCCCAGAGCTGACATATTCCAGTTAATAAATTCAAAATAAAGAGATATTTTTCTACCTTTTGTGCATTTCTTTTTCAGTTGCAATTGCTCCAGCCACTTTCTTCTGGTTTCTTTGTGTCTTCTGTTAACTCTCCATCATCTGCTGTCCATCTGTCCTTTCTTCTAGTTTTTTTTCCATTCTCTCTCTACATCTGCTTTAACATACTAATCTTTCTCCTTTTTCTCTTTCCTCATTCCTATTTCATCCACTCAAATTTTACCCCTCCATCCTCAATCCCCACATACTCTCCTAATACCCGGCCAATTGTAGATTTTTCTTCCCTCCCACACAAAATATTTTTCCCCGTTCCATTTCACTCTCCCAGCCCCATCCCATTCTAATCCTCCCCCAAAATCAGCTCCCTTCTAGTTCCAGCCCCACCCAGCATCCGCTCCCTTCTAGTCCCCGCATCAGCCCATTTCCAGTCCTAGCCCCCCATCAGACCATTTCCAGTCCTAGCTCCCCTATCCATTTCCAGTCCTATCTGAGTCCCTCCATCAGCTCATTTCCAATCCCAGCCCCCCATCAGCCCATTTCTAGTCCTTTTCTAGCCCCATCATCAGCCCATGTCAAATCCTAGCTCCCCTCCACTCAGCCCATTTCAATCCAAGCCACCTATGAGCCTACTTCCAGTTCTAGCCCCTCCATGAGTCCATTTCAATGCAAGCCCCCCCACCACAGCCCATTTCCAATCTTAGCTCCCACCAACAGCCCATTTTCAGTCTTATCCTAGCCCCTCCATCAGCCCATTTCCTGTCCTAGCTCCCCCCCCCACTCAGCCCATTTCCAGTCCTAGCTCCCTCCTCTCACAGCCCATTTCCATTCCAAGCCCCCTCCCCATCAGCTATTTGCAGATCAAGTCCCCCTTCCACTCAGCCCATTTCCATTCCAAGGCCCCCTTCCCCATCAGCTATTTGCAGTTCAAACCTCCCCTTCCACTCAGCCCATTTCCAGTCCTAGCAACCCCCCCAACCCATTACCAGCCCTAACCCCCCATCAGCCCATAGCACATTACCAGTCCTAGCCCCATCAGCCCACCTCAAGTCCTAACACCATCAGTCCATTTCCAGTGCTAGCCCCCCCCATAGCCCATTACCAGTCCTAACCCCTCCATCTGCCCACAGCACATTACCAGTCCTAACCCCATCAGCACACTTCAAGTCCTAACCCCCCATCAGCCCATTTCCAGTCCTAACCCCCCCCATCAGTCCATAGCACATTACCAGTCCTAACCCCCCCCCATCAGCCCATAGCACATTACCAGTCCTAACCCCATCAGCCCACCTCAAGTCCTATCCCCTCATCAGCCCATTTCCAGTCCTATCCCCCCCCCATAGCCCTTTACAAGTCCTAACCCCTCCATCAGCCCACAGCACATTACCAGTCCTAACCCCATCAGCCCACCTCAAGTCCTAACCCCTCCATCGGCCCATTTCCAGTCCAAGCCCCTCCCCCCATCAGCCCACACCACATCACAGTCCTAACCACATCAGCCCATCTCAAGTCCTACTCCCCCCCAGCCCACATCAAGTCCTACTCCCCCCCCCATCAGCCCACATCAAGTCCTACTCCCCCCCCCAGCCCACATCAAGTCCTACTCCCCCCCCCGGGAAAATTAAAACTTTTAAAAAAGCTGTCTGCTGCCGCTGCCGCGGCGGTAGCAGCAATATCGCATGTCCCGCGGGGCCCCCCCCTCCTCCTGCCCGGCAGATCCCTTCCTGCTTGCCTGCCTGCTTCAGTTAGTTCTTCTCCACTTCGGCTTAGAACCGCGAAGGGAGAGCTTCTCCCTCGTGACTCTGTTAAGCCCGCTGGGGCTTATGGGAAATTTCCCATCTGCCCCGGCGAGCTTAACAGAGTCGTGAGGGAGAAGCTCTCCCTTCACGGCTCTGAAAGCCGAAGCAGAGAAGAACTGACTGAAGCAGGCAGGCAAGCAGGAAGGGATCTGCCGGGCAGGAGGAGGGGGGGGGGCCCCGCAGGACATGCGATATTGCTGCTACTGCCGTGGCAGCGGCAGCGGCAGCAGACAGCTTTTTTTTAAAAAAAATTCTATTTTTAAAGCGGAATGTTCTTTGCGCGGGGCCCCCCGAAACGCGGGGCCCTGTGCAAAAAACATTCTCGCTCAATGGACGGGCCGGCCCTGACTGGAAGTAGATTGCCAGCCTTTTCTTCTGAGGCAATGGAGGGTAAAGTGACTTGCCCAAAGTCACAAGGAGTGCTAATGGGAATTGAAACCTTGAATTTCTGGGTACTATGCAGTTGCTCTAACCACTAGCCTACTCCTCCACTCCAATAGTATATATATGTCTGTATAATTTTATTTATTTATTTTTATTTATTTAACATTTTTATACCGCGTTTTCCATGTGATCAAGCGTGGTTTACAAATAACAACATTGTAGATTGTACAGAACAAGTACAAATTCTATTACAGAAAATAATAACCTGATCCCTGATGTAGGAGCATTTGTCGAAACTCGACTGAGTCAGGTCCCTTCAATGAACTTCTACTCAGGATTATTTGTGTGTCCATAGACTTGGTTTTCCTCCGGTTTGTTTCCTCATTTTCTGGAGTTGGTTGTTATGGAGGATCCCTTCTCCTTTTTTCTTTAGGTATCTGTTTCTGTCAAAACCAATGTTGAATATTACAAACGTCCCAGTCCTCTGCTTCGAGAGCTCATCTAGTCTCTTCTTATTGAGATGTTTGGTAATTGCAATAAAGCAAGCTTCTGGGGCTTTTGAAGCCTCCTAGCTATTTGAATGTTTGTATTAGGAATATGCATCTCTTTGAAATGGAATAAGGAATGTCAACGACATTTGCTATTCCATTTAATGTTGCTTTTGATACAAAATGAAAGTAAAAAGCCCCCACATTTTGTCACTGTCTGTTGCAAGAAGTGTGCACTGTTGGGGAATAGTGCATGCTCTTGATAAATAGTGAATGTAATAGATGAATAGTGTACAGCACTGTGCACTATTCAGCAACAACATGCAATAGTGCACACATATGTAAATAGGACATGCATTTCCTTCTCTCTATTAGTAATACTTTTCTTAATGCACCCATATGTTTTACTAGCTGTCCCAAATACTTTGGCACACTGACTAATTAACATTGAGGTCTCTTAACAGTTTGATTCCTGCCATTTCTTTACTACCAAAAAAGGCCTCTAGATTTCTACATCCCAAATGCATGATGTAGCATTTCCTTGGATTAAAGTAGCTGCCATGTCTTTGTCCATATTTCCAATATTTTATAATCACCTTTCATTTTATTTGCCTCCTCTAATATCTACTCTGTTGGCAATTTTCAAATCAGCAGTAAACAGGCAACACTTTCCTTCCAGCTCTTCTGCAATGTCACTTATAACAATATTGAAGAGGACCGTAGCCCTGTAATTGCAAAGAAACATGTTCAATCTTTAATATTTGGAGCCCTTTTACTAAGGGGTATGTTTACTAAACTGCGGTAATGTCATTCGCGGTAGGTTCCGCGGTAAAGTAGAGATGCCCATATAAAGGCATGGGCGTTGCATCGTTACAGCAAGCTGACAGCTAACGCGCGTTAAAAGACACCTCAGACTAACGAGTGTTATAAGGTGCCTTGTAAAGCACCTTGTTAGGCGCCTTGCAAGGTGCCTTATAAGGTGCCTAGTAAGGTGCCTTATAAGGTGCCCTGTAAGGTGCCTTATACCTTATAAGGTGCCTAGTAAGGTGCCTTATAAGGTGCCTAGTAAGGTGCCATGTAAGGTGCATTATAAGGTGCCATGTAAGGTGCCATGCAAGGTGCCATGTAAGGTGTCTTATAAGGTGCCATGTAAGGTGCCTTATAAGGTGCCTAGTAAGGTGCCCTGTAAGGTGCCTCATAAGGCGCCCTATAGGGCCTCCTAGGCTAAGCGCCATATTAGGCACCCTTGGACAAGGCACCACAGAAGGCACCCTGGGCTATGGAACCATAGGTAAAGGTGGACTAACAAGGTTATGGTGTCCTAGGTTAGTGTGCCCTAGGGACTGCAAGGTGCCTCAGGATGACATGCATGACCTGTGCGGAACAGAGACAGATGTAGCCCTAAAACTAGATAGAGCACTCAGGAAAGGCAATGAACAGGTGAGTGAAGGAGGGAGAAGTGGGAGCCGCTGGACCTGCCATATCTGCGGGAATCCCATGTGCCTGCCAGTACCGATGACAAACATGGTGGGACAGCTGTACCACAGCACAGGGTGTTGGCAATGTAAAGTGCCAGAAAAACAGTTGGTGGCAGACAATGGGAATACATGTCCCCCAGTGGAGGCAGAGGTGGCAGGATAGTTACAATGATGGCTGGACAGAGGAGTGGTGGTGCCATGCAGATCAGGCACAGGCGAGGCAAGCATGAAGAGGCGCAATGTAGGAAAGGGTATGACATGGGGTGGCAGCCTGCACTGGCAGACAGGACTCTACACAGCTGACAGACGCAGATAGACGGACCGAGGGAATGTTGGCAATTGTGGTGAGGGTATTATGGGCTGGAAGCACAGATCTGCAAAAATATGACCTCTACAGGCATGCATACTATATGAGTAGGACAGGCATGAGAGGGTGGAACAATGAGGAACTGAATCCATGAACACTGCCAAGAATGGCATTGTATTAACCAGTAGGCTATACCCCCATGGTGTATGTCACAGCAATGTCTGGGTACAGAAGGACTGCAGGTCACCGCACAAATTGTCTGCTCTGAGTGCCAGGATAGGGTAACCCCACCAGTACCCATGATGCAATGCACATGCTGAATAGCTGTCTACAGCTGATCACCAAATGGGGTCTGCACCTCTCCGGTCCCCCAGCTTGGAAAGACGAACTGACAGTGTGTGATACTGGCACAGAGTAGCTACAGACCATGCCATTGTGCAGGTTCTGTGTTCATCCTGAGCGATAGGATGGGTGCCCAGCACTAGGTCCGCAGTACATGTGCTACTAGAGATAGGTCCTGCTGTACATCCCCATCACTACCACTGTGTGACAGGTGTTCTGTGCAGTGCAGCCGAAGGTAATTTGGTGTCCATCTGTATCCGGCAGTCACATGTGGCCCTGTGGAATCAGACACCAGCCAGATTAGTGTGTACCCTGTGTGAGGGTCTGGCTGACATGGGCAGCTGTTATCAGGGCAGAGGGGTTCCTAGAATTGCATGAGGTGTGTGTAGCAGTGACTGGACAGGTCACAGTGATATACACTACATCCCCCAAAGGGCCCACATCACCCTGTTGTAGGTAAAGAACAGTGCCCCACCCCAGGGACGCAACCTCCATCCTGTTTGTACGAGATAGCCCCCCAGAGTTGGTGGGTCAGAGCCATAACTATGACTGGAACAGTGGCAGACCAGCAGCAATGCTGGGGTTAGGTCTGGAAACCCCAAGTGCCTCCCACCACTGTCTGCCAGTCACCAGCAGACAGCACAGTCAGACTGTACCTTAAAGATGTTCCGACCATGCACAGCCTAACTGCAGACAATCCATCAGGAACTATGTGCAGCAAGCAGGCATCTCAGTGATTGGAACCCCAGCACTGGGGAACTCAAATATATTACTAGAAAAAAATTGTTTAGAGCGCTATGTGGGAACCTAGACCTGCCATGGTCACTGCTCGTTCAGAGTGAGGGCCTTCCCAGCATGCCATGCTGTGGCCACCCTGTCCATGCAGGTGGTGGTCAGGTACTACAGTGTCCTAGCCATTGCCCCACACCCTGTGAGGATGCATCCTGGCCAATCTGCCCTGTCCGGGCCATACCCAGAATACCTTGCTCCTCATTATGCATCTAATCAGGCTAACGCTGGCAACAGTGGGACATTTTGGGCCCAGTGAAGTGTGGGCAGCCACAGAACAATGGATAGACATACAAACGCGCTCATTCCTTTTGAAGCATTATGCAAAAATAGGGGTGGTTGGCAGCCCTGCCCGCCACACTAGTCCTGAGCACAGTGCCAACATTGCTAAACTGTGCAGGGGGTAGTAGTAGTGCTCTGGTGATAACATCATCCCACTGCTGGGGCCAACAGCCTGCTGCTCCATGCATCATTGGACTGTGGAGCCTGTGTGAGTGGGTGTTTGCACCCCTGTTCACCGCTGCTTTGGGCTTTGCACATGTTGTTGTTGTATCTGCATTGTAGGGTGAAATATAGGGACATGCTCTGCTGGAACCACAGCTGGGACTTAAACCTGTGACCCTCTGCTTCTGGACACACTGGCTGGGTGTACTGCACCACACTGATGCCATACATGCATGGTAGTCCCTGGGGCTACCTGCACTTTTCCTCAGCCAGACCTTTTATGTTGCACTGCACACCACGTACTGCTGCAGAGCATGGCCTAGGTCCACTGCAGGGAGGTGGCACTGCCCCATCCAGTACGGGCACATGCCCCCCTGCCAAGCTGACGTGGCCATTTGCTGTCAGTGCTGGTAGTGCGCAATCCCAGGCCATCCACTGTGTAGGTAGGTGCCTGCCTAGGGAGCGGGTTCCGGGGTGGGGGGGCATACATGGACATCCTCACATCCCCCCATCACTGCCTACAACTATTATGTCCCCTCCACATGGGGGCAGGATGGCTGGGGTGTTGTCAGGTCTGTGCCCTAGCGACTATTGGCTAGGGTGGACCAGGTAGATATTGGTGGATTGTGTTTGGCCTTGGTTAACTGCTGTCTTGCTGATCTCCAGTGTCTATGTTCCTATGTGCCACCTAGGTGCCTGCCTGGTCCACCCTGTGCCCCAGCTTCCCATGCTACATGTCCCGCCTGCGGCCCCCTATGCCCCATTTGCACCATCGCCATAGTGGCCATTCATACTTTGGCACTATGGTATTTCTGTACATGGAGCAGTACTATCACAGTTTTTGGGCTCCCTGCCTGGGCTGTACATTGCTGACACGTAAATGGTTTCTCTCTCTTGCATATGTGCATCTAATGGCAGGTTTTTAATCGCGTTAGGATTCAGCTCTTCAAATCAGTGCGTTAGTGTGAATGGAGCCTCTCCCCGCCCACACTCCACCCATTGACCCCTTCTCTCCGCCCTCTCTCCACCTTCTGCGGTGTTTAGCGCGCCGCGGAACGTCAACGATCATTAACGGTACATAACGCGCGTTATGTAACGTTACCGCAGTTTAGTAAACATACCCCTAAGTATGCTTACATGGGTTACAGCAAGAGTTAACCGCATGCGGTGACTCATGGTAACTGTTAACCTAGGACTAGCACAGTTTGCATGGTCCAATTTCTATAATAACTGTGCTTTTAGCATTGGGTTGGTAAGTAGGAACATTAGGGGTGGCGAGTGAGTGTTGTGAATGCCTTGCAGGTGGCGCACCTGTGCTAAATGCAAGGTTCGCAATTAGCATGGGTGCACTTACCGCCAAATCAGTAGGTGGTGGTAAGTGCACCCACTCCAATTTTGCCATGTGCTATGGCACAATGCAGCATGTTTACTGATCAGAACATGCTGCCCACACCGCTGAGCCTTAATGTGGTAGTGTTTTACCTAGCGTGCCATGGTTTTGCAAAACCACAATGCATTTTAGTGATAGGGCTACATGGAAAAAGCACATGCGCCTTCTAAAGTAACCCACCATTGCATGGTCAGTTGCAACAATTATCCAAATAGTGGCACTATTCAATCTGCTATCCAAATAACTATCTGGATTATTAAGGATAGCTTTTTAAACACTTTCATTGTCCTAAAGTTACTGGATAGTGACTGAATGTTGCTGCTGTCTTAGTAATTGCCAGGAATTCCCATGCCCTGCCCACGCTGCCCCCCAGCACTATACAGATAGTGCAAGGGCGGTCGGGGTGATTTGCAGCCAGTTGGACCCGGGCAGCGGCACTTACCTGGAGAGCAGGTGCTGCTAACCAGATAAGTGCTTTTTAAATATCAGGCCCTACATGTACATTGAATAGTTATTTTGGTTTTATCTTGCAATTTTTTCTCTTATTGTGAGATGTTATGTAATTTCCTCCTTACTTCTGTTGGTATATTTATTGTGTTGCAGTAAGCTTTCTTCATTTTTCAACTCAAGAATTTCTTATGCATTATTTATAAATGCATTGCAAATATAAAATAAAATAAAGTATAAAAAGCTCTTTGTATAAGTTTTACCACTGATAAAGAATACATCCTGTACTACCAAGGATGGCATGTTAGATAAGAAAAATGTGTCTTAGCGTTACTGCTGTATTAAAAACTAACAATGTATGTCATGACTATTCTACTAGATTATGTATAATGCTATCTGTCTATCAATCATTAGAACAGTCCAAAATCAATGTTTTTGACTGTAGAGCAGGTATCCATGTATATGTATGAGACTTTTTCACACAATGGGCCTAATTAAAAAAATGACTTTTGCAATTCTGTGCCTCTGAATAAAATCTATATTGAATAAGCTTCAATGAATCTAAATTAGATAAGAACTAACTGAAATGCCATTCTTTATCCATGTTAGAGTGCTCCGCATGAGTCCCTGTTAGAGGCAAAAAAATGTCATTGATTAAAACCTCTCAGTTTATAATATTAAGGCTGCAAGTGGGCCTGTCCCTTGCCCTGTCCAGCTCTGAGGAGACATCGGAAAGATTGACTCTCTCCCTGCCTGGTCCCGAGGTATTGCAGGACCTATCTCATTCACAGGAAGCCCATGCTCACTTGTTCCTTTGGTTAAAGGAAATGCTTAAAGCAGCTCCATACCTAGCCCTGTGCAAGAGTTGCGGCCGCACAGGGCGCAAAGAAATAGGGGCATATTTGGGGCTGCCAGCCTCGGCTTCCTGCCCCCCCATGCTTCCTGCCCTTGCCCCAGCGGTGGTGGTGTCAGCGGCAGCAGCGGACATCCAATTCTAATAAAAAAACATGTGGGTCTTTCCAACGCTGCACTTGCATGCAGGTCTGACCCCTCCCTCCTCTGATGTGTGCCTGCGTCAGAGGAGGGAGAGACAAGATCAGCCATTCAAGCATGGAATTGCAAAGACCTGCACTTGAATGGCTGGTCTGGTCCCTCCCTCCTCTGATGTGAGCATACATCAGAGGAGGGACGGGTCAGATCTGCAGGCAAGCGCGGAGTTGGAAAGACCTGCATGTTTTGTTTTGTTTTTAGAAATGGTTGTCCGTGCTGCCTGCCCTTCCCCGTCACTGCTGGAAGCATGAAAAGTGGTGGCGGGACAAGGGCAGGCAGTGCGGGGAGTCAACTGGACATGGAGGTGTGGGGTAAGGCAAGATGGGAGATGCTGGGCATGGGGCAAATGGCAAACCTGCGATGAGGGAGGGGGCACACCAGATGTGCATGACGCACAAGGTGCATTTATGGCTTGGTACGGCCCTGGATTAAAGGAAAACAAGATTTGAATATCCATTATCATGGTGAGCTTTAGACAGACAGTCTGACTTATAACAATAGAAGTTGGTTTGCAATGTGACTATAACCCATGGAAAAGGAACAGGGCCGGATTTACCTTGAGTGAGGCCCTACGCCAACAAAAATTGTGGGCCCCCAGCAGGGGCGGCCCAAGGGGGGTGCGGACCTCATTTGCATAAGGGGCCTCATTTGCATAAATATTTGCATAATGTTACCATATACTAACTTTTAGTAAACGTGCCTCTTAATGAGTGTATGGATAAAGAAAGACTAAAAGATTTCTACATTACTATAATCCAGTGCCAACTGCCAGACACATTAGGAACTACTACAAACACTGCCCATAGCAAACCCGCCGTATCCTAACAGCACTACCAGGACTCACAAAGCACCATACTCTACCAATCAAAAGGCAACACTGCAAATATTAAACCAATACATTTCAGAGAACAACAATACATGACCTACTGGGGAAAGAGAACAAGTGGCAATGTCAAATAGGAATTATATAAACAGAACACCTCAGCTCAGTTACACATGCAGAACATAGACCATCACCAAACAAGTAATCACAATTTAGAAATAGGAAGACAATAATTAAACTGGGAATCCCAAAAGCCAAACTTGGAATGTACAACACTGTAGAAATAAAACTATACATTAATTTGCTCTTGTACTAAACAAAGCGCAGATGTTAATGATGCACATTTACCAGAGCTGACATATTCCAATTAATAAATTCAAAATAAAGAGATATTTTTCTACCTTTTGTGCATTTTTTTCAGCTGCAATTGCTCCAGCCACTTTCTTCTGGTTTCTTCGTGTCTTCTGCTAACTCTCCATCGTCTGCTGTCCATTTGTCCTTTCTTCTCTCTTCTAGATTTTTTTCCATTCTCTCTCTACATCTGCTTTAACATACTAATCTTTCTCCTTTTGCTCTTTCCTCATTCCTATTTCATCCACTCAAATTTTACCCCTCCATCCTCAATCCCCACTTACTCTCCCAATACCCGGCCAATTGTAGATTTTTTATCCCTCCCACACAAAATATTTTTCCCTTCTCCATTTTACTCTTCCAGCCCCATCCCATTCTAATCCTCCCCCAACATCAGCTCCCTTCTAGTTCCAGCCTCACCCAGCATCCATTCCCTTCTAGTCCCTGCATCAGCCCATTTCCAGTCCTAGCCATCCATCAGCCCATTTCCAGTCCTAGCAACCCCCCAACCCAATACCAGTCCTAGCCCCCCCATCACCCCACTTACAGTCCTTAACCCCCCATCACCCCATTTTCAGTCCTTAACCCCCCATCACCCCATTTTCAGTTTAAGCCCCCCCTATAACCCATTACCAGTCCTAACCCCCCATCAGCCCACTTCCAGTCCTAACCCCATCAACCCATTTCCAGTCAGCCCCCCATAGCCCATTGCCAGTCCTACCCCCCCCATCAGCCCACAGCCCATTACCAGTCCTAACCCCATCATCCCACCTCCAGTTTTAACCCCCCAGCCCATTTCCAGTCCTAGCCCCCCATAGCCCATTACCAGACAACCCCCATCAGCCCACAGCCCATTACCAGTCTTAACCCCCCAAAGCCCATTACCAGTTCTAACCCCCCCCCAACAGCCCATTACCAGTCCTAACCCCATCAGCCCACCTCCAATCTTAACCCCCCAGCCCACTTCCAGTCCTAGCGCCCCCCCATAGCCCATTACCAGACAGCCCCCATCAGCCCATAGCCCATTACCAGTCTTAACCCCCCCCAAAGCCCATTGCCAGTTCTAAGCCCCCCCCAACAGCCCACAGTCCATTACCAGTCCTGACCCCATCAGCGCACCTCTTGCCTTAACCCCCCCCAGCCCAGCCCAGCCCAGCCCATTTCCAGCCCCAGCCCCCCAATATCCCATTACCAGCCCTAACCCCCCCAGTCCATTTCCAGCCCCAGCCCCCCCCCTCGCCCATTACCAGTCCTACCCCCCCCCATAGCCCATTACCAGTCCTACCCCCCCCTAGCCCATTACCAGTCCTACCTACCCCCCCCCATAGCCCATTACCAGTCCTACCCCCCCCCCCCATAGCCCATTACCAGTCCTAACCCCCCCGGCCTAAAGTAAAATTTAATAAAAAAAAAAAAACCTGGTGGCTGCCGCCGCGGGGCCCCCTCTGCTGCCGCGGGGGCCCCGTCTACAAGCTGGTCGGGTCCGGTCCGGTCCGGTCGGGTCGGGTCCGGTCGGGTCTCTCTCCCTCCCTCGCTGCAGGCTGCAGGAGACGCGAAGGGAGAGCGTCTCCTCGCGTCTGTGTTAATTAACACAGACGCGAGGAGACGCTCTATCTTCGCGTCTCTCTCAGCCTGCAGCGAGGGAGGGAGGGAGAGAGACCCGACCCGACCGGACCCGACCCGACCCGACCAGCTTGTAGACGGGGCCCCCGCGGCAGCAGAGGGGGCCCCGCGGCGGCAGCCACCAGGTTTTTTTTTTAAATTAAATTTTACTTTAGGCCGGGGGGGGTAGGACTCCTACCCCCCCCGGCCTAAAGTAAAATTTAATTTAAAAAAAAACCTGGTGGCTGCCGCCGCGGGGCCCCCTCTGCTGCCGCGAGGGCCCCGTCTACCAGCTGGTCGGGTCCGGTCCGGTCGGGCCGGGTCTCTCTCCCTCCCTCCCTCGCGGCAGGCTGCAGGAGACGCGAAGGGAGAGCGTCTCCTCGCGTCTGTGTTAAGCCCGCAGGGACTGATGGGAAATCCCATCAGCCCCTGCGGGCTTAACACAGACGCGAGGAGACGCTCTATCTTCGCGTCTCTCGCAGCCTGCAGCGAGGGAGGGAGGGAGGGAGGGAGGGAGAGAGACCCGACCCGACCCGACCCGACCGGACCGGACCAGCTTGTAGACGGGGCCCCCGCGGCAGCAGAGGGGGCCCCGCGGCGGCAGCCACCAGGTTTTTTTTTTAATTGAGTTGAAAAAAAAAAAACCTGGTTCTTTTTTTGTGGGCCCCTGCCGGCTGTGGGCCCTACGCCATGGCGTACATGGCGTATACGTAAATCCGGCCCTGAAAAGGAATAAAGTTTGCTTTAAAACACCTGGCACTCTGGGGCTTCAGGGTTGCTAGCAGGAAGTTACAGCTACTGAGCATGTACAGAAGCTGTTCTGTAAGGGGAGGGGTTGAGCAGCTCCAGGCACAAGGCTTCTTCCAAGTGGGCTGTGGAGGGATACTGTTTTCAAATGTGAGAAGCCCATGACAACATACAGTTTATGATGCACTGTCAGTGTGTGAAAGCAAGAAAGGTTTGTTTTTGGATATTGTTTTGGAAAATTTCTTAAGGTCTTGCTAAGAGTTGTGTACGGTAAAAGAAGTTTTAAAATGGCTCTGAAGGTTTAGGGCCCGATTCCATCCTGCATGTCCAGGTCCTCTGTGCGTCCATCCAGAATCGGATACACAGAGGGATTCGCGATTCTGATCCTGCGAGGCACGTCCAGCCCCATGGGATCAGAATCGCGAACAGGCCTGTATGTGCAGGCTGGAACTCCAAGTCCATTTGGCCTGCACATACAGGCCTTCCCCTACTAACTCAGTCAGGGCTCTTCAATTGAGCCGTGGTGCCATGGCGTCCAGTTGCCATGGCATCGCGGCTCCATTGAAGAGCTGTGATCAGTGGCTGCTGGCTCCAGCAGTGATTTCCCTGCAGCCCAACCCCCAATCTGGCCTGCTAAGGCCAGGGTCAGGCTGCAGGGAATATCCTTGCCCCCCCCCCCCTGCCCCATCCATGCCCTGGGCCCACCAATCACTGGTGACTAGGGGAACTTATTCCACCTTGGAGGTGGAATAAGTTCCCCGTGCAAGTCGCTGGTCCCGGACGTACAGGGCCAACATTAGAATCGGGGAAGGTAGACAGGACCGGGAAAAGGCACGAATAGTGGGGATGGATGTCCTGTTGGGATGGCCATCCCCGCTATTTGTGCTTTGGAATAACCCCTTACTGAAGTTTGGGAGAACTGCAGGGACTAATTGTTGGTGGAAGATAGGGTGCCAACTTTTTGAAAGAGAAAAACCTGCCACCTGTGGCTATTCTTGCTCCATCCATGCCCATCCCCTGCCCATCCCGGCCCTGCCCCATGCCTTGCTCCACCTCAAACAATAATTGCAGAGAGGGCAATATGCAAGCTGAACAAGCCAGATTGCTACATATTCTTAAACAGAAATTCCATACTAACATATATAAGTGAGCACAAAATGAAAAGAGGAATATATAGACAAAAATTAAACTAAAACCTCTAAAAGCCGGACGCTGCATGTAGTGCAATACAAGAGAAACAGAAATGCATTTACCCCTATATTGTACAAAATAAAAGACAGCAGATACAATTGTCATTAGGAGGGAACCTGGCAATTGCCCTGGGCCCCCAAGCCAAAAAGGGCCTCAGATCTGTCTGAGACTGAAAAAGGGACAGTTGCTAGAGGGCTTTAGGCAATGCAATGTGTACCTTTGAGTGTGACTGGAAATAGATTGCCAGGCCTTTCTTCCAAGGCAATGGAGGGTTAGGTGACCTGCCCAAGGCCACAAGGGGTGCTAGTGGGAATCAAACCTGGTTGCTTGGTTTCCAAGTCAGTGCTCTAACCATTAAAGTACTCCTCCAGGGCAAATTTTGATGGAAAATAATAGCCACGCCCTTTCTCTTACTGCTCCTCTTTCTGACCCATAGAAAACCTTTATAACCCCGTAGCAAGATATGAATAAAATAAATCAAATTCCTATCAGACAACCAAGGGGTATGTTTACTAAACCCTCTTAACGTGCGCGCCGCGTTAGTCTGCAGGATGCCATAAAAGGAGTGGGCGGTCCGGTCAAAAGTAGCAAAACGGGATTAGCGCGCGCTGCGCTGCGCGCTCATGTGAGCCGCACACATTAGCGCACAAGAAACGCACGCGGAAAGCATAAGCAGGCGTGCTAATGTGCAAACAAAGGAACAGGGCTGCAGTACAATGGTGAAGACACTGACAGATGGTGCAGGGGTCATGGGTTCAATCCCCCACTGTGCCCAATGAAGAAGGCTGGCTGAGGCACTACCATTTATGTGTAATATTGCATTATGAGGCTTTTTAATTACTGCTGCTAGCAAACGCACTATCAAAGCGCTGTAACATAAGGTGCTGCATAAGGCACCCCATAAGGTACCCCAGAGGGCACATTTTAAAGTGCACTGTCCGCCACGGCACCCTACAATGTTGCTTAAAGGGTGGCCATATAGGGTGCCTTATGAGGCACGGCAAGGTCATAGCACTGTTTTTGATGGCAGCACTGTGCATTTAAACGCATGTAAATCTTAAGTAGGTGCGCTGACATGCAAGGAGGAACAGCAGTGTAGCACAATGGTTAAGGCACTGACTGATAATACAGGGGTCATGAGTTTGATCCCCAGTGTGCCTAATACTTAAGGCTGGCTGAGACATCAGCTTTGACTTGTAAGTATTGTTTCATGCAGCACTTTATTTGTATTTTATTAATTGCTGCCAGCAAACACACCCTCACGTGCCGTAACCTAAGGTGCCGCATAAAAGGCACCCTATAAGGCACTCCATAGGGCACATTATAAAGTGCAATGTCCGCCACGGCACCCTATAATGTCCCCTATAGGGCACCCTATAAGTCGCTCCATAGGATACCGTATAGTGCACCTTATATGTACAGTAACCATAAGGTGCCCTATAGGGCGCCCTATAAAGTGCCCTCTGAGGCACCTTATGGGTACAGTACGCTGAGGGTGTTTTTGCTGGCAGCACTAATGTACACTAAAAATAGATAATTCTTTGGACAGCCCTACCAAATAACCCCACTGTGGGTTTGAACCCATGACCTCTAGCTTTCTAGGCAGTGAAGTAACCAGTGGGCTACAGCTCTATAGGGGATAGCAAGTCCCTGGCTGGCTGCAGAAGGACTGCACGTCACCACACAAACAGTCTGCTGTGGTCACCAGGACAGGGTTAGCCCACCCGTACCCATGATGCACTGCACATGCAAATCAGCCATCTACAGATGAACACAAGATGGGGTATGCACCCCCACAGGACCTCGGCCTGGTAGGGGGAACTGACCGTGTGTGGTACTGGCACAGAGTAGCTACACACCGTCACATTGTGCAGGTACTGCATTCAACCTGAGGGTGAGGTGGGGCGCCCAGCACCAGGTCCAAAGCAGAGATAAGCCATGCTGCAGGTCCCCAGCAGTGCTAATGTGTGAGATAGGTAGTTTCTGCAGACACACCTTGGATATATCTGTGTGTCTCAGTCAGGTGTAGCCCCTATGGACCCCTAGGAGGATTATGTACCACCACCCTCCTCCTCCTCCTCCAGGGCTGAGGGTGGTAAACAGGGTCTCCCACCAACAGATCCACATTCTACTTCCCTGCAATGGTGGCAGTAGAGGGGACCATCAACCCCAATCCTGCTGGGGAACAGACACCCTACAGGGCAGTCAATGCAGCTCTGTACACATCCATAACGCAATAGAAGACAGACATTAGGCCTGGATATGCTAAGCTGCACCCCACCACTATCTGATATTCTCCTGCAGCAAGCCTTCAGCCGCTGCACCCTGCAAGGCGCTCCATCAAGACACATACCAGCAGCAAACAGTCTGCTAGCTAGTCCGTAGTGCATGTTCCTGGTGGAAATGCATGCACCCAGAACTGGGATGTCAGCATACATAACAAGCAGATAAGTCAGTGACTGGGCCCCAAAAGAAAACCCATAAATATCAGATGAGAAAAATACTATATAGCACTATGGGGGAGCCTAGCCATGCTGTGGTCACTGCACAGTCAGGGTGAGAGTGATCGCCCAGCAGGACAAGCTGTGGCCACCCTGTCTGTGCAGGTGGTGGCTGGGCACTACAATGTCCCAGCCAGTGCCCTATGCCCTGTGCAGATGCATCCTGGCCAGGCCACCCTGTCCGGGCTATACCCATGGTACCTTGCTCCTCATTATGCACATTGGCAGGCCAATACTGGCAACAGTGCTGGCAGTGTGGGCTGTGGAGGGTGTTTGCAGCCACCACACACTGGATAGACAGACACACACTCCCACACCTATGCCAGCATTGTGCTACTATAGAGAAGTTTAGCAGCCCTGGCCACCACACCAGTCCTGGGCACAGTGCAGGCATGGATATGGTACGCAATACTGTTGGGGGTCACTCCCCAGGGTGGTAAACACTGTCAGAGACCAGACATAAAGCACATTCCACAGACATCAGAAAGGTTGCTATGATGGAGCTCAATCAGAAAACTGTGCTTAACGTAGGAATTGCTATCTGCCAGTAATCATAGCAAACGTTTGATAGCTGTGTACCGTATTCCCAGGTGTAGGGTGGCATTGCTAAGGTATGCAATTGCTAGTATTGGGAGATGCACGCAGGGCCCAATGTCCTGCCTCTCCAGGAGGCATTGGCTAATGGAGCCTGTGGGTGTGGGTGTGTCTGCCCCTGTTGGCTGCTGCTTTACGGCAGAGGTTCCCAACTCCAGTCCTGGTGTGCCAAACACTGTTTGGGTTTTCATGCTGTCCCTCATGAATATGCATGAGATATATCTGCATACCATGGGGGTGGTGCATAGATATGCAGCACAGGCATCTTTATTAGAGGCAGCATGGAACCTGAATGGTGTTTGGCCCTCCAGGACTGCATTTGGGAGACTCTGCTCTAGGTAATGCGCCTGTTTATGGTGTCTTTGCTCTGTAGGGTAAAATGTAGGTGTTTTGGGCATGTTTACGTCATCTGCAATAAACGTTCTGTCTGTATTAGCACGTTGTTGTAGTGGGTAAAATATGGGGACAGGATTGGCAGGCACCACAGCTGGGTCTTGAACCTGTGGCCTTATGCTTCCAAACACACTGGTTGTGCACACTGCACCACTGTGTTGCCACAGGGACAGTGCATTCCCTGGTGATACCATGACTGTTTGTCCGGCAGGGCCTGTCTGTTGCAGTGCATGGCACCCACCTACACAGGGCTAGGCCATGGTCTGCTCTGGGCAGCTGCCACTGCCCCCCTCCACCACCAGTACCCCTCTGCCACCAGTACCCTTCTGCTGGTGGTGCTGGTGGTGTACAGTCTCAAGCCATCCAGTGTGCAGGTAGGTGGCTGCCTATGGTGCATGTTCTGGGGTAGGGGTGCCTGCATAGGCGTCCACGCTTCCCCCCAACACCGCCTGCCAATGTTCTGTGCCCTTCGGGGTACCTGCTGGGTACTATCCCCTGTGACACTGTGATAAACACTCTCGTGCCCATGTTGGGCCCTCATCAGTTGCTGTCTGGCTGCTGTTCAGTTTCAGCATTCCTAAGTGCCACCTAGGCATCTGCCTAGTCCGCACTGTGCCCCAGCTGCACCACAGCATGTGCTGCCTGCAGCCCTCTGTATCCCCTTTCCCAGCATCTGTCCAGTTGCCCATTCTGACATGCCCACCCTGCTGGTGTGGAACATGTGCATGCCATAGGTAACCTGTCCAATGGAGAGGGAAACCCTGATCAGTGCTATTTCACTGTGGGATCATTCACCTTGTATGGGGACGGAGCGTAGACCCTTCCACACTTCATCTTTGTTTTGGGGCTTTCTTGGGAGTGTTTTTTGATGTTTCCCATTACTATCACTATTGCCCAGCTTGATTATGATTTTTTTTTTATTTTGTTGGGGTCATTTTCAATGTTTATTTGCACTTTTGTTCCACGCACATGTATCACACTTATCACTTTTTAATAGGTTTCCCTGGCTTTGCTGTACATTGCTGACAGAAATGGTTTCTTTTCCCTTTAAATCAGCTCTAACACGAGGTTTTCACTTGCGTTATTTTTGGCCTCGAATTTCACATCGTTAGTGTGCGGGGAGCCTCTCCCCTCCCACTCTCCACCCATTGACCCCTTCTCTCCGCTCCTGGGGAGCCTTCCTCCGCCCTCCGGGAGCCTTTCCCCACCTTCAGCGCTCGTTTGTGCCGTTGCGTGCGTGAGCACGCACTAAAGCGCATTTGTGCCCCGTAAAGCGCCATTAGCGCGCGCTAAGGTACCTTAGCGCATGCTAATTGCACAGCGCGCACTTTAAGAAGGTTTAGTAAACATACCCCCAAGTCTCCATTACACAGACAATGGAGCTTATAGATAAATATCAAATCAAGAATCAAGCGAACATTCAGTAAAGCCACTGACAACAATGAAGATGCTTCCTAAGCAAATGAAATTTTGCAGTAAGCGAGGGAATCACATTTCTAGTGGAAGCACGAAATCTTCATTTAAAATTCCAATACCCTCAAACTACAAAAACGATAAAAAACTGGATGAGTAGAAATACATATCTTGCTCAACCCCTCACACAATAATTCATCAGCTACCCAACAACTCAGCCAATATCACTAATCACTAGATATCACAAATATGCAAAATCATAAGCTTGCCAAATAGCACTCACACAATCACAATAAAATCTTACCACATATCTGGCACCCATGGAACATTCTATGTAAAGGGGCATACTAAGGAATATTCCCCACCACTCAGCACCAGGTTGACCTTTCACAGAGGTCAGCCTAAAAATAATATCATTGGAGGGCAGAGCATTGCGAGGGGTTTACTTCCTGATTCAGTGCTATGATATGTTCAGTTCTCTTCAGCAGCAAGGGCCAAGGTAAGGAGAGCCTGAGACATCAGTGATCAGAGAATGTCCTTAATGGGTAGTGACAGAGACACAGCTGTGTTAGAAATAAGAATTTAAAAGAACCCCTCACCCTCTCTTCCAATCCAGCTGCGGCTCCTGCACCTTACAAAACAAGACAGGTGCACAGCCACTGCGGAGCCTTCTGACCTGCACTATGGAACCTCTGCTGCTGCGTCCCGTTCCCAAAAGGGAGTTACGCTAGAGAGACCAGGACTCAGCAGCAGGCTGGAAGGCCCCACAGCGGCTACACACCTGTTTTGTTTTGTTTTTATTATTATTGCTACTGCAGCCGTGGCTCTATAAGGTGCAGGAGCTGTGACTGGGTCGGAGGAGAGGGTGAGGCTGCGGGGGAACAAGGAGAGAGATGAAAAGCCATTTTTTTTCTCTGGTCGTGGGAACATGGGCAACCAGAGCAAAAAACTGTCTTTTCAACTGCCAGTTTTAGCTCTCTGCCAGCAGCCAGCTTTGCCATATAAAGACCGGTCAGGCCGGCCGAGTACCAGCCATTTGGCAATCCTAGTGGAAGAACATTTTTTGGGGGGATCAGTGCTGGGAAGGGCTAAGCGAATGTTCTAGTAAGTATGGGGACCTGGCTCGGGTCAGTAAGTTGAGTGTGCTGAATGATGAAGTATGTGAGTGACAAAATGAGAGATTTGAGAGGAAAACAGAATTTTAAATCTAGTTAAAGAAAGGTTGATTGTAAGAAAAGCTAAAAGCTTTTATGTGACGTTTCTGGGAAAAGCTTGACTGAGGAAAGATTACTCTTTGTTGTGCAAGGGAAGTCTGAGATAAAAATGATTGCAAAAAATGGGTTTCTCTCTAATGTAACCCTGAACTCTTTGTGAAGCTAAAATATTTTAAGCTGAGTTTGAATTTTAATTTGTTACCGGAGTATGTAGTTTCGTTACCAGAGGATGTAGTAAAAGCTGTTAGTGTAGAACCTGGAGGCAAGGTTCCTAAACCATTATTAAGAGGACCCAAGAAATCCACTGCTTACCCCAGGACAAGCATTGTGGTGTATGTACCTTTTTGGGAACTTGCCAGGTACTTGTGACCTGGATTGGCCACTGTTGGAAACAGAATACTGGGCTTCATGAACCTTGGTCTGACCCAGTAAGGCCTTTCTTATGCTGTTATGTAACTGTGGATAAAAGCAGCACACATATCTGAAAGTATTCTGAGACAGTTTACCTGACTGGCTCTCTAAAAGAAATACTGAGACATAGGGACATTTGAGAAGTTAGGGCCCGATATTCTAAAAGCACTTACACGGTTTACAGCCCAGTAAACTGTATAAATGCCTTAGATGGAGATATTCAATGGCATTTACATTGAATATCGCCATCTTTAAGGCACCGATCACTAACCAGGCAGCAGCAAATATCGCTGCTGAACGGTAAGCTTCGGCAGCTTTGGCAGTGATCAACAATATTCAATGGCGTTGCTGTGGCATTAATTATCCAGTTTGGAGGTTGGCGCATAACCCTTCAAAGATCCGGGCAAATGAATATCGGGTCCTTAGAGTTTTGGTAAATTATTTTAGAAAATACATCTTTGGATCGGTGAAAGATCTTGTGAGGAAATAAGTTGTGACTGGGCAGAGGGAACTTGCACATTGAACTTCTTGCACTATATTTCCCATAAATCTGAAGGAACTTTTATATTTTATCTTATATTTATAAATTTTACAATTTAACAATCCACAATAAAGTGAACAAAAGAAGAAGTAGGAAAATTTATAACACAAATATATATATATAAGAAAAATAAATAATTCTAGTACAGCCCACAATTAAAGAAGGAAAAAGAATCCAAGATAAAAGGAAAAAGTACACATAAGAAATAGTATCTCCACAGGACGCCAACCTCAATCAACCCTCCCAATACCCCAAACTATGGCGGCTGTGCTACAATGGACAAAGGCTCCATATCCTCCCTAGCTGCAAGGAAATCAGCCAACATTTTAGACTCAAAAAAAGTAAATATCTTATCATCATAGGTAAGAACATAAATACAAGAAAATCTAAGGACAAACTTCAGGCCGACACTGAGTCCTAGCCGTTTCTGAGTGTGCCAAGACATATCAGGAAAAATACGTATACATGCTCCCAAAAAAGGCTTATTCATAGCACAAAAAGACAATTTAAAGACTGCATAATGATCAAACTCCAAGGCAACAGTCAGAATAAGAGTAGTCCTCTGGGTAATAACCTCCAGCAATAATTCCATAAACTCGGTCAAGTTATTAGCAACCGAGTTTGCCTGTGCTGCTGGCTGGGAAGCCCTCCCAGGCTATGGCACATACTGAGCCCTCACCAGCAGAGGCAAATTCCCAGTGTCCATACCCAAACATTCAGTAAGATACTTCCTAGCCATCTCGAGGGACCAAAGGAGACTTAGGAATATTTAAGAGATGCAAATTATTACGTCTGACTTGATTCTCCAAATATTCCATGCGATGGGCCGCAATAACGCAGTCCTTCATCACTGAATTAGCCACAACTTGCTGCTTGGCTACCGAAGACTCCGCCACAGATAAGCTCCCAGATATATCCTTAATTGCCCTAGAGTGGTCCAACACAGCCTGAGAAATAACTTTAATATCACCAAATACTTGAGTTGATAGAGTCTGAAGAGAAGAATTGAAACCTTGTATCACAGACCACAGAGACTCCAACATCACTGCCTTAGGTCTTTGCACTTCTTCCACTGCTCATTGGAAAGGCAGCATACCCCGCTCAGCAACAATGGGCTCCAAAGATCTTACCGGGACAGCAAGTCTTCCACCATTTACATTCCCCTCATGGGGAGGCAGTTCAACAGCTGGCACACCTCCCAAAGGAGCCGCCAAGGAATCCTCACCCAACCTCAATGGCTCGAGAGCACCAGCCGAAGACACACTTCCATGGCAGGGAAGCAGTGTCTGAATCACAGGGCTAAGAGAAACCCCGTTGTCATAGCTGCCCAGAGTACTCCCCCCAGGCGGGGCAGAGGGGGTTGAAGCCTGAGTTGCGGGGAGAAGACCAAAGACTTCTGGCACTGCCTGCCTCGGGGCCAGAGAAAAGTATGGCCTCCCTTCCCCCTTCCTCTTCCCCATATACAGAGGGGAGGGGGCCTGAAAGGCAAACAGCAGCAAACATCCTCAGGAATGTCTCGCACTGCCGACATCCAATGGCGCCATCTTGGATTGTGAAGGAACTTTTAATTTTAGTTTTTTAATTCAGGAATAATTTGTTTGTTGAATCCTTTGAGCGTTTGAACCAGGGAAATACAGATATTCTTTGTATAAATATTCCTTACCAGTGTATGACCTCATATTTCATTAGGTCATTCTTTTTCAAAGTGGACATGATCATAAACGTTTTTCTCATGACTGAGTTAGAAATTTATAGTTAAGGGGTGAACCCATTCCCCACCATCTCTATAATTAGTTGATAATACTAAATGCACTTTTTAAATATTTTTAAACGGATATTGATGGTCAACAATGCATGACAACTTTAAAACAGCAGATAGTTATGAAACCAGCTTTTTCATCAGTTGTTCTCAAAGCTCTTATTTCCTTCTTTCCATGCCACAACCATGTCATAATGCAGTTATTTGGACATTGGGTGGACTGAATGATGCCATGGGAACCTAACATGACCTGGGAGTAACTACAATGATCAAGTTCACATATCTGTTTTCAT
Source organism: Ichthyophis bannanicus (assembly GCA_033557465.1). Classification (NCBI taxonomy): domain Eukaryota; kingdom Metazoa; phylum Chordata; class Amphibia; order Gymnophiona; family Ichthyophiidae; genus Ichthyophis; species Ichthyophis bannanicus. Next base: position 586,472,281 of record CM066033.1, on the reverse strand, counting down.
GCTAACTTTGTGTCTGGCATCAGACCGTCAGTTGAAATATACACCATAAGAATTGATATGAGTGTTTTTTTCTCAGTGACCGTTCCCTCCCTGTTTCGCCATGGATTTGGGGAGATAAAATGAACAGATGAATTATTTTTTAGCTCAAATAAACTTCAAGCACACAAGGGCAGGATTTACCAACTACTGTAATATACGAATAATGCGTGCCATCAGTGGGATCAGGCATCTTCTGGGAATTCTGGGATCTACTACTACTACTATTACTACTTAGTATCAGTTGTATAGCACTACAAGGCATACGCAGCACTGTACAGAGACATGTAAGACAGTCCCTGCTCTTAAGAGATTACAGTCTAGTCAAGACAGACAACACAAAAACTGGGGACCTGGATATATCTAGGGGAATGGTAAGGCAGCGCATAGGAAGTGGGAAGGCAGAGCTAACCGCAGGCCGGAATGGACGCCTGAGCAAAAGCTTCCAGAGCCCAGTATAAATTCCTGCCATTTCCTATCATCCCTCCCATAAGGAAACCCTCCTACTCCCGTGGCGATAATCCTGGATATGTCCAATATTAAACCAGCATGGCTTGATTATCGTCCTGTTCAATCCCAAGGAGTAAAGTATACAAAACATGAACCGCCCTCTCCAAGCAATATGACACCCGGCAAAGACACTGACAGTGGTCTTCAACAAGTTCTGTCTGAAATTCACCAAATTAAGGACCTGCTGACAGATGATGGAGATACCCTCAACGCCATACCAGCAGAACTTACTGAAGTTACTTCCAAGCTATCCACACAATCAGTAAGGATGGATACCACCGATTCCACTGTAGCTGTGCATATGGAGCGTCTTCAGCAAGTAGATAAAAATACTAGAAAGCTTGCACAGCTAGAAGAACTAGAGGATATGAACAATAGATTGCGGTGTAACAATATTCAAATCATTGGGATTCCTGATGATATAGAGGGTTCAGACCCGATCTCCTTTTTTGAAAGTCTTCTGCCTAAACTCCTTCAGTTAGATCTGAAATTCCCTCTTGAAATAGAGTGGGCCTACTGTGTACCATTACACAACTCAATGTTTAAGTCACTGCACCCAGTTATCCTCAAATTTCTAAGAAACCCCCAAGCTCTGCAAATATTACAAATTTCAAAGTGGTGCTCAGCAATCCAGTATGAGGGACAATGACTATCTTTCTTCCCTGATCTTAACAAGATTACATTTGAGAAACACAAGCAATTCCTGGCGCTGATACCCTGCCTACAGCAACTCCAAGCCAGATATGGCCTTTACTATCTAGTCCAGTTTCGAGCCATGGTGCATAACTGTACTTGTACCTTTGAAGACCCCGAGTTACTCAAAACATTCCTAGCAGAATTTGATAATATGGACACTTGAAGTTCCACTACAAAGCATTGAATTAAACCCACAGGTCTAAATCAGTGTTTCTCCTGTTGTTCACTTTTTGGCAATGATTAGCAATCTCCAGTCAATAGAGACAGATTCTTCTTGGACTATGATCCACCCTCTTCGAAGGGTGGTCTTTGCAGGTGAGCATAGGGGATATCTGCAGCACTAGACTATCACTGGTCTCTGAAGTGCGCGACTGAGATTTTCCACTTTCTATTATTACCTGTTTCGGCAGATGCAGACTCTGATAGTCAGCAGTAATTTCTGGACATTTCTAGTGACTTAGAATGGTGTGAGGGAAGGGAAGAGGGAAGAAATTCCTGATGTCTTTGAAGTTCGAATGGGAGGTTTAAGGGAGAGAATGGGATTGAGTGTGTGTTTAGTTGTCGCAGGACTCCTGTCCGGGTCGCACAGTTGGCTAGCCCCACCGGAAGCACTGGCAGTTGGTCTGACTGCCTTATTCCCCCCTGGCTCTTGGTTTTCTTAATTCTTTTTGTCCTTTCTGGAATCTTTTATTTACTCTTGTCATCCAGCAATACAGTTTTGCCACTCTATACTTAGCTGTGGTTGTATACCTGTTAATGCTTTTCCAATTTTTAGCTCGGCATTATTTTGGAATGTTCTGTATAGGTAGAGTATAGCTAGTCCCATGACCATGAAGATTCTTTCTCTAAAAGTACAAGGTCGAAATAACCCTTTAAAATAGAAAGAAATTCAATTGTATTGTCAAAAAGAGGCCACTGACGTCATTTTTTTTACAAGAAACTCATGTAACCATTTCTGAGTCAGCAAAACATGCCAATAAGACCTACCTCCTAGGGGTCTGTTTCCCTGCTGCAGGGAAGAAAAATGGTGTGGCTATCTTACTCCGTTAAGCTCTGCTGCCCTAGATTGCATCCATCTGTTCAAGAAGGGTTTAAGGGCCCAATTTTTGAAGGCATTTATACGGGTAGCTGCCCTAGTTACCCGTATAAATGCCATATTCGGGATTTTCAAAGGGTACCTACACAGGTAGTGCTCTTCAAAAATCCAGGATAAGTCCCTAATGGTAGATTTTTTTGGACAACAAAAGTTATAAGAATTTGGGCCAATTGCACACTACATTGTTTAGGAAGCCGGTACAGTGCAACAGTTTACTGCGCTATCAGAGTCATCATCCAGGACCTTTGCATAGGGGTCTCCCTTTTGGATAATTTCTACAACTTCATCACATTTGTTCTACTTTGGAAGGTTTTCATTGTCAAGCAATGGCTTTTAGGGACCGGCTATTGTATCGTGATTATCCTGTGCATGCAATCAAGAGAGCTTATACTCATGCTTGCTATACACATCGCAAGTGGCTATTATTGGAGGAGGCTACATCGCATTCTTCAGACATTGATGATATTGTTGGCACCCTTCCTTTTATGCAAAATACAGCTTACATGATATGCTTGTTGAGGAAGCATTAGGCCATCTAGAAGTTACATCCTTGTTTTGATAAACCTTTAACCATAGATCACACTAGGGGCTTGAACATCAGGGACAAGCTGGTGAGATCAGGTCTATTGGTGGACCATCCAGTTAGTTGTGTGGTGGATGCAAGGCACTTTGCCTATGGGGGATATTCTTTTTGTCAGACCACAATAGAGGGTGTCATCTGGGAAGATCCCGTTAGGGGACATAACTATTTTATGAGGTGCACATTACTTGTTTGTCCAGTTATGTGGTGTATGTATTATGTTGCCCATGCGATTTATTATACATCAGTCGTACCACTCATACTGTCAAATTGCATATGGGTGAGCATTCATCCCATATCAGAATGGCTGTTTGCTCTGCTCCAGTTGTGGAACATTGTCTTTCTATGCAACATACTTTTGATGATCTACGATGGTGGATCATTGATCATGCCCCTTGTGATCCTTGGTGCAGTGACAGATTAAATAGATAGCAATGGATGGAACAGCATTGGATATTTTGTTTGAACACAGTCAACCCTATGGGTTTGAACTTGGAGAATGATTGGCCGAGTTTGTTCTAGTTCTTATCCAATTTGGTGAGGGCATCCCCGATGCTTTGAGGATTCCCCTTGCCTGACTGGTGGTTCTGAAGACTGATGTGTTGATTTGTCAGCTAATGTTTGTAAGGGCAGACATTCATATGTTGACAGTTTAGGGGTTTTAGGCTTCTTGGCATCCTTAGGTGAATAGCTTGGAACAAGTTTCACTGTCCCACGGCACCTGAAGCAGAGCTTGAATATAGCTCAAAACATGCATTTTGTGTGGGAGGTTAAGGCCATCGAATTGGACGTGTATCAAGCCTGGATTGACTGGTAATGCCATGGATATTGCAGTCCTGGAGGAGTGATGTTGTCCTCTCCTGACTGTGGATCCAACAAAAATATTATATGAGTCTGCGTTTATTCTGGGGTTATCTTTGTAACATTGGCGGGCAAGAAAGCAGCAGCAAAAAGCAGCCACTTTTGTAAATACTGCTGCTTTCACTGCCTGCCTCCCCCCCCAAATGAAATTGGTGGCAGCTGGGGAGTACGGTGTGGCTGGTCATGTGTGAAACTGCAGCTGCCCACCCAGGCCAGCTGGTCTAGGCAGCCGCCTAGATTGCCTAGTGGACGGGTTGGCCCTGCCTATATGATAGATGGCTGTGGTTGTCTCAGAATAATGAGGAAAATCTGTTTATTCATGAATTTGTCCTAAATACACAGAAAGAAGATACTGATCTTTATTCAAGATGCTATCAAAGTTAAATATTGCTCGAGGGCTACAAATTTTGATGTAATGTCTGGAACAGAACATCTAAATTTCCCCTACCATCCTAAAATGTTACTTATATTTGTGAAATGTACTAAGAATCTAATTATACAAAGGGATACAGTTAGTATGAACTGACTTTGCCCACCTAATGTGTAGAGGCCCTTTTACTAAAGGGTGCTAAGGTATTGCATCTAAACTTAGAAACATGACGACAGAAAAAGATCACATGGCCTATCTAGTCTGTCCTTCCACATCAATCACTACAACAGTCCCCTTTTTTCCTTTAGAGATCCTCTGTGTTTGTCCCATGCTACGTTGAATTCAGATACTGACTTCATCTCTACCACCTCCACTGGGAGACTATTCCACAGATCCACCACTCTTTCCGTAAAGAAACATTTTGGCATATCACTCCTGAATCTATCCCCTTTCACCCTCATCCCATATCCCCTCTTAGTAGAGCTTGCTTTCAATCGAAAGAGGCTCTCCTCCTGTGCATTTATGCCACCGAGGTATTTAAACGTCTCAATCATATTATCTCTATCCCGCCTTTCCTCTAAGGTGTACATATTGAGATCCTTAAGTCTGTCCTCATATGATTTATAATGAAGAACACTAAACATTTTAGTAACCACCCTCAGTACCGACTCCAGCCTGTTTATATCCTTTTGAAGGTGCGGTCTCCAGAATTGCACAGAACACTGCACATGAGGTCGCACCAAAGACTTATACAGAGGCACTATCACCTCCTTTCTTCAGCTGGCCTTTCCTCTCCCTATGCACCCAAGCATCCTTCTAGCTTTTGCTGTCACCTTTTCTACCTGTTTAGCCACTTTAAGATCATCAGACACAACCACGCCTAGGTCCCGCTCTTCTTTAGTGGACAAAAGTACTTCACCCCCTATACTATATTGCTCCCTTGGATTGCTGCAGCCCAAATGCATGACCTTGCATTTTTTAACATTAAATCCCAGCTGCCAAATTCTAGACCATTCTTCAAGCTTAGCTAGATCCTTCCTCATGTTATCTACCCCTTCCTGGGTGTCTACTCTATTGCAGATTTTGGTATCATCCGCAAAGAGGCAAACCTTACCCGACAGCCCTTCCGCTATATCACTAATGAAGTGACAATAGTGCCTGGACTATGGCGTGTTAGGTACAACACTGCATTAACTATCAGGGGTGTGGAAAGCATTTCCATGGCAGTTAAGGTGGAATTCTGTCCCTTCATGCACACCACATTAGCACGGGTGTACTTAACTCCACCTATTGAGATGGCGTTAAATAATCCCACACTAATGCAGTTAGCACGTGGTGTGAACTCGGCGCTAACTGCACCGAGCACATCACATCCACTCCACCCCTACTTCACCTAGCCACAACTCTAACGTTAGATGGCACAGGAATCATCCAATGTCATGGCCTTGCACTAGCTGGCAATGTGGGTCCCAACATGTATTCAGTATGTGCCAGAACATGCATTGTCAGCTAACACTCTTTAGTAAAAGACCCCTACTGTGTATGGAGGTATATACTGCAAATAGGCAGGTACAGTACATATAGTATATACTGTAGCATTTTCTGCTATAACAAAATGCTGACCTATTCTGAATTCCCTCACTTGGTTTGCAGCTTGTCGTGCTGTGAGGGCTTGTGTGCATCAGTGATGCTGAGAGCTAAACTATCGGTAGTTTAACTACTGGCAGGGTTTCCCAAGATGGACAGGTCTCAGCTGAGATGCCAGACCAAGACAAACCACCCATCTGGGCAGCAGCAGAATGGGATAGTGTTGACGGCGGAGGATCACATTTCTGTGACAACGGCAACAACACCAAACTTAAACTGCGTGGAAGAAAGGCCCGGCAATCTACTTCTGTATCTTGCCATGAAAACCCAATGGACAGTTATAACAAAACAAATTGTGCTGTAATGCTGGAAGATGAGACCCCCAGGTTGGAAGGCACTCAACTAGCTACTGGGGAAGAGCTGAAGACTTTTCAGAGTAAAGCCAGCATTTATGATGTGGTTGGATCAAAGTCCTCGGGACGTCTGACTGCTGATGTAGCTGCGCATGAAATGAGAGTCAGAAGCTGTAAAGATGTCTTACACATTGGAACATGGAACATACGAAGCATGAACCAAGGGAAGTTGGAGGTGGTCAAGAATGAAATGGAATGTGTACAACTTGATCTGTTGGGTGTCAGCGAACTGAAATGGACTGGCATCAGGCACTTTGCATCAGAAGATCACATAGTCTACTATGCTGGAAATGAAAGACAAAGAAGAAATGGTGTTGCATTTATAATAAAGAAGAAACTTGCAAGAATTGTAATGAAATACAATGCAGTCAGTGAACGCTTAATCTCTATTCGTCTACGAGGAATGCCTATCAACACAACTATAATTCAAGTATATGCCCCAACAACAGCTGCAGAAGAGAATGAAATTGAAGAGTTCTATGAACAAGTACAAGCTGAAATTGACAGAACATGCAAACAGGATATCCTGATAGTCATGGGTGATTGGAACGCAAAGGTTGGCAACAAAGAAGAAGACAAAGTAGTTGGAAAATATGGACTTGGCAACAGAAATGAAGCTGGAGAAAGACTGATAGAATTCTGCAAGACCAACAATCTATTCATCTCGAACACCTTCTTCCAGCAACACAAGCGGCGACTGTACACATGGACGTCACCCAATGGATTGTATAAAAATCAAATTGACTACATCTGTGGAAGTCAACGATGGAAAAGCTCTATAACATCAACAAAGACAAAACCTGGAGCTGACTGTGGTACAGATCATCAACTACTAGTATGCAAACTCAAGCTAAAGCTGAAAAAGAGCAAACCACTCATGAATGCAGCAAAATATGACCTTGAGAATATACCACTGGAATTTAAAGACTGCCTGCAAAATCGATTTTCTGCTTTAGATACAAATGATAGAGTTCCAGAAGAGTTATGGAATGACATCAAGAAGGTTGTGTTGGAAGAAAGCGAGAAGTCTCTACAAAAGTTAAAAAAGCAAAAACAGCCAAAATGGATGACGGAAGAAACTCTGAAAATTGCCCAGAAATGCAGAGAAGCTAAAGCCAGAGGAGAAAGAAAAACAATCACAGAACTCAACAGAGATTTCCAACATGCAGCAAGACAGGACAAGGAAAAGTACTACAATGACGCATGCAAGGAAATAGAAGCAGAAACTATTAGAGGAAGAACAAGATCAGCTTTCCTAAAGCTACGAGAGTTAAAGAAAAAGTTCCAGCCTCGAATTGGAATGTTACAAGATGCTCAAGGTTCTATGTTGAATGATGCTGAGAAGATCAAGAAAAGATGGAAGGAATATACAGAGTTTTTATATGATAAAGATCAAGTGGACCAACAGCCGTTTCAACCTGTACCTTATGATCTGGAACCATTGGTGATGAAAGAAGAAGTTGAAGCAGCATTGAAAGCCTTATCAAAGAACAAAGCACCAGGCATTGATTGCATTCCCATAGAAGTATTACAGCAATCTGATGCAGCTGTTACCGTACTTACAAGGCTCTGCCAAGAAATATGGAAGACAGCATCATGGCCAACTGACTGGAAAAGATCTGTGTTTATACCAATACTAAAGAAAGGTGATCCAACTGACTGTGGAAATTATCGCACAATCGCTCTGATCCCACATGCCAGCAAGATTCTACTGAAGATTATTCAAAAGAGACTACAATCATACCTGGAACAAGAACTACCTGAAGTGCAAGCAGGGTTCAGAAAAGGGCGAGGAACGAGAGACATCATTGCGGATGTGAGATGGATCCTTGAAAAGACTAAAGAATACCAAAAGGATATCTATTTGTGCTTTATCGACTATAGCAAAGCTTTTGACTGTGTAAACCATGAGAAACTCTGGGCCACATTAAGAAGCATGGGTATACCAGAACACCTGATCGTTCTCTTGCACATTCTGTACATTGATCAAGAAGCAACAGTTCGAACGGAACAAGGAGAAACAGAATGGTTTAAAATAAGCAAAGGTGTAAGACAAGGCTGCATACTTTCCCCCTACCTGTTTAATTTATATGCAGAAGAAATCATCAGAGAAGCAAGATTGTATGAAGACAACAGAGGTGTGAAGATTGGTGGAAGACTCATCAACAACCTTCGCTATGCTGATGATACCCCATTACTGGCGGAAAGTGAAGATGATTTGAAACATTTGCTTCTCACAATCAAAGAACATAGTCTCAAAATGGGCCTGCACCTTAATGTAAAGAAGACAAAGATCATGACAACTGGCATAATCAACAGGTTCATCGTCGAAGGAGAAGAAATTGAAATCGTAAATAACTTTAACCTACTTGGATCAACTATCAATAAAGAAGCAACAAGCAGTCAAGAAATCAGACGACGCATTGCTCTTGGCAGAATGGCTATGAAAGACCTAGATAAGATTCTGAAGAGCAGAGATGTCTCTCTCCATACAAAGATTCGACTTGTTCAAGCCATGGTATTTTCAATAACATCATATGGATGTGAAAGCTGGACAGTGAAAAAGATAGACAGGAAGAAAATTGATGCCTTTGAATTATGGTGCTGGCGGCGAATACTGTGTATACCACGGACTGCCCGAAGAACAAACCAGTCTGTACTAGTGGAGATCAAACCTAAGCTTTCTTTAGAAGCTCAGATGACAAGACTTTGACTTTCATACTTTGGACACATCATGCGGAGAGAGAGATCATTAGAGAAAGACATCATGCTTGGCAAGATAGAAGGTCAATGCAAAAGAGGAAGGCCAGCAATGAGATGGATCGATACAATAACAGCAGCTACGGGTACCAGTTTGTCAACAATGAGCCGCCTGACTGAAGACCGAACACAATTTAGGATAGCTATCCAGAGGGTCGCCATGAGTCGACTCCGACTCGACGGCACTTAACAACAACAACATTCTGAATTCCCCTTTTTTCCTTAAACAGCTTTTTTATTTTGTATGAATATTCATAGAAACTAGTAATGAAATGGGAGAGGCCACCATGGATTCTGTACAAAAACGTATGGACGGCTGGGTAACCAGCATCAGTAGTAACTTTCATTATATCGTGAGACACTTCTAGCAATCTACAGACTGTTTATTATCATCTTTAACTGTTTAACAATTTCTCCCTTGTTTGCATTTTTTCAGTTCTTGCCAGACTTCTGTCTCTCTTCATTTGCAGAATTAATTTTTTGGAAAATATTTTAGATTAAATAGCAAACCAGTGACATAATCAAAGTAAATAAATTCATAAAAACATTGTGTCAGGCACTAAAAGTTAAAACATGGCACACAATTACTTTCTGGAAAGGCATTTGAAGATGAATTTTATGTCAGTGTACCAAGATACCATATAATATACTAGTGTTTTAGTTTTGTTGTTTACATCTAAGTGTATATCAATTGTATTGTAGATTGTATTGCATACATTTTGGTTTATATTGTTTTAGAATGTAAACCACTAGGATGTATTTTCAATTTGTGGTCTATTAAATTTTTGTAATAATCTTTTTGCTGTTACATGCTGTCGAGCTGATGTTGACTCATGGTCACCCTCTGGATAGTTGTCATAGCAACATAGTAACATATTATATGACGGCAGATAAAGACCAGTATGGCCAATCTAGTCTACCCAGCAGGGCGGCAAGAATACGTGCACCTGCCTCTCTGTGCAGGTCATTCCTCCCCATGCCTTTGTTTAGAGGTGTACTCACTGCTCTGTGCAGGTCACCCTCCCCATGCCTTTGTTTAGGGGTGTATTCACCGCTCCATGTAGGTCACCCCTTTTTACTGAGATATAAGAGATAGTTATGTTTATTTTGATCTTATCCTGTTCCTATAAAGGAATCCACTGTGTCTGTCCCATGCCATTTTGAATTCTATCACTGTATTTGCCCCCACCACTTCCATCGGAAGGGCATTCCAAGCATCCACCAGCCTTTCAGTGAAAAAATATTTCCTGGCATTGCCTTTCGTTTACCCCCTTGCAGCTTCATGTTATGCCCTGTAGTTTTACAGCTTACCCATCTTTGGAAGAGGGTTGTTTGTTCATTAATACTCTTTAAGTATTTAAAGGTCTGAATCATATCTCACCTGTTCCTCCTCTCCTCCAGAGTGTATATATATATTTAGGTCTTCACATTTCTTCTCATAAGTCTTCTGATGCAGGCTCCAAATCATTTTGGTTGCCTTCATCTGAACTGTGTCCAGTCTTTTTATGTCCTTTGAGAGATATGGTCTCCAAAACTGCATTTCTTCACATTAAATCTTAACTGCAAAGCATTAGATCATTCTTCCAGCTTTTGTAGATCTTTCCCCGTGTTATCCACACCCTCAGGGGAATTCGCTCTTGCAAATTTTCGTGTCACCTGCAAAAAGACAGACTTTTCCATTCACTCCTTCAGCAACATCACTCACAAATACAAATATAAAAAGACTGGAAACTGTTCAGAGGAAGGCGACCAAAATGATTTGGAGCCTGCATCAGAAGCCTTATGAGAAGAGACTTGAAGACCTAAATATGTACACTCTGGAGGAGAGGAGAGATAGGGGAGATATGATTCAGACCTTTAAATACTTAAAGAGAAATAATGAGTAAACAAACCTCTTCCAAAGACGGGGAAGCTGTAAAACTAAAGGGCATAACATGAAGCTGTCATAGAATAGGGGAGGAGTAGCCTAGTGCTTGGGGCAAGGTACTTCAGGCCAGAAGGTTAGGGGTTCAAATCCCAGTAGAGGACAGCAACCTTGGGCCAGAAGGACTGGGGTTTCTAGTCCCACAGATGCTCCTTGTGGTCTTGGGCAAGCCACTTAACCCTCCATTGCCCATGTTCCCTGTAAGTATTAGTGTATGTGTCTCATATCCCTGTGTGTTAAATGTATCCCCCAATTGTGTTGTGACCGCTTTGATTGAAGGATAAGGCAGTATACAAAACTTTCTAAATAAAATAAATAAATGAAGCTGCAAGGGGGTAAATTGAAAGGCAATGTCAGGAAATACTTTTTCACTGAAAGGCTGGTGGATGCTTGGAATGCCCTCCCGATGGAAGTGTTGGGGGGAAAATACAGGGACAGAATTCAAAATGGCATGGGACAGACACTGTGGATCCCTTTACAGCAACAGGATAAAATCAAAATAAACGTAACTATCTAATTTCCCAACATATAGGGGTGTCCTAAACAAAGCGGTGGGTTCACCCCTTAAACAAAGATATAGGGTGGGGGGCCTGCACGGAGCGGCAGGTGCACCTACTCTTGCCATCTTACTGGGCAGACTAGATGGACCATACTGGTCTTTATCTGCCGTCATTGACTATGTTACTATGAACAGTACCGATCCCAGGACCGAACCTTAGGGTACACTGCTAATCACCTTCCTTTCATACGAGTGAGCTCCATTTACCATCACCTTCTGATGTCTGTCAGTCTACCAATATCTGATCCAGTTCAGCACCTTGGGACCCATCCCCAAGCTGTTGAGTTTATTGATTAGCCTCCTATGAGTATCAAAGGCTTTGCTGAAATCTAGGAAGATCACATCCATCGCAAGCCCTTGATCTAGTTCTCTGGTCACCCAGTCAAAGAACTCAATCAGATTGTTTGGCAAGACTGCCCTCTGGTAAAACCATGTTGTCTCAGATCATGCAACCTGTTGGTTTCAAGGAAGTCATAACTTCTTCCCTACTGCCACTTATGAGAAGAGATACCACATCAGTCCTTCTGCAGTCCTGTGGAACTTCTCCTGTCTGTAAGGATCTATTAAAAACATCCTTTGGTATTGATGACTTTCAGTTTTGCAAGTTGCTCTAACACATCATCTTCTGTGAATGGTGTGGTATCTACTCCATTCCCATTTGTATATTTAGTCCTTCTCTAGGATTTTCTCTGGTAAAAACAGAGCAGAAGTATTTGTTTAGCACTTTCGCTTTTTCAATGTCACTTTCCACAAATCCATTCCTGGCACTTTTGCGTCCTGAAATTCTACCTCTGATTTTCCTCCTCCCCAAAATATACCTGAAAAAGTTTTGTCGCCATCTTTTCTTCTTTTTTGTTTTTATTGCAGATTTTATAGGCATACACATCAAGCATAACACCATGAAAAAATCTTTTAGTAGATAAATAATAATAAAGGAAAATAATAAAAAAAAGAAAAAGAAAGTCTTTCTAGCCCACATTAAGGGAGGATGATCACCCCTAACAAGCAGAGGCAAACAAAATCTTACAGGACAATCCAAAATGAAACGACTAAACAGAGTTTGAAAATTATATACCATAGCACAAAACCGCTGTAAGACTCTACTTGTTAGTCAAAAGATTTTCCAAATGAAGAGGGCCAGAAAACACATACTTAACATTATTCAAAGTGATTGAACATTTACAAGGAAATTGCAAAAAGAAAGTCCCCCCCTGCAGCCAAGACACAAGGTCTATGCTGCAGGAAGGATTTACTCTGCACCTGAGCTGACCTTGCCACATCTTGGAAAACAGAAACCTTATATCCAAAATACAGGAGATCTTTTTTCAAGAAATAAGCCCTCAAGATTTTAACCTTATCAGCCACAGCAGATAAGGACACGATTAACGTTGCCCGAGCAGAGATCTCCTCATTAGAAGATTCCAAAAAAGCAACATGGGCAACGTCACCATCACATGTTACCGATCGAGTAGGCAAATAATAAAGATCAGAAACCCCAACAGATTCAAAATCAGAAATTAATAAAATCTCTTTACAATATTTCCTAAATAATATTAATGGAGACAGCAAATGCATCTTTGGAAAATTAAGTAACCTTAAATTTTTTGGATGAGCGTTTTCTAGAGCTTCAATTTGTTTAAGCAACACATAGCTATTTTTCACTCCTGCATGACCCCCCCTCTTGCAATAAACCCAAATGTTTATCCACATCATCCAATCACCGGGAGCAAGCAGCAATCCTAGTATCCCCCTCACAGGATTTAGAAACAACCTGTTGAGAAAACTTCACCGTTTGATTAATAAGGCCAGATAGCAAAGCATTGGTCTCAGAACCACTTTCCAAATGTCAAATAAGGAAACATCAGCAGAAGAGACCGAAGGTAATAAACCTAAGGCCTCAGGCTTACCCGACTGAATAGGAGTTAGCAATAAAGAGCCAACACTGAGGCAGTGCGGGGGGACCCTCAGAAACCACTTCACCGATGCAGTTACTGGGCCCACCAAGGGGGTTACCTCCTCCCCACCCATGCCACAGTTCAAAGGAGCTGGATTCAGACGTGGTGTCCTATCGATGGAACTCAGGAAGACACCAGATAAAGACGTGTTAACAGAGGTAGACATATCAAGCCATAAAAATTCTGACCCAAGCTTCAAATCTTCCAGCACTCTCACATGCTGGTCTATTGGGCTGGTACGACCCTTCAGTGTTGAAACTGTTGTCACAGAATCTTTCTCCATCACCTTACACTCCCTCTTACCATGCCCTCTAGGCATCCCCAGTAGCAAATATCAGGAGGGCAAAATGCCCCGAGCCTCGACGGGACACCGACGAGGCACCAAAGGGGCGTACCCCTTTGGTCATGCGCCGCCTTCAGGCCCATCTTTTCTTCTGCCTTTGATTTTGCAGCCCTTATTTCTCTATTTGTCTCTTTTAGTTTGATTCTGTATTCTTTTCTGTGTTCCTCTGTTTGCGAACTTTTGAATTTCGTGAAAGCTGTGTTTTTTGCCTTTATTGGTGCAACCACTTCTTTGGAGAACCAAATAGGTTTCCTTTCCCTCTTGTTTTTATTTTCTTTCCTTACATACGTATCTGTTGCTTCTTTTATTGACTCCTTTAGTTTAGCCCATTCCAATTCCACTTCCTGTATCCCCTCCCACCCTGCCAACCTCACCTTCAGGTACTTGGCCATTTTACTGAAGTCAGTGTTTTTAAAGTCTAGGACTTTGAGCTTGCTGTGATTGGATTCTACCCTGTGCTCGGTCTTCAGTCAGGTGGCTCACTGTTGATAAGAGTTGCATCCATAGCTGCAGTTATTGTATCAATCCATCTCATTGCCTAACCTCCTCTTTTGCAAAAAGCTTAGGTTTGATCTCCTCTAGTACCAACTGGTTTGTTCTATGGGCAGTCCATGGTATACACAGTATTCTTCTTCAGCACCAGCAGAGAGCTTGTAGTTTACATTTAATAGTCACTCAGGGCCTAGCATCAGCAAAGTACTTTTAGTTTAAATTTAAAACACAGAAGAGAGCTTTCTGGTTTAATTTGGAACCCAGCAGAGAGCTTGTAGTTTACATTTAATAGTCACTCAGGGCCTAGCATCAGCAAAGTACTTTTAGTTTAAATTTAAAACACAGAAGAGAGCTTTCTGGTTAAATTTAGAACCCAGCAGAGAGCTTGTAGTTTAAATTTCATAATAAGATAGAGCCTAGCAGCAGCAAAGAGCTATAATTTACAATTTAAAATCAAATAAGAATATAGCTTACCTCAGCAGCACAGGACAGGGTACTGTGTAGCAGCCCTCTTTTAATAAGTGTTATTTCCCTCCCTCCCCACACCCACCCACCCCTGGGATAATCGTAGCTTTATAGGTACTTACACATCTTAAAAGACAGGGGGTGCTCTCAGGTGCAGCTCGTTACCCAAATTAGTCATACACTAAGGACCTGAGATTAATTAAGCTTCAGGTGAACAAGATATATTAAACGTATTAGGTACAGTTTTATTAGTATAAATATCCATAGCAACCCTTAGGAAGTAAAGAACTTAAAGATCTAAACAAAAACTTAAAACCAAGATGCAGACGGCAGTCCAGCAGCGAGATTGGGGTTTTCCAGTCTTTTGCATTGAGTGTCACATGTATGATTTTCTCCCAGTTGGTGAGAGGTCTTACCTGTGCACTAGGTGCAAGGAGCTCTTTGCTCTCAGGGAACAAGTCCGTTTTCTAGAGGCTAGAGTAGCAGACTTGGAAAACATAAGAAAGACAGAGAGGTACATAGACGAGACCTACAGGGATATAGTCCTGAAGGCCCACCTCCAGTCTGGCAGCATCCCTGTTGCCATGGAAGAGAGAGGTCACGTGACAGGAGATCATCACCCTGGTGTGGCAGGAAGTGATCCTGTAACTAGGACCTGTCCTCCAGGTGATGTAAAACCCTCTCACACCGAGGAAGTTTCTCCAGGGCCATGTGCCCATGAGGGAAGGGTTAGGACAGCCGCTATAGTTGGTGATTCGATCATTAGGCATGTTGATAGCTGGATGACTGGAGGGCGTGAGGATCGCCTGGTAACATGCCTGCCTGGTGCGAAGGTAGCGGACCTCATGCGTCACCTAGATAAGGTCTTAGATAGTGCTGGGGAGGAGTCTGCTGTCTTGGTACATGTCGGTACCAATGACATAGGAAAATGTGCTAGGGAGGTACTGGAGGCTAAATTTAGGCTTTTAGGTAGGAAGTTGAAATCCAGAACTTCCAGGTAGCGTTCTCCGAAATGCTTCCCGTTCCTCGTGCAGGACCCATAAGGCAGGCAGAGCTCCAGAGTCTCAATCCGTGGATGACAAAATGGTGCAGAGATGAGGGTTTTGGATTTGTTAGGAACTGGGGAACATTCTGGGGAAAGGAGAGGCTCTTCCAAAGGGATGGGCTTCACCTTAACAGGGATGGAACCAGGCTGCTGGCATTAACCTTTAAAAAGGAGATAGAGCAGCTTTTAAACTAGATAATAGAGGAAAGCCAACAGTCAGCCAAGAGCAGATGGTTCAGAAGAATGTATCCTTGAAGGATACTACCAAAAGCAGAGAGGTTCCAAAAAAGAGTAAAGTAGCCCAAACGCCCTCGAGTATGGAGCAGACAGAGCTTAAAGATCCCAAATTACCCATGTCTACCAACAGCCAAACTAATATGAATAAAATACAGTCTCTAAAATGCTTGTATGCAAATACTAGAAGTCTAAAAAATAAGATGGGAGAGTTAGAATATATAGCACTAAATGAGAGGTTAGATATGATTGGGATATCAGAGACATGGTGGAAGGAAGACAACCAGCGGGACACTGTGATACCTGGATACAAACTATATCGTAATGATAGAGCTGATCAAATTGGTGGAGGGGTTGCGCTCTATGTTAGAGAGGGCATTGAGTCAGAAAGGATTAAAGTTTTGCAGGAAACAAAATTTGCTGTAGAATCTCTATGGATTGAAATTCCTTGTAAAAAGGGGAAGGCGGTGGCAGTGGGGTTGTACTATCGACTGCCTGGCCAGAATGAACAAATGGATGATGAAATGCTCAAAGAAATCAAGGAAGCTAACAAAAGCTATAGCGCAGTAATAATAATGGGTGATTTCAATTACCCCGGTATCGACTGGGTCAGTGTTACGGCAGGACATGCTAGGGAGATAAAGTTCCTAGATGACATAAATGACTGTTTCTTGGAGCAGCTGGTTCATGAACCGACCAGAGGGGAAGCCATATTAGACCTAGTCCTTAGTGGAACACCAGATCTAGTGCAAGAGATAAGGGTGTTGGGGCCACTTGGCAATAGCAATCATAACATGATCACCTTTGATTTAATTAGTGGAGGAGGGATAGTAAGGAAATTCACAGTACTACATTTTAACTTTCAAAAGGGAGACTATGATAAAATGAGGAATATAGTTAAGATAAAACTAAAAGGAGCAATTGCAAAGGTTAAAGACTTACATCAAGCTTGGGTGTTGTTGAAAAATACTATCTTGGAAGCCCAGACCAGCTGTATTCCATGCTTTAAGAAAAGTGGAAGGAAGTCCAAAAAACTGCCAGCATGGTTTAAAGGGGAGGTCAGATAGGCTGTTGTTGCCAAAAAAGCATCTTTCAGGAAATGGAAAAAAGAACCAAATGACGAAACCTGGAAACAGCACAAGCACTGGCAAGTCAAATGCAAGGAATTGATAAAGCAGGCAAAGGGGAAATTTGAGAAGAAGCTTGCTGCGGAAGCAAAAACGCGAAATAAAGATTTTTTCAAGTACATTTGTAGCAAAAAACCTGTGAGAGAGTCAGTTGGTCCATTAGATGATAGAGGAGTTAAAGGGGCACTAAGAGGCGACAAGGCGATAGCGGAGAGACTGAATGAATTCTTTGCTTCAGTCTTTACTGAGGAAGATGTAGGGATGTTACCCATGACTGAAGTGGTATTTAAAGGTGCGGAAGAATTGAAGGAAATATCGATACATCGGGAAGATGTATTACAACTATTAGATAAACTGAAGAGTAGCAGATCACCTGGGCCAGATGGTATACATCCAAGGGTGTTGAAAGAACTGAAATATGAGATTGCAGGCCTGCTATTAGTAATCTGTGAATTTTCATTAAAATCATCTGTAATACCTGTAGATTGGAGGATCACCAATTTAACGCCAATTTTTAAAAAGGGTTCCAGGGGTGATCCGGGAAACTACAGACCGGTGAGCCTCACGTCAGTACCAGGAAAAATGGTAGAAACCATCATAAAGAATAAAATTACTCAGCATGTAGATAGTCATGGCCTAATGGGAGACAGCCAACATGGTTTTAGACAAGGAAAATCTTGTCTTACTAATCTATTATAGTTTTTTTGAAAGTGTGAATAAACAGGTGGACAAAGGTGAGTTGGGTGATATAGTGTATCTGGACTTTCAGAAAGCCTTTGACAAGGTCCTTCATCAGAGACTTTTGGCAAAACTAAAGAGTCATGGGATAGGAGGCAGTGCACTACTGTGGATCAAGAACTGGTTAAAAGATAGAAAGCAGAGGGTTGGGCTAAATGGCCAATTTTCTCAATGGAGAAAAGTGAATAGTGGTGTACCCCAGGGATCTGTGGTTGGTCCGCTGCTTTTTGACATATTCATAAATGACCTGGAAAGTGGAATAATGAGTGAGGTTATCAAATTTGCAGATGACATAAAACTATTTAAAGTTGTTAAAACCCAAGAGGATTGTGGAAAATTGCAAGAGGATCTTTATAAATTGGAAGACTGGGCATCAAAATGGCAGATGAAATTTAATGTGGACAAGTGCAAAGTTATGCACCTAGGGAAGAACAACACAAACTATGGTTAAATGATGCAAGGTTCCACATTAGGAAGCACCACCCAGGAAAAATATTTAGGCGTCATTGTGGATACCATGTTAAAACCCTCGGCCCAGTGTGCAGCGGCAGTCAAGAGAGCAAATAGAATGCTAGGTATCATAAGGAAAGGAATGGAAAATAAAACAAAAGATATTATAATGCCTCTATATCGTTCCATGGTGAGACCGCACCTTGAATATTGTGTGCAATTCTGGTCGCCGTATCTTAAAAAGGATATAGCGTTATTAGAAAAGGTTCAGAGAAGAGCCACCAAAATGGTAAAGCGGATGGAAGGATACTCCTATGAAGAAAGGCTAAAAAGGTTAGGGCTCTTTAACCTGGAAAAGAGACGGTTGAGGGGAGATATGATAGAAGTCTATAAATTAATGAACGGAGTGGAACGGGTAAACGTAGATCGATTGTTTACTTTATGAGAATATAGAAAGACTAGGGGACATGCAATGAAGCTACAGGGTAAACTATTTAAGACTAATAAAAGAAAATATTTTTTCACTCAACGTGTAATCAAACTCTGGAATTTGTTACCGGAGGATGTAGTCAAGGCTGTTAGTGTAGCTGGGTTTAAAAAAGGTTTGGACAAGTTCCTGGAGGAAAGGTCCATAAACCATTATTAAGAAGGGACCCAAGATATCAATGCTTGACCCAGTACAAGCATTGCGGAACCTGTGTCTTTTGGGGAAACTGCTAGGTACGTATAACCTAGATTGGCCACTGTTGGAAACAGGATACTGGGCTTGATGGACCTTGGTCTGACCCAGTATGGCATATCTTATGTTCTTATGTTCAAAGGAATCAATTTTCTTTCCGTCTATGTTTTTTCACTTAGCCTTTGTATTAGAATTGTGTGTATGACCGCGTCAAATGCAGAGGCTATATCTAGGAATAATAGTATGTAGGCCTGGTTGATGTTTTCAATTCCCTTGATGATTTTATTGTAAAGGCCCAGCATTAATGTCTCAGCATTGTGGTATGGCCTGAATCCAAATTGGTTATCATCCAGTGGGGCATAGATGTCGATGTGTTCTTGCAGTTGCAAGTAAAATGTTTTTTTCTATAATTTTGGCAAGGAAAGGGAGACTAGAGATGAGTCTATAGGAAGCTGGATTTGTTTTGTCTAAGGCTTTGTTTTTTAGTATTGGACGAATGATTGCTCTTTTAAGGTCACAAGGCATGTACCCTTGAGAAAGTGATTTGTTGACAATATCTAGTATGAAGGGGGCTAATTCAGAAATTGAATCCTTGATCCATTTAACTGGGCAAGGATCAGTATTGGAGGTTGTAGTGCTCATATTTGCAATTACCTTTTTAAGAGGTTCTGGATGCATTAGATGGAACGTTTCCCAGGGTTCGGTGGGTGTTATTGCTTTAATTGTGCATGGACTGAGTTTATTTTAGACATGTAAAAGTCTGCAAGAGTTTGGGGTTTTATGTCTGGTATTACAGCGGAGGTGCTTGGATGTGTTGTGAAGGATTTAACAATAAAGAACAGATCTTTTGGCTTATTAATTGATTTCATAAGTAGCTTAGTATGATAGTCCTTTTTAGCTAGGTTAATGTAGTGCTGATATCTGGAGAGCATGTACATGTATTTGTCTCTATTGTCTGAAGTTTTCATGGCCCTCCAGGATCATTCTAGCTTTTTCATTTCTCTTTTCATTAATCTCAGCTCGTGGGAGAACCACTGTTTGGAAGGGTTTTTAGAGATGTTTGGGGAGTTCTGCAGCTTAGTAGCTATGTTGTTAATGGAAGTGTTCCATTTGTTTACTAGAGTGTTCAGATCATTTGTATTTAAGTCTAAGAACCTGAGGAGCTCATCCATGAAGGGTTTTTGGCAAAATGTTTGAATTTAGAATATATTTTGGGGTGATTTCGATCAGAGTTGGTTTGGGGTGCTTTAATTTCAAGAGTGAATTCGATGAGATGGTGGTCTAAACAGGAAACTGGGGTTATCTTGGGAGGGATTCTAGACAGTAATTGAATTTTGTGAGGTAAAAATATGAGGTCTAGGAGGTTTCCTTTTTTATGTGTAGGGTTTGTTATGATTTCTCTAAAATTTAACTCTTCCATTCCACTAGTGAAAGTGGATGCTCGTATGTTTTGCACTGAAGGGAGATTGAAATCTCCAAGTAGGACAACCTGTTTCTTGAGGACATGTTAACAATATTGTCAATAATGTTAGCCAGGCCGTCAGGGTCGGAGGTTGGTGGTCTGTACAATAGGTATAGCGCTAGGTTTCCACTGCTGGTTATTAGCTGGTCAATGTCAAATGTAGTACCAGAGTTGAGACGTTGTGGCTCTAATGAGTCTTTTATTATCATCAGAACACCTCCCCTGTGTTTAGTTGTTCTGGGGGTATGGAATATTTTATAATTGGGGGGACATAGTTGGTTTAATAGAACACTGTCTAGTTCATGAAGCCATGTTTCAGTTACAAATATTATGTCAGGGTTGACTGAATTTATGTAGTCTACAATGATTGGTATCTTCTTTTTTATGGACCTTGCATTTATGTGTGCACATTTAAGTGATGAGGTTTTGTCGGGTCCTGCGTGTGAAATGGAAAGCATTTAAAAGAATGTAACTCTGGAAGTTCTGGATTTCAACTTCCTACCTAAAAGCCTAAATTTGTCCTCCAGAATCTACACCCCACACTTTCCTATGTCATTGGTGCCAACATGTACCAAGACAGCAGACTCCTCCCCAGTACTATCTAAATCCTTGTTCAGGTGGTGCATGAGGTCAGCTACCTTTGTACCAGGCAGGCATGTTACCAGGCAATCCTTATGTCCACCAGTCATCCAGCTAGCTACATGCCTAATGATTGAATCACCAACTATAACGGCCATCCTAACCCTTCACTCATGGGCACATGGACCTGGAGAAATCTCCTCAGTGTGAGTGTTTTACATCTCCTGGCAAAGAGGTCCTAGCTACAAGATCACTTCCTGCCACACCAAGGTGATGCTCTCTTTTCATGTGACCTTTCTCCTCCATGTCAATTGAGAGGCTGCCAGATTGGAGGTGGGACTTCAGTACTACTTCCTTGTGGGTCTCGTCTATATACCTCTCTATCTTCCTTATGTCCTCCAAGTCTGCTACTCTAGCCTCCAGAGATTGGATTCATTCACTGAGGGCAAAATCCTAAGTGAAAAATTCAGGCAGTATGTGGACAGGTATTTAAACTACAGAAAGGGAGTGATGGATGGGGAAGGACAAGTTCAGGACGTCACTCCCGGCAAAAGCAGAATAATATCAGAAACAGCTACACTTTTAAACCACACATCAACGACAAGTGGGAAGAGGTGGGTAGAACAAAATCAATGCAAAATACATGTAAGCCAGTTAAATGCTGGAAAGCAATGGGCACAAATGCTCGAAGCTTAGCCAACAAAGTTCCTGACCTGGAAGACCTAATGGTGGAAATGGACTTGGACATTGTGGCCATTACAGAAACATGGTTTAATGAATCACATGAATGGGATATAGCCATAGCTGGCTATAATCTATGCAGAAGAGACAGAGAAAGTGGAAAAGGAGGAGGAGTAGCCTTATATGTCAAAAGCAATATTAACCCTGGAATTACCAAGATTTTTTGCACACACTGAATACCGTTGGGGTCATAAATGACCCCACGATGAATTTTAATTGTTAACCATGAAAATTTTAAACTAAACACACAAAATATTATTCTGAATTAATTATTTATTATATGAAGGTTAAATGTTTTGAAATGTAATGCTTTATCATAAAATTACTTGAAGAGTTTCAATGAAAGCAGTTTTTGCATGCACTTGATGAACACAGTAAAGTACTACAGTCATTTGCATGAGACACAGACAATTTCTGAATGTTCTTTGCAAACATTGTGCTTGCAGGAGGTGCAAACTATGTTGCTTTTCTTGTCTTTTTCTCTGGAACGGCAGTGACACCTTGCACTTTTCTTTGGGATCCCGACATTGCAAACAGCATCAGTGGCTTCTTCAATGCTGGAAGAAGTCTCGCTGCAATTACTCTGAAGCAGCTGCTTTCCTAATTCCAAGAGGAATAGACGACGTCTGTGCTTTGACTTGGACTGCCATTCTGGATTTAGTGACATCCAAACAATGAAGGCGTTCAAAGCACTGATGTCCAACATGTTGTGGAAGATTGTCACTGGCCAGCGTCTTGTCATTCATTTTGTGGTATACGTGCACAACATTTGATCTGCTGTATCTACTCCACCTTTACTAGAATTATAGTCCAAGATCATGCGTGGTTTTTTGTCTGGACGTGTGTTATCTACTTCTTTTTGCTCATGCAAACTGCTCAGAAGAACAAGCACTTTTCCTTTCTTCGGGCAATAGGAAACCAGAGTGGCGTCATCGCGAAAGGCAAACAGTGAAGTGAATACCTCTCGGCCCTTTGCTGTTAAAAATTCTGGAGGTAATTATTTTCTGTTCTTTCGAATTGTCCCCAAAAGTGTCATTTATTGTTCTAGCAATTTCCGTGACAGGGATAAACTGCAGAAGAAATTGTCAACAGTAAAATTTCTGCCAGATCGCGTCAATCCTTCAGTGAGTTGCAGCACAACCCTTTCACCCTGATTCTGTTCCCTGTTTTGTCTGAGTTTCCTTCCTGTATATACGACTTGAAAACGCAGAACATATGACATTGCACTGTCACACAACATCCATAGCTGGGAAAATATTATCTGAAAGGAACACGACCATGAAATGTAAGCAGTTGCTCATCCATGGTAACATTTTCACCAGGAACAAAGGCGTCACTTAGAGTTGCTTCCCAGGTATCAAAAACGTGTCTTATTGGAGCAAGCTTATCCACGCCTCATTGTTAATTTCTGTTGGTTGCATCATCAAATCTGAGAGCACAAGAAATTTGCTGAAAATGGTTATGGGCCGTATTTTTGCCGAAAACAGAACGACCATCTTCAAGGTTCCACAACTGAACTATGGATTCATTTTGTGACTTGTACATGCCTGAGAGGATCAGAAGTCCAAGAAAATATTGAAATTCTCTGTCTGTCAAATCTTTCCAGGTGTCGTCATAAATGTGTCTGCTTTGTTTGCTCATCCACATCATGATTTTATTCAATAAGTTCTTCCTCATGAACAAGTGGAATGCTGCGAGAGGGCCATCAACATTTCGTACAGCATACCTTGTAGGACCTTGTTGTACGGGCATGACATTAGCTCTGGCGTATCTTCCAGCAGCTTGCTTTATAGGTTTCCTGTTCCATGATGTGGCATCCTTAGATATATAGGCTTCAATGGCAACATTTGTGCTTATAGTTGATGACCTCTTAGCTCCTCTACGACCACAACTAAGATTCCTCACAGATGATACTGACACCGAGGACTCCTGCCTTCTTCCCCGTCCAGCCAGTCTCAACCTTTGCCTCGACCTGTAACTTGACTCTTTGCTACAGGCGATGTTACCGGCTCAACATCAGTCTCACATTCACTTG
This sequence comes from Ichthyophis bannanicus, assembly GCA_033557465.1. Lineage (NCBI taxonomy): Eukaryota > Metazoa > Chordata > Amphibia > Gymnophiona > Ichthyophiidae > Ichthyophis > Ichthyophis bannanicus. The sequence goes on along the minus strand of CM066033.1, from coordinate 586,448,544 downwards.
GCGACCATCTGCTGTCGCCATCTGAATCATGACTGTCATCATCAGATTTATCGCCTGAACTTGGCTGATATGCTTCTTCGTTTGCTGAATATGCTGCATCATCAGACGACTCAGAGCCATCACTGTCAGCATCTTGTTGCAATATTTCTCTTACTTGGGCAGCTGAATACTTTCGTTTTGACATCATAAACAATAACATAAAATAAATAAACAAAGATAAAGTTGAATAAAACGCAAAGCAGTTTTACTATAGGTGTACAATAATCGTGATGAATGAGCTGAAAGTCTTTAGATTTCATCGGAAATAATGAGAGAACGTATGATATCAATTACAGAAAATGTGTAATTTTCATAAAATAAGAGTACAAAAAATAAATTATACATAATTAATGATAAATACCTTTGTCAGATCAAAAAAATCACAAAAACTGCAAATTGTATCACGATCCAAACCGGACGTAAGCAACTGGGGTCAAAAATGACCCCACTGGTACTCTGTGCTGCAATTCATCACTAGCATCACCTAGCGGATGAAAATTATTCCTCTCATGGCACAATATAAAGAGAATATTGACATGTGAAAAGTCATAAAAAGATTGCATTCTTGAACAACTAGTTTCCGAGATATGCATTGTGAAACTTGCAATGGGGTCACTTTTGACCCCATCGGTACTCCCAGGGTTAAAGCTTCTGAAATGCAGGGGGCATGGGGAAAAGAGGAAGCGCTCTGGATTGTGTTGGAAAGAGAAGATCGCACTGTCATCCATACTGGTGTAGTCTACAGACCTCCAACTCAAATCGAAGAAATAGATAACGAATTGATTATAGATATTGCAAAGATAGCCACAAAGGGGGAAGTGATCATATTGGGTGACTTTAATCTACCTGATGTAGATTGGAGTACTCCTTCTACAAATCTGGAAAGTAGTAAAAAAATTGTGGATGCTTTCCAAAATGCGATACTTAGACAAATGGTGATGGAACCAAACAGGGAAAGCTCAATACTGGATTTAGTGCTCACCAACATTGATAGCGTGTCGAATGTCCGGGTGGGTGCCCCTGTGAGCAGCAGCGATCATCACACGGTGTGGTTTGAGATAAAAGCCAAGGTGCAGTCTAATCATAGCAAGCTCAAAGTCCTAGACTTCAAAAACACTGACAACAGTCAAATGGCCAAGTACCTGAAGGAGGAGTTGGCAGGGTTGGAGGGGATAAGGGAAGTGGAATTGCAATGGGCTGAACTAAAGGTGGCAATAAAAGGGGCAACAGATAAATATGTAAGGAAAGTAAATAATAACAAGAGGAGAAGGAAACCTATTTGGTTCTCCAAAGAAGTGGCTGCTCAATTAAAGGCAAAAAACACAGCTTTCACAAAACTCAAAAGCTTGCAAACAGAGGAACCCAGAAAGGAATATAGGATCAAACTAAAACAGACAAAAAGAGAAATAAGGAAAGCAAAATCAAAGACAGAGGAAAAGATGGCTAAAGATGTGAAGTGTGGTGACAAAACATTCTTCAGGTATATTCAGGACAGGAGGAAAATTAGAGGTGGAATTGCAGGACTCAGAAGTGCTGGGAACGGACTTGTGGAAAGTGACATTGAAAAAGCGAAATTGCTAAACAAATACTTCTGCTCTGTTTTTACTAAAGAAAATCCTGGAGAAGGACCACCTGTGACTCCCAAATATAAAATGGGAATGAAGTAGATACCACACCATTCACAGAAGATGATGTGTTAGAACAACTTGCAAAACTGAAAATGGATAAGACAATGGAATTGGATGGGATACATCCTAGGTTACTGAAAGAGCTCAGAGAGGTTCTTTGAGGGCCATTAAAGGATGTTTTTAACAGATCCTTGGAAACAGGAGAGGTTTCTCAGGACTGGAGAAGGGCCGATGTGGTACCTCTTCACAAAAGTGGTTACAGGGAAGAAGTGACAAACTACAGGCCGGTGAGCCTTACCTCGGTGGCGGGAAAAGTAATGGAGGCACTCCTGCAAGAGCGAATAGTGGAATTTCTCAAAACCAACAGGTTGCATAGAAACATAGAAATATGACGACAGAAAAAGACCACGTGGCCTATCTAGTCTGTCCTTCCAAATTAACAACTACAACAGCCCCCTTTTATCCTTTAGAGATCCTCTGTGTTTGTTCCATGCTTTTTTGAATTCATTTACTATTCTCATCTCCACCACCTCCACTGGAAGACTATTCCACGGATCCACCACTCTTTCCATAAAGAAATATTTCCACATATAACTCCTGAATCTACCCCCTTCACGCTCATCCCATGTCCCTTCGTAGCAGAACTTGCTTTCAATTGAAAGAGGCTCTCCCCCTTAACATTTATGCTACAGAGGTATTTAAACATCTCAATCATATCACCTCTATCCCGCCTTTCCTCTAAGGTGTTCATATTAAGATCCTTATGTCTGTCCTCATATGCTTTATAATGAAGACCACTAACCATTTTAGTAGCAACCCTCTGCACCGACTCCATCCTGTTCACATCCTTTTGAAGGTCTCCAGAATTGCACACTATACTCCAAAGGAGGTCGCACCAAAGACTTATACAGAGGCACTATCACCTCCTTTTTTCTGCTAGCCATTCCTCTCTGTATGCACCAAGGCATACTTCTAGCTTTTGCCATAGCCTTTTCTACCAGCTTAGCTGCTTTAAGATCATTAGACACAACCACGCCTAGGTCCCACTCTTCTTTAGTGGACAACAGTACTTCACCCCCTATACTATATTGCTCCCTTGGATTGCTGCAGCCCAAATGCATGACCTTACATGTTTTAACATTAAATCCCAGCTGCCAAATTCTAGACCATTCTTCAAGCTTAGCTAGATCCCTCCTCATGTTATCTACACCTTCCTGGGTGTCTACTCTATTGCAGATTTTGGCATCATCCGCAAAGAGGCAAACGTTACCCGACAACCCTTCCGCTCTATAAAGATGTTAAAAAGAATCGGACCAAGGACAGATCCCTGGGGCACACCACTGGCAACGTTCTTCTCCTCAGAGTGAGCTCCATTTACCTGTACTCTTTGTCGCCTCCAACCCAACCAATTTCTAACCCAAGCAGTAACTTTAGGGTCCATCCCTAGGGTGCTCAGTTTGTTTATAAGTCACCTGTGAGGAACAGTGTCAAAGGCTTTACTGAAATCTAAATACACCACATCTAGGGCTCTCCCTCGGTCCAACTCCCTGGTCACCCAGTCAAAGAAATCAATCAGATTTGTCTGACAAGACCTGCCTCTGGTGAATCCATGCTGCCTTGGATCCTGTAATCCGCTGGACTCCAGAAACCTCATGATTTTCTCTTTCAGCAGTGTTTCCAATAATTTACTCACCACCAAAGTTAAACTAACTGGCCTGTAGTTTTCAACCACATCCTTACTTCCGCTTTTGTGTAAAGGCACCACATGAGCCTCTCTCCAGTCCTTTGGCACCACTCCCGACTCTAACGAGGCATTGAAAAGGTCAGTCAGTGGAGCTGCTAGAACGTCCCCGAGTTCTTCAGTAATCTAGGGTGTATCTCATCTGGTACCATCACTTTGTCTACTTTAAGTTGAGCTAGTTTCTCACGAACACAGTCTTCTGAAAATTGTTCAAGATGCCCCTCACTTCTGTTCCTGTTTGTGGGTTTTTTCTGAGGTCCTGCTCCCGGTTCTTCATCTGTGAACACAGAACAGAAATATTTGTTAAGCAATTCTCCTTTATCCTCATCAGCTTCTACATATTCCTTCCCTTCACCCTTGAGTCTGACAATACCACTTTTGCCCTTCCTCGTCTCACTAACATATCTGAAAAATGTCTTATCCCATTTTATTGCATTGGCTATTTCCTCCTCTTTTTGAATCTTTGCTTTCCTGACTACTTTGCTAGCTTCTCTTTTTTCCTCTGTCTTCCTCTCTCTGTGATCTCTTGTATTTCATGAAAGCCTCCCTCTTTTTCTTCACTTTTTCAGCTACTTCTTTCAAAAGCCATAGCGGTCTCCTTTCCCTTTTACCTTTATTTACCATTTTAACAAAAAGGTTGATTGCCCTTAAAATATCCCCTTTCAGTTTTGCCCACTGTTTTTCTACATCCCCCAGCTGTTCCCATCCCGCTAATGACTCCCTGAGGTATTGGCCCATCTTGGCCAAACCTTGGCCAATGTATGACCCTCACCTTTGAATGGATTCTAACAGCCCTAGTCCTAATACTGAACCACACCATCTGGTGATCACTGGATGCAAAATGATCTCCCACTATAACATCAGAAATACTTTCACCATTGGTAAGCACCAAGTCCAGTATGGCCCCGTTACGTGTGGGGTCTGTTACCAATTGCCTGAATAGTTCCCCCTGTAGAGAATCCAGGATCTCTTTACTTCTAGATGATACTGCAGCAGGAATGTGCCAATCAACATCTAGTATATTGAAATCCCCTATCAGTAGCACGTCCTCTTTCCTAGCAATGCTGCATATGTCTTCAATTAACTCTCTGTCCACCTCTTCCTCTTGTGAGGGAGGTCTGTATATCACGCCAATGCAAATAGATTTTTCTTTCCCTCTTTCTAGTTTAACCCACAAAGCCTCCTCTCTCCCTTTTAAGCTCTGTAATTCCAAAGCTTTAATAGTATTTTTTACATATAGTGCCACTCCTCCTCCCCTTCTTCCTACCCTGTCCTTTCTGAATAAATTATATCCAGCTATAGTTACATCCCAATCATGGTTTTCTGTGAACCATGTTTCTGTAACTGCCACTAAATCCAAGTCGGCCACTCCCACCAAAGCTTCAACATCAGAGATCTTATTTCCCATGGTACGGGCATTTATACACACTGCTTTCCATATATTACCCCTGTTACCTATTCCATAAAGGTATTTAATGTATCACTTACCTGGGAGCTTTCACTTACCTGGGGGCTTTCTTCACCCATCCCCAACGAATCTAGTTTAAAGCCCTCTTTAGTAGATTAGCCAGTCTACTACTGAAGAAGCGTCAAATTTTCTTGGACAGATGGATGCCATCTCTGCTCCGCAACCCATGGAACAGCACGATCCGAGGCAAGATGGTTTTAATAAAGGACGATCTTGTCAAACAAATCTGATTGAATTCTTTGACTGGGTGACCAGAGAATGAGATCGGGGCATGCGATGGATGTCATCTATCTGGATACTGTTCCTCATAGGAGGCTTATCAATAAACTCAATAGTTTGGGGATGGGTCCCAAGGTGGTGAACTGGATCAGACATTGGTTGATTGACAGACATCAGAAGGTGTTAATAAATGGAGCTCACTCAGATGAAAGGAGGGTGATTAGCGGGGTGCCCTAGGGTTTGGTCCTTGGACCGGCACTGTTCAATGTATTTGTGAGTGATATTGCTGAAGGACTGAATGGAAAAGTCTGTCTTTTTGCAGATGACCCGAACATTTGCAACAAAGTGGACTCCCCTGAAAGAGTGGATAACATGAGGAAAGATCTATAAAAGCTGGAAGAATGGTCTAATGCTTGGCAGTTAAGATTTAATGTGAAGAAGTGCAGTGTCATTCACTTGAGAAGCAGAAATCCAAGGGAAATGTATGCGATAGTGGGCGCAAGGTTGGTGTGCACGGACCAGGAGAAGGACCTTGGTGTGATTATTTCTGAGGATCTCAAGGTGGCAAAACAGTGCAACAAGGCAGTGGCAAAAGCCAGGAGAATGTTGGGTTGCATACAAAGAGGAATTACCAGCAGAAAGGAAGAGGTACTAATGCCCCTGTAAAAGTTACTTGTGAGGCCTGACTTGAAATGCTGTGTTCACTTTTGGAGACCATATCTCACAAAGGATGTAAAAAGACTGGAAACTGTTCAGAGGAAAGTGACCAAAATGATTTGGAGCCTTATGAGAAGAGACTTGAAGACCTAAATATGTACACTCTGGGTGAGAGGAGGGATAGGGGAGATATGATTCAGACCTTTAAATACTTAGAGTATTAATGAACAAACAAACCTCTTCCAAAGATGGGGAAGCTGTAAAACTAGAGGGATAACATGAAGCTGCATGGGGGTAAATTGAAAGGCAATGTCAGGAAATACTTTTCACTGAAAGGGTGGTGGATGCTTGGAATGCCCTCCCGATGGAAGTGGTGGGGGCAAATACAGTGACAGAATTCAAAATGGCATGGGACAGACACAGTGGATCCCTTTATAGCAACAGGATAAAATGAAAATAAACGTAACTATCTAATTTCTCAACAAACAGGGGTGCCCTACACGGAGCGGTGGGTTCACCACTAAACAAAGACATTGGAATGGGTGACCTGCACGGAGCGGCAGGTGCACCTACTCTTGCCACCTTGCTGGGCAGACTAGATGGACCATACTGGTCTTTATCTGCCGTCATTTACTATGTTACTTTGTTACTATGCACCTAGTGCACATGTAAGACCCCTCATCAACTGGGATTAAATTGTACATGTGACACTCAGTGCAAAATACTGGATAGCCCCTATCTCACTGCTAGACTGCTGTCTGCATCTTAGTTTTAAGGTTTTGTTTTGATATTTAAGTTGTTTACTTAAAGTTGCTAGGGATACTTGTACTGATACAACTATACCAATTAAGTTTAAGCGACTTTGTTCACCTCAACATTAATCAATTTCAGGGCCTTAATTAATTTATTACTGTTGAAGATAATCAGTTAAACCTGAAAGTGAATTTGACCACCTCTCCTCCTTTACTAGATTTATGAACCTATAAAGCTAAGATTATGCTTGAGGTGGTTGGGAGTCAGGGTGGGTGTGAGAGAATTAACACTTCTTAAAGGCTAGCTTGCTACACAGGTCCTAAATCTTTGCTTCTAAGGTAATCTATTAACAATTTCCTGGGTGATTCACACATCCTTTGGTTTGAAAGAGGGAACCTTTCAAATTGCTCCTTTGATCTCTCACTTGGCTTTAACACCAGTTTAAAACAAATTTCCAGATCTCTTGCCTCCTAACCAGAAGGCCTCTTTGTAAAGGTCTCTAAAATAATTTCTTACTTTTAACTCAAAGAATATTTACCCTATTCTTCATTCTATGCTAAGCTATACTCTGATTTTGATTTAAACTAAAAGCTCTCTGCTGAGTTTTAGATTTAAATTAAAGGCTTTCTGCTGAATTTTAAATATAAACTAAATGCTTAAACTAAAAACTCTGATGGGTTTTAAATTTAAACTAAAAGGTCTCTGCTGAGTTTTTAAATTTAAACTAATAGCTATCTGCTGATACTAGACCCTGATAGAGTTATCAAATACACTGGATTCTAAAATACACAGATTTATCAGCTTTAACCCAAAGAATTCCCTTTTCCTCAATATTTAGAGAATTTCCCAGAAGTAAATACATATAAGCGCAGATTTCTTTCCAGCAGTAGCAGTCTCTTTTGGTAGTCCTTCAAGACTATTCTACTATATTCTGCTATTGGCTCATAAACATTCTACTCAGGTTTCCTTTGCTATCTGTCAGAGTCACTCAGCCCATATATGGCAGCTAGATCTCTCTGATCTCAAACCCACAACCATCTTGTGGTTTCAGCAAATAGTGTCGCTTGCCACAAGTCCACGTGGCAAGGAACATTCTATATCCTGTCCCCAGCTCTTTGGGACTCTTTGCCACTCTATATCCAGCAAGACAATTCATTAAAATTGTTTCAGAAGAGACTTAAAACTTATTTTTTTTTAGTAAGCTTCATAGGGAGATGGGTCCCTGAGTCAGGAATCTGTACTATCCTTTACCTCTGTTCTTCTCCTCTGAGATTTGTCCCTCCCTCTTTATTCCTTTTGTTAGCTCTTTTTGTAATTTTTTACTTTCCTCATACTATTAGCATTACTTTGTAAACTGCTTTGTTGCCACTGGTTAAAGTCGGTATATCAAATAATAAATAAACCATAAACCATACTTTGATTCTGAGATTTTTCATATCTCATCTGGATTATTGTAGTATCATTTATGCCAGGCTTCCAGAATATGAATTAAAAAATTGCAAACTGTACATAATACTGCTATTAGACTACTTGTACGTAGTTCCAAATTTGCCCATATCACTCCCTTGCTGATTCAATATCATTGGTTGTTTATTTATTATCACAGGAAGTACCGCATTCTAACTCTTGTTCATACATGCTGGTATATGTTCTTATCTGTCCTCATTAATCATCCCTCGTGTTCCCCTCTGTACTCTTCCGTCTAATCATGCCAGCCACCTCTATCTTCTACCTGTTTCTCGTGCTAGATATAAATCAACTAGACACTCAGCTTTTTACTTCTGTGCACCAAGCTTATGGAATGACTTCCCATCAGACCTCTGTCAGGAATCTATGAGACGTTTAAATCAGTTTTGAAAACGTATCTTTTCCAGAAGACATTTGACCTATCTTTGTGATAGACTGTTATGGACTGACCTGTACATTGTCACACTTTCCCATTCTACTCCTCTCTCTCTCTTTTTTTTCTTTTTATCTTGAATGACTGTGTACCTTATCACTAGCTGCCACAAGGTTGGAGTGTCCTTTCTGACTTTTTTGTATTGTTTTTATGTAAATCATTCTGTTTTTAATTTGAATGGTGGTATATCAAATTTTAATAAACTATAATTTACTCATCATAGAGAAAAATAAGTAGTTCCCGACCTCTTCCTTACTTCAGTTTTTGTAGAGAGGCACCACATCTCCAATCCACGTGTGTGTTTTCAAATATGGTTGCACGCCACTTTGAATGTTGTGGCATCTGTTGGTCTAGAAGTGTTTCGAAATAAATACATAAATAAATCAGCCATTTGCGTGTTATTTGGTAGAGGTTTTGCCAGGTTCTCCAGAAGCTATTTCTCCAATATCTAAAGCTTGCTTTTTGCGTATTGCAAAGAAAAGTCAGGAGGAAACAATGGCGGAAGGTGCACCACTAGATGTCTGGAATGTTTTTGGCTGTTTTGGAAACCTTTCTACTCCCAGGGGAATCCTTGGATCATTGCGGATCATGTGCCTGAGAAGGCAAAGTACCCCTAAGCTGTGGTCATTTGTATCGTAACTGCGGTAACATCCATCAGGTGTCATCTTTCTTAACACAGTGTCTGCTGCTAATGCTATGGCTTTTGCTGGTTTCAAAGACATAAGCGCCGTGTGTGTAAGGTTATGGGAAGTACCCTAACAGAGCAAATAGTGTGAGTCCTGAATTATTAATTAGGCATCGATACCATCTCATTCTATGTAACAAGGACAGCTAGCTTTAAAAAAAAAAAAGACTGTCTACTGATAGAAGAATGAGAAAATTCTCAATTGTAAGCTGGTGAATGCTCTAGAAAGACCCTGGCATCATTATCTGCTTGATTATCTACAGGGGAATTAAGTGTTAATATCTCTGCTTTTTTATCAGATCCTGCGTTTTGCTTTCCAGAGCAGACCGTTGCATGAAGTTGCAGTGGTACATTAGTTACAGTAATTTGGTTTTAGAACTCCAGCAGACACAAATAAAAATCCATTAGCAGAGCCAAAAGCTATAATGAAGGCTAATAAAACAGGCTACCTACAATTTCTAAAATGAGGCTTAAATCTTTCATGCAAAATTGCAAATATCTCACATGATGTGCAAACAAATAAGATAGATATTTAATGCTTTCACACAGGATATTTGTCTTCTTTTCTTTTCTACCTTCCACAACATGGCCTTTTAGATGATCTTTAAAATAAAGAGCTCCCAGCAACAATCTAAAATATGTATTTCTGTAATACAGTCAAACCTCGGTTTTCATTTGCCCCGGTTTTCATACGCTTCGGTTTTCAACATCTTTTTTGACTGAGATTTTGTCCCGGTTTTCATACATCGCTTCGGTTTTCAACGTCTTTTTTGACTGAGATTTTGTCCCGTTTCTTGTACATCGCCTCGGTTTTCGTAAATTACAGTACTGTAAATACATACACCCTCGCGCTGCACACCGGTCTGTATACACTGCCAGAACGCCCACCCGGTCCCGGCAGCACTGCCCCCCAGACTCACCGATCGCCAGCGTGATGAGAAGCGAAAGCCAGCTGAGCACGTAAATGAAACACATCCTCGAGCCTGGTCAGAGTTAGAGAGGCAAGGATTGCGCAGAGAGGAAGGCCCCGATCTCGTCCACCGCCTGCCCATTCTCAGGAGCGCCCCCTCAGGCTCGGAGGTAGCAGGGAAGAAAAGCTGTCAACGTAAGCAGGAGATGTTGCATGAATGTGGGAGGCAGTTCTTTCTCTTGCAGGGTACATCTGAAGCTATATCATTAAGATTTTCTGCCATTCTGAAGCATTGAGCAGATAATGTAAAGGTATTTTAATGGGCTGAATCCAATGTGATTCCGAAGAGAGCTGGGCACAGCAGCTTGTCAGGGGTGGCTAAGGCCAGATGTTAACATACTGTACTGTACAGTACTGTACTTAGCTTGCTTTCAGTGATGTTAAATGTTCATTTATCCATTTCATTAGTCATTTATATTTATTTCTCATTGTTTTCTGTATGTAAAAATATAGTTATTCTCTATAAAATGTATTTTTTATGAATATTTTTGGGTGTCTGGAATGGATTAATTGGATTTACATTATTTCTTATGGTAAATATTGCTTCAGTTTTCATACGTTTCGGTTTTAGTCAGACTTTTTCGAACGGATTAATCATGAAAACTGAGGTTTGACTGTATTTATTTATTTAGCTGTATTTATAGCCTGCTTTTCACTGGGTCAAAGTGGTCAATTGGGAGATACATTTAACACGAGGGGATATGACACACATATGCTAATACTTACAGGGAACATGGGCAATGGAGGGTTAAGTGGCTTGCCCAAGACCACAAGGAGTGCCTATAGGACTAGAAATCCCAGTCCCTCCGGCCTGAGATTGCTGTCCCCAGGTGGGACTTGAACCCCTGGCCCTCTGGCCTGAAGTACCTTGTCCTAACCACTAGGCCACTCCTCCCATAGTAATAGTGCATATAAGCTGAAGTGTATAGGGGCAATTTTACGGCAACTCATATGTATTACTACTACTATTTAGCACTTATAAAGCGCCACGCATGCAGCGCTGCACAGCTAGCCTACAAGAGGTAGCCAACATACAAGAGACAGTCCCTGCCCATTAGAGCTTACAATCGGAGCTTACAATCTAGTTAGAACAGTACAGAGCATTAGTCAGTTCTGCGGAAGGTACGGTATATCTGCAGGTTGCTATGTTCCTTAGTTATACTGCTTTTCACAATGAACTTGGGAATGTCACTTTACAAAATGACTCTAGCAAAACTACCTGAACACGTTTGCACCGGTTAAAATGTGTGGACTTTTTCTGAGGCATTTCCTGTATATGTGTACCTTTAAAAGTAAAAAAAATGTGTGCAAATGAAAATAAGACTCAATCTCGAACAGGATTGGTCGAGCCGCCTTTGAATCAGTTCTCTTGTATATGGCCATCACCTTCTCCATGGTGAAAGGACCAGTATGAGATCATGGTTCAATTACAACACCTGTTGGTTGATGTCAGATGCCATCTCTATAAGGACTGAGCAGGTTACATTTTATTTTACAAGTGCTAATTCATGTTTGGGAGCAAGAGGCCACAAAGCCCCTGTTGCAGAGTTGATTGGATTAAAAGTTGAAAGTTCAAAACATGTTGCACGTCATGTGTGTGTGGATACCTTTAGTTTTGCTCCAGCAGGGCTATACCAGCTAAGTGGTTATATTTTACAAGCTTTGTCTCAAATAAAATTGATTAAAATGATAGCATGTTGTGGGAGAGTGGATCACTTCCCTCTCTGGACAGCCCATCTGCCAAAAAAGTGTTGGATAATTATATACCTGCTTTTGAAAAAGGGCAGACCTTTTGTGATTGGAAATGAAATTTAAAGCAATGACTCTGGATCAAGGACCTCATTCAGACCTCTAATATATCAGCTATTTATTTCCATCTCATTTTAAAAACAAAGGAGGGGGGAATAGTCAAAGGGATTTACCGATTTGCAGACCTGCAGACTGCATTAATCTTGTTCACAGTTAGTGCCGCTGAATATCCCCTCCTGGGCAACTAAATGTCCTGTCACTAACCGGCTAGTGAAGGGGCATTCTGAGGGACGAACAGGTGTGGCAATTTTAGCTCTCCTCAATATCATCAAAAGTGCTAACTGCACCAAGCAGATATTCAGTGCCAATCGCTGGATATGGGCCGGTGCTGAATATCTAGTTTTAAGTTAAAGTAGTGATAGCCAGCTGCTTTAACAGTCCCGGCCACCGCTGCTGAATATGCCCCCCCCCTCTCAATTTATATTTTTACAACTTAATAAACTGAAGACATTTTCTTATGAACTGTAGAACAATAACTAAAACAAGACCAAAGGAACTCAACAGACACATTGGGATTGGACCAAAAACACTTCAAAGGGCCATATTCAGCAGTGGTGGCCAGCGCAGTTGAAGCGGCTAGCTGTCACTGCTTTCAATTATCCCCAGATATTCACTGCCGGGTCCATATATGGCCAGCAGCACAGATTATCCAGTTCACCAGATAGCTCTTTAGCTATCCGGTTAGTGCCAATATTCAGCTGACGGCCATATACCTAAACCGGCCAAAGTTAGGACAACCTTTTCACTGCCTAACTGGCAATTTTAGGTTAGCTGGTTAGTGGCTCATTATTACTGCTCTTGGAACGCCCTGATTGGCCACTGTTGGAAACAGGATACTGGGCTTGATGGACCTTGGCATATCTTATGTTCTTATGTTCTGATGCTAAGCAATTAGCATTTGGGCGTTTAACCGGGCTATGTGAGGAAATTCAGTTGCACAATCTAGGTATGTGCCTCTGAATACCCCGCTAAATGTCCTTTACGCAGTTTACTGTACAGGTCTGCAAACCATGCAAATATCTTTGAATATGCCCCCTCCATGTTTCATAGGTAATCTGAGATGAAAGTAATTCACCTTGGACCAACATCACCTGAAGCATTGACTCTGCGTATTCCCACTGAAGCACTGTTGTGAAGAGGAATGGGCATAAAGTATCTTGTAATTCAAAATACTGCTAAGTGTGTCAGAATAGTTCCCACAAAAAAAATATAAAGAAGGAAACTGAAATTAAACCCAGAACTTAAAAGTGTGAATAAGCCCAGCCATCCGATGCATTCTGTGATGGGATCTACACATTTTAAAGGAGTAGTAGCAGGAGAAAGATGGGGAAATCAGGAGAAAATTGCAAAAATGGCTCAGCAGCTCCCAGGGGAAGAAGTGCTGTATAAGACTAGTAAAGAAAACATAGGGAGATATATGTGCAAATAGTTCAGTTTATTTGCAGATCTCCTGAATTCTTCTTGATTTTCATGTGGCTTATTTTTGTGCTTTTAGCGCATTTCACATAAGCAATAGCACTTATTGTTGAGGGTCAAATCTCTGTCCGCATGCATGTTTGTTTGCACATGCGCAAACATGCATATAATTAGCCGCTCTCCAGCAGGGCAGAAGAGTAGAGAAAGACTGGGAAAGCTGCACTGTGCCTGTGGCAGAATATAAGAGAAGGTCATGATCAGAGCCAAGAGATCTGTTGGGCCTACACAGAGGAAGAGAAGTTAGGATTAATTTAAAGGGGAATGGTTTGGGGAAAGGAAAATGGATGGGGGGAATGAGGGCTTCCTTGCAACCAACTTTTTATCGGTTGAAATGGAAGTGTCCCAGGTGATCATAATCTCTTCATTCTCTATAATTCTCGTAGGGTCATAATCCCAATGCTTTTCCAATACAATGACGTTATAGGGCCAAATTTTGAGTAATCCGCCGACCTCTATTCTGGATATTCAATGCTGCGGTGATGGCATTGAATATCTGGTGATTGCTGCAGAAACAGAAAGCTGTTGGGGCTAACCAAGCAGCAGCATTATCGGATGCTGCCCAGTTAGCTCCTGCACCTTAAATATAGGTGAAGGTTTTCCTCGGCTATCTTTAAGGCACAGATCGTTAACCAGGCAACATCCAATATCACTGCTGCCCAGTTAGTGATAGTCTCTACTTCAGCTCCACCCTGGAATGCCCCCAACACACCCCGATGCTAACCGGATAGCATTGGAACATGTAGGGGACTTAGAAGAGGATATTCAACGGCACTAACCATGGTTTACTGGGCTGTAAACCATATAAATGCCTTTTGAAAATCCGGCCCATAATATTTATAGAGTTTCCAGTGGATGAGACGTGCAACTTTCTTGTGCTTTTCTATAGAGAAATTTTCTGCCATCATCATATCGCAGCCAGCTATGAGGTGAGTCACTGTTTCCAGTTCTTTCCTACAGTATCTACATATGTCTGTTTTGCCAGTTTTTTCAATGTTTGTTCTAAATCATCTCTGTAATCTGCTGTCCTGGGCTCCAGCTATCAGTCTCTCATTCTTCAGTTTCAATTTGCCTCTCCTGAATCCATTCATGTGTCCAATCTTGATCGACAAAGGGTTCCTGGAGTAACACTTTGTATTTCCCACTGTATTTGTGTTTTCTTGCTCATACCACCAGTTTTCTTGCTCATACATCCAGTTTTTCAAGATCTTTAAAGGCCATTCTATAATCCCAAAGCTGTATGAGAGTACAGGCAACTGATTGATGGCTTGTATCTTATTCCGTGATGTTAAAGCAGTTTTCAATAATGATTTTAATCTCCTGTAATATTCTTTTCTGATCTTTTCTCTCAGTAATTTCTTCTTGATTGCTGTTCCTTCCTCTACTCCTAGATATTTATATATACTTTCCTTTTCAAGTCCCTTGATGTCACAGCCCTAAGTCAGGGAGATTTGCTAATTTTTCCTTGAAGGACGGTTTCCTTAACACATTTGTCAAGGGCAAAGTCATTCTGATGCCATCTGAAAAAACTTTCACTATATGGAGTTGTTCTGCTATGAGTTGATCTTTGGAAATGTAGAGCTTCAGGTCATCTACAAATAGTAAGTGTGATGTTACCTTTGGGTTGTTATCTTTTTTAGGATTCAGGCTAAATCTGTATCTTAATCTCATTGGATTAAGCACCATATTTATTTATTTATTTATTTAACAATTTTTATATACCGTCTTTCTACAAGTCAAGACGGTTTACATAGAACATTGTTGGCAGTATATTTCAACTGTTTACATTGAACAAGATAACAATGGATACATATGGTAATGAGAAGAACTAATTACAATGATCAAAGATCAACTATTTACATATAAAACAAAGCAGAGACAGGGAAACTCACTGAAATATTCCTCACTGCATCTTGATGTTAGAAGTGATATACTGACTATCTTTATACTTCAGAAAGAGTATGATTTGCCACATTTTCATGGTGAACTTGATGTACTCTATCAAGCCAGGATTTATTTTATGCATTTCAAGGCAATTTATTATCTAAGCATGTAGGATGCTTTCTTATAGTCAAACCAATGTTATTCTGATATTTCAGTTTTTCTTAGCACTGGTCATAATGGTTTATTCAACAATAAATGGTGTTTAATTCCATATGCTCCCCTCTTATTGCTCTTCTGCCCTATTGCCATGATGTTATTGGAATCCTAGTATCATGTTATCTATCTGCATCTATTATATGAAACAGTTTATAGACTTAGGTAAACAGGTTATTGATCTGTAATTTTTGGGAATGTTACTTGGGTCCCTTTTTAGAAGGAGAACTGTTCTTTCTATTATAAGCCATCATGGTGTTGAATCTGGCTGCTTGATCAATTTGTTTTTGCAGTTGGCCAGGTCTGGTGGAGTGATATTAACTGTTTGAGCCAAACGTTGGTCACACCATCTGGGCCAAGGCTCTTTCAGTTTTAATCTGCTTTCCAGTTCTTTTATTGTTACTGCAAGCCATTACATAGGCTTGATGTTTGCCTTTTCTAAATGCTTTCCTATACAGGGTAACCATCTGCTTCTTGATTGTGCTCTATGGGGTCCTCAAATAGTTTTCTACAGAAGGTTTCGGTTTCTGTTTTTGTTGGTAGTGTTTTTACCATATTATTGCTCTTTCCCATTTCCCTGTTTTGGATTCTCTCTAGTCTATTTTGATATCTTTCTTTTCTATTTTCTTCATATCTTCATAGTTTTGTGCGTTTACTACCTACTTTCAATTTATTGTTGGAGCATATAAATTAAGGGCCTGATATTCGAAAGGCAATTTACACAGTTTACAGACCTGTAAACCATGCAAATGCCGCTGAATGGGATATTCAACAGCACTAATATGGTTAGTGCCTCTCTACAGGGAGAACTATTCAGGCAACTGGTAACAGAACCCACACGTGAAGGGGCCATACTGGACTTGGTGCCTACCAATAGTGAAAGTGATTCTGATGTTATAGTGGGAGTCATTTCACATCGAGTGATCACTAGATGGTGTGGTTCAGTATTAGGACTAGTTGATAAAATCCATTCAAAAGCGAGGATCTTACCCTTTAGGAAAACTAACTTTGCCAAGATGGGCCAATACCTTAGGGAGTCGTTAGTGGCATGGGAATAGCTGGGGGATGTAGAAAAACAGTGGGCAAAACCAACCTTTTTGTTAAAATGGTAAATAAAGGTAAAAGGAAAAGCAGACCGCTATGGTTTTTGAAGGAAGTAGCTGAAAAGGTGAAGAAAAAGAGGGAGGCCTTCATGAAATACAAGAGATCACAGAGAGAGGAAGACACACATCTATATTTGGAAAAACCTAAACTAGCAAAGTAGTCAGGAAAGCAGAGATTCAAAAAGAGGAGGAAATAGCCAATGCAATAAAATGGGGGGGACAAGACATTTTTCAGACATTTTAATGACAAGAGGAAGGGCAAAAGCGGTATTGTCAGACTCAAAGGTGAAGGGGAGGAATATATAGAAGCTGAACAAATATTTCTATTCTGTGTTCACAGATGAAGAACCAGGATCAGGACCTCAGAAAATACCCACAAACAGGAACAGAAGCAAGGGGCATCTTGAACAATTTTCAGAAGACTGTGTTTGTGAGAAACTAGCTAAACTTAAAGTAGACAAAGAGATGGGACCAGATGGGGTATACCCGAGAATATTGAAGGAACTTGGGGATGTTCTAGCAGCTCCACTGACTGACCATTTCAATGCTTCATTGGAGTCGGGAGTAGTGCCAGAGGACTGGAAAGAGACACTTGTGTTCCCTTTACACAAAATCAGAAGTAAGGATGTGGATGAAAACTACAGGCCAGTTAGTTTAACCTCGGTCGTGAGTAAATTTTTGGAAGCGCTGCTGAAAGAGAAAATAGTGATGTTTCTGGAGTCCAATGGATTACTGTATCAGAGGCAGCATGGATTCACTAGAAGCAGGTCTTGTCAGACAAATTTGATTGATTTCTTTGACTGGGTGACCTGAGGGAAAGCCCTAAATATGGACTGAGGGAGAGCCCTAAATATGGTGTACTTAGATTTCAGTAAAGCCATTGACACCATTCCACACAGGCGACTTATAAATAAAACTGAGTACTGTCATGCAGCAGGGGCTGATGAAGGTAAAAATGCAGGAGAAGAAGCTGTTTTTCATGAGGAAAAAGATGTGCACAAGATGCAATATCCGCACAGAACAGCTAGAGGGAGCAGGCGTGCACTCACAGAGCCTGAGTGGACACACTTAGCTAATCGAGAGCACCTGACAGTCAGCCCGGAAAGCTCAAACACAGAAGAGCTTTATAAACGGAAGACTGGAGACTGGAGAGGGCAGAGCAGTGTTTGCAGGTGTGGAGCTGGAGGTAAAGCTGGTTTACGAGAAAAAAGCACCACAAGCAAGGACCAAGCAGAAAGAAGCACTTGGGAAACTAGTGCTGGGCAAAGGAACAATCACCTTTGGAGGCAAAGCAGAGTGAAAGAAAGAAGCCTGCTTGGACCAGAGGAACCTGGGGCTAAACCGAAAGGTAACAGAAGCTTTCAGAGAGGAGACTGGCACAGGGATTGTGTTCCTGAAGAACTACGGGAAGGAGGAAATCCCAGTTCTATATGCTGCTGGAAGCCAAAGTATGCTGACTCTGTTTCTATGAAGAAAACCTTACCCTATAAAAAGCCTTTTGAAAGTAATGCTAAACCTGTGAGAAAGGAAAGCAAAGCTACCTCTCATAAGCCAAGTAGCCAACGCCCGAGGGTAGGCCATACTCATTGGCAAACACTAGAGGAACTCTTTAAACATCCAGAGAACAGGACTAGGGCCTGGCCAGAAATTATAGCCAGTGAAACCACTGATACAGACAGAGCTAATTCTGAGCCGATGCAAGTGGAACTTGTAGAGCCAAGCCTTTTATCTCAGGAAGAGATGGACTGTTCTTTGTGTATTTCAGGCAGTGCAGAGTCACTGCTAAACCTGTGAATGATATATGTTATCTTCAGAATGTTATTCATTTGCTAAATGGAAGAAGAGTGCTGAAACATTTGCTTTACTCTGGAAAGCTTAACTAAGCATTGTTACAACTGTGAAGCATAACAGTTTTTCCGTTAACCTGAGCTGATTTCATTCCTGAAGTTAAGGACTTTTTCTTTAGGTTGTAACCCAGCTGAATCTAATGAGTAAAGGGAAATAAATGCCTTGTTAACCCTCTAATCTGCATTCACATTTTTTCTTAGTTAGGAGCTGAACTGCTAAGACCAGGTTACACCTGGCTCTTAAAAGTCCCTCCTCTCATAATAAAATAATTTTTGTGTCCCACCTACCCCTTACAACCACTGGCCACCAGGGCGGTGCACGACAGTACCTAGGGATGGACCCTAAAGTTACTGTTTGGGTTAGAAATTTTGTTGGGTGGGAGATGACAAAGGGTACAGGTAAATGGAGCTCACTCTGAGGAGGAGGAGATTACCAGTGGTATTCCCCAGGGATCTGTCCTTTGTCTGATTCTTTTTAACATTGTTGTTAGTGATATTGTGGAAGGGCTGTTGGGTATGGTTTGCCTCCTTGCGGATGATACCAAAATCTGCAATAGAGAAATACCCACGAAGGTGTAGATACCATGGGGAGGGAACTAGCTAAGCTTGAAGAATGGTCTAGAATTTGGCAGCTGAGATTTAATGTTAAAAAATGCAAGGTCATGCATTTGGGCTGCAACAATCCAAGGGAGTGATATAGTATAGGGGGTGAAGTACTTCTATCAACAAATGAAGAGCGGGACCTAGGCGTGATTGTGTCTGATGATCTTAAAGTAGCTAAATAGATACAAGGTGCAATGGCAAAAGCTAGAAGGATGCTTGGGTGCATAGGGAGAGGAATGGTCAGCAGAAGAAAGGAGGTGATAGTGCCTCTGTATAAATCTTTGGAGCAACCTCATTTGGAGTATTGTGTGCAATTCTGGAGATCACACCTTCAAAAGAATATAAACAGGTTGGAGTCAGTACAGAGGGCGGCTACTAAAATGGTTAGTGGTCTTTGTTATAAAGCATATGAGGACAGACTTAAGGATCTTAATATGTATACTTTAGAGGAAAGGCGGGATAGAGGTGATATGATTGAGACTTTTAAATACCTCCGTGGCATAAATGCACAGGAGGAGAGCCTCTTTTGATTGAAAGCAAGCTCTGCTACTAGGGGACATAGAATGAGGGTGAAAGGGGTTAGACTCAGGAGTAATATTTTATTTATTTATTTATTTAACAGTATTTCTAAACCGCCTTATCTTAATAATCAAGGTGGTATCACAGCAAGCAATCAAGTAAAGTGTGTGCGTTATACATGCAGTGAGGGTGAAACTTAGTTGTGTGAGGGCTGTGTGGGGTGCTTGATTTGTTTGAGCTATGTACAAGGTGGGCTATTTACAGTGGTGCTAAAAACACATTTTATATACATACAGTGTTTAGGAGGATTGGAGTTATGTGATGTGACCATAGTGCTCTATGAACAGCATGGTTTTCAGCTGTTTTCTGAAGTCTTTGAGGTCTGGAGTTGCCCTTAGATCGTCCGGTAGATTGTTCCATATTGTTGGAGCAGCCATGGAGAGAGCTCTGTCTGTTGTGTCCTTGCGTGTGTGCTTGTATTCATTTGGGGTACTGATTCGGTTGCGTGTTTGACTTCTTCTAGGACGTGCGCTGGTTTCCGGTTGTATGAGCGTGTGGAGGCTGTTGGCTGATGTGTGCTGTTTTATCTTAAATAGGTTTATGATAGTCTTGTATCTGATGCGAGCACTGATTGGGAGCCAGTGTAAGTCCTTTAATGTAGGTGTGATGTGCTCCTGCCTTGCGGCTCCGGATATGATTCGAGCTGCAGTGTTTTGTGCCAGCTGGAGTGGTTTGAGAGCTTGTTTCGGTAGTCCAAGGTATATCGGATTGCAGAAGTCCAGTATTGGGGTTATCAGTGCTTGACAGACGGTACGGAAGTGTTCTGGGGCGAGGAGTGGTTTCAGTCTCCTGATGATTCGCATCCTGTAGTAGGCTTTTTGGATTGTTTTGTCTATGTGTGGTTTGAGGTTGAGTTTACTGTCCAGAGTAACCCCAAGGTATCTCACCTCTGATTTTATCGGTATCGTGGTGCTTTGTATCTTTATGTTTGGTGGGTGTATGAAGCTTTGGTTCCGAGTGATGATTAAAGCTTCGGTCTTGTTGTAGTTTATTGCGAGGTTGTTGTTTTGGCACCACTTCGTCATTTGGGTAAGGCAGTCTGTTATCTTAGAGAAGTCCGGGTTGTCGATTGATATCGGGGAGTATACCATGATGTCGTCTGCGTATATTGTGTATTGGATGTTGTTCTCTTTCATAATGTTGCATATTGGTTGGATGTAGATGTTAAAAAGGAGTGCTGAGAGTGCGGATCCTTGCGGTACTCCTTGTTGGACATTTATGGGTCGGGAGGTGTCATGTCCCACCTTGACCTGTAGCTGTCTTTCGGTTAGGTACGAGTGAAACCCTTTCAAAGTGGTACCGTGTATACCAGTGTTCTTTAGTCTCTCCAGGAGCGTATTGTGGTCAACTGTGTCGAAAACTGAGGAGATGTCGATGAAGATCATTATAATTCCATTCCTGGTGTTGTCAATTATTCTTATGATGCTGTCGAAGAGGTAGATCAGTAGAGTTTTGACTCCATGGTTGGGACGAAATCCGTGTTGGTTGTCGTCGAGAGTTCCGTGTTCGTCAATGTGTTCCTGAAGTTGTAGTTGAACCGTCTTTTCGATTATTTTTGCGAGGAAGGGTATGCTGGAGATTGGTCGGTATGCTGCTGGGTCCTTTTTGTCGAGAGTAGTTTTCTTTGTGATTGGTCTTACTGAGGCAAGCTTTAGTTGCTGTGGCATGAGTCCTTGAGTGAGTGAGTTGTGTACCATTTTATGAATGGTTGGTATGAGGCTTGATTTGGTGGTTTTGACCCATGACACTGGGCAAGGGTCTTTAGGAGCAGTGCTTGTGTTGATTGTGGAGATGATGTGGGATATCTGTTCTTTTGAGGGTGAGTAGAATGTGCCCCAGGTTTTGGGGTGTACGTTCATTCTGGTGGTTCCACTGGGTGTTGTGCGCTCTGTGGAGTGAAATTTGTCTTTGATGTGGTCGGCGAATTTCTGTGGATCAACTTGTACTTCGCTTTCTGCTGCTTGCTCTTTTGTCAGGGTTTTTACTATTTCGAAAAGTTCTCTGGGTTTGTTGATGGAAGAATTTATCAGGTTTGTGTGGAATTCTCTCTTTGATTGGTTGATGTGTTCATTGTATTGTTTTTGCTTTGTTAGGTAAAGATGTTGGTCGGAAGTTGTTTTGTTTTTTCTCCATCTCCGTTCAATCTTCCTGAGCTCCCTCTTTTCCTGTCGTATTTTTGCTGAGTACCATGGCTTGTTTTGTCTCTTGTTGTGGTGTTGTTTCTCGGTCCTGTCATCGGATGGTTTGGCGGCGATAGCTAAAACACTGTTCCAGTTGGAAACTTGTTCCTCCAGGTCCTCTGAGTCAATGTTCAAGTGTTGTAATGTGTCCTGTATGAATTCGTCCTTGTCAAAGGACTTGAATCGTCTTTGTGTGTGTGTGATGTTCGCTCTTTTGTTTGTCCGGTCTTCTTGTGATTGCAGTTTTGTCTCGATTAAGTAATGGTCAGACCATGGTACTGGGGTGATGGTGGGTGTAGAAATTAGGTCTCTTGAAGTTAGGTAGTTTGATGCGAAGATGAGGTCTGGGGATGATCCAAGTCTGTGTGTTGGAGCATTGACTATCTGTGTGAATTGAAGTGAGGTCATTGCTTGAAGGAAGGCCTCTGCATCTTTTGTTGGCGGACTTGAGGTTGAAGTCTCCGATTAGTAGTGCTGGTTTGTTGTTTGTTGTTATGGCACAGGCTTCTTCGAGTGTGAAGGCTAGTTCGTCGGGTGGAGCACGGGGTGCTCTGTAGGTTAGGCAGATTGCAATATTCTTGTTCTTGATGCTAATTGTGTTACACTGCTGTGTATCTGTGAGGTTCTGTGTCTTGAACTTGAGTTTTGTTTTTGCTATTATTAGGACTCCTCCTCCACGCTTGTGGGTGCGTGGGCAGTTGTATGCTGAGTAGTTGTTCGGTACTAGTTGGTTGAGTAGTACACTGTCGGTAGGGTTGAGCCATGTCTCTGTGATGCATATTATGTCGGGCTGTCGCTCTTCTATGTGGTCTACCAGAGTGTGTATCTTGTTGCAGACGGATCTGGCGTTTATGAGCTCAATTGTTGTTGTCTTTGTGGAAGAGGTTGTTGCTACATGTGCTTCCTTTGAGCCGGTGTTGGGGTTTGATTTGTGTCTGTTTGGTCTCTTTGATTGGGAGGTTGCGAGTGTCTCTTTGTGTGTGTTGTGGTTCGAGATATGGCAGTGCAGTAGGAGGGTACCATGGTGTGTTTGTTTGAGGGTAGTGGAGGTGTGTGTTCGGTGGGAGGAGTTGTGTGACTAGTAGGTAGAGAGGGAGGAAGTATGTGGTGTGCATGTTGGTAGTTTGTGATGTTCTGATAGGGTGATGCCTGTCTCCTTAGGTCTTCGTCTGTTGTTTGCTTGGGGAGAGCAGTACTTGGTGCGGGAGCCTGTCCCGGGGATGTAGAGCTGGATCTGTGGTGGTCGCCTTGTTGCGGGAGCCTGTCCCGGGGAGGGAGCCTGTCCTGTGGATGTAGAGCTGGATCTGTGGCGGTCGCCTTGGTGCGGGAGCCTGTCCCGGGGAGGGAGCCTGTCCCGTGGATGTGGAGCTGGATCTGTGGCGGTCGCCTTGGTGCGGGAGCCTGTCCCGGGGAGGGAGCCTGTCCCGTGGATGTGGAGCTGGA
The DNA here is from genome assembly GCA_033557465.1 of Ichthyophis bannanicus. Taxonomy (NCBI): domain Eukaryota; kingdom Metazoa; phylum Chordata; class Amphibia; order Gymnophiona; family Ichthyophiidae; genus Ichthyophis; species Ichthyophis bannanicus. The sequence continues at coordinate 586,425,350 of CM066033.1, read as the reverse complement.
TCTGTGGTGGTCACCTTGGTGCGGGAGCCTGTCCCGGGGAGGGAGCCTGTCCCGTGGATGTAGAGCTGGATCTGTGGCGGTCGCCTTGGTGCGGGAGCCTGTCCCGGGGAGGGAGCCTGTCCCGTGGATGTGGAGCTGGATCTGTGGCGGTTGCCTTGGTGCGGGGGCCTGTTCCGTGGATGGGAGGCCGGAGCTTTTATGGAGTGTGTTGTTGAAGAGGGCGTTTGGTAGTGTGTGATGTGTTATGTTCTGTGGGAGTTTTACCTGCGGTTTTGATGTCCTCCTTGGTCTGCTCCTCTGTCGGGATCCGTTGGTGTGCAGTTGGCGCTGCTGGATTCCTTGGATGTTTCCTACTTTTCGCCTTCGTGCCGCGCCTAAGGGCCACGCCAAAGGGCACTCTGGTGAGGCCCTCAGGCGCGGGCCCGCCAGGCGCGGGCACGCCCTGCAGGGACGCCGCTTTTATCCCCGGCCGGCTGCTGTGTGTTCGGGCTCCCACTGCCCGGATTGGGCAGGAGCTGAAGAGGGGGTGGAGACTCCCGGCAGCGGCGTCTCTGCAGGCAGGGACGCCGCTTTTATCCCCGGCCGGCTGCTGTGTGTTCGGGCTCCCACTGCCCGGATTGGGCAGGAGCTGAAGAGGGGGTGGAGACTCCCGGCAGCGGTGTCTCTGCAGGCAGGGACGCCGCTTTTATCCCCGGCCGGCTGCTGTGTGTTCGGGCTCCCACTGCCCGGATTGGGCAGGAGCTGAAGAGGGGGTGGAGACTCCCGGCAGCGGCGTCTCTGCAGGCAGGGACGCCGCTTTTATCCCCGGCCGGCTGCTGTGTGTTCGGGCTCCCACTGCCCGGATTGGGCAGGAGCTGAAGAGGGGGTGGAGACTCCTGGCAGCGGCGTCTCTGCAGGCAGGGACGCCGCTTTTATCCCCGGCCGGCTGCTGTGTGTTCGGGCTCCCACTGCCCGGATTGGGCAGGAGCTGAAGAGGGGGTGGAGACTCCCGGAAATATGCAGAAATATTTCTTTATGGAAAGAGTGGTAGATGCATGGAATAGTCTCCCGGTGGAGATGGTAGAGATGAGAACAGTATCTGAATTTAAAAAAGTATGGGACAAAGACAAAGGATCTCTAAAGGAAAAAAGGGGACTGTTGTAGTGGTTGATGTGGAAGGGCAGACTAGATAAGCTATGTGGTCTTTTTATGTCATCATGTTTCTATTTATTTATTTAACAATTTTTATATACCATCTTTCTGCAATTCAAGACGGTTTACATAGAACTATAAATGGCAGTATATTTCAACTGTTTCTATGTTTCTATATCCCCGCTTATCTCCCCTACATGCCCTGATGCTTACTTCTTAGCATCAGGGTATGCCATGGACGTTCTGAGGCGGAGAAGAGGTGGCGACAGTCACTAACCAGGTAGTGGCGATATTGCACTGCTGCCCAGCTAGTGACCTGCGGGGAAAAATAGGCAAAGCAAAAGCTGGCTTAGTTGTGGCCGTGGGATTTAATTGGGCAGTGGTGCAATATCACCGCTACTCAGTTAGCTTCTGTGGCTCTGGGGCATATTTATTTATTTATTTATCTGTATTTATATCCCGCTTTTCACCGGGTCAAAGCGGCGTTACATATAAAAGGGTGGGGGGAATTTAAGTATAGGGCAGGGCCATCACCGGGGAGACGACATTGATGATTTCAACATAGGATAGACTTTGGACATGGGACAGAGTTTGGACATGGACAGGTTAGTACAGGTTTGCGTTGGGGGGTCATGGTGGGTGAGATCAAAGGTTAGTTTGTTTTTTTGGTGGGGGTCGTGTTAAGGTATTCCTGGAACAGGATAGTTTTCAGCTGTTTCCTGAAAGATAGTAGATTGGCATTATTGCGGAGACAACTCGGTAGAGAGTTCCATAAGGAGGGAGCATAGAGTTCAAAGGCTCGGTTGCAGATCCGTTGTGAGCATTTGGTTCTTTTGTGAGGGACGGTGAGGGAATTGCTGGAGGCTTGTCTGGTAGTTCTGCCGCAGGCTGGTCGAGACAGTAGGGTGTGAAGTTGGGAGTTCTGTGTTTGATGGATGGCTTTGTGGGTGAGTAGGATGGCTTTGTATTTAGTCCTTGCTTCGAGGGGGAGTATGTGAAGGTCTTTCAGAATTGGGGTGATGTGTCGGTTTTCTTTGCTCTCTGGATGATTCTTGCTGTGGTGTTCAGAGCTGTTCGGAGGGGGTTGGTCTGCGTGGCTGGAAGGCCATGGTATATTATGTTACAGTAGTCCAGATGTGGGAGCGTCATGGCTTGCATCACAGTTCGGAAGTCTTGATGTTCTAGTAGGGGTCTGAGACGTTGCACTGTTCTTGCCTTGTGGAATATAGTTCCGGAGGTTTTGGCAATTTGCTGCTTTAATGAGAGGGCTTGGTCAATAATAATGCCCAGGTATCTTATTTGTGGTTGTATTTGGATGCTTGTGGTACCTATGTTGAGGTGTGTAGGTGGTGTGAAGTCCGGGTCTTTTGTGACTATGAGGGCTTCTGTTTTCTTTATGTTGATGGATAGGTTGTTTGCTTGTAGCCAGTTGGACACCTCGGTGAAGCATGATGATGGATGGGTGTTTGTTGGGTTCGTGGTTGTGATGGGAGCATAGAGCATGATATCATCAGCGTATATGTGGAAGCTTTATCATTTATCTTTATTAAAATACTTGATATACCGCCCAGGCCGAAGCATCAGGGCGGTGTACAATCATAAAACAGCGACTGCTAATAAAAAGAAAGGAACGCCATAAAATGATAGGACAGAAAGCAGGATAGTAAAATCATAAAATAGTAAGGCAAGTAATAATAAAACAGATACAAACACAAACAACAGATAGCCAAGGTGCGTGAGGATTAGAGGGAAGGAGGGAGGGAAGGGGAGGGACAAAGGGGAAAGGGGAATGGGAGGCGTAACTAGGGAGAGGAAACACCATCAGTAGGGGGGGGGGGCAGATCAAAAGCCTGACAGAAAAGGTGAGTTTTAAGGAGGACTTTGAAGCGGGAATAGGAGGATTCAATACGAAGTGGGGGGGGGGGAAGAGAGTTCCAAAGGGCAGGGGCCAGGAAGAAGAAAGCAGAGTGACGAGTAGATTCAAGGTGAGCCTGAGTAGGAGACGGGAGAAAAAGACGATTACTATGGGATGAACGGAGGAAACGGGGAGAGGGCTGGAGGCGGATAGTGTCAGCTAGGTACTGGGGGGTGCTAGAATGAAGGGCTTTATGGGCGAGGATAAGAAGCTTGAACATGAACCGAAACTTAATGGGAAGCCAGTGCAAGGATAAGAGACAAGGTGACACATGAGCACGAATGGGAGACAGAGTAACAAGACGGGCAGCGGCATTTTGGACAAGTTGTAATCGACAGAGTTGGTAAGAGGGGAGACTAGCGTAGACGACATTACAGTAATCGAGGCGAGAGATAACCAAAGCCAAAACAAGGGTGACAATAGAGGAGGGGGGAAGAATAGAACGAACAGCCTTGATGCGACGTAAGTGGAAGAAAGAAGAACGCACAACAGAGGAGATATGGTCATGAAAGGTAAGGGATGAGTCTAGGGTAACGCCCAGGTAGCGAAGGGTTGGAGCAGAAGGAATGGGGTGAGGGCCCATGACAGGAAGCAGGGAAGGGGAAGGGAGACCAGAAGTAATCCAGAGTGCAGAAGATTTTGTCGGATTGGCATGCATAAAATTAGTGTCGAACCAGGAAGCAATAGAAGAAAGACAAAGATTCAGGGGACTCAGATCTGGAGAAGAGGGAGAAGTGTGGTGGACCAAGAGAATATCATCTGCATATATATAAAAGGAGAGGGCAGATTGCTGAATTAACAGGGCCAAGGGAGCAAGAAAAACATTGAAGAGCAATGGAGCTAAAATAGAACCCTGGGGGACACCACATGTTGCAGGAGTGGGGACGGATCATGAAGAGCTGGAGTGAACCGAAAAGGTACGACCAGAAAGGAAAGAGTGAAACCACCGAAGGACAATGCCAGAGATACCAAAATCAGACAATCGAGACAGAAGAGTGCAGTGATCGACTACATCAAACGCCGAGGACAGGTCCAAAGAAACTACAAGGGAGATATCACCACGATCGTGAGCACGGTGAAGTTCGGAGAGCAGGGCAGTGAGGATGGTTTCAGTGCTGTGACCAGTGTGGAATCCGGATTGGCGGGGATGAAGGGCGTGAGTGGAGTCGAGGTGAGAAGCCAGCTGGAGAAAGACGAGTTTTTCAAGAACTTTAGACAGGAAAGAGAGGTTGGAGACAGGGCGCCAATTGGCAGGAAGGGAGGGGTCAAGGGAGGGCTTTTTCAAGAGGGGACGGACGATGGCGTGCTTCCAGCGGGAGGGAAAGAGACCAGACGAAAGACTAGAGTTGAAGATAGAAAGAATAGAAGGGACAAGCGCAATGTTAGGATTGAGTAGCCAGGAAGCGGGCAGTGGATCAAGGGGGCAGGTAGTATGGTGAGCTGATGAGATAACCTGAATGAGTTCAGCAGAGGAAATGGGGGAAAAGGAACACCAGTTGTGTGGAAAAGTGTGGGAAGGGGACAACAAAGCTGATGTTGTGAGTGCATATGACTGAGCAGAGTGGTTGAAGGTAAATGTTGAAGAGCATGGCTGACAGTGTGGATCCTTGGGGAACTCCTTGGTGTTGCTGGAATGGGGGGGATGTCAAGGTGCTGGTACGGATTAATTGCTCTCTGTTAGTTAGGTATGATTGGAACCACTTTAGTACAGTGTCTTTGATTCCGATTGTCCGTAGTCTGTGTATGAGGATGTTGTGGGAGATGGTGTCGAAAGCTGCGGATATGTCAAGGAAGATCATGGCATATCCGGAGTGTTTTTCTTGCGTTCCTATGAGGAGAGTGTTCATCAGTGTGGTCATGAGGGTCTCAACTCCATGTAGAGGGCGGAAGCCGTGCTGTTGTGGGTCAAGTATGTTGTTGAGATCAAGGTGTTCCTGCAGTTGTTGCTGGACGATCTTCTCGATTATCTTGGCAGTGAAGGGTAGACTTGCTATGGGTCTGTAGGATGCCGGGTCTAGGGGATCTAGGTTTTGCTTTTTTAATGATGGTCGGATGATTGTAGTTTTGAGGGCATTTGGCATTTGTCCTTGGGAGAAGGATTCCTTGACGATATGGGCTAATGGTGTGCTCAGTTCGTTTTTGGATTTCTTTATCCAGTCAGTGGGGCAGGGGTCTAGCGGGGAGGTGGTGGTGTTGAGGCAGGAGATGGTGGTTGATATTTCGTCTGGTGATGTTTCTTTGAATGTGGTCCAGTCACTGTGTAGGTTGGGGTGGAGGTCTGATGTAGTTGTTACTACGTTTAGCTGCGAGTTCTGCGGACGTTGAAGTTGTTTGTATTGACGGGCCAGTAGCTCTGGTGGGATCTTCGGTAGTTGGTCCGAGTTCTGGGGAGCTTTTGTCAGTTGTTTGACAATCCGAAAGAGTTCACGAGGTTTGTTTATAGAGGTATTTATGATTTTCATGTGGTAGATTTTCTTTGCTTTGTCGGTCTCGTAGTGATATGCATTGAGTTCATTTAAGTATTTTGTTTTGTCGTTTTTGTCTTTGGTTTTTCTCCATTTTCTTTCGGTTCTTCTGAGTTTTGTTTTTGGCTTTCGGAGGCTGGGAGTAAACCATCTGGCTTTTGTGGAGGGAGGTCTGGTGATGGCTTTGTTTATTGGTGCTTCGGCTGCTGCGGAGATCGTGGTATTCCAGTTGTGTACTAGATCATTGATGTTACTGGAGTTTGTTTGTAGATTGGGTAGGGTTTGTGCTAAGAAGTCCTCTTTGTTAAATGTTTTAAATTTTCTTATGTGGTTTCCATCTTCCTTGTTGGTCTTATGCTGGTGAGTGTAGGATATGGTGATGAGGTGGTGGTCAGACCAGGGTACTGGCGAGATTTGTGGGTTCTTTCCTGAGGCGGCGGTTGTGGAGCTTAGGAATACGAGGTCTAGAGTGTTGCCTTTTTCATGGGTGGGTTCCTGTATGATCTGTATCAGATTCATCGCAGTCATGGCGTTGTGGAAGGTTGTTGCTTGTTCTTCTTGCAGTGATGGGAGGTTGAAGTCTCCTAGGATGATTTGTTCCTTTGCTGAACAGGTGCTCTCTGATATGAATTGCAGTATCCTTGGCAGGTTAGTTGTCTTGGTAGGTGCCCGGTAGATTAGGCATACTGAGAGGTGTTTATTGGTGAGGGTGAGGAGGTCAGCTTCATTCGTGGATTCTGAAGTAAGGATCCTGAGGTGGAGGTCAGTTTTCGCGATGACGGCGACACCTCCTCCTTTGGTGTGTGCCCGTGAGCAGTGATGGAGGGTATACCCTTCTGGGGTTAGTTGGTTCATTAGCACCATGTTGGTATCTGTCAGCCAGGTTTCTGTCACACATAGAAGGTCTATCTGCTCATTTGTGATGAGGTCTCGGAGCATGTGGTATTTGTTTCTAACAGAGCGGGCATTGATAAGTGAAATGGTAATGTGGTAATGGGTCGGGGGGTTGGGGACATGGGTTTGTGTGTGCTGTATGTGGGAGTGGTTTTGTTTTGGTTTGAAGGTGTGTATGGGTTGTGCTGCTGGGAAAACTGGCCAAGGCAGGTGATTGAGTGTGCTTGGAGGGGGGGGGGGGTAGTGGGTCAGGAGGGGGGTAAGGAGGTAGATGGGGGCTAAGAAAGGTGGCATAGTTTGTGTGAGTACCTGGTGTTTGGGGACCAAGCTGGTTCCGGTGAAGTTTCCTGGAGTGGTGAGGTCTTTGGTTGCTTTTGTTGTATTGTTGCTGCTGTTCAGGTCTTAGTGTTTTCTGTCGTTGTGTGGGTTGCTGCAATGTTCTTTCGCCGGTTGTCGCTGATGAGATCCGGTCGAGTAAGGACTGGTTTGTTGGTTTGGTTCCTTTGAGTGCGTCTTTGTGCCGCGCCTAAGGGCCACGCCAAAGGGCCCTCTGGCGAGGCCCTCTGGCGTGGGCCCTCCGGCGCGGGCCCGCCAGGCGCGGACGCGCCCTGCAGGGACGCTGCTTATATGCCCCGCTGATCGGCTCCCACTGCCCCGATTGGGCAGGAGCTAAAACCGGCTCCCACTGCCCCGATTGGGCAGGAGCTAGGAGGGGAGGTGGTAGTGTCCCGGCAGCAGCTTTCCCCCTGCAGGGACGCTGCTTATATGCCCCGCTGATCGGCTCCCACTGCCCCGATTGGGCAGGAGCTAAAATGGTGAACCTGGATATTCAATGCCAGGGCCACAAATGACCCCAATATTGAATATCCAGGGTTAGAGGTCAGCAGGAGAGGCTATGCGCCGTAGCAGTGTGTAGCTGGCTCAATTCAATATCGGGCCCTTAAAGTCTTCTGTTACTGCAGCATGTTTCAGTTTGATGTTTTGGATTTTCTTCAATATCTTTGATCTTAATCCTTTTAGATACTTGTCTATCAGGGATATCTCCGCATGCAGTGACGTTATTTATCCTTTGATGCGCTTTTTCCAAGGAGTTGTTATTGTCCTCTTTTTTTTTCCAGCCCTGCATTTTTGTTGGTAGTATTCTTTCAGTAATCATTTTAGCTATACAGTATTGTATTCAATTCATTTCTGAGATGTCAAGAAAGGATCCCTTTATATAGGCAATGGCCTTGTTCATCTTTTTTATCATACTTTTCCTCACCTGGAACCCAGAATATTCATCTTTTTTCCAGAGGGTCTCCTTCCTTTCTTCATCCTCTTTATTTGGTTTCCAGATCTCCAAGCTGCTTGTCCACATCAACATTCTTTCTAGTATTCTTTTCCAAGCCTCCCTTTTCTCTCCATTCATCATCCTTCTTTCTGGTCTTTCTTTTCGGATCTCTGCTTTATGTGTATACATAGAAACACATTGGCAGATAAAGACCATATGACCTATCCAGTCTGCCCTTCTATCCCAACTAACATAGTCTCTTTCTTTCCTTTAGAGATCTTCTGTGTTTATCTCATGCCTTCTTGAGTTCAGATGCAGTCCTTGTCTCTACTACCTCTACTGGGAGACTGTTCCATGCACCTACGACTTTTTCTGTTTAAGCAATATTTCTGCATATTACCCCTGAGTCTATCCCCTTTCAGTTTCATCCTAAGCCCCCTCGTTGCAGAGCATGCTTTCAATTGAAAGATCCTCTCCTCCTGTGCATTTATGCCATGGAGGTATTTAAATGTCTCTATCAAATCTCCTCTCTCCCGCCTTGCCTCCCAAGTATATATATTGAGATCTTTAAGTTTGTCTCCATTTTGACTTATAATGAAGGTCACTGACAATTATGGTAGTCACCCTCTGTACTGACTCCACCCTGCTTATATACCTTTGAAGGTATGGCCTCCATAATTGAACACAAAACTCCAAATGAAGTCTTACCAAAGACTTATACAGAGGCACTCCTTCTTCCTGCTGGCCATTCCTGTCCCTATGCACCCAAACATCCATCTGGCTTTCGCCATTGCCTTTTCTACCTGTTTAGCCATTTAGCCAGCTCAAGTTCATCAGAAGCAATCAAATCCAGGTCCCACATTTCTTTCATGGACTACTACTACTAATCATTTGAATAGTGCTTCAAGGCATATGCAGTACAGTACATATAGATGTAAGACACAGTCTATGCTCATCAGAGTTTATAATCTGATCAAAATGAAAAACATCACACAACTGGGGATTAAAGTATTGCTTCCATTGTACCTATTCTTGCTATTGCCATGTTTATTTTTGTAAACCCTCTTGATTGACGCTGTCAGAATGGGAGTAAAAAGGCTTGTAAATAAATAAATAAATAGTGAACAAGAGAGTGAGGAGCATCAAGATCCAAAAGCAGCCTATACTATTCCACTCCCTTGGATTTTTGCAGCTCAAATGCATGACACACATGCAGTAAATCTCAGCTGCCAAATCCTCGATCATTCTTCAAGCTTATCTAGATCCCTCCTCATTTTATTTACTCCTTGTATCTATTCTATTGCAGATTTTGGTATCATCTTTAAAGAGGCACACCTTACCTGACAGCCCTTCTGCAATATGGCTAACAAAAATGTTAAAAAGAATCAGACCAAGGACAGATCCCTGTGGCACACCACTGGCAATATCCTTCTCCATTTACCTGTACCCTTTGTTGCCTCCCACTCAACCAATTTCTAACCCAGTCAGTGACTTTAGGGTTCATCTCTAGGGTGCTCAATTTATTTGTCGCCTTTGTGGGATGGTGTCAAATACTTTACTGAAATCTAAGTACACCACATCTAGGGCTCTGTATTGGTCTAACTCTCTGATCGCCCAGTCAAAGAAATCAATTAGACGTTTCTGACAAAACCTGTCTCCAGATGCTGCCTCAGATCCTGCAATACATTGTACTCCGGAAACCTCACTATCCTCTATTTTAGCAGTGTTTCCATTAAGTTACTCAACACAAAGGTTAGACTAACTGGCCTGTAGATCCCAACCTCATCCTTACTTCTGTTTTTGTGTAAAGGGACACCATGCACCCTTCTCCAGTCCTCTGGGACCATTCCCAACTCTAAAGAAGCACTGAATAGGTCAGACAGTACAGCCACTAGAACTTACCCAAGGGGTACAAGTAAATAAAGCTCACCTTTCGGGTTCTTCAATCTAGATGTCCACCTTTTCTCTGTATTTCTTTTTCCATATAAGCCCTCAGTTGATTTAAGAAGTTATCAGTCATATACTTCTTTACTTTGATCTGCAAAATTAGAGATACTTAAATTTGCATCAGTTGCTATTTGCAGTTTTTCTTGTGGCAATATTTCTCATGGGACAATTTCTCCAAATGGGTTACATAGTAACATAGTAAATGATGGCAGATAAAGACCAGTATGGTCCTTCTAGTCTGCCCAGTACGATGTCAAGAGTAGGTACACCTGCCGCTCTGTGCAGGCCCTCCTTCCCCATGTCTTTGTTTAGGGGTGATCCCACCACTCCTTGTAGTACACCCCTATTTGTTAAGGAATTAGATGGTTCAGAATATTTTGATATTTTCTTGTTGCTGTAAAGGGATCCACTGTGTCTGTCCCATGCCCTTTTGAACTCCGTCACCGTATTTGCCCCCACCACTTCCATCAGGAGCACATTCCAAGCATCCACCACCCTTTCAGTGAAAAAGTATTTCCTGACATTGCCTTTCAATTTACCACCTTGTAATCTTCATGTTATGCCCTCTAGTTTTGCAGCTTCTCCGTCTTTGGTAGAGGTTTGTTTGTTTATTATTTCTCTTTATGTATTTAAAGGTCTGAATCATATCTCCCCTGTCCCTCCTCTCCTCCAAAGTGTACATGTTTAGGTCTTCAAGTCTCTTCTCATAAGGCTTCTGACGCAGGCTCCAAATCATTTTGGTCACCTTCCTCTGAACAGTTTCCAGTCTTTTTACATCCTTTGTGAGATATGGTCTCCAAAACTGAACACAGTATTCCAAGTGAGGCCTCACCAGTGGCATAAGTACCTCTTCCTTTCTGCTGGTAATTCCTCTTCGTATGCAGCCCAATATCCTCCTGGCTTTTGCCACCGCCTTGTCGCACTGTTTTGCCACCTTGAGATCTTCAGAAATCATCACTCCAAGGTCTTTCTCCTGATCCATACACACCAATCTCTCGCCCCCTATCGCGTACATTTCCCTTGGATTTCTGCTTCCCAAGTGCACGACTGCACTTCTTCGCATTAAATCTTAATTGCCAAGCATTAGACCATTCTTCCAGCTTTTGTACATCATTCTTCATGTTAACCACTCCCTCGGGGGAGTCCACTCTGTTGCAAATTTTTGTGTCATCTGCAAATAGACAGACTTTTCATGCAGTCCTTCAACAATATCACTCACAAATACTTTGAACAGTGCTGGGCCCAGGACCGACCCTGGGGCACTCCGCTAATCACCTTCCTTTCATCCAAGTGATCTCCTTGTTAGTTTTGCGCATATCAATACAAAATACATTGCACTAAGGAGTACTATAACAAGTTAAAGAAGAAATTCCTTGGATAAACCACACCCCACTTTTACATTTAAATATTGACCCACACTCTGTATAAATGGAAATACACAAAGATTACTATACCTTTTTAGAGGGAGAAAAAGACCTCAGGATGACTTTTACTCCCACTATGTGACAAACTGGATTGCCATAGGCAAACACATTCCTCTCACATCACCGGTCTTAAGCCAAAGAGGTAGAAATGGTGTCAGCAAATGTTGCTGTATTCAAGAATGGTAGAGGGGTCATGGTGACCCCCTCCCCTCAGGTGAGATGATGGATGCTGGCAGAGGGAGAGTAGAACCTGGGCCACCTGGAGGGATGACAGTGAGTGGAAGGTCTGCCTAGGGCAGTAGAAACCCTTGGGTTGGCCATGAGTGGAGGTAGCAGAGACAAGAACTGTATCTGAATTTCAGAAAGCATGGGATAAGAACAATTGATCTCTAAAGAAAAGAAGGGGATTATAAAGCTTAATATTCTGTATGGATGGGCAGACTGCACAGGTCATATTATCTTTATCTGCCGTTATTTTTCTTGTTTCTAAGTTTCTAAAACAACTCACTGGTATTCTGTCAGCAAAACTGATAAGCCTTTTTTGAAGGGGTGAGTGAGAGGTTAGAGTACGGAGGCCTTCTTACTGAATTAGGAAGAGAAGGTGGGAACCTAGAAAGGCCACTTATACTATCTTGAAACCCAAAGGATGATTCATTTTTCTGAGGGCATGGAAAAGTTTTCCTCTCCTATAAGGCATTGAATCCACAGCTAGCTACAATAATCGCATTGTTCATTGTCTGTTAAGATGGATTGCAAAGAAGAATGCAGAACACAGTGGCATTCAAGTACCCATGTTCAGTTGAATGTGGCCATTTGAACAATTAATTCTCATTCTGCATCTAATTAGTTTAGTATCTCAGATGTTAAAGCCTGATGAACCGGCTGCAGTAGAATCAGTAGATCACTACCATGCAAACTGCAGTGCACAGTACCAACAATACAATGGTGTCAAGATATATAGCCCAATATCAATTGTTCACTCAATGTACCGCATGCTATAGATTTCATTACTGATCTTTTCCAAAGCCGTACTCAAGGCGAACTGCAAGCAGCTACAGTACACAAGCTATTACCCAGTTGAAGTGGACTTGTGATTCAAGTTGTACCTGAGTCAATGAAGTGTGAAGTGACTGGCCCAAGGCATCAGTAGGAGAAATAGGATTTGAAGCCTGGCTTCCTTGGTTCTCAGTTGGCTACTCTAATCACTAAGCCACTCTTCCACTAATTATTCTTTGCCTATGCTGTTCGTTTGTTTCTACTGAGATCTGAACAACAACAAACACAGCAACACTGTCTGCGCAGTACACTTTGTGTTACACAAAGATGCAATTGAGACATTCCCAGATCAGTAATTACCAACTGTTTTCATTGGTTCTCAAGTTCAACAACACTTGATCATATGGCTCTTTTTTCTGCAGCAAGCATTTCATGACATAAGAGGGGGGAGGGGATAGTTTCACCTGAGGATCTCTCTTCCTTGTTGAGGAATTGCAGGAAAAGTATTTCGTATGGATGGCCATTCTGCCATGCGTCCCTTAACTGCCAGTTGTTCTTCCAATTGTTTAAGGTGATTTTTAAAGCTACAGATAGCAATTGACTTCAGAGTTAGAGAGCTGCCCAGATATTACCAAAGGCTTCATAATATGATTCTGTATGAATATGCTTCCTGAATATTTAGAAAAATACATACTCACTATTAAACAGCCAAACAGCAAGCATGCACGTTAGGACAATGAAATAGTACATCTGAGAGCATTTCCAACACCAATCTACAGGAGAACCATGAACGGCTGCCATCTCTGTTTAGCTTCTTTCTCATATTGCCCTCTGGGCTATAAAAAGCATTGATTCAGTAATAGAAGCAGAGAATGAAACACAGATCAGAGCAAAACATCTCCCACCCCATGAGAATGAGACAGACATATTGGTACAAAGTTCCTCTAGCTCCCAAATATCTGCTAAATGTTTGTAATCCACTTTACTATGTTTAATACAATGGTGAAGCCAGTGGTAACAGTGAGTTTGGAAGGCCAAATTGGCTGCCTTTTAAAAGTTGTCCTATTATGCAGAGACTTCTATTATGCCATAGTTTCCACTTTATAGTTGAGTTATTGTTAAATTGATTATTATTTCAGAGTTGAAGTGTCTTTGAAAAGAGGGTTGAGAGTGGCAGTTATAATATCTTTTCATGTTCTTTTAAATTATAGCATGCTATGTTGCAGTAATATCTGTTAGAGACATGCTTTCATTTGTAATGAAAGCAGCAATCTGGGCAAAACGGGAAATGATGACATTTATGTCATTTCCTGGTAGTCGTCAGTGCACACTTTTAAACAATAGTGTGCACTGCTATGCAATATCAGAAACTGCATGCACGAATAGTGCATGCTATTGCATAACGTGTGCACGATTGTAAAAGAGTACACACGATTATGAAAGAATGTGCACTACTGTGCACTATTGATGGAAAATAATATGACACAAAAATTAATGAAAACTGAAAACAAAATGATATGAAAGATTTTGGCCTGCACACCACTAATGATTTATCTTACTAAGGGCGTGACTTACTAAGCCTGTTCTATATCTATGTGGAAAAAAATTAGCAAATCAGGCCCTTAAGAGGCAATGTAGCCTACTGTGCTAAATACATTTTGCTCTAACATTGGATATTATGCACTACTTTTATTAAAAGCATGTTAAATGGAGACTATGGGAGCACAGATCAAACTATCCAACCAGGACAAACTCTGTGGATCCTTTTTCCCTGCAGGGTTTACACCGCTAATAAAATCAAAACTATACTTCCCAAAAGTTACGTGCAGAGACTTGTGCCTGTTTTATTATGAGCAATTTTTCCATCCAAAGCAAAACAAGTAGCTTCCATTATACAAAATTATCGAAACATGAATTCAGACAGAGAGGTTATCTAGAAGAAACATTCAGTGACACACTAAAGAAGTCTCACCTCCCTTCTGGCATTCTCAATGCTCCCATGAAGGAGAGATCATCTGGAAAGAGAGCATAACTTTGGTGTGGCCAGAAGTAGCCAGGACCTTTCCTCTAAGTGAAGCAATATTTTTGCACCGAGGATGTGTCTCCAGGGTTAGGATGACAATTGTAGTTGATGATTCAGTCACTGGCAGATGTAAGAATTGTTTGGTAACTAGCCTACCTGGTGTTAAAGGTGGTGGATCTCATTCATCAGCTAGATAGGATGTGGGTACCAATGATATAGGAAGTGTGAGAGGGAGGTTCTGAAAGCCAAAGTTAGGTTTTTAGATAGCTGGTTTAAATCCAGAACCTCTGGTTAGCATTCTCAGAAATGCTCACTGTTCTACATGCAGGCAGGGCTGGCCCGTCCATTGAGCAAGAATGTTTTTTGCACAGAGCCCCGCGTTTCAGGGGGCCCCGTGCAAAAAACATTCTACATAAGCCCAAATAGATTTAAAAAAAGCAAACCGGCTGCTGCTGCCGCTGCCGCTGCCGCTGCCGCCGTGGCAGCGGCAGAATCAAGCGTCCCGCCGCGGGGCCCCCCTGCCCGGCAAAGCCTTCTTGCAGCATCAGCTCTGGAGTCCCAAAGCGCGGGCTTTCAGAGCCGCGAAGGGAGAGCTTCGCTGACCTCTTGCAGCTCTGTTAAGCCTGCCGGGGCTGATGGGAAATCAGCGAGAAAGAGAAACTCTCGCGGCTCTGAAAGCCCACGCTTTGGGACTCCGTCCGGAGCTGATGCTGCAAGGAGGCTTTGCCGGGCAGGGGGGCCCCGCGGCGGGATGCTTGATTCTGCTGCTACCACAGCGGCAGCAGCAGCTGTAGCAGCAGCCGGTTTGCTTTTTTATCTATTTGGGCTGATGGGGGGAGGGGGGTTAGGACTGGTAATGAGCTATGGGGGAGCAAAGACTGGAAGTGGGCTGATGGGGGGGTTAGGACTAGTAATGGGCTATGGGGTGGCTAAGACTGGAAGTGGGCTGATGGGGGGTTAGAACTAGTAATGGGTTATGGGGGGGCTAGGACTTGAAATGGTCTGATGGGGGTAGGACTGGTAATGGGCTGATGGGGGGCTGAGACTGGAAATGGGCTGCTGGGGGGGCTAGGACTGGAAATGGGCTGATGGGGGTGCTAAGAATGGAAATGGGCTGATGGGGGGTTAGGACGTAATGGGCTATGGGGGGCTAAGACTGGAAATGGGCTGATGGGGGGTTAGGATGTAATGGGCTATGGGGGGGGGCCTAAGACTGGAAATGGGCTGATGGGGGCTTAGGACTGGTAATGGACTGATGGGGGGCTTAGGACTGGTAATGGGCTATGGAGGGCTAGGACTGGTAATAGGCTGGGGGGGTTGCTAGGACTGGAAATGGGCTGAGTGGAAGGAGGGCTTGAACTGCAAATAGCTGATGGGGATGGGGGCTTGGAATGGAAATGGGCTGAGTGGAAAGGGGGCTTGAACTGCAAGTAGCTGATGGGTAGGGGGCTTGGAATGGAAATGGGCTGTGAGGGGAGGGAGCTAGGACTGGAAAAGGGCTGAGTGGGGGGTGTAGGACAGGAAATGGGCTGATGTAGGGGCTAGGATATGACTGGAAATGGGCTTTTGGGGGTGCTAAGATTGGAAATAGGCTGTGGTGGGGGCTTGGATTGAAGTGGACTTATGGAGGGGCTAGAACTGGAAGTAGGCTCATGGGGGGCTTGGATTGGAAATGGGCTGAGTGGAGGGGAGCTAGGATTTGACATGCGCTGATGGTGGGGCTAGGAAAGGACCAGAAATGGGCTGATGTGGGGCTGGGATTGGAAATGAGCTGATGGAGGGACTTGGATAGGACTGGAAATGGATGGGGGAGCTAGGACTGGAAATGGGCTGATGGTGGGGCTAGGATAGGATTGGAAATGGGCTTATGGGGGCTAGGACTGGAAATGGGCTGATGTGGGGACTAGAAGGGAGCGGATGCTGGGTGGGGCTGGAACTAGAAGGGAGCTGATGTTGGGAGAGGATTAGAGTGGGATGGAGCTGGGAGAGTGAAATGGAGAGGGGAAAAATGTTTTGTGTGGGAGGGAAGACAAATCTACAATTGGCCGGATATTGGGAGAGTAAGTGGGGATTGAGGATGGAGGTGTAAAATTTGAGTGGATGAAATAGGAATGAGGAAAGAGCAAAAGGAGAAAGATTAGTATGTTAAAGCAGATGTGGAGAGAGAATGGAAAAAACTAGAAGAGAGAAGAAAGGAGAAATGGACAGCAGACGATGGAGAGTTAGCAGAAGACTCGAAGAAACCAGAAGAAAGTAGCTGGAGCAATTGCAACTGAAAAAGAAATGCACAAAAGGTAGAAAAATATCTCTTTATTTTGAATTTATTAACTGGAATATGTCAGCTCTAGGAAATGTGCATCATTAACATCTGCGCTTTGTTTAGTACAAGAGGAAATTAATTTATAGTTTTATTTCTACAGTGTTGTTGTACATTCCAAGTTTGGCTTTTGGGGTTCCCAGTTTAATTATTGCCTTCCTATTTCTAAATTGTGATTCCTTGTTTGGTGATGGTCTATGTTCTGCATGTGGAATTGAGCTGAGGTATTCTGTTTATGTAATTCCTATTTTACATTGCCACTTGTTCTCTTTCCCCAGTAGGTCATGTATTGTTATTCTCTGAAATGTATTGGTTTAATATTTGCAGTGTTTCCTTTTGATAGGTAGGGTATGGTGCTTTGTGAGTCCTGGTAGTGCTGTTAGGATACGGCGGGTTTGCTATGGGTTTTAAATGGGAAGTGTTTGTAGTAGTTCCTAATGTGCCTGGTGGTTGACCCTGGATTATAGTAATGTAGAAATATTTTAGTCTTTCTTTATCTGTACACTCATTAAGAGGCATGTTTACTAAAAGTTAGTGTATGGTAACATTATGCAAATGAGGCCTCTTATGCAAATGAGGCCTCGCACCTAGTTTCCGCACATGGCCCCGCACCCCCCTTGGGCCGCCCCTACATGCAGGACTCAAGATACAGGCAGAGCTCCAGAATCTCAATACATAAATGAAAATGATGGGGTATGGAGAATGGACTTCATTTAAACCAAGGAGGATCCGGGCTCCTTTAAAAAAAGGAGATAGAGCAGAACCTGGAGGAAGTCAACAGTTGCTCAGGAGCATATTGTTTGAAGTAAAGTATCTTTAAAACATACTGGCAAAATGCAGACATTAGAATATCCCAATAGAGAGGTTATGATAAATGTTGAAATATCCCAAAAATGCAATGTGTGCTTTTGAGTCAGTCCTGACTCCTGGTGATCCAGAAGCTCCTGGGTTTTCTTGGCTGTGTCACTGGAAGTAGATTGCCAGGCCTTTTTTCTGAGACAATGGAGGGTTAAGTGACTTGCCCAAGGCCACAAGGAGTACTAGTGGGAATTGAACCCTGGTTGCTTGGTTACCAAGCCAGTGTTCTAACCACTAGGCTACTCCTCCATTCCCCCTGAAATAGCCCAGGAGTATTTAAATAAAGGATTCTAAATTATTCCTGTCAATTACTTTGCAGTTTGAAAATGCAAAAAAATTTAAAAGTGTACTCTTACAATGCAACACAATGTCACTGTTTCAGAGACTCAGACATGTCTATGTGGTTGAAACAGCCATGGACAGACTGGGTAAGGCATATGAGGCCCGATATTCGAAAGCCATTTTCATGGTTTGCAGCCTGTAAACTGTGTAAATGCTTCTAACTGGGATAGTCAATGGCACTGAAAGGGTTAATGCTGCTGAATAGCCCCCAATCGTCTCTCCTACATGCCCCCGATGCTAACCGCTTAGCAACAGGGCAAGTCATCGGCATTCCGGGGAACAGCGGGGCGGCAACAGTTGATAACCAGACAGCGGCAATATTGCATGCTACTGTGGCTGGGAGGCTGTGCAGCAAACTCCGATATGCAATGCTGGAGCTGCATATGATCCCGGCATTGAATATCCAGGGTTGAAGGTCAGAGCAGACAGCTAGCCGACCTAGATGTCCCATGGTCTTTATCTGTTATTATTTTCTCTGTTCCTATGGTAAAGTGTCTCAGTAGGGTGTCGGGGATGTGTGAGTGGGTATCTGAGTAGTGAGCATAGTGTAAGTAATGAATGATAGTGTATACGTAGGTGCATCTGCTTTATGACAAAGATCACTGACCATTTTTGTAGTCATGCTCTGTATTGACTCTACCCTGTTTATATCTTTTTGAAGAAGCAGTCTCCAGAATTGCATACAGTACTCCAAATGAGGACCACCACTACTACTACTATTAATCATTTATATAGCGCTACAAGGCATCACCAAAGATATATACTGTAGAAAGGCACTATGACCCTCTTTTTTCTGCTGGCCATTTCTCTCCTTATACACCCAGGAGCTCTTTTGGCTTTTGCTGTCACCATTAATATCTGTTTGGTCACCTTAAGATCATCAGATAAAATCACCCCTAGGTCCAGCTTTTCTCTCATGCACTGAACTACGCCCCTTATACTATATTGCTTTCTGATGTTTTTGCAGTCCAAATGCATGGCTGCATTTTTTAGCATTAAATCTTAGCTGCCAACTTCTAGACCACTAATCAAATTTTGATATATCCCTCTTAATGTTATCCACACCTTTCAGGGTATCTAACCTATTGCAGTTGTTAGTATAATCTACAAAAAAGGCAAACTTTACCTCTTTGTGATATTTCTTACAAAAATGTTAAAAAGAACTGGACTAAGAATTGATCCCTGTGGCATACCCCTGATAATGTCCCCATCCTACAGTTAACTTCCGGTCTCATACCCACACCTCATCATCTACTGTTTATATGTCACAGTGTACATAAGTTGTGGTTTCAGCACTACCCGTTTACCCCCTCCCTTTGTTCCCCAAAGAAAAATTTTCCATTATTGTTTAATTTTTATTGTTTTTTTACATGCAAGTTCTCTGTAACAGTTAAAGTTTTAATGTAAACTGCCTTGATTTTATGATAAGGCGATATAGAATAATTGTTAAATAAAAATAAATAAATACTGTGTGAGATATAAAGATAGCGCAAAATCCAATCACTAAATTGAAAATAACATTATTTTTTCTACCTTTGTTTTCGGACGATTTTTTATCATGCTGGTCTTAATCTGAGGTTTCTGTTTTCCTCTGTCTTCTCTTAGCTCTCTTTCTATGGTCTATAGTCCATCTGCCATTTCTTGTCTCTCCTTTTGCTTTCTTCATTTTCTTCCATCAGTCTCTTTCCAGTCCCAGTATCCCTCCCCAGTATAAGCCCCCTTTACAGCCTCCCCTCTCAGTACCTTCCAATGTTAACCCCCTTGCATTCCCAGCATTGCCACTGGTGTGTTTTCCCTTCTAGTCCCCCTCCTTCCCCATTATCCAGCTCCTTCTAGTCCATATACCATCCCATGTATCTGTGAACTCCAGTCCCAGTACCCCCTCCCATGTCTGTTCCCTTCTAGTCACCCTCTCTTTTGTCCATCCGCCTTCCAGTGCCATCCCCAATTGTCAGCTCCCTCCCAGTCTCATCCCCAGGTGTCAGCTTCCTTCCAGGCCCCACCTTCCCTCCAGCCCCCTCCTTCCCCTCTTTTCCACTCCCTTCCAACCCCCCATGTCAGCTCCCTTCTAGTCCCCAACTTCCCCCATGTCACCTCTCTTCCAACCCCCCTCCTATTACCCAGCCACCTTCCAGCCCCTTTCCAAAGTGTCAGCTCTCTTCCAAACCCCCTCCTATTAATAAATACGGCTACATGTTGGCAATGTCAGCATATGCATGGAGCCACAGGTTGGCATTCCTGGATCTGCATTATGCTTTCCAAATGACACTTATAACATATTTAGATACGGTTTCAAAGAATTTCTGGCAAAAAACCATGGAAAAAGAAAAATCTTTGGAGTAAATTTCTATAGCAGGAGCCAAAGGATTCAGAAGGCAAAAGATCCAGTTAGCATTTTAAGTTGAGCTGCAGACCAGACAAACTTTGGCCCAATCAGGAAACAGGAAAGAAAAATCACTAGCAATTATAGGAATGCTTGCTAGAGCTAGACCCCATCCCCCTTCCTCCATGCAGTCATGATGGTTCTTCAGAAAGATGTCTGTCTCCTAATCCAAAGGTTACTGGTTTGAGACTATCCTGACCTGTAACAAAACAGGAGCAAAAACCTGATCTTTCCATGCCATGTTTTGGATTTAAATGAAATGCAAAAGTTTCTTTGATATTTTCCAGTTTGTTTCAAATGAATGCACATCCCTAGCTAACACAGAAATCATTACTGTACACTAACTGCTAATGTAGCAGATAACATAGAACAGTTACCATCTCCATAGGTGTAGCTGATTGCTGTCTTCATTATCTGCCTTGCAAATAACATACAGTAGCGAATTCCACGCTGTGTTAATATCTGCATGGCAGCCCTCCCAAAAGTGCTAGGAATGCCCTGAACAGTTAACAAGTACGTCCCTGTTATCTATTTTATTGGCTGCCTTCAGCAATTTGCTGTTGATTTTGGGTAATGACTGAAATCCTTGTATACATATTCCCAATTCTCATTCTCTTAATAAAATATGTGATAACAACCTTGTGTTAAAAATATTTGGATGACATTTAACCCCTTCAGTCCTAATTTTGTTTCCCCTTAAATCTAACACAAATGAGAACTGATTATTTTTTCAGCAACTTGGGCATTCTTCAGTTGTTATCCTGTGGCTCTAATTCCATTTCATTTGTCTTATGCCTCTGAGAAAGTGATGCTCTTTCAACGATTTGCAGATTGAATTTATTGTTGCTTAGCTCTCCTGAATTCAAGCAAGTTGTTATTAGTATGATTTATGAATTCCAATCTCTTTAACCTTCTTCAGAATATCATCAGGCCATGAAATCAGAATCTTCAAAAGGTTTGCTCTTTGCCAGAAACTAATTTCACATAGTAGTTCTGTAAAGAAACAAACTTGTAATATCTAAAATAACATAACCTAAAAAGAAACAAAAAAAATGTCTTTGTAAGTATTTCCAATAAAGAATATGAATTATACTAAGCAGTAGTGTAAATTCCACCCCAGCAACCCCGGCAGTGTGGGGTCCCAGACAAGCAGGGCCGGCCCGTCCATTGAGCGAGAATGTTTTTTGCACAGGGCCCCGCGTTTCAGGGGGCCCCGCGCAGAAAACATTCTGATCCAAAAGTAAAATGAAAAAAAAATAAAAAAAAGCTGTCTGCTGCCGCTTCCGGGGCCGCCACGGCAGAATCGAGTGTGCTGCGGGGCCCCCCCTGTGCCCGGCAGAGCCTGCTCTCCCCTGTATCAGCTCTCTCTTTCCAGCGGCAGTCACACGCGCCGGCTTTCAGAGCGCGAGGGGAGAGTTTCTCCCTCGCTGCTCTGTTAAGCCCGCGGGGGCTTATGGGAACTCCCATCAGCTCCCGCGGGCTTAACAGAGCCGCGAAAGGGAAACTGATGGGGAGGGGGACTTGGAATGGAAATGGGCTGAGTGGAAGGGGGCTTGAACTGCAAATAGCTGATGGGAAGGGGGGCTTGGAATGGGCTCTTAGGGGAGGGAGCTAGGACAGGAAATGGGCTGATGGAGGGGCTAGGATAGGACTGGGAATTGGGTGTTGGGGGGAGCTAAGATTGGAAATGGGCTATGGTGGGGGCTTGGATTGAAATGGACTCATGGAGGGGCTAGAACTGGAAGTAGGCTCATGGGGGGCTTGGATTAGAAATGGGCTGAGTGGAGGGGAGCCAGGATTTAACATGGGCTGATGGTGGGGCTAGGAAAGAACTAGAAATGGGCTGATGGGAGGCTGGTATTGGAAATGAGCTGATGAAGGGACTCGGATAGGACTGGAAATGGATGGGGGAGCTAGGACTGGAAATGGACTGATGGGGGGCCAGGACTGGAAATGGGCTGATGTGGGGACTAGAAGGGAGTGGATACTGGGTGGGGCTGGAACTAAAAGGGAGCTGATGTTGGGGGAGATTAGAAGGGGATGGGGCTGGGAGAGTGAAATGGAGAGGGGAAAAATATTTTGTGTGGGAGGGAAGAAAAATGTACAATTGGCCGGGTATTGGGAGACTAAGTGGGGATTGAGGATGGAGGGGTAAAATTTGAGTGGATGACATAGGAATGAGGAAAGAGCAAAAGGAGAAAGATTATTATTTTAAAACAGATGTAGAGAGAGAATGGAAAAAAACTAGAAGAGAAGAAAGGACAAATGGACAGCAGACGATGGAGAGATAGCAGAAGTCACAAATAAACCAGAAGAAAGTGGCTGGAACAATTGCAACTGAAAAAAAATGCACAAAAGGAACAAAGATATCTCTTTATTTTGAATTTATTAACTGGAATATGTCAGCTCTGGGAAATGTGCATCATTAATGTCTGTGCTTTGTTTAGTACAAGAGGAAATTAATTTATAGTTTTATTTCTACATTGTTGTTGTACATTCCAAGTTTGGCTTTTAGGGTTCCCAGTTTAATTATTGTCTTCCTGTTTTTAAATTGTGATTCCTTGTTTGGTGATGGTCTATGTTCTGCATGTGTAACTGAGCTGAGGTATTCTGTTTATGTAATTCCTATTTGACATTGTCACTTGTTCTCTTTCCCCAGTAGGTCATGTATTGTTATTCTCTGAAATGTATTGGTTTAATATTTGCAGTGTTGCCTTTTGATAGGTAGGGTATGGTGCTTTATGAGTCCTGGTAGTGCTGTTAGGATACGGTGGGTTTGCTATGGGTTCTAAATGGGCAGTGTTTGTAGTAGTTCCTAATGTGCCTGGAGGTTGGCACTGGATTATAGTAATGTAGAAATCTTTTAGTCTTTCTTTATCTGTACACTCATTAAGAGGCATGTTTACTAAAAGTTAGTGTATGGTAACATTATGCAAATATTTATGCAAATGAGGCCCCGCACCGAGTCTCCGCACATGGCCCCGCACCCCCCTTGGGCCGCCCCTGCAGACAAGAAGGAGGCCCACGCATCTCCGGGACCTGCACTGCAGCAACAAGGCAGAGCACAGCAAACACTATATTTTAAATGAGGTTTGCCGCACTGTCTCCCGTTTCCGCTGGTAAATAATACTTTTTTAGTCTGGCAGCTATTACTTCTGCTGCATTAAGAGTCACACTGTGATACGGGAGTAGAAGTGGATCTAAGTAAAGGCCCCACACCTGAAAAAAGCTTGACTGTCGTTTAAACTCGGAGAACCTCGGGATATTTTTTCCTAAAATCATCATATCATGCAGTGCTAATTTCCAGTGTAACAAAGAGGGAGGCTGCATACTCCACCAATGGAAACAGAATAGACTTTTTTGCCACTAACCAGGCCTTCCTCAGAAATGATCTCTGAACACTATTGACCTCTGTGCCAGTAGCATCATCAAAAAGTGACAGTGCTGGCTACAATCCTAAAGTCAGACCTGTAACCTTATTAAAAAATGTAAACACCTCCTGTCAAAAGATCTTAATCCTTCTTCAAGACCAAAAGGCATGTCCCAAAGTCCCCACTTTCTATCCATATTTTTTTTACAGTCATCGGAAGCAATTAAGCATACCTTGAAGGCACACTGCTGTGAAAGATGCAGTATCAATAGGAATTTAAATAGGGTATCTGTGAAAACACCAACCCAAAAATGTGAGAAGTCACCCCCATTGTACTGCCAAGGTCTCAAAGTCACAAGAATGTCAAAGTCAATCAGAACTTTGCTGTCAGCTTCGAGCAAGAAGATATCAATCAGATCATCCATGCTTGGACTGCTCAGTGGCACTCAATCTAGTTCTTCTACATAATTTCTCAGCTGGTAGTATGCAGAGAGATCTTTTTTGCAGGAGGCCAAAATGCGTGTAAAGATACTGGAAGGGCTGAAAGCCCTTTTCATTGAGGCAGTCTGCCAAAACCTAGAGCTCCACCCCCAGTCACAGAAGTTCTTTGGTACATACCAGGCACAAAATCCAAATTCCCTCTAATAGGCATCCATGAAGTTAAAATTGCTATGCAGCAGGGCCTTTTACAGTTTTCTGACGAGAAGATGCCAAGGAGTTACAATTAATACAGTATGTGAATGTGCACAGGTGCCTTTGCATGCAATATAAATCTGGGGTCAAGAGGTTTCACCAAATTGTCTTCATCTAAATAAGGAAATGACCATACTTTCCCTCTTTCCCCTTACCTCTTTTTAGTTATTCGAGTACTCTTCTATTTTCTGCATTAGCACTCCGTAAACCATTTTATTTGTATTTGAAAGGTGGTATAACAAATGCTAATAAACCATAAGGTGAGAAGAAAGAGTGTGGTAGGATTAGGGAGCTGAGGGAGGGGAATTGAGAGAATGCAAGGGGGTGATCAAGTAAAGGAGCAAAAGAATGTAAGAAGGGGGAGGGGGAAGGGAGTAAAAGAGGTGCCAGGAAAGGAGGGGGGAAGTGCAGTAGAGGAGAGAGTGGAAGGTGGATGGTGGCGAGGCAGGGAGAAAGTACAAAGGGTGGTAGGAAAAGAAGGAGAGTACAAGAGTGAGGGTAGAAGGTAGGGAGGGGGAAGAATGCAAGAGGGTGGGAGGGACGGAGTGAATGCAGGGGGGCAGGAAAAGGGCAAGAGGAAATTAATTCTACATGGTTAACACACACACCCCACCACCCCATCCCCCATAACAAATTTCCCCACATCTTCTCAACATACACACACCCATACCTCCCACACACACACCCAACATCCCCAGACACATCCATTTATTTATTTATTTAAAATGTTTATGCAAAAAATGTGATGTGTGCCTTTGAGTCAGTCCTGACTCCTGGTGACCCAGAAACTCCTGGGTTTTCTTGGCAGTGTCACTGGAAGTAGATTGCCAGGCCTTTTTTCTGAGGCAGTAGAGGGTTAAGTGACTTGCCCAAGGCCACAAGAAGTGCTAGTGGGAAATGAACCCTGGTTGCTTGGTTACCAAGCCAGTGTTCTAACCACTAGGCTACTCTACCACACCAATTGCCTAGCCAGTATACAGCAATAGGATAAAATAAAAATAAACTTAACTATCTAATTTCTCAACAAACAGGGGTGCCCTACACAGAGCGGTGGGTTCACCCCTAAACAAAAAGATGGGGAAGGGTGACCTGCCCTTGCCATCTTACTGGGCAAACTAGATGGACCATACTAGTCTTTATCTGCCGTCATTTACTATGTTACAATAAAAACATGCATAATCACAAAATCACAAACTGAAATACATAAAAACACCATCACAAACAAAATCCACACAATAAAACATCCCCAGACACCTTGATACACACACACACACATCCCCTCTGATGCATCTTCATCCACCTCTCCTGACACACATGCTCCCACACACACCACTGACTTATCTTCACCCGGCCCTCCCAACACACATGCATATACACATACTCTGACATACCTTCACCCACCACTCCTGACACCCAAACACACACACTCCTCCCAACACGCCCACACCTATACCCACATAACATAAACCTCTCCTCAAGAAACCATCCCTTGATCTTCCCTGTCCTTCTAGTTATCAACCAAATTCTCTCCTCCCCTCTATTTCTAAACTACTTGAATGTGCAGTTCACCACCACTGTCATGACTTTCTCTCCTCTCAGTCCCTTCTGGATCCACTGCAATCTGGCTTTCGCCCTCTGCATTCTACTGAGACGGTTCTTGCCAAAGTCTCCAATGACGTGTTCCTCCCCAAATCCAAGGGCCTTTACTCAATCCTCATCCTTCTTGACCTTTCTGCTGCTTTTGACACTGTTGATCACCACTTTCTTCTCCATACACTGTTTTTATTTAGATTTAGGGGTTTTGTCCTTTCCTGGTTTTTTTGTCCTGTCCTGCTATCCCCCTTTCAGTTGGTGTACCCAGGACTCATCTTGGGACCTCTCCTATTTACTCTCTACACTCGGTCCCTTGGTGCACTCATCTCCTCCCATGGTTTTCGGGACCATCTCAACACTGATGACTCTCAGACCTACCTATCTGCACCTGAAATCTCTCTGGGAATCCAGGACCAGATCGCTGCCTGATTAGCTGACATTAGTTTCTGGATGTCTCACTGCCATCTGAAACTGAACATGGCCAAATTTGAGCTTCTTATCTTTCCCCCTAAGCTCTTCTCCCCCCTTCCTCCTTTATCTATTTCTGTGGCTAACACTCTACTTCTCCATGTTTTCTCAGCTCGCAACCTTGGGTCAGCTTTGAATCCTCCCTGTCCTTTCTCCACACACATTCAACACATAGCTAAAACTGTTGCTTCTTTCTCTATAACATTGGAAAAAATTTTCTCTTCCTTTCTGAACACACTACAAAAACCCTTATCCATTCTCTAGTCACCTCCCGTCCAGTTTATCGCAACCTTCTCTTCACTGGTCTTCATCTGAATCATCTCTGCCCACTTCAATCTGTTCAAAACTCAGCTGCATGTCTAATCTTCTGCCATTGTCACTATGCTCATGTCATCCCTCCTCTCAAGTCACTTCATTGGCTCCCTATCGGTTTCATCATCCTGTTCAAAATTCTACTAATGACCTATAAGTGCATTCATTTTGCTGCTCCTCACTACTTTCCCTCTTATCTCACCCTACACCCTTCTTTGGGAACTCCGCTCTTCTAGCAAATCCTTTCTATCTGCGCTCTTCTCTTCCACTGCCAACTTGACTTCAATCTTTCTACCTTTCTGCTCCTTGTGCCTGGAATAAACTACCTGAGTCAGTACGCCAGGCTCCATCTGTGGCCCTGTTCAAATCCAGGTTAAAAACTCAATTTTTAAGACTACTTATAGATTCCAATCTTCCTAGTCTCCTGTTTCCTCCTATGCAGTTCCTTATCATTCCCCTAGATGTATTCTAGTCCCCAGTTGTGTTGTCTTTCTTGACAAGACTGTAAGCTCTTACATGTCTCTGTACAGCGTTGCATACACCGTATAGCGCTATACAAATGATAAAGAATAGTATTAGTAGCAGTAGTACTTGCCCTTCCTGATACATATTCTCATGCCCACAAACAAATAGCATTGATACACCCTCATCAATTCCTCCTGACACATATGCGCACCCACATGCCCACACCCATACTCATACTGACACTAACACCAACAGGCACATCACCCAACTCCATGACATTTCACCCACAGATTCTCACAGAAAAACTGCTAAACTCTCTTCATGGAGATTAATATTCACATCATACCACTGATGTGCACACCTCATATACACCACTGGTCACTACTCATACCCCAAGCTCACTTTCTATGGACGACACATCCTCTGCTACTCTGCTGAGGCATACTTTAACATGGCTGTTTCAAGCAAGTCCTCCACACAGGCATGTCTAAAGTCTGAGAATGGAGAAAAGGGGAAATGCACCATTATGTCACACTCTTATGGACATGCTTACTAAACCACGGGTGCCTACTGTTTGTTCAACCCTGAGAAATGAGCATGGGGGGACGCTGGACCCGTGCTAAAAAATGGAAGCATATCTGGTACATTCCCATGTAGCTAGTGCGGGTTTTTTGCTATCTCCACACTATGCTGTTTATCATGATCAACACAGATGCACTTAATGCCACCCACTGAGGTGGCAGTAATTACACTTATGCTAAGTGCAAGATTGCCAGTTAACCTGCATTAAAGTTGTTTGCGCTAACCATGATGTGAGCACACTCCGTCCCTAAACTACTCAGTGTCTGCCCCAATCCATGCTCTGTGGTTACCGTGGGAATTTTTGCACAGCCACATTTTTGGCACATGGGAATTATTATCGTGGCACACTTGGCGCACGCTAAACCTCATGCCACCCATGAGCCGCACTTTAGTAAACGTGCCCCTAAGCGTGCCCTTTTCAGCTACTTATCTCTATGCAGATGACTTACAATACAAAGAAAATAGATTTTGGTTAAACCACTGCCTTAGCTTTTGTAAAATACCTTGAAGCCTATGTGTACCCGATCTAAGGCGGCGAAGGAGACCAGTGGACATAAATAAGTAAAAAAAAAGAAAGACACTAAAGCAGTGTCTTGTTGCAGTGGCTGCAGATTAATCAATTGAAACTAAATGCAAACAAGTCTGAGGTCCTAAGGATAAAGAAAAGAAATGAAACCATCAAACATCTGCCCATATTCAAAGGGAAATATCTGGATATAGTAACTGCTGCCATTCTCTGGATATTTCCTTAGGCGCTGGTGTCGATGGATATTCTGCGGCACTATCCGGATAGCGCCAGCGCAGTACATGGATGGAGCATAGGCAGATCTGTAAATAATCCAAAGTGTGGATATCCAGATTTTATTTAAAAGTCGTGGTTGGCTTAAACATTAGGCCAAACGTTTTTAACTTTACCAACTCCTGATAATGTGATGCTTTCATTTAAAGAAAGATTCATTGCCATGGAGTTATTTTAGATCCAGAGCAGAATATGTTGTCTCAGATTTTTTTTTTTTTTTTGCAGTAGTGATATGCTCAGGCTGTTAGGTCAGCTAAAACTGTTTTAAAATAAATCTTTATATTTTCCATGAACAAAAGAAGTAATAGGCAATATCCTGACCTATATAGTGAAAAACAGTGATCCTCAGCAGGGGAAAAAAAGGAAGACAGTTACAAACTGACCTAATTGTACTGTTAAGCATCACATTAAACACTGAAGAAAAAAGTGAGTTACGAAAAGCCTCTTATAATCTGCAAAATGACCTCAGTATAATTCACAGTATAACAAACCTGCACCAGAACTAAAAAGCAATATTCTCCAATGAGTCAGGTAATGGGAGTAGATGGGAGGGGTGGGGGGGGGGGGAGTCAGTAACAGAAATAAGTGGGGACCAGATTCTTTCAAATTTGCAATTCTCCCCTTTAAGGGCCAAGTCATCTTATCATATACCATCATGGCCTGCCACTATTCAAACCAATCTTGAATTCATGAATTGTGGGTCCCACAGTATCCTTCTACTATTTTATAGATATTCTTATCTGGTCTCAAAACCGAATAAAAGCGGGGTAGTCCCATTACATATCATTAAAAGATCCAACATCTCCACAACCTTGCCAACAGCTAGAATCAAACTGCATCCCCATTCTATTTAGCTGATGCGGAGAGACATACATTCTATTACTCCACTTATAATGGAACTCTTTATAACTGGTAGCAAAGAAACATGAGCCTATCAGTTTATAGAACTGCTGTCAATCTTCATGTGTGATAGGTCTCCATGCATGCCATGCTAATTTGTGGGTTTTTTGTGAATCTTCCAGTCATGACTGAAGAACTCCATACAGCTTAGATACAGTAACACTCTACTAAAATAACATGATTTCAGTATCATGTGGGTTCTGCAGTATACCGGAAAGGTGACCTGTTCTGGTGACAACGTAATGCAGCCGAAGTTATGGGTAAAAGAGTATAACATGAAGCTTTTTCTTGAAGTTGGTTATGGGATAACAAATCCCCTCAGCAACTAAATCCCGAAATTTCTACAAAGTACCTTCTGACAAAAGTACTAAAACTGGGTAACTCCAGGCTTGAAAATGGTCAATAATCAGAAAGCTTACTAAGAGAGAACAACTGGCCATTAGGGGATGTGCAAACTAAATTATGAAACTGATGCCAACACTTTTGCAGAGCTCCTAAAATGGGGTGTAACTGCATTTCATCATTCATCTCTCTCTTGTCCATTGCTTATGTGTATCTTACCATACTCTAGTCCCCAGTTTCACTAAGAGCCCAATTCAGGAAGGGGCCCATCTGGGAATAGGATGGGCCCAGATAGTACCCAATTCTGCACCACGGGAGCTAGATGTTCCTGCGGCTGCAGTCTGCAGAATCGGGCACTGAGACTGCCCGGCGGTGCCCCTATTCTGAGATGCAGGATGTTCACCCAGCATCCCGTCAGCATCCTGCTGGTGTGCCATGGCACCTGGACGCCTAGCAGAAGCCTCAAATACCCACTGCAGAATCACCTCCTGTCCCCACCGCCCAACCCCTGGAGGGGCCTGCTAAGGCCAGCATCGGACAGAGGGGACCTCCCTGCAGCTGATTTCTGCCTGGGGGGGGGGGGGCGGCTTCTGGGCCCGATAGCCGCCTTTGCTGCTGCTTATTCCACTTCAGAGGTGGAATAAGCAGCACGTCATTGCCCCACTCGCTGGATGACCTGAATTCGCCCTGTATGTCCTGTCACCACGGCCTGCCCCACTCCGCTCACTCCCATCCTCTTTCCGCCCCTATCCAGCTCTCCCCGCATAACGGCTCAATGCATGTGGGGAACAGTGAGGCAGTATATATTCCAAACAAATTTGTGTCTCTGAATCAGGCCCTATGTGCTTTGTCTTGATTAGATTGTAAGGTCTGATGAGCAGGGACTATGTCTTACACCTATATATACAGTGCTGCATACACCTTACAGCACTATACTAATGATTAGTAGTAGTAGTAGAATTTAATCCTAGCTTTTTCCACAAAGATCGACATACAGCAACAAGGGATCCATAAAAAGGTGTGTGATGGGGTCTATAGAATGTTACCCGCCCCTCTCCAAAGTGAGGCCCCTTTAAGAGAGTATGCAGCCCATCTATTTTATTTTCTTGACACTAAATATTCATCAATTGGTCTGGAGGCAAGTACACCTTTTGTCAACAAAACTATACTGTCATGCATAACATCTTGTTTGTATATCAGTCTGGACAGTACTAATAATCAATATTAGATCAGTGTTTAAAAAAGAACAATTGAAGGAAATATCGATACATCAGAAAGATGTATTACAACTATTAGATAAAGTGAAGAGTAGCAAATCACCTGGGCCGGATGGTATATATCCAAGGGTATTGAAAGAACTGAAATATGAGATTGCAGACCTGCTATTAGTAATCTGTGAACTATCATTAAAATCATCTCTAATACCTGAAGATTGGAGGATCGCCAATGTAACACCAATTTTTAAAAAGGGTTCCAGGGGTGATCCGGGAAACTACAGACTGGTGAGCCTCACATCAGTACCGGGAAAAATGGTAGAAACCATCATAAAGAATAAAATTACTCAGCATGTAGATAGTCATGGCCTAATGGGAGACAGCCAACTTGGCTTTAGACAAGGAAGATCTTGTCTTACTAATCGGTTATGTTTTTTTGAAAGTGTGAATAAACAGGTGGACAAAGGTGAGTCGGTTGATATTGTGTACCTAGACTTTCAGAAAGCCTTTGACAAGGTCCCTCATCAGAGACTTTTGGCAAAACTAAAGAGTCATGGGATAGGAGGCAGTGTACTACTGTGGATCAGGAACTGGTTAAAAGATAGAAAGCAGAGGGTTGGGCTAAATGGCCAATTTTCCCAATGGAGAAAGGTGAATAGTGGTGTACCCCAGGGATCTGTGCTGGGTCCACTGCTTTTTGACATCTTTATAAATGACCTGGAAAGTGGAATAACGAGTGAGGTTATCAAATTTGCAGATGACACAAAACTATTTAAAGTTGTTAAAACCCAAGAGGATTGTGGAAAATTGCACGAGGATCTTGATAAATTGGAAGACTGGGCATCCATATGGCAGATGAAATTTAATGTGGACAAGGGCAAAGTTATGCACCTAGGGAAGAACAACCCAAACTATGGTTACACAATCCAAGGTTCCACATTAGGAACCACCACCCAGGAAAAAGATTTAGGCGTCATTATAGATAACATGTTAAAACCCTTGGCCCAGTGTGAAGCGGCGGCAAAGAGAGCAAATAGAATGCTAGGTATCATAAGGAAAGGAATGGAAAATAAAACAAAGGATATTATAATGCCTCTATATCGTTCCATGGTGAGACTGTACCTTGAATATTGTGTGCAATTGTGGTCGCCGTATCTTAAAAAGGATATAGCATTATTAGAAAAGGTTCAGAGAACAGCCACCAAAATGGTAAAGGGATGGAAGGATACTCCTATGAAGAAAGGCTAAAAAGGTTAGGGCTCTTTAACCTGGAAAAGAGACGGCTGAGGGGAGATATGATAGAAGTCTAGAAATTAATGAACGGAGTGGAACGGGTAAACGTAGATCAATTGTTTACATTATCAGAATATAGAAAGACTAGGGGACATGCAGTGAAGCTACAGGGTAAACTATTTAAGACTAATAAAAAAAATATTTTTTCACTCAACGTGTAATCAAACTCTGGAATTTGTTACCGGAGGATGTAGTAAAGGTAGCTGGGTTTAAAAAAGGTTTGGACAAGTTCCTGAAGGAAAGGTCCATAAACCATTATTAAAAAGAGACCCAGGATATCAATGCTTGACTCAATACAAGCATTGTGGAACCTGTGTCTTTTGGGGAAACTGCTAGGTACGTATGACCTAGATTGGGCACTGTTGGAAATAGGATACTGGGCTTGATGGATGTTGGTCTGACCCACACCCAGTATGGCATATCTTATGTTCTTATGTTCTTATGCATGCATTATTGTAGTACTTTTCCTTGTCCTGCCTTGCTGCACGTTGGAAATCTCTATTGAGTTCTGTGATTGCCTCTCTTTTTCCTCTGGCTTTAACTTCTCTACGTTTTTGGGCAATTTTCAGAGTTTCTTCCATCATCCATTTTGGCCGTTTTTGCTTTTTCACCTTTTGTAGAGACTACTTGATTTCTTTCAACACAACCTTCTTGGTGTCATTCCATAACTCTTCTGGAGCTCTGTCATTTGTATCTAAAGCAGCAAATCAATTTTGCAGGCAGTCTTTAAATTCCAGTGGTGTATTCTCAAGGTTATATTTTGCTACATTCATGAGTGGCTTGCTCTTTTTCAACTTTAGCTTGAGTTTGCATACTAGTAGTTGGTGATCTGTACCACAGTCAGCTCCAGGTTTTGTCTTTGTTGATGTTATTGAGCTTTTCCATCATTGACTTCCACAGATGTAGTCAATTTGATTTTTATACAATCCATTGGGTGAAGTCCATGTGTACAGTCCTTGTGTTGCTGTAAGAAGGTGTTCAAGATGAATAGATTGTTGGTCTTGCAGAATTGTATCAGTCTTTCTCCAGCTTCATTTCTGTTGCCAAGTCCATATTTTCCAACCATTCTGCCTTATTCTTTGTTGCCAACATTTGCGTTCCAGTCACCCTTGTCTATCAGAATATCCTGTTTGCATGTTCTGTCAGTTTCAGAGTGTACTCGTTCATAGAATTCATCAATTTCATCCCCTTCTGAGGCTGTTGTTGGGGCATATACTTGAATTATAGTTATGTTGATAGGCAGTCTTCGTAGACGAATAGAGATTAAGCGTTCACTGACTGCATTGTATTTCATTATAGTTCTTGCAAGTTTCTTCCTTATTATAAATGCAACATCATTTCTTCTTTGTCTTTCATTTCCAGTATAGTAGACCATGTGATCATCAGATGCAATGCGCCCAATGCCAGTCCATTTCAGTATAGAATGAGTTGTACACATTCCATTTCATTCTTGACCACCTTCCACTTCCCTTGGTTCCTGCTTCGTGTGTTCCATGTCCCAATATGTAAGACATCTTTGCAGCTTCTGACTCTCATTTCATGTGCAGCTACATCATCAGTCAGACGTCCCAAGGGCTTTGATCCAGCCACATCATAAATGCTGACTTTACCCTGAAATGTCTTTAGCTCCTCCCCAGATGCTAGTTGAGTGCCTTCCTGGAGGTCTTATCTTCCAGCACTATAGTGCAATTTGTTTTGTTGTGACTATCCATTGGATTTTCATGACAAGATACAGAAGTAGATTGCCAGGCCTTTCCTCTGCGCAGTTTAAGTTTAGTGTTGTTGCAGTTGTCACAGAGATGTGATCCTCCGCCGCCAACACCATCCCATTCTGCTGCTGCCCAGAGGATGGGATAGACAGACCAATAGCAAGGATGGACGTCCCAATGGGATGTCCATTTCCGCTATTCATGTTACACAATGACCCCCAATATGAATAAGGTTTCTAAAATAACTCCCTATTGTATATACTGTGCAGGTTATAACATATTGCAAAGAATGACCAGCCCAAACTGGTTAAAAAACTGTTTATTTAATAAGTGAAATATATCAATATAATTACCATAAAGGGTTAATGAATGCATAATTAAAATAAACCTGGTCTGTGGGCCAAACTAGGAAAATGGCTGTGCCAATTAATGGAAATCAAAATCAGTGGCCTGTAGGATAACAAGCACTGAAGTAATTTTTTTAAAATAAGCAATTATCTAAATTTAGTTAATGATGGCTATAGTTTACAAATTATGTTTATGAGGACCAAGGCTTTGAACACTATTAGAATAATATATCCCAGGCAATGTTTAATGTACAGATACATCCATTTCTTTTCATCTGGCTTTAGCTAACAAAATAATCCAGCTAAGGAATTACCTAACTCTCTAGGATGAATGCTTAGGACTAGGGATAAGATTGAAATGGACAAAACTTCAGCTGCTTGAGAAGTAAATCAAAATATTGATTTGTTTATTTCAATGTTTGGATAATTTTATTGAATTCTTGCCTCAAGAGGAAGAAAATGTAATTTTCAAAGCATTCAAATACTTAAGTCGGGTATCCTTTGGAAGTATTTGATCTATCATTTTGGAAACGTAAGTCAATAAGTGTTGAAGAAGAGATTTTGAGAACTTAATTTATGTATGTATCTGTGTCTTTTTAAGCTGTTTTGAGCTGTGATTTCTCAATATTATATCTTGATAAAGCTCCTCAGTACACTTTGGCATAAGTTGTAGTTATAACACAGTGTGGCTGCTGCAGTGCTTCAGTAGCTCCATCTTGTGGAGGAGCAGTTTCATTCCAGGTTCTGGTTTTCCATTCCTTGGATTCACAGGAAGACGGAATTCCACTGAGATAACATTTGCAGCCCTTGGGGGTAGCAAATCTCAGTCACTACAGAATGGTGAGATCTGCTGACTGAATTTAGGACTCATGATTAGAGGGTTAAGAACTGGGAAAAATCTAAATAACAGAGAAGCTTAAAGCAAGTAGGCTAGAGGTGCAGCAGAGTGTATGAGTACCATAAACCTATGTCTTATGACACATCATTCTCTCTAACCTCTGAGCCCAAGATATCAAGTTAGCTCACAGTGGCTATTATAAGTGAAAGTATATAAATGCACAGTCTCAACTGAGTACAAAGTCGGGAGAGGGTGACGTGAGTACAAAGTCGGGAGAGGGTGATGTTGGATAAGAGTGACTTATTGGAGATAACTAGGGAATCTGTTTTCATTAGAAGACTGGGGAAGAAAAAAATGTGATACAGAAATGCTGGATGGCAATGGATGGGGTAAGGCACCAAATTGCAACTTATTTATAAGTTACAGCAGGTGATCTTCCAAATTTATTGACACAACAATACATTTTTAATTTAACTTATTTTGTATGCAACTCCGGTCCCACTGGTTGTTAGGCAAGTCATGCCCCAGGGATCCTGCTCACAGCTAATTTCCCCTAAGTTCTCAGCCACTCCTTCACTCATCTAGCTTACATTCTTATCCACAGGGAACAGATTTTCCACAGGGGAGAGAAATCTCTTCAAGACACTGCACAGGAATGCAAAGAGGCTCTTGACACTGAATTGGGTGCTTCCGTTTTCTTTCAAGAGTAAAACATCCAAATCAAAGAGTATCTGGTTGCAATCCTCTGTTAAGTAAATACACAATTTTTGGCAATACATATAGTATCCACTTAAATACTTGTGTCTATGTTTCCAATCTGAATACTTGGCTGTCTTGCAGTAGACAAAGGATTTCCTTATTGAGTTCTTACAGTGCGTAACATGCTGACAGTGCCCAATCTTGTCCCTTCTGGGAAGTTAAGCAGGGTCAGGCCTATTTAGTACTTGGGTGGGAGATCATCTTGGAATGCCAAGTGCTGTAGGCTTACTACATACTATAGAAGCAAGGCCTGGCAATCTGTTTTCAGTTACATCTTGCCAAGAACAAACCTCAGGGATAGTCACAACATGGCAACTATTCATGGGGTCACCAGTGACAATATTGCTTAACAAAGTGATTAGCAGACCCCAAAGTCTCTCTCTCTGGGATCCTGATTTTCTCTATCTTTATTCTGCTCCTGGAAGATACCTTCCCCACTAGGAAAAGTCCTCTCCAGTACTACAAGCCCTCTGGGAAAGAAGCCAGCACCTCCATTCTCTTCCTTCCATGCTCAGGCAGAGTACTGGGAGAAGCCTTTGACTGGCTTTCAGTCTTCACTTGTAATAAGAATCAAGGAAAGATTCCACACTCGACACAAACAAAAAGATGACCATGTTCTTGGATGATGCCGATTTTTTAAAAAAGTGGAATGGCACATTGAATAAATGTGCCTTAGACCTTATGGTCCTTTTGGTAGATATCTTCAACAAAATGGAAGGACAAGTTAGTGAACAGATTAATACCATGGTAGAAGGACTGAAAACTGGAAGAAATAAGGTGGTCTTTGATGTGAGGATGGCAGAGTTAAAAGAAAATGTGGATTTTTTTAAAGAGAATATGAAACAGGTAAAACTTGAAAAAACTTCAAAAGAATCAATGGACTATCTTTAGATGTATAAAAAGAATGGAAAGAACTGAAGTATGATTATTCTACAGATGAATTTGTTAAAGTGAGGGGGAATCTCAGGTGAAGAAAAAATTGCAATTTAGGGGTGATTTTTTGGGAGAAAGCTCCTGGGTGATATCAAGGCAGAGGATGGTGAGGAAGATGCAGAGGGATGAACACTTAGTTGACAAGGAATGAAAACAACTTCAGAATGCAGGAGTTTGCAGTAGTAAATTTGTCTGGTTCACTGGTCTGATAAACAAGAAGAGGTATTGAATTTGGCATTGTCTTTTATTCCTACTGTTAGTTATGATTCTTTTCAAATACAAATGTTTTTTATTTTATTTTTTTTAGGAAATTATCAATGAAAGAATATTTTGTCTACTGATGATTCAATGGTAAAACTTTCATCAAAATGGTGTGCAATGGGGATTACTGATCCACTCATTATGGCATTTGAAAAGCTAATTTGGAGAGATTTAAATTTAATTGAGTATCAGAGGAGTCCAAGGTATTACAACATAACTAAGGAACAAAAATTGACTTTGAGGGAGATCTCCCTGAATAATGAAAAAAAGCTGACAAAGGGAAAGCCATTGTGGTACAATCTAGGGAGCAATACCATAAAGAGAATATGCGACAATTAAGTGATTGGAATTATTATCAATCATTGATGGAAGAACGGATGCCACAAATGAAGCAGAAGATCCAACTGATTAGAGAATACTTATAAATTACAGCACATTACTTATAAGGAACAATAATTTCTTTTGAATAAAGATTTGAAAACTCTGGTCTTTTATTCTCTGGAGAACTCTCTGGGCCATCTAGCTGTCTCTAATAATATTTCCATTTTGGAACCATTGTCTGTCTTAGTGGATAAAGTTCTAAATCTTCTTGCCCAGCTTTTCAATCATTTAGCAGTTAAGTCATTTGGTTTTGATGCTGAACTATTTTTTTTTTACGACGGACAATTTTATATACAAGAGATTGGCATAGTGATGGGAGCATCTGCGGCTCCATCTATCACTACTACTTATATAGCAAAGTATGAAGAGCATATAATATATCCCTCAGTATGGTTTGCGGAGATATTTTTTTCATCTGGGAAGGAACTGAGGAGAGGCTGGATTTATTTTAAGAGAGGCTGAGTGACCAGAAGTAGAACATTCAGTTTCAATTACATAACCATAAATTTAAAATTGACTTCTTTGATATTTCCATAACGCAGACTAAAGGTTGTCCATCCACTACATTATGTAGGAAACTTGCTGAAAGAAGCGGCTTTCTCTGCTATCATGGTCAGGACCGTACCTAGCCCTGTACGAGCGGTGCACCTGCCGCCGCCACTTTTTCTTCTCTTACGTGACGTCAGAGCAGGGAGGAACAGATCTGTTTAAAATGCCAGCGACTTGCAGATCAGGTGCGCACCCTCTCCTCCACCTCCATCCAGCCGTTTTCTGCTCTTTCCCTACTGCCGGCGCCACTGTGGAGAAAACAGAGGGTGGCAGCAGCAGGGCAAGAGCAGGTAGTGGCTGGGTGGAGGTATGGGGAGAAGGGGGGAGGGGCACGCGCCTGATGTGCAAGTCACACAGGTCACGATTCTAGCTTGGTACAGCTCTAATCATGGCTATTTCTAGTTATTTTATATATGGCATCTTTTTTTTTTTTTTGGATCGATACAATAACAGCAATGAGCTGCCTGACTGAAGACCAAACACAATTTAGGACAACTATCCA
Source organism: Ichthyophis bannanicus (assembly GCA_033557465.1). Taxonomy (NCBI): domain Eukaryota; kingdom Metazoa; phylum Chordata; class Amphibia; order Gymnophiona; family Ichthyophiidae; genus Ichthyophis; species Ichthyophis bannanicus. The sequence goes on along the minus strand of CM066033.1, from coordinate 586,387,075 downwards.
GAGGGTCACCATGAGTTGACACTGACTTGACGGCACTTAAGAACAACAACAGTTAAAGTGGACTAGCATGGCGATTACACTACTTTATCCACTATCACAATCATCATCCATGTGCCTTGGGACAATTTTTGTGATTAATGGATTTGTTCTTCTGCTGCAGATTTTAAAATACAGGCTCAGGGCTTGAAAAAAGGTTACTGGATAAGGGTTAAACCTCTACAGTCATTGAGAAGGGATATAAGTACACTCAGTTTTCACAATGGTCCCTGCTTTTGTATTACCAGTGGAAGGAAGAGAAGGACAATTTAGTGTGCGTACTTCTCTATTCTACGTAATCAGACTTTGCAAATTAAAGGATTGGACAATATTACCATACATATTGTAATCAATGACCTTCTGGAGTTTGCATAAAAAAGAGGAAGAAATGTGGCTAATTGGGTGATTAAATCAGCCTGCATGGAGAAAGCTTTGCATATCGATGAGAATATGAAAGGACATTTTAAATGTCAAAAATATATTCATTGTGAACACACCATTTAGGGTTATACATTGATTGATCCTGTAACTCATATCCAATGTGAATCCTGTTATTACACCTCGGGTCTTTCTAATGATTTTATATATACCATCCTTTGCCCATGTCATAATGTTTACGTATTTGCTCATAACAATACTCTGATCCCTGGTGCCCAAGCACATTAACTTTGGGGCCCCACCAAAAAAAATCAGGTCTGGTTGCACAACTGCCTCTAGGTCTCACCCTGCTCTCTTTTCAATAGGGCTGTTAAAAATAAAAAAGGCATCAATGCAACCTGCTCCCGTCCTCCAATACAGCATAGCATGCAGGACACAATCAGCTTAAGTACGTTTCTGGTTTCTTCTTCAGCCATTGGACTGAAAGAATAAAAAGCTGCAGGCTGCCATCTAACTGCTCCCCTCCCTCCTGATGTGGTCTGTGTAGGGCCACAGGAAAAGCTGTTGCTTTCAACCTCTTGTTTCCATATACCCTGTGCTGACTGAAGAGAGGAAGAACTGCCTCTTTCCCCATCCTAACTACAGTTGTCGTGGCCAAGAGGTGAGCAATTCACCCCTTTCTCCTCTGCTATCCTAGCAAGGAAATGGGTTGAGTATTTCTTATCTATTCCTTCTGTCCTAGTGCCGCACTTCTCCCTTCCACTGATCTGCACCATGGGAGGGAGAAACACTATTGGCAGGAGGAACAGTGAGGTTAGAAGCCACCTCGGTTGAGAAAAAAGACTGTAATACCTGAAGATTGGAAGATGGCAAACGTAACACCAATTTTTAAAAAGGGTTCCAGGGGTGATTCAGGAAACTACAGACCGGTAAGCCTGACGTCAGTTCCGGGAAAAATGGTAGAAACCATCATAAAGAACAAAATTGCTGAACATGTAGATAGTCATGGCTTAATGGGAGACAGCCAACATGGCTTTAGACAAGGAAGATCTTGTCTTACTAATCTGTTATGTTTTATTGAAGGTGTGAATAAACAGGTAGACAAAAGTGAGTTGGTCGATATAGTGTATTTGGACTTTCAGAAAGCCTTTGACAAGGTCCCTCATCAGAGACTTTTGGCAAAACTAAAGAGTCATGGGATAGGAGGCAGTGTACTATTGTGGGTCAGGAACTGGTTAAAAGATAGAAAGCGGACTTCTGGTGACGTCAGCAGATTAGATGGTGGCGAGCTAGAAGAGCTCTGCTGCCATAGCCTGCCAAAAAGGGCAAAAATATAGCAAAAAGCAGCACGGAGGAAAGGATTGAGCAGGGGGTAATGAGGCTGTAACCCCCAAGTCCATAGGAAGTGACAGCAAGTAGTGCAGCAGACCCGGCACCGGTAGGAGCGGCAGGATAGGAGTAGTGCCGGCCAGGCGCATGGAAGCAGCAGGCAAGTGGCCGAGGAGGTGGCGAAAACCACGGCGGAGCTAGAGAGGCCGCGGAGCGAGAGAGGAGAGGGATCGGGGCAGAAGCTGAAGGAGCCGATGCGAGGCTGAGAAGTGCGGTGAGTCGAGGTGCATTCTGGAGGATTGTGAAGAAGGAAGATTGCTGCCTGGGGGAAGCGTGGAGAGAGGAGAGCTGCCTGACACACGAAAGGCGGCTGTGAAGGTGCCCGAGTCTGTGCGAAGAGTTTGGAAGGAGCGGAGGAAGGAGGCGGAGCAATCGGGGAAGAGCAGTAACTGAGCCCGGGAGAAACGGCGGTGCTGGAGGCGGGCTGTTGCAGTGGCTGGAGTGTGGAGGGGAAGGTGGAGAACACGGTGAGCGGCTCAGCAAGCAACAAGAAGAGCCGGAGGGGTGACAAAGAGTCCGGATTGACCAGAGAGACAGGGCTGAAGAAGCCTTGGAGAGGGAGCAGCGCGGAGCAGATCAAGACGACAAGAAGGGGGGAGGACAAGCAAGTGGGAGTTGAGTTGGCGGTGAAAGCCACAGATCTGCAGCGAAGGAGAACATCCAAGAGAAACAGTAAGGCCATAACAGATAAAAGAAGCAGAGAACATCATTAAAGTCCACGCAGCATCTCACAGTGGGGGAGGAGAGTAGAAGCAAACGTGGAGCCAGCTGCCTGCAGGGAAACACTAAATGAATATAGCATGGAGAAAGCAAAGAGAGAGGAGGCAGTGAAGAA